>OX344812.1:45000-1287608 GCA_947034925.1 Eudemis profundana
CCAGTGGCCCTGCTCCTAACCCTCTCCCGGTGCGCCTCGGCTAGGGATTCCGCGTCCAACTCCCAAGGGGGAGTCCCAGCCAAGGCGCACGCTGCTGCCCCGGCCACCGTCACGTATGCCCTGCATATACGTAGGGCCACCACCCTTTGTGGCCTCCGTAGCAGGGCTTTGTTTGCCGCCGTCAGCCGGTCCGCCCATATCGGGCACCCGTACAGGGCCATGCTCCGGGTGACACCGGCATAGAGACGGCGGCACGCGTTCGATGGCCCTCCCACGTTGGGCAGCAGCCGGCCCAGGGCCGAGGCCGTCGCCACTATTCGGGGAGCAATCTGGCGGAAATGCTCCCCAAATGTCCACCTGCGGTCCAAGGTGAGGCCCAGGTATTTGATATGCGGCCTCACCTGGACCGCCTCCCCGCTAACGTTGAGGGAGCACCCTGCGGGAGGTCGCCAGGCCCTCCCCCTCCCCCCAAAGATTATTCCTTCCGTCTTTGGGAGGGACACCTTCAGGCCCAGCAACCTGATCCTGGCGACTATGAGGTCCGCCGCCACCTCTGCTCTCCGCAGGGTCTCCCCCAACCCCTGCCCCCGGACGGCCACCATGGTGTCATCTGCATAGCAGATGACAGCCATCCGGGGGAGGAGGACGTCGCGTATGGCCCAATCGTACCCCAGGTTCCACAACAAGGGCCCCAACACGGAACCCTGGGGTACGCCACATGCCATGGGCCGCGTCCTCCTCTGCCCTCCCCTATCTTCGTAGAGCACTACCCGGTCCGTCAGGTAGTGCTCTACGATGCGCCGCAGGTACGGGGGCACTCCATGATACCGGAGTGCCTCCCCTATCACGGAGTACGGGAGGGAACCAAACGCGTTGGCGATGTCCAAGGACACCGCCACCACTCCCTCTCTCCTTCCCTCCGCGTACTCCGAGAACCCTCTCAGGGTCCCGATCGCGTCGATGGTGGACCGCCCCACTCGGAATCCGAACTGGCGGTCTGACACGTCGGGACCCGTGTCCTCCAGATGCTGGAGGATCCTGGACGCTAGGATCCGCTCCAGCATCTTCCCCACCTCGTCCAGCAGGACTATGGGTCTCCACCCCGATGGAGAGTCTGCTGGACGGGCTGCTTTACGAAGGAGGCACAACCTCCCCTCCTTCCAGCAGCCCGGAAACCGCCCCACCTCAAGACACTCGTTGTACAGGTCCTTGAGGCGGCTTCCGAGGTGGGCCATCGCTATCGGGAGGACTCTCCCATGCACACCGTCCGGGCCTGGGGCCTTCTTGCAGGCCCTCAGACGGTGCACCGCCCAGGTGACGTCGGCGTCCGTGATCGGCGTCACCTCCACCTCTCCTTCTGGTTCCTCCGGCGGGCCCATGGCCGGGGGAACAAACCCTCCCTCCGCGGGCGGGAACAAACCCTCCACCACCCTTGTGAGGAGCTCCGGTTCCAGGGAATCCATGGTGGGCCCGTTGCGCATCTTCTTGCGCACCACCTTGTAGGGCCTCCCCCATGGATCCCTGTTGAGAGTGTCCAAGAACGCCTCGTGCGCGGCGTCCTTGGCTCTCGCGATGGCGATGCACAGGGCCTCCGCCGCCTCCCTTAAGGCCCTGTGCAGGAGCTCCTCTTCCTCTGGGGTGTGCCTTCGCCGCCGGCATCGGGTGTATTCCCTCCGTGCCGCATTGCAGGTCCGACGTAGGGCCCCAACCTCGTCGGACCACCAATACACCCGCTTCTTGGCCGGCGGCTTTCCCGCCCGCCTCATGCTCGCGTCGCAGACCGTGTGTAGCGACGCCCGAAACTGCCGCGCCCTCACCTCCACGTCCGGACCCTGGTCCGGGGGGCGACCCCACCGCTCCTCTATTAGGGCAGCCTCTTCTACCGCGTCGCGGTCGAGACTGCCAAGAGCCCACTTGGGGAATGTGCTCCGCCCCCCCCTTCTTGCGGGACCAGGCGACTGGGCCCGCCTCTGGTTGGAGACCCTCATCCTGATGTACAGGTGATCCGAGAGGGTCTCCACGTCCCCCAGGACACGCCAGTCGGAGACGCGTGCGGCTAGGGCAGGGGTCGCGAACGAGACGTCCACGATCGAGCCCCCCTGCCGGCGCACGCAGGTATTGGCTGTGCCCCGGTTTAGGACAACCAGCCCCAAACCAGCCGCCCAGTCCCTGAGAGCTTCCCCTCGCGGGTCCGTGACGGGGGAGCCCCACGCCGCACATTTGGCGTTGAGATCCCCCAAGAGCAGGATCGGAGACGGCGCGGCAGCTCCGATGACCCTCCCCAGGCCCTCCAGGAACTGCTCGAAGGCGAACAGCGGTCTGTTGGGGGAGAAGTACACACCGACCAGCAGTGTTTCTCCCCATTTGACCGCTGCGTAGCCTTGAGCAGTTGCCACCTTTGTAATTGGCGGGTGGCCGCCCATCGCTGGGACGACCACCGCCACCAGGCCGTCGCTGTCTCCAACCCAGTTGGGTTCGGGGGAGACGAGGTAGGGCTCCGACACAACAGCAGCACTGATGCCCCACTCCGCCATGTGTTGGCACAGTAGATCCTGTGCGCGGGCGGAGTGGTTAGCGTTGCACTGCACAACCTCCCACGTTTGCGGTGTAGGCTGTGCTGGCATCAGTGCTCCATTACGTCACCCTCATCGTTGGTCGTCGCCGGCGGCCCTTGCGGCCTGGGGGTCTCCTGGGTTGTTCTGGAGGGCTCCCTACCTCTTGTGTGTGGGGGGGTACACGAGGGTCCCCCCATCACATGCTTTGCTGGTCGCTTGGCCTGCTGGCACACCGAGCAGCAAGGAGTGGGCGCAGGGCACTCCTTGGCCATGTGGCCCGTCTTACCACATCTGTGGCACAGGCCGCTCCTATCCACCTGGGACGGACACATCGCCCTGGTGTGACCGATGCCCATGCAGCGGAAGCACCGCATGGGTCGCGGTTCCAGGGCTTCTACCCGGGCTGATGTCCATCCCAGGAGCAGCCTCTTGCCCTCGACCAGCAGCTTAGCCGCCGTGATTGGGCTCCTCACTATAACGGCGCCCGTGCCGTTTGGCAGCCAGCGGAACCTGCAAACCTCTATTTGGTCAGGGAGGCACTTGCCCTTCTCGGCGACTCTGGCCTTCACAAGGTCTTCGGTGACCGACTCGTCAAACCCGGCTATGCGGATTTCCGCCTTTTTGACGGGCCGGTACACGTCGGCCACCTCCCCGACTAAGCCTCGCAGCTTTTCGGCGAGCTCGTCGGCCGCCGTACCGCTCTGGGCCCCTGGGAGCTCTATAAGGCGAGCCCCGGCCGCCGTTTTCCGCACCCGCACGTGCTCTACCCCCACCTCCGCCAGCTTTAGCGACGTGGCTTTCGCCATCAATGTTTTGTAGTCGCACTCAGCCCCTGGCTTGAGGGCGACTACTACCGCTGCCGATTTCGGCGCCACGAGCTTAGGAGCAGCGGGTTTCGCGGCTGGCACTGATTGCCGGGGTGCCGGCTTGGGTGGGGTGGGCCTCTTGGCTTTGCCCCCCTTTGTCACCTCCACCCATGAGCGTTCCTTGGCTGGAGGGGGAGCCCTCGGTTGTGGTACCCCTGAGGGGCCCGGCTGGGACTGAGGCTTGGCGGTCGCCTGTTTCCCCTGTTTCGCCTGTTTCGCCTGTTTCGCCTTAGGGGCCCTAGGAGCTGGGGCGGGCCGCGCCGGGGGCATTAGGGTCGCCCCCGTGGTGCCAGTATTTTGGGGGGCTCTGCCCGCCTTCGCCTTCGCCAGGGTTTTGGGAGCCCTAGTGGTTTCCCTCTCCGGGGCCGGTGTCGGGCAGCTGGGCTGGGCGGCTTCCGACTGTGTGGGCAGTGCCCTTCTCCTGTCCGCTGCCAATGGCGGGCGGATTATCGGCGCCGGGGGGAGGAGGCTCTTGATCTCCCCCAGGCGGACGTTGACCATCTCCCCCACTGTGAGGAGTAGGTCCCTCGTGAGCTGCTCTTTGAATTGAGCAAGGGCCTCCACCACATCAGTATGGCCCTGTTCGACACCAGTGGGGGCGTTCTGTTGGGTCCCCCTTTCGGAGAAGGCCCTCCTGAGCGCCTTCGTCTCCTCACGTAGGACGGCGAGCTCCTGCCGCATCCGCCTGTTGTCGGCCTTGAGGGCGCGCATCTGCTCGTCCTCCTGCCATTGCTCCTCAAGGCCGTCCATTGCTGCGCCGATGGCCCTGCAGGCCGCATTGATGCGGCCCCACACCTCGCCCTTAAGATGGCCGCTTTTGGCGGCCTCCACCCTCACGCAATTTGCCGCCTCACGTGCGGCCCGGATGTGATCTTCATCCAGGAGCAGGTCCTGCGGCACGCCCTCGTTCTCCTTAGCCCTTATGGGGCTGCGCTCCCTACCCCTCCCAGACGATTTCGCCTTCCCCTTCGTTTGGGGCGGTGCGCCCCCGTTGGCCTCGTCCTCCGACAGACGCAGGAAGTCCTCTTCCTCGAGGTCCGCGAGGCGAGCCCTAGCCCTAGTTTGGGATGGCCCGGCGTGGCTAGCGCGCGGCTTCCCCCTCCGAGCCGTGCTCACCTTGGGCGAGATTTTGGGTGGGGAGTCTTCCCCAGACTCTCCATGGGGCCTCTTGCCCAGCAAAGAGACCATCTCGACATCCGGTTCCCTCTCTCCCCCCAGCTCTGCCCCCTCCTCATCGTCCGAGCTTAGGGGGTCCGGTTCGGGCAGCGGCGCGCGCCAGAGCCTCAGTCTTAAACCCCCCTCCGCTCTGGTGGCCTCCTCCTTCGAGCCCCCCTTCGAGCCCGAGGCTCCGGCCCCTTCGGGCTTCCCCCACCCTTCCAGTGAGGGCAGGCTCCCCTCGTCGTCCGACGCACTGGCATAAGATTCGTGCGCCGAACCCCCCTCCCCTGATTGTCCATCAAGCGACATCTTCCCCAAGTCCCTAGTATTTGTTTTGGTTTTGGACTTCCCCCCCTGTGCGGCACTCCTACCTCCGACCTGGCCGCAAGTCCCCGTTTCCCCCCCAGTTTTTTCTAAGTTCCCCCCCAGTTCCCCATTTTTAAAAGACTCCATAACAGTTCCCACGAGTAGCGGAGAAAAAAAAAGCTCCACTTGGGCAGAGATCCGCATACCCAAGTGGCCCTAATACACTGCGAGGTCGGGCGGTATCGCAGGGTTGGCCGCTAGCGACTGGGTTACCTACCCAGCCACTCCTCAGGGTGCCGATCGGGAAACTGCGTTGCGTGCGGAGATCTAGGGTTTCCCCCAGAAGTCCACGCGAAAAACAATGCCCCGATCGCCACCACAGGAGAACCTCGACGCCACGTACCACTGCGCCGGGGTTTAGGGATTTTTATAGAGGTTTACTCCTCGCGGTCCGGCCGGCTAAGGCGAGACCTCCGGTCTGCTGTATCATCCGTACCCCATTAACGCCACAACTGGGGATCGCTGGAAGACACAGCAGGTTACGGGATTCAAGGGGGGCTGGCGTAGACCCCCCTATGATGATTCTCAACGGAGAACCACCCCTCGTGTCAAGACACAACCTCAGTGGCCGGAAAAGGCCCCCTCAAAATCCTCAAAAGAGGTTACCCCCAGGTGATTTTTTATAGAGGTTTTCTTCCTCGCGGCACCCACTTGTAAAGAGTGGGCGCCCTCGTTCCCCCAAGGGGGTGTACGATATCCCGCCCCATGCTGGGTATTAGCCACCGGCTAGTAATATCCCCTAAGGGAAATTGCTAACCGTTGCCCAGGGTGCACCAGCCCAGTGTGTTGCCCTTCCCCCCGGACCGAGTCCGGCACCCAACCCCCCAGGGAACTGCAACACACCGAGCCATCGTGGAGGAACCCAGCCCGCACCCCAACCTAACCTAACCTAACCTAACCTAACCTAACCTAACCTAACCTAACCTAACCTAACCTAACCTAACCTAACCTAACCTAACCTAACCTAACCTAACCTAACCTAACCTAACCTAACCTTTTTTTTTTTTTTTTTTTTTTTTTTTTTTTTTTTTTTTTTTTTTTTTTTTTTTTTTTTTTTTTTTTTTTTTTTTTTTTTTTTTTTTTTTTTTTTTTTTTTTATAGAGGGGAGAAATGCGTTACGCATACCACCGGGGTGCGGGGACGGACCCGCGGTGGTTATGTGGGACTCCCATGTAGGCTAATGAGGCCCATGGTATACCCACTAAAAAACCCCTCTGTCTGCCGACGTCGTGCCGTGGCGGTGGGCTGCAGGTACGCTCGCGCTTGACTTCTACAGCACCACCAGCACCGGTCTGCTCTCGCAGACTACTCCTTTCTCGTCCTTGTCGGCTTCGTTCCACCCGTACTTGGCCGTATCCGGTACGCTCCCGGTACCGCCACCCTCTTCGGACCTTAGTCTGGCAGGATGGCAGGCGTCCCCGTGCCTGTCATCCTCAGGTCTTGTTTATGGAGGCAGGCGGCGATCGTGAGCGACCCGTCTACGCCGGGCGCGCTTACGACGCCTTTGGTCGGCTGTTGGGTCGACCTCCCTGGCTCGTTCCGCCTCTTCCTTCTGCAGGAGTACGCTTTCGCAGAAGGTGCTCACTGCTTGCCATGATCTGTCGCTGTCTACCATGGCCTTAACCACGGCCGGCAGCGACAGATCCGGCCCCACTACGGCGATCAGGTCGTCCCGCTCGGGCCCCCACGCCGGACACTCCTCCAGCGTGTGTTGAGCGGTGTCCGTCGGTGCTGCACACCCGTGGCACTCCTCAGTTGGCTCCCTCCTGGCAATCCGGTGCAGGTATCTCCCGAAGCAACCGTGCCCCGAGAGAACCTGCACGAGCCGGAAGGTGAGCGAGCCGTGCTGTCTTCCCAGCCAGTGAGACATGACTGGCCGGATGGCCTCGATGGTCCTGGCCCCTGCACTGGGTTGCGCCAGCCTCTCCATCCACTCATCGACCGCCACCAGGGAGAGCTCCTCCCGTTTGGCCTGGATCTCCTGCGGTGCTGGCCAGTGGTCCCGGGCCCGCGCCTCCTCGCGCCAGACGAACACTGACGCAAGGGTCCTCGCGTCCAGGTCCCATGGCAGGGATCCGGCCAATACGCAAGCAGCCTCACCAGCAATAGTCCCATAGCCCCGTATGAGCCTTATAGCCATCACCCTTTGCGCTTTGCGCAGTGCGGCAGAGTTTTGACTATTGAGCCCTCCGGCCCACACTGGGGCTCCGTACAGGGCCATGGAACGTATTACTCCCGTGTATAGTCTTCGGCTGGATGTTTTCGGCCCTCCCAAGTTAGGGAGCAGCCGCCCAAGCGCCGAGGCTGCGCCCAACAACCTTGGCCCCAGGCGCTCGAAATGAGGTACGAAGGACCATCGGCTATCGAGCACAATGCCCAGGTACCGCATGGTTTTTTCGACGGCTATCCTCGTGCCTCCCACCGTGATGTGAGCTCCGGGTCGGGGTGCCTGCCTAGGCCCGTGAAAGCAAATGGCCTCAGACTTGCTCAGGGCCACCTCCAGTCCCAACCTCTTGATTTTTCCCACTACGTGGGCTACCGCCGCCGTTGCAAGGATGGAGGCTTCCCTGAGCGAGGCTCCGCGGGCCGTGACCAGCGTGTCGTCCGCATAGCACACGAGGTTCACCCTTCGGAGGAGTGCACCCCTCAACACCCAATCGTACCCGATGTTCCACAGGAGTGGCCCCAGGGCCGACCCCTGTGGAACACCACACACCATTTGCCTGCGCCTCCACTCATCCTGCCCGGCGAAGGCCACGAACCGGTCTTGGAGGTATGCCTTCACTATTCGGCTCAGATGGTGGGGCACTTGGTGGTAGAGGAGTGCCTCGTTTATGCAGTCCCAGGGGAGGGTGTTAAAGGCGTTGGCAATGTCTAAAGACACTGCCAGCACGACATCACCCTGGGATACTGCTTCCTCCGCTATGCTCCTCACCCGCAGTATCGCGTGGACCGTCGAGCGACCGCTGCGGAACCCGTACTGGCTGTCGGCCAGGTCAGGCCCTTCCGTCGTCAACTGCTTGACGAGCCGGTTAGCAATTATCCGCTCAAAGAGCTTCCCGATTTCGTCAAGCAGGACGATGGGCCGGTAGGCTGACGGTGAGTCCGCGGGTCGGCCCTCCTTCCGCAGCAAGACCAGCCGACCCGTTTTCCACAGGCAGGGGAAGCGGCCCTGCTTAAGGCACTCCGAGTAGAGTTTTCTCAGCCTTGGCCCCAGAGCTTCCATAGCCAGGACCCATGCCCGTCCCGGGATCCCGTCCAGTCCAGGAGCTGTGTTTTTGCTCTGGAGCCTAAGGACTGCTGCCGTCAACTCCCCCTCAGTGACGGGTGGCACCTCTGCTTCCGCTTCCTCCTGCCTTTCGGCCGCTCCTGGCGGGGCCATGGGCGGGGGGGATTGCTGGGGCCTGTGCGGGAACAGGGTGGCCACAATATCTTCCAGCAGCTGTGTCTGGAGACTCTGCGTTAGCGGAGGGGCCCACGGTCGGAGCTTCTGCATCACCATCTTGTATGGCCTCCCCCATGGATCGCTGTTCAGCGTCTCCAGGAACTCCTGCCGTGCCCTGTCCGTGGCCAGCCCGATAGCAGCCTTCAACGCCGCTTTCGCTGCTTTGTACAGGGCGTACCGAGTAGCCTCCGCCTCCGGGTCTCGTGGTCGGCGGCCTCGTTGTCGCGTGTACTGGCGCCTCTCGCGTACGCATAACTCGCGCAGCTGCGCAAGCTCCGGAGACCACCAGTACACGCAGCGTCGAGGAGAGGCGGCCCTTGCTCTCGGCATTGCCGCGTCGCAGACTTCGGTCATGCTGCTGCGGAACCATTCGGCTTCGGCCTCGACATCGGTCCCTGCCTCTGCTTCCGGAGTCCACGATCGCACGATCGCCGCCAACTCCAGGGTCTCACGGTCCAGTTTTTTGAGCACCCAGCGTGGGCCGCTCACAGCTGGGTTGTTTCTCCGGCTTGGAAGGGTGAGTCTCGGGAGAGCAGAGACTCCAAACCGAATGTATCGGTGGTCCGACAAGGTCTCTACTCCCACCAGGACCTCCCATCCCTGAACACGGCGCGCCAGGGCCGCGCTCGCAAACGTAATGTCTACAATAGAGCCGCCCTGTTGCCGCACGCACGTGTTTGCCGTTCCTAGGTTTGAGACCGCTAGGTTGGCAGCTATCGCCCACTCCAACAGTGCGTGTCCACGGGCGTCCGTCGCTGGGCTCCCCCACGCCACGTTCTTGGCATTGAAGTCGCCCGCCACTATGGTTGGGGCCGGATGTAATCTGCCTATTAGGGTGCCAACCTCCACAAGGAACGTCTCGAACTCCGCAAGGGTCTTGTTCGGAGAGAAGTAGACACCTACCACCGCAATATCGCCACAGACTGCGGCGACGCAGCCGTGTCTCCTCTCTACGTTCCTGAACGGGTTCGAGCCGGCGGCGGTCCGAGTGACTATGGCCGCGGTGCCGTCCAGATCGCCGGCCCAGTCGTCTCGAGTTGGCACCCTGTAGGGCTCCGAAACCACGGCAACGTGGATTGCCCACTGTGCCATGGTCTGGTGGAGGAGGTCCTGAGCCTTGGCATCGTGGTTGAGGTTCACCTGGAGGAATTCGGTGATTGCCATCTATCCAACAGCCGGCTCTTGAACCTCCTCAGCCTCAGCCTGATCCATGGCGGCGGTGCCGGTTGTCGGCGAGGGCGCTCGAGGACCGCTGGCACCTACCTTCGCCTTCCCGGTCGTCTTCGGTGCAGGGCACGCCCTGCTGCTCATTCTGTGCCCTGCTGGTTTCCCAGCAGATGCACAGATGACACAGTGTGGCGGAGCATCGCATTGTGCAGCCTTGTGACCATCCTTGCCACACTGGAAGCAGCATCCAGACCGGTCTGGCTCCGCCCCACATTGCGCGCTTACGTGCCCGATTCGGTGGCATCGGAAGCACTTTATGGGCCTCTGCTCTTGTAGTCTGACTTGAGCAGAGACCCAGCCCACCAATAGGCGCCCCACAGTGGCAATTTTCTTTGCCGCTAGGACAGGGCAACACACCGAGACCACCCCGAGGCCCGAGTAACCCTGGCGTATTTGCCCGGCCCTAACACTCTCGATGGCACATCCCCCGGTTTCTGCCACCGCCTTGGCCACCTCTTCCACCGTCACCGATTCGTCCAGCCCAGTGACACGGATGTCGGCACTCTTGCACGGCCGCGACACCCGTGCGACGTCTGTGCCCAGTTGCTGGCGGAGTGCGTCGGCCAGTTTATCGGCTTTATCGCCGCTGGCCGCTCCCGGGACCTCCAAGATACACGCCCCAGTTGCCGCCCGACGGAAGCGGACGCCCCCAGGGATTTCCAGCTCGGCCAGCTGGATTTTCTGCCTGGCCTCGACAATCACCTCCTTGTAGGTGATGCCCCTCTGTGCTGCCTCTGGCTGTAAGGTGAGCACTACTGCTGATGAGCGAGGTGCTTTCAACCTTTTGGCCTTCACCTTTTGAGGGACATCACCTTGCGGGCCAGCCCGCTGGGCAGTCCTCCCCTTCTTCCCTTTGCCGGCCACAACGCTCCAGCTCTCTTTCATAGAGGCCGGAGCGGGCGGAAGCGGGCGGGAGATAGGAGCCTCCGCGTCCTGTGCCCTGGAACCACCTCTTTTCTTCTTGGCCCTAGATTTGGGCTTCCTCCTGCCTCCGGCTGCCGATTGGTCCTGCGGCTTCTTCGTGGCGTCAATAACCTTGGCGCCACTGGGGCCCGAAGCGTTCCTTGCAGCAGGAGGAGCCGAGGGAGGTGGTTTTGCTGGGAGCAACCGTCCCTCTGCCTCCAGCCCATCCAGGCGAGCATTCACGATAGCTCCCACCTGGAGGGCTATCGAGCGCGTGAGCTCCTCGTTTAGTGGAGCGGGAGAGGGAACCGTCGCTGGCTGCCGCTCGCGTAGAGGGCTTTGTGCAGGCGCCTGCCTCTCCACCTCAGATCTTAGTTGCGCCAGCTCCTTTCGGAGACTGGCCATCTCCGCTTCTAGCCGGGAGTTTGCCGCCTGCAGCTGGCGAGTCTCGTCCGAAATTGTGCGTGCACTCAGGCTTTCGCAGGCTTCCACTATGGTGGCTGCTGCCTCATTGAGTGCACGCACAAAGGTCCCCTTCAGATTTTTTGAGGATGCAGCCACCTTTTTGATGACTGCAACCTGGTCCGACACCGCCTTTGAGAGGTCCGCGGCCGACTTTTCCGCCATGTCTGGCTCACCGGGCGGCGACTGCGAGGCTGTGAGCCGCATCGCCGCTCGCAGCTGCCTTGCCTCGGCCGCTTGGTCAGCCACCGCCTGTTCCGCCTCCAGCTCGAGGGCCTCCCGTTTGGCATCATTGAGAGCCCTCTGAGCCGCCGCAAGGCCGACGTACTGCCCTGTTGAGGGCGGTCTGCCTCTGCCTCTTTTAGAGGCGCGTTTGCGGAACTGACTCCGCGAACCACCTTCGCTCTCAGAGGCATTGCTGCCAGACCCGGAGGAGGAGGTCTGGCGCTCGCCCGCCGACCTCTTTCCGCCCTCCCTGGCCCATAGCCTCCCGACAGACTCGTTATGGTCGGGGTCCTGCCTCGAGCAGACCGTTTTGAGGCTACCGACCGAGGAGTCCGACTCAGAGAGCCGTAGCCTGGCCACAGCCTCGGTGTGCGTCGAGGTTGGCGTGCCAAACGCCTCTTCGCCGCCGTCGGTTTTCGCCGGGGAGAAAAACTCCTCCGTCCCCGGCGAGAGTCGCTCGAGCACGACCCGCGCTCTTCTCCCGCAATACACCCTTGTTGGGATGGGCGTGGCCATGCCCCTAATGGGCCGAAACTCCGTCAGAGACGGGAATGGCGAGTGAACCAAAGGTGGCGTGGAAACCACCTCGTCCTCTTCGCTGCTCCCCCCTCCACGCAGTCTCAGCGACTCCACCTCTTTATCAAAGTCCGTTGTGCGTTTGCCAAAGTCGTCGTGAAATCTGTCCGCGAGCGGTTTGCCCCCCCCGAATACGGAATGGGGCTGCGTGTCATCACAGCGCGGGTAACTGCCCGTTCTGTGATGACACCGAGGATTACAACCTCCTGGGGTAGTCTTACGTTTTGGACCACTCATATTGGCTATTTTTAAGGAGGTTTGCCCCCTCCCTGACGTTAGCGACTGGGCTTCCCCCCCAGCCATGCATCCCATCGACACGCCTGTCACATCTTGGGATTGGGGGATTTTTATAGTGGTTTACTCCACGCGGCGCTACTCTCAATGAGCAGCGCCCCCGGTCCGCTCCGTGCGGGTTACGGGTTGCCCGGCGGGGGGCCGAGACCCATCTAGCAGCCACAAAAGTGGCCGCCAAACCCGCCGCGCCGTGGGCCTTGCAGGCCCACCATCCCACGCCGCCGAAGCAGCCGCCGGCCCAGATGGGCCCTAGCGCGGAGCAGCGTAGCTACGCCTCCGATGTAGCCGATCCTCTGCCACCTCAGATGAGCTGAGGCATGCCAGGAGCGGCTCCCTCCCTGTGGCGCTCGCACTGTGCCCTCTGCTACCTTCAGAGGGACACGCGGAGACGCCCGCCGTGTGTGCTGCTCTTTGTCTGGTCTCTCACCCCAGGCCAGTCCGGTATGGGTAGCCCTGTCCGGCGTAGCCCCGAGGATCATTGAGACACGCAAGCCCCCCCACCACGGCAAGGTGGCAGCACTTCGAGGGGGTAACCTAACCTAACCTAACCTAACCTAACCTAACCTAACCTAACCTAACCTTTTTTTTTTTTTTTTTTTTTTTTTTTTTTGTCGCTGTGGGAAATGCTTTACGCATACCCCCCGGGCTGGGTAGGCCATTGGTGGGGGGTTATGTGGGACTCCCTCCTCTCACGCCCCTCTGCTCGTCAGAGGGGGGGAGGAGTATACCCACTAAAACCCACAGCGGCGTTTCTCCTCGTTGCCGTTTGTGGGGTGCTTAGGGATCGAAACATTCACCAGAGCACCCCCGGCTGCCCCGGCCTGTTTATCGCCGGGGCCCCGCGCCAGTGGAGGGGAGAGTCAGAAACGCTTGACTCTCCCCCCAGACGTGTAGGGCGTGCAATGCGGGTTCCCCAACCCGCTGCCCTACTGAGGGGGGTCAGACTGCGGCCTGCACATACTGCAGTCGCCGTCTCCCCCTCCGCCTGCGCCGGAGCGGGTGCGCATCCACACTGTCCTCGCGCTCCCGCTCCGTGGCCTCCTTTTGCGAAATGACTGTCTCGCAAAAGGAGGCCACTACCTCCCAGTGCCTTTCGCTGCCCAACATTAGCGCTATAATGTTGTGCAGCGAGAGGTTATCGGTATTGAGCACCGTTAAGAGCTCATTACGCTCATTGCCCCATTGTGGGCACTCCTCCACCGTATGTCGCGCGTCGTCCTTTTGGGACGCGCAGTACCAACATTGGGGGCCCTCTTCCCTGCCTATCTTATGCAGGTAGTGGCCGAAGCACCCATGCCCGGTCACCACCTGCGTTACCCTGTAGGTCAGGGCCCCATGCCTCCTCTCGAGCCATTGGTCGAGTGACGGGAGGATGGCCTCTACAGTGCGAACTCCGTAGCGGGCACCCTCCAAGTCTCTCTTCCAGCGCTCTCTCAACCTCTCCGCCGCTAGCCGGCGCGCCCTCTCCACCTCCTCCGGGGGTGGGTAGACTCCCCGGGCCCTTGCCTCAACCCGCATCCGATATCGCTCCGCCAGCACCTGGGCGTCTAGCTCCCAGGGCGGTGTGCCCGCGAGGAGGCAGGCCGCAGCATGGGACCCGGTGGAGTACCCCCGGATTGCCCTCAGAGCAATCGTCCTCTGCGGACGTCTTAATGCGGCCTTATTTCTGGCCGACAGCCTATTTGCCCAGATTGGGGCCCCGTATAGCGCCATTGACCTAAGGACTCCGGCGAAGAGCCGCCGGCACGGAGCCTTCGGTCCCCCCACGTTAGGCAGCAGCCGGCCCAGGGCTGCTGCGGCGCCCACGAGACGCGGGGCCAACCTTTCGAAGTGGGTTTCAAATGACCATTTGCGGTCCAGGACAAGCCCAAGGTACTTAAGGTCGGGCTTGATCTGGACCGCTTCCCCTCCCACAGTAATCACCCGGCCCTGGCGCAGCTGCCAACCACGACCTCCGATTGTGAGCGCCTCCGTTTTGGGGAGCGACACTTTGAGCCCGAGAAGCTTTATGCGACCGACTGTGAGGTCAGTCGCAACTGCGGCTCTCCTGAGCACCTCCTCGAGCTCCCTCCCGCGCACAGCTACGAGAGTGTCATCGGCGTAGCAGATCGTTATTGTGCGCGGGAGTAGTGCTCCCCTTATCGCCCAGTCGTAACCAATGTTCCACAGGAGCGGTCCAAGGACGGACCCCTGTGGAACACCGCACGACATGCGCCGTGACCGCCTTTCCCCCCCAACCTCGTAGAGCACTACCCTGCCGGAAAGGTAGTGCTCTACGACCCTCCTCAAGTAGGTCGGCACTCCGTGGTATCGGAGTGCCTCCCTTATTACCCCATAGGGCAGGCTCCCGAAGGCGTTGGCTATGTCTAAGGACACTGCGACAACGCCTTCCCCCTTGCGAGCCGCGTCAGCCCTGAAGTCATCCAGGGCACTAACCGCGTCCATCGTGGACCGTCCCATCCGGAACCCGAACTGATGCTCACTCAGATTCGGGCCCGTGTCGTCCAAGTGCCGGACAATCCGGGAGGCTAGGATTCTCTCATAGAGTTTCCCGGCCTCGTCCAGCAGGACAATGGGACGGTACCCCGACGGAGAGTCAGCAGGACGCGACTCTTTCCGCAGCAACACGAGCCTGCCCTCTTTCCAGATGCCTGGATAGACACCCTCCTTCAAGCTGTCGTCCAGGAGTTCCCGCAGGCGGAGATCTAGGTGTCTCAACGCCAGCGAGAGGATCTTTCCAGGCACACCATCCGGCCCCGGTGCCTTGTTTGACGCGCGCAGGCGATTCAGAGCGAGCGTGAATTCCGCGTCCGAGATTGGCGGCGGATCGGGAGGCACCTCAGGCTCCTCTATTGGGACCGCCATGACAGGAGGGGTGAACTCCTGCACCTGAGGGAAGAGGCCCTCGATCACTCTGTTGAGGAGTTCCGGCTCAAGGGAGTCCATGGGGGGGGCGTGTTTTAACTTGTCTCTGACAAGCTTATACGGCCGCCCCCACGGGTCTCTGTCTAACGTGGCCAGGAACTCCTCTCGCGCCTCATCCTTTCGCCGCGCTATCGCTACGGTTAGGGCCTCTTTGGCTTCCCGCAAGGCCTCGTGCAGAGCCTCCTCCTCCTCGGGCGTGTGCCGCCTGCGCCGGCAGTGCGTATAGGCCCGACGGGCCGCGTTACAGGTGGTGCGGAGGGCCGCAATCTCCGCACACCACCAGTAAACCGCCTTTTTGGCGAGCGGTCGCTTTGTGCGGGGCATTGACGCATCACATATGGCAGTGAGCGCTGCCCGGAAGCGGACTGCCCGCCCTTCCACCCCTAGGGTGATTGGCGGAGGAGCACACCATGCCTCCACCATGGCTGCCTCCTCCGCCATCTCCCGGTCCAGTCCCGCGAGGGACCACCTCGGGAAGGTACTTCCCGCTCTGCCACCACTGGGAGCGGTCTGCTGACCCGGTGGGGAGACCCTGAACCGAATGTACCGGTGATCGGATAGGGTCTCCACGTCTTCTAGGACGCGCCAATCCAAGACGCGTGCGGCTAGTGCAGGGGTCGCAAAGGAGACGTCCACTATGGACCCTCCTTGCCGCCGCACGCAAGTGTTGGCCACGCCCCGGTTTAGCACCACCAGGTCCAAGGTCGTCGCCCAGTTCCCCAAGGTGGTCCCTCGAGGGTCTGTGTTGGGGCAACCCCACGCTGTGCTTTTAGCGTTGAGGTCTCCCAACAACACCACCTGAGCCGGCGCAGCACGCCGCACTACCCCCTCCAGCCCCTGGAGAAACTGCTCGAAGGCCCTTAGCGGCCGGTTGGGGGAGAAGTAGACCGCAATGATCACAGCGGTCCCCCATTTGGCCGCCACAAAGCCCGGTCCCTTCGCCGTCTCCACCAGGGGCGGGAACTCTCCCATTGGCGGCGTCACCATCGCGACGCTGCCATCCGCAGCCCCTACCCAGTTGGGGCGTGGAAGGACAACGTATGGCTCTGCCACTACAGCCAGGCTAATACCCCACTCCGCCATTACCTGCATGAGCAGGTCTTGGGCTCGGGCGCAGTGGTTGATATTGCACTGCACGACCTCTAGATCTTTGTGAGGTTGTGCTGGCATTAGATGTCCATACGTTGTCCCTCGTCATTGGCTTGCGCCGTTCGAGCGGTCCCCTGCGTCTTATGGGGGATCTCAACTCCTCTCGTGGTAGGTGGGGCACACGAGAGACCCGCCATAATATGGCCAGCTGGGCGTTTTGCCAGGTGGCAGACCGCGCAAAATGGGGTGGCTCTGCACTCTGCCATTCGGTGTCCCGGTTTGCTGCAGCGGAGGCAAAGCTCACCCCTGTCTACTGGGGAGGGGCAGGTCGACCGCGTGTGTCCCACCCCGAAACACCTGTAGCACCTGAGCGGCATTGGCGGCAGTGCCTTAATCGTGGCAGCGGACCAGCCCACCACCAGTCGGCCCAATTTGATGAGCACGTTGGCCGCTGTCACTGGACAGGTCACCAGCGTGGCCCCTGTGCCGCCCCTGTCGAAGCTGATGCTACCCACCCTAATCTGCCCTAATAGGCAAGCTCCCTTTTCGGCAATTGCCGTGGCTACCGCCTCTGCGGTGGCCGCCTCATCCAGGCCCGTCACAGATACCCTGGCCATGGATACCGGCCGGTACACCCTCGCTTCCTCGCCAACCAGATCGTTGATCTTCGCAAGGAGCTCATCGGCCGCCCGGCCGCTATCGTTGCCAGGGACCCTTATAACACGCGCTCCGTCAGCAGACTTCCTGACGGATACGTGTTCAAGCCCCACCTCCTGAAGCCGCAAGGACGAGGTTATTTTAGTCATCACGGAGGCGTATGTTGCCTCCGTGTCCGGCTTCAGGGCCACCACGATAGCGGCTCCCGAGTGGGTCGGGAGCCTCTTGGGGGTCGTCAGTGACGGCTTGGGCGGCTTAGTGGGCCGAGCAGCCGAGGCCCCTGAGGGGGTCTTTTTCTTCCTTCTCACCACCTCCGACCAGGCAGCTTCCCTGGAGGGGGGTGGTGGGGCATTAGGTGCCACCTGCAGCTGAGGGGCAGCCTTCTTAGTCCTAGGGGCAGGCTTTGGGGCCGGGGCCGGCCTAGCGGGAGGCATTAGCGTGGAGCCCGTGTTGGCCTTCGCCTTCTTGCTGGCCTTCGCCTTCTTGTTGGCTTTCGGAGCCGGTTCCCTGATTGCTCCTCTTGGGGCTGGCTGGGGGGCCATGGGGGCCTCCTTTGGTGCAGTGACAGGCGACGGGCCCGGCAGCAAGCTGCAGGTTGGGCCTGCCTCCTGCTGGCTGTGGGCAGCCTCTCTCCTTCTGTCCGCCGCCAAGGGCGGGCGGAGAATCGGCGCTGGGGGGAGAAGACTCCTCACCTCCTCGATGCGGGTATTTACCATGCTGCCCACTGTCAGCAGCAGGTCCCTCTTTAAATCTTCTCGGAATTCCGCCAGCAATCCCGCTAGGTCCTCAGGGCGCTGCTCCTTCTCCGCTGGGGCCTGATCCTTCCTCTCCGCGAAAGCCCTTCGGAGAGCCTTGGTTTCGTCGCGCAGGATTTTCAGTTCCTCCTTCATGCGGCGGTTGTCCGCCTTGAGGATCCTCATTTGCTCATCCTCTTGTCGGTAGCTCAGAGTGTCCATAGCTAAGGAGATGCTTCGGCAAGCCCGGTTAATCTTTCCCCAAACCTCGCCTTTGAGGTTTCCGGACCTGCCGACCTCGGCTACCACGCACTGGGCGGCCTCGCGGACCTCTCTAATTATGTCCTCGTCAAGGACCACAGGACGCTCATGCTCCCGTTCGGTCGGGCTGCGGTCCCTCTCCTTGAGGAACGTCGGTGGACTGCTCCTCGCTACTGCTCCTCGTCCCTTCCCAGTCCCCCGCGTCTTGGAGGGGGTGCTGCAGCAGGTCTCATCTACAGCCGGTGACTCACAGTCCTCCCACTCGGATGGTTTTAGGCGGGCCTTCGCCTGCGTCAGACCCACGTGGTGCACTCTGGAGCCCCTGCCTTTCCCTCTCCTCGCCGTGCTGACCTTAGGCCGCACGGGGGCCTCGGGAGCGGTTGGATTGGGCCTTTTCCTAAGTTTAAGCACCGTGCTCAAACTCCCCTCCATGTTTTTGGGCCTCTCCTCGTTGCCCTTGGGTGCCACCGGCCCTATGTTGGGCACCTCTATCCCCTGCAGTACAACTACCGGCTGCCGTCGCAGCTGCTGCAGTGTTCTCTCCGTGTCCGTTCCATGTATGCCAAGTTTCGTGGTGTCCGCGTGCGACTTCAGGCCGCAGGCTTCCACCTCCCTATCAACTAAATCCAAATCGTATGCGTTTTCAAAGTCCGTTGTCAATGAGCCATGGTCGTGTTCACGAAGGTCGGCAGTCTGCCGACCTACGAGGCGATTGTTGCCCACCCCATAATACGCAGGGCAACCATCCACCGGAGTGAATGGACGGGATTCCCCCTCTCGGGGACCCGCCTGGGGACTGTTTTCACAAGTCGCCTGATCCATCCTGGAAACCCAATGCTCCACATCGTCGTCTCTTTTTTCAGGGGTGAGCTCCCCTGTCAGCGCGCCCAACATGTTAGGCGCGCCCATCCCGCCTGGCAGACCCTTGCGGGCCCCGCCGGGATATGTGCCGCTCTTTGTCTGGTCTCTCACCCCAGGCCTGTCCGGTATGGGTAGCCCTGTCCGGCGTAGCCCCGAGGATCATTGAGACACGCAAGCCCCCCCACCACGGCAAGGTGGCAGCACTTCGGGGGGGAACCTAACCTAACCTAACCTAACCTAACCTAACCTAACCTAACCTAACCTAACCTAACCTAACCTAACCTAACCTAACCTAACCTAACCTAACCTAACCTAACCTAACCTAACCTAACCTAACCTAACCTAACCCCTTAGTGTAGTGACCAACTTTTTGTGAAATTGGATTTTACCGGACAAACAAGCACGAAGCACCCTCGTTGCTTTAAGGTACTGTGGCGCCAATACGTTTAGAAAATTGCCTCTAACTTTCTAACCAAATCTGTAACATAGTGATTTTCTTATACCATTGTGTGTGTCTTATTGTGCTCTACAAAGTGTAAAAATTTTGATTTTCTATCTTTTAAAATCGAGGCAAAAATCACGAAAAACCAAAATCCTTTGTTCTGAAAAAAGTGACTTCCAATATCGTGCCGCTACTTTTGACTTTATAATTGTATTCTACATATCTTCAGGACTCTATAACAGTTTACAGAATTAAAATCCGATTAGTAGTTTTAGTTTTATTAGACTTTTAAATTCTGCACGTCAGAATTATCGTATACCGTAACTTTGCATCAAGATTTCTCAAAATTATCAGCGACGACCCCCCACTTTTTTATTACCGCTAAATAGGCAATTTACCCTAGAATAATTGTGCAAAGTTTCAGATTTTTTGGACAAATAGTTACTGAGTAAAGTAATTTAAAGTGACACAGTGCCGATTTAGCTTCAGAATTTACGTAATTATAATTCCATTTTTGACTTTTTTCTGAGCTATCGAACTAATAATTTTATGTTTCTAGTGTAATCACCTTTACTAAAAAATAGTTTTACCGTTTGTTTCAATCCTGTGTGATTTCTGGTTTTATAGTTATAAGCATATTTAGATTTTAACCTGTAAATCATTCTTATACTTATTCTTTTGAAAATTCCGTCCTAGTACTTGTGTTAGCCTATCTCTTATGTTATAAAATATTAGCTTCTTAAGTCTCTTAGTATTTTAATTCTGTAACGGAGGTACAAATTGATCTTTCTTCATAAATCACCTAATTATATAAACACAACTGTTAAGTGTAACTCGCAATCAGTAGTCTTTTGGGTGATTGCGTATAGCATTTCCCCAGGCGCCTTAATATTTGTCCCTCCAATTTTAAGTGTGAATTAGTGACATTCTGTGTTAGTTAAGAAACTCATGTGTTAAATTATTGTTTTCTTTCATTATTATACTATCTTTAAGTGAACCAAATCCGTTTCAAGCGCACTAAAAACACAAACATGTCTGAATCAATTTCATCGGATTTCTATCCTAGCCCAAGACCTGGTACATCCTTTTCTGGTTGTTATCAGCAACTCCACTCCGCATCAGAAAGGTTTCGCAGATCCATGAGGAAAAATTTGGAACAGATTTCAAAAGAACTAGAAAACGCAAAAATATCAAAGAATAAATTCAGTGAGGTTGGTAAATGTGTCGAAGCCATAACACAGGGAATCGAGTACTTCGTAGAACTCATTAAATCGGATGGCGTGAAATACGCATTCAGCTCACCCCAAAACGAATCTCTTTACATTGATCACATCGGTACTCAGACGGAAGCGGTAGTGGGCGCTGCCTCCGACGACAACACACGCAATCTTATAGAGACAACTATTCAGAACGAGTTTCATAAAATAAAACAGTATATCAAACAGCCTTTAGGCTCTCAAATACCAACTGAAACTAGCGGAAGGCGAACCTACGCCGATGTTGCTGCTCCGCGGGCCCCGGCCACATCCTCCATAAATAAACGCAATAACCCAGCAATGGTCGTGACGATAGCCAACGTTCAGACCGGCGCCGAGGCTCTTGACAAATTCAGGAAAAAAGTATCGTTTAAAGCTACCGATTACGCACCTGTCAAGATACGACCTGTTGCAAACAGCAAACTCCGAGTCGAGTTCGATACGGAAAAACATCGCGATGAATGTATGCGGGAACTGAACACCAGCCACTATATCAAAGCCGAGCCAGCCAGGACACTGCAACCGATGGCCCTGCTTAAGGGCATTCACCAAGCCACTTCATCTGAAGAAATCATCGACATTATCACTTCACAAAATACCACAGTTAGAGAACTTTTAGATAACGAGAACGAATCCATCCAACTCTGTTTCATCACCAAGAACCGCAACGAAAAATTGTACAATGCAGTCCTTAAGTGTACACCCACTATATGGGACGTAATTATCAAACTCGGCAGACTAAATATTGAACACCAGCAAGTACACGTAACCGAACAATCACCTTTCAAGCAATGTCTCGACTGTTTGCAATTCGGCCACACTAGGGTCCATTGCAAATCCGAAACTAAACCATGCTCGCATTGTGCCGAGACCACACACAATTATAAAGACTGCCCCAATAAAACAAACAATCAACCTAAATGTTATAATTGCTCATCTTACAATCTTAAATCTACTTCATCCAATAAACTTCAAACCGACCATACGGCCATTAACCCTAAGTGTCCCCGAATTACTTTTGCCAAACAGAACATTCAGCAAAGAATTAATTATTCATATTAACATTTTAACAGATATATTTATCTCATCTACCAATTGTAAAACAATTCTCTTACTTGCTCAAATTAAGCTCAATATAACTACATATTATGTTCTTAAAAAACCTATCTGTTAAAAGTCAAACTGCAAACACAATTTAAGCTCGCGGCCCCCCGTGCCCGCGGCGCGGTGCCGTCCTCATGTAGTGGCGCGGCACCATGTAGTTGCAGTGGTGCCGGTCCCGCGTAGCAGCGGCGGCGCCGCGCCGTGGGCGCGGGGCCGCGACTTAAACATTTCTCAATGTGCTTATGATCCTTGTACCCGTATTTCTAATGTCACACTCTATAAGTGCACTCTATTGTTTTACTTGTGTAGACTCTGTTTAACTGTATGACAGGAACTGTGAAATTTGTCTCTGTGTATATTACAGATATAATGATTAAAGTACAGCCATACTATTAAACTCTAAAACTGTAAATCTCCAACTTAAATAAAAATACTTTCAATATGCTTCTAATAATTATAACTGTATTCTACCTCCATTTTCATGTCTCATTGGCTTATTGCAACCTTCTGTTCTGTTTAGTTTATTCATTCTAAGTCACATCTGTGACTGGCGAACTTAACAATTCATGCATACTTTATATTTATTTGCATCTCATGTAGTCTTTTGAATATCTCATTATTAATTGCACCTACACAAAACTGGTCTGCACCTCTTAAAATTATTCACTGAGATGTCTTTAGGTGACGAATGTAACCATTTTACTGCTTGGAATTTAAATATAAAATTCATAGATATTCTTTCTTTAAAGGTAAATAATTCTGGCTTCACAGCTGTAACAATAACTCTTATGTCAAATTGATAATATCTTTACTTGTAACTTTGTATCACTGTGTTTTCTTTCAAAAACTCTTATAATCCAAATTATTACTAACTGTTCCTTGCGCGCACCGGGCGGCCGGATCATTTCTATGGTACGTTAGCTTCGTGTGCGTACGGGACAGTACAACTACTATATATCTTTTCATTTTTAACTACTGTCTTCACTACTGCTATCTTTACTCTCGCCGATGAAGTGTATGTTCTTAAAATATATACTTGCTTGCTGGCCCGGGCGCGGAGCAGCCGGGCCATTGAATGGCGCGACTGCTTCGCGTGCGGGCTGGGCAATATTGTATTTTTTCCTCTTGCTTTCTTAAATATGCCATAATGTATATATTTTATATATATTTGCTCGTCCGGGCGCGGAGCAGCCGGGCCATATATCTTTTGGCGCGACTGCTCCGCGTGCGGACATTGGGCAATGTTATATTTTTTCCACCCCTTCTTTATCTTTATATTGTATTTTATATATTTTACTTCAATCACGTAAATACAATTAAATCATTCGTATATCTATGCCGGTAACCACATCGTATACACAAGCAGATACTTAAAACCAACATAAATTTCATGACTTTCAAAAACCACTAAACACTACCACAATCACACACTCTACTCTTTCCAAAAACACAATGTTGGGCATGACGTGTAGACCGTTAGCACCGATTGTCCAACGACCCACACTACACACAAATGGGGGGAGGTTTTAGTCCGTAGGCGTTTGTGGATAGACTCGAGATAACGTGACGCTGGAGTCTATCCGCGAGCGAGTCGGGCATGCGCACCAGGACCGGCCTGGTGGTATCCAATGAGGATCTCCTCCCTCCACGCAAAAAAAAAAAAAAAACCTAACCTAACCTAACCTAACCTAACCTAACCTAACCTAACCTAACCTAACCTAACCTAACCTAACCTAACCTAACCTAACCTAACCTAACCTAACCTTTTTTTTTTTTTTTTTTTTTTTTTTTTTTGTCGCTGTGGGAAATGCTTTACGCATACCCCCCGGGCTGGGTAGGCCCATTGGTGGGGGGTTATGTGGGACTCCCTCCTCTCACACCCCTCTGAAAGCAGAGGGGGGGAGGAGTATACCCACTAAAACCCACAGCGGCGTTTCCCTCTCCTTGCCGTTGTACAGGGGCGTCCTGGGATCACAATGTGCAACCATGACGCCCCCCGGCGGCCCTGGCTAACCTACGCCAGGGCACCCGCGCCAAAGGAGGGGAAGACCAGAAGCGCTTGGCCTTCCCCCCAGACGTGTAGGGCCGTGCAATGCGGGTTCCCCAACCCGCGGCCCTACTGGGGGAGCATGCGGTTCATGAACCGCCCACGTGCTCGACCCCTCCGTCTACGCCGGATCGGGAGCGCATCCACCCTCTCTTCGCGCTCCCGCTCCGCGGCCTCCTTCTGCGAAATAACTGATTCGCAGAAGGAGGCCACCGCCTCCCAGGATCTCTCGCTGCTCTGCATGGCCGCCACGACGCTGTGCAGCGAGAGATCACCCACTCCGAGAGACGCCACAAGCGTGCGGCGCTCGTCGGCCCAGTGCACACATTCCGCAAGCGTGTGCTGGGCCGTGTCGTCATCGGCGCCGCACTCATGGCAAGCGGGTCCGGGCTCCCTCCCAATACGATGCAGGTAATGACCGAAACAGCCATGTCCGGTCATTACCTGCGTCATCCGGAACCCGAGCTTGCCGTGGCGCCTCTCCAACCACTCATCGAACGACCCGAGGAGGGCCCCTATGGTGCGGTGGCCATAGGGGGCATCCTCGAGGTCGTTCTTCCACCTCTCCCGCAGCCTTCGCTCGGTTTGGCTGCGGGCGGCCCTCACCTCCTCAGGAGCAGGGTACACCCCAGTGGCCCTGCTCCTAACCCTCTCCCGGTGCGCCTCGGCTAGGGATTCCGCGTCCAACTCCCAAGGGGGAGTCCCAGCCAAGGCGCACGCTGCTGCCCCGGCCACCGTCACGTATGCCCTGCATATACGTAGGGCCACCACCCTTTGTGGCCTCCGTAGCAGGGCTTTGTTTGCCGCCGTCAGCCGGTCCGCCCATATCGGGCACCCGTACAGGGCCATGCTCCGGGTGACACCGGCATAGAGACGGCGGCACGCGTTCGATGGCCCTCCCACGTTGGGCAGCAGCCGGCCCAGGGCCGAGGCCGTCGCCACTATTCGGGGAGCAATCTGGCGGAAATGCTCCCCAAATGTCCACCTGCGGTCCAAGGTGAGGCCCAGGTATTTGATATGCGGCCTCACCTGGACCGCCTCCCCGCTAACGTTGAGGGAGCACCCTGCGGGAGGTCGCCAGGCCCTCCCCCTCCCCCCAAAGATTATTCCTTCCGTCTTTGGGAGGGACACCTTCAGGCCCAGCAACCTGATCCTGGCGACTATGAGGTCCGCCGCCACCTCTGCTCTCCGCAGGGTCTCCCCCAACCCCTGCCCCCGGACGGCCACCATGGTGTCATCTGCATAGCAGATGACAGCCATCCGGGGGAGGAGGACGTCGCGTATGGCCCAATCGTACCCCAGGTTCCACAACAAGGGCCCCAACACGGAACCCTGGGGTACGCCACATGCCATGGGCCGCGTCCTCCTCTGCCCTCCCCTATCTTCGTAGAGCACTACCCGGTCCGTCAGGTAGTGCTCTACGATGCGCCGCAGGTACGGGGGCACTCCATGATACCGGAGTGCCTCCCCTAACCTAACCTAACCTAACCTAACCTAACCTAACCTAACCTTTTTTTTTTTTTTTTTTTTTTTTTTTTTTTTTATAGAGGGGAGAAATGCGTTACGCATACCACCGGGGTGCGGGGACGGACCCGCGGTGGTTATGTGGGACTCCCATGTAGGCTAATGAGGCCCATGGTATACCCACTAAAAAACCCCTCTGTCTGCCGACGTCGTGCTGTGGCGGTGGGCTGCAGGAACGCTCGCGCTTGACTTCTACAGCACCACCAGCACCGGTCTGCTCTCGCAGACTACTCCATTCTCGACCTTGTTGGCTTCGATCCACCTGTACTTGGCTGTATCCGGTACGCTCCCGGTACCGCCACCCTCTTCGGACCTTAGTCTGGCAGGATGGCAGGCGTCCCCGTGCCTGCCATCCTCAGGTCTCGTTTATGGAGGCAGGCGGCGATCGTGAGCGGCCCGTCTACGCCGGGCGCGCTTGCGACGCCTTTGGTCGGCCGTTGGGTCGACCTCCCTGGCTCGTTCCGCCTCTTCCTTCTGCAGGAGTACGCTTTCGCAGAAGGTGCTCACTGCTTGCCATGATCTGTCGCTGTCTACCATGGCCTTAACCACGGCCGACAGCGACAGATCCGGCCCCACTACGGCGATCAGGTCGTCCCGCTCGGGCCCCCACGCCGGACACTCCTCCAGCGTGTGTTGAGCGGTGTCCGTCGGTGCTGCACACCCGTGGCACTCCTCAGTTGGCTCCCTCCTGGCAATCCGGTGCAGATATCTCCCGAAGCAACCGTGCCCCGAGAGAACCTGCACGAGCCGGAAGGTGAGCGAGCCGTGCTGTCTTTCCAGCCAGTGAGACATGACTGGCCGGATGGCCTCGATGGTCCTGGCCCCTGCACTGGGTTGCGCCAACCTCTCCACCCACTCATCGACCGCCACCAGGGAGAGCTCCTCCCGTTTGGCCTGGATCTCCTGCGGTGCTGGCCAGTGGTCCCGGGCCCGCGCCTCCTCGCGCCAGACGAACACTGACGCAAGGGTCCTCGCGTCCAGGTCCCATGGCAGGGATCCGGCCAATACGCAAGCAGCCTCACCAGAAATAGTCCCATAGCCCCGTATGAGCCTTATAGCCATCACCCTTTGCGCTTTGCGCAGTGCGGCAGAGTTTTGGCTATTGAGCCCTCCGGCCCACACTGGGGCTCCGTACAGGGCCATGGAACGTACTACTCCAGTGTATAGTCTTCGGCTGGATGTTTTCGGCCCTCCCAGGTTAGGGAGCAGCCGCCCAAGCGCCGAGGCTGCGCCCAACAACCTTGGCCCCAGGCGCTCGAAATGAGGTACGAAGGACCATCGGCTATCGAGCACAATGCCCAGGTACCGCATGGTTCTTTCGACGGCTATCCTCGTACCTCCCACCGTGATGTGAGCTCCGGGTCGGGGCGCCTGCCTAGGCCCGTGAAAGCAAATGGCCTCGGACTTGCTCAGGGCCACCTCCAGTCCCAACCTCTTGATTTTTCCCACTACGTGGGCTACCGCCGCCGTGGCAAGGATGGAGGCTTCCCTGAGCGAGGCTCCGCGGGCCGTGACCAGCGTGTCGTCCGCATAACATACGAGGTTCACCCTTCGGAGGAGTGCACCCCTCAACACCCAGTTGTATCCGATGTTCCACAGGAGTGGCCCCAGGGCCGACCCCTGTGGAACACCACACACCATTTGCCTGCGCCTCCACTCATCCTGCCCGGCGAAGGCCACGAACCGGTGTTGGAGGTATGCCCTCACTATTCTGCTCAGATGGTGGGGCACTTTGTGGTAGAGGAGTGCCTCGTTTATGCAGTCCCAGGGGAGGGTGTTAAAGGCGTTGGCAATGTCTAAAGACACTGCCAGCACGACATCACCCTGGGATACTGCTTCCTCCGCTATGCTCCTCACCCGCAGTATCGCGTGGACCGTCGAGCGACCGCTGCGGAACCCGTACTGGCTGTCGGCCAGGTCAGGCCCTTCCGTCGTCAACTGCTTGATGAGCCGGTTAGCGATTATCCGCTCAAAGAGCTTTCCGATTTCGTCAAGCAGGACGATGGGCCGGTAGGCTGACGGTGAGTCCGCGGGTCGGCCCTCCTTCCGCAGCAAAACCAGCCGACCCGTTTTCCACAGGCAGGGGAAGCGGCCCTGCTTAAGGCACTCCGAGTAGAGCCTTCTCAGCCTTGGCCCCAGAGCTTCCATAGCCAGGACCCATGCCCGTCCCGGGATCCCGTCCAGTCCAGGAGCTGTGTTTTTGCTCTGGAGCCTAAGGACTGCTGCCGTCAACTCCCCCTCAGTGACGGGTGGCACTTCTGCTTCCGCTTCCTCCTGCCTTTCGGCCGCTCCTGGCGGGGCCATGGGCGGGGGGGATTGCTGGGGCCTGTGCGGGAACAGGGTCGCCACAATATTTTCCAGCAGCTGTGGCTGGAGACTCTGCGTTAGCGGAGGGGCCCACGGTCGGAGCTTCTGCATCACCATCTTGTATGGCCTCCCCCATGGATCGCTGTTCAGCGTCTCCAGGAACTCCTGCCGTGCCCTGTCCGTGGCCAGCCCGATAGCAGCCTTCAACGCCGCTTTCGCTGTTTTGTACAGGGCGTACCGAGTAGCCTCCGCCTCCGGGTCTCGTGGTCGGCGACCTCGTTGTCGCGTGTACTGGCGCCTTTCGAGTACGCATAACTCGCGCAGCTGCGCAAGTTCTGGAGACCACCAGTACACGAAGCGTCGAGGAGAGGCGGCCCTTGCTCTCGGCATTGCCGCGTCACAGACTTCGGTCATGCCGCTGCGGAACCATTCGGCTTCGGCCTCGACATCGGTCCCCGCCTCTGCTTCCGGGGTCCACGACCGCACGATCGCCGCCAACTCCAGGGTCTCACGGTCCAGTTTTTTGAGCACCCAGCGTGGGCCGCTCACAGCTGGGTCGTTTCTCCGGCTTGGGAGGGTGAGTCTCGGGAGAGCAGAGATTCCAAACCGAATGTATCGGTGGTCCGACAAGGTCTCTACTCCCACCAGGACCTCCCATCCCTGAACACGGCGCGCCAGGGCTGCGCTCGCAAACGTAATGTCTACAATAGAGCCGCCCTGTTGCCGCACGCACGTGTTTGCCGTTCCTAGGTTTGAGACCGCTAGGTTGGCAGCTATCGCCCACTCCAACAGTGCGTGTCCACGGGCGTTCGTCGCTGGGCTCCCCCACGCCACGTTCTTGGCATTGAAGTCGCCCGCCACTATGGTTGGGGCCGGATGCAATCTGCCTATTAGGGTGCCAACCTCCACAAGGAACGTCTCGAACTCCGCCAGGGTCTTGTTCGGAGAGAAGTAGACACCTACCACCGCAATATCGCCACAGACTGCGGCGACGCAGCCGTGTCTCCTCTCTACGTTCCTGAACGGGTTCGAGCCGGCGGCGGTCCGAGTGACTATGGCCGCGGTGCCGTCCAGATCGCCGGCCCAGTCGTCTCGAGTTGGCACCCTATAGGGCTCCGCAACCACGGCAACGTGGATTGCCCACTGTGCCATGGTCTGGTGGAGGAGGTCCTGAGCCTTGGCATCATGGTTGAGGTTCACCTGGAGGAATTCGGTGATTGCCATCTATCCAACAGCCGGCTCTTGAACCTCCTCAGCCTCAGCCTGATCCATGGCGGCGGTGCCGTTTGTCGGCGAGGGCGCTCGAGGACCGCTGGCACCTACCTTCGCCTTCCCGGTCGTCTTCGGTGCAGTGCACGCCCTGCTGCTCATTCTGTGCCCTGCTGGTTTCCCAGCAGATGCACAGATGACACAGTGTGGCGGAGCAGTGCATTGTGCAGCCTTGTGACCATCCTTGCCACACTGGAAGCAGCATCCAGACCGGTCTGGCTCCGCCCCACATTGCGCGCTTACGTGCCCGATTCGGTGGCATCGGAAGCACTTTATGGGCCTCTGCTCTTGTAGTCTGACTTGAGCAGAGACCCAGCCCACCAATAGGCGCCCCACAGTGGCAATTTTCTTTGCCGCTAGGACAGGGCAACACACCGAGACCACCCCGAGGCCCGAGTAACCCGGGCGTATTTGCCCGGCCCTA
Source organism: Eudemis profundana (assembly GCA_947034925.1). Classification (NCBI taxonomy): domain Eukaryota; kingdom Metazoa; phylum Arthropoda; class Insecta; order Lepidoptera; family Tortricidae; genus Eudemis; species Eudemis profundana. Next base: position 73,978 of record OX344812.1, read on the forward strand.
ACAGTCTCGATGGCGCATCCCCCGGTTTCTGCCACCGCCTTGGCCACCTCTTCCGCCGTCACCGATTCGTCCAGACCAGTGACACGGATGTCGACACTCTTGCACGGCCGCGACACCCGTGCGACGTCTGTGCCCAGTTGCTGGCGGAGTGCGTCGGCCAGTTTATCGGCTTTTTCGCCGCTGGCCGCTCCCGGGACCTCCAGGATACACGCCCCGGTTGCCGCCCGGCGGAAGCGGACGCCCCCAGGGATTTCCAGCTCAGCCAGCTGGATTTTCTGCCTGGCCTCGACAATCACCTCCTTGTAGGTGATGCCCCTCTGTGCTGCCTCTGGCTGTAAGGTGAGCACTACTGCTGATGAGCTAGGTGCTTTCAACCTTTTGGCCTTCACCTTTTGAGGGACATCACCTTGCGGGCCAGCTCGCTGGGCAGTCCTCCCCTTTTTTCCTTTGCCGGCCACAACGCTCCAGCTCTCTTTCATAGAGGCCGGAGGGGGCGGAAGCGGGCGGGAGATAGGAGCCTCCGCGTCCTGTGCCCTGGAACCACCTCTTTTCTTCTTGGCCCTAGATTTGGGCTTCTTCCTGCCTCCGGCTGCCGATTGGTCCTGCGGCTTCTTCGTGGCGTCAATAACCTTGGCGCCACTGGGGCCCGAAGCGTTCCTTGCAGCAGGAGGAGCCGAGGGAAGTGGTTTAGCTGGGAGCAACCGTCCCTCTGCCTCCAGCCCATCCAGGCGAGCATTCACGATAGCTCCCACCTGGAGGGCTATCGAGCGCGTGAGCTCCTCATTTAGTGCAGCGGGAGAGGGAACCGTCGCTGGCTGCCGCTCGCGTAGAGGGCTTTGTGCAGGCGCCTGTCTCTCCACCTCAGATCTTAGCTGCGCCAGCTCCTTTCGGAGACTGGCCATCTCCGCTTCGAGCCGGGAGTTTGCCGCCTGCAGCTGGCGAGTCTCGTCCGAAATTGTGCGTGCACTCAGGCTTTCGCAGGCTTCCACTATGGTGGCTGCTGCCTCATTGAGTGCACGCACAAAGGTCCCCTTGAGATTTTTTGAGGATGCAGCCACCTTTTTGATGACTGCAACCTGGTCCGACACCGCCTTTGAGAGGTCCGCGGCCGACTTTTCCGCCATGTTTGGCTCACCGGGCGGCGACTGCGAGGCTGTGAGCCGCATCGCCGCTCGCAGCTGCCTTGCCTCGGCCGCTTGGTCAGCCACCGCCTGTTCCGCCTCCAGCTCGAGGGCCTCCCGTTTGGCATCATTGAGAGCCCTCTGAGCCGCCGCAAGGCCGACGTACTGCCCTGTTGAGGGCGGTCTGCCTCTGCCTCTTTTAGAGGCGCGTTTGCGGAACTGACTCCGCGAACCACCTTCGCTCTCAGAGGCATTGCTGCCAGACCCGGAGGAGGAGGTCTGGCGCTCGCCCGCCGACCTCTTTCCGCTCTCCCTGGCCCATAGCCTCCCGACAGACTCGTTATGGTCGGGGTTCTGCCTCGAGCAGACCGTTTTAAGGCTACTGACCGAGGAGTCCGACTCAGAGAGCCGTAGCCTGGCCACAGCCTCGGTGTGCGTCGAGGTTGGCGTGCCAAACGCCTCTTCGCCGCCGTCGGTTTTCGCCGGGGAGAAAAACTCCTCCGTCCCCGGCGAGAGTCGCTCGAGCACGACCCGCGCCCTTCTCCCGCAATACACCCTTGTTGGGATGGGCGTGGCCATGCCCCTAATGGGCCGAAACTCCGTCAGAGACGGGAATGGCGAGTGAACCAAAGGTGGCGTGGAAACCACCTCGTCCTCTTCGCTGCTCCCCCCTCCACGCAGTCTCAGCGACTCCACCTCTTTATCAAAGTCCGTTGTGCGTTTGCCAAAGTCGTCGTGAAATCTGTCCGCGAGCGGTTTGCCCCCCCCGAATACGGAATGGGGCTGCGTGTCATCACAGCGCGGGTAACTGCCCGTTCTGTGATGACACCGAGGATTACAACCTCCTGGGGTAGTCTTACGTTTTGGACCACTCATATTGGCTATTTTTAAGGAGGTTTGCCCCCTCCCTGACGTTAGCGACTGGGCTTCCCCCCCAGCCATGCATCCCATCGACACGCCTGTCACATCTTGGGATTGGGGGATTTTTATAGTGGTTTACTCCACGCGGCGCTACTCTCAATGAGCAGCGCCCCCGGTCCGCTCCGTGCGGGTTACGGGTTGCCCGACGGGGGGCCGAGACCCATCTAGCAGCCACAAAAGTGGCCGCCAAACCCGCCGCGCCGTGGGCCTTGCAGGCCCACCATCCCACGCCGCCGAAGCAGCCGCCGGCCCAGATGGGCCCTAGCGCGGAGCAGCGTAGCTACGCCTCCGATGTAGCCGATCCTCTGCCACCTCAGATGAGCTGAGGCATGCCAGGAGCGGCTCCCTCCCTGTGGCGCTCGCACTGTGCCCTCTGCTACCTTCAGAGGGACACGCGGAGACGCCCACCGTGTGTGCTGCTCTTTGTCTGGTCTCTCACCCCAGGCCTGTCCGGTATGGGTAGCCCTGTCCGGCGTAGCCCCGAGGATCATTGAGACACGCAAGCCCCCCCACCACGGCAAGGTGGCAGCACTTCGGGGGGGAACCTAACCTAACCTTTTTTTTTTTTTTTTTTTTTTTTTTTTTTTTTTTTTTAACGCAGTGGAAACGCGTTACGCGTACCCCCCGGGCTTGGGGAAGCCAGATGTTGGGTGGGGGGTTATGTGGGGCTCTCTCCTCCGAGTGAGGAGCCTACCCACTAAAACCACTGCGGCGTCTTCCTCGTTGCCGTTTTTGGGGGTGTTTAGGGATCGCGAACATGTCTATCCAGAACACCCCCCGGCCGCCCCGGCTCGTTTTGTGCCGGAGCCCCGCGCCAAAGGAGGGGAGGGTCAGAAACGCCATGACCCTCCCCCCAGGCGTGTAGGGCCGTGCAGTGTGGGTCCCCAGCCCACTGGCCCTACTGAGGGGGGTATTAGACTACAGCGGCCTGCATGTACTGCAGGCGCCGTCTCCCCCTCCGCCTGCGCCGGAGCGGGTGCGCAACAGCACTGTCTTCGCGCTCCCGCTCCTTGGCCTCCTTTTGCGAAATAACGCTCTCGCAGAAGGAGGCCACTGCCTCCCATTTCCTCTCGCTGCTCAGCATGGCGGACACGATGCTGTTCAGCGAGAGGTCGCCCGTGTTGAGCGCCGCCACCAATGTGCGGCGTTCTTCTGCCCATTGTGGGCACACCGCAACCGTGTGCTGGGCCACGTCGTCGGGCTCCCCGCACTCGTGACATTGGGGCCCTGGCTCCCTTCCTATCTTGTGCAGGTAGTGACCGAAGCACCCGTGCCCGGTCAGTACCTGCGTGAGCCGATATGTAAGGGCCCCTTTTTCCCTCTTTAACCAGGGGTCGAACGACGGGAGGAGTGCCCCTATGGTGCGGTTTCCATAGGGGGAGTCCTCCAGGTCGTTCTTCCACCGGTCCCTCATGCGCTCTTCCGCCATTCGACGCGCGCGCTCCACCTCTTCGGGGGCTGGGTGAACTCCCCGTGCCCTTTCCTCCACTTTCATTTTGTACCTCTCCGCCAGCACCCGGGCGTCTAGCTCCCAGGGTGGGGTACCGGCGAGGAGGCACGCCGCCGCATGGGATACGGTTGAGTAGCCCCTTATTGCCCTTAGGGCGATGGTCTTCTGTGGGCGCCGCAGGAGGGCCCTGTTCTTTCGCGACAGTCTGTCGGCCCAGATTGGGGCCCCGTAGAGCGCCATGCTCCTGATCACGCCTGCGAACAGGCGCCGGCATGGGGCTTTTGGGCCTCCGATGTTAGGCAGCAGTCGGCCCAGGGCCGCTGCCGCACCCACAAGTCGGGGAGCTAGCCTCGTGAAGTGCTCCTCGAAGCTCCACTTTCGATCCAGGACAAGTCCCAGATATTTAAGGTGGGGCTTGACCTGGATCGACTCTCCTCCCACCGGGATCGCTGTATCGGGGCGCAAACGCCAGCCTCGACCCCCAAACACTATGGCCTCGGTCTTGTTAAGCGCCACCTTCAGCCCGAGAAGTTGAATGCGGCCGACTGTTAGGTCTGTCGCGACAGCGGCCCTCCTCAGGGTCTCTTCGAGCTGTTGCCCTCGCACGGCCACTAGAGTGTCATCTGCGTAGCAGACGATGACCATGCGAGGGATTTGGGCTCCGCGAATAGCCCAGTCGTATCCGACGTTCCACAGGAGTGGCCCAAGCACAGACCCCTGCGGAACGCCGCACATCATTTCCCGCGCTCGCCGTGTTCCCCCCGTTTGATAGAGCACTACCCTGCCAGACAGGTAGTGCCCCACCACCCGCCTGATGTACGGGGGCACTCCATGGTAACGGAGTGCCTCCTTGATGACCTCGTAGGGCAGGCTGCCAAAGGCGTTGGCGATGTCCAGGGACACCGCCACGACGCCCTCTCTTCTACTGGCCGCGCACTCCCTGAACTCCCCCAAGGAACTAATGGCGTCCATAGTAGACCGTCCCACCCGGAACCCGAACTGCCGGTCGCTGATGTCCGGGCCCGTGTCCTCTAGGTGCCGGATAATGCGGGAGGCCAGGATCCTTTCAAAGATTTTCCCGACCTCATCCAGCAGGACGATGGGACGGTACCCTGAGGGAGAATCCGCGGGGCGTGACTCTTTTCTTAGGAGGCACAGCCTGCCCTCTTTCCAACAGCCCGGAAAGATCCCCTCCTTCAGACAGTCGTCGAAGAGGTCTCGGAGGCGTACCCCAAGGTGCTTCAACGCCGCCGGGAGGATCCTTCCGGGTACCCCGTCTGGGCCTGGGGCCTTGCGGCAACCACGCAGGCGGTTAATTGCGACGACCAGCTCCGCGTCTCTTATTGGCGGAGGGTTGAAGGGGCCCTCTGGCTCTTCTTCTGGGGCAGCCATGGCAGGGGCAGTAAAGTCCGGCGGCGCTTGCGGGAAGAGGCCCTCAATTATTCTCCCGAGGAGTTCCGGCTCAAGAGAGTCCATGGGAGGGGCGTGTTTCAGCTTGTCCCGTACAAGCTTGTACGGCCGCCCCCAAGGATCCCTATCCAGCGTGACCAGGAACTCCTCCCGCGCCTCGTCCTTGCGCCGCGCTATGGCCGCCTTGAGGGCCTCCTTCGCCTCATGGAGGGCTGCATGGAGAGCCTCCTCCTCCTCTGCAGTGTGCCGCCTGCGCCTGCAGTGGCCATATGCTCGGCGGGCCGCATTGTTGGTAGCCCGGAGGGCCGAGATCTCCGCAGACCACCAGTAGACCTCTTTCTTTGCGGGCAGTCGCTTCGCGCGGGGCATTGCCGCATCACACACTCTTGTGAGTGATGCGCGAAAGCGAACTGCCCGTTCCTCCACTCCCAGGGCCATCGGCGGAGGTGCACACCAGGCCTCTACCATGGCCGCCTCATCGACCATCTCCCTGTCGAGGCCAGCAAGCGACCACCTGGGGAAATTGCCGCCCGTTCTGCCCGCGCCGGTCACATTGGACCCGCCTGTCGGTGAGACCCTCATCCGGATGTATAAGTGATCGGAGAGGGTCTCGACGTCCTCCAGGACGCGCCAACACGATACTCGCGCCGCCGCCGTGGGGGTTGCGAAGGAGACATCCACGATGGATCCCCCCTGCCGGCGTACGCATGTGTTGGCGTTGCCCCGGTTTAGGATAGTCAGGTCCAGCCTGACCGCCCAGTCCCTAAGGGTCGCCCCTCGGGGGTCCGTGCTTGGGCAGCCCCATGCCGTGCTCTTGGCGTTAAAGTCGCCTAGGACCATCAGTTGCGCCGGAGCGGCACGCCGCAGCACCCCTTCCAGCCCCTGCAGGAACCGCTCAAAGGCTACTAGCGGCTTGTTGGGGGAGAAGTAAACCCCAACTACAATGATATTCCCCCATTTGGCCGCTGCGTAGCCCGGCCCCATCTCGGTTCCTACAAGGGGAGTCCCTCCCGTCGCCCGTGTGACAAGTGCCACGCTGCCGTCTGCAGCTCCTACCCAGTTGGGCCGGGGTAGGACAGCGTATGGCTCCGCTACCACTGCGATGCTAATCTCCCACTCCGCCATTGCCTGCATGAGCAAGTCCTGAGCACGGGTGGAGTGGTTGAGATTACATTGCACAACCTCCAAGTCCTGATCTGGTTGTGCTGGCATTAGCTGTCCATTGGCTGTCCCTCCTGGATGTTTTCGGCCGCTGCTGGGGTCGCCTGGGCCGCTGTGGCAGTCGTCTGGGCCCTTGCGGGGACCTCAACACCTCTGGTGGCTGGGGGTGAGCAAGACAACCCAGTCATGATGTGTCCTGCGGGGCGCTTGGCCTGGTGACACACGGCACAGAAGGGGTCGGCTCTGCAGCCGCTCATACGGTGGCCTGGCTTGCTGCACCGAAGGCAGAGCGCACCCCTATCGATCGGAGACGGGCATGTCGCCCTCGTGTGCCCGGTCCCAAAGCATTTGAAGCACCTTAGTGGTGCTTTACGCAGTGCCTTAACTGAGGCGGCCGACCATCCCACGGTCAGACGGCCTGTCGAAATCAGGGCGTTGGCCGCCACAACCGGGCACGTGACTAGGGTGGCCCCAGCGCCGCTCCTCTCCATTCGGATATTGCCCGCTTTAACCTGCTCCTGTAGGCATCCCGTTTTAGCAGCCACTGCCGCTGCCACCGCCTCTGGTGTTGCTGCCTCGTCGAGGCCCGAGATGACCAGCCTCGCCATGGTGACTGGCCGATATACCTTCGCCACGTCGCCGATAATGGCGTCAATTTTAGTGCGGAGGTTGTCGGCCGTTCGGCCGCTGTCCGCACCGGGGACCTCTATGACGCGTGCTCCGTCAGCTGCCTTCCTCATCTTCACATGCTCCAGTCCAACTTCCTGGAGCTTCAGAGTCGTGGTGATTTTGGACATCACAGAGGCGTACGTTGCCTCCGTGCCCGGCTTAAGGGCCACCACGATGGCTGCGTTGGTGGGAACCGGAAGCTTTTTGGGTGCCGCGTTCACCGACTTGTTGGGCCGAGTAGCCCCGGTCCGGGGCGGGGCCTTTTTTTTCTTCTTTCTGCCCCCCACCACGGTCCACGTTGGGTCGTTGGTCGGGCTGGGGGCAGGTGGCGCGAAATTTGGTCGCTGCAGTTGTCGGGGTGCTGGAACAGGGCGGGCAGGTTGACCAGACTTGGCAGACGGCTGTGGCTGTGGGGCTGACTCCTTGGAGGCCTTTTTCTTCCGCTTGGTTTTGCGCGCCTTGGAAGCAGCAGGCTTCGCAGGTGGCGCAGGCTCCAAGGTCGTCCCTGACGCCGCTGGCCGCTGGATCACCGGTGGTTCTGCCGGGTGGGCAGCAGTTTCGGGCGCTTTCCGGTGCGCTGCCAGTGGAGGGCGAAGGGTTGGCTCAGGGGGGAGACGTTGCCTAATATCTTCGAGACGAACGTTCATCATCTCTCCGATGCTCACAGAGATGTCCCTCCTGAGCTCCTCTCTCATCTCCGAGACCACACTTTTGATAAGTGCTGGGAGCTGCTCAGCCATTGCTTCCGACTGCGATTCTCTGCGGCTCTCTGAGAGGAAGGCCGTCTTTAGCGCCCTGGTCTCAGCCTGCGCTATCGCGAGCTGCTCCCTCATAAGCTTGTTATCTGCCCTGAGAGCGCGTATCTCCTCATCTACTGTTCTGCCCTCCAGGCTGTCCATAGCCGAAATTATGACACGGCAGGCCCTGTTCATGCGCCCCCAGACTTGGCCGCTAATGTGACCCGACTTCTTAGCCTCCTCCAGGACCGAGAGGGCTGCTTTCCGCGTTGTCTCGATATAGCAGTCCTCTCCGTCCCAGGGGTTCGGGCTGAGGTCCCTCGATTGAGGCAGCTTCTCTGCCTCCTTGTTTTCCACATTCTTCGGTTTCGACGTACCGTTCGTACCGGGACTGTAGCCGGAGGCCGTGCCGGTTTCCCCCTCTAGGCCATCGAGGCGGGCCCTGATTTTTCCCCTCGCCCCGGCGATGTCAATGAGCAGACTCTTGGCGCCTGTCAGTCGCCCTCTCCGCGACGAGTTCACTTTCGCCTTTGGCTCGAGTTCGGCGTCACCCGTATGGTGCCTTTTCGTCTTTCTTGTTGGCGGCTCTAGATTAGCCGCCATTCCCTCGTCTGGATCAAGTCCCGGATCCCGTGAGGATGGCAGTTCTGCGCTGTCTGGCCCTTCCAGACGATGAAGCAGCACAGTGGGCTGCATCTGCGCATATGTTGCCTTGCCCTCTTTGATGCGGCGCTCTTCGCCACAAACCTCATTTTCCTTACATACTAAACCCTCCCCTTCCCCGTTTTTGTTTTGCTCCGTTTTTATTCCCACGAGTATGGGGGAAAAACGGTCACTCCGAGCGGTGCCCCCTGCACCCGGAGAACCCTAATACCGCTGGGAGGGCGGGCGGTCTCCCAGGGTTGGCCGCTAGCGGCTGAGTTAACCTACTCAGCCACTCCTCAGGGTGTCGGTCGGGGAACTGCGTTGCGCGCGGAGGTCTAGTGTCTCCCCCCCCGCAGCCGCCATTTGGAGGCCGAAAGCTCCCCGGACATGCCGCGGGTATGTGTGATAATCGATGTGTGAGCCTCTTACCCCGCTAACACCGCCAACCCGCCAAGAGATGGATCTGCGTTTGGATTTCTCAGAAATCCAATGCACAATCCTTCCAGGCAGGTAGGCAGTGTCAGGGAAGCAAAAGGCTCCTTGACCAGAGAATCACACACACCTATGACACGCCAGGGGCCCTTTCGGCCACCTCCGGTGCCCGCGGGGGGAGAAACCCCAGAAGTCCGAGCGCAAAACAGTGCCCCGATCGACACCTCAGGAGAACCTCGACGCCACGCACCACAGCGCCGGGGTTTAGGGATTTTTTAGAGAGGTTTACTCCTCGCGGCCCGGCCGGTTAAGGCAAGGCCCTCGGCCCTAAGAAAGGGTTACGAGCGGCGGTGACATGGGCAGCAGCATGCTCTCCGTGTCTGTCCAATGGCAGTGCGAGTGCACACTGGACCCGTCCCATGGCTCATCCACTGCGCCATCTGCTATTCAGACGGACGCGCGGAGAACCCTCGCGAGGTAAGCCACCTCTGTCCCTCCACCTTTGCTCTTCCACGGCGCCCTCTGCTGATCAGAGGGACGCGCGGAGAGCCCCTCGCGGGCCGAAGCCCCCCTCCCCCCCGGTGTTTGGTTCGCGGGACCATGTCCTACCCCGGCTCGACGACGGCCGGGGCATTCCCCTATCCACCACCTGGGGACGCGCCACGTCGGGGTACACCTCCCCGCCCACTCGGACAACCGAGCAGGTCCGTGGAACCTAACCTGCTCCCACTGCGGTGGCGAAGACCACGAGTTCAAAAACTGCCCACACCAAAAAGATGCAACGAAATCCAACTGCCACAACTGTGTGACATTCGCCGCAAAAACAAACTCTAAAGTCCCCAATCTCAACCATAGTGCTACTTCGGTCTTCTGCCCTCGGATGGCTGTAATGACGGAGAAGATTAGGTCCAGGGTGGATTACGGGCAATAGCTCTAGTCTCCCGAACTCTACCATCATTCCACCCTCGACATCTTCTCCATTAGTTGATCTGACACTCTATAAAGTTTCTGCCTAACTGAATATTGCTATCTCCTTTCCTTTTTTCCTTTCTCCTCCCTCTTTCCCTAACTTCTACTTCCCTCCAACTACTCCTACCACCTACCAAACACAAACATCACACACCACATAACACATCTCTCTCTATCCTCTTCAGGGCGAACGTGTGATCGCCCAGTCGCTCGTCTGCCTTGAGCGGGCGGGCGGCTGGGCGGCCGCACGGCCTATCGTTGCCCTTCTTTTTAAAATACAAACACAAACACTCCATAAAAACTACACTTGCACACTTACCAACACCACGCGGGGGGCACAACGCGTATACCAATAGCGCCGCGTGTCTCCCAAGCACACTCCACACGACGCGGGGGGGGTTTTAGTCCGTAGGCGTTTGGGAATAGACTCGAGACATCGTGACGCTGGAGTCTATTCCCGAGCGAGTCGGGCATGCTGCCAGGTACGGGCCTGGCAGTATCCAATGAGGATTTCCCCCTCCCACGCAAAAAAAAAAAAAAAAAAAAAAAAAAACCTAACCTAACCTAACCTAACCTAACCTAACCTAACCTAACCTAACCAAGTCGCGGTCCGTCCGCCGCCCTTAGCGCCACGAATTTACGTCGCTCCGCAGTAAAAAATTCAGAAAAGTGGGTTTTTCTTATCCGATCTTGACAAACTAAGTGTCAAAAGTTGCGGGCTGACACAGTGCATACGGCAGTGATATTAGTTTAAGCCGAAAAGTGAAAGTGCTGGGTGAAAGTGACGAAAAACCTCAAATTTGGAGGTTAAAATAACTTTGAAGACCAAAATCTTGTGGTTCCGAACATCGAACCACCACGTGCGATATATCGTCGAAATCGTCTCAGCGAGCCCTACAAAACGAGCTATCTGCAGGGTATATCCGCCTTACCACCGAGGCGCAAACAGCAAAAAAACAACTACCACGTGGCGGCGTGGTCACAGTTCCTGACGCGTGCGGCGGCAGCCACCAACGCAGTTTCGAGCGTCGCATCACCAGGAGTATCCGGACACCTCAGTTAAGATTTTTGGACTTATATTTTTCAAGTTATAGCTTTTTAAAAAATCAAATTTCAAAGGTGAATAACAGGAAAACTTCAGGCAGACCATACTGTTTTTAGTAAGGAATCCGGTGCGCGCTTAGAAGTTGTGTGTGACTACAAAAATCTGGACTCGTGAAAATTGTCCATCATTGAAAAATTTTGAAATTTCCAAAATTTGTGAAAAGTAACGTTTTCCAAAAATTTTTTGTAGGAAATAATTTATTGTGACTTTGTATATTATAAGTGTGTGAATTCTCTATTTTTTGACATTTTTTGTGTAATTTTTGGATTAGCCGTTGCTGAGATATCAAATTTTTTGTATTTTCTGGTATTAATCAAAACCTAATAGAAAAAATTGGTTTTTAGCGGCGGAATTAGGTTTAGAACATATATCCCAACTAGGAAAAGCCCAAACGCGGGCCCCTTAGCTCTTAAATTGGAAAGATACCAAAAATCCGCCATTTTCTTTTTTCGGGTATCAAAATTAAGTTGTAAATATCTCAGGAACGGTTTGACATATTGAGCCCGGGTTTTCACTGTAAATAATAGTAGCTTTAGGAGTACGATTTGTATATAGTTATATTCGGATATCTCCGAAAAATTTTTAGAGCCCGGAAACCACTTGTAAAAGAAAAAAGGAGCAAGGCCGAATCTAACAAAGAAAACCCGAGCTCTCTACGACCACTGGTTGCCGAGAAAATTGAATTTGAAACTGGCATTTGACAGTTCGGCGGCCATTTTGTTTTTCTTTAGGCCCACATTACTCGGTAACCACGAGGGCTACGAGCCTGCGGTTTTCGGATTTGGTATAGGAGAAGCCCCGTCTACCCGTCTGTGGGGATCTTGAGCCGAAATAAGCGCCTGAAATTCAGAGTCCTAAAAACAGCCCCAGAGGACGCGGAAGGTTGGGTTTCCCCTAGACAAGAAAAATCCGGACTTTCTACGACAACGGGAAGCGGAGATAACGGCAGTCAAAGTTTGGTTTTGACAGTTCGGCGGCCATTTTGGCAAAACTTAAAATCCCTTTATCTCCGCAACGGAGAGCCGTGGAAGGCCCGGATTTTCTTTGCCAAGGACAGCGAGCTTCACTCTTTGCGTTTGGCTCGGTCATAGCCACTTTCAAGAAATTTCAGGAAACTGAAAAACTGAAAAATTTTAGATTCTGAAAGTAGGCCTATCGGTTAGAGCTCTCTAAGCACGAAAAAACGAGCCCACGCACGCGAAAATCGGCCCAGTAGTTCAGGAGATACGACTAGATACCCAATTCCCGGCAGCCATCTTGGAACAGAAACCAGAAATTCAGACTGCCATATCTCTGGCGCCTTTGGGAGTAGTCACATCGTGTTTGGGGTCGTTGAAAAGGGCTTGGGGAGAGCTACCTATTGAGCACCAATTTACGACTCTAGGTAGAGCAAAAAATTTTTCTGCCCAGATTTTGTACATTTTAAGTTAGGCTTTACTTAGAGCTTATTGAGAACCACCCCCGCTATACAGGGGCGGAATAAGTAGTATAAGACGACTCTACCTGGAGCCAAAAAATTCTATATTTTTTTTATATTTTATAACTTTCGATCTTCCTTAATTTACTTTAGTAATACACTAATTGACAGGGTCTGTGACTCTAGTGCACTATATTTAGGTGTAGTTTTAAGCAAATATACAACTTTGACAAACTTTTATATTTAAATTAAGATTTTGACCCACCTCACCTTCCAACGTCCACTTAATATACGTAGACAGAATGTTCGGATTCAGAACACCCGCAAAGAAAATGGACAACGCAGAACCCCAGTCCCCGACAAAACCGGAAACGGCTGGCCCAGCGCAACCTTCAAAGGTAAGGCTCAGCATCGGGGAATGGGAATCCGGCAGACCAAAGTCTCCTCTCGAGACTTCCCCCAAATTGACCGCTTCAGCACCAGCGGCCCCGCAGAAGCCTAAACCAAAACCCCTGCTCCCCCAGGAGGGTAGAGCACCGGTTCGCAAAGTCCAGACCGAGACCACAGGGTCGCCGCCCCAGCGGCTAACAAGTAAAGTGGACAAGGTAGGTGTGTCGACGGAAACCTTGGTGACTCCACCGAAGAAGACCTATGCAAGTAGAATCGCAGAGGCCAGGGCCAATAATAACAAGGCAAAACAGCGACTAGCCGAGTCAGGAAACCTCAAAACAATTATCAAACAAGAGGTGACACAAGCGATTGAACGACTATACGAACTGGTCAAGGAGGCAGAAGCCGACCTGGCCAGAGAAAGAAAGAAAGGTCACCAAGGAATCCAGAAAGTAGGTAGCCCAAGCACTGCAACTGAAACACAGGCAGTAAAACAAAGCGGACACGAGGAAGAAAACCAGCAGATGATGGCCCAAATCAAAGAAAATACCCGACTCCTCCGAGAAAACGAAAAGACGCTGGCGGAAATAAAGGAAGAAATGGGAAAGCAAACAGAAAAGCTGGAAAGAGCATCCTACGCGAGTGTGACAGCAGGTCCACCTAAACGGCTACCGCGAGAGGCCACTGTCATGCACTCCGTAATAATAACGTCAAAAGACGATAACGACACAGGAGAGCAAGTGTTTGATCACATCAGAAAAGTTGTGAATGCGAAAGAAGAAGGAGTAAAAATAGATAAAATCAGAAAAGCAAGGGATAGAAAAGTAATAGTTGGATGCAGGACACAAGAAGAAGTTGGGAAGGTAAAAGATAGAATAATTAAAGCAGGGGGAAAGTTACAAGTGGAGGAAGTACAAAACAAGGACCCACTCATCGTTCTGCACGGTGTCCTCAAAAGTAACACAGATGAGGATATATTAGGGGCCCTAAGGTCTCAAAACAAACACCTGCTGCAAGACGTGAGGACGGAGGACGATCGAATAGAGGTTAAATTCTGGAAGAAGGCCAGAAACCCGCTTACTGGACATGTGGTGATGAAGGTCTCACCACCTATATGGAACCGGCTAACCGAAGCAGGAATGGTGTACATCGACCTTCAGAGAATTAGGGTCGCAGACCAATCCCCCCTTCTGCAGTGCTCGCGGTGCTTAGGATACGGGCACGGGAAACGATACTGCCAAGAGGCAGTAGATGTGTGCAGTCACTGCGGAGGGCCACACCTAAAGAGCGAGTGTGAGGATTGGACTGCCATGACGCCGCCTAGTTGTCGGAATTGCATGAAAGCCAAAATGGACCAAGTAGACCATAACGCCTTCAGCACCGAGTGCCCCGTCAGAAGGAAGTGGGAAGCCTTAGCCAGATCCACAGTAGCATACTGCTAAGGGCACCCAGGGCGAAAATATCACACCCAGTAGAAATTCCAAAGGAACGAGATATGTAGTGGCACAGGTGAATCTGCAAAGGAGCGAATTAGCAACAGCCGAGTTAATGATCGAAGCGGCCAAAAGAAAACTCGCACTTGCCATGGTCCAGGAACCGTACATCGGAAACACAGGGAGACTGAAGACCTACCCGGGCATCAGGGTGATACAATGTGACAAAGCAGCTGATAAAGTCAACAAATCAGCGATAGTACTGTTCGACACCCAACTGGAAATAACCCAATGCCCAACCCTCACGACGCAAAACATCACCGTCATTAAGCTGAAAATGGGAGCAAGGGAAATTGGAGTGGTTTCGGTATACCTGGAAGGAGACACCGATATTGAGCCATACATGAAACACATAGAGAAGATAAGAAAGGAGATAGGAACAGAGGCCTTGCTGCTGGGTGGCGATATAAACGCGTGGAACACCTGGTGACACCTTTTACCCGGCAGACAAAACTCTTAGTGACAACGCAGACCACACGCAAGAACGATGCAGAGCAAACACGGTGAATGTGGAAACACATGATGAATCATGTGATCCCCCATTTACCATGGAGGAACTGCAGTGGGCGGTGTCAAGTTTCAACCCGAAAAAGGCCCCAGGACTTGATGGCTTCACAGCAGATATCTGCAAAAGAGTCACCGACCACGACCCAGAAACCTTCCTAGCACTGGCGAATAGGTGCCTTGCCCTCAGTCACTTTCCCGACTGCTGGAAGGAGGCGATAATTGCCGTGCTGAGGAAACCAGGCAAGGAGGATTACTCGCACCCGAAATCATACAGGCCGATTGGTCTATTGCCTGTATTTGGGAAAATCCTCGAAAAAATGATGGTGAGGAGAATCAGGCATCATATCTTGCCCGACATGAGCCAGAAACAGTTTGGCTTCACGCCACAACGCAATACCGAAGACTCCCTCTATGTCATGATACAACATATAAAAGCAAAGCTTGCAGACAAAAAGATAATCACACTAGTCTCACTCGACATAGAGGGAGCCTTCGACAACGCATGGTGGCCCGCCATAAGATGCCGGCTGGCGGAGACAAGATGCCCAGCGAACCTTAGACGCCTGGTGGATGACTACCTAGAAAATAGGAAAGTCAAGGTAAGGTACGCCGGAGCGGAATGCGAAAAGGAAACCTCAAAAGGATGCGTGCAAGGATCAATTGGAGGACCGACATTTTGGAACCTGCTTCTGGACCCTCTACTGAAGGACCTAGAGAGTATGGGACATTACTGTCAAGCGTTTGCCGATGATGTGGTGTTAATCTTCTCGGGGAACACGGCGCTTGACATCCAGAGACGGGCGAATGCCGCCCTCGCGCATGTTCGAGAGTGGGGAGTCCGAAATAAATTGAATTTCGCACCACATAAAACTCAAGCGATGGTGATAACTAACAAACTCAAGTACGACTCCCCACTTCTCAGCATGGGCGGGGTCGATATTGGACTGTCTCGGGAGATCAAGATCCTAGGGCTCACAGTGGATGACAAACTCACGTTCAACAGCCACGTGTCAAACGTGTGCCGCAAGGCACTGGGCTTATACAAGCAACTAGCGAGAGCAGCCAAAATCCACTGGGGCTTGGGGTCTGAGATCGTGCGGACCATCTATACGGCAGTCGTAGAGCCGATAATTATGTACGCGGCAAGCGCGTGGGCGCCAGCTACCCACAAACTGGGCGTCAAAAAACAGCTGGATGCTGTGCAACGGGGGTTTGTACAAAAAATCATTAAGGCGTACAGAACTGTCTCTCTGAGCTCGGCCCTGGTACTCGCTGGACTGCTTCCACTGGATATAAGAATCCGTGAAGCAGCCTCGCTTTACTGTGTAAAGAAAGGATACTGCCAGCGAGTGACAGGAGACCGAGAAACAGAGACGCCAGTACCTTTTGTGGATACGCCTCACCCGGCGGACCAAATAGGGCTAAAATTCATATGCCTGGCAGACCGTGCACAAATGGAAGAGCATAACTATGAAGGCCTCAAAGTATACACAGACGGCAGTAAAATAGAAGGAAAGGTCGGTGCAGCAGTTTCGATATGGCTAAACGACGCGGAGATTAAAACCAAGAAACTAAAGCTAGATCATTTCTGCACGGTTTACCAGGCGGAATTGCTCGCCCTATTGGAGGCAACGAAACAAGCCCTCCTCAATGCACAGCACAGCTGCAGTATATACTGTGACTCGCGATCTGCCCTCGAGACA
Organism: Eudemis profundana; assembly: GCA_947034925.1. Taxonomy (NCBI): domain Eukaryota; kingdom Metazoa; phylum Arthropoda; class Insecta; order Lepidoptera; family Tortricidae; genus Eudemis; species Eudemis profundana. The sequence continues at coordinate 90,108 of OX344812.1, forward strand.
GTAGTAAATAACGTTTCCCTCCATCCCCTAGCAGTACAAATAAGATCTAACCTAACTAAGCTAGGTCAACAGGGCAAAATAACTAGGCTATTTTGGATCAAAGCCCATGCGGGGCTGGAGGGAAATGAAAGGGCAGATGTGCTCGCAAAAGATGCCGCGCTCAAAATTAAAACTAGGCCAGACTACGACAAGTGTCCGGTTTCCTTCGCCAAGCGACGGATTCGGATGGAGTCGCTTGACGAATGGAACCAGCGCTACAGACTCGGAGAAACCGCCTCCACCACGAAAGCCTTCCTTCCGGACGCCATACAGGCATATAACATAATCCGAAAGGTAACACTGGACCACGTCACGGTGCAGGTGCTGACGGGACATGGCGGATTCTCCGGATACTTGCACAGATTTAAATGCAAGGAAAGCCCGGCTTGTATCTGTGATCCAGACAAAGAAGAAACAGTCCTCCATATAGTAACTGAGTGTCCTGTGTACGGAAAAGAAAGATTGGATGTGGAAATTGAGTTGGGTATTAAAATAAACAGGGAAAGTATAAGTAGTATAATTGCAGATAAAAATGTAAGAGGAAAATTCTTAGAATATTGCAAATGTATAGCTGTAAAAGTAGCAACTAAAAATAAATAAGTAGAAATAGGAACACAACTATGTATAATTTGAGTATACACAAATTGTGCCCAAAACCTGTGTATAAATAAAAATGTATATTAAAACATGTGTAATAGGTATAAGTCTAGAAATAAGCATATATAAGACAATGTACACATAGACCATAAACTGGAAATGTAATAGAATAAGCACCTAGCTATAATAAATAAACTTCCCCCCCTTTATACAAATCATGGCAAAACAAACAAAAAAAGACAAAGCCGTGTCCGCTGAACAATGACTCCCACCTGTGTGGGAGAAATTACAGCATGACATACAAATTAAAAAAAAAAAAAAAAAAAAAAAAAAAAAAACCTAACCTAACCTAACCTTTTTTTTTTTTTTTTTTTTTTTTTTTGCGGTGGGAAAATGCCTTACGCATACCCCCCCGGGGCCTAGGGAGGCCCGATGTTGGTTGGGGGGGTTATGTGGGGCTCACTCCTCTCGCTCCCCTCTGCTAGTCAGAAGGGGAGGAGCATACCCACTAAAAACCCACCGGCGTTTCTCCGCACTGCCGTTTTCGGGGGCACTATGGGATCGGATTCATTCTATCCATATGTGCCCCCCGGCTACCCTGGCTTTTATGCCGTCAGGGCTCCCGCGCCAAGGGAGGGAGGGATCGGAAACCGCCACGATCCCTCCCCCAGACGGGTGGAGTTTAGTTGTGGGCCCCTCACCCACACTCCACTAGGGGTTGAGGCGAGCGCCGAATTGCGCCCGCCTCCTCCCTCTCCGCCTACGCCGGAGCGGGAGCGCGTCCGCAGCTTCCTCGCGCTCTCGCTCCGCGGCCTCCTTCTGCGAAATGACTGATTCGCAGAAGGAGGTCACCGCCTCCCAGGACCTCTCGCTGTCCAGCATGGCCGCGACGATGCTGCGCAGCGAGAGGTCTCCCACTCCCAAAACCGCCGTCATGGTGCGGCGCTCATCGGCCCAATGTGCACACTCCTCCAGAGTGTGCTGGGCCGTGTCATCCGGTGCGCCGCACTCATGGCAGGCCGGACCGGCCTCTCTACCAATCTTGTGCAGGTAATGACCAAAACATCCATGTCCGGTCATTACCTGCGTCATCCTAAATGAGAGGTGCCCCTTCTTCCGGTCCAGCCAGCGGTCGAACGACGGGAGGAGTCCCTCTATGGTGCGGAGTCCATAGGGGGAGTCCTCCAGGTCGCTCTTCCACCTGTCCCTCATCCTGCGCTGAGCCGCCTTCCGGGCGGCCCTCACTTCCTCGGGAGCGGGGTAGATCTCCCGGGCCCTATTTTCGACCCGCTCCCGGTGTGCCTCGGCGAGCAATTGGGCGTCTAGCTCCCAAGGGAGCGTGCCCGCCAAGGCACACGCCGCCGCCCATGCAACCGTGACATAAGCCCTCGCGATCCTTAGCGCCACCACTCTTTGCGGCCTTCGTAAGAGGGCCTTGTTGGCGGCGTTAAGTTTATCGGCCCAGATTGGCGCCCCGTACATTGCCATCGATCTGGCGACTCCTGCGTACAGGCGACGGCACGGGGCGCCGGGTCCGCCGACATTGGGCAGAAGTCGTGCCAATGCCGAGGCCTGGCCCTTGATCCGGGGAGCAAGTTGGCGGAAATGCTCCCCGAAGTTCCATTTCCGGTCCAAGGTAAGCCCCAGATATTTAATGTGGGGCTTCATTTGGACCAGGTCCCCTCCGATGCGTATGGTGGCCCCAGCGGGGGGCCGCCACCCCCTTCCCCCGAAGACTATCGCCTCAGTTTTCGAGAGGGCCACCTTTAGGCCTAACAGGCGTATCCTGCCGACCACCAGGTCAGCCGCCACCGACGCCCTCCTTAGCGCCTCTTCCAGGCGCTGCCCCCGGATGACCACCATCGTGTCATCCGCATAGCAGATGATGGTCATCCGGGGCAGCAACATGCCCCGAATGGCCCAGTCAAACCCGATGTTCCACAGCAGGGGTCCTAACACCGACCCCTGGGGAACACCGCAGGCCATGGGCCATTCGCGCCTCATACCGCCTTTCTCTTCGTAGAGCACTACCCTATCAGAGAGGTAGTGCTCTACGAGCCTTACAAGGTAGTGAGGCACTCCGTGATACCGGAGTGCCTCTTTTAACACCGAATACGGGATGGAGCCGAAGGCGTTGGCGATGTCCAAGGACACCGCCACGGCCCCCTCCCTTCGCCCCACTGCGTCCTCACAGAATGCCCGTAGGGCCCCTAACGCGTCCATAGTGGACCGCCCTGTACGGAAGCCGTATTGGCGGTCCGATATGTTGGGGCCCTCTCCCTCCAGGTGCTGGACGATCCGAGAAGCTACGATGCGCTCCAGCATCTTCCCGGATTCGTCCAGCAGTACGATTGGCCTCCAACCGGACGGGGAGTCAGCCGGACGGCTTTCCTTCCGGAGGAGGCACAACCTGCCTTCTTTCCAGCACTTAGGGAACCGCCCCGTCCTCAGGCAATCGTCAAAAAGATCCTTGAGGCGGTTCCCCAGGTGTTTTAACGCAACGGGCATAATTCGCCCAGGGATTCCATCTGGCCCGGGGGCCTTCTTACAGGCCTTGAAGCGGAGTACACCGGCATGAAATTCGCCGTCTGATACTGGCGGGATGTCAGGCAGCACTTCAGGGTCTTCGCGGGGGATCGACATGCGGGGGGGTGTAAAGTCGGGAGCCGGCGGGAATAAGGCCTCGACTATCCTCCGGAGGAGCTCAGGCTCCAGGGAGTCTATACCGGGGGCGTTGCGCATCTTGTTCCGCACTAACTTGTACGGACGCCCCCAGGGGTCCCTGTCTAGCGAAGCGAGGAAAGCGTCGTGTGCATCCTCCTTTGCTTTCGCTATCGCCAACGACAGGGCCTCTTTGGCCTCCCGGAGGTTGGTATGTAAGAGCTCCTCCTCTTCGGCCGTGTGTCGTCGACGCCTACACCTGGTGTATTCCCGCCGGGCCGCGTTACTGGTGAATCGGAGGGCAGCTACCTCCTCCGACCACCAGTATACCCGTTTCTTGCCGATCGGTGGCCCCGATCTCCGCATGGCTGCGTCGCACACATAGGTGAGTGACGCGCGGAAGTGAAGTGCCCTTTCCTCGACATCCAGTGCCCGATCCGGCTCGGGGGCCTGCCACACCTCAATCATGGCCGCTTCTTCGGCCATGTCTCTGTCGAGAGACGCCAAACTCCACCTGGGGAATGGGGCTCTCCCTCTCCGCTCCGCCGGGCCCGGCGGTGGCTGGGCAATCACCGTTTTGGAGACCCTCATCCTGATATACATGTGGTCAGAGAGGGTCTCCACGTCCTCCAGGACACGCCAACAGGTGGTGCGCGCTGCCACGGCAGGGGTCGCGAACGTGATGTCCACGATAGACCCCCCTTGCCGGCGCACGCATGTGTTGGCAGTACCCTGGTTTAGAACTTGCAAGCCCATAGCCACCGCCCAGTCTTCAAGGGCCTCCCCTCTTGGGTCTGTCCGCGGAGAGCCCCATGCCACGCACTTGGCATTGAAGTCGCCTAGCAGCAGTAACGGTCCCGGCGCCACTCTCGCTATCACCCTCCCAAGTCTGTCCAAAAACTGTTCAAATTGATATAGCGGCCGATTTGGGGAGAAGTAAACTGCGATCAACGCAATGTCTCCCCATTTGGCCGCTATATAACCCGCCCCTCCCTCCAGCTTGGACAGCGGGGGGTGATCACCCATCAGTGGCACCGTTACTGCTACCAGGCCATCAGCGTCTCCCAACCAGTTTGGCTGCGACGGAACGTAATACGGCTCCGCCATAATGGCAACACTAACGCCCCACTCCACCATGTGCTGAGACAGGAGGTCCTGAGCTCGGGTGGAGTGGTTCGCATTGCACTGGAGCACCTCGAAATGGTCTTGTGTCGAGTGTGCTGGCATTAGTGTTCCATTACTGCGTTCTCGCCAGTGCCCTGGGGGGCCTTCTGCTGTTGGGCTACCGGGGTCCTTACGGGGGCCGTCCTTCCTCTTGTGGTTGGGGGGGTGCATGACGGTCCCCCCATTATGTGTCCAGTCGGTCGCTTTGCGTGGTGGCATACCGCGCACCAAGGCTTTTCTGCCTCGCACTGCCGAGTCGTGTGGCCGGCTTTACCACACCGGTAGCAGAGGTCACTCCTGTCTACCGGTGAGGGACAGAGTGCCCGGGTGTGCCCGGTCCCCAGGCACCTGAAGCAGCGCATAGGCCGGGGGTCTAGTGCCTCCACTTTGGCCGACGTCCACCCTACCAGCAGCCGTCCGGCGGTGATAACGGCATTGGCCGCCGTTACGGGGCACACGGCGATGATGGACCCGGTCTGGTTTGGGGCCATCCTTATTCTGCCCATTCGTATTTGGCCCAGTGGGCAGCCCCCCTTTTGGGCAATCACCTCTTGGACGGCCTCCGGCGTGACGGATTCGTCGAACCCGGAGACCCGAACCTCCGCCGTCTTGTAGGGCCTGCGGACGTCGGCCACGTCACCGACGAGGTTCCGGAGTTTGTCGGCTAGTTTGTCTGCCACCACGCCGCTATCCGCCCCAGGAACTTCGATCAGGCGGGCGCCGGCCGCTGTGCGCCTCACCTTTACACTGTCCACACCCACCTCGGCCAGTTTGATGGTCGTGGCCTTCCCCATGACCGACTTATAGTCGGTCTCCACCCCCTGTTTGAGGGTGACCACGACCGCCGCAGTTTTGGGTGCGGTAAACTTCTTGGGCTTCGGGGGCGCTACAGGGCGCGCCTTCTGAGCCGGGGGTGCCGACGCCTGAGTTGGGGCCTTTTTGGCCTTTCTTTTAGCCTTCCTCTTAACCACCTCCGTCCAGGGGGTAGAGGTGGCAATGGCAGCTGCGGGCTCGGCTTCTGCACGCTGGGCATGGGCATGGGCGGATGCAGTCGCCGCTTCCACCGCGGCCGCAGTCGGCTTCCTTCCGGCCGGGCGAGTTGCCGGCACCTTGGCTGGTGGTGTCACCGGCGTGGCGGCTCTGGGGCGTGGCGCCTTGGCCTTCTTCTGCGCGGGCTTGGCGGCAGTTTTTTTGTCTGCCTGCAGCGGGGGGCGGAGGATGGGTTCCGCCGGGAGCCTTTTCTCCAGCTCACCGATCCGGGCATTGACCATGTTGCCCACGGACATGAGCAAGTCCCTTTTCAGCTCTTCCATGAGCTCCGACATGTTCATGTCCTGGGCAGCGTCAGTCGGTCTCGTTTTTGCCGGGATCTCTCTCTCGGTGATGGCGGCGCGGAGAGCCTTCGTCTCCTTCTCTAGGGCGGCCAATTGCTCTCGCATGCGTCTGTTGTCCGCCCTGAGTTTACGGACGGCTTCAGACTCCTCGGAGGCCTGCAACAGGTTTGCGATCTCCAAGATTTCGTTGCAGGCCCTTTTCATGCCCCCCCTAATCTCCCCTTTGAGATTGCTTGACCTGGCCATCTCGGCCAGGACGGTCTCCGCACACCTCCGTACGCTCTCCGCGCAGCTCTCTGCGTACTGAGTAGAAGAGCCCTGGATCGAACTTCGCTCTCTTGCGCCGCCCTTCGCCGTCAGGCCCGGCTGTGGTGATTTAGTGGGTGGACTCGACAGATAGCGGTCCACCTCCCGCTCGTGATTGGGCATCTCCATGCGCTTCGCTTTGGTGACGCGCAGCCCGGCGTGAGCCCCCTTCGGAATTGCCCCACGACCTCCTCTTTGGGCAGTGCTGATTTTTGCCCCATTGTCTGGGACCGAGTCATCCCCGTCGTCCTCTCCGGTTGGGTCTCGAGGACGCTTGACCCCTGTCATCACCTCCTGCGGCTCTTGGTCCTCCTCCTTATCGGGCCCACCATCGTTTCCGGGCTCACTTAGTGCTTCCGATTGGGGCAGGTTTCCCGCCTCCTTGCCCTCTTCGTTTTTCTCCTTGCCAGTTGAGCAGGGTCCTTCCTTCGGCTCAGGACTGTATTTCTCGGCCTGGTTTCCTAGGCCGTCGAGGCGGGCCCTGAGTTTCTCCCTCGCCTTGTTGATGTCGACGAAGAGGTCCTTGACGCCTGTACTCTTCCCTCTTCCTACCGAGGTGACCCGCCCCGGTGTCGGTACCCGGTTGACCGACTTTCCCTCATCGGGGTTGGTTTCCTCCAGCTGCTGAGGAATTTCCAAGCGGTGCAAAAGCACTATTGGTTGCATTCGCGCCATTGGCGCTTTCCCCTCCCCACTCCCATTACGGCTCTCCAGCCTACCTACCTGAACCTAACCTAACCTAACCTAACCTAACCTTTTTTTTTTTTTTTTTTTTTTTTTTTTTTTTTTTTTTTTTTTTTTTTTTTTTTTTTTTTTTTTGACGCTGTGGGAAATGCTTTACGCATACCCCCCGGGCTGGGGTGGGCCCATTGGTGGGGGGTTATGTGGGACTCCCTCCTCTCACACCCCTCTGAAAGCAGAGGGGGGGAGGAGTATACCCACTAAAACCCACAGCGGCGTTTCCCTCTCCTTGCCGTTGTACAGGGGCGTCCTGGGATCACACTGTGCAACCATGACGCCCCCCGGCGGCCCTGGCTAACCTTTTTTTTTTTTTTTTTTTTTTGACGGTGGGAAAATGCATTACGCATACCCCCCCGGGGCCTAGGGAGGCCCGATGTTGGTTGGGGGGGTTATGTGGGGCTCACTCCTCTCGCTCACCCTCTGCTAATCAGAGGGGGGGAGGAGCATACCCACTAAAAAAAAAAAAAAAAAAACCCACCGGCGTTTCTCCGCACTGCCGTTTTGGGGGCACTATGGGGTCCAAGGATTTCTACCATGGGTGCCCCCCGGCTGCCCTGGCTTTGACGACGCCAGGGCTCCCGCGCCAATGGAGGGAAGGATCGGAAACCGCCACGATCCCTCCCCCAGACGGGTGGAGTCTATTTGTGGGCCCCTCACCCACACTCCACTAGGGGTTGAGGCGAGCGAGATATTGCGCTCGCCTCCTCCCCCTCCGTCTACGCCGGAGCGGGAGCGCCTGTCGCCTATCTTCGCGCTCCCGCTCCATGGCCTCCTTCTGCGAAATCACCGTGTCGCAAAAGGAGGCCACCGCCTCCCAGGACCTCTCGCTGTCCAGCATGGTCGCCACGATGCTGGGCAGCGAGAGGTCACCCACTCCTAAAACCGCCACCAAGGTGCGGCGCTCTTCGGTCCAGTAGTTGCACACCTCTAGGGTGTGCTGGGCCGTGTCGTCCTGAGCGCCGCACTCATGGCAGGCTGGACCGACCTCTCTCCCTATCCTGTGCAGGTAATGACCGAAGCAGCCGTGCCCGGTCATTACCTGCGTCAACCTGAAGGAGAGAGCCCCCTTCTTTCGGTCCAGCCAGCGGTCGAGGGACGGGAGGAGTGCCCCTATGGTGCGGATTCCATAGGGGGAGTCCTCCAGGTCCCTCTTCCAACGATCGCGCATGCGACGCTGTGCCGCCCTCCGGGCGGCGAGCACCTCTTCGGGAGCGGGGAACACATTTTGCGCCCTGTTCTGCACCCGCTCTCTGTGTGCCTCAGCGAGGATTTGGGCGTCTAGCTCCCAAGGGAGCGTCCCCGCCAAGGCACAGGCCGCCGCCCAGGCCACCGTAACATAGGCCCTTATGATACGGATGGCCACTATCCTCTGGGGCCTCCGCAATAGGGCCTTATTGGCCGCCCCCAACTTATCCGCCCAGATGGGCGCCCCGTACATTGCCATGCTTCTGGCAACTCCAGCATACAAGCGTCGGCACGGGGCGCCCGGGCCCCCGACATTCGGCAATAGCCGACTCAGCGCCGAGGCTTGCCGGACGATTCGGGGAGCTAACTGTCGGAAGTGCTCCCCGAAATCCCAACGACGGTCCAGGATGAGCCCCAAGTACTTTATGTGGGGCTTCACCTGGACCGTCTCTCCCGCGACACGAATCGAGGCCCTGGCAGGAGGCCTCCAGCCCCTTCCTCCGAAGATGATGGCCTCTGTTTTTGGGAGGGCCACCTTCAGCCCCAGCAATCTAATGCGACCGATCCGAGGCCATTTGCTTTCACGGGCCTAGGCAGGCACCCCGACCCGGAGCTCACATCACGGTGGGAGGTACGAGGATAGCCGTCGAAAGAACCATGCGGTACCTGGGCATTGTGCTCGATAGCCGATGGTCCTTCGTACCTCATTTCGAGCGCCTGGGGCCAAGGTTGTTGGGCGCAGCCTCGGCGCTTGGGCGGCTGCTCCCTAACCTGGGAGGGCCGAAGACATCCAGCCGAAGGCTCTACACTGGACTAATACGCTCCATGGCCCTGTACGGAGCCCCAGTGTGGGCCGGAGGGCTCAATAGACAAAACTCTGCCGCACTGCGCAAAGCGCAAAGGGTGATGGCCATAAGGCTCATACGGGGCTATGGGACTATTGCTGGTGAGGCTGCTTGCGTATTGGCCGGATCCCTGCCATGGGACCTGGACGCGAGGACCCTTGCGTCAGTGTTCGTCTGGCGCGAGGAGGCGCGGGCCCGGGACCACTGGCCAGCACCGCAGGAGATCCAGGCCAAACGGGAGGAGCTCTCCCTGGTGGCGGTCGATGAGTGGGTGGAGAGGTTGGCGCAACCCAGTGCAGGGGCCAGGACCATCGAGGCTATCCGGCCAGTCATGTCTCACTGGCTGGAAAGACAGCACGGCTCGCTCACCTTCCGGCTCGTGCAGGTTCTCTCGGGGCACGGTTGCTTCGGGAGATATCTGCACCGGATTGCCGGGAGGGAGCCAACTGAAGAGTGCCACGGGTGTGCAGCACCGACGGACACCGCGCAACACACGCTGGAGGAGTGTCCGGCGTGGGGGCCCGAGCGGGACGACCTGATCGCCGTAGTGGGGCCGGATCTGTCGCTGCCGGCCGTGGTCAAGGCCATGGTAGACAGCGACAGATCATGGCAAGCAGTGAGCGCCTTCTGCGAAAGCGTACTCCTGCAGAAGGAAGAGGCGGAACGAGCCAGGGAGGTCGACCCAACAGCCGACCAAAGGCGTCGCAAGCGCGCCCGGCGTAGACGGGTCGCTCACGATCGCCGCCTGCCTCCATAAATGAGACCTGAGGATGGCAGGCACGGGGACGTCTGCCATCCTGCCAGATCAAGGTCCGAAGAGGGTGGCGGTACCGGGAGCGTACCGGATACGGCCAAGCACGGGTGGAACGAAGCCAATAAGGACGAAAACGGAGAAGTCTGCGAGAGCAGACCGGTGCTGGTGGTGCTGTAGAAGTCAAGCGCGAGCGTTCCTGCAGCCCACCGCCACAGCACGACGTCGGCAGACAGAGGGGTTTTTTAGTGGGTATACCATGGGCCTCATTAGCCTACATGGGAGTCCCACATGATAATAATGACGTTTTTGTAGAAAATAATGACGGCTCGTTGCCAACAATGATTTTCACCTGAGAATCAGGTCTGATGTATATTGATTTAAGTGTTTTTTTTTGTTATGGTTTATGATATGGACGACAAAAATAAAATTCGAATACATCGACACTGGAAATTTCAAATTTCGTAAGGGACATTTTGTCGTAAGCACACTAAATACACCATTGGTATCACTAGGTATTTCTTTTCTATCTGTTCAATTGAAATTTTGATAACACTTCAAATAAAAAAGTTATGAGATGAGTATAAAATGGTTTTGTCGTAACTTCCTAAAATTTAAAGTTGTATAAGTAAAAGTAGTAAAAGTTGTGTAAGATGTATAGTGCCCATACGTTCACTTTGTTATAGGGGTCAATTTAGCATACGAATTTATATTTTCATACATTTTATGGTTACTCACTTAATATGTGCTACATTTTTAAGTCCTCTTTAAAAGGGGACTTTAACAAAGTAGTAATATACGCGTTGTAATCCGTTAAGTTGTTTTAATACAAGGAGTGATTATCGCGGAAACCGAAGACAATATTATAAACTTATTCTTTTCTTAAACAGTTACGACAATACTGATTATCTCGTAGGTATGGTTACTTGGAACTCTAAGAATTATAATTTTTATGCCATACCTGGCCATAAAGTAGCTTTTCCTGTAAGCGTAGCGTACGGAAAAAGCCGCTTTCTGACCAAGTGTAGACATAAAATGATGTACATAACACGGAAGGTAAAAAAATAGCCCTCGATCGCAGATTTACGTCCCTCGCTTGCAGCTCGGGCCGCAAACTTCTGCGATCTCGGCCTTTCTTTGTATTACCACCCTAGTTGTGTAATATACTATTATGTGAAAGTAGCTGAGTTTTGAATATATTACACCACAACTAGGCTTCGGTATTCCAAATAGCCCCAGGAAACTTTACATAAGTACCTGTTTCAGTAAAAAAATAAAAGACAAAGCTAATTGTTTACTATTATTAAACCGCGCTTATAATACGATTGAGGACATATGTCGTTTTTGAATTAATACTTGAAATGACATTGTCAATGGTTGTGTACATATAAATGAAAATACTTATTTCAGTATAAATAATGATGAAGGAAAAATTAATCATAATTATTATTATTATCAAACCGCGATAAGAATACGATTCTGAAGTACCGTTTGAACAAAAGTACATACAATAAATAAATATAATTATAAGTCAATCTGTAATATCTTCTTAGTTTAAGTGCAGACACTTATAGATACAGTGTAAATTAACTGGATAACTGGGACCTCAAGGGACCCGCATATTTGAAAAATCAATTATTACATTATTTTATTTAAGTAGGTGATCTAATTAATGATTTTTTCCCCAAGTAGAACTTTTTTGTACTGAAATAAGTATTTTCATTTATATGTACACAACCATTGACAATGTCATTTCAAGTATTAATTCAAAAACGACATATGTCCTCAATCGTATTATAAGCGCGGTTTAATAATAGTAAACAATTAGCTTTGTCTTTTATTTTTTTACTGAAACAGGTACTTATGTAAAGTTTCCTGGGGCTATTTGGAATACCGAAGCCTAGTTGTGGTGTAATATATTCAAAACTCAGCTACTTTCACATAATAGTATATTACACAACTAGGGTGGTAATACAAAGAAAGGCCGAGATCGCAGAAGTTTGCGGCCCGAGCTGCAAGCGAGGGACGTAAATCTGCGATCGAGGGCTATTTTTTTACCTTCCGTGTTATGTACATCATTTTATGTCTACACTTGGTCAGAAAGCGGCTTTTTCCGTACGCTACGCTTACAGGAAAAGCTACTTTATGGCCAGGTATGGCATAAAAATTATAATTCTTAGAGTTCCAAGTAACCATACCTACGAGATAATCAGTATTGTCGTAACTGTTTAAGAAAAGAATAAGTTTATAATATTGTCTTCGGTTTCCGCGATAATCACTCCTTGTATTAAAACAACTTAACGGATTACAACGCGTATATTACTACTTTGTTAAAGTCCCCTTTTAAAGAGGACTTAAAAATGTAGCACATATTAAGTGAGTAACCATAAAATGTATGAAAATATAAATTCGTATGCTAAATTGACCCCTATAACAAAGTGAACGTATGGGCACTATACATCTTACACAACTTTTACTACTTTTACTTATACAACTTTAAATTTTAGGAAGTTACGACAAAACCATTTTATACTCATCTCATAACTTTTTTATTTGAAGTGTTATCAAAATTTCAATTGAACAGATAGAAAAGAAATACCTAGTGATACCAATGGTGTATTTAGTGTGCTTACGACAAAATGTCCCTTACGAAATTTGAAATTTCCAGTGTCGATGTATTCGAATTTTATTTTTGTCGTCCATATCATAAACCATAACAAAAAAAAACACTTAAATCAATATACATCAGACCTGATTCTCAGGTGAAAATCATTGTTGGCAACGAGCCGTCATTATTTTCTACAAAAACGTCATTATTATCATAAGGAGTCATTATCAGAAACACCATTTTAAACAAAAAAGTAAATATGTATAATGAAAATTAATGGGTTTTGTTCCTTTCCCTTATGATAAACCGTTATGTTTTTCATGTACCTATGTATACATCTGGCTTAATAAAGATGCTCTGTCGCGGGGTTTGTAAAATAGACATTTTTTTTGTCAAGAAGAATGTTTTGAGGAGAACCGCCGTACTATGGGCGTCGTGTTTCAGCTTACACTGGAAAAGCATACCGTGCCTTGTGGCTGTCTGTACCTACACTAAGTCATTTCGAAGTTTTTCGAAATTTGTATTTTTTTTCTTCAGAAAATATATTTAAAAAACAACATAACTAAAAATAAAAAAAAAAAAATAAAAAAAACATTGCTAAAATAAATCTAATAAAAATTGCGACATGACCTAGTCTCGAACTCGATCCAATAACGCACCGCCCGGGTATAAATCTCGTCACTGCCGACTTTTAGGTTTAGTTTTCGGCGATCATTTACTAAGTAGGTACTTGTAGCAATCTAAGAAAATAAGTAGGTACAAAATATGTCTAAATAATTGAGAAGATCAATTCGAAGTATAAAGAAATAAGCATATTATGCGCTGATGGAAAATCAGTAGGTATCTCTAACCAAGGTCACGTATAATTATATTACGTATAATTATTTACGTATAATTATTTTGTTCGGCTGTGAAAATATCCAAATTTCTCCTTTTCCTAAAAATAAAAAGCAAAATGATAAAACGTATTTCGTAATTAGACCAGTGCGAGATTCGAACGCTCGGCACCTTCGAAAGCAAGAAATAAGGAAGCACTTACTATAAATAATAATAATATGCAAGGCAAGTTAAATTAAATCTTTTGCTTTTTTGGGCAATCGTACGTAGCTGTACAGGTCCGTCTGACACGCGCGCTCAGCGATCACTGTCACATTCCGAAAGAGTGACGGAGATAGAGCTTGCACGCCGAAAGTCAATCTCTTTTTACGATAGAATTTGTCGATTTTTATTTATTTTATAAATATTGCCTCATATTATTGGAATTCGGAAGCTGTCAAATGACTATTTTAGTTATGATTGATTTTTCTCCTTTTTTTGTTTCATAGTGACACGTAGTAAAAAACCAAGTAAAGTTGGAGTAAAGATTCGAATTGGAGGTTACTTTGGGAATTAATTGTATCGAGCGAAGTGTTATGAATCGTGTATCGAAAGCTGTGTTATTAAAGATAATATAATCAAGAATGATATATATTTTTCTCACGCCTACAACTATCAACGTTTTAAAGAAAAATAGGATAATTCTTGGGGTATTTTTGCACATCTGGCTCAAGGCACGGCCTTAAGCTAAGTAACGAGAAACGACACGTAGGTACTTGACGTAATAATAGTATGCTTTTTAATCACTTAAAATTCAATTGGCCAGCAAATATTTAACCAAGATAACGAACATTATACAATAACTGATATTCTTGGGGGCAGACAAGCAGACATTTTGAGAAGCTGAAATTATGCGAAAGTCGTGCTGACATTATGAAAAGCATACATTTTGGGTAAAATCATTTTAGGAAAACGGACATTTCAGGCCTGAGCCGAAAAACCTTACTGGTCTGGCCCAGGCCCAGGAAATAAAATTGTATACACACCGCACGCGGGGATGATGAATGCCCACGGCCACAAATAAGCAGTTGCGATCATAGCAGTTATTTATTTTACGCCACTCTTGGCCATAAAGTGCCTTTTTCCGCACGCTACGCGTACGGAAAAAGCCACTGTCTGGCCAAATGTAGACATAAAACGCAGTACACAACAAGGGAGGTAATAAAGAAAGCTCTCGATCGCATATTTACGTCCCTCACCTGCGGCTCGGGCCGCAAACATCTGCGATCTCGGCCTTTCTTTGTATTAGCATCCTAGTTGTGTAATATACTATTACCGTCCTAGGTGTGTATAATTAATTTACTTCAAATGCCATGTTTTAATGAGTTTTTTACCGGCGAGGTTAAAACAAACGGCCGGTGTTGTGGTGTTTAAGTGTGAAAGTTGCGGCGGTTTAAATGTGCTCGCGAGATAGTTTCGTGATTAGCGCCAAGTGGCGCCGCGCACCGGCCGCCGCTCACACCGCGCCGTGCGAGTATCACTGGGAAGTGATACCTACTCGCACCATCAAATTGTGACCAAAGAAGTTCGTTAAAATAAATCAAAATGGCGGATTTTATGGCGGAGTTTCAAACTGCACCGCGGTCGGGTTTTTTAAACGGTTTTATTTAGCTTACTGTGTTTGTGTCAAGTTTGTAAGTTTGTTTTTAAATAAAAATGTGGTTAGCTTGTTTTGTGTGTGTTAGAACATTCTCCAGCAAATAACATATTATGATGAAACAATAAGGTCGTGTCAGATATTAATGCGTGCTGAGTCTCATCATATATTATTGCCGGTGACTGTACATATGTATGTTGTATGTTTATTGTCTTAGAGCTATTTTAGTGTACGGCATTTTGGCATAGATATATATTTATCTATCTCTATGGCAAAGAGAGCACATTTATGTCTCGTTGCATTAAAACGCTGCAAGGTGATATATAATTGTGTCCTCCGGCTGGTTCTATAATCTCTTTTCGTTGTGAAGTCCTATTACTGGCTGTAAAAAAAAAATTAAGGACATATACGCCAGGTGATACAAGAAGGAATTTTTTCGTTGTCAACAAATTGGAGATGTGGTATTTTTGAGAAAATAGTAAATTATTATTGCCCTTGTCTTTCGTGTTTAGTAAACGAATTTACCGACGACACGTTTATAGTTTTGTCGATTGTGTACGCCAGGGACTCACCACACAGATACCCTACAAATTAGGTATTGCAATCGTTTATTTCTTGTCAAAAATGGCTCGGGGATAAAGCCTTTGTATCGCCATTGTTCATACGTATTGAACCTGCGCTTGACGAGTGCGCTCTACTTCTTTGCTCTTTAATGTAATCACTTTTTATTAAAATTACGTTACGGAGTTTAAAAGAAGGAAGTTTTATTTTATCCATTTTTTGACGTTTGAAGTAGTACTATTACTACAATAGTCGATAGTAACTATAAGGTGACACTGTTTTTTTTTGAAAATGAGCGTTTAATGAGCTGTTTTTCTAATTACTCTCAGATATGGTCTGTTTAATTAAAACATACATGGTTTTTGGTTACCTACACAATGTATCACCGCCCTAACCCTCGATCCAAGAATAAACAGCAACGAGCAATAGCTATTTTCTTCTTATCCTTTCCAATACATGATGGTTACCCTAGCGAAATGACTCGAGCCCGAGCATCGCTACTGGCGAACGTCGCGTTCGGCCACTCGGCTAATCGACATTTAGGCGTTCGATCGAACGGCGTCGTTCAACGAGAGGGCGAGCCGTGGTATAAAACGGCTATTTTAACAAGGCGGCTGCGACATCGATGAGGTGCGATATGAGGTATCAGCCGGATAGCCTAATTCTGTACGCGTGTGCTCGTTTGGTGATATATTGCGAAGGCGGTTCGCGGTCCGTCGCTCGGCGCGGTGTGCGGCGGGCGGCGCAGGCGCGGCGGGCGGCGGGCGGCGGGCGGCGGGCCGGAGCCGGCGGCGGCGGCGGCGGCGGCGGCGGCGGCGCGCAGTCCGCGGCGCCGCCGACAGCTCGCGGTCGCGCCGCAGCGGCACTCGCCGCGCACAACTTTCACGCTCCGCGAGCGACGACTACGACAATAGTTTACGGTCGCGGCGCTCGCTCGCTCGAGTGTTTTGTATTTTGTAACGACACGAGGGTGATCACAGAGTGGTTTTGGAAGTGTTGAGTGTAGTTGGCGGAGTTCGCCGACCGTTGCGCGGGCACGCCGAGTGCCGGTGCCGGTGACGCCGGCGGGCAAGGGGCTGGTGACGCCGGTGGGCACGGGGCTGGTGACGCCGGTGGGCACGGGGCTGGTGACGCCGGTGGGCACGGGGCTGGTGACGCCGGTGGGCACGGGGCTGGTGACGCCGGTGGGCACGGGGCTGGTGACGCCGGTGGGCACGGGACTGGTGACGCCGGTGGGCACGGGACCGGTGACGCCGGTGGGCACGGGGCCGGCGCACCGCCGGCACGCGGCTGCCGCTCGACGAGCACTCTCGTAAGACCCACGTTTGACTTCAGCATTTTTACTACATAAACTACTACATTCCGATGTAGGTACCTACGTGTCTGAGGCGTCTCCGTTGCGCTAAGAGAATCTTCTGGGGTTTCTTTTGGGGCATTTCTGGGGTTCTTTGAGAAGCGATGAACAGGGCCCTCTAATGTTAGAAATGTATAAAGTTACTCTACATTACTTAAGATCCGGTCACTGGCGATCATTTTCGTATAATACCGCTTTCTCAGTGGGTTTTTTTGTTAATTTCTTAAATAAGTTTCCTAACGCAGTTATTCCTTGCAGCGAATTTTCCTTTCGCCGTTATACCTAGTCGCAAAATTTCCCATTTTTAAAATTTTCCTGGCTTTTTATGATCGTATTTCTTTACAAACGCGTTTTTTCACATTAGTTTTATTACTTTGTATCATATTTCGTGCTGGTAATATTTCCCTAAAGCAAATTAACATGCTCGCATTTGTTTACAAACGTGACTTTTCTCATGCGTTTTGTTAGGTACTTACTAGCATAGTGGTATTGGGTGTGATATTTTCCCATTAAACCCTATTTTGTGTTTCTTAAAAGTAATTTGGGTCCTGAAATACCATTTTTGATAAAGTCAATATTATCACTTCAAAAGTCTCAAAAATAAATCCTCCTATCTAATATATTGAACCTAGAGTCCAAAAAATATTTTAAGTCTTTAATAAGATCGAATATGATTCTGTCAACTATGGAATCCAACACTGAGCATAGCCTTATAATGGTCTGTGAAAAAAACACAACAATGAAAAAAACTAAAGTGGAAATGCACTGCAGGTTAATATTGAGACGAAAAAATATAAGAAACGGGAGTAACGCGACTATGAAAATAAGCTGCAGAGGAAAAAAGCGACTAGGATAATCGTCTTCGGGAAAAATGCGAAAAGAAAATTAGATGCAAGGAAAACAAGCGTTTGGGAAAGTAATCTAACAAATCGTCATAAATTACTTTAGACTTGAACATAGTAACTGTTGGTTATCAACGCCACGTGATATAAGCCGCATTGATTGATAAGTGGGCGTTATGTGGCACATTTGAACGTCGGTTTCGGTAGGCGTTATCGTTTCATTTTCATTTATTATATTTGGAAAATTTCGCAGGACCTCATTTTCGATATCGCCTTTCATCTTCTCTGATGGGTCATTTCGCGAAACGTTACCATTTTCGGAGTTACCTCTATTCATCAGATCAGGGTTGATCCATGTCATCATCGTCATCATAAGCCATGATTTTCACCAAATCAGCATCATCTCGACTGAATACTACCTCAATAAAAACTGATTTACTATCTCAATAAAAATTACATTCCACTTAATGAGACTTAAATGTAAGCAATTTTACGAGTCAATTAATCAGTTCGGCAAGTGTTTATAAATATCAAAGGAGAAAGTGCGGTTGCTGGAGATCATAATATTCAATCAATTTACGGATTCATTGCATTACAACCAATCTTGATTCTAAAAAAAACTGATAAAATCATGGCACTTAATATTTTCCTCTGTTTTTAGGTAGGTTAGTGGTTAATAAGATAGGCATATCCTACTATTAATATCCATTCAAATCGATTAACAATGGATGAAAATATAATGTATAACATGTATACCTACACAAAAAATACAGTCAATCAGAGAATTACCACCACCGTGTAAATTACCGGAATATATAATTAGCAAACATGACATTATTGTTTAATATAAATACACTAGAACATGAAACATTATACACATGCCATAATGGATATCGAAGTTGATTGCATTTAGATACCAACCTGTTGCGCTGTCGATCCCTAGGCTGGAAATCCAGAGGCTCTGGGTTCGATTCCCAGTGTGGACCATCACATGGTGAGCGTATATTTGTCAAAAAAGAAAACAAATAAAGCAATGTATGTTTATTTCACTGAACATGGTGCGTGCCGCTTTGTCGACCAACCTTTCATCGAATTTTCATTTCATCGACAACTGTTTCTCTGAAATCGTAAACTTTCATGATTTTTGATAATTTTTAGACTTGGCACGACTTTGTCTAGATTTCATTACTTTTTAGAGATAAACAAGCAGCTCCATTGAGACTTGGCTAGTTTTTTACATAATGTTTTTGGTGGGATTTTATAGAAGCCAAGACAAAACACGGTTTTAGAGAAAAATCCTTCCGATGAAATGAAACGTTTGTCGGAGACGCAAGCGTATACCAGTATTATTGGTTTGGGAAATTTCCGATTCCCATGCACCGTGCGCCGGCCGGTGCGGCGCTGTGCAGCGAATGTTTGCTGAACATTCACGCTCACAACCTGTAGTGCTCGCCTCTTGTGGGGATGAGCCGTCTCGCAGCGCCATCACTCCTATAAAACGCGAGAACACCACAATCTGTAATAACTGACCAACCCGAGTGAATTATTGAGATTGAAGTATAATTACCAATTTTTATTGATATTTTAAGATGCAGCTCAAAGCCCAGCCTGACTCGGTGGGCTAGCAATATTTTAAAATCTGTGGCACCATTTGGTGATTTTGGCTTCTGAACACTTATACATGTTTTGCCGAGTTGATTATCTTGAAATTAACTAATATGTTTATTTATTAGTTACAGTTAGTAAAGTCGAGTTCATTTAAATCTACACATACATATAAGAGAACAAAAATATCTGAACATGCTTTTACGAGTATGCTCCTGACAATAGGTTCGTGTTCAGATATTTTTGTTCCCATAAGTGTGTAGATGTAATTGGATTCGACTGTACAAATTCTTGATTTGAATTCAAAAGCAGGGTAATTTGTTCATTACCCTCCTTTGCATCGCGCAGTCGGGTAAAAAGTGGAGCATTCTTAAACTTCTAGTTTGCTGTAAGCCATATATGCTGCGATATTAAGTAACTAAGTCTATAGAAACATGTGATGCTTATTTGCGTCGTTACTGTTAACTTGCAAGAATTTGTTTACAATAATAGTCTATTATCTGATTTCAATCTCTATTAACGTGTGTAGGCAAGGAGAGTTGTTAGAAATAACAATAAAATTCACCTTAAACAGTCATATCTGCTACGTTGGTAGGTAGCTTTATTTATTCGTATTGGCCAGCTCAGCTATGCAAATCCAGTCCAAACATAAAACAAATAAAGGCTTTGTATCAATTCCAGTTTCGGAAATATTTCATTTAAATTGTACTGTTCATTTTCGTTTTAAAAAAATGTGTTATCGTGTGTGGCGCGGCGGCGGCGGTCCGTAAGACGAGAGCGCGAGTGTTTATACTGGACGCGCCTCACGGGTGTTCCGTGTATCTGTCGCAGGCAACTGGTTTAATCAGCCCTTTGTTAAGATGCCTAGCATTAGTTCAACCGGATCGTATGAGATGAAGGCGGCAGACAGTTAATTTTGTAACAAAATATCATTATTTCAAAAATTATTACAGTGTTTAGTAAATTTTATACCATTTTAGAAACTACAATAAATGCGCAATTTTTTTACGTTGAGTGCCTGGTTATGTTGGTACATTTTTTTTTCACCACGCTAGTTCGAAGTCAGAGGTTAAATTTGAAAAAAATCGAATAATTTTTTTTTGTTATTGTACTGTGTCCACAGCATGAATAAATTAGCAAAAATAGAAAATACGTTCAATAGCATAGTTATTTGGCCACACATAGCAAAATACAGATTTGTAAAATACTTGATATTTTAGCAATGACACTCAAAACACCGAGTCAGGGTATCACTTAGCACGAGTTTTACAAAAACGTCAGTATCTCGAAAACTAAGAGATTTTTACTGAGGTCAAATTTGCTTAATCTAGGTTCTTATGAGCTGGTCTATCAGCCCTGATCGTATAAAAGTTGGTTTTAGGGACACCCTGTATAATTTTAGGTCCCAATAGGTTAAGTTAGGTTTATTTAGTCGGTAAGTTGTTAATGATGTGTTTTTTTTAATGTTTTATGTTGTTTAATAAATGAATTTAAAATTTCAAGAACAAATGATCACAGTTATGATAGGAGTAGTACAGTCTAGCGATGGACGAGTCGAATTGTCCGATTCGAATAACTCGAATCGGACTCTAAACAAGTCGATTCAAATGGAGTTAATTCGCAACTCGAATAACTCGCATACCTAACCCTAGCTAGAATTGATACGGACCAGACGAGCGAGCGGATAACGAATGCGAGTTATGCGAGTGCACGCGAGTCAGCGATCCGCCAACTCGAAACTTAACTCGATGAATATTCTTTTTGTTACGAATACGCCGAATTCGACTCGACTAGCCGATCCGTTCGGCTGCTGCCGCGAAGCGAATCCCAATCGGTCGATGCGAGTCGAGCCTACTCGACTTTCGATTCGAGTAAGCGGCGGAATCGACTCGAGTTATCCGAGTCGGAATAAAATCGACTCGTCACATCGCCAGTACAGTAAGATAAATAAAATATCCACATAAATTTCCAAAATATGTTTACATAAACCTTACTACCGAAATACATATTTTTGAAAGTTTGTGGTGTAAACATATCGGTAACCTTGACTGTACAGAATCTCAGAGCGGTACAGCAATGTTGTGCTGCGCTGCGCCGTCGGCCGCCGCCGTCGCAATGCAATGAGCGCGGGCGCCGGCGGCGCTTCCGCTGCGCTGCTTCCGTCGACGGCTAATTCTTCCTCTGGGCGGTCCCCCCGCCCCCACTCGTCCCCTCCCCTCCACCGAATATCTACAGGGTGTAATCGTTAAGTGTAGCCGGGCGATTATTCTGTAAATATAACAGATATTGGAAAACTTTAAACTTATATCAAAAGTACGTTACCCAATGCGTAAAATCACATTAATAACTTTTTTTAAATAAGGGAGTAATTTTAAAAATATTAAGTGTAAACGCTCCCATACATTTAGTACGACGTTCGTTGAAAGATTAGTTCATAAGGCCCAGTAATTTCACCATTATAAAATGATTAATGAATTGTTTTATGTTATCCATATCCACATTGAGAAAAGGTACATGTAAATTTTTTTTATAAATGTGATTGTAACAGCAGAGCGGCTATCGTCGCCTACATAAAAGAATATCCAGCCCCTACTTACAGGCTCAAAAAACGTCGTACTAAATGTATGGGCGCGTTTATACTTAATATTTTTAAAATTACTACTTCTAGTAATAAAACAACTTAAACGGATTAAATCGCGTATATTACTACATTTTTAAGTCCCGACGTTCCAAAAATAGCATACCTAGAGTCTTTTTGTTTAAAATATGTTCTTTTTTGCATAAGGCAAGGCTGATAAGTTTTCTTGGCGTCTTCTTTCTTATCCAGTATGCCTTTTGGAAGCGCCGCTAGTTTCTAAGGTTAGGATAGTAAGCCCTTCTGGCATGTGTGTGAACGTCTTTACACATTAGGCCCGTCTGGCAACACTGAAAAATTTTTTCTGATTTGTTTTACCAAAAATAGCATACCTAGAGTCTTTTGCTTAAATTATTTTCTTGTTTTGCATAAGGCGTGGCTGATAAGTTTCCTTGGCCTTCTTTCTTATCAAGTATGCCTTTTGGAAGCGCCGCTAGTTTTTTCTAAGGTTAGGTTTTAAGCCCTTCTGGCATGTGTGTGAACATCTTTACACATTAGGCCCATCTGGCAACACTAATATTGAATTTGTATTTTTTAAAGTGGGTAGGTTTGCACAACAGTAATTTTGACAGAGGAAATTTATGATTTTCTCAGTCTACCCGCGACCACGAACGCTGAAAAGGGTTACGAAACGTCGGGACTTAAAAATGTAGTAATATACGCGATTTAATCCGTTTAAGTTGTTTTATTACTATGAGTGATAATCGCGGAAACCGAAGACAATATTATTACTACTTCTATTTAAAAAAAGTTATTAATGTGATGGGTAACGTACTTTTGATATCAGTTTAAAGTCTTCCAATATCTGTTATATTTACAGAATAATCGCATGGCTACACTTAACGATTACACCCTGTATAGAGTACCCCGGACGTATTCAATTAACCAGATTGTTGCAAGACATTATTTGCTGGGCATTTCTCCACTAATTGGAAAATCGTTGTCGTTGGTATTTTAGAAAAAAAAACATGTTTTGATAAATGTCTAGTAAAAATATTTTCATGTTTAGTAGGTACCTAACGTATTTACACATTTTTTAATAGTATCTAGTAGTAAATATGTACGAAGTGATATATCTATAAACAATATTGTACATAAACTATTTTTACTCTATAATTCTTTATAATTTAAAGAGAAAATTTTCCAATTATCGGAAAAATACCTATTTTCTAACCGCCTTCTAAATTCTTCGAGATATTTTTATGAATTCACGATTACTCGACGGCGGGTGGCTTTGAAGAATTACTTTGTCGAAAAAGTATACCTCCCAGGTGTCCCCATTGCCACCAGGTCAAGAGCTGATGACCGGATCTTGAAGAAATTGAAGGAATTCTTAAAATATTGGAGGCACAGGCGCACCTATAGTTTGGATATTTTTATAGAAGCGTTTGCATCTATGTAGTCGGTTATTTTTTTTACAAATTAATTATTTGGGCAGTGCTGATATTCTATCTTTTAATACGTATCTCCTTGTTTGGGTGTAAACGAAATTTCCTGAGATGCAGTGGTCGCGAGTGGACTCCCCGCTCCCGCCCGCCGTCTTGTCAGGGCAGCCTCGTCCGCGGATAATTTCCATCCGTAATCTCCAAGTTGGAATTCTTTTGTGTCCGACTTCGGACTTTGTGTTCGACAGATCTCGGGATTTCTTTTTATTTAAGAGACATTTTCAACTTCGTGATGCGGCAATCTCGAGCGTTTTAGGTGCTCGGAGCAGTATTTGTAAGTAGCTTTTAAATAAAATGAATCGAGGATCGGTTGCGAAATGGAAAAAGTGCTAGTCAACGGTACTGGCTGATATCCTCGGGGCGATCTAAGTGCATCTTTATTGTGAGATATCACAAATGCAAATGTTTGTAAAGTGGGAAAACATTCATAGCGATTTTTGAAGTCGTGCCGGCAATAGTATGAATAGTAAGTCAATTTATTTGAATCTTCGATTAATATTTTTTCTACTCCTGTACTTTTATCTGTCTTTTACTTGGTCACGAACACTAATATAAGAACATACATAATATGAGTTCAGAGAAGTCTATACTTTATTCCCCATAACAGCACTTGTGTCGTTAAAGTCGCAAAACGATACTGCTAGCTGCCACAGACTTCTAAATCTAGGTTAAACTTAGGTCAAGGATTAAGCGATCAATACTAACTTTACAATAAAAATGCACAACTACCCACTTATCAAACAAATAAATTCATACGGTATTGTTATGAAAACAAAACATTCCGAACTAAATTCTTTGATGCCAACATAAAAAAAAGTATTTTTAATGTCGTCACTGCGTACTTGTTTGCGCGCCATGTTTAATTTTGTATTTTATATTTTAAAACCTAGTCGTAGAAAAAGTATTGTATGCAACGTTGTATAATTCAGTCAAAAAACGCTCATGGCGTCTCTATTTGCGATACTCGCCGCCGCGGCGGCTCGTATTGCAACTCACGTCATTCGCGTATTTTGACCCTACTTATACAACAGTTGCATAAAATACTATATTATACGTTGTTTGAAGGTACTGGTGGCGGACTTAATGCCTTGTGACATTCTTTACCAATGATGACTCCACTGTTGGTCTAAAATCCACGACTCGAGGAAGTCGGTGTCTCGCCTACGAGCTACGGCATGCATTCTCGTGAATCGAGCATGCACGTCGGAATGTGCACTGTTCCGTTCGTCGCATGTGTAAGGGTTACCGAACAATCACATGCGTGCGTTTGTCTGTGTGGAAAACCTAATGTTACAAATGTGAAAGTTTGTGATGGTGCTTGGATGTTTGGATTAGTTACTAACTAATCAACGCTAGCAGAATCTACAGGGTGGTTTTCGATAATCTGTACATATTAAAAGGGCTGAAATTCCAACTAATTTTATCGGTAAAATGACTTTAATTTTTGTTTCTAGGCAAACATTTTTTTTTACAGATTTTTACAGTTTTCTATGAAATTTTTGGCAGTACATCTGTTTGACACAGTATAACTTTTGATATTATTGTTCAAAGCTGTTAGAAAAAATGTTTTTAAGATCAAAATTAAGTGCTAAACGAAAATAAGCATGATAAAATGGTTACAATATTCGCAAACTTTCGAGAAAAACGTGTTTACCGTAAAAAAAACTGAAGTTTTGCAGCCGTTTTTCACAATTATAATTTTTTTTGGAGGATTTTTTCTTCATGTCGTTGGTTTATTGTTATTGCTACTAAATAACGTGTCTATTGCCATGACCCTGCATTTTTCTTACAATTTTAAGTAATTAGATCAAAAGTTATACCGCGGCAAACAGATATACGTCCGAAAATTTCACTGAAAGTTTAAAAATCTGTAGAAAAACCTAGGGCGTAATGGTTTTTTTTTAAATTTGAAACGCTGGTTCTGTTTTACTCTCGTTATCGTTTCAAAGGAAACGATAACTTATTTTTTGAACTTTTATCACTGAAATATTTATTTAAAGAGAATTAACACATATTTCGGTAACATTAATTAAATGTTTAAATAATGTATTTCAGTATTTTGCAAATATAAAATCAACTAAAATGGCCGTTTTTGGTCTTTACCACTATGGTTTCCGAACGTGACTTGACATTCGCATTGTCACTTTCTGTTTTAATATTTTCTTGTCATACTGGATCGAGAAGTAAGGTTATTTTATTTAGATTTGTGTTTAGATTTCCTCACAAGTGTGATTAAAAACATTGTGTGTGCCACGAGCGGTAAAGGAATTACAAACTCGTGATATTAAAGCTCTCGGTTTCACCTCGGACTTATAACAAACACTCGTTTGCAATTCCTTTCTTACCGCCCTAGATACATAATGTACTAATACGTCAATGGATTAAATGTAGCACGTCGCGTGATGCGCCGCCGCGGAGCCGTGCTCCGTGACGACAGTGCGGCGCGTGACGCGGGGACACGGGGGGCACGAGCGGGGCGCGTTGTGTCCAACATTCGAATTCATGAATGCTGATGGCTCGTCGCACCCGGTGATTATAGCCCGGATCTACGAGTTTGCACCCCGTTTGTATGCGTCGTCACAGACGGCAGGTGTCAACATGGAGTGGCCGCAAGTGCGCCCCTGACCGTGACCTAATGCCGCAGATGCTCGACGAGTGATTTGCTTAAAGCATGCACGACCTCGCACCCGGTAGAGTTGGTCGATCTATTTCCGTTGTGGGGTAGTATTCGCAAATATTTTCACTCCTACTTCCTAGGATTAGCAGTTATGTTACTAATATTGTAAATGTGAAAGTTTGTGATGATGTTCTATGTTTCTTACTGAATAACACGGTAACAATAACAATAGGCTTGTGTCCTGATTTTTATTACATAGTCCATCAGTTAGATTATCAAAAAATATTGGACACATCTTTATTATTTCGCGAATTAAACATTAAACAAAAAATACTGAAGATATAGCCCATGACAGTTCCGCGTCGTCACGTCGTGGCTCAATGTTTACCTCGCGGTGGCGCCGCTTTCGAAATTTAACGCGCTTTATCTTGTTCACTCTTTGTTTGATTGAAAAAAGAATAAAATCGTGATCAATGGCTTTTATAAACGGCAGTCACCGCAGCTAAAGTATAATAACTGGCCAAGAGCATGTCGGACCATGCTCAGTGTAGGGTTCCGTAACCTTTTACTAAAAGGAAATGCGCTACCAATGAAAATATACTTAAAACTTAAAACCTGACTACGCCTTCGGCTTTGCAGCCTGAAGCTCGTTCTTCGGGCCACCGAAAATGAGACGCATATGCGGTTTGCGTGAGAAAACCATGTGCCTTTAGCCCAAAGCGGTGCTTGGCCTTCGGCCTCCGTAAGGCTTACTACGGATATAGTGCGCTTGCAGAGGAGCACGGCCTTCGGCCTCGCAACCTGAAGCTCGCCCTACGGGCCCGCAAGAATGACATTGATATATGGTTTGCGTAAAGCGACCTGGAACGCTTCGGGCCTTCAGCTTCACTTTGAATTAGTGCGCCATAAAGGGCACCTGCAGACGGATCTTCGACCTTCCGGCTTTAAACTTCCTTCACAAGATCAGTCTCAAGTCGTAGTGACCCAAAAAATGAGAGCAGAAACACCCTTACTGAAAACTATCTTTTATTGGCTAATTTATCAACGCCCATTTAATAAACTTGTTCTTTTCATCGTAGTTAGTATGGCGCTAGTAGTCCTAATTTCCAAAATTTATTAAACTATTTACTGCTGGGCTGCGTTACTGATCTATCACTTTTTTTTGTACGAACATTGGTGCACCATGAGGTAGGTGTGCTAGAACAATGTAAACGTATCGGCGAAGAGCGCGGGCTGTTGAACGTGTTTCTTGTTGTTATTGAATTGAAATGGAAAACACATGTGTGATATATTTTTGAAATGAGCTTTTAAAATTCATTAAATTGTCATATAAATTCAATGCGACTTGATGACTTTTATTCAATGCTTTACTTTTTATAAGGATCATGGTCCCTATCTTAATTTTGGTTCCAACTAACTAGCTTATAACCTGCGTCCAATCCCGAAGAATCTAACGATACCCCACATGTTTGAACCGGTTCAGTAGTTTTTGAGTTAAAAAGGAACAGACGAACATACAAACATATATACATACGGCGCTGAAATCATAATCCTCCTTTTCGTTTTGCTATACTTGAGTAAATAATACGATGTGAAAAAGTGCACCAACGAAAAAGCGTATCTTCATAGTAATTACGTCCTTTGGTTGAGAAGCGTGGTTTTTCGGCAATAACTCAAAAACGGTATATTCGATCATGATGAAAACAATTTTCGTTGAAAGTATTAATTAAGCGTTACCTTCCTGATTTTTTCCATATTTTTTGGACATACGGTTTAAAAGATAGAGGGGGGGGACACAATTTTTGCAACTTTCGGAGCGATTATTTCTGAAAGTATTCACTTAATCAATTATGTTACTTAAGAACTTTAAATTGTTTTTAAAAGACCTGTCGAACTATGTACCGCATGTTGATGTTTGGCGAAAAAAATTTTTTCGCCTTCTGTTACATGTATGGAGTACCCCTCCTAGAAATATTTATATTTAATATTTAACTACTGAACTAAGTAGCGGCTCATACAACACACCTACATTCCAAATTTCATCAATATACGTCATGTAGTTTTTGAGTAAAATGCCTGTGACATAGGGACGGACAGACGGACGGACATGACGAAACTATAAGGGTTTCGTTTTTGCCATTTTGGCTACGGAACCCTAAAAATTGATAACTAGTCACTCTTTGGCCGTGTAGGAGCGCGCGATACACATTTAAAGACGAGGCGCAGACGACGCGCACGAGCGTAGCACAGCTACGAGATTGCGTAGAGCCGCTACGAGATTGCGTAGCGGCTAGCTTTACGACCAAGCCTACGTACACGTAGTAGTGTCTCTACAGGATTCTGTGGCGATTCTACTGAGCTACGCTGTGGAGTAGTACCTGTATGACATTACAAAAAATAAATAAATAAATAAATAAATAAATTACAATAAATAAATAAATAAATTACATACATAAAATACATAGTGTCTCGACTAAAGTACTTAGGTAGTAACTCTGTGTAGCGCCACGAAATACTCGACACGACGTGACAAACGCATATCTTGTTTAAGATATCACTTTAGCCATTCGATCATACATAACAAACATGTCAGCACATTTATAACTGCGTTTAAAAAAGAGGGAGGTTGTCTAGTCAGTTATATTTTTAATATGTATTTGTTACATCAGAATTCCAAGAACCAATTTGTAAATTTCTTTTTATAATTGTAAGCCTTGAAAGGGTATATTCCAGATCGGTCTGATTTAAGATTTAACAAAATCCATGCGGACTTAATGATTTATTATTTATTTAAACTTTATTGCACAATACAAAAAAGTACAAATGGCGGACTTAATGCCGTAAGGCATTCACTACCAGACACCAGTCAACCATCAGGGTAAACAGGGACATTATAGGTGCGGTAGTTTAATTTACAACCAAATGAGTCCTCAAATATTATCAGCACACGTATAGCAATTCTCTTGAATTTGCTAGTGTAGTAGATTCAATGTTAAGTCGGTTATTTTGTATCTGCTCGGCCAATAATACTCGCGGACGACGCTTCCGCGGCGGCGCCGGCGCCCGCCAGCCGCCGGCTCCCACCGCCGCGATGCATTACAGATCGCTATACACGAGCTGCAAATGAAGCCGCAGTTAACTGATCACCCAGGCTTTAACACGTCGCAATACAGTTGACATCTGTTTACAAATGTACAGTTAACAGTGTGTTCGATTGTACACATCTCGCCTCGGGACTGTTACATGCTAGTGAAATGATAGCACGGGCGTACGCAGATTGAGCACTTTAGGCCCTAACAGGGCACAAGTTTGAAGCCTATTTGTGCTTAAGACGTATAATATAATTGTACAACATGAGAGAGATAAACGACTTACTTAACTATGCTAACCTCCCAGCATTTTTAGGAAGTTCCCAGTCGATGTAATCTAAAGGGCGATTCGAGAGACGTCAACAGGATCGACCCTACGGATTCAGTAAATTATAAGCTACTGTTTCGAATTAGTATTAGTGAGATTAACGTATTTTTTTTTGGTTTTTAAAACAAAAAGTTAAGAATTATTTACAATATTTATGGTCACTTTACAATTATCAAACACCGATACTCTTCGTCTTACCCGTGAATGTCACAACAGTTTAGGGTGTTTTATTTTTATTAATTAGTTCTTGTGGGTTGTCCATGAATGTAGAGAAATAAATTTTATACTCAACAAAAAGTGAAAAGAAAGGAAAAGGTGGCGGCGTTTCACTTAATTACGATGGTAAAAAATCCCATCTGGTAACCGGGTTAGCTAGAAAAACATATTTTTCCTCGTATAAAGCTAATAATTATCAAACTCGGTTATCTACGGGGAACAAGTGTCTGTTTCTGTCCGCTCCATCCAGCTCTGTTTTAGTGCAAATGCACCTTTAGGCTGCGTTTCCACCAGAGCTGTGCGAGGTAGCGGAGCGGTGCAAGAAGAAAAATAGAGTGTTGCGATATTTTTCCCAAAGAAATTTTTTCCTGGTATTGATATTTCTATTCGCAAAATTTACCATTCTTCACTTTTTCTGTAGCATATTTTCCGGTGTGTTTTTATTCTTATTCGTAGTAATTACATTCTCAAAATGTTCCA
Organism: Eudemis profundana; assembly: GCA_947034925.1. NCBI lineage: Eukaryota > Metazoa > Arthropoda > Insecta > Lepidoptera > Tortricidae > Eudemis > Eudemis profundana. The sequence goes on from OX344812.1 coordinate 119,984, forward strand.
ATCTATATTTATCTGCATAGTTAATAAAACCCATTCTGATATTTTTCCATGCGCCCTGTTTCGGGTTGCATATATTTCGCCAAGACTACTGTTTATGTTTATTTTACTAACGAATAGAATGTAAACTAGGATTTACGTTACATTATAACAATTAACTTTATCTAAAGTCTCACGACATCAACAACCACTTTAGATAGGACGATACAGATATACGAGTACTAGAACTATTTACATTAACAAACTGCTTTTGAATGGTGACATTGACATTATTGACAATTACCTCAAACGTTCTTATATTATATTATAGTATTATAATTATTTGCTTTCGGCATAAAAAGCTTTGTAAAAGTATGGATTCTTGCGACGAGAATGAAAGTTTACCGTCATCATCATCATCATCATCAAGTTCGCAGCCCAATTTTCGGTTGAAAACTAAGCTAAAACAAAGAGAACTAAGCTATTGTCAAATTAAAAGCTTAGTAAAATACGCGAGTGGAACAATTGCTTGAAGGAAAAATCGATATTGGCAAAATAATCTTTGGTAAATTAAACGATCGTAAATTATTTTTATGGTAAATTTTGCGAATGGAAATGTCAATACCAGGAAAAAAATTTTTTGGGAAAAATATCTCAACACTCGAAAATTGCACCAATGCCGAGCCGCGCTGAGCGTGGCTAGGCACGTTGATTGGTGGGTTTAATCCTCGCACACCGCTCCGCTACCTCGCACAGCTCTGGTTGAAACGCAGCCTTAGTCGTGTGCCAAACAAAGAACGCTGAAAGTCACGGCCGTCACGCACCCTTCCGTTCGAGTGGTTAGCTCTGGTTTTATTTACCTGCGTTAACGAGCCCCGTGCCGCCGGCCGCCGCCGCCGAGATGCTCGTCACGAGCCCGCGCGGCTCCGCTCGCGGCCCGTCGTGTAACCCGCCGGGTACCTTTACGACTATTGATTCGTAAGTAAATGAATCTCACGCGCTCCCGGGACGCTTGTGGCTCGTCCGACTCGAACACGATCCCTCCCAGTAGTTAACAGACTTAACTTCCACACCGATAAGATTTTGTTACAAATTTCTTAGAAAACCTTTGCACGTGTTACGTCCGTAATGCGACCCGAGTTATGTAAGTACACGCTCGACTCGTACCTTGGGCGATGTTTTTGCTTTACGAGAAACGTTTTCTCGTTATGTTTATAGAACAATATTTATCAATTCTATGTATTGTGTACAGAGAGTTATAAAAATCGACACATTTACTGAGTGGGAGCACGACAGCCGGGATTGTTGTCGCCCGCGAACGATACGCCTTCTCGACACTGGTTTCCACTCAGCGAGATTGTATTCAACGATGTTACTCGACGACAGCGGCGGTATTATGTCTCGCTACATAAACACAGCAAATAAGCCGCCGCGGCGCACTCGGGCCGCAATAACAATCTGCAATATGTCTCAATACAATAGAATGCGCTGTGGTGTGGGCGCCCCGCGGTGCGGGCGGGTCAAACGCGCTGAGTGTGCGACGTTTCTCTTCGGGATATTTATTAATCGACAATAGGTACCGCACTGGTACTGGAAGGCCTATAAAGAAAGTAATACTGCAAAGTCCGAATATTACAACATAACCAGGGAGCGCACTTTTGTTGCCGATGACAGGCAAATGACGTCAACCTACATACCTATTTACCGTTACCGTAAATTACCGGTATCGTTTAAGTTATTAATTATTAACTTAATTAATTAATAATTAATATACCACTACTTTCATTCACTGATACCAATGGTAGAAGACATTTTATAAGTAAAAACGTATCCGTCTGTGGTTTTTTAATTATTTAAACGGAAAATCGTAAATATTAATTGGATATTTGTGATTTTATATATACCTATCCGAGTTTATGTAGGTACTTCATACTGTCCCTTCTATATAAGGTCCTAATTTATTAGTTGCAGATATTTTAACACATTATACTTTACATTAAAATAATTAACTTTAAATAGAAATTAAGAAATCTTTTCATATAACTTTTTTGATTTCATTTACCTAACAAAAAAATTAATTATAATTTCGTCTAAAAAAAATCACCATGTGCATTATCACATGTCACAATAACACTATCTGTCATGTCAACAATTGTTTGTCGTAAATGTCGTAACGGTTCGGCGGGAAAACTGCAAATGTCATTAGGATGGGATTTATCGACGTGAAGTGGCCAGTTACAGTTAAGTGGTATGTAAAAGAATTACTAGAATCTGTTCAATGAGTTTTCATTTAGTAATCACATTAACAGGGTGTTATTACGTAGCAAATTTGTTTTTCCTTTTTCTCCAAAAAAACATCGTACAAGCTATAATGTTTCATGCTTTAATATACTCCAGGGTCCGAGTACTATCAGCTGTAAAAATATCTGCAATTAATAAATTAGGACCTTATATATATCAAAATGCATTTCCGATTATTTTTTCCAATTCCCGTTTAAATAAACAAGATAACACAGGCGGACACATCTTGATTTATAAAATGGCTTCTACTATTGACACCAACCCATGAAAGTAGTGATATAATTAATTCATAGCTTTTACGGTACCGGTAATTTCCGGTAACAATTAACCAATGTAAAACGTAAAATGAATCATGCTATATATGTACAGCTTGACGTAATTTTTACGCCATCAAGAAAACAAGCAGTAGCATCGCCAACAGCACACCTGCTCTGCGCTGGCGTCGGCAATAATTAGCCGGCTCGGTGACGACGCGGCCAGGAGCCGGGCGTCGAACCGTGTGAATGTGTACCGCGCAGTGTCCGCGGAATCCGGTCATTAGCGCGGCTCATGTCACGCCCGCCGGGAACTATGACCGCGTGACGCGTGACCAACTGACAACAAACAAAAACCTCGGGAATACACATACTTTTTTATCATTAACGATCATATCGATACCTTTGGGTTCAATTGGCGTAAAGGACAAAACGCTGGTTTTGAGGAGAAGCAAAAAACAGTTTTATTTTACAAAAAATGGCTATAGTTTTTTTGTTTCTCGACCTATACTTTCGACATGTATATGAAAAATATTTGAAATGCCCGTATCTTTAACCTGTGATGGCAGTTCTAGTTGTAAACAATGTATTATGGAAAATAGATGTCCTTTACAACTGGTAAAAATGTTATCAATGTCATTTACACCCGTAGCTTTTTTGGGCATTTGGAAATGATGGGGTTGTAAATGACAATCTCAGATGACTTTGTTCCAATTTCGGGGCATAAAGTTAACAGCTATGTAATAAAAATTGACAGTTTTCATCTTAGTTTACCTTAAAGAGACTTGATAAATGTATAAAAAGATGATGAATTCAGCTGGGCATAATAAATAAATAAATAATAAATAAATAAATATTAGGGGACAATCTTACACAAATCGAACTAGCCCCATAGTAAGCTCAATAAGGCTTGTGTTATGGATACTAGACGACGATATATTTAATAGACCAACTGGCTGCAGCCAGTTTACAAAATTGGCTGCAGCTCTGGTAGCTCTTACATAGGTCAGACTAAGCGCACTATCTCATGCCGTATAAAGGAGCACATCCGAATGTTTAAAAACAACGAACTTCGGAAATCGGCAATCACTGAACATCTTCTGAACGCGAAAACGAATCATTGGATTGAGTTGCACAACCCACAGATCCTCTCGACAGAAAAACACTATATACCCAGAATGGTTAAGGAAGCTATCGAAATCCTCAAGTATAAAAATTTCAACCGGGAAGACGGGTTTCAACTGTCCAGCGTCTGGTATCCAGTGATCCGTAAGTTCTCCAACGGAAAAAAGACATGTTCAGGAGTAAATACGCGAAGTGACTGTAAGTGTTGTGTGTCGTGAACGTGATCGAGTTCCAAGTGAGAATGCGGACGGTAGTAGTATGAATAACGCGCGGACGAAGCGAACCCGAAAGAGGGTATATCGCTATGGTGTGTGGGTAGACTACAACTAAAAACTCGCTGCACGTCAGTTACTCCGTGATGATGGCGCTTGCAACAATGCCGAAATATCGGGAACTCACAAAAACAAACATACATGGTAAATATCCCGTCGTTAATAGTAGTTATTATGTGAATGACCATGTTAGCTTAAAATCGTATATTGAGCTAGGCATGTCCAGATTATATTTAAAATTAATATTTTTTGGAAAACGCAATAATAACTATGAAAGAACTATTTTATAACCAGATTTGAAATGAAAAAATATTAACTATTTATAAACTGACTAAATTGCGGGAACAAGGGTGAAAATAATGTCCTACTAGTGTTTTACTCTCTTCCAATAGCACTAAATCATAATAAAGGAAGTGACAGAGTGGCTAATGATTATCGACATTAGGATTTCAAACATTAGGACGAGTACGTACCGAGTAAAACACTGTAAATGTAAACAATAAGTATAATAAATAGTATGAAAAATAATGAATTCATCCTCTTTTTATACATTTTTCAAGTCTCTTTAAGGTAAATTAAGTTGAACACTGTCAATTTTTATTAAATAGCTGTTAACTTTACGCCCCGAAATTGGAACAAAGTCATCTGAGATTGTCATTTACAACCCCATCATTTCCAAATGTCTAAAAAAATCACGGGTGTAAATGACATTGATAGCATTTTTACCAGTTGTAAAGGACATCTAACTTCCACAATACATTGTTTACAGCTTGAACTGCCATCACAGGTTAAAGATACGGGCATTTAAAATATTTTTCATATACATGTCGAAAGTATAGGTCGAGAAACAAAAATACTATAGCCATTTTTTTGTAAAATATAATGGTTTTTTGCTTCTCCTCAAAACCAGCGTTTTGTCCTTTACGCCAATTGAACCCAATTAAAGGTATCGATAGTTTAGACCTTTACGATTACGTCAATTGCTTTTATTTCAGAATTTAGAAACACATTTGTGGCAGTAAATGCCAAAAATAAAGGCTAACCCTGCTCTCCTTTAAAAAATGTGATATAATTAGATTTAAGGCAGGTCTTAAAGGACAAGTAAAATACTACTTGCCCTTTACAGCCTTGTTCGGTTTATCAAATTACGGTATGTAAACAAGTATAATAATTTGAAGGCAGGTCGTAAAGGACGTGTAAAATAATACATGCCCTTTACAACCTCCTTAATCCTATCAAATAATGGTGTAATCATTTTTTAAGCAGGTCGTAAAGGACAAGTAAAATAATACCTGCCCTTTACAACCTTATTCGGTTTATCAAATTACAGTATCATAATTTAAAGGCAGGTCGTAAAGGACGAGTAAAAGAAAACATGTCCTTAACGCCCACCTCGACTATGCGCTTATGGAAAGTAATCATGAGAAATGAAGGGCTTAAAGGACAACAAGAAAAAAATAGGTCATATACGACAGTATTCATATTGACCGGCTTACTTTACGATACACCTTTTAGATCGTATTTTATAACTTGACACTTACGTCCCCTAACCTGAGCTAGTTTTGCGAACACGATGAATAAAAACCGGGTCGTAAAGGCACTTTTTTTAAAGATATCGAAATTTTAACTACACAGAACGGTAGAGCTTGAAATTCTGAACAAAACTGTATATATAACTCATTTTCGCCAAAATGTCCTTTACGCCAATTGAACCCAAAGGTATCGATATCATAACACATAAATATAACATGACTAGTCTATCACCGAGCTTCAGAGGAATAAAGTAGACGGCCGAGTGCTTGACACTGTTCTCGTAGTCACCATCATGACTTTAAAGTCATAGTTTATAGTCTTTATAGTCAATAGCGGTGACAGCAGTCTTAATTATTGCGCATTAGCGTATCAGGCACTGAGATGTTTACCTCCTTTGGTAAATGACAGCTCTCTGGGGTCGGTCCCTCATGTCTGAGGATCGTGGTCAGCATCAGGGTGGCACCTGGCGCGGATGATCTGTGTGCCTGGCACACCTCTTATGATATCGATTTTACCTTTTTTATACGTTTTTGTATTTCTATAGATTTTTGTTTGTATATGACATATTCATATTTTGGCAGTCCATTAAATACCATATTCGAACCAGTCGCTTTTAATTCCAAGAGTTACAATCTGCCTCCACCGGTTTCTGTCCAGCGCGTCTCTTACAACCGTGTTGAAGTGACAACACCTGTTTACTTATTACACCGAAGCGTCGGTTATCAAAACAGAAGCTATTAGTATAAAAGGATGTCCTGAGCATAGAGCGGGAGGTTGCTCGCCCCGGGAGCTTGACGAGTCGATTGTGGGAGGGGCGCGAGGGGACAGGGCAAAACAATGTGTGCGAGACGCAATCACGGCGGCGTGTCCCGGCGCCCTCCCTGGCGTGACGCGGGCGATCGGGATCGAACCCGCAACAATGCACTAGGCCCGGCAGATAGATTAATCTTCGCCGCTGAAATTGGGGCTTTATAAAACGTGAGCCGGTAAAAAGAGCGATCGGGGTGATTAATTATCGGAGTGCAGCAGGCGGGCGTACAATGTCGGCTCGCATTAGCCCGCGATTATTCGCTGGACATAATTACACGGACGAACACTCCACGGAAGTCGTTTTAGGATTCCGTACCGAAAAGGTGCCGGCAGGACCCTATTAGCCTATTACTAAGTCTTTGTTGTCCGTCTGTCACAACTCACAATCCAGCTATCTTTTGGACCGTAATAGGGAGAGACTTAAAATTCTTACTGAATAAAATATTGGAGATTTCGTGTTTTTAGCGTTTTTTGCTCGACGGTGGTAAGGAACACTTTGTGTGAGAATTCCACTCGCATTAGGTCGTATTTTTGCATTTTCAGAGGATTCGGGGTTACGTGTGCCCTTTGAGGTCGGGGCAATCTCCGGCCGCGCCGCGGTCAAAGAAAAGTTTACAACGTTTATAATGAAGCGCGGCACAGCGCAATTACGCGCCGCGCCCGGCCTTCGCCCGTCGTCTTTGATCAGTCGCCGCGCGAACTGTAGCGGAAAGAACTCGCGCCCGAGTTGATTTTGTCAAAACCACTGTTTTAAATTGACTTTGTTGTGCTGTCCCCTCTGTGCGAGATTTCTGAGCGCTGTGATGTTGTCGTTAATCAAATAACGCTTCTACAACAGACGGACTTTGTGCTAATTTTACCCGTCATCATCATTTCAACATTGATATGTCCACTGCTGAACATAGGTCTCCTCCAAAGACTTCCACAATGAACGGTCGTACGCATCCTGCCTCCATCGACTTCCGGCAACCCTAACCAGGACGTCAGACCATCTTGTGGGGGACCCACTTACCCTCTACCCTGAGTCTTCCGGTTCACGGTCTCCATTGGAGAACCTTTACGGCCACCGACAGGTTGTTTGAGCTATATGCACACCCCATTGCCACTTTAACTTGCTAACTCTGTCAGCTATGTTGGTTACCTTAGGTAATTCTTCTACGAATTTCCTTATTTCTGATTCGATGCGTAAAGAGACTCCAAGAATAGCTCCATGGCACGTTGAGCGACTCTGAGCCAATTCATAATGTTTATAGTGAAATACCACACTTCTACTCCGTATATCATCACTGGCAACACACGCTGGTAAAATACCTTGGATCGGAACATTGCGGGATTTTGGACAGCTGAACTTTACTCCAATTTAATTCAATTGAATGGATTGAGATAGAATTTGGCATACAAACCAACTCCTGGATTGAAAATTCACATAAGCCTCAAGAAGTCATTTACAGGTATGATTCTAACACCGCTTCACACAGACAGGCAGTAGATAGAAATGTTATATACTACCTTAGACATCGGTTACGCGTAAATTCTGGTAACAGTTTTTTTTAAGTTGTGAATGACAGGAAGCTGATATCAAGACTGAACTGGCGCCAGCATTTGCGTATAACCAACGTCTTAGGCCATGAAATGCACAACCAATATCGCTACCTACCTCAATGTACGTATATTATAGTTATTTGGGTCGTATTTTGAAACGCCGGGGACACGTGTCATAGGGTGAAGGTACGCCCATGCATGACGTCACTGACGTGACGGCTGCGTCCCTGCTCCTGCATTTGGGAATTTGCTGGCAGACTCCGACCGAAGGTGTTTTAGTCTGTTTGCATCAGCACTACTCAGGAGTGTGGTCCGAGTCACGAGCGTGCGTAGTGATATATTATTTCATTAAATACCTATATGTATTTGTATATCTATTTATTTTAATTTTAAATATATTTAAACTAACATAAATTTCAAATAATTTTTTATATTTAAAATAAAATAAATAGAAGTTGTTGGCTCCATAATTTTTAAAGAAGAGAAAAGTTGTTAGTCTGATATATTATCTCAACTCTCAATCGTTTTACCACTTTTTGTGGGTTGGTGCGCCAAAAATGGAATGTAGTTAGTAAGTGCACGTGGTCTTAGGCTGGCCAAAGTTTTTTGAAGAGAGTCAATTTACTGTATACCCTTTTGACGATCTCAGGTTTAGCAGGTCGGGCTTCTTGGAGCGACTGTTGTTCGACCTTTGTAACCTTTGCGATAGAGAAACCTGTATTGCGAGGAAGGCGGTACACTCGGGTTCCCCTGAATACCTGCGCTGGTTTCCTCACAGATTTTTCTCGACATATGGCGAGTCAGATACCACAGCGGAACTCTGATGATGCAATTTGAAATATGTATCGGTAGTCTACGGCACATATATGTATAGGTAGATATGTTGACACTTTTTTCCTCATTCAAATTAAATAAGGCCGAAAAATGTAAACAATTGTGCCGTCGATCGTACATGACGCCCATCGGGAGTTGAATCGGGAACCTCACGATTTCGAGTTCATCCCTGTAGCCACCAGGTCATTAATTTTATTTTATTTTTATTTTATTTATTTATAGGTTTGCCAACAGATACAACACCAAAATGAGTATACATAAAATGAATACATAGCATGCATGAGTGTTTATCCACTTATAGGCAAACACAGCATGCAATTTTTATAAGCCAGCTATACAAAGTGAGAGACGCACTATATATATAATAACACTGATACGTATAAAACTAATAAAATCTATATAACTAATGTGTAAAATCTAAGAAATTGCATTTCTGGAGGAAGTGTCTAAATTTGTACAGAGTCATTGACAAAAGATCCACTCTAGTGGCCTTATATAAATTATTGTGCTGCTTGCAAATTCTCGGAATGACACCGTGCGATCCTAGTTTTGTTCTATAGCTGTTGACTGCAAAAGGACGGAAATTTACTATACGGGAGTAAGGTTTGGGCACAGAGTAACTAACTTTACTTAAGAGCTGCGGAGAATCTATTGAACCATTTAAAATTTTGTAAAGTAAGACTTGATCGGAAATCCATCGACGATTTTCCAAGGATGGTATATGGAAAAAATTTCGTCTCTCCTTATAGGTTGCTAGGGAAGGAAGTTTCCTTTGATGAATGGATAGATAATACAGAAAACGCTTTTGGACCCTTTCAATTCTGTCATGGTGGCATCTATATTGGGGGTTCCAGACATTGGAACAGTATTCTAAGAGACTCCTAACCAAAGAAACATATGCAGTTATCAAAGCTGTTTTGCCTTTGAATACCTTTCCATTACGCCAAACGAAACCTAACAACTTGTATGCCTTTTTAACAATCTCGTCTATGTGAGTAGTAAATGACAGATGGCTGTCGAATATAACACCAAGATCCCTGATAACGGAAACTTCATCTAAGACCACATTATCAATGCTATATGACGTTGCTAAGGGGTTACGTTTTCTGCAGAATTTAATGTGCTTACATTTGCTAATATTCAATGGTAATTTATTCCGATCAGACCATTCATGAATACGAGTCAAATCTTCCTGCAGCTGCAATGAGTCAGATGGAGTATTTATAACTTTGAAGATCTTTAAATCATCCGCAAAAAGAGAACAGTTTGAGTGACGAATTACCTGGGACATGTCATTAATAAAAGCTAGAAATAATGTGGGCCCGATATGAGAGCCCTGCGGTACTCCAGAAGGGGCATTAAAGCTTTTTGACTCTAGACCGCAAACTACTACATTTTGCGATCTTGAAGTCAAGTAACTTTTAAACCAATCAAGTATTTTACCATGGACCCCGAAGTCATATAGTTTACGAATCAGAATGTTATGATTAACACGATCGAACGCTTTGCCTATATCTGTATAAACAGCATCTACTTGCTGGCCCCTATCCAGCGCTTCAGTCAGCTCTGAGACAAACAGTACAAGATTTGAACCTGTTGATTTTTTACCACAAAAACCATGCTGCTCTGGTATAAGAAAGGGTTTCAAGTGACTAATCAGAATAGGATTTATCAACGATTCAAATACCTTTCCTAAAATCGATAGGAGGGATATAGGCCTATAATTTTCTATATCATTTGCACTGCCCGTTTTAGGGATGGGTAGGACATTTGCTTTTTTCCAGACTGTAGGGAAAACTCCACTTTCAAGTGAGAAGTTATAAATAAAGGAAAGAGGATACGCTAAACTACTAGCACAGTTCGCAATGAAAATTGCCGGAATGTGATCCGGTCCCGCCCCCTTACGCTTATCCAAAGTTTTAAAGGCGCGCTCAACCATGCTTGGTGTAACTTGTATCCTGCCTAATGTACCATGGAAGACAGAGCTGACAGGCACTGGTGGTAGAGTACTCCCCGAGTCGTTATCTACATATACCGAAGAAAAGTGGTCAGCAAAGGCGTTACATATTGTAGTAGGCGTTGACAGTTTTATACCTTTAAGTTGCATTTCACCCGGCATAGAACCTTTGTTTTGCCGCTTAGATTTTATGAATGACCAAAAAGCTTTCATATTGTTTTTTGTTATGGAATCCTCAATCGTTTTAATGTAAACAGCGTAGCTTTCTTCGATCAGTTGATGGCACTTTGACCGAGCCATCTTATATTCAAATTCATCTATGGGATTTTTGTACTTTTTTACTTTTTGACGTAATTTTTCTTTATTTTTAATAAATTTTATTAAATCTCTAGTATACCAGACAGGATATTGCCCCTGCCTACATGTTCTTAAGGGCACGTATTTTCTAATAATGTTTTCAATTGTACGATAAAACGCCTCGACCATGTCATTTACGTCACACATAGGTTTGAGAATGGCTTCCCAATCCACCTCATCGAGCTTTTCATTAATTTTGGAATAGTCAGCAGAAAAGAAATTAGGCTGCTGAATCTTAACGTTTTTTAAATATGAAATAATCGGAAAGTCAATAGCAATCAGCAAAGGAGGATGATACGGGTCAATCTCGTCAATCTTGTTCTCAATTGAAGTTAACGTTTTTTTCTTATAGCTTGAACGCATAGAGTCCGTTTTTATACATAATTTAACTTTGAATCTTAGAGACCATATACATCTCTGAGGAATGTAGATTATGCTATATTAAAATTCTTCTTTGTACTTGCCAATGTTTGGACGCTTAGAGACCACATACATCTCTAAGAAAAAATGTTTTAATTTTAGTTTTTAAGTTATATTATGCGAGTCACAGATTTTTTTAATTTCTGTAAGTTTGTTTTTTTTTTTGTAAAGCATGTAAATTTAATGATAGTTTAGTAGTTTATTTCTCGTTTCCCATTTTGTATTTTGACGTTTGGAGATCCTTTACACCTCCTAAACATGTTTTGACGACGGAGACCCCTTACATCTCCATTAATTTTAGTGTATGTCTCTCTATTTCCCATATTTCTTTTTAATTTATCTTGTTTTGACCCCTAGAGACCCTTTACATCTCTGAAAAATTTAGTTTTATGTTTATTGAAATGTATAGCTATTAGTTAAGCACTTGTTTGATTAGTAAGTAATACACTTATTGAAATTGCATTTTCACAATTATTGTAATGCTCAATGTTTATTTTAAAAGAGAAACTGGTGAGTTTCTTCCGGCGCTTCTTCTCACCAGAATGTCATTTGCCGAAGCGCCAAAAGAAAGAATCAGACATGTGAAAGAGCCCTTGAGGCCTACTTACAGAAATAAATTATTTCATTTCATTTCATTTCATTTCAATCCTAGAAAGTGCATCAGCAGGTTTGGCTGTAACATAACAATTGGAGCACAGTACAAGATCTAATATTTTGTTATCTTTATTTTTACAAAGATTAAATTGGTTAAGGTCATGAAGAGACATAAAATCTGAAATAGCGTTTTCTAGTACCGTTGAGCAGGAGTCCATGCGCGCAATCGATGACAGGGTATTATTAAGGCTCGGGCTCCAGCAAACACTTCCAATATTGAAATCACCAACGATCAGAAAAGTAGCACTTTCGTTAAAAGATGAAATACTGTTAGTTATACAATTCAAATGCTTATATAAGGAGTCACAAGACACAGGAGGAGGTATATAAATGGCACAAATAACTAAAGTATAAGTGGTCTTAGAACTGCTGGTGACTTTAACCCAAATATCTTCATGGTTACTCTCATTAATGCTTCAATTACACCTGTTCGCGTATAAAGGTATTTCTTCTCGCGAAGTCGTGGATGAACCGTGCTTCTCTCTGAACTCTCGATTGCCCAAAATGGCTATTTTTTGACCAAACGGGACACAGGCAAATTAAAAAAAGCCGTGGATGACTCGACACGTCTCTGTCGCAGGTAGCGGCGGGCCCTCGGCGCGGGGCGGCATGGCGCCGCGCTAGCATGGCGGGCTGCTGCGGGGGTGCGGCGGGCTGCGCGGGGTGCGGCGGCTGCGGCGCGTGCGGGGGCGGCGGCGGCGCGCGGGGGGGCGGGGCCTCGCCGCGCGCGTGCCTCGCCGTGTGCGTGCTCGTGCTCGCCTACAACCTGCTCGGCGGCTTCCTGTTCCTCGCGCTGGAGGGCGGCGCCGAGGAGAGCGCCGTGGCGGCCGTGGCGGCGGGCGCGGGGGGCGGGGCGCGCGCCGGCCACGCCCTCCGCGCGCGCACCGTGGAGCGGCTGTGGGCGCTGACCGAGGACCTGAACATCCTGTACAAGGACAACTGGACGCGATTGGCCGCGCGCGAGCTGCTCGAGTTCCAGCGCGGCCTCGCCGCCTCCCTCCGCGCCCCGCCCGCCCCCGCGCGCGCCGGAGGCCGAGACGACCACTTCCGCTGGACCTTCTCCACCAGTTTCCTCTACGCGCTCACGCTAATAACTACTATCGGTGAGAATATAACACGTCTCTAAGTTTCCCGACTCGTACTTATCGCGCATAGTCTAACTTGACAGCCGACGTACAAATCGTCTACTTCTTCACATAATTATCAGTTCTCTATGTCGTCTCCCGTGAACACCGTTCTCGTCCCGATACTGGCATACCGATATCATATCGATACCGGTATGCCGGTCCGATTTTAGGAGCCGCGTCCGAAGTCGTCGAGGTTCTCGGCGTGTAATTTTTTTAGCCGATCACTTTTGCACAAGTACTCGTAACGTTCACGCGTGCTCGCCGATCGTTTCATAGTGTAAAGCGACGTCTCCCTCGCAGGTCACGGCGACGTGGCTCCGGCGTCGGCGGCGGGGCGCGCGGCGGCGGCGCTGTACGCGTGCGTCGGCATCCCGCTGGTGATGCTGTACCTGGCGACGCTCGGCGCCGCGCTCGCCCGCGCCGCGCGCCGGCTCTACGCGCGCCTCGCGCCGCGCCCGCGCGAGCCCAAGTGCGGTGACGTAGTGAGAGACAGTGAGGAGAAAAGGACTCCCTTCCAGGCGGCGCTGAACCTCTCGGGGCTGGGCTTGGGCGCGCGGGTGTGCTCGGCGCGGTCGCGGCGCGTGCCGGCCGCGCTCAGCCTCGCGCTCGTGGCCGCGTACGTGGGGCTCGGCGCGGCGCTGTTCGCGCGCACGGAGCGCTGGTCGCCGCTCGACGGCTGTTACTTCGCCTTCTCGAGCCTCGCGACCATCGGCTTCGGGTCGCTGCGGCCGGGGCGCGCGGCGGCGGCGGCGGCGGCCGCGGGGGAGGCCGGCGCCGCCGCCGCGCTGGACGCGGCCGTGGGCGCCGCGTGCGCCTACATCCTGGTGGGCGTGGCGGTGGTCGCGGCCGCCTTCGACCTGCTGCAGGAGGAGCTCCGCGCGGCGCTGCGGGCGCTCGGCGACGCGTGCGGCGCGCGGCGCGGCGCCGTGCACTCGGCGGAGCGCCGCGCGGCCCCGCCGGCCTCCTGACCCGCGGCGCCGGCGCCGGCCGCGGCCCCCGAGGGCCTCGCGGGCCTCGGGGGCCTCGCGGGCCTCGCGGGCCCCCCGCCGGAGCGCCGGCCGCAGGTCACGTTCCAGGTGGAGGCGTTGCCGCCGGCGCGCTTCAGCTCGCTCCCGCGGCGCCGCTCGGGCGGGGGCGAGGGCTTCGCGCGCGGGGGCCCGGGGCGGCGCTCGGCGGGCGCGGGGGGCGCGGCGGAGGGCTGCGTGGAGTACTTCGTGCCGCGCTCGCTCAGCGAGTTCAACTTGAGCGCGATGAGCGGCGACCTCTACGAGCCGAGCGCGCTGGGCGGGCGGGGCCGGCCCGGGGCGGGGGCGGCGGCGGCGGCGGGGGCGGGGGCGGGGGCGGGGGCCGCGCGGGGGCGGGACAAGATGGTCACGTTCGAGGAGTCGGCCACGCCGCAGCACGACGTGTTCATGTGACGACGCGGGGGGGCGGGGATGTGGGGAATATTTGTTATATAATAAATATGAAATTTTACATACGACCTTTTGTTTCATTAGTCACCGGCGACCAAGTATCGTATTCTCATTGTTAGTGTAGATAGATAAAAACTGTACTCATCCTCAAACGTACGTGATATAGAAAACACAAATACAACATGAGAAATCCCAGACAGAATATTCGAGATATAATTGACAGGTCTACAAAATTTTAGAATAGCCACCGAGAGTCATGTGTCGTGGTATAGAATAGGCGCTGACTCAGCATGATGCTGCGGAGTACGCAGCGCTGACCTTCCGTCAGAACCTTTAAAGCTAAACACTACGCCGAACAAGCAGGGCAACGCTGTTACAATTAGTTATTATACCAGGTGTTGCCTGTACTAGGAGCAAATAATGAAAACGTAGATTGTACTCCTCAAACTGAACAATATTTGTTCAGTGACATTTAGAAATAACTTGTGTTTTAATTTTAAATACACTTTAAAGTTCATTTGAAACCGCAATGTATTGCGATGTTTTTTATGTTTGTAGCGTGACAAGCGACGTCAATTAGACTGATGTTAACGTACATTCAAAAAATTATTTACAATACAAAATACAATACTGTTTATTGCACACCAAAAAAATACAGAGATCCTTAAATAAACAGATTAAATAAAAAATATATATATATGTCGGATTATCACGCGAGACTGACTGTCAGGTCAGGATGGGTTAGCTGCAGAATGCTGGCCGTTGAGGTATGTTGGTTAAAGAAGTGGATTCATGTCAGATCAAATCATTTATTCGTCCGATTCTTTTGGCGACTTCGGTAATGACATTCTGGTGAGAAGAAGCGCCGAAGAAACTCACCAGGTTCTCTTTTCAATCATCAGGCATTACAATAGTTGTTACAATATTATGGCGTAGATACTCAAGAGAGCAAATAGACAATTACGTTACACAATATGATTCTTTTCACTATTAATCGACAGAATTACAATTATCAAGTAGCAACTTTAACTACTGGCAGACGAACCGACAGAATCGTAAGACAAGTGTTGTCACCACGACAGTCAGAAAGAGAATCGACACTCTTGTCCAACGAGCCCGTCTACGTGCAGCGTAACCGGTCGTTACGTCACACGGCGTTCGCGCCATTTTAAATCTACTTAGTACTACAGTAGTCAATTGACGATCTTGGATTTCTTGAATTATCGCTGCTGTCCCCGACACGGCCATCCTGCATAGCACACGTCCTCGTGTGTCTATCCTGAAACAGGCAAAAAAAACAACACAGTACGCCATTCGGTCATTCCTGACAATAATCACCAGAGTGACAAAAAAAAATAAAAACCGACAAAATAATTTTATTTTCATTTCTTCGTAATCGTTCTTTACGCTACAACTAAACACATAGCAAAGGAGACTATGAAAATAAAGTGGAATTTGTGGTTTATTATTTCTCAATATTTACAGTGGTACCAATCAACTTTCAACCAATTACCAATTGAATCATTACTTGGATATTTACGTACACACGTATGGTCTAAGACTTATGTACCAACAGCAATGATTAGCTAAGCAAGAGACTGGCAACTTGTTCGTGGCCTATGGCAATTAAGCCCACACAGCAAGTCACATGCTTGCTATTACGCGCATCCACCAAATGGATCGCCGTGCATCCCCCTGGACTACACTACGGTCTGCAGTAGACCCGACCTCCACTAGGGCTAGCCGCGCACCGCGCATCCACGGACTACTCAGAGCAGATACCGACTTCTAACGGACTACGGCTACGATCTAACCTCTAGTATAGTCGACCAACCGAACCAAGAGCCATCTCTAACTAAGCAACTAATAAAAAAAAATCATAAAACAATATTATCGTTTCAATTATCATCCCGATTTTCCTTTTCTACAGTAATGTCAATAGGTATTTGGCTTTCAGGCATTTTTCGCAGCCTATCGTGTGCGTACTTATAGGTGTATCTAGAGTTTAGTACTTTCAAAACAAAACACTACTTTGTGGTATCAAATGGACCTTTGAATTTGGGGCGAACTTTATCTAGTTCCTTTCTTGTTTACTAAATCAAAATAAAATTTAAAGTTAGAGTTCAAGTACCCATTACGAATTATAACCAAACATTTTTTCAAAAACTAAAATATCAAGGTAAGTACCGCTTTTGTCCGGCAATTTCTGTAGTGTTACAACCATCCTTGTGGTTACTCGACATAAAACCAACTCCGTAGTCCTATGCGATACATCCAATCACCACTGAGATCATTATGACTCCATAGGACATTTATCTTGATTACCAAATTTAAAAATCACACAAACTGTACTATACGGAAATTCTGAATTACTAAAATTAACGGGTATTTGACTCAAGACCATTTTTAGCACATCGCAATATTTTCAATCACTAGAATCCATAGAACCGCGCTTTTTCTCACATTAGTAAACTTTACATTACTTCCAAACATGAATGCGTAACTAGGAATTTGTAAAAACATTAAATTTAAAGGTAGTTGAAAACAACGGTTGACAACATTTATTTTCCTCTCAAGAAACGTAGTAGTGTTGATTCGATTTTATAACGGAGAAAACTATATCCGAAACAGCTCGAACATTTACAATATCGTAATTCGAACAATTGTCGGGTAGAACGTAAAAATAAGTGACTGTCATAAATAGCTACTTCGTAAACTTGTTTGTTACTGCTAACTTTTTAATTGTTAATCGCAAATGGTAAACTTTAAAGTTTTTCTGGCAATTTAAAAGTAAAGTTTCGTTTTGTGAGAAAATACTCGGGTCCAGAAACGTAATAAAATAGGTACGACTCACCAGATCACAATTAGATTTCCACAAACTCGCGAATCTTGCAGACGTTGGTGCCTTTTGTTGACTAATACGCCTGAAGCGCCGTTGCCGCCCATGCCACCTTGTAGTGGCTCATCCGTAGCGTGTCGTGATGTAGTCCAAACGACGAATCTTCTTTTGCTCGCGGCAGCAGATCAGATGATGATATTTGTTGTGTCTTCAAACCGTACTTCTTGAAGGATTCTTCATTGTTTGTGACTATATTTCACGGTGTTGACTGTTGTGCAGTGCAAGTGCCTCTTTATTATCGGAGATCACCATTAATGATGTTGCGGTCACACTTTCTTCAGAGATTCCATTTAAACAAAACCGGCAGTGTTGGATATTCTGAATACATTAACGTTGGCTGCGCTGTAGTTGCTGGAATGTCCACTGTTGAGATCCACGCATTTGCAAAGCATGTCTGATTCGCTAGACACAAAGTCTCATAATTGCCTTTCACTGGATATTGACGAAGATGTGGAATGCCTCAAACACTGGAAATTATTCACATCCTGTGGGCGCTGATTACATCCCACTTCTGATGTCGGATTATCACGCGAGACTGACTGTCAGGTCAGGATGGGTTAGCTGCAGAATGCTGGCCGTTGAGGTATGTTGGTTAAAGAAGTGGATTCATGTCAGATCAAATCATTTATTCGTCCGATTCTTTTGGCGACTTCGGTAATGACATTCTGGTGAGAAGAAGCGCCGAAGAAACTCACCAGGTTCTCTTTTCAATCATCAGGCATTACAATAGTTGTTACAATATTATGGCGTAGATACTCAAGAGAGCAAATAGACAATTACGTTACACAATATGATTCTTTTCACTATTAATCGACAGAATTACAATTATCAAGTAGCAACTTTAACTACTGGCAGACGAACCGACAGAATCGTAAGACAAGTGTTGTCACCACGACAGTCAGAAAGAGAATCGACACTCTTGTCCAACGAGCCCGTCTACGTGCAGCGTAACCGGTCGTTACGTCACACGGCGTTCGCGCCATTTTAAATCTACTTAGTACTACAGTAGTCAATTGACGATCTTGGATTTCTTGAATTATCGCTGCTGTCCCCGACATATATAATAATAATAACTTATTATTTTATATACATTAAATTATTTAATTTGTATGAAAAAGATAAAATCTAAAGACTAAATAATTTTTAAAAGTTGTTGAACGAAAGTTTTATTGTTTGATGAGTAGAATTTACGTTTTAATTATTCGCTCCTGTTACAATACGCCCAGCACGCG
Organism: Eudemis profundana; assembly: GCA_947034925.1. NCBI lineage: Eukaryota > Metazoa > Arthropoda > Insecta > Lepidoptera > Tortricidae > Eudemis > Eudemis profundana. Next base: position 138,692 of record OX344812.1, read on the forward strand.
ATATAATACGCCTCTATAAAAGGTGCCGATCACCGCCGGTCACCGAGTATTGTACACGCGGTAAAACCGCTCTCGCTCGTGGCTCGGGCGGCGCCGGGCTCGCCGTGGCTCGGGCGGGGAGCGGCCATTAGGCAGATTGCGGCTCACACCCGAGACCGAGACCGATCGCCGTCGCGACACGATAATTACTGCGATCGCCGCCATTCGCCAACCGATGAATAGGGTGTTTTGACGACCCAGATTTCTATTAGGCGCGCAATCGATGATTAATGATACCGTCGAGAGTGTATAATTCGCGTAGCGCGTCGAAATTAAACCCGTAGCGGAGTACCTATTCCCGCTTGAAAAATGATGAGCCGTAAGCGGAAGTTTGCGTTGAAATGTGTGTCGTTTAGTATTTCCACAATGAGGCGAGCTGAATGCAGTCGCTGCGCCATTCAAGAAACCGGGTCGCTAAATAAGTGAGCGGGGGAGGCCGACCAAAGCAGTCATTCCAACACCTACTGCGGGTGTTTAGACGAGCCCGCGGGGCGGGGCCGGGGGGGGGGGGGGCGACCTGCTGACACACTGAGCTGAGCGCTCGTGTTTTATTCGGCACGCAGCGTCTGTGCACGCAACAGTTGGCCGATAACTCGCTCGCTATCAATTCCGCAGCACTCGAGTGAGCTGTTGCTGAACTTTGCCAATAACTTCATTCCTCGACGTAGGCCGCTCAAGAAAACTATTGCATTAAAGGAATAAAGGAACAGTCTATAATGCGTCGGCTGATGGAATGCGTCCTCGAGGTTGTTCCTTAGAGAATATCACAGTCAAGTTATAAATCACTTTTTATCATTCAAAATGAATTATGAATATTAAGTAAATACGGGTGCGAAGTTCTTGCCCGATAGTTCAGTGGACTTCAGTTCATCACAGACGCAGCAACAATATACATATAACTCGGTATATTACGATATACTTTCGTATATGTCGGTGTTACTTCGGGGCTCCTTTAGGATGTACTTATTCCAGTACGTAACTAATATTCTCGTTTTTTTAGGGAGGCGCGGGATTAATTATCAACATGTTCCAACAAATGTATAAAACATGGGCTTTACTTTACTGTTCGCCGTTTTACGAGCCTCGATGCAAAAGATCTCGTCTAGTAATTTTGTTAGGATCTAAAAAAAAATAGAAAAAACATGAGGTGAGGCTGTTTAATACAGGTGCTCGAATATTTTTATTTAGAATAAAAATATTTTACCCTAGCAATTTTAAAATACAGGAAATACCATATACATATAATTGATAATTGATAAATATATGATGAGCAAACATTTTTTCATTTTCTATTTCAAATTATTTTTGTACCGAGCTCGAAAGGTATAAGAAGGGCCATTACTAAGGAAAACAACACGGCACAGCGATATACCGACAATGTTGCTTTGAGTCCAAGTGTGCAGAAGTGCTGTAGGCGAGCACAATTATGATTTAGACAGTAATTTTTAAAGAAAAAATCCAAAAATCGGATACATAGCAGAATGTGCAAGTCGCAAAATGTGCACTAGTGCAAATCGTAAAATGTGCATGTCGCAATATGAGCAAATCGTACAATGTGCATGCCGCAGTATGAGCAAATCGTAAAATGTGCAGGCCGCTGTATGAAATCGTAACTACTGGGAGAGCTACGAGTGAGAAATTAAGAATGAAATATACATCTTTAATTCTCTTCACGCAGGCGGATCGACGGATGTTTAATACGGACCCGAACTTAACTCCGGGCCGTAACCGTTTTTTGGAGGAAAAGTTCTTGGTGGCTCCGTGTACTTCGGGTTGTTAGTACTAGTTAGTACCACCGGTGTTAAGAACATACCTTACAAGAAAGAAGGACGCAAACGTGTAATGAAGTTTTATAATTAAGTCGGTCATAGTCCGTTATCTTTCAAGGGGATACTATTAATTTGAAGTAGGTACAGGTACCGTTAGAAAATTTAATACTATTTACAGTTGACTGAATTTGCTCTATTTCAAAATCTACACATTATGCGACCTGCTCACTATAAGATCTGCTTGCACATTTTGCGATCTACTCATTCTGAGATCTGCACATTTGGCGATCTACTCATTGTGAGATCTGCACATTTTGCGATCTTTTTATTATGAGATTTGCACTTGTTGCGATTTGTTCATTTTACGTAGCCTGCACATTTTGCGACTTGCACATTCTGCTATGTATCCCAATAAAGGGATACATTAAAGGGGTGTCGTGGAAACTTTTTCATAGAATCAAAATAAGCTACCTACATTAAAAATCATTGGTCCTATCACTGAGTTCTTTGACCTAAACAGGTAGGTTAAACCGGGATTAATTTAAACAGGTAATGAGTATTTAGAAAAGTGTGATAGTTGCTTCGTGCTAGACGAACTTTTATGCATTTGGGCTCGTAATAATATATATTGTGGCCCGTGTATGACAGGCTTTATCCACTCTTACCTTGAATATACCTGACTAATAATTGCCAGGAAATACAGCCAACGCGAGCGGTTTCCCTGCGCATTAGGGATGATGAAGCGAGTCTCTCCGTGCGGCGATTAAAGAGAGATATCCATCGACGACGTCTACTAAGCGCCAGAATTGAGCAAACTTTATTCACGTTGAACATTCACAGATGTTGCCTTAATTCAAACATTACAGTTGTTATCGATATTGTAATAAAGTATCTATGGAAAGAAGTTTAGCTTTCAAAATATTTTCAAAAGGAAGCACATAGCTTTACTTTAAACTCTACGAGTATTTATTAAACTAGTTAGCTCGGGCGTTTATTTGTAGGTCTAAGATTTTATAAATAACCTTAAATTTCACGCAAAATAGGTGCATATCTGTCGTTGAGTCGCAGAAAACTAGCCCACGGACCTATAAACCTTTTTCAAACTCCTTTTGTACGGAAATTTTAATAGTCGTTCAGCATTCTGCCGTTTCTCCACACACGTAGCGTACCGTCGGCCACCCTCGACCTATCAAACGGCTAATTGCGTCGAGAACACATTCCGGGTAAGACAGCCCGGAGAGACAGCGGGGAGGGGTCAGGGCACGAGCCGGTGTTTGAAGCCTCGCAGATAGGTGAGTATCTCGTGTGTAGACAGCGTCAAATAGTCTGTAACATCCAAAGCACTCTATAACTATAGCCCAGAAAGCTAAACCCATTGCTCAGCCCTAACAACATTGGTATCTAATTTATTAGCACCTTATATACTGCAGATCGGTGTGCCTATAGTAATAAAGGTGCGTTGCCATAGGTGAATATCTCGTGTTCGGGTGGTGTTCGAACAGCTGCCCAGTAGGCTTATAATGCTTCGCATTGACATTTTATCAGTTAGGTTTATGTTTATTCTTTTTTCTTTTGACATTGTACCTATATAATGATTATTTCATATTAAAATTGGGCACATAATCCTATATTAAAGTATAGGTGACATGTGATATTTTACGTTAGGATGTAAGATGACGAACCGCTATCGGTGATAATTAATTACTTTGATGATATGTTTTATGTTTTTATTTTCTATGAAATTGTTATTATTATTAATGTTTTGACGATCATAATATGAAATCGTGTAAATTGACATATGTAATTTATAATGTATTTTATATTGTGAAATAAAGAAATCTAATCTAATCTAATCTAATCTTTGTCGCGCGATAAACAAATGATAAAACATCCGTCACGTTCTGAAAAATAGTGTGTGAGAGTGACGGATGCTTTATCATTTATTTATCACGCGACAAATCGTACCATCATAAGCCTACTGTTGACATTGGTCACGTTACGTTTGTCAGGACAAGTATAATCTTAGTGATAGTGAAACATATGCTGTAAAATTTGTTGTAAAGTAAATAAATAACTAAATTAGGCCCTGGCACATACATTTGGAATTTCGGTTATAATGTTGCTTTGAACTATCGATACTGAATTTCGAACTCAACAAATACAAATCAAGGAGCGATAGACACACGTACAGTAGTTTTACCAGGGGGCCGACACTCGTTTTTCGCCGAGCGCGACCTTGAGTGACGTCACTTACCGCCGGCGGTACAAAACTCAGTTGGTTGTCACGCGTTCGCATGCGTGCAGCCTACCGCTACGAAGTAAGTCCGATAGTTTTGACAGCTCCTTGAGCCTGTTCACGAACAAAAAAAAACAAAAGCGCTCGCATGGACCGCGTCGCACCGCACTTCGATCGCGTATTTATAATTTAATATTATTATTTTGTTGATAATGGGGCGTGCGCGTTGCAGTGTAGTGTAGACGGCTGCAACAATATCCAGTTAAACAAACATTTATCGTTTTTTGCACTACCCAAAACAAATTATAAGAAAGAAAACACTGTTTTTTAATTCAATCTATTTCTGAAATAATTTATTTGTGTATCGGTAGACAGCCCTAGCACTGATTTTACGCCGCGCGGGGTCGACGACCGCACTTCGGACGTTATGATTCCAGAATGTTCTTTTCTATTGTATTGCGGGAGAGTGTCGTATCTGTTCGAAGAACTAATATATAATCTGTGGTTTTACGTTCGAAGTTTTTTTCCGATTCGGGATTCCGCATGGAGGTCTATTCTTGATGAATCTCGAATAGAAAAAGCCGCCCTGAACTTTACCGAATAGATAGATTTTGAATGGTTTCCGTACAAAACGAGGTAGATTTGGAGTGTAGGTATTTAGTGTTACGAGCGAAATAAACATATGTGGGTGATATATTTAGACAATCCCGAATCAATATTCCGAATGTATTGTATGTGGCGGGTCTAATCTAATCAAAAACTGTTGGTGTTTATCAAACGCCTGTTGGTGTTTATCCTCAAGCACTGAATCATATCGTTGACCGTAGGTTCAATTAGCGTAAGGGTCAACGATTTCCTTGTCCCTTACACCAATTCAATCTACGGTTGACGATATAACAACGATAGCGATGCTAAGTAAAGCATACTCAACACTCAAGCATTTATTGCAATTTCACAAAAGTAGGTACAGATGATAACTTAAAGCTACAGATCATTGTGGACCCTGTTGGGCACTGCATCAATTTTAGGGAGAGGAGGACTTACTAAGCCTTTATAATTTATCTTCTAGGTATTCATTTAGCGTGGAATAGGATTTAGTTAGTAGTAGTTGCTTTATTTTATTTGTGTACTTTTTATCGTCTTCTTCTTCTTTTATACAGTCAGGTACTTGCAGTATGATATAGTGCGGTTTGTATAGATATTTTACTCGAAATCATTATTCTAACAAATCGTGTCCACCTTATTCCAATTAAAGTAGGCGTAGGATAGGTTCGTTAGGTATCTTCAGATGCCCGAAAGGCAAACCGCGCAGAAATAGGAGACCCGCGCAGCGGACCGTCGACATGAGGCGTAGGTTGCCTTTTACAGCCTATTCTCATACATGAGCGTGATTGAGCTGCCAGTCTCCACGCTGGTTCGGGACTTTACACACACTTTTGAATTACTTTGCGGACATATGAAGGTTTTCTCACGATGGTTTTCCTTCACTCTCTATGTTGAATATCAAATCATATTTCGTACATTAGTTCTGAAAAACTAATCGGTACAGTCAAGGGCAAAGAAAAATAGGGTCGGTATCAAAACGACTGAATCTCAAAATTACATGTTCTGCATATACAGGGTGGAAAGCAGCTGCAGTTTTGTTTCTTTTTAAAAATGAAATAATGTTTCCTTTAAGTAAAATGAGTTAACTAAAGGATTTAAGGTATTTGCCCTTCAGTTTATTTTTTCCACCCTGTAGACTAGATCGCAAAACGACCACAAATGCAGGAAGCCCATATCTCAGAATAACATGGTAGTAAAACGACCACTGAGCAGAGGGCCTTCATCTCAAAAGTATCAAAATGACTAGTTCGTAGAACGGCCGCCTCGTGGAACGTCTACATCTTTAAATGTCTTGGAAGTAAAACGACTAAATCGCAAGAAGACCAACTGGCGGAGCGTCCACATTTCTTGGTAGTAAAACGACTAGTTATGAAAATTGGGTGCGTAATTAATGATGGGTGCATTGCATGTCCGAAGTTCCGAACCAATAGGCTACCATACACCATGGGCCCGTACAACCCGATCAACTTTAACCACGTATTCCTGAGGGTATTACAAGTAAATAACCTTATATCAACATAGATCGAATTTTATCATTTTACATTAATAGTATTATGGAACAAAACAAATCAATAAATTCAGTCCCTCGCGTTATAAACACATTCTTACTGGAGGAAAAGTTATTAAAAAATAAAAAAAAGGTAAAATGGAAACGAAAGGTCAATATTTTGACTTTGTAATCGCTTACCATCTAATACTGCGAAGGTTATTTGCTGTTTAGTTAAAGGATTTAAAAAAATCAGTAAAAGTATCTTAGTCACATTTATTAGGGCTTGTTACACACTTGCGAGTTTTAATTGTAAAAATTATGAATATCTCGGAAAGTAAGCGTTAATCGACTATACGTCACATAACTTTTTTTATTTCTAATAGTTGTTAGAATCTATGGTTAAAGTTGGTCGGGTTATACGGGCCCACGGTGTATATTATTATCCCTTGTTCCCGTGTGTACTTATTTATGACTTTGAATGTAAGTACAATGTCCGCGGTGTACGCCGTAACGCAGCAAAGCCAATCAGGACTGAGCCCGGCGCCGCGGCGGATACGAGACTAATTCCGCGTGTTTGCGTGTTCGCTTTAAGTCAGTATTAATTACCGGCGACGCTTTTATTCCCGCCCCTTCCTCAGCCGTACCCCACCGCCGCCCACGGTGGCCCAGGATAATGGTGTGACGTCACGCAATATTGCCGAGATGGGTATATTTCCAACCTGAGGTACTCTTACATATAGATGTCCAAATCAACCTGAATACGAGCTAAAAAACTAATTTATTCTATAAGTTAAAGACACTAACTAGAATAAGTTTTTGCCATAACCCGCATATGCATATGTCCGCATATATACTCAGGGCCAAAATTAGAGGAACGTTTATAAGGTACACCTTACCTCCTTCCTTCCTTGTTCCTTTTTACATGGCGCTTTGCTGTACGGAGATAGATTTCCCACTAACCTGCCACCAAAGAGCTGTGTTCGCACTGTTGTGTTCCGGTGTAGGCGTATGGCAGTCGGTGAAATTACTAGCATAGAGGTACTCTATCTTAATCGTCAGGGTTGGCAACGCATTTGTTATATTAAGATTGCACATGTCCATGTGAGCTGTGCGATCGTTTGCCTTTCCCATGACATATAAAAAAAAAGATTTGGCTTACATCAAAATTTCGATTATTTAATGCAGTAGACTAGAAATTAATACCCTTAAATAACAGATACGGGAAAAACAAATTGAATCTTAACTGACCGAGGAGTAATTATTAAATTGTACTGACCAATTCTAGCCAGATAGAAGAAGCAGTAAGTAGTAGAAGTGGCAGTATTCCGGGACAGGAAATATTGCCAACGGCACGTCACTAGGCGAGACGCGCGGTTTCACAAACTGAATTACCCCGGATTAGACCCGCCGTCGACTGATGTAGGTGTTGAGATAACTAGGGGCACCCTGTACTAAAGTAATGCAACTATTTATGTAACTACTCTAGTCACAATGTTTCATTTGTGACTTTGTGACCCATTTCCTGGAAATGTTCTTTGTCCAAATTCCACGACAGAGAGTAACGTAAGTTACCCATTTCTCGCGTGTTTCTTCATTGATAGTCTAGATTCAGGTCTCAATATATCTAGGGATTAAAGTTATACTTATCTAGATTATTAATACTTAAATTTACGCCATAAATAAAATGAGATGGTAGCTTCCGTTATATTTTCATGGAGTTGCCCTGGACACTTATAATGCAATAAGGCCGATTACAATTCACTGGTTCAGTATCTAAAAGGCTCATAAAAGTACAATTTTAACATAAAATGATAGAAAATTTAGTCAACTTAAAAAAAATATAAATAATAATATTACCTGCGAAATAGACCGCACCTGAGCTCCGACTATTCTTGACTGTGGAAGCGGGTGAATGTCACTGTTGTTGATTTACCCCACGTTCGCTATTCCTGGCGTTTCCTATCTGTCTGTCCTGGACCCCACCGGAAGACCCGCTCTAGCTTTTGGGTCGACATTTTGCTGAGGTGGGACCATTTTGTGGCAGCATTCAACTTTTTTTTATCGCTGTATTTTTACTTTATGCTGCAGTCATGAAAAAATGCGTTCTTTTTCTTTCTTTCTTTCTTGCCTAGGATCTCAGCGTATATGATGAATTATCTGACACCATTATAGTAATAAGGTCGTATCAGATATTTATGCGTGCCTCGTTTCGTCATGTATTATTGCCGGTGACTGTACAGCAGGCTTATGATGCTAGGGTTTGTCGTGCGATAAATAAATGTTAAAGCATCCATCACTCTCACACATTATTTGTCAGAACGTGACGGATGCTTTATTATTTTATTTTTCGCGCAACAAAGCGTAGCATCATAAGCTTACAGGAGACTGTTTCCGAATCCTCAAAGCTCGCGCGCGGTCTGTAATGACATCATCGCAATCTGATTTAAGAGTTTGCACAAACGTTGCGCATTGTGGATGATACAAGTTCATCCTCAATTGGTCATGTCACGCGCTGTCGACTACCTAATGTCGGCGGTCCACGCAGCCTTAGGTACGATAGGCTATTTACAGCATAGTTACTAGTTGTGATCCTCGAAATACCGGATAATAATAGACAAAACAGCGTCTCCAATTTCATACCTAGTATCTATGGCTGGATGCATAGAGGGGAATACTTAACCAGTTTAATAAGCCGGCGGCCGCTCCCTACCGAGCAAGGGTGAGCCGGATCATTTATAATCCAGCCTAATCAAACGTTAAACTGCGAAGCACGCGGCTAATTTCCCGCTTCGTGTAACAATCTCGCCACAAAGCGGGCGATATGTCGTGGCCCCTCGTGTTGTCACTCCGGGGCCTTTGTCAGTTAGCCTCTCACCTCGATGACTGACAAACAGAATATCTGAACATCGACATCGGGACACTGGCTTGCAGCTGCGGTTTTTATGAAAAGCATGTATGACAAACATTATGAAAAGTATGTATGATAAACTTTTTTGAATGGTACAGTGATGTCCAATACTACGTGTGCATTTAGATTCACACAAATATATCGAGATAGAGGGAAATAAATAGTTCGTCGGTTTGTACGGCAACCAAGCGTGTAACGTTTCTCGCTTGGCGTTTGACGCCAAAAGTGTAATTTAGTGATGGAAAACATCAATTTTCCATTTCATTTGGTGGTATTTGAACAATTGGGATGTTGAATAATGTTGAATGTTACAACATAATATAGTCACATGGATTGCAAAATACTAAATTATCATAACACAAAAGAAATAAACAAAAAATGTATAAAAAATATAAAGTTATGAGACCACAAAGTTTAAAAAAAAACGATATTTTTTTTATCGTCTTTAAGAAAAAATAAAGTCAATTTCGGAATGCTTAAATAACACTGAAAAAATAAATGTATGACAACTATGTGCTTAAACGCACTTCTTCGTGCTCAAAATGGCAAAATGCTATTTTTTTCATACAGACTTAGTACAGCGATGCAACGGATGACGTCATAATGTCCTACCGTTTTGTATAGAGCGTTTTCAATGCTCAGTCCGATCTGCTACTTTTGATTACAATTTGTGGCTGTTATACTTATACCAATGTATTAGGTGTCATATAGATATTTGTTCCTCAGAAATAGTAGAATCGATTTAGGACAGAAAAAAAATCGAGTCAACAGGCTAATTAATTATACCATTATTATCAAATCTTCAAATCTGCTAATAATACTCACGGAATTTGAAGTTAACGGCATTCAAAGTAGGTGGCCGCCACTTCTTTTTAGCACGCGAGGTACATACACTTTTTCATCCACCTCGATATATTTCTGTGTTTAGATTTATGTCAGTGGAATAAGATTTAAAAGAGTATACTTATTTTCAGACTAGACCGTACTGACTACCATGTTGTTAACTTTAACAGCTACTTATTTGTTAACTACTCAAAGAGGCAAATACCACCATACCAAGGAGACGATTTCACTGTTTAGGATACATAGTTTTTTTAATAGTTCACTTCAAGATTGACGCTTTTGCCAGCGGTTGCGAAGTAAACGGCTGGGAACTACTGCACTATTACTGTAACCGCCTCTGTATCTTTTTACACGACTGCCCAAAAAATAAGTGTTATTCCTTTTCATTTTGTTAGTGGTCACACTAATTATTGACGGTAGAGTTTAATAACCGCCAAAAGAAGAGGAAAGAATAGAATCAGACATGTAAAAGAGCCCTTGATTTACTTATTACTTGCAGGAATATTTTTTTATTTTTTTTTAACTTACTGGTTGACAATTTTACAAAAATGAAAATTAGACAAGATATAGCATGTTTTAGGTTTTTATTTTATTATAAATACATATATGACCTTCTTCTGCTAAGATGTATATTTGCCTTTGCTATCTCACGTTACGCCGATTAATCATTCAGCACTTATATCTGTTCGAGCGATCTCTCGGTGCGGAGGCTGCGGTACTTACAAGGCGATTTGTCTCTAGTGGAGATAATAGAGTTTATTGACGTCAAAGTATAAAGACAAACAAGTTGTCTTCCAGCCGTTTAGGAGCGCGCGACACGTATTCACACAGACGCGCGATAGCACGTCTGTGTGAGTGCGATCCATACTGGAGCATTCTTACGCATTCTTAAACCTTTACTTGTAGTGCGTTCGTACACGGCGCGCACACATTCAAGCGCGCGATGTACCTTTTGTAGGAAGCAAAAATACTGTATTATATGTGTTGACATTATATTCGCTGTTCGTCGTCATCATCATCATCATTAACCTTTGTATTAGTGTGGTCCAAAAAAAAATTGTTTTACTTTCTCCACGAGGCTCCCTTTATTCGATTCGACTTTAAACGCCCCTCTGTAAAATTTGAGAGAAATTTCACAATATTTAGAGGTCGCACATTCGCTAGAAATTGTTAAAATTAATTTGGGTAGTTGTCGGATGTGGGTAGTTGCTTATAATGGTCAAATTTCAAAATTGTCGCGAGCATAATCTATCTAGCCTGCAGTGGCGTGGCGTGAAAGATGTGCTTGGGCAAGCCGGTGCAGATTTGGCGTACATTTTCCTTAAGAGCTGTAGAATAAAGTGCTCAAATGCCTGATGTTAGGCAAGCCGGTAGGAATCGAGTCAATTAATCATTATTATTCGCACAGGTGGCGCTGGGAACATACAATTATATTATTATCTATTGTTTACCCAAAAAAAATTCAAAGTAGAGCGACCCCTAAATGTTGTTGCATTTCACTCAAATTTGGCAGAAGGGCGTTTTAAAGTGTAATCAAATGAAGGGAGCCTTGTGGAAATAGAATTCATTTTTTCGGACCACTCTACTATGTGTACTTGTATAGTATAGTCAGCGTCAAATAGTTTCTAAAATCCAAAACGCTGCGCTGGATATATCGTCTATCTATCTATCTAAAGTAATCATAGTAAATTACTGCAAAGGCCGGGAAGTAAGGCGTCGCCGGCCAAGTACATATAGAACGTTGGCACTGTTGATCTCTGTGAATTTGTGAATCTGAGTGTATGCGTGTCTGTATATATATTATCCGTTAAATACAGTGCAGTGAATACATACAGGTATTCTTGTCACATATTATGTAATAGATGTTAATGGCCTACGACTAAAATTGTGGCACCCCGAACCTTTCGGACTTAATGCTGCAAATAAAGACAGGATCCGGCAGGGACCGCCGGTGAGACGCTCTTAAATCATGGCGGCTAAAGGGGCCCGGGGGGGGGGGGGGGGGGGGGGGGGCACGGACCCTCGTCCGGCCTGGCGGAATGCGCTTATTGAATTTGTCATTTAAACAAAGCCTGATCCTGGAACAAGCGGTATCCGCGCGTGACTCCGGTGTGTAGGAATATAGAGGAAATAAAGCTTGGCAAATACACGCACTTCCATATTGTACCCTTGGTGACAACTTATCATAATTGGCAATACGAAGTCTGCCCTTATTGTTGGATTATTCTTAGTGATTTCTTAATCCACACATATTTTAAATAAGACTTTCTATAACATACCACAGAAAAAAGTTGTAATATAGCCTATTCTCAAGTAAGACATACAAAACTAATTCTATATCGATGAAGTTACAGGAAAAAGCTAGTCATTAATACGTCCCATTGCGCGAAATTTATGTTTCAACACAGTGTAGTATTCGAGCATTTCATGTTACCCATAGATCATCTAACGAACACCTTAAGTACAGTCACTGGCAAGAAATATGGTGAAACTCGGCACGCGTAATTATCTGAGACGACACGCCCTTAATGCTATAGTAACGGAATGGTGTCAGATATTTTTGCATGCCCCGTTTTATCCATATGTAATTGCTGATGACTGGTAGGTTCAGGTTTAAAGACATTCATTCTCGTATAAGATATACATCACTTCCGTAAAGCGCCCCCGAGACAGTCAAACGGTGTGACTCAAACACGTACATTTTGGTTTGACTCAAACCATTTTGATCGTTTACTAAGGTGGTTTGATTTGAACGGTTTGTCAAACATATACTGGTTTGAAGCCCGTTTGATGAAATTTCTTATTTTTGTTGTGTTTGACGCGCCGTTTGATCGTGTTCCGACGCGTTTGAACAAACTCGGCTTAGTTTTGTGGTGGATTTCATAGTGTGACACAAGGCTAATCACAGCGGTGTACCGAACCAAACTGCGCAGTGCCGTTTGACAACCGTTCAAACCGACATCAAACGGTTTCATCAAACACGTAAGGTTTGAATCAAACCATTTGACCGTCTCGGGACTCCTTAAGAACATGGTTATTTTATTACACAAATACACTCACGGACAATGAATTCGGGTCATTTTCTATGAAAAATGATATGTATAGAAAATGACCCAAATTCATTGTCCTTTTTATCCGACTACGGTGAAGTTCAAAAGGAGGGTTATGTGTTTGACCTGTATGTATGTATGTCCATTCCTAGGTCCACTCGTAACTTATACTCAACGGCACAACCGATTTTGATAAATGATACATCTTTAGATTCGTCTCGATGGCGCAAGTGTCACAGTGAGTATGAAGTTAGTTAAAATAAACAAAGTTTTATGCACTTTTAATGTGCACCGCGTTTGGGTATTTTAAGTAAAAATGTGGTTATTGACTGTACCTTCCAAGAATAGTGTGAAAACAAATAAAATGACCTACAGTTGAACTAGATTGCTTCTCGCCGATCGTTCTCCCGCAGTTTTTCCATCCATGATACGCGGCAGGGTAAACGAGCCTTTGATGGGAATCTCGGCCGAGAAACGATAAGGCGCCATCAGAAAGGAGTTTTATTTGCAATTCCGGCTGCGCAACGCGTCAAAACGATATGCGAATGCCATTGAATATATATCGCTCGTATTTGGGTTTTGCCATTTTCTAAGTTTCCGCCAATCACCAAATTGCAGGATGAAATTTATTTAATTCTAAATATAGGCCACTGACAAATAAATATATCTGTAGGAGACGGCCCGGGGTGGATAGCTCAGAGATTGGTCCGCTATAAACAGCCATCTTGACAATCGTTCGTATTTTTCGAACGTAAACACGCAGATGCATCACGCAATAGTTCTTTGATCAATTTCCGCCATAAAACAGAAGATATAATGTAGCACTCGCGGGATGTAAGCGGATTACGAAACGCAGAGAGTTCTGTCTTGTCGTTTGCCGACCATGCGGTCCAAAGTCAGCCATAGAATGCCCCTATCACGGGGCTGCTCGCGTATTTATTCTCCACTGGACTTCTGTCATAATGGACTTGACATTTAATAACTACCCGCCAAAGACCGAGCACAGACCACACTCAAGCGATGTTACGACAGATGACACCGCTTGACGTTTCGTTTGATCCCCGAATATCAATATCCATATGAGGAGTTGTACTATGAGCATTATGAATCGGTTCGGAATCGCTCAACGTGATATGGAAAGTGCTTTGCTTGAAGTCGGTTTACGTAATTGAATCAGGAACGAGGAAATCTTTAGTAGGACTAAGGTGAGGTGACTAAGGTGGTGTTTTTATAGTATTTTATGCAACAGTTGTATAAGGAGGTTCAAAAAATGCGAATTGCGTGAGTTGCCATACGAGCCGCGAACGCGGCGAGTATCGCAAATAGAGACGCAATGAGCGTTTTTTGACTTAATTATACAACGTTGCATACAATACTTTTTTTACGACTAGGCTTTAAAATATGAAATACATACCTAATTAAACAGCTCCCAAACAAGGCAAATATGACATATTGACTGACAGTTTTGTCTATGGTAAACTTTTTTTATATGAAGTATTCTTGACTTGATTAATGAGACGAAGTGACGGTAATTTAAATACTTTTTTTTATGTTGGCATCAATGAATTTAATTTGGAAAGTTTGTTTTTCTTAAAAATTGTAGGAATTTAATTGTTTGTTAAGTTGGTAGTTGTGCATTTTTATCGTAAATTTAGAATTGAGCGCTTAATCCTTGACCTAAGTTTAACCTAGATTTAGAAGTCTGTGGGTGCTAGCAGTATCGTAATGTGACTATAACGACACTAGTGCTGTTATTGGGAATAGAGTATAGACTTTTCTGAACTCATATTATGTATGTTCTTATATTAGCGTTCGTGACCAAGTAAAAGACAGATAAAAGTACAGGAGTAGAAAAAATTATTAAACATATATATGAATTATTATAATTAAATAAATGTTTCTATAATACCCATATTATTTTTGTTACTTAAATAATAGGATGTTACATTAAAAGCTTTACGTAAGGCATGTTGTGATAATAGTTTAACCTACATGGAACAATGTTAATGATATGAATAAAATTTAAACGAATGTTACCTATAAAATTGCTGTGCCGTCACAGGGTTCACGTTAAACTGTAATTAGGTACTTACTTTAAGAGCTTTATACTAACACGAGTGCAATAAAGGATTTTGATTTCATTTGAACGAAGTAGCTACAAAATTAGCAAGTTGAAGTGAAAATGGGCTAAGCATAGCTTATAGGACGACATTTTGTTACAACTGACTAAAATTATTCGTGTCTACCGACAAGATACAGACAGGCACTCCGTTGCTATAAATTATGAAAGTGCTAGTGGTGTTGTAGGATATTCGGCCGCCCATCAAGCCCGCTCATTTCGGCTAGTTCAAAACATCACAATTGCGTCCCTAATATAATTTCATCGTGAATTTGTAAGTTTACGATTGGTGGTCACTGGTCACAATTATGTCGATTAGCTCTTTGCTTCAACTTTGACGGACCATAACCAAAGTATAGAGACGAACAAGTAGGCCAACTAGCGCGATAGCACATCTGTGTGAGTGCGATCTGTACTGGAGCATTCTTACGCATTCTTAAAACTTTGCTTGTAGTGCGTTTGTACGCGGCGCGCACACATTCAAGCGTGCGATGTACATTTTGTATGACGAAAAATTACTGCTATCATACTGGGCCGGGCCATAAGCGTGAGCTTCGATTACGAACTGTTGTTACTAGTTCACGGTTCACCGATAAAACTATAATAACACTTTAGGGTAAATCAACTTTTCTTTGTAAACAAAATTTCACCTTCTCCGACTAAAATTGAAAGGAAATCTTTATTCGGAAATATTTTGAATAAAGTGTATGCTCATTTAAAAGACAGATAATAAAGCTACGTAATGCAAATATTTTTTATTATTATTTGTTTATTATAACTTGTTTATAAGCAGTGACCCAGCGGACATAGCTGTCCCCCACTTTTGTATGAAAATAAGGGTTCGTCCAGTGGGTCACCCTATTTATTTGTTAAAAACGGGTTTAATTTTAATTTTTACCTAATCTAATAATTGTTCCATTTAAATCGTGTTAAAATATGCAAAAGGTGAACAAATAAGGAGAAAGAGCAATCTTTGCATAAAGCAAAGAAAAGTTGATTCACCCTTTAACGACCAACAACCCGCCTAGTGGGCGCTCGTAATTTTTGCTCAGATGCGGGCCGATTTTGCGTTGCACATTATTGGCCTCACTAGCCCACCTAGCGGGCTCTGTCGGTTTCCGGGGCATCGTTAGGACTGACTTACTGCACGATTCCGTTGCGCGGTAATTATTATTAGGCTTCTTTACGTAGTACTAATTCTAATTCTGTGGTATCGTTAAATTTTTTGTGTAGTCTTGAAAGTCTTAAGGACGAACCTGACGGTGTGGTTGTGAATTAGCCTTCAGCTCGACTAACCCCGGCGGCCATTTGCATTTTAATCGGGTTTACGCAGGCTGGAGCGTAAACGTATTCTGCAGCCATCAGCGGGCAGTTAGCGCCGCGCGCCACGTGCCGCCGCGCGGAGCTCCGCAAACAGAAGTTGTCGGCTTAGTGTCCACGGCGGCCCGACTCACTCGTGTTTAACGATGAGACTCTCCTCCTCGTGAAATGTATGGTTCGCATTCTGTATTGATGTTTGACATTTCACCTCAAAAACCACGCTGACTACGATCTACATCTTACAAACTGCCGAGTTTCTTGCATATTTTCTTCTCTAGAGCAGATCTGTAAAAGAGCTCTTGAGGCATATTTGCATCATAAATCTAGGTACCGCTTGCCGGGTGGCTCCATAACCTTAGAATATAAAAGACGTGTATTTTGTGAAATAAAGAATTTAAAATTGTTGAATTCTTTGAATAAATGAACTGAATCGAACTACAGTGGAACTTTGATCACTACAAATTCAAGGGAAACGTGAAAAGGTTCAAGTCTACTATAGATTAGATACCTTTGTATGATTTATCTACCATATTTTTTTTAGGGTTCCGTACCAAAATGGTAAACAAGGAACCCTTATGGTGCGACTCTGTCTGTCTGTCCGTCTGTCACAGCCAGATATCTCAGAAACTACTGCTGCCATTGATTTGAAATTTGGAATAGTACCTATTAAAAGTAGCTAACCTGAGCCTATTTTTGTTTTTTAAAAGGGTCCGTAATGAGACTTTGAAAATTGAAAGCAGGACTATTATATCGAGTGGGGTATCAAATGGAAGGGCTTGATTTGTAGATTAAAACACTGTTTTTATTTTTTTCTCAAAGTAGTTTTTGATTTATGACGAAAAAAGTTAAAAAAAAATACCATTCCCCCTATTATCTTCGAAGTTACTGAACAGAAAAAGTAAATTTTTAAACAAAAAATAAATACCGACTTCCAAAAACTTGAACTAAAAACCAAAAAATAATATGTTAATTACCCCAAAGAAATGGATAATCAACGATTCATATATACATACAGGGTGTCCCTAAAACCAACTTTTATACGATCAGGGCTGATAGACCAGCTCATAAGAACCTAGATTAAGCAAATTTGACCTCAGTAAAAATCTCTTAGTTTTCGAGATATTGACGTTTTTGTAAAACTCGTGCTAAGTGATACCCTGACTCGGTGTTTTGAGTGTCATTGCTAAAATATCAAGTATTTTACAAATCTGTATTTTGCTATGTGTGGCCAAATAACTATGCTATTGAACGTATTTTCTATTTTTGCTAATTTATTCATGCTGTGGACACAGTACAATAACAAAAAAAATTATTCGATTTTTTTCAAATTTCACCTCTGACTTCGAACTAGCGTGGTGAAAAAAAAATGTACCAACATAACCAGGCACTCAACGTAAAAAAATTGCGCATTTATTGTAGTTTCTAAAATGGTATAAAATTTACTAAACACTGTAATAATTTTTGAAATAATGATATTTTGTTACAAAATTAACTGTCTGCCGCCTTCATCTCATACGATCCGGTTGAACTAAGTTTGCACCTGGCGTGCTTGACATCACATACAAATTAGGTGCAAACTTCACGTAATCGTCAATATCTCGAAAACTAAGAAATTTTTATGAGGTCAATTTTACTCAGTCTCGTTTTTTATGAGCTGGTTTATCAGCCCTGTTCGTCATTTTGTAAAAGTCGCGAATTTTGATCAGTCTTTCGAAAGTCATGACTTCAAATTTCAGTATTTTCTTAATCTGCTTTTTGTTTTAAACATTACTTAATAATTATGCTATCATACCTTATCAAAATAAATTAGATTTTACGTGATTCAAAATATGACCTCGGATTTCAATCGCGTAATAGGTACTTAAAACAAATTTACCATGCTAAAATAAAAAAAAATAATGTAGTTTAAAATAGTAAGATTTTACACACTAGACACCGTAGTTTTTAAGATAATAGCATTTTAATTCAAAAGGAGGTTATACTACAATATTCCATTGGTTAAATTTCGTACCAGAATTTGAATTTCGAACAGAAAAGGTATGATAGCATAATTATTAAGTAATGTTTAACAAAAAGCAGATTAAGAAAATACTGAAATTTGAAGTCATGACATTCGAAAGACTGATCCAGGCTATCAAAATTCGCGACTTTTACAAAATGGCGAACAGGGCTGATAAACCAGCTCATAAAAAACGAGACTGAGTAAAATCGACCTCACAAAAATTTCTTAGTTTTCGAGATATTGACGATTACGTGAAGTTTGCACCTAATTTGTATGTGATGTCAAGCACGCCAGGTGCAAACTTAGTTCAACCGGATCGTATGAGATGAAGGCGGCAGACAGTTAATTTTGTAACAAAATATCATTATTTCAAAAATTATTACAGTGTTTAGTAAATTTTATACCATTTTAGAAACTACAATAAATGCGCAATTTTTTTACGTTGAGTGCCTGGTTATGTTGGTACATTTTTTTTTCACCACGCTAGTTCGAAGTCAGAGGTGAAATTTGAAAAAAATCGAATATTTTTTTTTTGTTATTGTACTGTGTCCACAGCATGAATAAATTAGCAAAAATAGAAAATACGTTCAATAGCATAGTTATTTGGCCACACATAGCAAAATACAGATTTGTAAAATACTTGATATTTTAGCAATGACACTCAAAACACCGAGTCAGGGTATCACTTAGCACGAGTTTTACAAAAACGTCAATATCTCGAAAACTAAGAGATTTTTACTGAGGCCAAATTTGCTTAATCTAGGTTCTTATGAGCTGGTCTATCAGCCCTGATCGTATAAAAGTTGGTTTTAGGGACACCCTGTATACAGATATTTATAGTTTTTAACCTGTTATTTTTGAAGTTGGTGCCTGCCATGCAAAGCTGGCTGTGTTGAGCTCCTTAGCTGCCATGTGTGCCTATGATATTTGAACAGTTCCCTCGATTTCTCTAAGATCCCATCATCAGATCCTGATTTGGTTACAATGGGTTCACCTCGAAGGTATACCCTTTAAAACAAAAAAAGAATTTTCCAAATAGGTTCAGCCGTCTTCAAGTAATCGGGGAAGAAACTTAGATACAAATTTACTCTTTGTTTTGAAGTCGGTTAACACTAGAAATTTGTTGCTAATAAGAGATGGACGAGACATTACGAAAAATACCGAAATCGCTACCGGTTTTCTTTGAATTTGTCACTTCCAACTTAGTAACTTCCACTTATGCAGGTCTAAGAGGTTTTGGAACTTGAAGGGAAGGGAACGGGATTTTAACTTCGAGTTATAGAGGATTTCGTGTTATAGAAGAGCTGTTGTATTTATTATTTATCGGATTTGGAGTGTCCCTTGTGCGGGGTGTTTATGAGGGGCTTCGCGACGAGATTTATTAAATTCCCGGCGTTGCGGGGCGGCATAGCGCCCGGCCGAATGCCGACGCGGCTCGAGTGCGCCGTCCTGCGACCTTTGGGACTTTCAAAGGTGCGTTGTGTACACTCACCGGCAATGATAGGTACCATTCTAGGATTATCCATTAGAAATATAATTCCCCTTGTTCTCACAATCACATTTTTAAAACTTAATATATCTTGCCTTATTAGACCGGTATTTTTGCTTGTTATCCTTTTCCGAGTTCAAAAAGAAACCGAAAATGCAAGTCTAGTAAGGATGAATTTTCTATGTAATTTAGCCAGGGGAATCACGTCTTCAAAGAATAATCATCTATTTCTATAATTATAAGATCACGTCAGCTATTTCTGCGTGACTCGTTTCAACATAATAATATATTTTTGCCGGTGACTGTACCTAAGCAATGCCGACATTGAAGAATGCCCGAGCCTTTGAATAGACACGATGACAACAGATGACTTGATTTTATCCATCACTAGCATTTTCCCGCGATTTCGCCCGCGTTTTTCCCGTTATTGTTTCCCGTTATTCCAATCCGGGACTTGGTCTACTTGCATGCCAAATTCAGCTTGATGCATCCAGTTGTTACCCCGTTATTAGGTAAAAAATATCCAAACATCCAAACATTTTCATTTTTTTTTGGGATATAGTGTGATAGTGTGAAGTGTGATAACGAGGATTGTGTCGCTATGACGCTTTTAGCGATGCATTTTACTTTTATTAGCGTACATACTTGAACCAATTGAGTGTGTAGTGAGATTATCATCATCATTTTAACCTGGAGATGTCCACTGCTGAACGTAGGTCTCTCCCAAAGATTTCCACACCCAACGATCGACCGCTTTTTGCATCCATTGACTTCCAGCGACCTTAACCAGGTCGTCAGGCAATCTTGTGGAGCAGCCGCCACAGTCTCCATTCGAGAACCTTAACACCCCATCGGGCATCAGTTCTTCGAGCTATGCAGAGTGGAAAAAAATGATGGGACCTGGAGGGAAACTGCCTTAAATCCTTAAGTTAGCTCATTTTACTTAAAGGAAGCACCCTGTATTTTTAAAAAGGAACAAAACTGCATTCAATTTTTTTCCCTCCATTTTTCCACCCTATACCTACCCGACACATTCGCACTTTAACTCGCTAACTTTGGCACCTACTACGTCGATTACCTTAGTAATAAAAGGATTTCATTTGCGAGACTCAAGTCAGTCAGGTATCAATTTGGTACTACAATTTCTATAGAACAAAATCCCGCAATCAGTCTGAATCCCTAAATAATTTAAAGACAAAGCTAAGTATGTTCATGTTTACGTTTGTCTCTAGACAAATAACGATATAATCAGGGCAATACTTCAATCAGTGAATCATTTCGCTCATGAATGTCACCGCGAGGGCCCGCGGCGCGCGACCGCGTGATTTACTACTGCCCTCCCCTCCCGAGTTCCCCCCCCCCCCCCCCCCCCCCCGGAGCCCGCGCGGTAATATACGGCGCAGGTTAGCGCGGACGCCGCTGTCTCTTTACAAATCGCCCCGAGATTTATCTGTTCGCGAACAACGGGAAACTGCTCTCACGACAAATGTTCACACTATTTTATAGGTTTTGTAAAATATCGTCGGCTACGTGAATTGCCGCTCGTTGCCGGCATGTAGCGGCGTGTTACAAAATTAGAACCGTATGAAAGTTATGTGGAATCAAGGATGTATTGTCCGTATAAGTAGCTACGCCAAATTTTAGGGAATCATTATATTGGATGACACCTATTTAAATGTTTGATCAGCTTTTCTACCACTTCGCTGAGATGATAATGCTTTGACTGGCCAATATTTAGCGTTTTTACATAATTATTGCTTAAAGAAATGATACTGGGTATTCTTTTTACGAAACCGACGGACAGTCTCAAGCCTGAGTCTAGTTCGACCACGAGAACGCTTATAGATGCACCCTAACACAGCACTTTGACCTGATCTTGAATACACGACTAACATGATTTGTTACCTTCTTGCGCACACTTTCAAATCTTTAAGCTCCGGAATCCCCAAACGTTTCCCACAGCTCGTGTGCGGCGGTGATTGGCCCGATTCCCCGGTTGCTCGAGATGCAACTTTGTCGCGGAATTCCTGGCACGATAGTGTGACTTTTATGGAACGCGAAATAAACATTTTCTCGACGGAGTCTGAGATTGGGTCGAACGTTTGAGCGAAAAATTTTTCGTTGTGGATTTTTCAGAAGGTGGTGTTTATTTTTCTTTAAACCATTTCTTTCGCACATTCGCTAGTTCTTTTCGTCGTCCTCTGTTGCAATAATGGCGTCATCGCATCGCAACAACGACGCCCCGAGTAAATAAATCACCAATAATTTCGTGGCAGTTGAGAATGTATGACACCATTCCCGGGCTCATGTTTCATCTATCCCCGACTGTGTTCAGCGTGCGTGGGGCGTGTGATGGCCCACGGGCCATTGCGTCTATTGAGGCCCGGGGCCTGGCTGGGGCCTCGGGGGAGGGGAGGAGGGAGGAAGGGAGGGAGCGACCGGCGCGGCCGCAGATAGCGGGAGCAATCGCGCGGAACGCGCCGTACATCACCGCGCTTATTAGCTCGCACTATCGCCGGCTGCCGATGCGAGCATATTCTGCCTTCTTTATCACACAGCTCGCACCTGTAACTATGTAGTCTCCGCCTTGGCAACAAACAACCCGTTCAAAGTGAACCGACGCTTTGATGTCTAAACTACGAGCAACCGGCCCGACTCGCGATGGTCCAAATTACAAAATAAGCAGACTTTTTCCTATGAATTTCATAAATACAGACAGGTGTTTTAAGATCATGGAAATAAGAAAATGTTACTAAAGGTCATCCGAACCATAAATGTGAAAATAAAATTGTAAATTTGTTTCTCTTGAACTGCACGTCCCTCTATATACTCGTACTTCGTAATTTTGGAAACGTGTTTTCAGGAATTAGACAAATTACCGAAAATCGACATGCCAGTTAGGTGGGGGGAAAACTAGTACCTACAATATGAAAGTAAATAACAACAACACCAATAGTGATACCTCATTAATATCTGTACCGCCTTTGTAACCTATGCTTCACAAATAAAATATACTTTACTTTACTTTACCCATCTAACTTGTAGCGATAAAACTAGAACAAGTTTTAATGCATACGAGTAGTAACAGCACTGGTTTTGGCAACTCTCAATCATTGTAACAGCTCAGTATCGACGTATGTATAAGCGTATCCGCAGCGGTCAGCAAACAGATTCACTTCATACCGCAATATACAGGATGTTACATTGAACGTAATACAACTCAAGTTTTTTAAACTCATCTCTCTGATGCTAAAACCCTCTGCTTGGTCTCGTGGTGTTAAAGTCATCTTAATGAATTAATATTACAGTTTTAAAATTATTCATGTTCTTTTGGTCTCATCGTGGTTACCCTACTTAAAGAGTTAAGAGAAATAAGTTTGAATTAAGAGTTAAGACAATTAATTTTGTAGTGATCACTTACCTTTTCGGTTATATAGGCCGATAATTCTTAGTGCTTGCCTTGCCGCTCGTCGGCCGACACTAATAATTACAGCAGAGTAGGCGCATAAAATAAATATATTTATTTTATTCAAGAGAAATAGTATATTGACAAAACGAGTAAAAGTAAAACAATGGACAGAGCAGAATGTGTCAGCGTCACAAACAAGGATTTAGAAGTTTTGAAATTACATAGGAATAAAACCTCTTTATTCTAACACTCCTCCTTAATTTCACTCTTCTAGACCCATACCTCTCGCGCACCACACGAACTTGCCCTTCAGCAAGGGTTTCGTTAGTACATCCGCCACCATTCGCTCAGTCTCCACGTACTCTAACCGGACATGCCCATTCTCAACTGCTTCTCTTAAGCTTCCTCCACACTACTCGCGAAGTTCCTCGACGAAGTACTCGGAAAAGTTGACCGAAGTCCGAAGTACGTCGCTACACACTCGTTCAACTTCGCGAGAAACTCATAGTGCGCACTATGGACCGAATCGAGGAAAAAAGAGGACATTCGTACTTTTTTTCGAAAAACGTATTTTAAAAAATACTATTCGATTAAAAATGTTACGGAGAATAATAAATGTCGGATACATTTTTTCAAAATAATGCACATTTAAGGCAGAAAAAAATAAAATGTGTTTTTTTGTATGGGACCCAAAAATACGTATCTTATTTCAAAGAAACTATGAGAGACTGCGGCTTCTAACCTTCAGGATTTTATTATCCTACCTTTACGGAGTTTGAAATAATATACAGCTTTGTTTTGTAGGCGCCACTCTCATTGCTTAGTCCAGTCAAAAAGTCACCAAATATCGATATTTTTCTTAATGCCTTTTTCGTAAACTTATCACGGTATTTGAT
Source organism: Eudemis profundana (assembly GCA_947034925.1). Classification (NCBI taxonomy): domain Eukaryota; kingdom Metazoa; phylum Arthropoda; class Insecta; order Lepidoptera; family Tortricidae; genus Eudemis; species Eudemis profundana. The sequence goes on from OX344812.1 coordinate 162,867, forward strand.
ACTTTTATCCTATAGAATAATTGTTTCATGTGAGAAAACGTACCAACAAAAAGTCCCAATTTACACCAAAATTAATTTCTGCCTTAAATATGCATTATTTTGAAAAAATGTATCCCACATTTATTATTTTATAACTTCGTGCATGTTTATCTAACAAAAAAAAAATAAAAAAAAGGAAAATTGTGTACCACTCATAATCCTATCGTTTGAACATCTTCAATCATCTTCAGACCCTGGATATCATTTCGGTTCAGAGTACTCGTCAAGACAAAACAAATGAGCCCAAACACGATGGGGTACCGACGCTTTATTACGGAGTTCCCATGCCCACCTTCCGGCTCCATCATCAGACCCTGGATATCATTTCGGTTCAGAGTACTCGTCAAGACAAATTAATATGTATGAAATCCTGCGGCGCTTACTGTTTTTTCGAGTTGATAAAGTTAGTTTGGAGTTGATAAAGTTAGTTTGCGCAAAAACGCGTAAGATGTATGAAATCCTGCGGCGCTTACTGTTTTTTCGAGTTGATAAAGTTAGGTAGGGCATTTCTCCAGAAATTCATACTAAATGTATGGAGACAGATGAATGAGTCGCAGACATTTCTGGAGATATGCGTCAGATAACGACGCATACGTCAGGGAACGACGCATACGTCATCTTTTTTCGTCCGGGCAGCCGGCTTCATCGATTTATGAGACGTTATCACGTCAAAAATAATTCTAGCACGAACATGCACTCACGACGATGTATGTATTGACGCGAACGAACTGAAGTTAGCCGAGTAGTGTAGAGAGGCACTTCGTTGTAGGCACTTCGTGCGACTTCGGGTCCTTTGACTCGGGCGCAAAAACCGACAACAAATGGAAGTCGCCCGAGGCGAGCCCAGGATGGACGAAGTAAGACGAAGTGCCTCTCCACACTATCGTATTCGCCTAACCTCGGTCAACTTCGCGAGTAGTGTGGAGGAAGCTTTACAAAGTGGTGGCGCACATCAATGTGTTTCGTGCGTTGGTGATGCACAGGGTTCTGTGCAATCGCAATTGCTGATTGGCTATCACTGAAAATAGTCAGTGACCTCTCCTGCTCTCTAGTAATCTCAGCAACAAATCTCTTTAAAAATATTGCCTCTCTGGCTGCCTCCGAGATGGCAACATATTCAGCTTCCGCTGTCGAGAGAGCTATAGTTCTCTGTTTCCTGCTTTCCCAGCAAATAGCTCCCCCTTTCCATAGGAAAACCAACCCAGTGAATGACTTTCTGTCATAACAGGTACCATGGCTTGCATCTGCATAACCCGTTACTCCTCTATTCTTGTCAGTTTTTCTGTACCTGAGTCCATGACTCTTCGTACCTTTCAGGAATCTGAGCACTCGTTTTGCAGCTGTCCAATGGTCCTCTGTAAAACTTGTGTTGAACTGGCTCAGTTGGTTCACGGTTTGTGCAATGTCTGGCCTCGTACACACAGACAAGTACATTAGAGATCCTATCAAATTTTGGTATGGTATGCCAGGATCTGGCTTGTGTGTTGGTCCTGGTTTCTCAAGTGTCTGACCAGGCACTGATGGCGTTGACGCGACCTTGCAGTCAACCATACCAAAGGTCTTCAGAACTTTGTCTACGTAGCTCTCTTGGTCGATCTTGATTGATGTGTCACTTTGGGTAATGCGGATTCCAAGGATAAATTTCGCACGACCGAGATCTTTCATCTCAAATTTCTTCATGAGATCTCTTTTGACACTTTTCAATTCCTCTTGATCATTCCATAGAATGAGAATGTCATCAACATACACTGCGAGTATAATGATCTTCTTTCCATTTGGTTTTATATACACGCATGGCTCATTCTTGGACCTTATAAACCCAAGTTGTAACAGCTCATTGTTCAACTTTGTGTTCCATGCTCTAGGGGCCTGTTTCAATCCGTAAAGCGAGCGTTTGAGCAAACATACGTAGTCTGATCCCTTTTCCTCAAACCCTTCTGGTTGCTTCATGTACACTGTCTCTGATAAATCTCCATTTAGGAATGCCGTCTTCACGTCCATTTGATCTATATTGAGGCGATAATCAGCTGCTAATGCTAAGAGTGTTCTTAGCGAGCTATGTCTTACGACCGGGGAAAATGTCTCGTCATAGTCAACTCCATATCGTTGGCTGAAGCCACGAGCCACTAGTCGAGCTTTATATCTTTTTCTTCCCTCCCCCTCGTCTTTGATTTTAAAGATCCATTTTGAATCAACGACGTTGCACCTGTCTGGTCGTTTGACTAAGACCCATGTCTTGTTTTTCTTTATTGCGCTCAGTTCCTCCTGAATGGCGGCTTTCCACTCCTTGCTATCAGTCCTTGACAGTGCCTCACGAATCGAATTGGGATCTTCTTCCGATTCAGTGGCTTGATATAGCAGATAATCCGGACGCTGAGTAGGTTTCCTGATCCTAGTAGGGTACCTCCGTTCCCTTTCCGGTTCCTCCTCAGGTTCTTCGTCGACAGTTGAAACGGATTCACAGTCTTCAAAGTCTGCTACATCTGAGTCAATGTTAGGCTCAATTCGATCTTCCATTCTGGGACTAAGTACCTCATCGTCTACTCTAGGGATATCTTCTTCATTTAGTTCCAGATCCAGTCGAATTTCAATTTCGTCACGGGTAGGTGGCGGCGGTGGCCTAACCACAGGCTCTGCAGTGTTCTGGCGTGGCTTCTCACTTTCATCGGAAAGTGTCAGTATCTCCTCCGGTACCGGGAGTTCTTCTGTTTCCAAACTCTGATGATATTTTTGGTTTTCAAAGAATATCACATTCCTGGCCTTGAACACTTCACCAGTAGTGGGATTGACTAGTCTGTAGGCTTTGGAGTTGTCACAGAAGCCAGTGTAGACAAGTTCTCTGCTTTTGGGATCCCACTTACGCCTCTTTTGTTGAGGAATGTGCATAAAAGCTTTGCATCCAAAAATCTTCACACTGCTGAGGTCACATTTCCTCCGTGACCACTTCTCTTCAGGCGTCATGTTCTTCACCGCTAGCGTTGGTGACCGATTTTTCAAAAATACGGCGTGATGGACAGCTTCCGCCCAAAACCGCTTAGCCAAACCAGAATCTTGAAGCATGCTTCGCGCTTTCTCGCAGATTGTTCGGTTTGCGCGCTCTGCGACGCCATTTTGTTCCGGCGTGTAGTCAATTGTCAGCTGATGTTGAATCCCGAATTTTCTCATATAGTCATCCATACGATTATTGACGAATTCTGTGCCGTTATCAGTGCGTAGAACCTTCAGTTTCTTACCACTTTGGTTTTCGACAAACTCCTTAAACTCTATAAATTTTTCAAAGACTTCACTTTTTTGTTTCAAAAAATATACGAAAGTTTTCCTAGTAAAATCATCAATAAAAGTTAAAAAATATCGGGCCTTGCTGACAGACGGCACCTCCATAGGTCCGGACACGTCAGAATGTACCAATCCAAGCACCTCAGTGCTTCTCGTCGCATTATTCTTTTTAAAAGGTTGTTTGGTTTGTCTCCCCATGATGCATGGTATACACTCAAGTTTTGTTAAAGTGTTGGGAAAACTTACCCCTGTTGCCATCTTATCTCTGAGTAATTTGAGATTTTTCATACCGAGGTGCCCCATCCTTCGATGCCACTGCATTAACTGGTCACCTGCAGCTGCTGACGAAAGCGCAGAACCCTGTGAACAGCACTTGATTTTATAAATGCCACGTTCCTCCACACCTTTCACTACAGCCTTTCCTCTAATCTCACATTCATCACTCTTGAAGATGTCACACCTTTTATCTGTAAATACCACCACGTGTCCCTTTTTCACTATGGCATTCACACTCAATAAGTTAGAAGCTAATTTAGGAACATAAGTAACATCGCTAATAGTCAAATCAATAGATTCACAAACTACCGTACCTTTACTTTCACCCAATACCTCGTTTCCATCCGCACACGTCACTCTCAAAGGCTTCGGAGTCTTCTTTAGATCCTTAAACCATGATTTCTGGTTAGTCATATGTGTGGAAGCTCCAGAATCTATGATCCAGTCATCTGCGTGTGGTTTCATCGTTGTACCGAATGCATAGGCCTGCATCGCCTCCTTCCTCTGTTTCGGATTCTCCGGACAATCATGTGCTTTGTGAGGTCCATCACAAATAAAGCACTTGACCTTTCCTTTGGTCTTCTTCTTAGGTGCATTCTTGCCCTTGTGCTTATTTGTTAGTAGTGCTGATGTCGGTGGCTTCTCGCTAGAGCCTGCCGAGAAGGTATCTTCCATTTGGAATAGCTTGGTCTTCACATAATCGGTAGTTAGGTTGACGTTACTGTTCTCTAAGGCCAATCTCATCGGTTGAAACTCTGGGGTAAGGCCTTGAAGGAGTAGAGCTGCCAACAGCTCATCGTCAACTTCCTTCCCCAAGTCCAACAGCTCTTGTGATGTCGCTATGACAGATGTCACATAGTCTCGAACTGTCGAGAATTGTTCCAATTTCAAACTCACTAGCTTTGACAACAATCTGCAGCGATTATTCAGACCTTTGTCTTCAAATGCATTCCTCAATGCTTCCCATGCATCTTTAGCTGTTTTTGCTGTCCGTACATGCACCAAACAATGAGGTCTGACCATTAAGCAAATTTTCGCACGCGCCCTTTGGTCCCGTTTCGTACCAGAAACGTCGCTGACTGCAGGAGTAGCACTCGTGTATTCCCACAAGTCTTCGTGTACCAAATATAATTCCATCATGAATTTCCATGTCGCGTAATTGCCGTTACCATCTAATTTCTCTATAGATGACATACCGCTGCTGCTATGATTACTCGTTGTTGCAGTTTCGTTCATTTTTCCAACACTATTTTTCTACTCTCGGGCATAGCATAAATTACTCGTAGTTATACTTGCGATTGCGTAGCTGCGGACCGTAACCTCTTAGTGCTTGCCTTGCCGCTCGTCGGCCGACACTAATAATTACAGCAGAGTAGGCGCATAAAATAAATATATTTATTTTATTCAAGAGAAATAGTATATTGACAAAACGAGTAAAAGTAAAACAATGGACAGAGCAGAATGTGTCAGCGTCACAAACAAGGATTTAGAAGTTTTGAAATTACATAGGAATAAAACCTCTTTATTCTAACAATAATTTATGAATAAAATGCATTCTGACACATTATTGAAGTTATTTGTCATAACAAACAAACCAGATCAGGTAGGCGTGACGTCATGATGGGTGACCACACGACGAGATTTAAATTTCTTTACTCTGTTAGCAAACTAGCAAGAGTTAATTACGACGTATTTTAATAACTCAATTCGTGCATTTTGTTCTCTGTCGTTAACTGAGCCGGAATTGCTTAATTTGTATTACTTTCAATGTAACACCCTGTAAAGTGGGTCGGTTTATTTCAATGTTCCGCGGCGGGGTGATGCTGATGATGGGCCGCTAGCCGGTGGAAATTATGCTGCACGTACGCGGAACTGAAGCACACGTCACAACCTGTTAAAGGATATGCTTTTATTTGAAGATTTAAAGAATTGTATGCCTCAGGCAGACTTTAGGCAGCTATCTGTGGCAACTGCCAACATGGGACCTTTCTCTGTGAATCTAAATTATTTATTTTGCAAATGCCACACTTTTGCAGGTCTGAATCTACCAGCGACACAAAGTGACATCTGGAGCATCGAAATACATATAATGTATCAGTGGCGTGGCGCCCAAAGACCTCGATTCCTGCTACCGGCTTGCCTAATATCAGGCATTTATTTTTTCAGGCATTTTGGACGACCGCTTTAGCTTAGTTGGTAGTGACCCTGCCTACGAAGCAAGAGGTCCTGGGTTCGAATCCCGGCAAGGGCATTTATTTGAGTGATGAGCACGAATATTTGTTCCTGAGTCATGGATGTTTTCTATGTATTTAAGTATTTGTATCTATTAAATATATCGTCGTCTAGTATCCATAACACAAGCCTTATTGAGCTTACTATGGGGCTAGTTCGATTTGTGTAAGATTGTCCCCTGATATTTATTTATTTAGCACCTTATTCTACAGCTCTTAAGAAAAATGTACGCCAAATCTGCACCGGCTTGTCCAAGAATATCTTTTACGCCACGCCACTGATAAGTATGGTAGCGTAACTGACGGTTACAATCCGCCCCACGGACTACGTGCTAACGGGGCGGCACTAGTACTAAGTGCTGAAGAAAAAAGTATAGCGGCAAATGAATCCCATCAAAAACATTACATGTAAAAGATGCAAGTCTCGCAACTCAGTTCTCCAACAACAAAAAAGTTTTGAGATATAAAGTTATACCAAGTCAGTACCGGGGGGGTATCAATAGAACTCGATTTCCACCGACTTGCTTATTATTAGATCTATAAAATGTGTTCCTCCACAGTCAAATAATAGGCAAGTGTTTATTTTAAGATTAACTAGTTATTAATCTGTGATCTAGTCGCGCCAGTTAGGTACTTAATTATTAAATGAATTAGGTAATTATTAAATGAAAAAGTGTCGTAAATGTTAATGTAAATGTATGTGCAAATTAATTAGCCCTCTGTTATTGTTATTGCTGTGCCCTTGCAGGGTGTCACATGTATACCTGCTTATTTATAAATCCACCCATATATGTTTATAATGTGATATGCAATAAATGAATTGAATTGAATTGAATCGAGTTCTGTTGAGACCCCCCCGGTACTGACTTGGTAATTTCTTTTTGTAAGTGGTCTTCCTTTAATTATTACATTACAATCCATTCTTTTCAATTTAAACTGCAAAACTAACTTTGTAATCGCATGTATTTGTATAGGATTACACTTATGTGTGCAGTTGTGACTGAAATTACAACATATTTAGGTTTTTAAGGACTTGATAGGCTAAAAACTAACTATGTTTAAAAGGAGCTTGTAGGTCTGCTAGAAGTACCTTAGAATTATGATGATCAGTGAGTCAGTGAATCAGTGAGTCAGTGACAAAACTAAGGAACTTTGACATGCAATAGTTCTGCGGGGGCACTCCCGTGCCCCCAGATTTCTCACGACAGTAGATTTTAACCAGTTACAGATTTTGTCTTTTAAACGTTTTGCAACCTATCCGAAAGTGAAACTTTATATGAATATTTGTCATTATGACTTTAGACTCACATGTAAGTTGGTTATCAACACCGCTTGATACATAAGTTGTATTGATTTTAAAAAGTGGGCATTATGGGGCACTTTTTATTCCTTAGATGCATACGATACCGTGCGTTTTACTTCTGAAATGTCTCAAGTGAAAATCAAACTCATGTCAATTGGAGGTTTAGTGAAGAGTTTGACAAAGTTTGAAATTGACGTCAATTTGACTTCCACTTGTGTCATTTCAGTAGTATCATTTATAAGGGTTAACGTCAGTTTTGTTATGCGTTATCGTTCCATACATTGTATTTCCGATGATCTGGAGAGAAGAAATGCTAGAAGAATCTCTTCAGCTAGTTTTCATTTAATAGAAAGCACATACATATGCATAATTTGTAATTAAGCTGCTGAAGTACATGTATGTATAAGCAAGTGCGTAGTGAATCACATTAGACGATGTATCGTAATATCTGTTTACGTCACACCTGGCCATAAAGTGGCAATTACTGCACGCTACGTACGCGGAAAATCCCACTTCCTGGCCTGGGGGAGACGTAAATTTTTGTACTTACCACGGGCGGTAATAAAGAAAGGCTCAGATCGCATATATATCGTCCTTGACTTCAGATCGGGCATCACCCTGTTTGGGGCTTACTGTCAGACGTTCTACACAAGTCAGCTGTGGTATCAGTACACTAAGCGTGCGTTCAATAGGCTCAGACTCCAATACAACAACGCTTTTCGTGCGATGCTAAGGCTACCGTGGCGGTGTAGTGCGTCTGGCATGTTCGCTTTGAACAGAGTTGATGACTTTTTCGCCATAATACGCAAGAGACATTGGTCATTTGTCAGAAGGGTGAGCGAATCGCCTAACTACATAATTACGGCGTGTTCCACGTGTTACTTCAAGAGTGAGGTGTCTGTCGTGAAGTGGTAGTCTTAGTGTTAGTAGACATTCCAAATTATTGGCGTTAATTATTTATTAATTTATTAATGAAATTAATTGTAATTGTAAATGTAATGTGATTTAATTAATTTTTATTGCAATTGATTTAATTTAATTTGTTGTAATTTTAATAATTGTTTAATTAATTGTTAATTGTTGTAATTGTGATATAATTTGTACCAATGGGTTTATACCTAAATAAATACACATTTTATTTTATTTATTTTTTATTTTATTTATCAAATACCTGCGATCTGTTGTCATTCGTTGTTTTACCGCCCTAGGTAAGTAATTTACTATTCTCTCGAGTTAACTTTACTAACTGTATCAAATGCCCACCCCGTATTGCCGGGAAGATAACTAAGACAGTGAATGTATCACTCGTATCTAAGGCCGCTGCGACCCTGAGCCAGTTACATCAATCTAGACAAGTGCACTACATGTGCTCCGAGTCGGGTCGGGTCGGGCGGCGCTCGTTCTGTCCGGCGTGTCCGTTCCCCGCAACACCAATATTGGTGACGAGCACAGAAATACGCTCACGGACAATGAATTCGGGCCATTTTCTATGAACAATTATATAGAACATGACCCGAATTCATCGTCCGTGAATGTATCTCATACTCATTTATTGATAATATTATCCCACCAAAAACATAATGTAAAAAAGGAGAGCCAAGTTCAATACAAAAAGAATGGAGATCTAAATGAGTGCCAAGTGCTATGCAAAATCTAAATATGTATTTATAGGAACAAAATAACATTATGAACAAGCATTAAACTCTATTTCTTTGCTTTATTGGATACCTATAGCAATTGCTGTTATTTAAAAATGTGAGATCTTAAAGTAGGTTAGATTTCACTTGGCCAGTTTTCATTACATCAGTCATTTTATAAAGTTATTCAACATATATATATTTTTTTTTATTCTGATAAAAACCTAAATAAAATTGTAAAACTGACAGTGACATTAGTGACATTATCCATATACAATGCGAATTCACGTCACGTTCGGAAACCATAGCGGCAAAGACTTAAAATGGTTGATTTTATTGGGTATCATTTAATCGATCAGCAAAATATTCATATTTTGGTCAGCAGAAATATGTATTTGGTCAGCCAAAATAGCTAGTTGGTAAGCAACTTATGGTAAGCAAACATTTATAAATCAGGCTGCAATTAATGATATACTGATCTGCTCTAAATTATTTTGGTCAGCAAATTAAATATTTGAGCTGCATTAAGCGATCTACGGTAAATCAAATTTTGGTAAGCAATCAGTAGGTAAGCAAAATATTTCATTTTGTTCATCAAAAAAAAGGGGGCAATAAAACCTAACTGGGCGCAACTATTCTGCCGCCAATCGTGTGCGCATTTTGTCATTCGGTAATTGTCAGCTGTCAAGTAGCAGGTGTCACTGTGATATATACAGGGTGTCACTGTGATATATACAGGGTGTCACTGTGATATATACAGGGTGTCACTGTGTTATATACAGGGTGTAACTGTGATAGATACAGGATGTAACTGTGATATATACAGGGTGTCACTGTGATAGATACAGAGTGATACTGTGATATATACAGGGTGTCACTGTGATAGATACAGGACAGGATGTCACTGTGATATATACAGGGTGTCACTGTGATATATACATAGTGTCACTGTGTTATATACAGGGTGTCACTGTAATGTATACAGGGTGTCACTGTGATGAGCTCATATAAAATTGGTATTTCGATTTTTTATACATCTCATAATGTTTAGAAGTTATATTATTTATTCACAACGTGTATCGTTTCGTTTTTATGGTCAGCAAAAAAAATAACCCTAACCTACCTATTTTTGAGAGCCGTTTCGTTTTTAGGGTCATCAAAAAGAAAATAACCCTAACCTACCTATTTTTGGGAGCCGTTTCGTTTTTAGGGTCATCAAAAAAAATAACCCTAACCTACCTATTTTTGGGAGCCGTTTCGTTTTAGGGTCATCAAAAAAAAAATAACCCTAACCTACCTATTTTTGGGAGCTGTTTCGTTTTTAGAGTGACACCCTGTATACATTACAGTGACACCCTGTATATAACACAGTGACACCCTGTATATATCACAGTAACATCATGTATCTATCACAGTGACACCCTGTATATAACATAGTGACACCCTGTATATATCACAGTGACACCCAGTATATATCACAGTGACACCTTGTATATTTCAATTAAACTGCTTACAGACATGTTTTCTCTGCTGACAGTGACATCCTGTATCTATCACAGTGACACCCTGTATATAACACAATGGCACCCTGTATATATCACAATGACATTCTGTATATATCACAGTAACATCCTGTATACATTACAGTGACACCCTGTATACATATAACACAGTGACACCCTGTATATATCACAGTGACATCCTGTATCTATCACAGTGACACCCTGTATACATTACAGTGACACCCTGTATATAACACAGTGACACCCTGTATATATCACAGTGACATCCTGTATCTATCACAGTGACACCCTGTATATAACACAGTGACACCCTGTATATATCACAGTGACACCCAGTATATATCACAGTGACACCTTGTATATTTCAATTAAACTGCTTACAGACATGTTTTTTCTGCTGACAGTGACATCCTGTATCTATCACAGTGACACCCTGTATATAACACAATGGCACCCTGTATATATCACAATGACATTCTGTATATATCACAGTAACATCCTGTATACATTACAGTGACACCCTGTATACATATAACACAGTGACACCCTGTATATATCACAGTGACATCCTGTATCTATCACAGTGACACCCTGTATACATTACAGTGACACCCTGTATATAACACAGTGACACCCTGTATATATCACAGTGACATCCTGTATCTATCACAGTGACACCCTGTATATAACACAGTGACACCCTGTATATATCACAGTGACACCCAGTATATATCACAGTGACACCCTGTATATCTCAATTAAACTCTCTGCTGACCAATTGTAAAATCTTGCTACCCAAGTAATTATTTTGCAGCTCGACTGTTTATTAGGCAGCCAAATGATAAAAAAAGCAGATTAATATTGGTTAAAATGTTAACCGTTTTTAAACTGTTTGCTGAACAAGAGTTGCCGCCCGATTTTATTTATTGCCAGCCAAATCTTTGTATGCTGCCCAAATGATTTAACTGCTTATTTTTTTTTGCGGATCAATTTTAATAACGGCTGACCAAAAATTTACTTTCCGATTTTATTTTTGCAAAATACTGAAATGCACTATTTAAACATTTAATTAATGTGACAGAAACATGTGTTTACATGTATTTGCAATAACTCTCTCTCTCTGGTCGCTCCCTCATGACTGAGGATCGTGGTCATCGGTGGATGTGGATGGTCTACACCTAGTTTTTATGATCTGCCTCCACCGGTGCCTGTTCATCGCGTCTCTGACGACCGAGCAAAACTTGGTTGAGGATGGGCCTTTCACTTGATCACTCCATCTGGTTGGAGACCGACCCCGGGCTCGTTTACCCTCCGTGTTTCCAACAATGATCAGCTTTTCAAGGCTTTCATCTCCCCTTCTCATTATGTGGCCAAAGTAGGTCAAAATCCTCTGTTGACAAATTGTGGATAAGCGGGTTCTTACACGAAGCTGTGAAAGGATCGATACATTGGTGCGCATGGCGGTCCAGGGTATCCTCAACATGCGCCTCCAGCACCACATCTCGAATGCATCGATCCTTTGTCTTTCTCGGGCTCGTATCGTCCATGTTTCCACGCCGTACAAGAATATGGGGAAAATTAGAGCGCGTACTAGCCGGGTCTTGGTGGTGTTGGTAATGCCCCTCTTCTTCCAGATGACATTTAGTCGTGTCATCGCGTCTTTAGCCATACCAATACGCCTTTTTATCTCCGGTACACAGCTGCCGTCACTGTAGACCAGTGCGCCTAAATACACGTAATGGTCCACAGTGTCAACCCCAGGGATGATGGTACTTGTTCTGGGCAGTTTTTCGGCACGGTCTACTACCATAAGCTTCGTCTTGCACCTGTTTACTGTGAGACCCATGAGGTTGCTCTCTGTCTCGAGTCTCTGAAACAGCTCCTGCATATCTTCCACAGACGTCGCTAAAAGGACTGTGTCATCGGCGTATCTGAGGTTCGATATCCTCTTTCCTCCTACCGGAAATCCCTTATCCCAGTTTTCGAGCACCTTGCGGATGATATACTCCCCATATATATTGAACAGGCCCGGGGATAGGATGCAGCCCTGTCGCACTCCCATTTTTGTTTCGAACACATTGGAACAGTCGGTGCCGATTCTGACAAAAGAGCGGTTCTCAGCATATAGGTGTTGAATCAAGCCAATCAGATGCTCAGGAGTCCCCATCTTGCGTAACACAGTCCACAACTTGTCCCATTATAATAATAATAATAATAAATCATTTATTTCAGATAACTAGGATCCATACAATTGTGTTAGTTCATTGACTTAAAAAACTATGTTAGTATGTGTATAGCTAATGGTCTATTCAATATGTAGATTTCCCCAGTGTCTTGCTATAGGACAATCAAGTCTATCTGCAATGACTCTCAGTATGCTGTTGGTGCTATCTCGTACGCGGTGCATGATAGATGCGGCCCGTTTTCTTAGGATGGCGTGAAACCCATCAATTCCTGTTTCAGCAAACATACCAGAGGCACTGCAGTACCTAGGTAGACCCAACAGCATCCTAAGAGTATTATTATACTGAACACGTAGCGCATTGACTGCCCTCTGAGTATAGTTGACCCACAGACTACACGTATAAAACGACTGACAGTACGCTCTAAAAAGGGTCAGTTTTACGTTTGTCGTGCAACGTTTAAATCTGCGAGCCAACATATTCCCACGGACAGCCAAAGCCCTACGCTCCCGCTCTATGTCGATGTCATCTGAAAGGCACTCCGAGACCCAGTGACCCAGGTACTTGAACTTCGAGACCCTGTTGAGAGGCACCCCGTACAGAGTAATTTGTGGTACACTATGTACTTTGTGCTCTCGCGGCTGGAAAACAAGGATCTCACTTTTAGCCGTATTGTACCTGAGTCCATGGGCTCCAGCATACTCCTCACACTTCTTTAACAGTATTTTGACCGCACACACAGAGGGCCCCAGCAGAACCATATCATCGGCGTAGCTGATATTATTGACCATGTCACCTGCAATGTTACAGCCGACCCTGGTTCCGCTGAGATCCTCTATGAGCGCGTTTATGTATAGGTTGAAGAGCCGCGGTGACGTCAACCCCCCCTGCCGCACCCCGCACCTCAACCTATACTCCTCAGAGAATGCCTCGGCCCATTTAACAACATTTCTTTGGTTGTTGTACCAATATTCAAAAATGCTGATGATCTCTTCTGGCAAGTCTGTTTCAGTGCGTAATTTACGCCAGAGAAGGTCATAGGCCACCATATCAAAAGCTTTCGATAGATCAAGAAAACAGGCGTATACAGGCGTTTTCCTGTCTGTATAGTGCCGGACAGTGTGCTTGAGACCTAAAATTGCCGTGTCAGTCGATAGCCCAGCTTGAAAACCAAACTGGGCGTCGTGCAACTTAAGGTGTTTACATAGCAGTCGATCAAGCAAACTATCCAGCACTTTCGCTATCGTCGTTGCTAATGATATGGGTCTATAATTGGCCTTGTCAGATGCATCTCCCGTTTTATTTTTAATTATTGGTACAACTACCGTTTTCATGCAATCACTAGGTAGATAGGAGTGGCGGACGCACAATGTAAAAAACATTGATAGCACGCGAGGCAGGTGCACGCCGGCATGCTTAAGATGCTCAATACTGATGCCGTCGTGCCCGGGAGATTTCCCTCTCGTCATGCTACGTATGACCGAGGCGACATCTGCCGCACCGAATTTAATCGGCGACCCCGCCCCTCCACTGCGCCATAAAACCTCCTGCGAAACCTCCCCAGTTCTTATAAGCGGTTCGACTGTAAAGTTACTTCTAAACATATTTGCTACATCTACGGGCTCGCTAATACCATCGACATTGACGGGTATACGCGGCCTAGGATTGAGCTTGTTTGTCTCTTTCCAAAAATTACTAAAATCCTTTTTTGCATGGCTGGCGGCTAGAATATCCATGCGTATCTGGTCAGCATTGTCCTGGCACCACTTCAACCTTGACTTGAAAATGCGTTTGGTTTCTACCATGCGTGCGTAGATATCCCCACTAGACGGCTTACCATACGCAAGCCATTGCTGAAAATGATACCTAGCCTCCTTATGGACCTGACACACATGTTTATTCCAGCCCACCACTACATTCCTTTTATTATTACCACGAGACTCACAGGCGCTCTCCTCGGCCGCGCATTTCAGTGTGTTTATAATTCTAAAATATAAATTGTCAAGAACCCCTCCATGCTCAGGTTGACTGCACAAACCATCACAACAACTATGCAACTCTTCAGGGAAGTCTATGTCCCTCAGGCCTTCATTACAAAGAGAGTGGTATTGCTCTATTTGTGCAGCATCCCTATGTCCCCACAACACCTTGTTGTGACCACTAGGTACCCGAACACGCAAGGGTTTCAAAACTTCTATATTACAATTAATTTCTAACGCTAGATGATCCGACCAATCCGTGCCATAGTGCACCTTGGTATTTATAACTGATTGCATCGCCGCTTCTGTCACTAGGCAGTGGTCAAGCCAGCGAGTGCAACCGTGCGCGTCACTCAAAAAAGTGAATGTATCGGACGTCACACCCAGCTTCAAAATATCAGCACACATCCACCTTTGATCGTCACAAAATTTTTGCATTTCTCTACCAAACAGACTATCAGGGTGAGCGTTAAAATCACCTAACATATACACAGATGAAATTTGTACATTCTCTATAATAGCACACATCTCGCTCAGGCACTCTGTGAATTCCGTCAAATTGTCGGAATGATTTACTGGCATATAAACAGAGAATATTAAAAGCTGACGTTCGCGAACCTTAACACTAATAGCTGCGAGACGGTTACTGGCACAATCTATCACCTTAACTGAATCAAAAGCATTTTTCCTCCATAAAAGCGCAACGCCACCATATGGCCTCCCACGCACTATACCTACTGAGTCATCGATAGCAGACTTGCCCGTAGAAGCATAGTTATCGTCAATATTCCCTAGAAAGTTTAAATTGTGAGGAAAAAGCCAAATCTCTTGTAACGCTATTATTTCGGCTTGTTTACATAACGATCTGACATAATTCACAGAGCGCGTGACCGACTTACAATTATAACTAATTATCTTACAACTTGCACTATTCATAATGGGTTATGTTGTTTATTCACGGGGTCCGTTTGTCTATTTTTAAAATAAATAAAACGCCTAAAAGATATACCTTCCGGCCACAATTCACTATTCATAAATACACTCAGACTGTGCCCGGGAACGAAAACTTTATAGGCATCATAGTCTTTTTCTCGCTTCATAGTACATTTTTCCAAGGTCACCTTAATGTTCGTCTTCTCCTCTATGTACTCTAAAATGTCTGCAGGCAAAGTGCCCTTGTTGACATTGTTTATAAACAGCGGTATTTTCACATCAGCGGCTTTAAATTTGCATTCGGATTTTATAGTCGCAATGCCTTTATTTCCGATAAAACGGCTTTTATAATTGTTCATATTTTGCACCTTATTCCGTTGAGTGGAAGTTCCTACTAGTTTCCACTCGCCAGGAGCTCCAGCTATATCTGCAAATGACTTATTGTTTTGCACCGTCGGGCCGACCGCATAAGATGACATTACCTTCGCGTCGATACTCCCAGCTGATTGCTTACACGTGTAGTCCGAAACCTCGGTGCCCCTCAAAATATCGTTACACGGCGCATACGCAGGTTTTTGCACTTCTGTCGGAACCGCAGTACCGGCCTCCCCAGACGCTCGGTTCTTGTCGGAGGATGAGATAGACGTAACGGAGCTCGTACGAACGCGTGAGCGGGATGGCGACACTTCGCAACAGAGCTCACCCGGCCGGTCACTGAACTTGCTCTTTTGTGCACAATCACTATTGTCTATGCGTCTATAGGACAAGTGCGGTAGGCCCATTGGACCGCTATCGTAATTTAAATTGGCAGTATGCGCCCCACGTCGGCTGTTGATATTTGCCTTTTGAGAAAAGTTGAAGTTTATCCCGTTACTGTCCGATGCTATACTGTCGTGTTTAGCACACAACATGTCTTCTTTCACTTGCTGCAACAATTCCTGAGTAACGTACGTGTCCTTGATGTCATGGAGCTCTTGTTTGAGTAATGTTATGTCTTTAAGCAGCCTCGATACATCTAAGTGATCCCAGGTAACCGGAGGCAGCTTATTTAAGTCATATGCCACAAAGACAGGTACCTTATCATCATCCGTTAATTTAAACACGTTAATAATGTCATGTAGGTTCTTAACGTTCTTGCCTTCTATGCTTTTAGATTTACGTTTAATATAACGCAAATCCGTCGAAATGGACTGGTACAACAAGGTCTTAGACTTAGTAACTTCTTCCACATTAAATGACGAAGCACAAATCTTCACTAAACTGTCACTATCCATTAACTTATGCTTATTTTGAATGAAGCATAATAACTCATTCACTACCAGATTACAGTTAACACATTTAAGTAAATTTTCTTTCGACATTATTATTCGTTCGCTAGGCGATGCGCCTACCAATCGACCTTGGCACACGCACGCACGCTAACAGTGCTGAGCGCAGACTGATTGCACGCGGTCAAATGCTTTAGTGTAGTCTATGAAACACAAGACGACTGGGCAGTTAAATTCCCTGCTTAAATTTGCAATAACAGTTCTCTTTAAATAAATAGAAGTTAAAAAATTACGTTGGCGTTTCCTTTGAACATGACAAATAAGAATAAAACAGAACCAGCGTTTCAAATTTAAAAAGAAAACCATTACGGCCTAGGGCGTAATAGGTCATTTACGGCCCGCAAAACCTACGTGTAATGACACCATTTTCGAGCAAGTGTGATGAAAAATTATTTTCATCTTAGGCGTTAAAACTTGAATCCCTCTGTACACTTAGGATTCTATTGTAGAATCCATCGTTTTGCTCTATATTTCAAGCACCTACGCCCCCAACGTAAATTTGCTCCCTTAGGTATGACATAATCTACTATTAAACTGGTTAGTAATATTTGATTACACAGCTATTGATTTTGTTCAAGTGCGTAGTAATATTCTGAATAGGATAGGCTAGGTTCTGCGGGAGGCGAGGGTAAACCGGCCCGTGTAAACTTTCTCTCCGGTTTGACGAGAGTTGATAATTAATTAATGCGGTCACGTGTGACTCGGCGGTTCTGCAAAGTGCACTTAATAATTAGGTAATAGAACGTTTCCTATTCAATCACGCTGAAAGGGCGGCCCGGTAGGTACTAAATGGTAGTGAGAGCATTAATGAAGTTGGATGAGAGTTGGTCGGGTCGCACCCTGTGCGGGCCGGGCGGCCGGGCGCCCGCCCGCGGCCGGCCGCGATATAAAATGCAAAACAAAGTGGGTCGCACACAAGCCAAGCACGAGACGGTAGGTATGTCTTTGCAAATACTCATATTAAAAGCAAACGTCTTCAGCATTCTTCTAATATAACTGCGTTATTTGAGAGAGATTCCAGTGTTTTAGGGTTCCGTACCTCGGAACCCTTGTAGGATCACTCGTGTGTGTGTCTGCCTGTCACATCACAGCCAATTCGATCCGAAAGTACTGAACCGACTGAGTTGACGGTACATATATTAAAGTCAGTAAACCAAACACGGACGTGTAACGGAAATATATGAATTTTAAACATTCATATGGGGACACTTTTGGGGGATCAACTAGAAAATTAAAAAAAAAGTTAGCATACTATATCGTGTGATATATTAAATAAAAGAGCTCATGAGAATCTGAAATATATTTTTTTACAATTTTTATATAAATAGTTTCGAAGTTATTTAAGAAAGTAGGCAAAAATTGACCATCCTACCCATCTTATCTCCACGCGAGTCTAACTCGCACTTGTCCCTGGTTTTTTAGTTCCGACGCTACTCGTAGGGCATAATTTTGTTGTCTTAGGATAGGTAACAAAATGGACGAGCCGGGAATGTTTTATCCATCGATAGGAAAATATTGTGAAAGTATAAAAAAACTTGAACTTTGATATTGATCTCTTTATTGTCTGTAGGATTAGTAGATCTGGGATGATGCCTTCTTTCTGTATGGCCCTCGTTTAGGTTGTGTTTCCACCAGATCTGTGCGAGGAAAAAATCCTCCCATTGGTGGACCCATTGGCGCTAAACGAGGCTAGGCACGTTGATTGGTGATTTTTTCCTCGCACCCCGCTCCGCTACCTCGCACAACTCTGGTGGAAACGCAGCCTTATGCCAGTGACTCTGATTAGCGAACGAATTGACAGAAACAATGTGATAGGGGGATTTGTGTCCCGTCGCTGCTGTGTCCCGTCGTTGCTGTGTCCCGTCGCTGCTGTGTCCCGTCGCTGCTGTGTCCCGTCGCTGCTGTGTCCCGTCGCTGCTGTGTCCCGTCGCTGCTGTGTCCCGTCGCTGCTGTGTCCCGTCGCTGCTGTGTCACGTCACACAGGCGGTCCGCGACGAGTAGCGAGGCCCCGGTGGGCGGGGCTGTCCTGCCCTCAGATATAGTGGCATATTTGTGGTCCGGCTACTTTTTATTAGGCTGCGTTTCCATCGGAGCTGTGCGAGATACCTAAGAGGCCAGCACACTATGGTCCCAATATCAATCAAAATGCCTTACTTGCGGTACTTTATTTGGGTTCCGTACCTCAAAAGGATAAAACGGAACCCTTATAAGATCACTGTAGTCCGTCTGTCCGTTCGTTTGTAGGCATGTCTGTCCGTCTGTCAAGACTTTATCTCAGAAACGCGTGAAGGTATCGAGTTGAAATCAACTTATAACTCAAGTTTATGGTCTTGGTCCCTTGAAGCTGTGAAAAAATCAAACTTCTAAGTTAAGGTAAAAAAAAGATTATGGCCGTTTATGTCGCAATAAACGTACATTTCGACTCTCAAAAGAATCAAAATTTTTGGGGTACTTTCTGTTGAACTAGAACTATGAAACTTGGCAAGTAATACCGTCTTATACTACAAATATAGGAAAAAATCTGAAAAGTATACATGTGTAGTGTAAATATAGCCTTTATTCAAAGTATTTGTACGGAACCCTCGGTGGGTGAGTCCGACTCGCACTTGCCCGGTTTTTCCTTGCACACCGCTCCGCCTCCCCGCACAGTAGGGATAACGACTGGGTTAAAACTATATAATTCTATTTAGTCCGTCAGTTAGGTTATGGAAAAATATGGGACACGTATTTTTTGGTTTATCAAAATATTAAAAATCGACAAAGTTATAGATCATCAAACTTCCGAATTGTGGGCTTGTGACGTCACTCCTAGGTGAAAATTGTACCAAGGAGTGACGTCACTCGAAACTTCTAAGCACTATCTTCGTAATTTTTTGTTTGTCAAACATCACACAATCTAACGGATGGACTAAACAGTTTTTTTTAGTCGTCTAGCCTGTTCCAGCGGTAGGTACTGCGCCTTAGAGCCTTATCACACTTGTGATTTGCGAGCGAGCTGCGTGCGAGTTAGAAGCGAAGTTCCATGAATGAATGAATGAATGAATGAATTTATTGCGTATTGATAATTGGGTTACAAATGTGTTTTGTACAGAATGTCTGGTTTTGTATGGAAACTGGCCCGCAGATCGCAAGTGTGATAAGGCCCGCCGAACGGACTCCGTGGCGGGATACCCGCGGCCCGCGCCCGGCTACCTACCTACTATTACATCGGAGCGGCAACCATTACAGTAATGGCCGTGCGATTACCCACTACATTATTGATTTCGTTCGCAATCGCCGGAGAGTTATGAAGAATTGAAATGAGCCATTTAAACGTGAGTGCAATTTGAGTAACGGCTTGGCTGTGTGGGAGGTTTACTTACTTTTAAAAATAAGTGTACTGAAAAATAAGAGTTCAGTTGAAAGTATAAGCATGAAAGATTTGCTTACATTTTATACGTATAGCTTGGTTCTTTTTAAGAAACATCGGTCCTCTGTGTACTCTTACAAGCTATCTAAACGCACAGGGCCCAGAAGGCGTTTAAAAGTTGAAAAGAAAAACTAAAGGTTATGTTTAGCTAAGCATATCCTATTTTTAACCCCCGACGCAAAAAGGGGTGTCGGTGTGTCTGTCTGTGGCATCTGTGGGATTTCGATGCGGTTTTTTTTTTAAGTGAAAGTAGGTTTCCTTGCGGGGTGTGGGATGGAAGGATCGTTTTTCGCTTGGCGTTTGACGCCAAAAGTGTAATTTAGTGATGGAAAACATGAATTTTCCATTTCATTAAATCTGATAACAATATTGACGGCAACTGAAGTTAACGGCATGCAAAATAGGCCGTTGCCACTTCTTTTTAACACGATTTTCCTTCTACCTCGATATATTTCTCTAGGTATATCTGTCACTTTCGCAATACATATTTTCAATAGAAACGGGATAGGTAATATTTTTCGTGCGATCAAAAGTCGCGGAACACAGTTGTGCTGAGTGCAGGCAGGACTTCGTGACTTTAAGATTGTGTGGTGAATACAGCGAACTTTAATATGCAAAGTGAACGAGCGCTCTTCTCCGTGTTCCGCGGTCTTTAAGTACCTATTTTCCATGCAAAGAGGTTTATATCTCCAACACAATCGGCCAATACTAACAAAACTATAGTGTCATAAAATTGCTGCTGTTACTGACCACATTTTAAATTAAACCCAATAAAATAAACTCATAAAAAACATTACATGTAAAAAGATGCAAGTCTCGCAACGCAGTTCTCCTACAACAAAAAAGTTTTGAGATGTAAAGTTAGAGTCTGGCTAATGAAAGATGAGACTGACATTTATTCCAAACTTTTTAAATGGCGACATTATACAAACGTCAAATGTGTCAAACGTCATTAGATTTCTGAGGATAGTATGCTGTGGTGATTTTGATACTCAATATGCAACATAAGAAAGTAAGTTTCCGAAAATACTTACTGAATTGTTTTTGCTTTTCTTTCCGTGGCTAATGTGGGGAGTAAATATATATCATAAATAAACACTAACACTCTAATAAAAGCTATGTACTTACCAATTTTCACTAAAATCGGAAGAATTAAAAAGGTGACAACAACTCAAAAATCGGCTCAAGTATCATTACCGTTTTTGTCACCCTATAAACAGTGTTGCAACCCGTTGTTTTTTTAAATTTGCCGCTATTTTTTAGTCTCATCTTTCATTAGCCAGACTCTAAACCAAGTCAGTACCGGGGGGGTATCAACAGAACTCGATTTCCACCGACTTGCCTATTATTAGATCTATAAAATGTGTTCCTCCACGGTTAAATAACTTTTTTGTTGTAGGAGAACTGCGTTGCGAGACTTGCATCTCTTTACTTTACATGTAATGTTTTTGATGGGATCTCATTTCTTTTTGTAAGTAGTATTCCTTTAATTATTACATTCCAATCCATTCTTTTCAATTTGAAGTGCAAAACTAACTTTGTAATCGCATGTATTTGTAAAGGATTACAAACTTATGTGTGCAGTTCTGACTAAAATTACAACATATGTATAGGCTAAAAACTAACTATGTTTAAAATTTGGAGCGTGTAGGTCGGCTAGAAGTACCTTAGAATTATGATGATCAGTGAGTCAGTGAGTGATTTCAGGGTTCTAGCTTTAGCCTGTACAAAATTACGGGAGGCTGAAAATGGCCTGAATGGCTTCGAGAAAAGGATGGTACGGCCGTGCCTTTGTTTTGCTCGACTTGCCGTGCCCCCAGATAACGATTATTATAAATCGCTAGACGTGTGTAGCTCGCGAGTGAGTGATTCAAAAGAGCTATATTAGTTGGACTAGTTCACGGGCTCTCTAGCTCAGTTCGATTAAACAACTCGGTATATATTTCAACACACTCGCTCACTCGCCCTCAAGTAGCTCTATTGAGCCGTGAGCTGGAAGAAAAGACACGATAAACACGAACTTTCCGTCCCTATCTTGTCACCGTATACCTAAATGCTCCCTCTTTCATTCGGTAATATCGGAGCTATAAGAGCTAGGAAGCTACTGAGCTAAAAGAGTTATACATATATTTGAGAGCTAAAGATTCATATCACTCTTTTCACTTTAGTAGCACATTTTACGCATGTCTTTTTTTTTAGCGATTGTCGGACCGGGTGGTCTGTCGTGGCGTCCCCGGAGTCGAACCAGGTCGCTAGCCGGACCACCCCGAGTAGATCGGACTGGGTGGGTGCCGGGGGCGCCTGGGGTCGAACCAGGTCACTTTGTCCCGGTCCATCTCGATAGGGTCGGACTAGGTGAGGGTACGCATGTCTATAAATCGCTCCAAAAAGAGTTGTTTGGAGGAGGATCGTTAGAGCATTGGCACACGATACGTTTTCAATAGCAGCGATGCTCAATTGCTCATGCTGAACGCACTCCACGGTGGCAAAGAGATTGCGTCTTCGTTCGGTAACTTATACATTTGGTTATAGACTTGCGATTTGCAAGCGAGCTGCGAGCAAGTTATAAGCGAAGTTCCATACAAATGAAACTCGGCCGCAGCTCGCTCGCAAATGGCCAGTGTGATAAGGCTCGAAACAGTGCAGTCGTCCCTTTCATTCCCTTAGTAGTTTGCGGGGCACTGCATTTTTTTCCCATGACTACAGATTCTTGTAGGTACCGGTAGTACAATGGGTAAACTAGCTTCAAATCCCCTAATGAAAACCGAAGTGCCATGGTCATGGGAAAGAAAAAATCTATGGCACTACTGGTAGTGGCACGCAGTAGCACCAAAGAAAAGAAAGGCAATCACCATATTACTTAGAGGAGCACGTGGAATAGAAGCCCGCCGCTGCTCGGCATGGCGATCACGGCGCGTCTAATCGGTTGGAAAAATACCTCCTTCACGCTTTATTTATTCCACATAATCTTGTCCGTTCCTGGACGCAAACCGTGGCACGTCCGCTGTGACCCTTTACCGATCAAGTCAAATCAAATTCAATGATGTTCTGACTGCAGGTTGGAAAGGTACTCATGGTTCATTACGCTGATATGATGACACTGGCATTATTCCAGTTGTTATCCCAAGGGAACTCTAAACAGGGGTCTAAAGTATTCTACTTATGTTTCATTCCAAGACTTGGTCTACTTGTATGCCATATTCGACGTAAATCCATCCAATTGTTACCGCGTTACTTAGTAACAAACACCCAAACCTCCGAATATCTTCACAAACTTTCAGATCACACTAATTTTATAAACTAGCATTTAGGCTTCTTTCCATTTGTTTATATTCCTATGCGGCTATGTTATCAATAGATGATTTCTTAGGATGCTATTCGATTTTGTTGCTAAATGTAATTTTTCGCATGTATTTTGTCACGTAGTCCGTATTAATGAGATCTTTTTCTACCGGTATAACATATGCACGAGGATAATATATTAGGAAACAAAAATTTAGGGTAGCTAATCGATACACTCGTCCATCATACAGAGGCAGGCGATATGTACCTATGTATGTCGCTCACTGCAGTAGCATCGCCGGTAACTAGCGAGGCGGAGTGGCCGTAATCGAGTGACGGCCCCCCGCGGGACCTCGGACGGAAAGGACGTCCGATAGCCTCGCAGCCTCTACCTCCCCACCGCGCTTTTTGATCTACGAAACAAATGAACTAGTGCGAATTCTACAGATTAATCCATGGATCCATCATCATTAACAGCTGTGATACCTTATGCCTTTCGAATTTAGACAGTGAATTCCAAGAAATTTCCGAATACTTTTTAACTGACTACAGCGAAGCAAAAGAGACATTTCGTTTATTTAGGCTGTGTCTCTACCAGAGCTGTGCGAGGTAGCAGAGCGGTGAGCAAGGAAAAAATCCACCAATGCACTGATATGGAAGCTTGAAATTTAGTGTACAGTAAGATTATGACCCTGGTGAACACATAGGGTACTTTTTACCCGACTAAGCTGCTGCAAAACCGAGACATGGGTCTATATCGATTGGCATACAATTATTAGTCCTATCGTTGTGTCGCATAACCTCTTTTGTCCTAATAACGTTTGGCCTACACTTTGTTCCGCATATTTTTGATTGTCCGAAATTGTTGCTCCTATTATCGTTTGTCCTAAATATTATTTGTCCTATCGTTTAATGTGGCTAAGATTCTAATATCGAATGATTTATGTGCATAATTGTAGTGTTCCTAATATTTTATGTGTTAAAATTGTTTTTACTACATGTCATTAAGCATAAATCTTGATGATTTTTTGCAAGCAGAGTTTTCAAACGTTAAAAGTTCATTTTTTGTTGGGGGACGCAGTTCAAACCTAACCTAACCTACTTTTCTGACAGCAGTTCGTTTTTGAACCTAACCTAACCTAACCTACTTTTCTGACAGCAGTTCGGTTTTGTTGGGGGACGCAGTTCGAACCCTAACCTAACCTAATTGAACTTGTGGTTTGAGTTTTTTTTTAATGCGGGGGGCTTCGCCCCCCGAGCCCCCCTTGTGGGGGGCTCCGCCCCCCCGTCCCCCCTTTTCGTTCTACGCCCTAATAATTTACCCAAGCAGAAAGGCTTTATGGGCTGCTGTAAAAATATTATTTATGGTTTTGTATAATATTATTAGTATTTGTGTATAGTTATGACTCGCAGTGGCGTAGCGTCGTGCCTAACCGAAATCTGACCTGCCTGAAGGTAGAACACGTAACGATTCTGACTTCACGCCTACCATAGTTTACTTTAGGAGCTATAAGTGTAGCCAATTTAATAATAGGCAAAATCATTCTTAGGACAATTCATGTTAGGAATATTAAGCTTTAGGTAATTAGATTTTAGAGTTATCAATATTAGGGCAAACTTGCTTTAGAATTTTAAATGAGTATGCGCAAAAATTATTAGGACAAACGAGTAGTATGCCATTCAACAGTATGCCAAACTTTCTCGGCCAAACATTTTTAGGACAAAAAACGTTATGCGAAACGACAGGCACCCCCGAGACATTTATCTTATTTCACCTCCGCGAACAAGCTCGCGAACGGGACACCAGTAATTCATAAATCTACAAAATACGGCATCGGTAAAGACGTGTCCGAGCGCTGTCCTACTTGCGGCGAGCGGCAATCCCGCCACACTCCGAGCCGGACAAATAGTACGGGCAAATTACCATTAAGTGTTGAACTAAGTCGAACAGTCGCGGATTCTTGTGGAATCGTTAGATGGCATGTATAGAAGGTTATCACTAGTTTGCACCGTTTCTGGAATATACGGAAGTCTTTTAAAAATTAGGTATAAAGTTTGAAGGGCCGTAAATTTGGATTTGATGAAAAAGTACTTGTTGTAAGTTTATCTACGTATAGAGACTGTCTTAGTGCAATATGGGTTTTAATTTAAACTACGTACATAGTAGGGAACACTGCGAATTTGTTTTTTTTAGTTTGCGGCTCGGGGGAAATTTACACACTCGGTGCAAACTTACATAAGGCTTCTATAGGTATTATAAACACCTAATTAATTTTGCACGCCTCCGCGAATTACGGATCATCTCTTTTACATTTATTTGTAAATTGTACTTCGGGGCAAATTTTCACAGTCGTGCAAATTTTACTATGATATCTATTATATGTTTACTACATTCGCCGCAAAAGAAAAAAAGAAATTTCTTACCGGAAGTACAGAATAATAAACCTGGATGTTTAGCTCCCGCACGCATGGGGCGACACGAGGCGAGTGTGAGGCAGGGGCAGGGCGCGGGAAGGGGCTATCGCAGCGAACTCGCGCACGATCAATTATCTCTATTATGTATATCTATAATAGCTATCTATTATACCTCGAGTGTGTTATCATTTTCTGATAAATCAGGCATGAAGAATTATTTTTTGTGATATTCAATGTACAGTTTTATAGAAAAATAGTAAAATATTGATGTAAATATCATTATCGGTTCTATTTTACTATAATATCTGGGCAGTTCTCCTCAAAACATTATTCTTGACCAAAAAAAAAGTCTTTTTTACAAACCCCGCGATAGAGCGTCTTTATTAAGCCAGATACATACATGAAAAACATAACGTTTTATCATAAAGGCACGGAACAAAACCCATTAATTTTCATTACATTTACTTTTTTGTTTAAAATGGTGTTGCTGATAATGACTCCTTATGATAATAATGACGTTTTTGCAGAAAATAATGACGGCTCGTTGCCAACAATGATTTTTACCTGAGAATTAAGTCAAATGTATATTGATTTAAGTGTTTTTTCATATGGTTTATGATGTGGACGACAAAAATAAAATTCGAATACATCGGCACTGGAAATTTCAAATTTCTTAAGGGACATTTTGTCGTAAGTACACTAAATACACCATTAACACTTCAAATAAAAAAGTTACGAGATGATTAAAATTTGTCGTAACTTCCTAAAATTTAAAGTTGACCCATACAACATAGTGTCCATACGGTCACTTTGTTATAGGGGTCAATTTAGTATAAGTACAAAATTTATATTTTCATACATTTTATGGTTACTTATTTATGTGCTACATTTTTTAAGTCCCCTTTAAATTCGTTTAAGTTGTTTTATTACAATGAGTGATTATCGCAGAAACCGAAGACAATATTATAAATTTATTCTTTACTTAAACAGTTACGACAATACTGATTATCTCGTAGGGTTATTTGGAACTCTAAGAATTATAATTTTTATGTGCAAGTAGCCGAGTTTTGAACATATTACAGCACAACCAGGCTTTGGTATTCCAAAAAGCCCCAGGAATACATACCTGTTTCAGTCAAAAAGTAAAAAAACATAGCTAATAGTTTACTATTATTAAACCGCGCTTATAATACGATTGAGCACATATGTCGTTTTTGAATTAATATTTGAAATGACATTGTCAATGGTTGTGTGCATGTAAATGAAAATACTTATTTATTTCAGTACAAAAAAGTTCTAAAACTTGGAAAAAAATCATTAATTAGATCACCTACTTAAATAAAATAGAAAAAATGTAATAATTCAACATAAAACATAACACTATCGTCTTCAGTGCTATCTGTATCATCACCTGGCATAAAGAAAATAAAATAGATAATTAGTGTGCTAAATACGTTCGGTCACAATTGTATAACATGAAAATGATGTGGAAAATAATGAGAGATTTGTCAAATACTGTCGACTATAATATATTTTATTAAAACACACACACACAGCATTTACCAAGAAGTAAGTTCTAAATGTATTACAGTGAAACCTGGATAACTGGGACCTGGATAAGTGAGAAACCTCCATAGCTGAAACTCATGCTGAGGTCCCGGCACCTAAATCACTGAATTACCTCTGTTAGTGGGACACAACAGACCTCTATGCCTAAGATTAGTTCTTTCGATTTTATCGTCTTATTTACCTCTGTAAGTGAGACGACATAAAAATGACCTCTGTTAGTGGGACACAACAGACCTCTATATCTGGGATTACCTAGTTCATTCGATTTTATCGTCTTATTTACCTCTATAATTGGGATTTCTTTTAATTTTATAGGTATTGATCTCTGTAACTGAGACGACAATTTTTTTTTCTCTCCGACTCGGAATATGTTGCAGATAAATTTCCGTTTTTTTTACTAGTTTTTAGCCTACCCACGAATTGCGCACGTGGTAATTGTGCCTAAATTACCTCAAGTTTTAGTTTGTTTTTTCTATAGTCCGGATGTTTAGGTAATTGATAAATGATGAATGCTGAAACGAAGGTTTAAATTAAATTGAAATATGCAGAAAAGAGGGCTTAAATCTTTATCACTGCGTGAAAAAATAAGTTAATACCTATCCTTTACGCCGATACGCGATGAAATCTGTGTCGTTTATAAAAAACATGTTTAATTATATTATTTTTAATACCTATTCTGATACTAAACAACTCATGTACAAACGAAGACAGTTAAGTGACCATCAGTAGACCTTAATACATTGTAATAAGGGTGACAAGTGGTCAGTTAGCAGTGTCTTCGATTTCACATGTGTATACATACATAGATATTGTTTATTTTATTTAGTAGTCGCACCTCTATAACTGAAATAACCTCTATTCTTACCTTCTATTAATAGAACCCTCTGTAAATGAGACAGATATTTATTTATACCTGGATCTGAGACTGGGTAAGCGGAATGTACTCTTTAAGTGAGACAAATTTGCGGGTCTCTTGAGGTCCCAGTTATCCAGGTTACACTGTATCTATAAGTGTCTGCACTGCACTTAAATTAAGAAGATATTACAATTTGACTTATAATTATATTTATTTATTGTATGTACTTTTGTACAAACGGTACTTCGGAATCGTATTCTTATCGCGGTTTGATAATATTAAATATGATTCATTTTTTCTTCATCATTATTCAATCACTCTCAGTCACTCACTCACATGTTCGAAACTATAAAATACACGTCTATTATCTAGGAATTCATATACTAAAATCATTATTGGTAACAATCGTCATTATACGCCTAACACATTGTCATTATTAGCAACACGCGTCATTGGGGTATCTGACAATGTTGCCGAAAATAATGTTGCCAATAATGACAAATTCTAGAAAATGCGGCTTTACAAAATAATTAGGTATATTATAACAAGACAAGATGGCACTAAATAGTCCCATGTGTACTTTGATATGGTTATACAATAATACTCCACTGTAAATAAATTATGAAGATACGGTGAAAAATGAGAAAGACCATAATGATGACAAACTTTAGAGAATCAAAATTAAATACTACTCGAATCTCGCGACGTGTATCATCTCCGAAGTTTGCCGATCGCCCGAGGTGCGGGGTGAAGTGTTACTTTTTGAAAATGTTTTTGATGAAAAACAATCTTTATTTATTTTAAGTGTAATACTGATGTGCAGTACTTAAAACATTCCTTATAGTTATTTTTTTATAACATCAAAAATTGGAAGAAATAGGAATGGGACACGCCTATTATTGCCATTTTAGACACAATTTTCTCAATATTTATCTTTTTTTTGGGTGATTCAAGCTTAAAGCGGTTTTTGCATCCACTGCCTTACCTGCCTTATCTAAGTAACGAAATAAAATACTTCGGCTTTGGAATTCTTTAGTAGTCTGGATTACCATAGCGAGACATTGACCCTCTTAAATATTCGCCCATCTATTATGAATTCATACATTCGCCGGTTAAAGAAAAAAAAAATCTTACTGGATCTGGCAAAAACAGTACGGAATGGTTAGCGGCGAGGAGAGGCTGCTCCGCTCCACTCCACCCCCCTCGCGCGCCGACGCGCCATTCCGTACCGTAATTTTGCTAAACTTGTATTATGTACTTCCGCTAAGAAATTTCTTTTTTTCTTAACCGGCGAATGTAGTAAATTCATAATAGATATTATAGTAAAATTTGCACGACTGTTCAAATTTCCCCCGAAGTAGAGGGATAAGAAAATTTGGAAAAGGGCTTTCCGTGTGACGCACCCAGGTGCAAACCTGGTAATATATTTGGACCATTTTTGTGATAATTCTGCCAACTTGCACCGACTGTTCCATTTTCCCCGGAGCCGCAATAAAATAGATAAGATTTTTTTTTTTAATCATTTTTTTTAGTATGTTCCGTAAGTCGGATTAAGAAAATACTTGGTGCGAATGTAGATCATAACGGTTTAAAGTGTATGTCAAATTGCACCGACTGTTTCTATTATCCCCACGAAGTTACGAATATTTAAAGATTTTCACCCCATTTCACCCCCTTCCGGTGGGTGAATTTGCTAAGGGTTATATTGGAGGTGATTTTCAAGCCACACAAAATAATTTAGAAAAGTTTCCATGACTGTTTTTAATTACTTCCGCACTTTTGTAAAAAATCGCCTAATTTGACTATACTAAAATGCAGGCACCTGCATTACGCGCGCGGTGATTTATCGCGGGCGACCGAGCCACCGCCGGGCCTGGACCAAACACCACTATTTACTCTCCCACTTACTTACCAGACTCCAACAGTAGAAGTTACATTGTAATGAAACAACTTTAACGGATTAAATCGCGTATACGAAGCGTCGGAACGTTAAGAAAGTAATATACGCGATTTAATTCGTTAAAGTTGCGTTATTACAATGAGTGATAATCGCGGAAAGCGAATACAATATTATAGTAGAACAGAGGTTACAATTGTAAAATATTCCCCGTTAAATATTACAGAATTTAAAACGACCAACGTCCAACTTCTATGCTACACGATTAAAACTAAAAATAACAAACATCAAACGAGTAAATTCAATCAACAAGCGCAAATCGTTATATCTCAAAAGAATCCTTGATTTTTATAAGTCAAATCAGTCGGACTTAAATCATTTATTCTGCAAATAGGCCGCGGGGGCACTTTCACAAGTCTGAATCCACCGGCAACGTCCCATCCTCAGATTCTGACCTAGTGATAATGGCTGGCTCCCCTGAGACGTTACCCATTCAAACAAAAATACATCCATATCAATACAGCCATCGAGTAATCGTACGTTTATAAAACCTACCGCATCATTCTACCATCGCACCACTCGTCATCGGCAGGCGGTTCCTATTTCCATGAGTCACTTCACTCAACAACGCGCCGGTTCTCTAGAACCTTTCTAGCGCGTGCAATAGCGATCTGAAATGAACGTCCTGCTAAAATCCCACTGCGCTACAATATGGGATTTTTTAAAAAGGGTGTCATCAAATTTCTTCGAGTCCGGCAACGCATTGGCAATGAATCTAGGGTTGCAAATGTCTATAGGCGGCGGTGATCACTTTACATCAGGTGGGCCGTCTGCCTGTTTGCCAGTCTAAGGCAAAAAAAATACCTACATAACAAAATCTGACGAACTGCGGTTAAAATTGTGTAGAGATGTACCGTTTCCGGGAATATTCCCCATTTGTATTGGGAATATTCCCGCGAATGGCACTTCGTAAATTGTGAACCATCAGTGCGATTCAAAGTGTTTAAACTGTTAGGTTAGTGAAGTATCACTATTTTCTTACAGCGAACGTTGAACAGACAGTGGCTGTAAATAGAGTCACGTTATTGACGTTTTGGCGTCAAGGCTGTCTGCGGGCACATCGTATGTTTGCATATGTTACCGGCAATCTGTATAAATAAGGCATTCTATACATTACCTAGGCCATGTATAAAATACCTTTATGCCACATCTGGCCGTACAGTGGCATTTACCGCACGCTATGCGTACGGAAAAAACCGCTTTCTGGCCAAGTGTAGATATAAAATGATGTATATAACATAGGAGGTAATAAAGAAAGCCCTCGATCGCATATTTACATATATTACAGCTCGGGCCGCAAACATCTGTGATCTCGGCCTTTCTTTGCAACAGATCGTTGTAGAAGTATGGGGAGATCTTTGTTCAGCATAGGACGTCCCAAGGTTGAAATGATGATGATTGATGATGATGAGCGATATCGCCGAAAACGAGAAAGCCAAACTGGGCTCCGCAGTGGCTACGGCCCAGCGGCCTGCGGCGTGCGGAGCTCTCTTAACGCGATTATAAGCGTCCGCTGGAAGCACCAGCTTAATTCCCCGCCGCGCCGGCCCCTGACGAGTATTTTTTATGTAAATATATACAAATTATTGTAATAAGAGCGGTGTTATCTTGGCTACAAGGAAAATAGCAGGTAAAATTTCAAGGTAAATATTGTTCCATTTCTCTTGTCTGAATTTAATTAAAACGGCATCCCTGTTACAAGTGCGTAGTTAAGGAATATAATGGGAAAAATAATTTCGTGTAAGTAGCTTAAAATTACACGATGGTAATGGTGCCTAATTATGGCCCAAAGAAAATACTTGCCATCGCTAGTATTAATTGTGTGATGGATGATGAAAAACCAACCCAAACGACGTCATTTCAAGCAGCAATAACTCAAAAACCACATTTTTACTTAAATAAACTCGACTGCGGTAAACAATACCGCGCGTTAAAGTGCATAAATCCGCCATTTTTATTTATACCCAGTGACACTCACGTCATTAAGACGAATCTAATGATGTATCATTATCAAAATCGGGTGTGTCGTTGAGTAGATACGAGCGGACATCCATACATTTTTTTTATAAAAACCTATTATTAAATCGCGTATATTATTATACTACATTTTTAAGTCCTGACGTTTCGTAACCTTTTTCAGCGTTCGTTTAAGTTGTTTCGTTATAATGAGAGATAATCGCGGAAACCGATGACAATATTATGATTCATATTATTAGGAAGAGTGATTTATATTTCAAACAACCTCCGGACAGAGGCGTCTCGATAGAACTGTAAATTAGGTCACTTCTGAATCGAGTCTAACAAGCGTGGACGAGCGACTGAGACAAAGCGGCGCAAAAATGCCCGAACTGCAGTGTCGCTGTTAAAGAGCCATTGTCTCGGTGAGAGCCGGCGAGAGCCAATTTCCCGGCGCGCCTTCGCCGATAGCCGATCGGCCGCGGGCTCGCATCGACAATGCCACTATTTTTGTAGAACCACCTTTATTTCAAGAATAACATTGTTTTCTCAAACATGCAACGAAATATTGACATTACTTGCCTTATAAAAGGCCCCAAAATGCCTCGTTTTCGGAGCGGCTAGACGAAAGGAAATGGAATTTCATACAACATTACCGGCCTAGGCCTGCAAGATGTTTTTCATA
Source organism: Eudemis profundana (assembly GCA_947034925.1). Taxonomy (NCBI): domain Eukaryota; kingdom Metazoa; phylum Arthropoda; class Insecta; order Lepidoptera; family Tortricidae; genus Eudemis; species Eudemis profundana. Next base: position 195,704 of record OX344812.1, read on the forward strand.
CAAAACCTACAAATATAGAAATTTCAGTCACAACTGCACAAGTGTAACCCTATAAAAATACGTGCGATTACAAAGTTACTTTTGTAGTTCACAGGGAAATAGAATGGATTGGAATGTAATAAATAAAGGAAGAACACACAAAGAAACGAGATCCCATCAAAAACATTACATGTAAAAAGATGCAAGTCTCGCAACGCAGTTTCTTCTCTCAACGAGGATTCTTTATTTGAGAACTATAACATACGTTCCTCCATGGTTAAATAATAGGCAAGTCCGTGGAACTCCCGGTACTGACTAAATAAACCGACTTGATTTAACATTACATCTCAAAACGTTTTTTATTGTGCGTTGCGAGACTTGCTTCTTTTTATATGTAATGTTTTTGATGGGTACAATTTACAATAATATTTTTTTTAAACCGTCGATGTTAAGCCAGGGGATCAAAATGAAAACGTTAAGTATGAAATTTGTCCGTCTTTTTGCTAAACGTATTTCATGCAAAATCAGATGGAAGGCGATTGTCCGTCTGCCTTACAAGCGCCGCGGGGAGGCGGCTGCTCGGCCGGAGATTACGCGGGTTCGTTCCGCGGCGGCATCCGTCTCGGTTCTTATTATATTTCGGCAACCTACGCATCTTCCCGATACATCTACATATCGATACCGCAAAGGGCGTAAACGCCTCAGGTTCTAATGGTGTTTACGACCTTTGAGTCTAAATGTATCGATATTAGCTACTTAATATCAGCTACAATATTTACTGAATAGAGCTTTACAAATGTAACTGAGTGATCAAGTACGTAGTCCATTAATTACCTACGAGCTAATTACCCCCCTCCCCTCGCCGTGGCGCCCTCCCACGAGGATCTATTGGATTAATTAACTGATCTAAGTTTCCGTAAGATGTAAAGTTTCGCGGGATGTCAAGCTTGTATAACGTAATCTGGAACCGCGGAAGCGCGGAACCACATTATAGTAATTAAAGCATGTTAATGTAGTGTTCCACGATATATGCGCAAAGCAAACTAAGAGCAGCAAGCGGGATGCTGTAACTGTAAAAAGCAGGAAAATGTGGTCTCAGAAATCATACAGAATTTGGAGTCAATTAAAACCAAATTTATACATTTTCGGAACTGGAAATCAACCTCAGACAAATAAGGCGCATTTATAAGCATTCCCAACCATTATTAAAACCTACGAATAAAATGGTACTAATATTTTGAAATCGACAGGCTTGTTCGTTTGAACAGGGCACAACACAGAGGGGAATGGAGAAATTTGAAGGAGGCAGCATAAGCGCAAGGCCTTGCCTGTAAGAAGATTTGTTTGGATACTTAACTTTATATTATCAGCAGTCACTTCTAATGTTACACGGCAGAAAAATTGGAAAAGGGTATCATTTAATCGATCAGCAAAATATTCATATTTTGGTCAGCAGAAATATGTATTTGGTCAGCCAAAGTAGCTAGTTGGTAGGCAACTTATGGTTAGCAAACATTTATAAATCAGGCTGCAATTAATGATATACTGAACTGTTCTAAATTATTTTGGTCAGCAAATTAAATATTTGAGCTGCATTAAGCCATCTACGGTTAATCAAATTTTGATAAGCAATCAGTAGGTAAGCAAAATATTTCATATTGTTCATCAAAATGAAAGGTGCAATAAAACCTAATTGGCATGCACAAAATGGGCGCAACTATTCTGCCGCAATAACGCAAAAGGGCACATCTAAATAAAATTTTCGAGTTTACAATAAAATAAGCATATTTTATTAGAAAAACTTCTATTTCTAAAATAAAAAATGTCCGTGATATTCGACTTCAAAATTGACAAATTTTTAAGACGTAAAAGTTTCGATGGATGTTGCTGTCATTATAACACCTATTTATTATTGTTTTATCGTATAGAATAATTCGCTAAAATAAGCATGTTTTATGGAAATAACTTTTCTCTGAAATCAAAAATAACCGAGATATTCGACTTCAAAGTTGAAAAAGTTGACTTTCCGTATCTCCGGCGCTGCGGGAACAGCAGCCCTTCCGCCCTTGCATGACGAAGCGCGGGAACGAGTGAGGCGAGCGGATGAGGCTGGTCGCCGAAGGCGACCAACAAGCCGAAGCTGCGGAGCCGAGCGAGGGCTGCTCTCCCTCCGCGCCTCCGGCTCTATAAAAACACTCTAGGGCGCGCAGTGTCGGCACGCGTCCTAACCAGCGAGAGCTCTAGATTCGGACTTTCGCAGGCTTTTTACATTTTATAGTAAGTAGTATCTTCAAAAATAGCAATACGGTAAAAATCACTGATAATTGATAAACACTACTACTTGACACTGACAGCTGACAATCACCGAATGACAAAACAAACACGCCCACGATTGGCTGCTCGCGTCACGTGGTCTGTTTCGCTCTGCCCACAGTACTGCTGATTTTCCAAACTAAACGCAATCCACGCATGTTTTCTCTGCTAACCAATTGTAAAATCTTGCCGGCCAAGTAATTATTTTGCAGCTCGACTGTTTATTAGGCAGACAAATGATAAATAAAGCAGATTAATATTGGTTAAAATGTTAACCATTTTTAAATTATTTGCTGAACAAGAGTTGCCGCCCGATTTTTATTTATTGCCAGCCAAATCTTTGTATGCTGCCCAAACGATTTAACTGCTTATTTTTTTTGCGGATCAATTTTAATAACGGCTGACCAAAAAATTATTTTCCATTGGAAAATATTTAGTTTGAGCAGGGTTCTATCGTTCATAGGCCAACACTGCCAAGGTTAGCTGCGCTTAGTAATATCTGACAAAACAATACACTGTCTAACATATAGCTATTTATTTTAGCTCGACGCGAAGGCACGTATCGATAAACGAATCAAAGCATTCGCAGAAAGCCCGTCGTTTGTCAGCAAATATCTGCAATACGTGGGACGAGTCCGAAGTGTCCTCTCGTGTCTGTGAGGTTCTTGGCGAGCAAGACGACCCCCCACTTGCGACCTTGCTCACGGGCCCTCCACCACCCGTCCTCGACACGCCGCGATACGAGAGCTGTTCTCACTAATTATACGGACCACTTACTGCTGCCGTTCCAATATCAACTCTATACCTTAAGAATACGGTTTAGATTACGTTGGCGAAGTCTAGAGATAACTCGACTCGGTCCATGCGATTCGAAGTCATCGTGCTGAGATGAATTAAATCGTTGTGAGGGAAAATTGAGAACTAGTAGTGACGATGGGGTTGTCAGAGAAAATTGTGATTTATTACGAATGTTAGGGTGCTTTCGACGCCGTAGAATGCTTACACAGAATGAGGTGGGAGAATCCGTGGCGTTAGCAATTTCTTCGGTACGAGCAGTACGGCTGCTTTCCGGTAGCTGTTGCTCGAGTGTTTTCGGTATAGCCGCTGCAGTAGGGTACCCAGTACCGGTACCGTTCTGTAGAACCGGGACGTCCCGGTACTTTCGGGACGGGTTTTCAAAGACTGCCGATTTTTCAGGCATTCTCATTGAATATTTGGTGCATTTTAGATCCTGAAATTAATAAAAAGAAAAAAAATCACACAAGCTTGATTCGGATTTCGAAACTACCTACGAGTAATTAAAAACTCGATTCGATAATATTGTCTTCGGTTTCCGCGATTATCACTCATAGTAATAAAACAACTTAAACGGATTAAATCGCTATCGATTCGATAAGTACCGAAATAAAATTGTAAGTAATATGTTTATTTTTAACCACCGGTTCCAATTTTTCTACCGGCTGCATAATCCTTATCTTTACTTCATTACTTATTTTATTGCAAAACTGAATTAAATTTAACTTAGTGTAAGTAATTGAAAATATAGTATTTTCATCGTTAACAATCTTGTTTACTTCTAGTAGCATAAAATTGTAAAACCAATATTCATATTTTTCGTATCCCTGTAATAGTAGCCGGTGTGTTATTGCAATTTATTTTATTATGTAGGGAACCTTGCCTTCTTTGATTGAGCGAAAACTTCACAATAAGTACCTAGTTATAATTATTTTCTTAAAAAGTCTCCGGAAATCGGGTCATCTAGCGTCCCAATAAAGCAGTGGTTCCTAACCTTTTTTATGATATCACCCACATTCTCATCGAGATTTGTATTACTACCCCTCCAAAAATAGGTATTATGAGCTTATAAGAAACTACTTAAAGTAAAACGGCTCAACATTCATGCGTATTACCCCTGAGAAAACTTCGTTTTACCCCTAGAGGGGTAATTACCCCCAGGTTCGAAACCACTGCAATAAAGGTTAAATCTGGACGCGTTCATGGATCCCTGGAAATCGGGACGTACCGATGAAACAGGGACATCTGGCAGCACTAGTTCCGACTTGTGTTCTCTTCGCGTTTGTTGCACGTAACCGTGCAAATTGAAAATCGCGGCGACTGCGGCCGCACGGCTTTATCTGAGCCGCAGCGAGTATTGCCATTACGATGGAAATAAAACCCGATTTCTGTTGTGGTGAAAGTCACGTAAACGTGTATGTAATAATAAATCGTGTATACTACTTAAGTGACAATACTGCCTGGTAACAAATTGAGTGGCGATCTCTCAAGTTTAAGGTAACGGTTAGCGTACATACTATGTTTGCAGCAATAGCTGCGTTAAAAGCGGATTATTATGACTAAATAGCCGATCGTAGCCTTGCTAGCAGATAACTAAAGTGCTAGTTAATGTATGCGTGCTGCTTGGTGCTGCTCGTGGGTATACAGCGATCGGCTCACTACCCGTACCCGTAGAGGTGCTGGAGTTATCTGTTAGGGCCGATACAGACGGACTGCAACCCAACTTCAACTCCCTACGATTTGTATGGGAACTGCATCACAACTGCACGCCGACTGCGCAGTTGGCCCTTAGCTACGACTGGCTATTTATTTTAAGGCCATGCTTTGATTTTAAAGTATAACGTTGTACCCACATTACACATGTTAACAACTGTTTCGTATTGTATCGCAAACTGAGCCCAGGGAATACCGCGGGGTCCCAGTTTCACTTACTGCTATTGGCTATATCCGTTATTACCCGCGGCCCGGCAACAAGAGGCCGGAGGATGTGGACGTCGCTTTTCACATTACTGCAGGGATACTGGCAGTTACATTGTAGTTACGTGGTCTTCTATAGTCAGGCAGCGATGTAAAACAAAACCGAGAGAGATCGAACTGTCGGTCGTGGTACAATACAGGTCACATTCGTGGAGATCAGGCGGTGACCGAGGCGGGCTATTTTGAAGACTTTCGCGTGCGATTTTTCGCCGTATCGCTTGAAGAGAACTGCGCGCTACCGCTACACTCTTGACTAAAAGGCGTTCGGAACACGTCGATTTTGTTTCATAAAATGAGCTAAGATTTTCCTCCGCATCCATTAATAAATTGGTCGGTTAACAAAGAAATTTGGGGTCCAGAAACTAGGTTATGAAGTAATAACAACTCATCAAAAATGGCGCCTTCGACGCGACGCTCACACCAGCATTTTCGTTACACAATAATGTCTTTATTCTTGTAAAAAATAAAAGCGCGCGGCGGCATTGTGCCGTGCGACAATGCCGCAGCCGCCGACTTTTAATTCCGCTCAAAAATGCCTTTAACCCTGAAAACTTGTCACTTCGCCGGGAAAGTGTCGCGTCACCCCTCCCCCGGGGAGACGGGCTCAAAGCGAATAGTTCCGCGAGTTGTTAACAGAAATAGGTATGATGTAGATAAAACTACAGGCGTTTTCAAAGAAACTGTGTTAAGGAGCGTTTCAGTCGTTTTAAAAGGGGCGCGCAGATCAAATTTATTTTCTGTAGTCGTATACGTGACACGGTTACTGGCGGAACTGATGAAACTAGGATCGTTTTTAGAAATAAATAACGAAAGAAATAGGTTAAGAAAGAGGAACAAGGTGATAGACCGGATTTACACCTGTTAGTTTTACTTATGTAAGTGGACGCAGCTATACGTTAGACTGAGATAGTCAGTCTAACGTATCATGTCTAACGTATAGTTGCGTCCTTACTTACGTATAGTCTATCCGGCGCCGTTAGAGTAAAAAGCCATAAAACTTGTTACAATTACCATTGCATTATTATTATTACTTCAAAAGGTGACAAGTCGTAAGAAGTAGTGAATTTCGACCACTTCAAACACTTTCTATTAAAGTTCAAAATGCTTTTTATGTTTTAAATACAAAAGGTATCTTCACACCTGCATAGGGTTGTCAAAACTGTAATAAGTGAGTAAAATATTAAAACACAACCATAAACCACTAAACCAGATTCAACGGAATAGGTACTAGTTGAAAATTCCCGATTGTTGCAACCCTACCCTCCAATGTTTTTATTGCATTTGCAATTTTTACGCTGTCATTTGATATTGTACCTTAGTACTAACTATTACGTTAGTTTTTTGTATACGTAAGAAATCACTTGCACTCTTTCTATAATAGATAGCCAAGTCGGCGGTCAGACTATAACTAAAACTTAAATGTGTAAATCCGGCCTTAGGTGAGCCTAACCACTATTATTTAGTAAATTATTTTATCTTACCCAGGATGATTTAAGGATTTTTACACATCTACTTCAAAGTTCAAAATCTTGTCGAAACAAAAATATGTAGGTACAATGATACTGTTTCTGGAGATTGTGTTATACTATTTATGCCACACCTGGCCATAAAGTGGCTTTTACCGCACGCTACGTGCACGGAAAAAGCTGTTTTCTGGCCAAGCGTAGACATAAAATGATGTACACAACACGGGAGGTAATAAAGAAAGCCCTCGATCGCACATTTACGTCCCTCGCTTGCAGCTCGAGCCGCAAACAGTCAAGTCGACATAAAACTTCAATTAGTATAAGAAATAACGGTGATCAGAGGCGTCTCAAAGATCGACCGATATTGGCACTTATCAAAAATTAGGAGTCATTGTGACGGAAAATGATGACATTAAGTAAAAGACTAAGTCCAATCAATAGCGGATGGGACACGCAACTGCCATTAAACGATTACGCGTCAGCCGCCTCGGGCTGCGACGAACTAAGACAAATAACGTAAGTACCTAACGAAAGAGAAGGATCTCCTTTTTAGCTTTTTTTATACGCTGACTAACTCGCGACCCATACTGGGCATAGCGATCGCATGACCGGGTGGTCGGCCGTGGCGTTCCCTGGGGTCGAACCAAGTCGCTGTCCGGCCCACCCTGAGTGGATCGGACTGGGTGGGGGCCGGGGGCGCCTGGGAATGAACCTTGTCCCGGTCCACCTCGATTTGCTGGGACTAGGTAGGTGCCTGAACGCCTGGGATCGAACCAGGTCGCCTGTCCCGGTCCAACTCGATTTGGTGGGACTAGGTGGGGGCCTGAACGCCTGGGGTCGAACCAGGATGGTTGGGCCAGGGCCACCTTGACTTTCAACGTGGGTAAAAATGCTTTCGTATATCTGTCCGGATGTTCAGCTGTTTTCCTCTACAGGTCACATTTCTCAAGCGATTCTCGTGAACATTTGTGAGTAGGCTTGATAATTATATTGCTTTTTTTGTTAATTCAGTTCTTGAAATTTTCCAAAATGGCGGTACCATAGGGGTTGAGAGAGAGAAGATTCATTTTTACAGCATTACTCAGTAAGAAACATCCAAATCTTCAAACAACCAAACATCTAAGTAGGATAGAATGACTCGGACTATACGTGTTTGTGACCCGAGCCGCAGGCGATTATTACCGGTCGTGAGTACATAGTTTTGTCTTCCCTTAACGAGTAGGTAAGTGGGATTTACTCTCTGCGTGGTGGCCGGGAAATGCCACTTACGGCACGGCGAGATGTAAAACCCATTAGGGCGGTGGCCGAGTGACGGCCGCGGGCTAACGACGTTACAGACGAGCCATTACGCGGGCATAGCGCACGCCGCGCCCGCCGCGACCACGCCACGTGTAGCATATGTATGTGTACCCATCTGGCCACGCGTTTAGCCTATAGTCTGTACTTTGAGGTTTAAAAAAAGGTAAACAATAAAACCACGTGACATGGGTCGTTCAGCCAGTTGGTATTGTGCCACAGATTCAAAATGTTACTTTGAATGGCTGAACGACCCGAGTCACGTGGTTTTTTTGTTTACCTTTTTTTAAATACCTTAAAGTACAGAATATAGTGGGGGTGCCAACAGCTACAAAGTTAGAGGTCACCGGTTTAAGTCCTGGTTAGGTCAAATACTTGCATGATGAGCACGAGTTATTATTGGTTCCTGAATCGTGGATATTTTCTGTCTATTCATGTACAGATTTATCTATTTGACTGTGTATATCTTCTATTAAACAATGGTATGTTGAATTATTTTACACTAGCTTTAATCTGCGGCTTCGCCTGCGTCATTCCCGTTATTATCCCAAAGGAGCTTCCCATACAGAAAACGTGTTTTTTTGGTTTTTATTGCTATTTTAGTAATGGTGATAGGTAGATGCTCGTTATATTCACAGAATATCTATTTCTATTGCCTCTATTACAACAAATTATAATAAAAACAAAATAAAGTTAAAAATAAAATGGGGTCCCTACACAAGAAACGTTTTTTAGCGCTTTTTTGCTCGTCGGTGGTACGGAACCCTTCGTGTGCGAGTCGCACTCGCACTCGGCCGGGTTTTTCTCGTCATAATATTTTCGAGATATTTTAAAATGATACCGTATGGAAACCAATAGGCTAAGTTAGTTTTGTTTTATATAGGTAATTATACGAAATCTGAAAAGCAAAAACGGTGTCAGAGAGAAATTGCATTATAGTTTCTCAATTCTGTCAAATAATATATGCCAAAAAAAACTGTGCCCAGTTATTCGCTTGTTGCATTTTATTAATGTCATTTTATGTAATCAAGTCACAATTGACAACATTTCAAATTATATGAAGGGGGCTAAATCAAAAACCATTTCGGAAAATATGTTTCCCATATGTATCGAGGCAGTTATTTTATTTTTTTACCCGTTAATTTCCAAGATAATCGCGAAAAACTGTAAACCGGAAATGTGACGTAGATAGTACGTACATAGACAATAGACCAAAGACAAAACTAAATCTATCATTTTTTTCATGTATCCGGTTGTCACACTCTGTCAAAAGTTTTCAAATGACATTGTCAGTTCTTACATTTCGGTGTTAACGACTATTCTTATTTTACCATATTACTCTCGCTCCACTTGAAATACTTGACGACTTGGCTTTTATAACGGACACTGCTGCTTCTTTTCACGCTTACATCGCAATAAAAACGGATATCGCTGCTTCTTTAAACGAAAATTTGGCACTTGTATTTGGACTTATTGAACCTCATAAAAATGAAGACCTCAGATGGATTTGTGCAAGCATTTAGTACCAACTTGCCATGGGTTGATACTGCCATGATGTTAGAGTTCATACAAACGGACGATAAATATAATTTGGCTGGGATACGAGGTGCAAAAGCTGCCTTATCATCTCGAACTTCGTATAGTGCCGCTTCGTACCGTATAGATAGTTTCTACCCCATATTGTGTGCCCTACATTGAGCCCTGTTTTTGCTTTACATATACATGTACCTGTATATGAAACTAATAACATTATCCTAAGAAATAAAACTGTAAGGCTTAGTGCGAGTATATTTATTTTCCAAATATATAAGTTTGTGGTTCCAAATTACAATGTGTTGTTTTGTCTTTTGTCGCTACCTTAACTAGTATGTTTTGGGTTGTCATAATAAGGCAGGATGCAGGATGGCACCTCAGGATGCAGAAGATGGTGTAGGTTCATCATGAGAGGTTGACGGTGCTGCCTGGTTTGATTCTTTTAACGGTCTTCTTGTGAGTGATGCTGGAAGACGAGGTTTCAGTTTTGCATTGACATTCATGACTTTCCAATATCTATAGTTTTCCATGTCTTTCTCCAACTGTGAAATGACAAATAGGTACACGTATAATAAGCATAAGCCTGAACACCGTGCGGGTGATTTCAATGCACACTGCAAGAATTTGTAAGTGCAAGTGCCAATAACTATTTAAGAAAGTCCTATATAAACAAGGTTATATTAGCTAGTTAAGTTAAATATCACAACACATGAGTACGAACATTAACTTTATCAGTAAATAGTCCACTACCAATCTAATACAAAGGTGGGCTAGGTTAAGTATATTATTCGGTTGTACTTACATCGAGATGATCTTCACAGATGAATAACTTCCTTTTAGGAACACGATCTAGCCCCGCCGCTCGACATCATGCCTCATTTTGCCCAAAAGGGACACAAAAAAACTTTTTTTGTGGTGTCAGTCTTGTGTTATTACTACACGTTCTTATAAAACAGTTTTTAGTTTCTTTTGATGCCATGTTTTCGTTTTTACTTGTAATTTTATTGAAGAAAATTTGTGTTGACAATTATATGACAATGACGTAAACCTCAAATCAATCAACCGTCACGACCCATTTTTTTTTTAAAGCAAGGGGCAAAGGAAAATGCGTACTCGTGACGTCATATGTCGTTTACGACCTTTCAAACATTCGCTATTTTTTCACTTAATATTTTTGAATGAAAAATTGCTTTTCTGGGAAAATAAAAAAACACGTATACCTTAGAATTTGATTTTTTTTCAATACATAACATAAAATAGCCCACTTGAAAAAATGAAATGTTGTCAATTGTTGAAAGTAATGTTTTTTTTTAAAGAGAGAAACTGTCGAGTTTCTTCGGGCGCTTCTTCTCACCAGAAGGTTATCTACCGGAGCGCCAAAAGAAAAGAATCAGACATGTAAAACAGCCCTTGAGGCCTACTTGCAGAAATAAATGAGTTTTGAGTTAGAGTTTATATTTTTTGATTTTTTTGAGAAAGAGAAAAAATATAGACTTATAATGGCCATATTGTATGATTGTCCGTACAAGAATTCAGAATGGCGAAGCGCAGCACCAGTCGCTAAGGGCTCTTACACACATAAACACGATACGATATCGCGTCCTGCTATGACACGGCATCGTTTCAGGATGCGACGCCGTGTCGTGGAAAACATTCAATCAAAAAACAACTTTGCAATTCAGCTGCAACTTGTGTAGAAGCTGAGCAGTTCCCCTACAAACCGCAGCTCGCATGCAGTCCGACTGTATCGGCCCTAAGCGGGAGGCATACACGCTCGCGCCTGCGTCGCCTTTAGATAATGGTTACATTTTTACCCAGCTACAAAGGGTTCATTTAACATTACATCCGAACGCGTGAATGCTTAAAATATAAAAGGCTTCACGCCATTACCGCGCCTATTGGGGATGGATGGGAGCCATAAATATCGTTTGAATTACTTTCGCGCGCGAAAACATCACTGTATCCGCGCTTAATGGGCATTAATTAAATAAATGGAACGTTATTGCTACAACGCTCATAAAAATGTAACAACCCGTAGCGGCGCAATTAGCATCTGGATTTTCGAGCCGAAGTTCTAACTGCGCATAACGTTATTTGTATATGTTAGAGTCAAAAACCGAAAATGCTTATTGAGCGTAAAACGCCCACAACGCGTTTTAGTTTTCGCATAACGTCCAAAACGGAAAATTCGTGTAGTTGTAATGTAATCTGACAAATTAGTTACTGTTAATTGTTCTTCGTTACTGTTTGCAACATGTGACGCATGGATTGGGGTTATAGCAAGTAAGTGTGACGATCCTTAGTATCGCCCACGGATTAAAATAATTGAGTTTATTCAGAATTTGAAACTTCAGTTGCAAACTTCAGTTACGGGTTTCAGAGCTGGAAAAATTGTAAGGTTTACCAGTTCGACCGACCGAACTGAAGCTCCTAAGAAATGCAGAGTAATGGATAAAATCCTAACATTGCTCAAACAATTACGTTAGGCGTTTGGATAAACATTATATTAGGAAAAGATATGAAAGATTTGCAATCTTACCTAGTATAATTATCCATGGACGTTGGTGACGAAAGCACCCAAGGAAGGGTATATTTACAACCCTGGCACTTATAAACATAACATAGGACAGTTGCAGATTATTCCAATACTTAATTAATTTTCTTCACCACATGAATGTAAACATCGAATGATATCTAAACTGACCGAATGAATTCAAAGTGATGTAACGAAATACGATCGCGTAAGTTATTGGTTAAGGGAAAGTTATCGGAATTAAGATAATGTTTTAATTTAGTTTAATTATATTATATAGATTAGAAAATTAAGAGAAAATTATTGGTGAGTTTATGAAAGTGATTTGTGATAGCTAAATTAATAATATTATTTGCGGGTTCGAATGGGAAAACTTAGTTAATACAGAACTGATTGTCTATGGCAAAGATAAATAATTGAAAGTACCCGCTGATAAGATTCCTAAGGAATAGACCTTTTGCTCTTAGACATAAGGTTGATTTTGGGCAAACCGTAAAATATTGGCGCCTTTTTATGGACCAATCACAAAGCGTCCCAATGATATGCATATGTGTGCAGTACTCTTGAACTGTTGGATTATCGAAAAATGTTGCCAATTACTGGAGGAGCAAATTGGATTGGAGAATAATTGTATGATTAGATAATAAAATAGGTAGACTATAATTAAGCGTTCTAGTAATTAAAAAGGACATTAAAAGGATAATTTGTTTATGTGTATTATACGCCAGGACAACAGGTATTTTAGCATAAATGGGAGATAATCGGGAATTTATGTTTGAATAATTGGGAACACCGCTTACGAAACAGGCGGATATATGGACTACCCTCGAAATAAAATTCCTCAAATCAAACAAAGAAATAGGCTGTATGTCTTTAGCCATAAGGGCGATATTCAGCCAAATGAGAAAGTGGCGTGATCTTGCTTCTTCCAATCAGAGGATGTCCCGGAACTATGAATGTGTGAAATTTACCCTAATGGAGAATTGTGCAGAATGAGACTGGGATAAAGAAGTATTGGCATAAGGTTGAAAGTTATGTACATACGAAAAAACGGGAGAAACGTCTATAAAACCCGATGTAACCAAGACTTCGGCGTTCAGTCTCGCCTCGGCGAAACTGATACCAACCAGCCCTGGAGGCTGCCAACATTTAGTCGCCGATACTAGATCTCTGCGAAAGCTGTACAGGCCGGTACAGGCTATGTCTAGTGTTAGGAAATAACTGAACCTTTGCGAAAATCTTTCGAGATTATGTTCAGTTATTAGTCAGATTAGGGATCTCTTCAATTATTCTCATCTGCGGCTTGCCGACGGCGGAGCCCTGCCCATTTTCAGCCAGAATTTGGGACTTCTTCAATTATTCTCTTCTGCGGCTTGCCGACGGGGGGGTTATCGCCATTTTTAGTCAGATTTTAGGCACATTTTAGTCACATCTTAGTCGAGGGTTTATGACCAAATTGGGGAAGGCCTACGTCCATTATTGAGTCCAGGCTGGGCCTACGCGGGAGCCATGCCCATTTTTAGTCAGATTATAGGCAGATTTTAGTCATAGTTCAGTCACATATCAGTCAACGGGTCCTATGTTTGCTAAGTTAGTCCAGGCCTACCTACAAAAGGGTCATGTTTTAAATAGGAAAGATTTATGTCCATTTTCAGAAGTTCTGTCTTACATACAAGGGGTTCTTGTCAAAAATTTAGGGGAGACCTACGTTTAATCTAGGCCGACAGTCGGTAAGAATCCTGCGATCATAGTTTGAACCATAATATGAAACTTAAATCCACGTTACAGCGGAGGGAATCGTCAATTGTCAACGGCGGGACAACGGGCACGGGGGGGAAGCCGTCCGCTGCGTGCTCGACGGCGTGCACCTGGTCCTAGATTGAAGATAACAAAGACATACGAGCAACGGCGCCACGGAGGGCTGGCTGGCGGTGAACGTGCAGACCACGGCGGCGGCGTGTTCCTGTCCTTGCAGCGGAGGGAATCGTGACTATCGGCGGTGTGACGGCGGTGCAGGTGGCGGCGGCCGTGCGGGTCGGCGGCGGGCGCGTCGTCCTGTGGCAAGACCCGGTTCCTGTTCGTAGAGGTTTGAAGACATCAAGGGGTAAGTGTTTTATTTTATCACTGGTAGGGCTATCCGTGTGGGGGTTGCTTTGTTTTGGGAGTCAGAAAGTCATAGGCCTGTTTGGTTCTAGAATTGTCTAAAGTTTACTAAAGTTAGTATCATATTAAATGCATTTTGAGTCAAAGATAGCAACAATTTCGGTTGAGACGTCAAGCGAAATTGTTAGCATATTTTTTGATCGAGCATAGGCGAGGCTACCTAAAGGTCCTTTGTGCATGTGAATCTTTGTGTATTTCATCATTATGTTACTATTTTCCTACTGAAACCTTTTATGACATTGAACTATTGTTTGTGTAATGTGTACCGAATATGAATGTGTTTATACCATTTTACGAATTTTTCCTTACGATCGTTGTGTATGAAGGTATTTGTGCACAACAAATTAGTGCGCGTCATATTATTTAAATTACAGCTAATTAATGCGATAATTTCCACTCGGTTTATGGGGATAGTGCGTGTCTATATACAGGGTGTCCCTAAAACCAACTTTTATACGATCAGGGCTGATAGACCAGCTCATAAGAACCTAGATTAAGCAAATTTGACTTCAGTAAAAATCTCTTAGTTTTCGAGATATTGACGTTTTTGTAAAACTCGTGCTAAGTGATACCCTGACTCGGTGTTTTGAGTGTCATTGCTAAAATATCAAGTATTTTACAAATCTGTGTTTTGCTATGTGTGGCCAAATAACTATGCTATTGAACGTATTTTCTATTTTTGCTAATTTATTCATGCTGTGGACACAGTACAATAACAAAAAAAAGTTATTCGATTTTTTTCAAATTTCACCTCTGACTTCGAACTAGCGTGGTGAAAAAAAAATGTACCAACATAACCTGGCACTCAACGTAAAAAAATTGCGCATTTATTGTAGTTTCTAAAATGGTATAAAATTTACTAAACACTGTAATAATTTTTGAAATAATGATATTTTGTTACAAAATTAACTGTCTGCCGCCTTCATCTCATACGATCCGGTTGAACTAAGTTTGCACCTGGCGTGCTTGACATCACATACAAATTAGGTGCAAACTTCACGTAATCGTCAATATCTCGAAAACTAAGAAATTTTTATGAGGTCGATTTTACTCAGTCTCGTTTTTTATGAGCTGGTTTATCAGCCCTGTTCGCCATTTTGTAAAAGTCGCGAATTTTGATAGCCTGGATCAGTCTTTCGAAAGTCATGACTTCAAATTTCAGTATTTTCTTAATCTGCTTTTTGTTTTAAACATTACTTAATAATTATGCTATCATACCTTATCAAAATAAATTAGATTTTACGTGATTCAAAATATGACCTCGGATTTGAATCGCGTAATACTTATAACAAATTTACCATGCTAAAATAAAAAAAATAATGTAGTTTAAAACAGTAAGATTTTACACACTAGACACCGTAGTTTTTAAGATAATAGCATTTTAATTCAAAAGGAGGTTATACTACAATAATATTCCATTGGTTAAATTTCGTACCAGAATTTGAATTTCGAACAGAAAAGGTATGATAGCATAATTATTAAGTAATGTTTAACAAAAAGCAGATTAAGAAAATACTGAAATTTGAAGTCATGACATTCGAAAGACTGATCCAGGCTATCAAAATTCGCGACTTTTACAAAATGGCGAACAGGGCTGATAAACCAGCTCATAAAAAACGAGACTGAGTAAAATCGACCTCATAAAAATTTCTTAGTTTTCGAGATATTGACGATTACGTGAAGTTTGCACCTAATTTGTATGTGATGTCAAGCACGCCAGGTGCAAACTTAGTTCAACCGGATCGTATGAGATGAAGGCGGCAGACAGTTAATTTTGTAACAAAATATCATTATTTCAAAAATTATTACAGTGTTTAGTAAATTTTATACTATTTTAGAAACTACAATAAATGCGCAATTTTCTTACGTTGAGTGCCTGGTTATGTTGGTACATTTTTTTTTCACCACGCTAGTTCGAAGTCAGAGGTGAAATTTGAAAAAAATCGAATAATTTTTTTTTGTTATTGTACTGTGTCCACAGCATGAATAAATTAGCAAAAATAGAAAATACGTTCAATAGCATAGTTATTTGGCCACACATAGCAAAATACAGATTTGTAAAATACTTGATATTTTAGCAATGACACTCAAAACACCGAGTCAGGGTATCACTTAGCACGAGTTTTACAAAAACGTCAATATCTCGAAAACTAAGAGATTTTTACTGAGGTCAAATTTGCTTAATCTAGGTTCTTATGAGCTGGTCTATCAGCCCTGATCGTATAAAAGTTGGTTTTAGGGACACCCTGTATGTATGAATAGACTTAGGTCGGCTTCTACATTTTACTATGCGGTTTTACATAGTTACTCGCTAGCGATCATATGTCTTATGAACAGGGCGGATATGAGTTTCGTACACGTATGAATAGAATTAAGTCGGGTTTTACGTTTTACCTCACGGTTTTACTTAGTTGTAAGCTTGCGTTTAATTGATGCGTAAACTACCATTTGTTTATGAATAATGAGTTATGAGTTTCGTACAGGTACGGTTAGATTTAAGCCAGGTGGTACGTTATCGTATCGTGATGTGAGGGTGCGGTTTCTCATGAATTTTATAAGTGTTCATTTATCTGAACATACATATTTTCTGCTGCGTATTTGCGTGTGCAATCATACCCTCAATCTTTACTATACTGAGTTATGTATGCAACTTACTTCCTAGGAAGTTTTATTTACGAATCTTTAAGAGTACGAATTGGAACATATTCAAAACACCGAGACCTTTTGTTGGTTTCACCGGGATTTATTTATTTTAATTATTATGCATTTATGTGTTGTGAATGTGATGAGACGAATCTATTGTCGGATACTTGCATGTAATATATTGGGTTGGTTTTGTTACTTATTGCATTTCTATGAGTGGATGCTTTTATATTTTATGATGATAAACCCGTGTTCAGGCAATTATTACCCGATGTTTATTCATGTTTACATAAATTTTACACACTCAGTCACACATACTTGCACATTAATTTAGTATAGGGTAAGTTAGCAGCTGATAGTCATAAATTTATATATTACTTATAGACAACTTCAAGCATTCTTTTGGGAACCGTGTAGGTAGTAAATTGATCTTAAAGGGGGGAAAATGAGGTCAATTTAATAGGTGGATAGGGGTGTATAGTTAGCAATAGATATATCATTACTATATGATATTAGGTAGGTGCCGTGGTAATCGGGGGGAGACGGTTTGTCTGCCATATTGCCGTAATGTGACAGGGGAGCGGTCTCTGCCTCCGGACTGACTGTACTTACGAGATAGGCTAGTAGTTCTGGGGATAGGTTTCAGAATTGTACTCATGCAGGCAGGAGTCCTGTCGGCAAGGTTGCAGTTCCTTAGGGGTTACTGATAGTGGAGGTAATTGTCAATAGTGTTGGTCCGTAGTTTATATAGCTCATCCTGGTATAGTCCCGCCGTTTGTGGACCCATGGGTAACTCAGGCTGACGTGAGTGTCTACTGTATCTCCCCCTAATGGCAGTGGGACTGTAAGGAACCCAGTATCGTAGCTGAGCCCTCATCGGCGGCGCGGTACTCATTTGACTAGCGGCGGATCGCCTGGCCTCTTTTCAGAGTTGAGCCTCGCTTCGGCGAGAAGATCCAAAACGTAGTTGACCCTATTTATATTCGAGCTTAGTTCGCGATTTGTTTGACCCTTTGCTATTAGTGATCCATGGGTATCTTATAGGGGGAGCTTAGTCCTAAGGATCATACCGACCAGAGTTGAGTTGTAGTATTACCATTTCTTATATCGTCACGCCACATTATTATGCAATCCCGGGGAGGTCAAGGTCCATATCCCCGCAAATGTTAGTGGGAGTCATGCAGGTTACGACCGGTGTCTGTTGAGTATGTGATTTTGAACTCTTTAGCGTGAGTGCTTTGGGAGCTGTATTATAATTGGCTTAGGGAGAGTTTATTCTCAATTACATAACAAGTTTGAACACTTGATACACCACTCTTATTCGTCAATAAGAACCAGCTCTGGGAGGACCCTTGGTAGCTATTCGAGTAGGGACTTAGGTACACTGGTTTAATCCTAGGTTCCCACATACCGACTTTTAAGACATTAAAGTCACACTTAAAACATATCGCATTATGATTTAGGCTTTATTGACTGCTTACTTTTGATTTGTTCTTTATCATATCGATGGCAAAAAGCGAGAACGTAGTAACCGCCACTTGGTCAAAAAAATTTTTTTTGCATATTCGGAATCAGCGAATTTTTCTGCGTCGACTGGTCTGGGTCCCATGGCTCTACGACGCTTAGAAAAAACTGGACTACGTTGCAAAACGAATGTATTTTTTTGACGATGCCCACATCTAATTGCTGTAAACATCCAAATAGTAGCAATTTTCTAAACGAGTACATTTACGCTAATTTTGTTTTTTCATAAATCAAAGGGTGTGCCGGTTACAGCGTTGCCGAAATTTTGTTCCGTGGCGGTTACAGCATTTATGCATGTAGTGAAAAAATTACGAACCAAGCTTACTGCAATTATCCTAAAATAAATTATCTATGATTGACGCTTACTACATTTCATTCGAAAATGAATTAACAGCAAGCTACAGTAACGACATTTGAAACACAACGTGAAGTGGGTAGTGCTTGAAGATACAGCAATAAAAATGTGCGCTCGCGGCGATGTGGCTCGTGAATACGACCTGTGATTTAGTCTATCGGCGATCGCCGGAGCGAGTGGGTGTGCGTAGTCTGTGTACTCTGTGTGTCCGTGAAGTGAAATATTTTTATAATTGAGGTGATAGTTGTGTTCAAACAATTGTTTAAGAATTATGTTGAAAACTTATATAATAAGTAATACTTACATACAAAACATCTTTTATAGTTAGTGGGTTTAATAGGTAGTGAGTTTTATATCGATAAAAGTTACTTAAAAGACAATTTAATGCCAAAACTGAAGATAAAATGTAGAGAGTTTTAAAGTTTTCACGGGAATATTAAACCTCATTACCTATAATATTTAGTTTTAGCGGATAACAATATTATAGTCTGATTAACCCTAAGAATATTTATGTTTGTTTTTAGCACGATGAGTACAAGGTTGTGATTTTATATGAGAGATTTTATTAGCCTTTTGAAATGTAATAAGCAACGGAGGTTTTAAGTAATTTTCGTAATTATTTATTTATTTATTTAATCTTTATTGCACAATATAAATAGTACAATTGGCGGACTTAATGCCTTAAGGCATTCTCTACCAGTCAACCAATGGGCTAAACAGAAACATTGTTTTGGTGCAGGGCCTTTAACGTCAATTGGAAAACTTAAGATAAATTTACAAATATACCTACAATATACATACATACAGTATATACTTACACAAATACAATATTATATAATATACTTACATATACTACTTTACGTACCTTGTGAAAACCTCATGTCGATAATTAGTTTTGGACAGCATTGAAGAGATGCTTGCGCAACATGCGCTTGAATGTGAACTTGCTTTGTGCTTATACAGAGAGAAACGTAATGTTTTTATACAGAGAAATTGAGACTAGATAGTATTTGATTATGTTAAGACGGTAATTGTTGCTTCTGATCTTTTAATTTGTAAGAAACCTGCATTTCAAATTTGGAAACATTTTAAAAAAGTATGTTGATAAAAGTTGATTGATCCTTAAGTCGTTTTATTTTCACAGTTTCTTTTTGCCGGTGGACACTTACCACATTTCAGTTAGTCCTATAAAGAACGTAATGACATTTACGTCAAAATTATTGAATCTTAAAATAAATATGCATCTGGTTACAGCATTTATGCTTTATGGAAATAATACCCGTTTCACCATTTTAGTACATTTACTTCTGGCGTTTGCAGCGTTTTCGCGTAACGAAAAAAAGAGTTCAATTGTCGTAACCGCCACTAAGTCGTAAACCAGTCTGTTTTGTTAAATATTAAATATGCCAGTTGAAAGAAAACCATAAGTTATGAATTAGATCCAAATATCAAGCATTTTCGTTCATAAATGAAAGAGTTATGATTTTTTTTCTTGAAATCGAAAAGTTTTTTGGCTCTGGTGTAAAGTTTGCATTTTGGCGGTTACTACGTTCTCGCTTTTTGCCATCGATATTATGAAATAGGTTTGACTGACTGACATCTTAGTATAGCTAGGCCAAGATACTTGACCGTTATAGGGTTACTGACATCCTGCCTTTGACAAGACTACTAGACTTAATACTATGACTAGACCCTCTACATACAGTGACTGTACTGGTAGGTTAACTGACCGGTGGATGGTTATTTTGCGACGTTTTTTACCATTCGCAAAGCCCTACCTCACAAAACGTTGGTAGTTTCATGAATTGTGAAGATTGAGCAAATTCCATAAAATAATCCATCTTTCACAATTCTTCTTGCCAGGTATTAGAGCAGAATCAGTCTATAGATAAGCCTGTATCTTAGCTTATGTTGTCCTGCATGTGGGGAGCTGGGACTGACATATGCTATAGATACAGCACCTTAGTTATAACACTACGTTATAACCTCCCTATTTGCTGTCCTCTCAGTAATATTGGCATCTGAGCCGATACAAGAATTTCCCATAAATGTTATATGCCTCCAGGCATTTTTGTGGAGGGGGCTCATCGTCTTTGGCCGGAGCTACTGGTGATAGCGGGGATAGGAGCGTCACCCTTGCCACATCTCTAATACCTTTTTTATACTATAATATCAACGACTATAATCATACAAAAAGACTACTTCAATTGACAGACAATTTTGTATAGAATGACTCATGACTGCCTTCCCGCCTCTCTAGAACCTTCTATATAGTCTAGAATATAGAACTCTAACATGATATCATCTCTTATTAACATTACGCCTTTCTTACATAAGATAATAAAAAGTTAACTCATATATTTTATATCTACCATACTTACATTTCCTTCAATCAAGTCAAATATTCCTGCGGAGTCCCTGTCTTATCGAAAAGAGTTCTGGGTTATCTACATCACAACGAAGGGTCCTACCAATACTAGAACGATCACGCCATGGCCAAAGACAAGTTTAGATTATTAATGTAGGTATAGCACATCAACCATCCAGTAATAAGTATTATAGGAATAGTTCAGTATTAACAGCCTTCAGTACCTACACTAGAGTCAGAGAAAATTACCAGTAGTTTCAGATTCTTTAGATTTTCATTCAGTACTAAATTTCAGTAGTAAAGTTTCAGCTACAAAATTCATCGTCATGTAATTTCAGTAGGGCAGATTTTCTAGGGCGAATTTCTAGGGCGGGAAAGAAGATGTAGAGTAGCGAGAGTAGTATTTAGGTGGTAGGATAGGGAGTTACTACATAAGCATGATTATATTATGAATAGATGGAACTCGGTGTATTTTCGAAAACATACCTAATGTTTCTGGCCACAAATATTTAAAATATTCCTCCTCACTAGACTGGCATTCGTTGGTTACTTGGTAGAACTTGACAGATTCTACATTGTAACCGAAAGTGCCAGTTCTAATAAGGCAGAATCTTCTCAGTATTCACCAATATGTGTCATGACCGTGAAGTGACGTTTGGGCTCGTCCAGAAATCATGTGATCAAATTTGGCGCTACTCCCTCCCCATCCAAGATCACGTGTAAGTTTTTGTAAGTACTCATATTTTTCTGACTCCCACCCCCCCATAGACGATCACATGATTTCTGGACGAGCCCTTTCGTAAATACACCCAACTTTAGCCTTGCTTGCTCTTGCGATACTTGGGTCTCACTACCTACTTGTACTGAATACAATGTCTACCACCATGATCTTTACTTCAAACCTCATAGACCTCACATTTCAACTTCTCTATTACATAGTGTTGGTCACGTTATTCGACCACAACGCGTTCAAGTTCAATTAGTCACAAAATGGATTCTATAAGGCAGATGAAGGCTCCGTGGTCGGTCCAAAAGATGGCCGGGGGACCTGGACACTGTCCAGATGGACTGGAAGTCTAAGTGG
Organism: Eudemis profundana; assembly: GCA_947034925.1. Lineage (NCBI taxonomy): Eukaryota > Metazoa > Arthropoda > Insecta > Lepidoptera > Tortricidae > Eudemis > Eudemis profundana. The sequence continues at coordinate 217,733 of OX344812.1, forward strand.
AAGACCTTTGTCCAGCAGTGGGACACGTAGCTAGCTCATTACAATTTTAAATTACAGTCCAAAAGGCGTTTTCAGCAAAAATATCAGTACAGGAAGTCTTCACGTATCACGGGATAGCCGCGTCGCACGGCTGCCTCTGAAAAAACATTCCGAGTGAAAACGTGTCGCGTCACACTTGTAGTGTCACATTTATTATGACACCCGACGGGGCGTCACTCGAGACTCATTTAACACTCTCTCGTGCCTTTTGCGGCGAATTTCTAACACCTTTTATGGATATCCTTTGAGTCATCCAGTTTGTAAAAGAACCGGCAATAATATGTCCTGAACAGTGGTCGGTTAGGTAGTTCGTGTAGATTTCGTGGAACTTCGGTGCGTAAGCTTAATATGGATGGAGCTTTTAACTCCGGTATTTCATATGAAAAGTTTAAAGTTTATTTTTTGCGTCTTCTTTAAATTTTGCATAGTAAATATTATTTATTTAATTATTGAAACTTTATTGCACAATACAAGAGAGTACAAATGGCTTAATGCAAATAATAATAATTATGTAAATAATATTCGAGTCCCGGAATCCCAAGTCTTATCCATGTTATGTTCAATGTTTAAGGTCATTCACCCGAAATGGCACTACCTAATTCGAAGTCATGAATAAAATGACATGAGAAGTCTCAAAAAGCCAGAATTAACGTGCAATTAGGCCTTTAAGGTAAGCGCCATCTATTAGCTTAGAGTTTGTTTTATGTATATAAAGATTAAATCCACGCCAGCTCTTATACGTTTAGCTCAGTGGGAGTGCCACCGCCCACGAAGCTAGAGGTCCCGGGTTCAAATCCTGGTAAGGGCAAATATTTGTGTGATAGCAAGAGTATTTGTTCCTGAGTCATGGATGTTTTCTATCTCTATAAGTATGTATATCGTCCTCTAGTACCCATAGTATAGACTTTTTTTATACATGCATTGCTTAGTTTGGGACTATAGCTCGATATGTGTAAGATTGTCCCCAGATATTCATTTATTTATTTTTTACCTGGGGGCACGGCAGTGCCCTCGCCAAGTCGAGCAAAACAATGGCACGGCCGTCGGCCGTATTATATTGTTTCGAACTATACAATAGGAATAGAGTGGTATCAGATGCTTTTGCAGGCTACGTTTCAATACATAATCATTTCCGCTGACTGTACGTGAATACAGCCTCCTAGATGTAGCGTTGTTGAGAATAATGTTTGCAAGATTTACTGCCGAGGAGTCACGAGCAGGAGGCAGAACAAATGCTCAGTCCAGCCACTTGATAAAGGAATGTCAGCAGCTGCGTGGGCGAGTGCCGCGTAGGGAATACAATACCCGGTCAAATATGAAACCCGGGTATTACCCGACTCTAAATAAAGTCAGCAGTAGCAGTAGCGTGGCGTCAAATATATTCTTAGTAAAGCCGGAGCAGGTTTAAATGACTCTCTTCGGTCAAATGCTTTAAAATAGGCAAGCCAAATAGGGTTTTCGGGTACTCGAGTTGCATGAACTTGCCGGCATTGCTGGTGTTAAGTAAGATAAGCAAGCATGTGAGGTTTGTTTGCGTTTGCTTTAACGCGGCCGACATTAGATTTAATTTATTATCTTTAAAATTTTTAAAACAAAAAATAAAAACCGACTTCCAAAAACTTAAACTAAAAAGCAGAAAATAATATGTTAATTACCCGAAAGAAATGGATAATCAACGATTCATATATACATATACAGATATTTATAGTTTTTAACCTGCTTTTTTGAAGTCGGTGCCTGCCACGCAAAGCTGGCTATGCTGAGCTCCTTTTATCCTTAGCTGGCACCGACTTCAAAAAAGCAGGTTAAAAACTATAAATATCTGTATATGTATATATGAATCGTTGATTATCCATTTCTTTCGGGTAATTAACATATTATTTTCTGCTTTTTAGTTTAAGTTTTTGGAAGTCGGTTTTTATTTTTTGTTTTAAAAATTTACTTTATTTTTAAATTTTTAGTGGCGCTGTAAAAATACTATTTTAACCAAATAGACTAAAGTCTATTTAGTTAAAAGAAAATTTTTCCAAATCGGTCTAGCCTCAAGTAATCGGGGAACAAACCTACATAAAAATTGATCTTTGTTTTGAAGTCGGTTAAGACTGGAAACTTATATCTAATAAGAAGTGCACGAGAAACTAAGAAAAATACCAAAATCGCTATATGTGTGCCTCTAATATTTGAAGAGTTCCCTCGATTTCTCCAAGATCCCATCATCAGATCCTGATTTGGTTGCAATGGAATCACCTCGGAAGTATACCCTTTCAAACAAAAAAATAATTTTCCAAATCGGTCCAGCTGTTTTTAAGTAATCGGGGAAGAAACCTACATAAACATTTGTTCCTTTTTTGAAGTCGGTTAACACTAAAAACTTATTGCTAGTAAGAAATGGACAAGAAACTACGAAAAATACCGAAATCGCTATATGTGTGCCTCTAATATTTGAAGAGTTCCCTCGGTTTCTCCAGGATCCCATCATCAGATCCTGATTTGGTTGCAATGGGACCATTTCGGAAGTATACCCTTTCAAACAAAAAAAGAATTTTTCAAATCGGTCCAGCCGTCTTCGAGTAATCGCGTAACAAACATACAAAAAAAAAAAAAAAAAAACATTCAGACGAATAGAGAACCGGCCTTCTTTTGGAAGTCGGTTAAAAATAAAACGATACACGCATAATTTTTATTAAAGACTGGTTTTTTTTTTAACCCGGGTTCTGAGTCAAAATACCCGGGTTTTACACGACTCTATATAAAGTCGGGTACCCGTGTACCCGGGTTGCATTCCGTAGTTGCATTACCTACAATGAACTTGTTGGAATTGCCGGCCGTGTTAAGTAAGTTAAGCAAGCATGTGATGTTTTTCGCGTGTGCTTTAAGGTGACCGACCAAGGACCTTAAATAAATAGCCGGAAAGAGCCTCGGTAACAAAGGACTGAAGCTATTTTTATGAAGTCGGCTGCTTGTATATACGAGCCGCGAGCACACATCAACTAGTTTTTTCCTATTGCGAGCAGCACGCACACATAGGTAGCCGGCTTATTAGATATGCTTCAGTTCTTTGCTAGCGAGGCTCCGTCCATCTATTTATTTTTAGGTCCTTGCGGCCGACTTTAACTTATTTATTATCTTTAAAATAAAAGGATAGTTACTTACATGTATAATTTTTATTAATACGGGTTCTGAGTTAAAATACCCGGGGGTTTTGTCCGACTCTAAATAAAGTCGGTTACCCGCGTACCCGAGTTTTCGGGTACAAATATTGCAATCCCTAGTGCCTTGACGGTGACAATAGCCCGCGGCGACGACTGGCTTCGAAGCAATTAACACCTTAAACTTTTTATCTTAAGGTTCAAATTGGAACGTTGTAGAAATCGGAATTAAAACAGTGCCGCTTCATTTGCAACTTTATTTCGGTTCATTAGAGCGCGTATTCGAGCGAAGCATGACAAGAATAAGCCGTACTGGCGGAGACACCTGTGCTGGTATTTATAGCTTGGCAACTTTGTTGGTGACACTCATATGTGTGCTTTTTGTTATGTGCAGCTGTAACTACTTACACAAGTTACCGCCAACACGAACGGCTGCCTTCGGAGGCTGCCTCAGTCGGTCGCCGTTCGTGTTGGCGGTAACTTGTTTAAGTAGTTAAGACTGCACATAGCAAAAAGCACACATGTGAGTGTCACCAACGAAGTTGCCAAGCTATAGTCACAAAGCGTCCACTTGACGAGCAAGTTGCCGATGTAAAATAGTTGCAGAAACGCTTCGAGATCGCTTTTGTTAGCCCGTGGTCAGTAACTGCAATTGAATGCAACTGCAACTAACGTCAGTGCACAAATCTGTGTACTTGTAAATTGGGATGATGTTGGATATGATTTTACTGTATGTCTAGCATAACTGGCCGCGACTTCGTTTCTCGCGCGACTGAGCATCACCTGTCACTGTCACACTATATTGAGTGGGAAAAGATGGGTAGCATTTGTCGCTCAACAAAGAGTCGCGTGTCACAGTTGTGCTAGAGGTACTGGAAGCTTTAGTAGATGTTTCTTTGTCCGCATGTTTCTTTTTAATGGTTAATAAGTTTGCGAATGACGTTGGTCCCACCCGATGAACAGTGGAGACGAGGTCTATGATGGAACACGGTTGCCAATAAGATGCCTCACTCTAGGTCGTAAGTTACCGGAAACACAGACGCTGGAAGCAAAGTATAAAGACGAACAAGTAGTCCAACTATGGCCGTTTAGGAGCGCACAACACGTATTCACACAGCGCGCGATAGTACGTCTGTGTGAGTGCGATCCATACTGGAGCATTCTTACGCATTCTTAAATCTTTACTTGTAGTGCGTTCGTTCGTACCGCGCACACATTCAAGCGCGCGATGTACCTTTTGTAGGAAGATAAACTACAGTATTATACAGTATATAGAGTTTTACAGCATATAGTATTACAGTATTGCTGGAAGCGACTTCCAAGCTTTGCGAAATTTTCTTGGAGTCTGTCGTTGGCGTCGTTTTACTAATCCGATTGGAAAACGAGGAAAATGGGGTTAAGCACGCACTCTCTAAAATAAACCATCACGCAGCAGGAAAAGCGCTCTGAGATTGAGATTGAGATTGAGATATTTATTAATAAAATCATAAATAATTTTACACGTCACAAAGGTATATACATAATTATAAATTTATCACTAGATTAAGTAATTATATAAAATATATTAACTTTTGTTTTCAATGATTAAGTAGTTACATTTTTACATTCAGTTCAGTTATTATAAATAATATCATTTTTGGACATCGGCAGTTCTCAACATAAATTCACTTATAGTGTAACAAGCCAAACCAATTAACATTTTCTTAAGTTTACATTCAAATAATGCCTCACTAGCTGAGTTAATGACCTCTTTCGGAAGTGTGTTATAAATTTTTACACCCATGACACCGAGTGATTTTCGCACCTTGGCCAGTCGGCAGCGCGGGACCAGCAGAAGGTGCTCGCCGCGCGTGTTGCGGCCGTGGTTCTGCCCACGAGTTGTATATAGCCCTAGATTAGACCTTACATATTTGCAGGCTGTTAGTATGTAAACACATGGAAGCGTAAGTATTTTGTGTTCTATAAATAATGACTTAGCAGGATAATCATAGGGTTTCTTTGAAATTATCCTAAGGGCACGTTTTTGTAATCTAAATAGTCTATCACATTCAGCTGCAGTAGCCCATAGTTCTACACCTTGAGTTAAAATTGAGTGGAAGTACCCATAGTACGCTATTCTGAGGTTTTGAGGCGTTAGGGATGGCGCGAGTCTGCCAAGGGCGAAGCACGCTGACGCTAGCCTGTCAGAGACCGCATCTCATCTCACAGAGGAATGGCGACGTGTCGTAAAGCGTGCCACTAACACCTGAAATGACAACTACGCCCACTCAGTCAAGAGTAACACAGATGAAAAAGAAGAAGAATGGGCTAGAAAAAAAAACACATAGCACCTAATGAAGGCTACTGCGAATTAGTTTCACCGCTAGAGGCGCTAGTGTAGCGTGAGGTCTCCGAAATGTCAAATGTCACTCTTTGTGGGGGGCTACACGGGTTTGTTATAATTATAATATTGTTATCAATATTTTGCAATATCTGAGATTATTTATGGTAAATATGAGCCACGGATCCACGAGTGTCAGTGCTTTGAGACAGTTTCTTCATCGGAAACTTATGTCCTGTTTTTTCCCAACTAACCGCAATACTGCGGCATGCTCCATGTTTTTTGGTACGATTTTAAGGCATTAAATACGATTGAGATGTGAACTTCGTTTTCACACCCGTATAATAACAAACTATACTTCAAGACCCTATTAGACAGTAGCGCCAACTGGTGAGAACAAAAGGGGTAGCCCTCATTAAAATAGATATAGACACTAATAACAAAAGAGCATCGTTATCTAATATAACAAATGCTAGATTCAGTGTATTGTTTCTTACGTTCCTACATCATTTTGGATATACACAGAAAACAAGATACCTTCCATTCTGACGTGAGCTGTTGTTATTTACGGAACAATAGTGAAGTCACCGACTAAAGGTTGTATTACAATATTGTCAGTCAAAATGCGTAATAATACATAAATAAGTAGGGAGCCTGACGAGCGAAATGTCGACAAACATTTCAATGAATATTAACTTTTCATAAAATTTTCATTTCGTCGATTACTTTTTCTCTTTTTGTAAAGGCCGTGGCTGTGATGTGATATATACGTTGCAGTTTTGATTCGAAAAATGTACGTACGTTATAATATAATTCGATAACTTTTCTGTTTAAATTATATGGTTTAAAAAACGCTGTTTACAACTTCGTTTGACCATAAAAATTCGCGCAAAAAGTTAACTTATAGCTTTTTTGGTTTCACACTTTTATCAGCAAAATATATATCGAAACATAGGTGCTGACGTTTTTGAGCATTTTCTACGGATACTATTTCTTTAAATAACTTTCTTTTCCTATCGTCCAATATTTATCTTACCTGCGTTCAGCGAAATATTCGAAAAGATAATGCTAACGCAATTGATTTCTCACTTTAATTTGAATAGAATTTTGCACGATCAACAGTTCGGCTTCACAAAAAGTAGATCTACTACAGATGCTGGTGCAAGTTTGATAAAATTCATTTTGCAGGCATGGGAAGAATCGATGGACGCCATCGGAGTCTTCTGCGACGTTTCTAAGGCTTTTGATTGTGTAGATCATAGCACTTTACTTTGTAAGCTTAATTTTTACGGTATTAGAGGACATGCCTTAGATCTAATCGAGTCATATCTAACACAGAGAAATCAAAGAGTAAATAAGCGATAAACAAAGCCATTTCTGCAGAGACAGTGGTGGAGATGGGAGTACCACAGGGACCTATTTTAGGCCCATTCCTATTCCTTGTTTATGTAAATGATCTACCATACATGGTAAGCCGAAGATCATGCATTGTTATGTTCGCAGACGAGACGACACGTCTTTACTGTTCAAGGTTAATAGGAAAGATAGTGAACTCGTTGAACCAAATAATACCCTCTCTATGATATCTGACTGGTTTGCTGCCAATAACTTAGTATTGAATCCAAAGAAAACGAAATGTATAAAATGTAAATTTAACTTCTAATATCATAATTAATTGTGAAACGGTTGAATGCGTAGACTCAACAGTATTTCGAGGGATTACTTTGGATTCAAAATTGCAGTAGGGCTGTCACATAACTGCGATAGCAAGTAGGCTGAGCTCCGCTGCCTTTGCCGTTAGGACAATAAGGCAGCTTACCAATGTAGCGACGGCACGGTTGCTCTACTTCGCGTACTTTAATAGTATTACCACCTACGGTCTTATTTTGTGGGGATCGGCTGCAGATATTGACACAGCTTTTATTCTGTAGAAAAGGGCTATTAGAGCAATTTATAACTAGGGGGCACGCGAGTCATTGAGAGAGTTGTTTAAGGAAATAGATATTCTTACCCTGCCGTCGCTATATGTACCTATTTGAAACAATAATGTTTGTTAGAAAGAATCTACATAGTTTTCCAACGAATGTTGATAAGCCAAAAGTTACAAGAAACACTGGAAAGCACAAAGAATCATTTTACAGACTGGCAAAAACAAGAAACTCATTCCTGGGAAATTCTGTTAAATTCTATAATAAAATTCCAAAAACAGTTACAGAGCTCACAGACTCTAAATTTAGATCTGTTGTAAAAGAAAAACTAATTGCTCGGGCATACTATAAAATAAAAGACTATGTCATGGACAGGGATATTTGGAAATGATAACGTCCTGCATGAGTAATCATTAGAGACCGGATCTAATGTAGCGATCTCAATATGAATATGGATATGACTGGTATAATTTATTATTTTTTCTACACACTAAAACAATGTAACTTATCGTAACTTCTTCTTTAATATTTCTTCTTCACAATGCACAGTAAAAATTAAGACCTTATACAACCAACATGACATTTATTTAACGAATTGCACTAGTCATATCCATTTTAATATTGAGATCGCTACATCAGATCCGGTCTCTAGTAATCATTATTTTTTTTAAATAAAGTGCACCTACTGTGCAAAAACTGTGTAGTAGTCATTAAGTTCTGATATAAGTTAATATTGTAATTGTTTTGAAATAACCACATTTTTACTAAAAAAAACCCGACCGCGGTGCACTTTGAAACTGCATAAAATCCGCTATTTTGTTTATTTTAACAAACTTCATACCCAGTGACACTCGCACCATCAAGACGAATCAAATGATGTATCATTTATCAAAATCGGATGTGCCGTTGAGTAGTTACGAGCGGACATAGGAACGGACATACATACATACATACAGGTCAAACACGTAACCCTCCCTTGGGCTTCGCCGCAGTCGGGTAAAAAATATACCTCGCCGAGTTTCTAAGCCGGTTCTTCTCGGGGCAGAGGTTTACACTGGAACCGGTGTTAAATCTTGACATTCATAAGTGCATTTTAATATGCCTAAATTGAAGAATAAAGTACTTTGACTTTGACTTTGACTTAGCTCAATAGTTCATTTTCAGCGAGTCTACGCGACTTAGTGTCAGCGGGTGAGATGTAGTTAGTTCTAAATGGCTGATGCGCCCGGAGAGCCTCGCCTTAAGCGCATTTATAAAGTCTGCTCCGTAATAAATAGAAAATGGAAGCAAATGCGAATCCCAGCGCCGCTGATCGCCGCGTCGCTGCACAAGTGCCATTGTTACGCTCCCGCGCAATATGCATACGGACGCAGTTTGTCGCAGTCACTGAAGGCTGCGTTAGAGCTGTGCGAGGTAGCGGGGCAGTGTGCGAGGAAAGTCCACCAATGCCGGGCCGCGCTGAGCGAGGCTAGGCACGTTGATTGGTGGATTTTTCCTCGCACACAGCAGAGCAGAGCGCTGCTACCTCGCACAGCTCTAGTGGAAACGCAGCGGAAGGCTGTTATCTTTATTATTTGGTATCACGACCGTAAATAACCTTCGCGCGGACAGGATTCAGCGGGGAATTTATCTGATCTCAGCTTGTAGCTTGTTGTAAAGCACTTATCTGGGATTATTTTTCTGCAAACGGAAATAAAGTCATCAATTAGAAGCATGTTATAAATTTCTATAGTTAAATTCTTATTATTTTGGAAGCCATTGTTCCTCGCAAAACTCAACGCTACAACAGTGACCGATTGAAGTTTGATTGACACTCAATTTGAGAGTCAGATATTGTTGTTTATGCCGAGAGCTTGAAATTGCATTTGTAGTGGTTGTACCGTTCGCATGAAAATGAGAATAATTGAAGTATTTCTCTTAATTTAAAAAATATTCAGGATTTGACACTGAAATTATTTTGGCGTTTACTTCTTCAATAGGTATAACAACCTCTTTTTATGCTGATAGTACGGGAAAACAGAAAATTCAAATATAGAATGCCTAGGTAATTTATCTAGACATAATTCTGAAAGCTTTTTCTCCGGAATGGTAATTTTGTCGCAGAAGGTGCAATATAAAGCATAATTAGGTTAGGTTAGTTATACCCTGAAAAAATAAAAAATCGTTCAACGCCACCTGGGCTTCAGAATAATGAAATTAGGAAGATTGATGCTTTCAGAATATAACTCTCCACTAAAACATCGCGTTATCATTCCACTTTGTTGGAGTCTCTACACCTCAGCTTTTTGCTAAGTAATGCTCCCATTAAACGTTGGCGCCTCCGTGAATAAACCCATGTCCTACTAATAATTCCAAAATAAATTCACCTGGAATTGTTATTGAGTCGAATTGAAATGTCGCAGAAATCGCGCGGCACCATTCAGCGCCGCACAATGGCTGTGCCGGCGGCAGTTCTCGGCTAAGCCCGCGGCGCGGGTTCTACTCGCACGGCGGGTCCTATTCTCGCGGCGGGTACGGCGGGCTCGCGCCCCGTGGGGCACGGAAGCTCGCGGATTCACATTAAGTTACATCGAGTTACCGAAATGGCCACCCTTTATCGGGACGTTACGGGATGTGTTCGGTGAACGCAGTTGGACGCTTGGGAATAGTCTTTCACAATAAAACTATTGAAATTACTCAAGACCCTCATATGTAATGTAGTTAACTATACACGTTTCAGTAAACATGTAGAGTTTCCGTGTAAAAAATGTGTATTTCTTTTAATTAAATGTGTGCGAACACGTGATCTCTTTGACCAGAGGTTCTTAACCTTTTAGTGATGAGGGACCATTTGACAAAATATGTGTCTTGCTACGGAGCACCAACGTGCGATAAAAAGTAAAGGTACGTTATGGATATTGTCGCTTGCGTCCTTCAATCTTGATGTCCTATAGTAACGGAGTCGGATACGACGCAAGCGACAATATCCATAAGGTACCTTTACCCGCGGAACGTTACAAATAGGTTTAAAGGTAATCACACTAATATTATAAATGTGAAAGTTTGTGAAGATGTTTGGGTGTTTAGATGTTTGAATGTTTGTTACTAAATAACGAGGTAACAACTGATTGGATTGACTTGAAATTCAGCATGCATTATATCCCGGTAAATAGTCCTCTTGGCACAGTAACGGGAACAACGCGGGCGAAGCCGCGGGCAAATGCTAGTATAATATAATTTTCGGATAGCCACGCGGATCACATCAGGTGCTTCCAGGGACCACCAGTGGTTCGCGGAGCACTGGTTAGGAACCACTGTCTTTGACGATAGATCCGCAGACTTGACAGGTGCAAGGCTGAAGATTACGTATTGTAGTGTTCGCAATACGCATATACACATACAGTACACACACGCACTTTCAGGTAGGTGCATTATAAGTGCCTGTAACCGCGAATTTGTACCTTTCTGGCTCACTTATTAACAACTAGCATTTTCCCGCGGCTTCGCCCGCGTTCTTCCCGTTACTGTCCCAAAGGAACTCTTTACCGGAATATAAAGTATCCTATGTTTCAACCCAGGACCTGGTCTACTTACATGCCAAATTTCAGCTTGATCCGTTCAGTTGTTACCCTGTTATTAGGTAACAAATATCCAAACATCTTCACAAACTTTCACATTTATAATATTAGTGGGATGGGAAGTGGGATGCATATTATTTGTGTGGTGTCTCGTCCCGTCCCGCGGCTGTCTCGTCGTCATGCCGCCAACGTCACGCGTCACGCCACACGCCACGTGTGACGCCGCACGCAAAAATCCCGCCGAGGGCTCGTCACGCACAGATAAGACAGGTCGTCCGAACACGCAGCTTATTACGTCCTCTTACATAACTGATATTACTTTTGGAGGAATATTAGCGGATTCATAGAATGGTATGGAGTTGTTATTAGGACGACTCACGGTCAAACGATCATGTTCACGTTCACGTTCAAAGGTTGTCTGGAAGAGATTGCTCTTTAGTGATTAGATCGCCTGTTGTTTACCAGTTTTTAACACGTTCGCCGACGGTAACGGGTATCACTGTAAGGTGTGAACCACGCTATATGACGGCACGGCTAACGCAGTATTTATTTGCGATTGCCTATAAGTTAGTACGGTGCTTGCCGATCAAAACCCATGCCATTATGACGGAGCAAATTTTTACTGTCATGTGGGGCACAACAACGATGACACTACCGTCGAAACCAAATGTAATCTCAAACTCGTATTTGACTCTGACTCACACAGATGGAACGGATCTGTGTAAGTCAACACACACACGCAGTGGTCCATTTGCCGCTGTCGTTCTGAAAGATCATTTTACTATCATTTTAGTACATACCATAATTTGGGTACCGCTCGACGTGTTAAATTTTACATTGCAAGGTACTATTGGTTTGCAATTAAGTATCATTGTTTTGTATGGTTGAATGTTTCAACAAACTGTAGTTATGTAAATATAAGAAAACACACAATGATCATTAAAGGTAACAGAACAAAATAAAAAAATAAATCATTTAAAATCGTAAAAATATGGGTCGCTTAATCGTAAAGTTTTGTCAATTGATACTAAAACGCGCTTTTCATGGACAAAGTTATAAATATACTTGTGTTTCCATATGCCTGCAGGTGCAGGACAGCGCTAGTCTAACGTGACGTCACGGTTAAGACGCATTTTGTTTGGAGTGACAACGTAACGTAATCATTTGCGTTACATTTTGAACACTTAAGTGACTTGAATATTGTTACTGTTATGGATCAACTCGTGTAAACGTTAAGTGTAGCCAAGCGATTATTCAGTAAATGTAACAGATATCACGAAACGTTTAACTGACGTCGAAAGCACGTTACCCAATGAGTAAAATCACATCAATAACTTTATTTTAATAAAACCAGCAATATCCCAATTACGGTAGGGAAATTACAGCCTCAAGGAACGTCGTACTAAATGTATGCGTTTAAACTTAATATTTTTAATATTACTACTATTATTTAAGAAATGGTATTAATGTGATTTTACTCATTGATTAACGTACTTTCGATATCAGTTTAAAGTTTTCTGATATCTGTTATATTTACGTAATAATCACCTTGCTACAATTAACGATTACACCCGGATGTATACGGACTTATGTCTGAAAGTAAACTTTCCGGATTTGATTTAAATTAACTCTCCGATACGATAACGAAACTCTCCCGCACGTGTGAACTCGGCCAATCAAACACGAGTTAAGTGGGCTGGGTAGTTAATCGGTGATGGGTTCATTTTACTCAATCCTGTGAGCTACAACGGGTTCACCTAAGCGCAGAAAACCTCTAAGTATTGCCGGAGAACATTAGTCTAAATAGAATTTAAAAGAATTCCACTTTATGCATGTACTTAGTTAATATTATTTTAATTTTTCTCTTAAATGTTAACTAAATTAACATTGATTTTTATTGACATTGTTAAATAGATTTCTGACATTAAATTTTATTTTTTGCTGTTTTTGACGCGTGCCTTCCAAACCGGTGCTTAAAATACGTCTGCGTCATTTGAGCATCGGTTTAACCGCACCTTAATACGATGCATTCCATGAAAACATCTACTTTTTGTCACTTACCTAGGTACTAAACGCTATCATAGCTACCCTAATAAAACTTATTACCTGCTAAGTAACACTACCAATGTTAAAGTCAAATCAATGCTGAAGTCACTGCATGGAAAACGATTCAGCAGAAGCTGTCTTCATCAAGTTAAGCAAGATAATCAGCGTCCTAATTTTTCATGTCAAAAGTATTAAAAAATTGGCCAAGTGCGAGTCGGATTTGCACACGAAGGGTTCCGTATCACCGTCGAGCAAAAAGACGCCAAAAACACTTTTATTGTACGAGGACCCCTTTTTATTTGAATTTTTTTTTTAATAATTTGTTGTTTTAACGCTAAAGAGAAATACATATTGAACATACCAAGTATTTACCTATTACAATGAAGCAAAGAGACGCCAAAATCACGTTTCTTGTATAGGGACCCCTTTTTTTATTATTATTTGTTATTATAGCGGCAGTAGAACTACCTACACATTCTGTGAATTATCAAGTAGGCATCTACTTATTACCATTATTAAAATCGAGCAGAAAACGCAAAAAAACACGTTTTTTGTACTTTCCCCGTTTAAGTCTTAAATTAGTTTTCTTTTTATTATTTGATCTTTTAGAAATAATAAAAATACACATTCTGTAAAAATTTCAAATCTCCATCTATTACGGCTCAAAATAAACAGTCGTGTGACTGACCGACACAGACAGGTTTCTTGTATCGGGACCCCCTTTTATTATTTATTTTATTTTGTTTATATTATATGTTGTTACAGGGGCAATAGAAACACATAATTTTGTGAAAATTCCAAGTCTCTAGCAATTACGGTTCAAAAGATGACCCTGTGACAGACGGATACACGAGCAGACGAATAGACGGACAGACGGACAGCGGAGCCTTAGTAATAGGGTTCTGTTGGCACCGTTTTGGTACGGAACCCTAAAAAGGTAGTGTCACTAACGTAACGTTTCTGTGAAATGTTCCAGTAACAAATGAAGTCCTGGCCATTTATTAACATTGCAAGTCATTCTATTCAGCGAAGGTCCGAAACATGCAGCGCCTCGTGCACACATGGCTTGAACTGCAAGCGAGCCCCGCGGGAGCCGTCCAGGTCATGTGGCGCGTGTCACGGAGCGTTCGAGCCGTCGGCAGCTCGATTTACTGACGGAGGCTGGTGCAGAGCCCTGAGGCCTGCGTCGCTCGGCGACGGCACTATTTATCGCTGCATGTCGCTGACGACGCTCGCTTGTTTACGGCTAATGTACTGTAGACTAATTCACAACTTTGCCGTAAATCTTGTCTCTAATATACGGGCCGCAACAGAACGAGGGACTTTCCTGCAAATGTGACATTGTTTAACCGTAAATTATCTCTAAATAAACTGTAATATTGTCTTCGGATTCCGCGATTATCACTCATAGTAATAAAACAACTTAAACGGATTAAATCGCGTATATTACTACATTTCAAGTCCCGAGGTTTCGTAACCCTTTTCAGCGTTCGTGGTCGCGGGTAGATTGAGAAAATCATAAATTTCCTCTGTCAACATTACTGTTGTGCAAACCTACCCACTTTAAAAAAATACAAATTCAATATTAGTGTTGCCAGATGGGCGTAATGTGTAAAGATGTTCACACACATGCCAGAAGGGCATAAAAACCTAACTTTAGAAAAAACTAGCGGCGCTTCCAAAAGGCATACTTGATAAGAAAGAAGGCCAAGGAAACTTATCAGCCACGCCTTATGCAAAAAAGAAAATAATTTAAGCAAAAGACTCTAGGTATGCTATTTTTGGTAAAACAAATCAGAAAAAAGTTTATTGTTAACAGACGGGCCTAATGTGTAAAGACGTTCACACACATGCCAGAAGGGCTTACTATCCTAACCTTAGAAACTAGCGGCGCTTCCAAAAGGCATACTGGATAAGAAAGAAGACGCCAAGAAAGACTTAAAATGTAGTAATATACGCGATTTAATCCGTTTAAGTTGTTTTATTACTATAAATAAACTGTGTTAATATCTGCCACCGTTTTCAAGTTGTAGCTCGTCAAACTTATAAAAAACCACGTATGTCAAGCCTATTTAATTTACAGACTTCGCTTCGCTTTTTGATCATGTGTGACATACATGAAATCTATATTTTTAAACCTTATCGTTTTTTACGACCTCTTGCGACCCCCCTAATGAAGCCTCGCGACCCCCCAGGAGGTCGCGACCCACACGTTGAAAAACACTGTTTTAGATTACAGAATGATGATAAAGTTATTAGGTATTTGCTTGCTTGCTTGCTTTTATAACTATAACCGGTCCAGTATCCAATCGAAGAACATACAAATAAAAATTTTAAAAGAATAAATCTAACGAACTGAAAACCTCAACATTTTTTGAAGTCGGTTCAAAACGGTTCATTACTAAGCATTTACAAGTCAATGTTACGGCAAGGGCCATAAATTGTATTATTCAGTCTGCAAATACATAAACATGATGATATCCAATTCTTACCAAATGCAGATGATGTATTATTGTGTATCATTATTATGAAACCGAACATCATTAGAGTTGCGTTTTCAGATTGAAGCTACAAACCTAAAAGGCCGTAGGTCCATATGATTTTTCATAGAGTTAGGTCATTCTAGAATTACGTGACCGCGTATATCGCATTTACGTAATCGCAAAATCAGCTTAGGCTCTGTAGGGTTCACAAATTCGCCGTCCACGTTATATCTAATTTAATTTCACCCATAGGGCACATTCGTACATAAGTAATTTAGGTAATAGGTTTAGTTAGGTTTATTTAGTTATTAAGTTGTAAATAATGTTTGTTTTTTTTTTAAATTATATTTAATGTGCTTTGTGTAAATAGAATCCCATCAAAAACATTACAAGCAAAAAGATGCAATTCTCGCAACGCAGTTCTTCTACAACAAAAAAAGTTTTGAGATGTAATGTTAAACTAAGTCAGTACCGAGGCCGAGGGGGTGTCTACAGAGCTCGATTTCCACCGATTTACCTATTATTTAACCGTTTTAGCGTTATAATCACCAAATATCACCTAGAGGGAGGAGGGAAGGTCAAAAATAGGCCTTTGATCACATGATTTCTGGACGAGCCCTTAGTGTTAAAGAAAAATGTATAGCGTCAAATTAATTTCTTCCACCAGTAGGTTTGTCCACTCACAGATTTTTGTCTTTTAAACGATATGCAACCTATCCGAAAATGTCATCTACTCAAACTTTATTATAAATATTTTCATCAATGATTTAAGACTCAAAAATAAAATAATTTATTTCTGCAAGTAGGCCCTCAAGGGCTCTTTTACACGTCTGATTCTATTGTTTTCTCTTCTTTTCGCGCTTCGGGTAATGACCTTCTGGTGAGAAGAAGCGCCGGAAGATACTCACATCTTTCATCAGTTTCTCTTTACAAGTATTACAACAATATGACGTAGTAAACAAACATAGTAACATTAAGTTGGTTATCAACACCTTTTTTTTTATTTATTCATTGCTTATACATAAGACGTGCTGATTTTAAAAAGTGGGCGTTATGGGGCAAATTTCAACGTCTGTCTTGTTAGCCGTTATCGTTCTATATGTCGGCGGCCGATCGTATAATTCACCAAACCATGAAATTACCAAACCAAATGGCTAATTAAACCAGTTGGCTGGACAGTATAATTCGCTATATCATGATATTCCTAGGCATATCATGATATTCCTAGGCATATCATGATATTCATAGGCATATAATGATATTCCTAGGCATATAATGATATTCCTAGGCATATCATGAAATGCCGGCATTTCATGAGCCACCAGTGGCCAAAAATGCTACTACTTTACGATCTGCCCGGTATGTAGCTAGGAATATCGACGAATACGTTGATCTCATCGACCTGCCGTATTTTGTATTAAGCACATGCCTGGCCAAATCTTAGACATATCATGAAATGCCGGCATTTCATGATATGCCTAGGAATTTCATGATTTGGCGAATTATACGATCGGCCGCCGACATATACATTATATTTCGACGGGACCGACATTATTTGATCGCCAATTACAAACTATTACTACTTCACGGATCAAATTATGTTCGAATCGAGTTTGACAGCGAAGTTCTAAATTAACCTACCGTTCGAATCAATTTCGCTGATACATGAATCATTGTTTCGAGTGAATTATTATGAAAGCAAGTTGAATGATTAGAATAGTAGTTTATGTGACTGTTACATAATGAAAGGAATTTAAATACGAGTGTGTGTTTATAAAACGAGTCGACGGGCGAATTTCGTAATAGCATCACTCGAATGTTTAAGGCGGAACGTTTCAGAGAATTTTCGTACTTTCAGCCGCGATTGTCTCCGGCCGTGATCACTTTCTGTATTTGAAATAATATTTATTAATTCGATAGTACTTTTCTTTCTGATTCCGCCAATAAGAAAAAGATTCAGGTGATATTGAAGATAGATATCTTTCATCAAGGAAAGATTTCCTTGATTCATAAGAACTTTATAACATTTTGTGTGTTTGTTTGTATATTTTTATTATTACAAAATAATATTTTAATTTAAAAGTTATTTCTCAAAAACAGGCTTGCTCAATACTTTTAGCCGAGGCTGAATAATCCAACTTGTTCCAAGGTCGCTCAAATACTTGGTAGAGTATTTCACAAGTTCACCATCAATGTCATCGCTATTATAATTGGCTATTTTACAACTATTATCTGTTGTACCTATGGTATAGAAAGACATCTCCATGATAAAAATATTAGTGAAAAAACTAGTTCAATATCATAAAAACTCACCGAGATACGACACTGTTAAAATCACATTTTTAAACTTTGCCAAAAAACTCTTCATACTAAAGCTTTGTGACGTCACTTTGTATGGGAAATCAAGAATTTGTCCTGCAGCCTTGTTAACACTTGCGTTTATCCTAACGGTTTCATAACAAAGTTACCATACATTTTATGGGCTATTCAATGGTATTGATAGTTTTTAATATTTTGATATTTTAAAATGGACTTTCCCATATAACTTTGAAGGCTTTTTACAAGTTACACTTTAGGTATCGAACTCAAAACTACAACATCATTATTTTCTTATTTTAACAGGATCTATAATTTTAACAAATTTCGGGTTCAATAAAATAGCTTATTTCCCCGTGGACTAGTAATATCAATGTACATCGACTTCCCTTGTTTATTTAATCACTACATAGTATAAAACAAAGTCGCTTTCTCTGTCCCTATGTATGCTTAAATCTTTAAAACTACGCAAAGGATTTTGATGCGGTTTTTTTAATAGATAGAGTGATTGAAGAGGAAGGTTTATACAGGGTGTCCCTAAAACCAACTTTGATACGAAAAGGGTTGATAGACCAGCTCATCAGACACCAGATTAAGTAAATTTGACCTCAGTAAAATTTTCTTAGTTTTCGAGATATTGACGTTTTTGCAAAACTCGTGCTAAGTGATACCCTGACTCGGTTATTTGAGTGTCATGACTAAAATATCATGTTTTTTTTCAATCTGTTTTTTAATATGGGTAGCCAGATAACTATGCTATTGAACGTAATTCCTATTTCTGTTAATTTCTTCATGGTGTGGCCACAGTAGAATATCAAAAAATAAATTTCAGATTTTTCCAAATTTCACGTCTGATTTCGAACGAAGGTGGTGAAAAAAAAATGTACCAACACAACCTGGCACATGACGTAAAAAAATGGCGAATTTTTTGTAGTTTCTAAAATGGTATAACATTTACTAAATACTGTAATAGTTTTTGAGATAATGATATTTTGTTACAAAAATAACTTTTACTGTAGTTACACTTAATCTTAAATTTCTCATACGATCCGGTTGAAGTAAGTTTGCACCTGGCGTCCTAGACAATACTTACAAATTAGATGTAAACTTAACGTAATCATCGGATAGCATAATTATTAAGTAATGTTTAACAAAAAGCAGATTAAGAAAATACTGAAATTTGAAGTCATGACATTCGAAAGACTGATCCAGGCTACCAAAATTCGCGACTTTTACAAAATGGCGAACAGGGCTGATAAACCAGCTCATAAAAAACGAGACTGAGTAAAATCGACCTCATAAAAATTTCTTAGTTTTCGAGATATTGACGATTACGTGAAGTTTGCACCTAATTTGTATATGATGTCAAGCACGCCAGGTGCAAACTTAGTTCAACCGGATCGTATGAGATGAAGGCGGCAGACAGTTAATTTTGTAACAAAATATCATTATTTCAAAAATTACTACAGTGTTTAGTAAATTTTATACCATTTTAGAAACTACAATAAATGCGCAATTTTTTTACGTTGAGTGCCTGGTTATGTTGGTACATTTTTTTTTCACCACGCTAGTTCGAAGTCAGAGGTGAAATTTGAAAAAAATCGAATAATTTTTTTTTGTTATTGTACTGTGTCCACAGCATGAATAAATTAGCAAAAATAGAAAATACGTTCAATAGCATAGTTATTTGGCAACACATAGCAAAAAACAGATTTGTAAAATACTTGATATTTTAGCAACGTCACTCAAAACACCGAGTCAGGGTATCACTTAGCACGAGTTTTACAAAAACGTCAATATCTCGAAAACTAAGAGATTTTTACTGAGGTCAAATTTGCTTAATCTAGGTTCTTATGAGCTGGTCTATCAGCTCTGATCGTATCCAAGTTGGTTTTAGGGACACCCTGTATGTATAATACATGCAGAATATAATAGAGAAACACCGTGCGAAGCCGGGGCGGGTCGCTATTTAATTAATAAATCCCAAACGATGTATCTAGATATCAGTAGCGTGGCGTCCAAAGAACTCGATTCCTACCGGCTTCCCTAATATTGGGCATTTGAGCACCTTATTCTATAGCTCTTAAGAAAAATTTACACCAAATCTGCACCGATTTGCCCAAGGATATCTTTTACGCCACGCCACTGCTAGATATAGAAGATGTTCTTCTACACAGGGATACGCTTTAGAGGTAATATTGAAGGTGAAGCTCTGAATCACAGGTTGGGTTGGCAGTCGAAAAGTAATTTAAATAATGGACTCGTCGATGGTTGACAGTCGCCGCTCGGGCCATTTCCCGCGGGTCATCAATCCAGTTGTTGCACAAACGAGATTTGTTTCGTTTCATTAGCTCGAGAATATTGTCGGAACTTCGGGCTATGTGCCTAATGTATAAATGGCTCACTTTGCGATTTCACCAAAAAGTACCAAAGTTGTAGCCAAAAAAACCTCAAAGTCCATATTTTGAGAAAGTAGCTACCCCGGTATTTTTTTTGGAAAACGCTCATCTCCCATAAGGGACCCTCGGGTGGGCTACAGATCTCGGGTGGGCCAACTGCCCATAAGGCGGTTCCGAGACGGACAAGCAGCTTGGCAACAAGCACGTAGATTTTTGCTTGCATGAAGCATATCGATGGCAAAAAGCGGAAATGTAGTAACCGCCAAAGGAAACCCTCGGTGGCTACTACATTTCCCCTTTTTGCCATCAATATTGACCGTTTACAATGTTTGCTTGATGCTTGAGACAAGCATTTACGTGTTTGCCCCGCGCTTGCCGAGACGGCTTGAGGCGACGTTTTGACGGCGTTTGCGGTCGGCTTGATCAAGCATAGCTCATTCTATGTTTAACCACCAATACGGACGATATCAGGTTCGAAATAAGGAAAATGCCTCTAGCTGGAACAAATTGCTTGACGGGCGCATCGAACTGCTTGACGCAAGGTCCGCTGGTCCGCTTTGACTTGAGCAATCAGCGTAACTTCAAAATGGCTCTGGCCTAGTTGATTCGATCCCAGGCGCTTCGGCCCCCACCTAGTCCGACCCTCTCAAGCTGGACCGGGACTAGCGACCTGGTTCGATCCCAGGCACCCCCGGCCCCCACCTAGTCCGACCCTGTCAATACTTTTGAGGTGATATTGAAGAAAATTTTCTTGATTTATAAGAACTTTATTAAATGCGTGTTTCTATATTTTTATTATTACGAAATAATATTTAAGATTTTGATTTGATTTTTGATTTCTTTATTTCATAATATAAGAGTTACAATATAAATTATACTATGTCAATTTACACGAATCTTATACTATGATCGTCAAAAAATATAAAATGCTCACAATAAAAAGATACAATGTCAAAAATCAAAATAATATCGAATGTTATCTCCTAATAAGGGTCGTCATTACAACATAAAAATTTAAAAATACTCAAAATAGAAATTCAAATAATAAAATAACATTAATCATAATAATCATATCTCCCAATAAGAATCGTCAATACAATACAAAATTCATAATATTTAAAAATGTATAATCAAAATAGTAACAAATTTAATAATGTCAAAATAAAAATAAAATAAAAATTACAACATTAATTCCATGTACTCGTTTACCGAGTACAGAGGGTTTTCCAACAAAAGGTTTCTCAGTCGGCGCCTAAATGTTTCGTCACATGGTTCGTTCTTTAAATCGGCCGGTAGGTGCTCAAAGTACGTCGGACCGATGACACGGGGGTTCTTGCCTGCAAGTGCCATGCTGCGAGAAACCTTTCTCAGGCGTCCAGTAGAACGAAGCTGTTTACCTGGAACGTCTACACGTTCGAACTGAGAGATATTATTTCTAACAAATATTAGTATATCAAATAAATACTGTGAGTAATGCGTCATTATACGTTGCGATGGGAATAGTTCTCGACATGAGTGTCTCGGCTTCACTCCTGCAAGTATACGGATAGCTCGTTTTTGAATTATAAGTACCCGCTTAGCATCCGTGGAGTTACCCCAGATGAGCGATCCGTATGACATTAAGGAGTGAAAGTGAGCGAAGTAAACTTGTTTCAAAGCTTCTCCCGAAATCAAAGGTTTTAATTTTCGCAACGCAAAGACAGCACTACTCAGCTTATTGCAAAGGCTCTCAACATGGCACTTCCAGTTCAGGTTTGAATAGATCATGAATCCAAGGAACCTGCTCTCCTCGCACAATGGCATCGGGCAGCGAGCCATGCATGGTGGAATTGGAATTTTCCGACCTGAAAAAAGCATTATATTTGACTTCGTCACATTTAATAAAAGGCCGTTTGCTGAAAACCAGTTTTGCAACTGCTCGCAAGCCTCACCTACTTTGATACTTAGTTGTTCGTAGGTTTTAGCACCAACTATCACCGTTGTGTCGTCCGCAAACAGCACTGACAAGCCGGCCACAATGCTCGATGGGAGGTCATTTACAAAGATTAAAAATAGTGTGTTTCCAAGGGCAGAACCTTGAGGAATGCCAATATTAATAAGCCCTGTGTCTGACTTCAGCATTTTGCCGTTTGAGGGCAACTTTACGACTTGTTGGCGGTCCGACAAAAACGATGTGAACAATTGATGGGCATTCTTCTCGATGCCGTAATAATTTAATTTATTTAGTAACAGTTCATGCCTAATAACGTCAAATGCCTTTGACAAATCGCATAATAAACCCGCCATCTTACACTTATCGTCTAACCCAGTCACTATGCAATCGAATATCCTGTGTGCCGCGGTGGTTGTCGACATTTTCTGCCTGTACGCAAACTGATTGTCATTGAGCAGGTTATTCGATTCCAAGTGACTCATAAGGTGCGACGATAAGACAGATTCTACGAGTTTGGATATGGTCGGTACTATACTAATTGGCCTATAGTTGTTGACATCACACTTGTCGCCCTTCCCTTTAAACACTGGACATACTCTGGTGCATTTTAAGGCGTCAGGGTATGTACCAGTTTCAAACATAAAGTTTATTAGGGTGACAAGTATGTCACCAACAACCGGCCATACACAAACAATAATATTAGGCGATATGTCAAACACATCGACAGTTCCCCGTTTTTTTAGCATAGGGCGTAGAGGATAAGTATAAGTTATTTCACAACGACAAGCATGTTCAAGGCTGTACGTCGCAGCTATAGTATGTATACTTCCGCAGCAGTAACTATCTCTATTTGATTTATAGAAAACCTAATGGAACAGTAATCTAGTACTCTTTTATCTCTCTCAGTCTATTGACTGCTATATGGCCGTAATGAGTATAAAATCCACCTGTCCAGCTTTCGCGGACCTTCCAGAAGCATCGATCACCGAACCCTTCCGAACAACCAGTCTAACTTGACCTTCGTATATATCACGCTCGAAAGAACGTAAGAACATGAATAAAATGGTCACATCAGGCACTGACCAGTTTAGGAAGAGCTAGGCAACGTATGTGGGATGGTGTGAGTAGAGGGTCAAGTGATGTCGGTGGGTAAGTAATCAATTATGATTAAGGAATGGCCGCTAGGGATTATCGCAGCTAAGAGGTCTTAGAATGCCTTCATTCGAAACTATGATAAAAGTATTGATATCAACCAACTGAGTGAATAAGATTTTACAACTTTTAATTAGTGCTTTTATAAGGCGGATGTTTTATCCGTCACTCACCGCATGTTTTATCCGCCACACCGTATAAATCCGTCACTCTCACACTTACATCCTTGTCAGAGCAGAGCTCAACGGTAACGTCGCAAAAACATCAAGAATCACCTTGACTCATAGAGATCGATGAATGAGAGAAATCGATGAACGAGCGTTTAAATGACAAAAGCCGCTTAAATACGCGTGACGCGAACTGAGTGAAACACCGACTTCGAAGGGTTCAAGGTGGCTGTCTTAAGGGATTTTACTATATTTACCATAATTAATGAAATATTTTTAATAGCAAAATAGAAACCACGTTTCAAATCCCACGGGGAATTTTTCAATCAACAACGGAGTTTAATCTCATTTTCTCTCATATCTCTTTCTAAATTAATTTTAAAAGGAACCTTTGACTGCAATTTTCCGAGTTTAGTTCGGTAGGTTTATCGATAGCCAAAATTGGTAAAGATTGTACTTACAGCCATATTTAAGTAATTAGCAGTGTAGAAGAGAGTTTCACGAAATTACGAAACCTTTTGTTTTTATAAGTACAATCGAACCAACTGAATCATGACCCACTTTGCTGACAATTCGTTTGAAACTTTCCAACTTGTAAGGTCTATCGACACACTTAGGACGTTTTAGATCCTAGCAAAATTACGTCAATATAGGTCGGAGACAATTTTAACTTTTGTTATCATTGCAATAGGAACACATTTTACAGTCAATGTTTGAATCTCGAGCTCGCTCTCGCTTAGATAACCTTAACTTTTTGATGATGTAAAAATAATATTTCATAAATACAATGTTCTAAATGTGCGTCAAATGTCAAGTTATCAGTTGCCAGTCAATGTGAAAGAATAGAAACTAAATTGTAAAATGCTTAATCATTTTAAATGATGGCCAATTTAAAAGAACAGAGAGCTCGGATTATAGTCTCAAGTCAGGAAGGCTATGGCATACGAAAAAAATCACGCGAATAGAATATATCTCGGAATACAGTGACAGTGCACTGCATAAATGTCAGTGTCTAATAAAATGATAACAAGTTCCTCACCATGGAAATCTATCAAATTTCGACCTACTTGCATTTAGGAGTTTTAGCAAAATGAGCTTATGGTGGGTCATGATTCAGTTGGTTCGATTGTACATACTACGGTGTCAAGTAATAAAGCGTTTTGCTGTTTATATAGTTTTTATTAACGCGCTAAGTTTTCTATACCTTGGCAAGTTTTAGCGCCACTCTAAAAGTTGAAAGTATTAATTTCCGTGGCCGCATTCAACCGCGATTCCGCAGCCTCCCAAACTCCCCAACAATGTAACTCTTCCCAACTCATGCGTTACAAGACACCAAGAATTTTGATTAAAAAATGCCCGCAAGAAAGAGCCAAGTTCTTGCAAGTGTTGCGCAGAGATGAAGGAAGTTCTGAAGGACTCAGGAATGGAATAGGGGGAGGTGAGGAGGGAACTTTTCCGTTAATTACGGCCTCGTCAAAAATTCTCGAAAAATTCCTGGACAAATTGTATGTCCTCAAAGTTGACGGGCCTCGGCGATAAAAAGTATCTCGAGCATACTTGTAAGTTGGAAAGGTCAAAGATTATCTGGAACTTGGGGTATTTTTTTTCAATACACGAGTAACACCCGCAACTTTGTTCGTGAGGGGGAATTAAACTCATAAGCCTCGACTTTGCGTGTCGTAGCTCGATAAAAGGAATTCACTCAACATTTTCGGGCATCTAGCTTACATACTTACTCTGGCGCAACGACCCAAATTGCATCTTGGCCTCCGATACAAGTGTGCGCCACAGCGGCTAATAGACGACTGACGCCACATACGGGGCAGTTTTAGATAAAGTGTACATATTAAATAGGGTGAAATCGACAATAATAATAATTTTATAACTTCTTAATTTGCTACTACTCGTATGGGCGCCAGTCCAACTTATGGGGTTACCCACGCTGCGTCTTCCGGGGCGTGGTCATTGTCATTATTATTGTAGCATACTGAAATAACTTACAGTTTATACCGCGCGTTTGCGCATCTGTGTGAGTGCAATCCATACTGGAGCATTCTTACGCATTCTGAAATCTTTGCTTGTAGTGCGTTCGTTCACGGTGCGCACACATACAAGCGCTCGATGTACTTTTTGTAGGAAGAAAAATCTGTGCTATTATATTCCGTTCCTCCGTCTCCAGCTGTTCGGTGATCTGGTCGGACCATCTCTTCGGGCTTCGGGTTTTTTCCTTAACAATTAGGTCAAATCAAATATTCTTTCGGGTCCGTTTCAGTGTACATTTATTATTACCGGACACCGCCCACGAGTAAAGAGGCAGCATCTCATTTTCCTTGAACTTTAACATTATCATAAAACCGATCGCAACTTAATCATATTTACGAATGATAAGGCGGTACGCAACGGTTTTCTTGGAACTTATCCAATATCCGGGCTTGTTCTAACCAGGGTGAAACGTCCCAAACAGTAAGTACACGTCTTAGAGTTACAACCCTATTGGTTCAGGGGAAATGTAAATATAACGACAAAAGCCACATTATGCCTATGCTATTAATGCTGGATTACTATTAAAATAGGAGCACCGAGGGAATAGGGTTGTCACAACTAAATCATTTTAATTTATATGTATTCAGGAAATTAGGGGCGTTATATTGATACAGACGACCACTGAGGCCGACGAGTTCTTAAATGACCACCGGGAAACACACCGATAGAGCCCTGATAAAGTGAACTGTGATGACTTTTAAAAACGACGTCAAGAATTGAATTACTACACTAGCAAATTCATACGATATTCTAAAAATACTGAAATTGTTATGCATGTGCCTACAATGTTCGAGGAGTTTCCTTAACTCATCACGGATCACATCATCAGAGCTTTATGATGATATTATGTGTTGTGTATCCAGTTTTCTTGTAACTTATAAATCATTGAAAAGCCGGTCGAATTAGATACAATGTTTAGAAAGTATTACGCTTTTGGGAAAATATCTGAATATCCGAAGAATTTCTGGCGGGGTTTCGTCTAGTCTTGAGGGGATTTCTCCAGAAATATATCTGCTGTCTCCATACATTTAGTATGAAAAAGGGCCAGATGAATGTGGTGACCGCAGACATATTTCTGGAAAAATTTCCTTGACGTCATTTTCCGAAACGCTGGCAGATTCAGATTCGTAAAAGTCCCCTGAATTCTTTTCACAGCATAAATGCTTATAGATATTTTGAGCCGTGGCAACCCTGCGGGAAGGGCACGCTCGATAAATCAGCGCTGGATCGGATGGGAGCCGCTATGGTAATGCAATGTTATTGATATTCCAATTAATTGTTGTTTCAGACCACAAGCGACGTAAGTCATCTATGTCATGTGACATCTAAATTGATTCTGATTTAGAGCGCTTTCACGTAGGTATAGGTGTTTCCACACAAATATATTGAGATAGAAGGAAGTACTTCATCGATTTGTATGACAAGTGTAACGTTTAGTGATGGAAAACATAAACTTTCCATTTTATTTAGTGGTATTTGAACAATGAATTATACAATTGCCAACTGAAGCTGAGAATCGAACGTGAAAACCGTGCTGCTTTATGGATGCGAGACGTGGAGGGTGACAAAGGAAATCACGCAGCGGATCCAAGTTTTCGTCAACAGATGACTACGACAGATTCTCGGAATTTACTGGCCTGAGAAAATTTCTAACGAACACCTCTTAGAAATCTGTCACGAAACCCCGATCGGTCACCAGATCACACGCCGCAAATGGACCTGGATCGGCCACACCCTTAGAAGAGATCCCAGCCACATACCAAGGCTAGCCCTAGAATGGACACCACAAGGCAAAAGGAAACGTGGTCGACCGAAGAAATCCTGGCGGCGTTCAGTGGCATCCGAGATGAAGACAGCTGGGCTATCGTGGCCCGAGGTGAAGCACGCAGCCCGAGATAGGACGCAATGGAGACGCACTGTGGACGCCCTCTGCCCCACCTAGGGGACTCAGGACCTTAAGTCAAAGTAAGTCAACTGAAGTTGACGGCGTCCAAAATACAGTAACATAATTGTCACTTCTTTTTAGCACGCGAGGTACATACACTTTTCCTTCTACCTCGATATATATCTGTGGGCGTGTCAGGCGCGCGACTTCAGTGCTTCTAAGTCACGCTTCAGTAAGGCGACTGGGTATTCATACATTTGAAGGAAAAAGGAAGTTTTTGTTAAGTCTGTCGTGGTCCAGTTGTCTTTGGGAACCACTTACCCAAATGTCTTCGCTTGTCGACTGTGTTCCTTAAACCTTGATTACAATTATAGCTATAACTTTCATATATGCAACTCGTCAAAATTACGGAACAAACATGACTATTATAGAACCCTAGTGAAGCGCAATAGCAAGCCCTGTTACAGGTATTCACGTGTCGAGCTGATTTCCATTTGAATGTGCGTGCGGCCCCTACTCTACGCCGTTCGGGGGTTAATCAGATCACTGCTCTGTTTGTGTCGTGCGAGTTTCCAGTATTTCTGGATTGTAGGTATGTGGAACATGTGCACATACTGTGCGAATGTCACGCCCTCGCCAGACACAGATTGAAAGAATTTGGCACTGGTTACCCAGAGCCAAATGAATACAACTACCAATAGGTTCCATCATCCGATTCATGCGGATTGTGGAACAGGTCATTGTGTAGATGCAGTAAGGAGTAAATACATAAAAGATCCCATTGGGTCGAAGTGTATCTGTAAGGACCCCTATTACAAAGATAAGATAAGGTATGAGGAAAAGGTATACAAACAAATCCAAATTCCTTCAGTGCAACACGGAGTTACTTTTGCATTTATAATATTATACTATACATATAGTATGGATGGATATAGGTATAGGTTCTTATTTCGGTTTGTATTTTTGTGCATTCTCGCATTTAATGAGAAGAATGTTGAAAAATAACGTTGCCAAATGACTTAAACGCATGAGGACAATACCATTGTCGACGATCCTAAATTGACAGACGTTTTAGAACCACTTAGCGTTTGGAGAATTGTAGCTCTCTCCATGGCACGTAGAGCGAGCCGTTTACTTTATAACATTAAAAAAGGAATAGGGCAGGGCTGAACTCTAGCGTTATACTAACAGGGTCACGTTCAACCCTAATCAAAGCTGATTTAATGACATCCCGTGTAGACTCCGCTTTGAGACGGGTCCGTGTTTAATGAAAGAGTTTCTGATAAAGCGGGTTACTAGATTTGTGTATTTAGTACTGAAATTAGACTTTTAATTTAATTCCAAACTCCTGTGTAAGCTATTCAGTCAAGTTTTAGGGCGTCATAAAAATACTCTCTCATATAGAGTCGTTTGAAACACTCATCGATTTAGACTTTTCTCTTTATAATTTAATATGAGTCTTGATGATTTTAGTAATATCCCTTCCCCCTTCTCTACCGTGTCGAACACATATACGGTAATTTGTGATAATTTCGAACGTGGGGTTAATTTGAAAATTATGTATTTCAAGTAATCGATTGAGTCAGGCGTTACTTTGCGGAAATTCATGTTAATTAAAACAAAGCCAGCACCAAAATACAAAACTTGACTCGTGTTTCGTCTCTCTACGAGGCATCCTCAGGAGATGCTGGATGTTGATGGTTTTCATCAACGGGCGGAATATTTTTGTTTTTATTATTATAAATATCTTCTAAACCATGCAAGATTTTAAAGTGTGCAATAAGATGAACGCTATAGGCGTGTCTAGTACAGTGTTTACAGTAAATATATGCTACGAGGATTAAGTGAAATTCTTCAATAGTTTACTGTCTGCTAGTTTTTTATATATGTCATGTTTTTTTCAGTATAGTTATATTTGGTACTCTTTGCTTACTAGGTACTACTGATACTGATTAGTGTTTAGTGTTTACTCGTGTTGTCGTGGTATAATTGTCAATATTAATGTTTAAATGTTAAGTTTTAATTTAATTTAAAAATTTTAGTCTCCGAGGGCCTGATCGACAATCAGCATCACGGCGGCTCGCCGTGGCAACATGCTGAGTGAGGTCCTTATTTAGCGCGTACCTGCTCAAGGCATACTGTTGTTGTTCTTTTTGTTGTGTGTGTTTTTGCGCTAAATAAATTATTTCATTCTTTCTTTCTTTTTTTTCTTTCTTTCTTTAGATGACGTCAAGGTACACTAAGGATTTTTTGAAAGCCTACCTCTAAAGTATTGAAACGGAGAATGATTTGTATAACCAAAATCATTCACGCGCAACGCAGCTCTAAGTCGCGGGCAGCAACTAGTAAATCAAATAAAAGTTATCAAATGCATACCGATTTTTATTGAATTACAAACATTAGAGTAGACCGAGGTGAATCGGATCAATTTTGGGTTTATGTCAAATTAAACAAATGATCAAAGGGATACTATTTATTAATATTACTCTGGACACAAGGATTGTTGATTTATAGAATAAAGGAATCAAATTAACAAGAAAGCTTTATTAAACTTAATATATATTTCTTTTACATGTACAAACCATCTAAAATGTCTA
This sequence comes from Eudemis profundana, assembly GCA_947034925.1. NCBI lineage: Eukaryota > Metazoa > Arthropoda > Insecta > Lepidoptera > Tortricidae > Eudemis > Eudemis profundana. Next base: position 247,747 of record OX344812.1, read on the forward strand.
AAAAATATATAATATTAGTGTAAACTTAAAAAAACCCCTGACTAGGCGCGTTCTTATGAATTTAACAAAATTGCTTAACTTGATCCGATTCGCTCTGCGATTCGATTCGCCTCGGTCTACCCTATGACGCTTCATTAAATCTGGCTCCAGCGTGCCGTATCAATACGTCATCGAGTGTATGTCACGTCCGTCGGCGGGAGAGGGTTAAGAGGAAACAGGAGGGCAGTTTTTCCATACAAACGTAGTCCCCTGTTTCCTCCCTGGATAATGCCAGTAGAGCAATCATTTTTTGTCCAAAAATTTATGGCTACTATTGATATGTTCCTATGTTTTCCTTTTTACGATAAATTGATTCTCAAAAGAGATATTAACCTCCAAAAACCTAAAAAAAATGCCAGATGTTTTGGTCTGTTCACACATCCAGAAAACAAATTAAATAGGTTAAGTTTTGGGGAAGAAATCAGGGGACTACGAAACGTTGTTTTCATGAAATTTTAAAAGGTATTTTCGGTCCAAGCTGCAGTTGTCTCTATCGCGCTCTGCGGGTGAGAGGCGGGCAGTGCGGGATAGCGACACATTTTACAAATACCTAATTTTCAATTCTCTCGACCTTACTGTTTCCTCTTAATAGTGCCCACAATAACAGCGCGGCACAATAACAGTTGGTAACAGCGTTAGCGCCGCTGCGTCCAATTACACCAGGGCTGCCACAAAATGCTGACCATAATATAACATTAACATCCGCTAATGAATTCTAATGCGCTAAGTGACGCTATACCCTCACTGGAACAACAATGCCGTCTTAAGGTACTGACACATTTGCTTATTTGCTAGCTTAAAGCATGCCACTAATGAGCACGTGCTCATTAGTGGCATGTGTGCTTAGTCACTAATAAGCATGCTTATTTCGAGCACGCTTAAAAATCAACCGCTACCACCGCCGCAGGTACTGACACATTTGCTTAAAAGAAGCATGCTTATTTTAAACAAATGTGTCAGTACCTTTAATCACCTGCGCTACTCGCTTCCATGCAGTAATAATATTTGTACGGTAAAAGAGCAAATACCTACTTAATCCCATTCATTCTTAATCACCTACCGAAAGACTTGTTACATGATACAATAATAATATTACTAGCACTGGAAAGTGCAAAAAAAATATTAAAAAAACACTTTCTAGAATTTGATACTCATATTTATATTTCTGTATCTACATAGACAATTATTAAAGTAAGAAAAAATGCAAATGCGGACTGAACCGCGCGATCTCGCCATTTATTATAAAAACCACTAAGGTTTCCTATAGTGGCACATGTATGTATCGCACCCTACATGTAACGATTATTTAGTTTAAATAAATAAAAAATGTGAGGGAACCGAAAATGCGCTTCTCTAACGGCTCTCAGGAGCGAACCACTTTTATTAAAGGTTGGCGAATTCGTTGATGACACTCCCGCGGTCCGCGGGCGACGGGCGACGGGAGACGAAGTACAGCGGGGCGGTATGAAGTGTGCGCGCGGCGGGAGCCGTGTGACAAGAGCCTCAGTCGGCCGCGGGCCGTGTTAGCGGTAACTTGTGTACATAATCACGGCTGCGCATAACAAAAGCACACGAGATAACTACGCAAATATGAGCACGATCGGAAAATTTATAGGATGTCAAGCCAAACTAATTGTACATAATGCATATACCTATTTAAAAATTGCTTTCTGGCTGCAAAAGTGCACTTGGAAGGCAGTTCTTTTCCAGGTGAAATGACTGCATCAAAATTGTTAACCAACTGCGCAATCCGCGTATGGCTGAAATGATGAAGATGATGACACAGGCAAATCAGAAAAGTGCGATCAATTTAAAATGTTATTTATTTATTTAAATTTTATTGCATGATATTGAAAAAAAAATTAATGAAAATGAAAAAATGTTTATTGTGGTTTTCATGACACAGATACAAACATAAGCCGGGTTGGAACCTTATTATTGATAATTACATAAGTACAATAGGCGGACATTGGACATTGGGTAGAATAGAGACTTTAGTTGGTGCAAGAATGTAACGAGGGTGACAACTATAGTACATCGTGTATTAAGGGAAGTAAGAAGGGGATTACTAACGAGAGTCTATTACATACAAGCTTTTGATGACTCGAGTTTGTAAGCCGCTTACTGCCCGTGATACACAAAATGATTTTCATCACATTTGCGACGAAAAAAATAAAACATACAAATCAAACAAACTAAACGCATCCGCTAAAAGACAACTACAACTGTCAACTTTTTCAATGTAATCTTCCAGATAATGGTAGCGTTTAGTTTTCAATCTTGACTGGCCATACAGCCAGATTGCAATTGTACCTCTTTTCAAAATGAAATTTACTAAAATACTTGCAAAACTCTCTGAAATTATAGTAAAATATACCGTTAAGTAAAATTAGTTTTGTAGCCAAGTTTTGCAAATAAGCCTTGACTGATCTGAAACCTCCTTTGTCTGAAACGAGTGGGTTTTATATTTTGAAACTAAACCCATAACTCCCTCGGGAGTTATAGATTTTCATACAGATTTACCTCCCGGGGGATTTATAGATTTTTATAACCTACTGGAGGTAAATCGGCTCTAGCTGCTCTATACGCCTGCGTGTTATAACATTCTTTACGAGCAAGTGTAATGAAAATGCAAAAAGCACTTCCGTTTTAAAAAATAGTTAAGGATTCAGCACATCTTAACTCAAGAGCCCTTCACACACAGAGAGACACAGAGATAATATCTTGAAATACTATCTGATGTTGACAGCCCTAGCGCCAGGAGCTTAGAATTAGCCAAAGCCAAAGTACACAGGTACATCTGGGTTATCTGGGCTAATTGATTCACGCTACGGCGGGTGCGACTGGACTACATGCGATACAATATAAGCACTGTCCGGCTCGTGCTCTTAGTTGGCCTGTTCGCGCTAATTGATTAACCTACTGTAGGCCAATGCGTTTCAATTGAAATACAACATAAGCTATTAAGCTAACTCTATCACTTTTCCACTGCTACCACATACGAGCTGAAGATCTGGATGACTTGATACCTGACGCAGGGCACGTGCCCTGGGCGTCAACAAGGCGCAAAAAAAATTACTAACTATACAAAAAAATACCATCCATCAAAATTCGCAAACATGGTGAAATCTTATAAAGTCTTGAATGCTCCGCCTCGGGTGTCAGTAAAAAACAAAGGGGCGCAGTTTGGACGGAAGTGCGCCCTGGGCACCATTTTACGTCGCTACGCCTCTGGAAATAAGGGGTTGCCAGCCGAGTACATATAAATGACCGAGCTATAGCGAGGTACGATAGCACGTATAGTGCATTTCTCAAATATGCAATAAAATTAATTTAAAGCATTCCAAAAAATCAAACTTTATTCATATTCATTTTCATATTTATTGCTAAAATAACTTTACAGGTCAATCTCATAATAAGTATAAAAATAAAATCATTCATCATAAAATACAAAATTAATAATAAGTTCATAGTAAGTACAATAACTATGAACTAAAAAATAAATATTTCTACAATAATATTATTGCGACCTCTACACACAATCATGCGAATAACTCCTTGTTGTCATAGAACGCTTGGTCGACAAGCCATTTCTTCAGCTTTTGCTTGAATAGTGGAGAACTTTGGGCAGCGATAACATCTACAGGGAGATGATTGTATACCTTGGGACCCATGATGTGTATAAGTTTTCTCGACTTGGCTAGTTTGTGTGACACTAGGGGTAGCTTTCCCGCGCGCACGCTACGAGTCTCGTGCCGACACGGAGGCTCGTTTCCGGGCGCAGTGCGCAAGTTCTCTCGCGCGTACACCGCTGCCTGCAGGATGAGCAGTGAAGGGAGCGTTAAAATGCCCAGTGACTGGAAGTGTGGTTTGGCAGAAACGGTTTGCGGGACGCGCACTATAGCACGTACTGCACGTTTCTGCAGCCGAAAGACCCTCTCCCAGTCGGCGGCCGCCGCCCACAGCTCCACCCCGTACTGCAGGTGCGCATGCACAGACGCGAAGTAGCACGTTCGAACCATTGCAGTAGGTACCATCCGAGCCAATCGTTTTAGGGCAAAGCATGCGCTTGATAATTTGGAACACACCTTATCTATGTGTAGTCTTCAAGTGAGGCCTCTGTCTAGTTCAAAACCAAGAAAAGTTGTGCTCATTACTTGGTCGATGTTGGTACCATTGGTTAGAACGTACAGAGGTCTCATTTGCTGACCCGAGAGATCAAAGGTGACGATGTGGGTTTTTGAGGTATTTAAAATTAGGCCGTTATTATTGAACCAGCTAGATACAGACGCCGCGGTTAAATTAAGTTTGCTTTCCAGCTCGTTATAAGTCGGTGCATAAACGACAATAGCCACGTCATCAGCGTACATAAACGTCTCTCCGCTACCGATAGCATCCGGCAGATCGTTCAGTAGCAAAGAGAAGAGAATGTTCGAAACCGAGCCCTGCGCTACGCCCATACTCGTAGTTACCGCGTCCGACCGAACTCGACCGCTGTCACCCACCACAACCTGGGTTCTATTCCGTAGCAGGTTAGACATAAGAGCCAGTGCAGGACCCTCGATGCCATGATGACTAAGCTTTTGTGACAGAACCTCGTGATCCGCGACGTCGAATGCTTTCGACAGGTCGCAGCATAGAACTGCGACTTGGTTCTTGCCTTCGCGGGCGTATTTTCTAGAGAAACTAAAAGCAAAGTAGACAAAAATTAAATTACAGAATGATACATTTTCAATTTCCTTTCCAAAAAACTGTTTGAGTAGAGACACATTTTTACCGCGAATATTTACTTAAATAAAATATTTTAAATGTGTATTCGTGTCTTAAATTTGCAATTTAAAATTACTGGAAATTGTTTATAATGTCTTATTTGTTATGTTCATGTCAATTTTATATAACTGAAACTCAAAACATAGGAAACATATTTTACTGTTTTTTTAATGGCCGAACGTCGTGACGCTGTGTCACAAATAAATGTGGAATGGAAATTAAAAATAAAACATCTTGCAAGCCTAGGCCGGCAATGTTGTATGAATCCATTAAAGGCCTCTCGTCTAGCCGCACCGAAAACGAGGTACTTACGGCCTATTATTATAAGGCACGTACGTAATGCCAATATTTCATTGCATGTTTCTTGATCGACCTAGTTAGCGCTAAACTACTAGTTCGAAAGTATCCCGTTACAAACCCTTTACGCGGAGAATTTCCAATTCTTTTACTATTTACTGGGAAAATAATCCTTTTCCTTAGCGCGGCGGGGCTATACTTTGTTCTATTTCTGCTGCGCGGAAGTCGATGTTTTTGCGCCATTCCTTTACCTCGGGGTTTACCTTTTGTAAAACGGTGTTACGTGGAAGTATTAATGACTTTAGTCTTTATTAACTAGCTGTCTGTAGTTATTGTTGGGATGTTAAGAGGGGATTTCGAGATCAACCTCTAGGGGAATCAATGGTAAAAAAAGGAATATTTAATTTTTTGATTGAAAACAAAACGTTTATAGTTCGATAGCTATTCTGTTTAATTTTATGGTTAAAATTACAACTTCGTTCGATCATAAAAAAGTGCGAACACAGGTAAATTACTTTTTCGGTTTTACTTTTGGCTATATATTTTCGGCCATTTATAAAAAAAATTTAGGTAAGGGTTAAATTTTAAAATTAGATTAACATTTTGTTAAATTAAGCCTTACAGACCTCTTTTTTTAAAAGGACCCTTAACAGTCCATCCTTTAATTATACCGTGTGGAACAGAACGAGGGACTTTCCTGCAAATTTGGCATTTTAGCCTTATTACATTATTTCCTCCAAATAAACTTAGTTAATATTTATCACCGTTTTCAAGTTATAGCTTGATAAACCTTCATGCAAAAAACTGCGTGTTTCAACCCTATTATAGAGGCCATACGCGGACACAGGCGGCAGCGTGTCGCGATAACGGCGGCGGAGTAGTAGGGTTGTACAAACATTAAAAAGTACTATTTTGATAGTTTTGTTTTTCTTTATTATTATGAGCATTTAACTATTGCAAATCGATTCCACATCAAATATAAGACACTATATTTTGAGGAAAGTTCCTTGTTACATTCCACCCGGTATAACGTCACTTCATTCCACCGCAGTTAAACAATGACGTTACCTACTCATATTCTAAGCGGGCCGGCTGAGTTAGGCGTCTTCTTCGAGGATCTGCTTTGTCAACCTCTTATCATAGGAGCCGTTTCATGGCAATGTAGTTTGTACTCCGTTGAGAATACGGGTGCTTTTCCCATCTAGCTGGCATGATGTACTAGATTGAGAAAGCATCCGCCTTGTAACAACTGTCTTTGTATATCCTTCACCTAGAAGAAAATGATAAGTAGCCATGAAGCTTCAGAAGAAAAATCAACCCTATGGATGTTTCCGTAAGACTCAGTTTATGACAACACAGGAAGGTGTCTTGGGGCGATTTTCGGAGGTTTTAAAGTTTGTCTCAAAGTTATTTTTAGCCGGCGTTTTTCTTTGAGACTCGGCGCGGAGGGCCCGAGCAAATTGTTAACTGTTTGTGAACATCTCGAGGTTTTGATAATAATAAAATTACGAACGATGGCAGGAGTGGCTCACTCTGCGATTTTACCGCGCGGTCTTCGCGGGGGCCTTAGCCAGTGAGCAGAATGAGCACGCGTTATGCGATAGAGAGCGACGGTCGAATCCGGTGCGTTCCGTCCAGTAATCCAGAACGACAGTTTTGTTAAAGAGAGAGACTTTTGTACGTAGTACTATTATACGAGTAGGTAGTTCTACGAGAGTTGAGGTGACACACACAGCTACTTGAAGTACTCATTGCAAAAAAGTGAATGAATGAAACGAAAGAGTGCGTAAATAAACACAAGGCTATAGTTTAAACAAGCTTCTTGGTCTATCTTGCAATTCACTGTTGAACCTGCTATCGGTACGAAAAAAGAACAGTAATTTCAAAATCCCGCTGTCATTACATGACAGGGTTGTTGTGTGCGTGGCCTCAACTCTCGTGAAACTACCCTATACTTATTATGTGACGATGGCCAAATACAATCTCATACAATTATTAGGAACCAGTAGACTAATTCAGAGTTTTATCGTCATCTCGTCCCTATAGTAAAGTGACTAATTACAGTTCATAGTCATGTCGTGACCCCCGATTACGAACTGTTATTATTATGTATGTCTTTCCCGTTCACGGGACAATGGTGCCCGGACCTTTGGGAGGCGTGCGCGGAGCCGTAGCCAACGCATAGAGGCCCTTTCGACAATTTAATGAAAGGCAAAGTGTACACCCAGCAGATGCTATCTCTGTCCGTGTCATGGGACGCACACAGAGACAGACCCGCTAGGTGCACGACTATTGTGAATTGATGGAATCTAAATCTACTGAACTATGGTGGTGGAAATATGGACAGAAAACTGGGCTATTGATTGAGACATGACGGCGTCTGTCAAGGAAAAGTGTCTCATGGCTACGGTGGCACTGACAGACTGTGAGTTGCCCTCCGCTAGATGGGCCCCTGTTAAATAGCGACATTATAAAATGGCCTAGGGGCAAAACCGGTGCGGAGGGCTGCAGGGTGTCGAGAGGTGTGCTGTGCTTTCTACGTTATGCCCTTTAACGATTTCACGCCTGGAGCATAATAGCTCTCGCGACACCACTCTGAACGGCCGGTTAAGGCAAGCCAGAGGCGGAGGTCCTTTCACTCTTACCCATGGACCCTCCATGAAGCAACGCTGTGAGTTTGTGGATTCAAGATTTGAAGACCTCACTCCCGCACTCACAAGCCCCGGCTAATATGTACATCTTATAGAGAACCTTTGAATGGCTGTGTAAACTAACCCGTGTGTTCCCAAGTAGCGTATTTGCGGAGATGAGACCAAGCACGTCTAGGCTAACAACTTGTGTCCACTGGCAACGTAGAATGTAAATAGAAAAGTATATGTATATGAATGTCAGAGAGTCTACTACCGGTCTGGAAAAAAAAACCTTTGCTACGAGAAGAATCGGCGGACGAAGGTATTATTTTTAAACAATGCCTACTTTTTTTGATCAAATTTATTCAATACGTAAATAATAGTACATTACTTATCCAGGGCGGGAAAAAAAGAATGTCTCAGATCCCAGGTATTTGACGCCCGAGCCGAAACTTGACCGTTGCTTGAGAAATTAGAATTTGTTATACAACAAATTAGATTTTTTTACTAAATAACTTACATAATATAAGTTCAGTAACATCGTTTGTAATTTTACTGTATTTTTTTCACAATTTCACCAGAGTTGGCTTTTATGTTATTCCTCATCACCATCATCAGCCTATCGATGCCCCACTACTGGGCACAGGCCTACTCTCATAGATGAGATTGAATGGGCTGTAGTCCATACGCTGGCACAGTGTGGATTGGGGACTTTTCATACACCTTTGAATTTCTTTTTTTTATGTCATAGCGGGCAAACGAGCAGACGGGTCGCCTGATGGTAGGCGACAGTGGCGTGGCGTAAAATATATCCTTGGGAAAGCGGGTGCAGACGTTGGCGTACATTTTCCTTAAGAGCTGTAAAATAAGGTGCTCAAATGCCTGATGGTAGGTAATCCGACAGGAATAGAGTTATTTGGACGCCACGCTACTGGTAAGCAATTACCGCCGCCTATAGACACCTGCAACACCAGAGGAGGCACAAGTGCGTGGTCTGCCTTTCAGGTGGAGCACGCTCCTTTCTTGAAGGTTTGAAGCTCGTATCATCTTCTAATGTATGCAGGTTTCCTCACTCACTACTCTGGTACTATAGCTCACTTTCTGTAATTGCTTGCCTTTAAAATGTTACTTTGAGTCAGATATTTGCCTATGTTTCTGGTAACCTTTGTCTTCTTAATATTTGTTGCGATATATTAAGAAGACAAAGGTTAGATTATAGTGCCACTTAAATAGATGCCCTAACCCATACGGTGCAAAATGCAATCATTGGACTAGGCAAAAAGCCAGAAAAGAAGTTACTACCAACCAACACTTGGAGCGGAACCGTAACTCCTGCAAGGCACGGCAAAGTTCTCATTTGAATACGTCTCGAAGTTGTTATTTGCCTCGGTTTCCAATCCGAGCATAAATTACGTTTTTCTAATGCGATCGGAAAGTAATTTAACTTGCTTAACTTGTTCTTTGCGTAGTTCTGTATCACGGCGCTTTTATGATTGCGGTGTGTTCAAACGTTGATAACTTATTAAAGCAGATACGCCAAGGTGTGCTCGTCGGACGAGTCTCAAGTTACTTTATTCCAAGTATTTTATAGTCTAGTTAATAAGCTAATTTATTGACCGATTAAAGGTTAAAGCACACTGAGCACACATAACAGCTCGGCAACGGAAGACACCAGAACTGCACCGTCTCACGTCATCGTTTCAGCCATACGCAAGCACGTACAGGAAGCGAATCGGTACGTCCGAACTTTAGGCTGCGTTTCCACCGGAGATGTGTGAGGTAGCTAAGCGGTTGGCGAGGAAAAAATCCACCAATGCCGGGCCGCGCTAAGTGAGGCTAGGCACGTGGATTGGTGGCTTTTCCTCGCACACCGCTTAGCTATCTCGCACAGGTCTGGTGGAAATGCAGCCTTATCTCACTTACTGGCTGGCCGGCAGCGCGCTTACCGCGCGGAGGCAGTTCACTTCGACACCAGCCAGTGAACCAGCGCGCGGCGGGCGACTCGCGGTCCCCGCGCCGGCGGCGAGTCGCAACTTTGTTATATAGGGTGTTAGGTACAGTCGAGTTCATCATTGTCTGAGCAAAGATTGGACCAAAAACATCTGAACAAGACCCTATTGTCAGAAGCATAAGAACTTGATCAGATATTTTTGATCCGTTCTTTGCTCAGATAATGATGAACTCGACCGTAACTAATGGATAACCTGTGTACTAAGTACTTTTATTCAGTGAACTGTACAATCAAACCAAGTAAATACCAAAAGATAGGCCCTAGGCAGGTTAAAATTCAATAATAACATGTTTACAAAATAAGAGTAAAACAGTCATCCTTTACCACAGAGACAAGTGTGACATAAAGACAAGACAAGGTGAAATTAAATAATAGCTTATAACAGAGGCGGGGGGCTAATAAAAGATTAAATAACTTATACGTTAAATGACGAAATGGGAGATGAAAGTAAGCATGGAACAAAATATTAATGTAAATAGAATACAAGCATCTTTCTGTCTCAGCTATTGCCTTATTTTGAAGGCCGTCCTATATTAGTTTTTTCCATATTCGGTTTCCGGCCCCTAAAGCGTTCCTTTGACAACGCATTGTAGCCAAAATTAGAAGCGATGCTTCCATTTGCGTCTATTGAAGTGCGACAGGGTTGAACGGGTCCCATATGGCGACGTGTCGTGGGCCACGTGCCAAGCTTTACATTATGTTCATACTACCATGTACCCGCGGCTTCACCTGACTTTTTCAGTTATTGTTCAAAACTCGGCCTGAGCCCAATTCTGCCCCGCAATTTTTACCCCGCGTTACAGGGACTCATAATAGTATTTTATGCAACAGTTGTATACGTAGGCTCTAATTATACAACTTTGCATACAATACTTTTTCTATGACTAGGTTTTAAAATATAAAATTAACATAGCTCGCAAACAAGGCAAATATGACATATGACTGACAATATGTGTCTATGGTAATTTTTTTTATATGACGTATACTCGCTAGTGACACGCAGTGACGATATTAAAAATACTTTTTTTTATTATTATAACAAAACGGGACTTAATCGCGTAAAAACATGATATTACCTCGACGTTTCGGACGTGCCGTGACGTCCATGGTCGCGAAGGGACTGGCGAGGCGGGTGTCAACATCTTCTAGCCGCGCGGGTTTTCCGAACTACCCGCACTTGGTCTTGATTAATACTTTGCATATTAGGGTTGTCACTCGGCCGACACACTACACTAACAACATCAGGCGATTTGCCGGAAGACACTTGATGATATTGACACATGCTGATGACCGGATTCCACGACGAAGAAAGCTTAAAACCATCTTCCCGATTGAAATTGCGGTGTTTTTTGATCTCAACCGCTTCACGGACAATTCTACTATAGTAATTGCGTTCTGTAGACAGGATCTTGGTATTATGAAACTCCATCCAGTGGTTTGATCCAGACTCCAACACATGCTTCGCTATAGCCGATTTGTCTACTTGGAGTTTTCTAACAGCCGCGATGTGTTCTTTGACCCTTTCCGCTATGGTACGCTTGGTCTGCCCAATATAAGAACTCCCGCAACTGCAACCAACCCTGTAAACACCCGATTGTAAAGGAATAACATCCTTGGGTGATCTTACATGCCTCGTGACCTTGGATAACGGTTTGTACACAGTTTTAATCGAGTACCTTTCTAGTACTGCACCGACTTTATCCGTTATCCCCTTCACATAAGGCATGAACGCTGGTTGTCTCTGAACGCCAGGACGCTTTTCCTTTGCTTTTCTTCTCGGCTGCCGCCCGTTCACCTTGTATCCATTCCACCCGAGGACCTTCTGCACATGTGACAACTCGTTATCCAAAAATTCTGGGTCACAAAGGTCACGTGCTCTGTTGAATAACGAGCTAACAACTGACCGCAGGTGACGGGGGTGATGGTGAGACAGAGCATTCAAATATCTGTCGGTGTGCGTCGGTTTTCTGTAGACAGTGTGCGTCAGGGTTCCGTCCGTTCGCCCGTTTTGTTATAATAATGAGTGAAAATCGTGAAAGTTTAAATCAATACTTTTTTTTATGTTGGCATCAATGAATTTAGTTCGGAAAGTTTTGTTTTTCTTAAAAACCGAAGAAATTTAATTGTTTGTTAAGTTGGTAGTTGTGCATTTTTATTGTAAAGTTAGAATTGAGCGTTTAATCCTTGACCTAAGTTTAACCTAGATTAAGAAGTCTGTGGCTGCTATTAGTATCGTTTTGCGACTATAACGACACAAGTGCTGTTATGAGGAATAGAGTATAAACTTCTCTGAACTCATATTATGTATTTTCTTATATTAGTGTTCGTGGCCAAGTAAAAGACAGATAAAAGTACAGACTAGAAAAAAGTGCATTACACAATTAGGGTGGTAAAACAAAGAAAGGCCGAGATTGCAGATGTTGCTGCAAGCGAGGGACGTAAATATGCGATCGAGGGCTTTCTTTATTACCTCACTTGTTGTGTACATCATTTTATGTCTACACTTGGCCAGAAAGCGGCTTTTTTTGTACGCGTAGCATGCAGTAAAAGCTCTGTCAAGAGTTAACTTAGTCGTCGAAAGACCAGCCCCTAGCTGGTAGGCTCCAAATCCGATGACGGCGTCCTTGGCGCAAACAAAACGTCCGGTATCTACACTCCGCGAAAACGCACACAAAGATCGATTCTAGTAGCATACATATAGGATCTCCAAATTAAATCCCATGAAAAACATTACATGTAAAAAGACGCAAGTCTCGCAACGCAGCTCTTTTACAACAAAAAAGATTTGCGATGTACCTAATGTTAAACCAAGTCAGTACCTGGGGTGTCCACAGAACTCGATTCCCACCGACTTGCCTATTATTAGATCTATAAAACGTGTTTTTCTACGGTTAAATAATAGGCAAGTCGGTGGGAATCGAGGTCTGTGCGTACACCGACCGACATGTGTCTCAAGGCGGTTATTTTTTCGACTGTCAATATGACAACTGGCCGTATAGTCACATGAAAAGTCTTAAGCCGTTCACTCACACGACCGATGAGTTCCGTGAAACGGTCGGACTTAACAGTTATTAACCAAGGAAACTCTTTGCCGGAATGAAACGTGTTCTTGTTTTTTATGTTTCAATTTAGGAGTTAGTATACTTGTAGAAACAATAATGTTTGTTAGAAAGAATCTACACACAGTTTCCCAACGAATGTTCATAAGCCAAAAGTTACCAGAAACACTGGAAAGCTTAGAAAAAAGACTGGCAAAAACTAAAAACTCATTCCTGGGAAATTGTGTTAAATATAATCAAATTCCAAAAACAATTACAGAGCTCACAGAGTCTAAGATCTATGGTTAAAAAAACGAATTGCTCGGGCATACTATAAAATAAACTCTGTACATGACATGACAGTCGTTTATTTTAATTAAAAAAACAAAACTCAACTTGAGTTTTGTTTTTTTGGTGGTGGTATGTTATATTTATTTGCATGTTTTTAGGGTTCCGTAGCCAAAATGGCAAAAACGGAACCCTTATAGTTTCGTCATGTCCGTCCGTCTGTCTGTCCGTATGTCACAGGCATTTTACTCAAAAACTACGGGCACTCCATACATGTTAAAGACAGTAAATTTTTTTTTTCAGCAAATATCAACGTGTGGTACATAGTTCGACAGCTCTTTAAAAAACACTATAAGGTTTCTAAGTAATGTTTTTGATTAAGTGAATGTATTTGGAAATAATCGCTCCGAAAGTTGTGTAAATTGTGCCCCCCCCCCCTCTATTTTCTAAACCGTGCGTCCGAAAAATATGAAAAAAATCACGAAGGTAACGCTTAATTAATACTTTCAACGAAAATTATTTTCAACAAGATCGAATTTACAGTTTTTGAGTTATTGCCTATAAACTGCGCTTCTCAACAAAAGGACGTAATTGCTATGAAGATACGCTCTTTTGTTGCTGTACTTTTTTTACATCGTATTTTTTTACCTTATAGTTACGGCTATGGAACCCTACACTGAGCATGGTCAGACATGCTCTTGGCCAGTTATTTCGTTTTGCATGTAGAAAACGAAAATTAAATTGCAACCAGATGACTAAATAAAATGGCTGGCAACTTCGATAACACCTCCGTTTAAAAGTTAAATTTCTATGAAAATGTGACATTTAAATACGTAATGTTGTTATCGTAGTCGCACTCTTGCCAATTGAAGCAAAATAAATCTACATTTGTATTGAATTTTTTTGCGAATTATGCGTTTTTTCTTGATTTCTATACGCTCCGTCAAATCCCAGATCTCTCAGTTTCAGATTCCTCAGAAAACCTGTTTGATACCAACAATTGTAGACGATAAAATTCCCCTTGAATGCTTGGAATCTTTTGTCTTGTTCGCGTCTGACCGTTCAGGTATCTGGGCATTTCCAATAAATTCTGCAAAACAATTGTTTTTCACAGTAAATTGTTTAGTGTTAAAACATTGACTCTTATTTATTCCCTCTTTTTCTCTTTTTCAGAATTTGTTTCAGGGTTTGTTTATATTTACATATATATGACATCTGCCAAACTGTATAACAGTTTGTTGACAGGAACACTTAACCCTCTTTATGTTTTGTCTAATTTACATTTGTTTTCTAATCTAGTAACCGTAACCCTTCAATGATATAATACAATAACAAAAGCATATTGTAGTGGGTTATACTTCAGAAATATGTCTGCGACTTATTCCTCTGTCTCCATACATTTAGTATGAAAAAGGGCCAGAGGAATAAGGTGACCGCAGACATATTTCTGAAGAATAACCCTAGTACTAAGGAAACTACTGTTAACTGCCTACTCATAGTTTTTAACGCATACTACCTAGGCTCCTTCCTCTTACTTGATACAATGTGGAGACCCGTACTGTCTTTTACCCGCAAAAATGACTCCTAACATTAAAAATCTAATCTGATAACGTGACTTAGCCTAGCTAGCTAGTTAGTAGCGCTTATTGTAGGTATATTATAATTTACCAAATCCAGCCCACTACTAAATAACTATGATTTTTAAACCGGGACAATTTGCTTATCGACCGGGACACCATGCTTCAAACCGGGATATGTCCCGACGTACCGGGACGTATGGCAACTAGTTCCAAGTGTTACCACAGATTATATAATAGTTCTTCGAACAGATATGACACTCTCCCGCAATACAATAGAAAAGAACATTCTGGAATCATAACGTCCGAAGTGCGGTTGTCGACCCCACGCGGCGTAAAATCAGTGCTAGGGCTGTCAACCGATACACTAATAAATTATTTCACAAATAGATTGAATTAAAAAACAGTGTTTTCTTATAATTTGTTTTGGGTAGTGCAAAAAACGATAAATGATTGTTTAACTGGATATTGTTGCAGCCGTCTACACTACACTGCAACGCGCACGCCCCATTATCAACAAAATAATAATATTAAATTATAAATACGCGATCGAAGTGCGGTGCGACGCGGTCCATGCGAGCGCTTTTGTTTTTTTTGTTCGTGAACAGACTCAAGGAGCTGTCAAAACTATCGGACTTACTTCGTAGCGGTAGGCTGCACGCATGCGAACGCGTGACAACCAACTGAGTTTTGTACCGCCGGCGGTAAGTGACGTCACTCAAGGTCGCGCTCGGCGAAAAACGAGTGTCGGCCCCCTGGTGTTATTCAGCTGCCAACCATAACTTTTATATTTCCTAGGCATCAGAGAAAAAAACATTCATTATACATATATCCATTAGGATTGGAACCTTATATCAAAGCACTAAGGATTGATTTTCGTTGCGCGTGTCCGTAAGCATTCCCTCAAGGGTTGTCAAAACGATACTTTAAAGTTTGACGGAAACTCGGAATCTACGTTGTTTTGGTAAAACTTTTCTGTTTTAAAGTAAGTACAAACAGCCGCGGGAATACGTGGCGTGTTTTCGACCAAATGTTACCTCATACAAGGGTCTTGGCGTGTTAATTTATTTATTAGAGTCTGTGGTTAATTGTACAGGCGAAGGGATGTACCGCGTGGTAATGCAAGGTTGAGAAGTTTGTTTGTTCAGTCGTAAGGAATGCTAGCTAATTCCTGCGGTTTTGATCGATCGTATGAGAAAGATATGTTGCGCTATAAGGGTGTGTTCCCACTGAGGCGGCGCTGAGCTGCGCGGAGTGTAAAGGACCGCGAGTTAGCCAATCATACTGTTTTCACTGACGTGAAGCGGAGATTTAGAGCACTAAAATTGGTTGTGAGTTCACAGTCCATTTTGCTCCGCGCTAACTAGCTTTGCGTTAGTAGAAATGTACCCAAAAGCGGCGACCATAGGTGTGAGCAGGTGACAACGCTCTGACCTTTCGCTCCCACCTGTAGGGGCATTCCACGTAAACGACTACTTTTTCGGGCACGTGACGGCTATGGCAGCGCCCTTAAAATCAAATAAAAATTCCTAAATGACATTATCAATTCAGAAACCAAGTGTAAAAATATTGACATACCAAAAATGTACTTCCTAACTTTGTTAGAAGTATGAAAAAAATGGCGTCACGTGCGCGACATTCTGGTAGAATGCCCCTATAACTGCCGCTCGCTGCCGATGTCGTGGCCGCGCCGTAAGGGTACGTTTCCATTAATGCAAAGCCAGGCGGAAACGTCTCTACTGACGCGGGGGGAACATTTAGAGGACTGTAATCAACTCACGGTCCGTTCCTCTTCGCTCGAAATGTACTAAATTGTACGCTTATTAAAGAAAAATGTACTACACGCACTTACGAGAAAACGACGATCAATCTGCCACCGCTAGGAAGCAATGACTTTCTGGCGGCCGCTATTTAGATGCCAACATAAGAAAAAACGTATTTTTAATATCGTCACTGCGTGTCACTGGCGAGTGTAATACGTCAATTAAAAACAAAGTTTACCATAGACACATACTTATTCTTGTCAGTCATTTGTCGTATATTCATGTTTCCCGCTCGATTGCTGTTCTTTGCCTTGTTTGCGCGCCATGTTTAATTTTGTATTTTATTTAAAACCTAGTCGTAGAAAAAGTATTGCATGCAAAGTTGTATAAATCAGTCAAAAAAAGTCTCTCTTTGCGACAGTCGCCGCCGCGGCGGCTCGTATCGCAACCCACGCCACTCGCGGGTTTTGACCCTACGTATGCAACTGTTGCATAAAATACTATTATGTGTTAATCTCGACGCGCTTACTGCCACTTTCTTTACCCATTGTGGGCAATTTATGCTATGTACTAATTTGATAATCCATTTGAAAGTTGAAGGCATATACCATATTTTAAAGCATTTTTATATATCAATATTTCTATCTATTTTGGGATATTAAAATGATATCAATAAAATAAATATTTACAGATTTTTCTTACAAATTAGTGTTTAAGTAGGACTGAAAGGCTTGTTGAGCCGGATACCTCTATTAAGTGATGCAAAAAAAAAACACCTTTCGCCATTCTTTTTTATACATTTTGTTTTTGTCATTTACGATGACATTTGGATATGCTTAACAGATGGACACCTTTTAAACATTCATCAACAATAAAATAATGTTGGCCAGGTTTTTATGTCAATTACCCGTTATCTCCGCCTAGCTCCGCGTAAGTGGAACTGCACCCTAACACCTTCGGATCGGGTGCGGAAATTGTTTGTGACTTCTGCGATATAAGCAATTTACTTCGCTGCCGAAGTTCGTTTGAGATTTGTACTGAATGATTTATCTTTTAGGAGTAATTTCCGTGTTTTTATCTGCCTTCCTTGTTTATGTAAGCAAGTGGGATGATAATCTTGCTGATTTCTGTTCCGTGTTTCAAATCCTCATGCGACTACGTTTTAGCTAGCAAGATAATTCGTCAGATGACAAAGATTTTCCCTGTTCCTATACAATGGACTGCAAAGTGGGTCAAGGATTATGGGTAAATATTTTTATATTTTATCACAGTTATCATTTAATGACATATTCAAAAATCTAAATCAAAACAATTTATTTCTGCAAGTATGCCCTCAAGGGCTCTTTTACATGTCTGATTCTATTCTATTCTTTTGGCGCTTCGGGTAGTGACCTTCTGGTGAGAAGAAGTGCCAGAAGAAACTCACAAATTTCTATTTCAAAAATATTACGTATTACAACAATATGATACATGAGATTTCATTAATTCATTACATTAAACTTAAAACTAAATTTTTAGACATGTAAAAGGTCTCTAGGCGTCAAAACAAGACAAATAAAATAATAGAAAAATGCTAAAACCGCATACATTTTAGCAAAAGGTGCTTAAACTTTCATTGGTATGTTGAAGTAATATTTAAATTTATATCATTAAATGACTATCATTGCATAGGTAAGTAAAAATCTTTTTTTAATACATTCCTTGCCTGACCTGGACGGAGAACCCAAATTTCGAAATCCTATCTCCCCGAAAACCATTGCAACTCATAGTTTAGTATCACCGAACAAATCCCGGTAAAATATAGTACTGGAAGCTTAAAACTTTATCAACGCGAAACTAAAAAGCATTCATATAACGCAAAGCCCGAAAGCTCCAAAATTAGTGTTAATAAAACTGTTAGAAATCCGAAAAGTTCGTTATTCGCCATCCGCAGGCGGACGGGAAAAGTTGCGTTAGTCTAAGTTAATTCACATTTTCCGGTCAACCTCTCTAACAAAATAAAATAAAAAAATAAATAAATATTACGGGACAATCTCACGCAAATCGACCCAGTCTCAAATAGTTTGTATTATGGGTACTAGGGGACGATATATCGATACCGCCTAACAAACACTCGTTTGTAATTCCTTACTTACTGCCCTTGATACACAATGTACTATTTGAAGGGATTAATAACCTAACCTTAGAAATTAGCGGCACTTGCCTTATGCAAAATGATCATTATTTTAAACAAAAGACTCTAGGTATCCTATTTTTTGAAAAAACAATTCAGAAAAAGTTTTGTTTTGCCAGATGGGCCTAATGTGTAAAGGCGTTTACACACATGCCAAAAGGGCTTACTGTCCTAACCTTAAAAATAGCGGCGCTTCCAAAAGGCATACTGGATAAGAAAGAAGACGCCAAGAAAACTTATCAGCCTCGCCTTATGCAAAATAGTACATTACATAACTAGGGTGGTAATACAAAGAAAGGCCGAGATCGCAGAAGTTTGCGACCCGAGCTGCAAGCGAGGGACGTAAATATGCGATCGAGGGCTTTCTTTATTACCTCCCGTGTTGTGTACATCATTTTATGTATACACTTAGCCAGAAAGCGGCTTTTTCCGTACGCGTAGCGTGCGGAAAGAGTCACTTTATGGCCAGGTGTGGCCAAAAAGAACATAATTTAAACAAAAGACTATAGTATGCTATTTTTGCTGCAGGTGTGGAATAACTGACAAAATGCTTTAAAAAGGGTAAGGGTGTAGTACATTTTGCAAACCTACGGATCAACATATTACTTCTGACTGACAGCGCCCTACGCTCCCTCTCCAAATCCTTGTCATCATTGAGCCTCTCCGGGACCCAGTGGCAGTTAAGTGTTAAATCTGTAAATTAGTAAGGGTTTGCGGCTTAGTTACTTGAATAAAAATATTCATGCATTCATTACTTCACAGTTCAATTTATCTCAGAGATGAAATTGTCGCTGTGGTTGTGAATGACCCTCCTAGCGCCCGGGGACTCCCGCAGTCCCGCACAGGAGGGAAAATTTTGCGGGAATTTGGTTTTTTTGCAGCTTGAATTTGCGGAGATGTCATGGTTTTATCCCCGTGACGGTGTAAAAAGTGTAGAATATTAACTTTATCTTTTTTAGGGAGGAAATTTTGTGTCGCTTCATTTCAACACGCACCAATTTAAAACGGAATGATTAGATTAGATTTATTTATTTCACAATATAACATACATTATAATAATAAATAAATATTAGGGGATGATCTTACACAAATCAACCTAGTCCTAAACTAAGCAATGCTTGTACTATGGGTAGGTACTAGACGACGATAAACATACTTATATAGATAATAACTACTATTAACAATGGGATATTTACCATGTATGTTAAATGTTAAATATTAACCATATGTGTTGTGTATGTTGTATGTATGTGTGTTATGTGAATGACCAAGTTAGCGTAAAATCTTAATCTATTTGATTCCCTTAGTGAAGTCTATTTTTTATGATTATTATAAATTGCAAACTAAACTACAGGAATACACATTTAAAATTAAATATACTAAAAACTAAAACTAAATTAAAATTAAATAAGTAAAACTAAAATAAATCTAAAAACGGCCCCTGCGGCATGGTACCAAAGATGCTGGCAGCATTTCCTCGCTGTATTGTAAGGCTGATGCGTTGAGCGAGGAAGCTGCCAGCTCTTCGGTCCCTCGTAGTTTCTCTGAGTCTCTTTGATATCTCCTCAGAGCACCAGTGCCCCACGGGCCAAGGGTCTCGACGCCAAAAGGAACAAAATTATATTCTGCGCCGAGACCATTGTACTTTCCCACGTTTGCGGTTTCTGCCGCCTCTGCTGCTGCTGCCGCCCTTATTGAGGTTCGGTGGAGATGTGACGGGGCCAGTGTGTCTACGCAAGTTGCGTCCCACACTAGCACCCGTCCCATACTCCACGGAATCATCATTTATGATTTAGATAAATAATAAATAGGTAGAAAACATCCACGACTTGAACTCGGGAGCTCTAGCTTCATAGGCGGTGTCATTCCCACTAAGCCAAACGTGTCGGCGGCAATTATAAATTACTCGTGTCAATTTGCTAATGACTACATTGCTAAATTACTTTGTTTCAGACACTGTTACGCGAAGAGTAGACATTGCTGAGTTATTCAAATACAAACTAGAACTTAATTGGGAAAGTACACACACACTCGAGCACAACTTTCGATTGCCCAAAGTGGCCATTTTATTGACCAAACGGGGACAGAGCGAAAACCAGACAAGAGCGAGTCAGCCTCACCCACCGAGGGTTCCGTACAAATACTTAAATTTAAAACTATATTCTTTCAATAAAAACTATAATTATTATGATTTAATTACAAATGTATAGTTTTCAGATTTTTCCCTATTTTTGTAGTATAAGACGGTATTACTTGCCAAATTTCATAGTTGTAGGTCAACGCAAAGTACCCTATAAATTTTAGTTTCCTTGAGAGAGTACGTCAAACTCCCCTCTTTTTGCATCGGGGATTTAAAAAAAGTCAGTCGATGGTAAAAGATGACTAAACGACTAGGTATAGTTGCCTATTTTTTATGGAAATATTTTAAATCAGCTTTAAACCTTTAACCGCGAAATCGCGAAAATCCTTATCTACCAAACTTTTCTTATGCAACTTCATACCATCGAATTTGCTAAAAAAACCCTACATTACAAAACTTCCCCGAAACGCGGAGTTTGTTGCCTAATAAATACACTCGTTATTTTACTTCTCGAGCAGACAACTTACTACAAATTGTACTATAAAACACACAAAATAACGACTCCGAAACCTCGATGGTGTTCACACGGTGCTAGTAGCTTGCGGATTTTGAAGCACTTCATCAGCATCATTTGTACGCGTAAAGACAGGGCTCATCCTGAGGTTTTTTCAGTTGGAGTCTCGAGTCTGGAGTTGAATTTTAATTCTCATGTGGTGAGAGTTCCAACTGAGAATATAGCGACCTTCACCAAAGAAGAGTTTTAGCCGAAAGGTGTCATGTTCCGGCGCTTCCGCGGGCGGCTACCACGAACAGCGTTAGCACATCCATCGCAGTAAAATGTGAGCTAGTTGTTATGTTTATTTAAATGTAGTATTTGATAGGTACGTTAGATTGTAAGATTTATCTATGGGCTTTTGATGCCTAAAATAAACAAGTAAATTATTATTATTATTTGTCAGCTTGTCACCCATCGCTAGCTTTCACCTGTTGCAGTCCACTGAGCACGACCCTCAGCTATTCTCTTTCAGCCGCCGAGTCGAGTATTCTAGTCGTACATCGAACAATCTAGATTATCTAGAACTCTCGTGATGCGTCTCGTATCGAAGGGTCGACTTTTCTGGAATTGGACCGAACATTCGAGACAGGATTTCTCCGGAATGTTCTAGAACAAAGGTCTCCGGATATAAAAGCCGCGTCGGATGCCAACTGGGGACGGCTCTTCGAAATAAGTACACTCACGGACAATGAATTCGGGTCATTTTCTTTTTTCTATTTTCTTTTATTGCCTTCGACTGGCTAACAGGCAGGCGGACCACCTGCATGCATTTCCAAATGAGATGACATTTAAAAAAAATCCCATATTGTAGCGCAGTGGGAAAATCTTAGCAGGAAGTTGCGAGAGCAACATAACGAAACGCTTTTACTTGCCCCAGTTACTTGTAACAAGTACAAGCACACGCGAGTAACTGGTACATTAAACTTGAAAACACTGCTCGCGCAAGCAGCTCGCGCCGTCGCTAGCTCCAGCAACATGCACCATGAAATACATTTTCATTAGTTGTTAGCTAGCGGCCGCGTCGAGCACTTTTATTTTATTTGCAAAGAATTTGAAGAAGTGTTCCCGACAGACGGCGGCGGAATAGAAACAAATTTAATTAAGGTTCGTATTTAGAAATGTCGGAAACTTTAGTGAAATGAGATTTAACTTCTAACTACGCGAACTTTTCATCGGCAAACTTGACTTAAAACATAGAGAAAATAGCCTAAATCCAAAGGCTCGAAGAGTGCTTCCGACATCAAAGGCCTGAGGATACAATAGGCTCCATTGAAACGGGGCGAGAACTAGTATGCGAGTTTGATTACATTGCGAGCTACCCAGATAGGTACGATGAGTCAAGGACCTTAAAATAAATAGCCGGACTGAAGCATATCTAATAAACCGGCTACCTATGTGTGCGTACTGCTGGCAATAAGAAAAAACCAGTTGATGTGTGCGTGCGGCTCGTATGTACAATCGAACCAACTGAATCATGACCCACTTTGCTGACAATTCGTTTGAAACTTTCCAACTTGTAAGGTCTATCGACACACTTAGGACGTTTTAGATCCTAGCAAAATTACGTCAATATAGGTCGGAGACAATTTTAACCTTTGTTATCATTGTAATAGAAACACATTTTACAGTCAATGTTTGAATCTCGAGCTAGCTCTCGCTTAGATAACCTTAACTTTTTGATGATGGAAAAATAATATTTCATAAATACAATGTTCTAAATGTGCGTCAAATGTCAAGTTATCAGTTGTCAGTCAATGTGAAAGAATAGAAACTAAATTGTAAAATGCTTAATCATTTTAAATTATGGCCAATTTAAAAGAACAGAGAGCTCGGATTATAGTCTTAAGTGAGGAAGGCTATGGCATACGAAAACAATCACGCGAATAGAATATAATTATCTCGGAATACAGTAACAGTGCACTCCATAAATGTCAGTGTCTAATAAAATGATAACAAGTTCCTCACCATGGAAATCTATCTTTAAGCAAATTTCGACCTACTTGCATTTAGAAGTTTTAGCAAAATGAGCTTATGGTGGGTCATGATTCAGTTGGTTCGATTGTACAAGCAGCCGGCTTATTAAAAACGGCTTCAGTTCTCTGTTGGTGAGGCTATATATTTTAAGGTCCTTGAGTACAGTTGATCGATTAATCGCCGCAATGAAAAGAAAATCGCATACAAGTTGTCGCCCCGTCTAAATGGGGCCATAAGCTCGACTGGACCGATTTAAAATAGTACATTGTGTATCAAGGGCGGTAAGTAAGGAATTACCAACGAGTGTTTGTTACAAGGCCGAGGCGAAGCCGAGGGCTTTAATAACACGAGTTTGTAATTCCTTTACCGCCCGTGGCACACACAATGTTTGTCATCACACTTGTGAGGAAATCTAATTAAAATAACCTTACTTAAGCTAAATAAAATTGTAAAACTGACAGTGACATTAGTGACATATATCAAGACGACAAGTCACGTTCGGAAACCATAGCGGTAAAGACTTAAAATGGTTGATTTTATATTTGCAAAATAAAGAAATACATTATTCAAACATTTCATTAATGTTACAGAAATATCTGTTTACATGTATTTGCAATAACAGTTCTCTTTAAATAAATATTTCAGTAATAAAAGTTAAAAAAGTACGTTGGCGTTTCCTTTGAACATGACAAATAAGAGTAAAACAGAACCAGCGTTTCAAATTTAAAAAGAAAACCATTACGCCCTAGGGCGTTATAGGTCATTTACGGCCCGCAAAACCTACGTGCAATGACACCATTTTCGAGCAAGTGTGATGAAAAAATATTTTCGGAAGGGTACACTTTGAAGTTGCTCCCATTGCAACCAAGTCAGAATCTGATGACGGAATAAATAAATACACAAATCTTTGAGAAGTCGAGAGATCTCTTTAAATAGTTAAAGGAAACACGTGATATCGATTTGGAAATTTCAATAGTGATTTTGCCATTTGTCCAAATTATGACTCGTTCTACTTTAGTTTGAAAAAATCGTGAATTAGGTATCTGTCACGCGATGTCTATATGAAACCATCTTGAAACCAGAAAATACGAGTAGCACTACATTTATGTTTAAAACGAAGTAATGTAGTGAAATAAGTGAACATATTATAATTATAACAAAACGGGAGTTAATCGCGTAAAAACATGCTATTACCTCATTTTATCTGCTATCTCCGGCCCGTACCGGTTTACAAAATATGATACGAATAATGAGTGAAAATCGTGCAAGTTTAAATCAATTTTAGGTGAACATAGTTCAGTATCACCCTCTTATATCCTACAGAAGCGAAAAAACGGACCGGTAAAATATCAAAAGATGCTTTTTAGGGTTCTGTACCTCAAAAGGAAAAAACGGAACCCTTATAAGTTCACTTTGTTGTCCGTCTGTCAATCTTTTATCTCGGGAACGCGTGACGCGTGGAGTATCGAGTTGAAACTAAAACGATATACTCAGGTCTATGGTTCCTTGAAGCTGTAAAAATTCACCTTACACAAATCGAGCTAGTCCCAAATTAAGCAATGCCTATATTATGGGTACTAGACGACGATATACACTTTTATAGATACCTTTAGAAGACTCGGGAACAAATACTCGTGCTCATCACACAAATATTTGCCCTTACTAGGATTTGAACCCGAGACCTCTAGCTTCGTAGGCGGTTTCTCTGCTACCGGGCTAAATGTGTTATCATTTTATTGTATTCACTGGCCATTTAGACTTGATACTTTAGTTAACCACAAAGTGACAAGCGTATGTGGTCCGAGCGGTCAGCGCCCTCGAGAAGTGGCGCATTTAGGAGTGAATTAAATTTAACACCGAGTTGTGAGCAACAAAGGTTCATACATTAAACATAAAGCACACAAAGGGCGAACTTTAATCCTCTCCAGCGGTCGTAGACAACTTCACACTTCAGTAGAGTGACTGAATTAATAATGACAATGATCCGACCGTCGATTCAATCCAAGGCTAGGTAAATTTGGAATTTAAAAATTTAAGTATTATATTATTAACACAGCATTTTAAAGGAAAATACGGATATTTTATTCGTAATATTATCACGATGTAAGCTTGCTTAGTTCCCAATGAAGCTCTAGACTTGTATAACATACATTACACGTAATTAAATAGGTGTTTTATCATCATCATGTTGTGGTTTAATAGCAAGATGTTGAATAATTATTTATTTATTTTTCATTAATTAGGTCAGTGGTTCTTAACCTTTTAGTGGGGCATTCCGCCAGAATGTCGGGCACGTGACGCCTTTTTTTTTATTCTAACAAAGTTAGGAAATACATTTTTGGTATGTCAATATTTTATAACTTGGTTTCTGAATTGACAATGTCATTTTGAACGTTTTATTTGTTTTTAAGGTAGCTGCCATAGCGTCATAATATTTTTTCCGGGTGGCTTCACGAACCACTTCTGGTGCTTCCAGGGACCACCAGTGGTCCGCGGACCACCAGTTAAGAACCACTGAATTAGGTACTTAGTTTTGTATCAAATATCACTCTAAATTAACAAAAAATCAAGCTAAATATCAATCGATTACGTATTTCACTATACGCAATAAACCCGATTATTAACCTCCCCACCGTTTAAAACTCATATACCGGGTAGGGCTTCCAATCTCGCGGCCTATCTTTAATCTCGGTACCTGCGGGATTGCACATTTTCGATCCCGCGGGATCCCGTATAGTAATTAATGATATCAATTATAAGGTAAATGAAACAACGAAGTAATCAACGTATTGAAACTTTTATTAGAGTATACCTTTTAAACATTAAATATTACACATAAAAAAATAATATTGCACTTCTATTAGTTCTATTGAGACCAAAATTAAAATCAACCTATCGTACCCTTGGTAAAATAAAGCCGTATGTGACTTTACGTTTTAAGTGCTTTTATTACGCGAATGTTACACAAATCGTACCCTTGGTAAAGTAAAGCCGCATCTGCAAAATGAAGACTTTCAGGGGAAGCGTTTAAATCTTTTTGTTTCGTATAGTTAACAGCATTTGTGTAACATTCGCGTAATAAAAGCACTTTGGACGTAAAGTACTAAAAATTAAAACATAGGCTATTTTTAAATGTCGCTGTGCAAACTTTGTTCAGTTTGAGAAGTACAATCTACGTCTTAATTATTTGCTCCTAGTACAGGCAACACCTATTATAACTTTAATATTCTTCAATTAGATAGTTGATACTACATACTTTTCTCATAGCACAGTATAATAGCACAGCAGTAATTTATCTTCCTACAAAAGGTACATCGCGCGCTTGAATGTGTGCGCGCCGTGTACGAACGCACTACAAGCAAAGATTTAAGAATGCGTAAGAATGCACCAGTATGGATCGGAAATCTATTAAGATTTAGGAATGAGCAGCATTCGCACAATCTGTTAACTAGATATTTTTCGTATACAGGGTGGCTCCAACAATGAAATGTAAAGTTTGATTCTTTTCGCTAAACTGAGATAACTGTTTTGCAATATCTTCAAGTAACTTAAATTAAGATAGTTAATTCATCTCCAAAGTTCAACTCTGAAAGGAGTGAGACTTTTAGTATGTTAGTATGAGAAAAATAAAAATAGGATTTGGCGTGTTTTTAAAAAAGTTGCAACACGAAAGTAGCTCAGATTAAGGGGTAGGAACGGTTCACTGTTAGAGGCACTGTATACCCGTATTATAATGAAGTTGAATACAGATAGAGGTCTGTGTAGTGAGTTGCCTGCGGCAGCGGTCGGTCGGCGGATCGCTGGATGTCCTCGTTTACCGTCCAGGGCGGAAATGCTAATTAACTTCCCTTTAATCTGCAACTAGTTCACAATTAACCTGGAAACATAAATACCGGAGCAGTTTTGCGGGTCTGCATTCAAATTAGAGCAGGGTGCCTAGTTGCGTTAGCAATACTTAATCAGTTTTGACAAAGTAAAAAAAAACTTTTTTTTATTTGTTTATTGTATATCTTTATTTTCTTAGATACGGTCTTTTATAAAAGTCCATTTATTTTTCCATAGCAATAGTAGAAACATAGATCTTCGTCTATCAGAGCCTAAGTGTAATTTAAAGTTGGTTAGTGGTCTAATAATAAGGGTATTTTTCTGTTTAAGTCCTTTTTCCAAATAGAATAGTTCTTAAATAGCCCCGTTTTACGGAATACAAAATATAAACACATTCTAAAAAACCTAAACTTAGGGTGCCGCCGGCAGCGGGGCGCGGCCCAAGCTACCGGTGGTTTAGGCTGCAGGGAGAGGAACCTCCTGACAATGCGCGTCGCCATTTGTATCTGACCCTAGATCCAGCCATCTAGCGAGAGTCTCTTTCTCATTTTTTATTATTATAATATTTTACTACAGCAATTTTTTAATACTTGTTTTATCTGCACACATATAATAAACCCTATATAATGCGTTCAAAGGCCACAAAAGCTCCAAAAGGTCAAACATGTGAAAGAGCCCTTGAGGCCTAAATACTTGCAGAAATAAATTAAAATTTCATTTCATTTTACAAAGTACGATCATTATGATGATTAACTGTTTAGTTAGAACATATTTTTTATCTGTGATAATATTATTATTGCTTCATAATAACATCGAATTCGATGTTATTATGTTATTAAAATTGGAACATTTCTTAAACAACAAAGGAATTTGATTTGACCTCAAATCTCAATTCTATAATACTGGTATCAGTCGAAATGGTGTTTTATTCGAAATGATCTCAATTGCAAATAATTTCGACAATCTCCCAAGTTATTAATATCGAACGATACGTTAGCAGTAATTCACGTTAGTTTATCTCTGAATTGAGAAATAAAAACTACGGTTGCGTGACCTGCGTGAGATGTCACTGCTGCGAGTAATTTCAGTTCTTGAACACATCATAGAGAGCTTATAATATGTGTGTAGATAAAGCTGTGTATGTCATAAATAGGCATTAAACACTCATTCATAATGTAACAATCACATTAACTAGTAAAGTAAGTAATAAAACTTGAAATTTGGTGTACAGGGAGATTGGTTAAATAGGATACTTTTACCCGATACAGCGATGCAAAAATGAGATAGCATCCTCTAGTAGTCTAGTCTGATATACAATGCATTGAATTAAATTGATTTTAACCAGCAAACAACGCTTCCAAGTAAGGGATTCTAAAAAAACAAATGTACATTTAGGGGCAAGTGCTCAACCTGTGGACACTTTCCAGAATTTGACTTTTAATCAGTTGTTAGACAAAAACTACGCGTATTATAAATGAATTCTTTATTTTGTTTTAATCACAATTAAACAATCTTCAAAGTCCACATATGTTTTCTACGCTAGCTATCCGCAGATGGCGGATAGAAGCATTTTAAAAAAAACACTCATTTTGTCCATAGGTACATCTACTGTCTGTACCTATGGACTCCAAAAACGTACCTATGGACGGTAACGTACCTACGGACATTAATCAACAACATACTTTTAAACAGAATAAACTTCTAGAATAACGTAATTAACAACATACAATTAAACAACATGTAATTATATGTTGCTCTGCATATCACAGTTACTTTTTTTCTTCTTGAAATCTAATATTCTTAGCAAAATCTCAAGTATAATTATGGGATTTTAAAATGCCTCCATTGTCAGCAGAAGAATATGCTGTGTGTAGTAATGCTGCTTTTTTAAGTAATCATATATCTGTTGCTCCTCAGTATTGCTAAATATCCTCCTGACATCATTTTTTAGGAGTTCTAAGCCTTCTTCATCAATATTTTGACAGTGATTTAATTTTATGTTTTTAAAGATTGTCGATTTTGGGATTTTAAACTTCTCTGCGGCTTTCCTTACTGAACTTCCATTTTCTACTTCCCAAACAGCTGCAGTCAGAGTGTCTAGGCATATCTTGTCTCTATTTTTCCCAGCTTTACTACGAGGCACTAAAACAAACAAAAATATTGTATATTAATTTTACTGTCCACAGGAACATTCAGTATAACTGTACCTATGGACAGTCCACAGGTACATTCACGGAGGTATCCACAGGTACAATTTCGGCGGTTTTTATTTTGAATTCATACCGGTCACTATAAATGCTACCTACGATTAACGAAATCTTGTAGAAATAACGTTTACACCATATAAATTAATATGCCATTGCAAAGACACCCGCAACATTTAGAGATTTTACATAAAACATGCTTTAAAAGAAGGTAAAAAATTACTTTTTGTCACAAAAACTTTCGGCAGCCTCAAAACACACAGTTTCTGTAATCAGTAAAGATGGCGATTAGCTAGTGTTGCCATATGAAAAAAATACTTTTCAAATAAGTGATTGGTATTTGACTATGGTTATTCGTTTTCTCTGTATGAGTAGTGTCCACAGGTAAAACCGTCCACACGTACAGCACTTGCCCCTATCTGGAAAGCAGCCAAGTAGAGGAATAACACGCGAGTCGGTACAAAACCTCGCGCCTGCATTTGTGAGAGCCGAGTCTATTGTGCGACGGCAGTCGCGCGACAATCGCCGCGTCTATTGTGATGCGGCTGTCGCACGACAATCGCCGCGTCTATTGTGTCCGTCGCACGATAATCGCACGGCGCTCTTAGAGATGGCTTTTCATGTAAGTAGCGTAAGAGGATTGCGGCTCTCGTCGCTTAGAATTTTTTTGTTAACTGCAGAGCTTGTACCGACTTGGTTTTGAAATAAATACAGGTGTTTGTACAGGTTTATTTTGTGTCCGTATTTTTAGCTTTAGATTGCGGAGTCTTAGTAACATTTTACATGAAAATGTTTTTCGTGGGATTCTTTCTGTATAATAATATTTTTTATTTTTTTCTTTCCTCTTACAAACTTCCATTCCCTAATTTAAGGGGTTGGGGGATAAAAGTTCTAAGTCTTAGAATTTTTTGTTGTTTCTGTACTAATACTAGCTTACATACCAAATTTCAGCTTACAAGTACTCTAAGAATTTTGATGATCATCAGTGAGTCAGTGACGAAATCAGGTATTTTTTTGATATCAATAAAATCTGAAGTACTATAAGAGTTATGCAATTAAAATACTTTACGTATTAGAATACTTTATATCCCGGGAAAGTGTTCCTTTGGGACAGTAACGGGAACAACGCGAACGCAATGGGAAGCCGCGGGTAAATGCTAGTATAAAAAAACGCTTTTCAAATATAATTGACTTCATGGAACCAAACGATGACCCTCTTTTTGTTTGTATGGAAAACCGACCGACTCGAATCACCTTTATTTAAAGTTTCAGACGTTACAACGCATTCGAGACATTAAGGAAAATAAATAATATTTATAGTACATAGAAAAATTAAATGGCGCTCACCTGTGAACAGACCGGGAATCGAACCTCTGGATTTCCGGTCCAGCGACCCAACCACTCGTCCACCAGAGCACCCAGCAAGCGCCCTCAATTTTGCCATCTACTTTGACTTCTGTATCGTTCTGGTTTAAAAACCAACGAAGAGACAAAATGTTTCTTTCATTATAAAAGTATCTAGGTAGATAATTCACTTATTTATGCGATGAAATCATGGTTTTATTCCACAAATAGTTTCTGTCTGAGCCGTTGCAAGTAAGCAAATAATGTAAAACAAATGACAAAAGCCAGTAATGAAAAGCCCGCTTCGAAACGAATAACAAAACCGATTATGCTATCTGCCGCGGACAATAGAAACTAACAATATCGTTGCTTTTTAATATCAACGACTAAAAACCGTTTACAAACGGAAGCGAACATTTTAAAAACCGGACAAGTGCGTGCTAGACTCGCGTGGAGAGGGTTCCGTACGTTCAAAACAATACAACACAATTATACTTTATTGCACAGACTTCAATTTGAAGGTAATTTTTGCCTATTTTCTTAAATAACTTCAAAACTATTTATATAAAAATATATGTTTAAGATTCTCACAGAGAGCTCTTTTATTTTATGTCACACGATATAGTTTGCTAACTTTTTTAAATTTTCTAGTTAAACCCCCAAAAGTGGCCCTCATGATTCATAATATATTTCCGTTACACTCTATGTTTAGGTTATTGAAATTGCAATTAAATCGGTCCAATACTTATGGAGCAAATTGGCTGCGACAGACGGACAGACAGACACACGATTGATCCTATAAGGGTTCCGTTTTTTCCTTTCGAGGTACGGAACCCTAAAAGGATTTCAATTATATTTTCCTCTTGAATAACATTTCGTTTTAAGGTTTTTCCAACTTTCAACGGCAGACGGCGGAACATTGTAAGTTATCTTTCAAAAGACAGCTTTGTTTACGCCAAAAGTTAACTATTGAGAGTAAAAAGATCGTGAATAATAAACAAAAAATTAGCTTTTGTATTTTAAATGAATTCCTTATTGTTCCCGGCGCCGAAACCGGCGACTCGTTTTTAATTAAAAAGTCCGCGGAAGAATTGTCTCGCCCGCACTCTTCGGTTGTTCGTGTTTTACTCAATTTTTAACCGTGAGTTTGGAGAGAAGACTAGACGGAAAGACGGAATACGTATTAGAGTGTAATAAAACGTTTTGCTTTGAAGTACCTCATACGGAACAACTTGTAAGAGTAACGTATGAGGTTCTTCAACACAAAATGCTAACTCTTATAGCATATACTATATATTATGTTTTAAAAGCAACACATTTTATAATTCTCAAATAAAGAATCCTCCACGGTTATTTTTTTTACTTTAATTTTTAACCTAAACGCAGTAACGTGCCTTATGCATCACGTTTTTGACGCGTGCCTTCAAAACCGGTGCATTTACGATGCATCAACGTCTTTTGCATGCAT
Organism: Eudemis profundana; assembly: GCA_947034925.1. Lineage (NCBI taxonomy): Eukaryota > Metazoa > Arthropoda > Insecta > Lepidoptera > Tortricidae > Eudemis > Eudemis profundana. Next base: position 279,784 of record OX344812.1, read on the forward strand.
TAAAAACGTGACGCACGAGGTACGTCACTGCGTTTAGGTAGAAAATCTATTAAATCCGAATGATACAAAGGTCAAAGTAGATGGCAATGTTGAAGGCACTTGCTGGGTGCTCTGGCGGTCGAGTGGTTTGAGACGCTGGGCCGGAAATCCAGAGGTATCAGGTTCGATTCCCGGTCTGGACCATAAGTGAGCGCCATTGAATTTTTCTATGCACTTTGATTTCTTGTAAGTTTAACCTTACTTAGAACGCTCTGAGCTAGATTCGGAGTCTCTCTTGTCCAATTTTTTATCGACAAATTAGACGGTGTCCACGGTTAGCGTTTGACGGACGGAGCTAATGAAATGTGACGCGCGCCGCGTGACGGATTGCTTTATAATGCCCGATTACCAACCGTCCATCACACTTTCAAAAATATCGTTAAAAATCACTAAAATTAAACGGAATTGGGGTTCCTTACTTTGTGAAAATAATACGATACAATAATACTTTATTGCACATCAAAAAATAAATTACAATGTAAAAGTTTACAAAGAACAGTGGTAAACAATAGGCGGTCTTATCGCTAAAGAGCGATCTCTTCCAGACAACCTTTGGGTAGCGGAGATGATGTAAAATTAACAAAATAAATGAGTAGGCGGTAAGGAATAAACGATGCAAAAGACGAAGAATGCCGAATTAAAAGAGAAACTGGTGAGTTTCTTCCGGCGCTTCTTTTCACCAGAATGTCATCTGCCGAAGCGCCAAAAGAATCAGACATGTGAAAGAGCCCTTGAGGCCTACTTACAAAAATAAATTATTTCATTTCATAAAGTACCTATGTACGTACATATATAAAAACGAAACATAAATATTTACAGCAAAGCCGGCAATACAATAAATATAGAAGCAAATAATGACTATTGAAGTGATAAATAATTAAAACCTTTTTTTTTTAAATAACCGACTTCAAGCTAATGAAGGGAAACCTTCCGCTGTCACTAAAGCAGAAACTTATCGACATGTGTGTTCTGCCTTTCCTAATGTGTGCTCAAATATGGTCACTTACTGAGAGTTACAAGTCCAACTGAAGGTTTGCCAAAGGGCCATGGAGCGCAGCAGCCTCGGTATTAAAAGGACGGATTGAGTCCGAAAAAACACTTCATTTAGTTATCCTCGCTCACTGAGCTGTTTCCACTAGAGCTGATGTGCAAATGACAAACACATCCCTCGCTACGCATCCTCGCACATCCCTGTGGAAAAGCGGCCGTAAGAACAGTCCTTCTTTTGAAAGTCGGTTAAAAATTGCTTTGCACTGCAATTGCAATTTTTGAGTACCGTCCACTTTTACCTTCTATACACCGTGCCCCCGAGTAACCCGAAAAACTGTAACTATAGATTCTAACAACTATTAGGAGTAAAAAAAGTTATATGATGTATAGTTGAAAAACTGTTACTTTCCGAGATATTCATTATTTTTTAAATGAATACTCCCAAGTGTGTAACAAGCCCTGATAAATGTGACTAAGATACTTTTACATTTTTTGTGAAATCTTTTAACGAAACAGCAATTAACCTTCGCAGTATTTGATGGTAAGTGAATACGAGTCCAAAAAATTTACCTTTTGTTTCCATATTAGCTTTTTTTTCCTTTTTGATATCTTTTCCTCAAGCACCTAAGGAGTTAAGGACATGTTTATAAGGAGGGGATCAATTTACTGATTTATTTTGTTCCATAAGACTATTAATGTAAAATGACAAAATTCGACCTATGTTGATATAACGTTATTTATTTGTAATACCATTAGGAATACGTAGTTAAAAATTTTCGGGTTATTCGGGGGCACGGTGTATACATATACAAATACGCGACTATCGATATCGATAAAAAATGTTTCTAAAACTAGTGTGATTGTGACAGTTTTTCGTTTTGCCAAGAAAATACCGTGCTTTGCATGAATGTCACATTGAGGATTTCACCTTCATTATTTTAGTAAGGGCGCGGACCCATGCCCACGCCCTAAGATTACCAACAATAATGATTGGCTTGAGAATATATTTGACTTCTCTTAATAGCCTCGAGACAAAGAGACATCGTATTCTCGGTAACCTTTATCCGTTTTACCTTTATACCGGGTATATAAATGGCTGTAGATATTATCTCAAAAACATCGGCTTAAATATTAGTATCCTGGCGGCGACGTTATCTGCAACATGAAACATTAAGCCGTGTAACACACAACCGTTGTTGTCTTAATTATAGCGCAGAGTATAAAATATTTACGATTATTCGTCTCGAGGTCGCCCGCATTACATAAAGCACAGAGTAATTTGCAGCGAAATCACTCGGCCGCGTAACCGCCCGTCCCAAGTTGCACCTTGCAGCGCTCCAATTTTGCTCGGATGAGAGCGTTCACGGAGAGACTGCCACCGAGAGAAGCAAATTTGACAGAGCGTCCAGGGAGAGAAGCAAATTTGACAGAGCGTCCAGGGAGAAAAGCAAATTTGACAGAGCGTCCACGGAGAGAAGCAAATTTGACAGAGCGTCCACGGAGACTGCCACGAATAGAAGCTTTGAACCAGTCCTTCCACAGTTGCCGGTTACTGCAAACTGGTTATTGAAACAAATATCATAGAAACTGGTTTGCATTCAAGTCAGAAGCCAATAATGCAGAACTGAGCACGCTTACTTAGAAGATGCCTATTCACTCTTGCCTTAAAACATCCAGGTCGTAAGCCACAGGAAACACAGAACCGGAAGAGAATTTCAATTCAATTACCAGCGGTGCGAACCAGAAAAGATATATAGATGTTATTGGGGTTCCGTATCTAAAGGGTGCCAAAGAGGGTGTTTAGAAATCATAAACCCAGTTGGCAGCAGGGTGGCGAAGGGTCTTTTTGACAGTAGGCGTCAAGATCCACCAATCTTACCACCTGATTTTGACATCTACTGCCAAATAGACCTTTCGTCACCCTGCTGCCAGCTGGTGGATTTCTGATTTCTAAAGACCCTCAATGACAAAGCCTCCGCTGCTCGTCTGTCCATCCGTCACAGGGCTGAAGCTTTTAAACCGTAAAAGGTAGAAACTTGAATTTTTTACAGCATGTGTACTATCATGTTTAAATGAAATAATAAAGGGAAAATTAAATCAAGAATTAAAGGAAAGAATTAAAGAAAGAAAGGGGTCCCCATACAATAAACGTGTTTTTGGCGTCTGTTTGCTCGGCGATGGTACGAAACCTTTCCTCCGAATCCGACTTGGCCGGTTTTTTTGTATTAAAGAGAATCTTATCACTAGTCTGTCTGTGTGTCCGTTTATCGTGTTTGCGTGGCTTTGTTTTACGGCTCGCGCTGCCTCAAGAATCTGCTGTCAACCGATTGTGGCGGATTGCTAAATGTGCTTCGACCCTTTGACTTCTTAATCTGGGGGCATGGCAGTGCGCCCGCCAAGTCGAGCAAAACTAAGGCACGGCCGTACCATCCTTTTCTCGAAATCATTCAGGCCATTTTCAACCTCCTGTCATTTTGTGCTGGCTAAAGGTAGAACCCTGCATTTGCCTAAAATATTGGAATTTCATTACGAACTGCAAAAGTAAGTTTGTAATCCTATACAAATAAATGCGATTACTTTCGTAGTTCAATTGGAAATAGAATGGATTGGAATGTAATATGCAAATAAATATAAAGCGAGACCACTTACAAAAAGAAATGAGATTTCATCACAAATATAACCGTGGAGGAACACATTTTATAGTTCTCAAATAAATAATCCTCCTCGGGTAAATAATGGCCAAGTCGGTGGAAATTGAGTTCTGTGGACGACTTGGTTTAACAATACATCTCAAAACTTTTTTGTTGTAGAAGAACTGTCTTGCGAGATCTTTTAAGTGTAATGTTTTTGATGGCATTGGTATTTGTAAAACTACTAAGCAATAGCTGAGTGGTTTGTACACGCGCCTTTCAAACGGAGTGGTCGTGAGCTCAAATCCTGGCTCGTAACGATCAGTTTTACGGAACTTATGTTTCGTACATTAGATTTATTATTTACCATGCGGCCCTTTTTACCCGACTGCGGCGAAGCCCAAAGGAGGGTTATGTGTTTGACCTGTATGTATGTATGTATGTCCGTTCCTGTGTCCGCTCGTAACTACTCAATGGCACATCCGATTTTGATAAATGATACATCATTAGATTCGTCTTGATGGTGCGAGTGTCACTGGATATGAAGTTCGTTAAAATAAACAAAATGGCGGATTTTATGCAGTTTCAAAGTGCACCGCGGTCGGGTTTTTTTTATTCACACATTAGGTCCATCGGACATTATATGGACCCCTTTTACTCAATTAATTTTTTGAGAACTATACAAAGTGTTCCTGTAAGTTGTTGACGAATAAAAGTTTAGTATCTGGTATTTAAGATTGTAAGAAGTTTTCACCCGTTTTTAGCAACGGAAGCCTGAAAGAGGAACCCTTGTCATGCCCACAAGTAATTCTATGACTTATAAAAAGCAGCAATTTCTCTCACGTAACATTAGCAGGATATTTGCAACATTTCCTCCATGAATACATGCCGCCAACCTAACTAGAGCCTTGTTAGTGGTGGCTGTGGGAGTATCTAGAGGTCACGGTTGGTGGTCGGTAAGAAAAGTAAAGTGACGGAGGCATATTGTGTGTGTTGTTGTTTATGGGCTGTCCCGTTTGGTTATGGGCGCAATTTGTTACGGCATGGTGACTCTATGGCTGAAGGTTTTAGCCTAAAAAGTTGGGGTAGACGGATTACCTCGACGTGATCCGAGCAAGCTTGTCACTGCGACAGGATAGCGGGTTTGATATTCGGATCACACAGGTTTGCAGTATGAGTTCGTTATTTTCAGATTAGTCGATTAGTAAACACATTTTAAACGTACTTGAGGCCGTGGAATCAAACAATGAGCCTAATAACTATAATTAACACCGGGATATTTACCATGTATTTTTTTAAGAATTCGTGATAGTTACATACAAGCATGTTGCAAGCGCCATCAACACGGAGTAACTGACGTGCTGCGAGTTTTTACTACTGGATACCAGACGCTCCACAGTTGAAACTCGTCTTCCCGGTTGAATCGTAAAAACAAACATACATGGTAAATATCGCGGTATTAATTGTAGTTATTATGTGAATGACCATGTTAGTTTAAAAACAATGACCCTCTTCACGACACAGACCCAGCTTAGTGTGAGAACCAATAATAAGTAATATCTTAAGCTCTAATAATTTAAGTCAAAGTCTTGTAATCTGCTCATCATTGAAATATACCTAGTAGGTATATGGCAAATAAGCTTTCTCTTTCTTCTTCTCATGAATTAGATAGTGTCCTATCAATGTTTGAAGTCGAACTTTTTGTATAAAAAAGTTATCTGTAAGTGAAATCCAATTTACGCATCAAAAATAATAAAGTCCAGCAAAATATCCTCCTAATTCTGTTACGAGTTATTGTTCGAATCAACTCATTCATTACGCCCGCGCCAGCTGTAATCTGTTCGCAACTCCACTCATTACTCAATTAACACCTAAAACGAAGTTAAAACTCGTAACTCCGTTACGATTCCCACGGCTTTCGGCCCGAGGGCAGGAAGGAAGGGCCTTCAGTGCGCCGCGCCGCACCCCACCCCTAAGTCTATATTACGCAACTAGAGGTAGCATCACTATCACTACATAGTATAAAACAAAGTCGCTTTCTCTGTCCCTATGTCCCTATGTATGCTTAAATCTTTAAAACTACGCAACGGATTTTGACGCGGTTTTTTTTTAATAGATAGAGTGATTAAAGAGGAAGGTTTATATGTATAATAAGTGCATAATATAATCGAGAAACACCGTGCGAAGCCGGGGTGGGTCGCTAGTGTTTAATAAAGTAAAGAATAGCCAGATCACAGATTGAAGGAGATAATGGGTGTCTCCCTGGACTCCACGGGATGATGAATAAATAGATGCTCGCTCCGGGGCCAAATGATTTTGGTGTAATATACGAGAAAAGGATGGTAAGCCCGTGCCTTTGTTTTGATCGCCTTGGCTGGGGAACTACCATGCCCCCAGAATAGGAGCCTTCCTGGCACGCTACTATATATACGGTGTTTCTAAATTAGATTTCAATACTTTAAGAGACGTAAACTTTCATCAAAACAATTAACTTTAAATAGGAATTAAGAAAACTTTTTATATGAATTTTTTTTTGTGTTCATTTTCCGAAAAAATAATCAAATTAAAGTTCTACCCAAACATAATCATCACCTTCAAATTGAATGTTATTGAGAACATAGGTACTTAAGTCTTATTGTGCCCTATATTTCAGGGTTCTAGCTTTAGCCAGCACAAAATTACAGGAGGTTGAAAATGGCCTGAATGGCTTCGAGAAAAGGATGGTACGGCTGTACATTTGTTTTGGTCGACTTGGCGGGGGCACTACCGTGCCCAGATTTGACGGTTCGCTAGAAATATTCTATTACCATGGAGTTTTTAGTTAATTTATACCCTGTTTTCACACGAAACCATAGCGAATATATGCGAAACTCATACGAAATTTAGATGTTTAGATGCAATTTCCGCGCTTTACGGCGTCAATGTGCAAACAAAAGTGATTGATTTTTTTTGTTCATAAACACAATGCAGACTGGGTTATGAAGTTATGAGACGAGATTGTCTAAAAACACGATTATCGCTTATTGAATCAACCTGTATTTCATCATTCTGTGATGCACACAAACATTATCATTCATTCATTCAATCCATTCGTGCCAGCTCTTGTGAATCGACCTGTACAAGATATTAGTTCTAATGAATATCGTATATAATTATATTGAGTGGACTAGCACCACTTTGTTCCATCGTTGGTTTTCAAAAACAATATCACAGTTCGTAAACTTTCATGTTTCTTGTGTCGAATGAGACCCGCGCCCAAATGTAGATAATGAAGTCGTAAATATGTAAGTAAAAAATCCGCAATATCCATCACAGCGGGACGCGGGTGCGGCCGGAGGGGGGGTGGGGGGGTGGCCATCACGAGCCACAATAAAGGCCGTGTCGGAACTCGCAACTCGTGTGTTCAAAGATGAACCGGCTGAAACTGGTTCGCGCTGAATAGTCTGATCGGCGAGGTTAGCTATCTTCAACCTGCAGACGTGATCTGAACTATAGGTCTTCAAAGTCTTCAAAGACTTCCACAAGTTCACTTCGCCTCCTTATGAGTGGTCTACCGCTTATACCGGGTATTGTCTGTAACAGGAGCAAATAATTAAAACGTAGATTTTACTCATTGAACAATAAAACTTTCGTTCAACAACTTTTGAAAATTATGTCATCTCTAGATTTTATCTTTTTCATACAAATTAAGTAGCCATATTTTCAATATACGTTAACATCAGTCTAATTGACGTCGCTTGACACGCTAAAAACATAAAAAAATCGCAAGATATTGCGGTTTCAAATAAACTTTAAAGTGTACTATTAAATAAAACATAACTTAATATTAAATGTCGCTGAACAAATGTTGTTCAGTTTGAGGAGTACAATCTACGTTTGAATTATTTGCTCCTGATACAGGCAACACAGGTTCTGAGGAATTGTTCGACATGATGCCTACGGCCTTCTACCGCCGCACCGCTCGCCATCGGCAGGGTATTCATTCACACACGTTGGAACCAAAATGGTCGTGCACCGTGCGATTTCAAAGAAATTACCTACCGCGCACAATCCGAATGTGGAATGAGTTATGCCGCAGTTTTCCCCGAAACCTACAGTATGGGGTTCTTCAAGAAGGAGTGAATAGGTTTTAGGGCTGCGGTGACTGCTTACCATCAGGCAGGCCGTATGCTTGTTTGACACCTTAGTTGTATAAAAAAAGTAACGATGGCACGCTTTTTGTCTTCATCGACTTCGGGTAACCCTAACCAGCTCGTTTGACCATCTTGTCACCGTGTACGGTAGTTTTTTTTCCTACAAAAGGTACATCGGGAGCGCGCATGTGTGCGCGCCGTGTACGGACGCACCACAGGCAAGGATTTGAGCATGCGCGAGCATGCCACAGTATGGCGTCCACTCACACAGACGCGCGTTGTGCGTCTGTGTAAATACGTGTCGCGCGCTCCTAAACGGCCTTTATACTTTGATCTTGTAGCGGGCCGACATTGCGTCTACCAAGTCGTGGTCTCCGTTCGAGAACTTTTATGCCCCATCGGACATGGGTTCTTCGAGCTATATGTCCAGCCCATTGCCACTTCAGTTAGTTGCAATTAAAAAAAATGTAGCTTTTTGAGACTTTTGTGTTTTTAAGGCAAACGACAATAGGCATCTTCTGGGTAAACGTGCATCATAGACATGGTCTCCACTTTCCATTAGATGAGACTAAGGTCGAACGCAAACCCATAAAAAATAAACTTTTAATCTTATGTACTAGCATTTACCCGCGGCTTACTTTCGCAAGGGAACTCTTTGCCGGGATGTAAAGTATCCTATCTTTCAATCCAGGACTTGGTCTACTTGGATGCTAAATCAGCTCAATCCATTCAGTTGGTACCCCGTTATTTAGTAACAAACATCCAAACATCTAAATATCCAAACATCGAAACATCCAAACATCTTCACAAACTTTCACATTTATAATATGTACTATGAATTTAGTGTCCTCTTTGACTGGGCTAGGCAACCCGGATGTTCCAGTTATTACGCGCTCTGCCGAAAGTTGCCAAAAGGATGTTTTTTGTTGCGATGAGTTTTAATTAATGTTTTAATGCGAAAAATTACTAATTGGAGTCCGAGTTCTCCCACTCGGGAGTGATACGGGTATTGTTAATGAGCAGCAAACAAGAGTATTAAAAGGAGAAAGGATTTGCTTGCGATTGCCTAACCAATAATGATGTCAAATAGGGATGACGACTGGGTTAAAATTATATCATTATTTTAGTCCTGCAGTTAGATTATGGAAAAATATGGGACACGTATTTTTTGGTTTATCAGATTATTAAAAATCGACAAAGGTCATCAAACTTCCGGAGTGGGGGCTTGTGACGTCACTCCTAGGTGAAAATTGTACCAATGAGTGACGTCACTCGAAACTTCTAAGCACTGTATCCGCGTAATTTTTTGTTTGTCAAACAGAACAAAAAATACGTGTAGAATATTTTTGGTAAAATTTTGTACGCTCATTGTTAACCAACTGCCCCAAATCGAATGTTCAGTCACCACACAGTGCTTTGAATTTGGAACAGAAATTTACAGTCTGTATTTTTTAAGGAAAAATTATTTGATGTCAATGCAAACGAGTATATAATATACCTTCTTTCTAAAATTCCCTTCGCAGCCCAGCCGTGTGGAAATCTGTGAAGGTTCCATTTGTAGGGTGTTAAGAAGCATTAGAAAATTTTAAATGGGTCACCCTTATTTCGCATAATATTGATTTTATGGAATACATTTGGCACATAATGTTTCGCTGAAGTACGTTTAGTCGAATGATCATTTCGCAGAATGATATGGACCTGGTACTATAATAGTACATTACGTACCTGGGGCAGTAAAACAAAGACTTTCTCAGTGACAAAAGCTTAGCCTAAATCGGAAACCGTTTCCAACGCCTCAAGTCTGTATAATACGAGTGAAGCAAATGAAACATCAACTTTGGAAGTGGCTCAAGGTGGTTAGTAAAGGATATTTTGGATAGACACATTTTTTTATTATTAACGGTGTGGAAATGCATTACGCATACCCCCAGGCATTACCAGGCCCTTTCCCAGGCCCTTAGGCCGATATTCAATTCAATTCAAAATCAATTCAATCATTTTTTGTTAAAATATAAGGTATTTTACATGTCACATAATTCATTAAATAAGATGTCATGGGGTACAGTTTTTAGACTATCATATATTTATCATAGAAATATGATGTCATATCTCTCAAATTCCAAGATAATATTTGTATACACCGTGTTTTTATTGATTTCCGTTAACTTCAAGGGCACATTCTCCAGATCGAATTAAGTTAATTTCTCTAGAAAGTAATGTTGTAACTCAGACCGTTTTTAAAATATTCATAATCTTAATTTAATCACCAACCAGTATAAATGAGCTGTCATAATCCCAACACTGTCATAGTTGACGTTAGTTTTTGACTAACTCAGAGGTGTCTTTTAAAATGGTTATCAACTCAATATTAATTTACTTTGTATGAAAAGTAAAAAAATTTTTTTTTCGAATTTAACAAAAAGCGATATACCAGGTAGCTTCTGTTGACGTACGAAGCAACCTGTCGAATTTAACGGAAATCAAAAAAAACACGGTGTATATTACGATGACGCGATCCCATGTTTGCCTACCTAAAGACATATTAACGTCATAGGTGTCATAGGTACAAGATGGATACTGATTTAGCCGCATTTTCCGTTGCTATGAGTGAGATTAAAAAAATGCAAAGAATAAAAAAAGGAACAAACGAAGTATTTGGGTGAGACCGTCCGTTATACAGCGCAATACTGGGATCTGTTAAATTTTTTTTCGTACATTTGCAACGAGGCATACACATCCCGTTGAATTGCTTATTAAATTAGCAATGCTTGTCATTTTTGACGATCATTTGTCTCAATTTTTGTATTCGGGATTAATGTTGTTATATAAATAAGTCGTTTTCCTCGTAAAGGTTTATTAACAATTACGTGGTTTCGTTTCGATATTCCACTCAAAATTCTTGGATTTTTATGATGCAATTTTTGAGGTTAGACCACATATGATCATAATTGTATGCTTGCTGTAAAATAGGATCTGACTTCTATGATCATAGACTATATGAATCATAAATTGTTATTACACTGTCAAAGGTTTTTCATATTTATATGAGTCCTACATCTATGATAATATTTCTATAATAGTCTAATATCGGCCTTAAAGAGACCTTTCGGGGAGGTTATGTGGGGCTCACCCCTCAGAAGGAGGAAGCATACCCACTAAAACCACACCGGTGATGGAGCCTCTGCAGCGGGGCCCGTTGCTGCACGTCGGAAAGTAGACTCATTTGTATGTCCCCATTTCGGCTAACTCATAAACAATTAATGAGCCCACAAAGTTCCAATGTACTTGTATAATTAAGGCTCATTACGCCGACATGCGGCTTCTATTGTTCTATAATTATGTTCGTTAAATGACAAAGAACGTCGAGAACATATTTCCATAACTAGTTCCCGAGGCATCCTCATAAAATTTAATTGAGGAAAACTTTATTTATTTGTAAAATGTGTTCGTATTTCTTAAGAGTAACGTAAATTTGCAATGTTCAGATAGTTGTACTTTATTTTTCTCTAAAGGATTATAATATGACATGCTTTTGCCCGCGACTTCGATCGCGTAGACTGGTTAATCACCTTAACTTAATGGGTTGCAATAGCTAGCTAATTGCTTAATGGGTTCTAATAGAATGCCTTAGTTAGAATTACCGTCCGTGGTAAGTACAAAATTTTACGTCTCCCCCCAGGCCATGAAGTGGGATTTTCAGCTCGCGTAGCGGGCGGTTATTGCCACTTTAGGCCAGGTGTGACGTTAAATACTTTTCTCTGTATACTTATTCCAACTATAACAGCCAACATTCACACGTTGTATTTATTATTGTCAAGGACAGGACACTAGATTCGTTTGACGGATCGACTTGTTCAAAAAACACTTATATTTCATCAATCGCTCATTCAAGCAATTCATCGCTCCAACGTGGCGTGTAACAAACCTATCAATAATATCTTCTCAGCTAAAATCAGTCCTATCCAACACAGTCACAGTTGAACTAAGTTTGCACCTCATTCCTATGCATCGTGATACACATCACGTGCAAGCTAAACTCAACCGGATATAGAAGCTTTAGGACCTTTTCAGTTCAGGAGTTCTCGTGACGTGTCCCATCGTGTGTTTGATGAAGAGTAATGTCCTCTAAACCAGTGAGGGCTGGTCTCTCCCCCTTCCTGCGTTTTAATGAAATGATACGGCGTGAGAGGAAAATTAGGCAATGGAGAGGGGTCACGATTGGCTGGTGAACGTCGAAAGCCAGGTTTTGTATTTTTTGACGTTAGTTGCAAATTGGATAAGGTGTTAGGTAGGAACATTGTATTGTTAATAAATTGGAGGTCAATATTGTATGCTTAAGGTGATTCGAGTCGGTCGGTTTTGCATACAAATAAAGAAGGTCATAGTTTGATTCCACGGCATCAATTATGTTGGAATTAGTACATTACACAACTAGGGTGGTAATACAAAGAAAGGCCGAGATCGCAGATGTTTGCGACCCGAGCTGCAAGCGAGGGATGTAAATATGCGATCGAGGGTTTTCTTTATTACCTCCCGTGCTTTCCATGCTTTCCGTACACGTAGCGTGCGGAAAAAGCCACTTTATGGCCAGGTGTGGCATAATAGTACATTACTGCAGAGGCCGGGAAGTAAGGGGTTACCGGCCGAGTGCATATAGATAGTTATGAGGCTGTCAACCCCTTTTCACGCTAACTTTGTAGTGCTTTTCTCAAATATACAATGAAATAAACCAAAAAACCTCCCAAAAATCAAACATTCTTTTCTAGAGACACTAAAAGCAATGTAGATAAAAAATTAAATTACAGAGTGAAATAAATAGTTTTATATTTCAACCACCGTATTTAACGGGCTAGACTGTTTTGTATACATTGTCATGATTAGACATTTTGAATGTTATACATTTTTATATGCGATCAAGTAATTGTTATGCAAAATTAATATTATGTATAATAATTTTATACATTTTGAATTTTAGACATACTGAAGAATAGAGATTTTGTATTTAGAGCTTTTTAATGTTTTAGAAAATGAACATTAAATGAAATGAATGATTATACCAAGTGATTTTATACGTTTTAAATTTATACATATAAGTTTATACGGTTTAATTTAATACAAAATAAGGTAGACTCGAAAAACATACCTAACAATGATGAACTGAACCTTCTCATCAAGGAACATAATACTCAAGAGAAGAACGCAAACTCCATATAAAAAAATAGTTACTTCCGGTTTTTGTGTTTATACTACTAGCGACATTGTGGTACCACACATGAACTAATTGATGGCGGGGTTTTTAAATGCCACAGCTTGTCAAAATATGGCGGGGTTTTTAAATGCCACATTGAAATTTATTTTATATAAGAAACTATGTTTATTTTTATTTAATACCAAATATCGACCGATATTCGGTATTAAATAAAAATAAACATAGTTTCTCATCCTCCATAAATTTCCATACTCGTCTCATTTCACTTTGTATACTTTTGATGAAAGGTGAAGTTGATGATTGATATGATGAAGTTTAGTATTTTGAACTCTAGTCTGGGAAATTCAGTTTATAAAAAACAACGATAAAGTATCTTGAACATATTTATTCATTTTGTAAAATATTTAGTTGTCTTTGTAATGCGTTTCCACTCGCCTCCTCGGAAAAATGGATGCTAACATGGCGATCACAACACAACCTTGAACACAACACATAAACCAAGTATAATCGCTCGTCACACTTGCACAGTCGTTATCCTCGTTTTTCACGGTGGAATAGATGCCTGAGGGCAAATATTTTTGTAAAGAACACAAGAATTTGTTCTTGAGTCATGAACTTTCTGTCTATTCAAATATGTCACGTGGTCCTGTACCACAGCCAAGTCAAAGTGTAGGGTAGATATTTTCGACGACAACATTTTCTTAAGTATTAAACATAGCCGATTTTGTCACACAATTACATTTTTAAACGTTTATCACACCAAAATATTTTAGACAAGATATTATTAAACTTTGATTTGACGTGACGCCATCTTCAATTGGCAGTGTTGCCAGGTCTAGATTGGAAAAATCAGATTAAGGATGTCCTAAACAACAAAAGATTTGAATGATTACATGAATCTTAAAAGGCGAAGGTTATTTTTTCCTTTAGAAGTTTGACGTTTAGCTCTCACAATGTCTACATTTTAATATGATCGTTCTCTAAAATGTTAATGTAACTAAAACTTCAAAACCCTAAAGAAGTTATAATTACATAAATTAGGTAAAAAGATCCAATATGGTAACACTAATACAGACTAGTGTTGCTAAAGTAAAATATTGTACAAGTTTTATTTTCACATTTAGCAATAGTCAAATATCGCACGACGCACACGTACAAAAGTACAAGTTGCCAATATTTGTTCTAGAGTTGAGAGACCCTGCTTCTCATTCTTGAAGTCGGTTGAAAGGGGATATTTTTGCAGGAAAATGTAAAGAATAGTACATTACATACCGAGGCCAGTAAAGTAAGAAATGTCTCAGATCACATCATCATCATCACACATAGACATCTCTCTGTTGAAAACCATATTTACACTGTGACAGCGCTGTACATCTATCAAATCTGTATTTATGTTTTTAAAAACTTATGTACCTTTAAGACCGTGAACCAAGCTAATAGGTATCCTTCGCGGAGGAGTCTGGACCTCGCTCTGCCAACACCACGATCTGCGCTCTTTAGGAATAGTATAAACTACCTATAGCTATTAAAATTTTCAATCATCTTGACAAATCTATAAAGCAATCTGATAATATTAAGGAATTTACTTGCAGGCTAAAATTATATTTAAAAAACAGACCTTTCTATAATTTGGATGAGTACTTTGGTAAAATATTTGACTGTTGAATGATAATTGATAACAATATTTAACGTTAATCTGTTATTTATATGCCTACTGTGTTTCTGTTTGTTGTATTTTTTATGAATTTTAGACTGTACCGTAATTTAAGAGTATTTTTAAGTGACTTGTACTGTGTTATAAATTGTTGCATGGTGAAACCGTTTATCGCAATAAAGACAAATACAAATACATGTGATCTGAGGCTTTCTTATTTACTGGCCTAGGTTTGTATACTATTTTTATGTTCGACGGAGCCAGAAAGCAGCATCTTCGTTTAGCCCAGCGGCTGGCAAGGTGACGCTTTCCGGCTGGAAGGCAGAAAAATTATTTTGTTCAAACTGATGCACCAAATCACCCACCGTACCCCAAATTGAATGCGGATTGAATTCCACTTAACTTGTTTTTAGTATCGAGTTGAAACTGATGGCATTGCAAATACTCGTAAATCAAATTGGTTCCCCGGATGATGTCGCGACTCCAGAGGCAGCCAACTGGGAGGCCAGTGACCGATCCCGGGGAATGAACTGTAGTTATTCTACATTTTCCACTGATCTTAGGTTATACCGCGTACCCTACTTATTTCTATCGCTCATTCCCAAAATACCGCATTCCTAAAATACTAGATTTGAAAATACCGGATTTTAGATACACCAGATTCTCCGTATACAAGATTTCCAAAATAACACACCCGATAAAGTGATTTAGGTCCTTGAGTAAATTACGATTTTATAATCTAGTGTAACGGGAATGTCTAGTTTTTTGAAAAATCTGGTATTTCGGGAATGCGGTAGAAGAGGATAGAAATATCCTCAAGGTGGTTTTCCACCGGCAGGGCGAGAGGGCGCGGTGCAGTTCATTCGGCCCCGTACCAATAGATCACCTAGTCGAAGTTAACTCCATGGATTCGATAAGATTTGGAAGGAGCCGATAAGAAATCGGAATCGCTTACGGATACGAATTATTTAAATCTTCAAGTTCGGATTTACCCATCTGTAATTTACAACCGATGGCTTAAGATTCCAAGCTCATGTAGAATGGGAGTCGTGTAGGCTCGAAGGTCGTAAGGTTGTGAAGGGGTAGCGGCGGCAGGCAAAGGCCTGGAGGACCCTAATCTAATCAGACGTTTGAGGAGGAAGGATAACCTGGAGTGTCACGGGTTCTCTGGCCTTGTCACGCTCGACGTGCATGCGGCGATTTTACGGGCAAATTTAAAAGTAATAGGTATACGATTTAAAAAAATATTCCATAAACATAACCTACTACCTCCGGGCCTCCGGAGGCTGCCTCCGTCGGTCGCCATTCGTGTTGGCGGTAACTTGTGTAAGTAGTTACGGCTGCACAGAACAAAAAGCACACAGGTGAGTGTCACCAACGAAGTTGCCAAGCTATAGCGACTCGCCCCGGCTTCGCACGGGTGCAATGCATATATACGAGTAAACCTTCCTCTTGAATCAATCTATCTATTAAAAAAACCGCATCCGAATCCGTTGCGTAGTTTTAAAAATCTAAGCATACATAGGGACAGACTGCGGGAAGCCACTTTGTTTTATACGATCATCACTTTACTACATATAGTAAAGTGATGATGCAGTCAAAACTACTTTTAACTGAAAAAATCTGGTAAAAGTAGTTTTATTTGAAAGTTATTGGTCAATAGTAATTTTGACTGGAAATTTGTGGTCAAAAGTGGTTTTGACTAACGATCAATTCAAAAAAAATTTTAACCACTACATCATCAGTTAAAACCTGTTCGGACTGGTTAAAAATATTAATGGTAAGAAGCCTACTGAGCGGGTTAGACTTTTGGCTGTCTTCAGATTCAGGAACCAGAAGCTGGGCATTAAAAGTAAATTAAATTAAATGAGTATTTATTTCGGACAGAATATTATATCCATAAAATAACCTTAGATTATGTTAGTATGACAAAGTATTTATTTATATCTAAAAGGGACAATCCCTCTAATTTGACTGACCCAGTGCGTCAAGATTAGGCAGTCATACCGATCAGCACAATGACATTCAAAATGCTGATGGCACTCCCCTTGAGTGTGTTCAGCATATACGCGAGTTTTTTGCGCATTATGGCTTGCAATCCCTCCGTGTGGACTTCAGCGAACATAAGGGACGCGTTTCATAATCAGGGCAGTCGTAACAACGTTCTGAACGCATTATACTGGACGCGCAAGGCGTTGTATGCAGGGCTAGGAACCGGTATTTGGCAAAAACCCCGAAATAGCCCAATATTTTGAATTATTTTATGCTTTTTATGTAGAGCTCAGTAATGTATTTAAAGTCATGATTTCGTATTATTAGATTGTCTGGTTAAAAAAAATTAATAATAAACCAAAAAACGATAAGAACGGAAAGAATACCGGTATTTTTGGTGGATATGCCTACATAGTTATATCTCGTCTGTAAGCAACACTGACCTGTGATAAGTAATTATCATCAATAAAGGAGTTTGAGTTTGTTTAAGTTTGAGCAAATACCGGTTTCCGAACCTTGGTTGTATGTTCTTTTAGTGTAGGTAATATTTGGAACAATTTGGCACACGACGTGGAGCACGACCTTCTTTTCCTTAGTCGTCTTGCATGGCCTATCTAACACGACCTATCTTCACTTTAAATTTTTCGTTGATAGACTTTCAAACTTTCCTTCGTACAGGCTACAGGTTTTGTTCTGACATATAGGAGGTGTACTTCGAGCAGTGTAACTGTATTCAAGTCGAATGCGACTGTATCTACTAGCGCTCTGGAAATAAGTACAGTCACCAGCAATAACGTATGATGAAACGGGACATGCAAAAATATCTGACACCACTCCATTACTAAACTCGTAGCAATAAGGTCGTGTCTTATTGCTGTACTAAGCTTTACGTAAATCTAAATCGTTGAAACGTTCCTTAAACATATTTACAGTCTGTTCCGTATAGGAATAGAGAGAAGAAAAAAAAGGTTCTTTATAGTGCCGGTTTTAGGTTGACATTCAATAAATTACATTTCTAAAGTAGGTGCTCAAAAATAAAATATTGATGATGTCCATACTTATTGGTTGGCTGAAAATAAAAAAAAGTGTCCTTATAAAACACCCAAAGAGCCAGAGATCAGCAACACTCAATATATGAGACAGCACAGAACAGTCATTATTATATTGTGCTTTCAAATAGTTATATCGAATTTGTATGTTGTTTTAATTTGTATACTGCTTCTCTTATAGTTGGTTATTCCTAAGTAACTAGTGAATAGTTATTTGTAACGGTCAATAGAGTGATTCTGTGGGGCAGTGGAAGAGGCGTTTGCTCTCTAGCGTGCGTTGTCACTCGACCATCGCGAAGAAGAAGTGAAAGTTTATTGTATGGTTTGACAAAGTGTCTTACAATTTTACATCAAATAAATATTATTACAACTTTACAGAAAATGTTTGGAATCCCTGCTTCTGTGTCCCTCTAGAGTCTATTGTTATCTGGTACGAACTATAAGAACTTCTTGTTTAGTTCCAGAATTCTCCAATACGAGTAGATCTATAGGGAGTCTCTACTTGGAGGTCAAGGGTAAAAGCAGCAAGTGATTCTAAAATAATGTTTATTGGCCAACGTATATAACGGCTTACGGGCTAAAGACTACTGGCGAGCTTCGCTGTATGGCATATCGGGTCACGTTATACAGTGTGTAAGTCTAATACGGGCGAATCTCTTAACGGTGGTTAGTATAGGACAAAGTGAAGGTAATTAGATAACATTTACTTAAAGTTGCAACAGTAATTTTGTCCATACAAAATAATTCAGCCCGCAATGTAATGCAAACACACTCACGTTAAACGCTCGTTGACAGTTACGTTGACATTTCGATACCGCCGTACCGCAACCATGTTTACAGTACATTGCTGCTGAGAAATTTGAAAAAAATTAATTATGGGGTCGTAATGAACTGCAACTTAAAAAAAACTTTTTACTTCATGATTACACTAATGAATACTATGTCCGATTTAATTTATCGCCCGTATTAGACTTACACGCTGTATGTTAGCTATGCACAATATGGTGTTACCACAGATCCATTTGAATTGCATACGCTGTATGAACAGTCGCAGTAAAAGTCATAAATAACGCTTTATTAATATTTACGTTGCTTGGAAACAAAATAAAATAAATCCCGATTATCGCGCCGACCGTCGACACGCACTGAAAGATACGATTTTAATTCAATCCCGAAACGAATCACTGCACTTCATATACTGCCAAATGAACTGAAAAACCGCAAACTCAATAAAATATGACGCTCTTGCACTTTCCCGTCTTTTATCGAACATGTGGCATCGCTGCCAAGCTGCCACACAGCTGGGTCAAGCGAATTTCAACCTTATTCCAATTATAGACGGTCGGCATGAACTTCTTGAAGGCTGTGTAGCACCAAAATTCGAATACAGTTGGTTTAAGCGATTTTCAGCTCTAAGTGGAGCTAGGAACGGTGTGGGCTGTGGTCGTGGATTCGGGATGGAGGTGGATTATTGGGACGTCCATATTGGATGCAGTCGTGTGGGGAATGTGCCGGAGCGCAGTTATTACTTCTCTGTATAATTAGACTAGTGTACCACTCACGAACATCTGGACCCTATTTCACTATGCTGACAGGTGAGACCACGGAAATATATCGAGTTAGCAGGAAATTCGTCGATTTGTATGGCAACGAAGCGTGTAACGTTTTTCGCTTGGCGTTTGACGCCAAAAGTGTAATTTAGTGATAGAAAACATAAATTTTCCATTTTATTTGGTGGCATTTCAACAATTAATATATCATTATTATCAGATTTTCAAATCTGATAATAATATTGACGGCAACTGAAGTTAACGGCGTGCAAAGTAAGTCGCCGCCACTTCTGTTTAGCACGCGATGTGCATACACTTTTTCCATCTACCTCGACATATTTCTGTCGGTGAGACAATTTGTCACAGAAAAATGACAATATTTTGGCCGGTACTGCAGAGTGAACCGGACCAGTCACTTTGGTTCTGATGGAAAATAACAATGGATGGAAATAATATTAAATTCTTAATGAATTACAGCGTTAGAAAAGTCTTTCTCCAATTGGAAAATTCGCGTGAACACCGAAGTGCT
Source organism: Eudemis profundana (assembly GCA_947034925.1). Lineage (NCBI taxonomy): Eukaryota > Metazoa > Arthropoda > Insecta > Lepidoptera > Tortricidae > Eudemis > Eudemis profundana. Next base: position 299,559 of record OX344812.1, read on the forward strand.
TTAACTCAAGGGCCAGAGGAGGTTTGCAAGAAACTTCGCCTCGGCGCGGACGCGTGGAGTAACTTCATTATCAATCGAGTGCGAAGAGTGCTTTTAAAGGTTTTAAGGGAAAGAGGTAATTGTTTGATGGAACTTGGAAGAACTGAACTTGAAACGGTTTTTTGTTGGGGTAGCTTTCTACTACGCAGTCACTGACAAAAATAATATATTATGTCTGTGCGCAGCCCGTATAAACATCTAAAAACTCTAAATATTAGTGGTGTCACATATTTTTCCATGCCCCGTTTCATCATAATTAAAACCGGTGATTGTATATCATAGATTGTATAAGCACATATGTATAATTTTTTCATTGTGTTTAATCATTTTAAAATATCATCCAATAAGATTTTCTAAAATAAATTAACGTGAGCCATATATGGTAGGGAATAACCGTTTAATTAATAAAAAAAAAATTGCTTTGCTAATCCACGATTATGATAACGCGTTAGTCAATTAGTGCCAGTCCGTTATAATAACTTGCGTATGTTTTCATGTATTCACATGCAAAATTAAAAAAAAACATGCAAATAAGTATAACAAACCACCACCAAAAATAAAAAAACTCGACACGCGTTTCGCATCTCCACGAGGCATCCTCAGGAGATGCTGGAGATGTTGACCGTCCGGCGTCCGTCAATGGAATGCTCATTCGGTGTTGATGGGTAAGTTTCCACAGTCGCTCCGTTTAATGCCTTCGTAGAGCGACTGTATCTCTGTGTCTAATATAACTTGGGCAGCACAACTCTCGATGCGTCCATTGTCAGTTACGACGGACGCAACACGAGCCATAGGTCCGTCTCACTGTCGGCTGGTAAGTTTCCACAGTCGCTCCGTTTAATGCCTTCGTAGAGCGACTGTATCTCTGTGTCTAATATAACTTGGGCAGCACAACTCTCGATGCGTCCATTGTCAGTCACGACGGACGCAACACGAGCCATAGGTCCGTCTCACAGTCGGCTGGTAAGTTTCCACAGTCGCTCTGTTTAATGCCTTCGTAGAGCGACTGTTTCTCTGTGTCTAATATAACTTGGGCTGCACAACTCTCGATGCGTCCATTGTCAGTCACGACGGACGCAACACGCGCCATAGCTCTGAGCCCTCACAGCCGGTTGGTTCTAATCTAACTTGCACAACTCCGCGGTCCATTAGCGTCGCCGAACAAAGCTCGATGGCGTCTACACTTAAGAGGCCGGACACTTGAAAGTTCATCGATTTAGACCATTTTCTTTATTTTATTTTAGCTTTATTTCGCAAAAGCACCGAATAAGTATTAGTACTATCAAAAGCTTGCGTGCTCTTTTTGGTCGCTGGCTACAGGCTGCCTTGAGGCGAAATCACGGAGTGATCTCATTCATGGCAAAAGTAAACTTAGCGTACAAAAAGCGAACATAAATAATGCCATATGGCATTATACCGGCCGTAAAAAAATTACTATTACAAAAAAAAAATGACATTTCTGTTTGGCCCACAGCGGTTAACTGGTAGAGAATGCCATATGGCATTAAGTTCACCGTTTGTACTTTCTTGTATTGTGCAACAAAGTCTAAATAAATAGCCCTGAACTCAAGGGTAACGTTGAAAAATCATCAAGACTACTCTTGAATTATGAAAAAAATACCCTAAATTGATGAACGCTTCAAACAGCCCTCTTAACTGCCGCCATCACCGAGTTTAATCAGAGCATCACTCGATGCAGTTTGTTCCGCTTTCATAGAAAGTTGCGCATACTTCGATGCGCTGCCGTTTAGTTGCTACATAGTTTTTTAGCTTTTGCCGTTTGCGCAGGTTAGTATTTTTTTCTGAATCCGGACAAAATAATGGGCATTTCTATCTTTCTTTGTACCTAATTAAGAAACTATTAGTGTGGACTTAAATTTTGTCCTTTCGGTAACGCACTTTTTCAATGATTAAAATAAAAAAGTACAAAACAAACAGTACAAATCTTTACTTTTTGTTAATATTGTTAGATTTCTACTATTTGTTACGTTATCGGTTGCCGTAAATATTATTATCCGATTTGAAAATCTGATGATAATGGTATGGTTAGTTGGATTAACTAACACAATTTAGCAATTGTGTTAATGCTCGTATAGAGTTATCACGTGTGGTGCTATGCTTATTTCGTTTTCTCTTAACTTTGGCTAAATAATTTAATAACTGGCAAACGATTCCGCTCAAACCAAGCAAATCTAATAATAGACCCAAACGACGTCTTTGCTCGCTCACGCGCGTATGGAGGAGAGAGTCACAATCTAATTACAAGCCATATTTGATCGAGTCATCCGCCTGTATACCGGATGAATTGAAACGAGGGGCTTATCTGAAAATATAATCATATATTTGATAAAGAATCGACCTGAAATTAAATGCTTGGAACAATAAAGAAAAACATGTCATGTCTCAACCCATAGCCCAGTATTTAGTCCATATTTCCACCACCATAGCCCAGTAGAGTTAGATTCCATCAATCAACAATAGCCCTTGCATTTGGTGGGGGCTGTCTCTGTGTGTGTCCGATCCGATGACACGGACAGAGAGATAGCATCCGCTAGGTGTACACTTTGCCTTTCATTAAATTGTCGAAAGGGACTCTACGCTTTGGCTACGGCTCCGCGCACGCCTCCCAGAGGTCCAGGACACCATCGTCCCGTGAAAGGGTAAGAAAAACGAAACTATGAAAATTGTATTTTTTTACCCGACTACGGCGAAGCCCAAAATGAGGGTTATATGTTTGACCTGTATGTATGTATGTAAGTAAGTATGTATGTATGTCCATTCCTATGTCCGCTTATTACTCAACGATACACCTGATTTTGATAAATGATACATCATCAGATTCGTCTTGATAACGCAAGTGTCCCTGTGTACACAAAATTTGTAAAGAAATAATGTCGGATTTATGTACTTTAATGTGCGGTTTTTTGCACCGCAGTCGGATTTTTTTTAATAAAAATGTGGTTATTCCTTTTGTGGTACGGAACCCTAAAAGACGCCATGTTGTATGTATGTATGTATTTAAACACTTTATTGTACATAAAATTATACAAAAACACTATAAAGATCAATTGTAATAAGTAAATGCACATTGCAAGTATCACATCTACGCAGATGATACACAAATATACATATCATGCAAACCATCTGAAATTGACAGTGCTATACAAAAGCTTAATATGGATTTATTAAGTATAGCTACTTGGGCCTCCAGCAATAGCTTAATACTAAATCCTACTAAAACTAAATATCTGGTTTTTGGCAGTAAACATCAATTAAACCAATTTACACCAACCATTGATATCAAACTGATAGATCAGCCGATAGAACGAGTATATGAGGCACGAAACTTAGGATTATTAATGGACTGTGACCTTCGTTATGAGAAACATATTGCAAGTGCTGTTAGAAGTTGTTTTTATAAATTGAAAATACTTTATAAGATTAGGCCTTACATAAATGAAACATTACGCATACAGTTAGTTGAGTCCCTTGTATTGTCTAAATTAAATTACATGGATGTAGTAGTTGGCCCCAGACTTCTAGCTAAAACCAAAAGGCTCATTCAACGCGTCCAAAATGCTTGTGCTCGCTTCTGTTTCAATATCCCACGGAGAGCACATGTCACTCCATTTCTAAATAAACATAAAATCCTTAAGATGTTACACCGTCGTAAACTTCATCTAGCTTGTTTATTATTTGGAGTAATACAACACAAAGCTCCCTCATATTTGTTCGAGAAGTTGTCATGGTTGTCCAGCAAACGTGGGACACGTCAATGTAGTATACAGCTGATTACTCCTCAACATGCATCAGCTGCTTTTCGTGGTAGTTTCCGCTATGTTGCAACTAAATGTTGGAACAACATTCCTCCGCCAATTAGGAACCTGCAAAACATAGAAAGCTTTAGATTGTTACTCAAAAATCATATGTATGCACATCAAAACAATGAGGAAACATTGAAACATGACACAAGCTGTTTTTGACTTATCACCAACAAATAGTACATACCTCTGCTTTACGTCCCATTGGCATTGACCGAGCGAAGTTGTGTGATGAGATCAAGTACCCAACGCATTAGTAACAGTGTGATCCATTCATAGATCATCAAGAGTGCACTTTCCGTTCATGTTGCCTTTTGTACTGTCTTGTCCTTTCACTACCGTAAAATTAATTATATCTAACGTTCGTAAATATGTAGTTAGTTGTTACAAAATCACTTTTTGTTGTCATATTTATTTTTGATTGAATATTTTTGTGTAAAAATTGCAAGTTAACGAGACAAGCATGTATTGTTGACGTTGCTGTTGACGTTTTTAACGTCAGGCAAGTTACCAGAGATAATGGCATGGTTTGGTTGGTTGGCACTACTGGTGACGCTGTCTGTCCCTAATGGACGCGTTCACTTTAAGTGGGGCGAACCGATCGAACCTGACAATATCAATTGTAATCTATATATATAATTAAATATAAATATCTCACACTGGAACGGTCGAATCGCCCCTGTCTGGTTCCACCGGAAGACCAGCGCCAGCTCTGCAGTTGGTATTATGCTGAGGTGGGACCTTTTTGTGGCAGCGAGATTTTTATTTATTTTTTGTATTTTCTTGTTTATTTTTTCTATTTTATGTAACTTTTTGCTGTCATAAATAAATGTATTTTCTTTCTTTCTTCTTTCTTTCTAAATCAATCGGTGGATAATAAATCGTTGGCATAGGAGTAATAGTACTTTATGCAACAGTTGTTTAAGTAGGCTCAAAAAATGCAAATGGTGCGAGTTGCGATACGAGCCGCCGCGGCGGCGAGTATCGCAAATAGAGACGCCATGAGCGTTTTTTGACTTAATTATAGAACGTTGCATAAACTACTTTTTCTACGACTAGGTTTGAAAATATAAAAAGACAAAATGAAACATAGCGAGCAAACAAGGCAAATATGACATATGACTGATAGTATGTGTCTATGGTACACTTTTTTTAATTTGATGTATATATTTTGGAAAGTATTTTTTTGGTCAGCCGTTATTAAAATTGATCCGCAAAAAAAAATATAAGCAGTTAAATCATTTGGGCAGCATACAAAGATTTTGCTGGCAATAAATAAAAATCGGGTGGCAACTCTTGTTCAGCAAATAATTTAAAAATGGTTAACATTTTAACCAATATTAATCTGCTTTATTTATCATTTGTCTGCCTAATAAACAGTCGAGCTGCAAAATAATTACTTGGCCGGCAAGATTTTACAATTGGTTAGCACAGAAAACATGCGTGGATTGCGTTTAGTTTGAAAAATCAGCAGTACTGTGGGCAGAGCGAAACAGACCACGTGACGCGAGCAGCCAATCGTGGGCGTGTTTGTTTTGTCATTCGGTGATTGTCAGCTGTCAGTGTCCAGTAGTAGTGTTTATCAATTATCAGTGATTTTTACCGTATTGCTATTTTTGTAGATACTACTTACTATAAAATGTAAAAAGCCTGCGAAAGTCCGAATCTAGGGCTCTCGCCGTGCCGACACTGCGCGCCCTAGAGTGTTTTTATAGAGCCGGAGGTGCGGAGGGAGATCAGCCCTCGCCCGCCATGACGAAGCGCGGGAACGAGTGAGGCGAGCGGCTGAGGCTGGTCGCCGAAGGCGACCAACAAGTCGAAGCTGCGGAGCCGAGTGAAGTGACCGTGCGTCGTCATGCAAGGGCGGAAGGGCTGCTGTTCCCGCAGCGCCGGAGATACGAAAAGTCAACTTTTTCAACTTTGAAGTCAAATATCTCGGTTATTCTTGATTTCAGAGAAAAGTTTCCATAAAACATGCTTATTTTAGCGAATTCTATATAAAAGTACAGGAGTAGAAAAATACCTTTATTCCTTGTTATTTGCATGGCATCAGCAAAATTGGCACTGCCGCTGATTGTCACTGCAATGGACGTGTGCATCGTCCGCCGAGCGGTCGGGTGGCGTGTTTTGCAATCATGCTTAATGTGGCATTTGCGCGGGGACAATTTGGCGCATGGCCCACTAAATAAGCCGACGTGTGGCGCTGTGGTGCGACCAATTTGATCGGAAATAGTGCATAACACAACTTAGGATGGTAAAACAGAAAAAGGCCGAGATTGCAGATGTTTGCGGCCCGAGCTACAAGCGAGGGACGTAAATATGCGATCGAGGGCTTTCTTTATTACCTCCCGTGTTGTGTACATCATTTTATGTCTACACTTGGCCAGAAAACGGCTTTTTTCGTACGCGCAGCGTGCGGAAAAAGCCACTTAATGGCCAGGTGTGGCATAAACATATTTACAATACCGAATACACGGCTACATCAGCATGTAGCGTAAAAAAAAGAAAAGCTTACAAAAAGATAGAAAACGTTATTACAAAATTGATAACTCAAGCATCGGTGGCGTTAGTTTTTCGTGAAAAAAATCAAGTCATATTTCGTATACGTACGTTAAGAAATACTAATTTGTATGAGGCAGGATTCGAACCCACGATCTCCGTTTGAACGGCGCGTGCTTGAACTACTCAGCTAACTTCAGAACTAAATCCCAAAAAAGCAAATACCAGATAAGTATTACAACATTTACTTATTTATTGAACCTAAAAGTTTTATTTTATTTTACTGTATGTGTTGTCAACCTTAATATGATTTTGCATTCTTGCGGCGACAACAAACAAGTTACATACATATATTTGTGTAATAACCATGTTTTCATGGAAGTGAAGGAAGTATACTTCGTCTACCAAATAATAAAGTCGTTATTTACGCCGAATTGGTTTTATTCTTATCAACATTAAACTCGTAAATTATAAATTATAATCCATCAAGTCAAACTTCAACTTCCTGACATGACATCTTAAACAGCCAAACCTCATCATAGACAATGTACCAAGAACAGAGGTTTACTATGCTTACAACTCGGCCATCCTTTACCTAGAGTGAGTCCTCTCACTCCACATTATAAAAAATACTTCCTCTACTCTACTCCTACTGTGTTGTAGTCTGTTTTGATCTGCGTTCATCTGTGCTAAACTCTGTATTCATCGCACACTGACCGCTCAAAACCTACTAAGCCTACGTTCACAATACAAGATGTAATCTGTTGTGATCTGCGACCATCTGTGCAACATGCTTCGGCACTGGTTGCTCACAACTTACAGGATCATCGCATTCTCACCTAGCAAATGCCATGGGAGCAGTCTGTTATGATCTGCGATCATCTGTGCAATATGCTACCGCACTGAAAGCTCACAACTCACTATCATGTCACTAACATATGACAATGCCACGATAGTAATCTGTTATGATCTGCGATCATCTATGCAATATGCTACCGCACTGAAAGCTCATAACCCACAACCATAACATTCTCACCTAACAATGTCGTGGGAGTTATCCCCGTTGCTGCGATCAACTTTGTAAGTGGGTAATATTTCACTTATGAAGGAGAGTGAGCCCCTCATCCCACTTCTGACATGAAGGAAGTATACTTCGTCTACCAAATAATAAAGTCGTTATTTACGCCGAATTGGTTTTATTCTTATCAACATTAAACTCGTAAATTATAAATTATAATCCATCAAGTCAAACTTCAACTTCCTGACATGACATCTTAAACAGCCAAACCTCATCATAGACAATGTACCAAGAACACAGGTTTACTATGCTTACAGAAGTGATGTATATCTTATATGAGGATAAATGTCTTTAAACCTAAAAGCATAACATCTGACGCAACCAAACCATTAAAATCTTATTTCACCCCTACCGAGGCGCGGGAAACGAAATAAAACCTTTATTTCATTCCGGTACTAAGTCGATTCTATTCGCCTGCTTATTTATTTATTTCTGCCCTTACGGAAGGGGGTGTCAAGTGCCGTCTTACTCTTAGCTTAAAAGAGCTAAGTTATCTTGAGTTTTGTGAGAGTTGCGTCGTTCTGTTTTCGTACAGCATTAGGCTCTTAAAAGCATTTTTGATACACTTTGTCTCTAATTCGCGAGGCGCCGCGCGGAGTATTCGGAGGCATTACGTCGCTCATTGCTGAAAATAGCGTTTTCTTGAGTGTGTTTGTGCAGCACACATGGCTAAGCGCAGACTTACATGTTTGTATTTACGACGCAGACATAAAACGTCTCTCATAAAAATCACTACAATACATACCGAACGAAAAAAATTACAATTTCATAACCACAAAGACAAATATACAACATGATCAATGTTTTATGGAATTTGACGGTTGTTCGGCAGAGGAAAACAAATGGCTAAAGGTTAAATGACACATATCAGCTCGGCACCGGAACGAAACCGCCTCCGCTCGTCGTTTAGCCGTCCATCATACGCAAGCTTGTAATGGAGACGATTCGGCACGTCCGAGCTGTCAGCACGCACGGCTGGCCGGCAGCGAGCTCACCACGAGGTACGAGCGAGTGAACCGCAAGCGGCGAGCGGGCGACGAGCGGACTCGCGCCGACAGCGAGACACAAGCGCCCGCGCGCCGTGAGCCTGTGCCGAACCGTGACGTTGCCGTTCCGATGCCGATAAGTGTGCGTTACAGTATGGAGTTTCTTACAAAGAATACTGAGCGGCTCGAGCTGAGCCGCCGCCGTTCCAGTGCCGAGCAGTTATATGCGCTTTATCCTTAATGCTACCCTACGGAATCCGCGTTCGTCTGCTGTGATTGTACCCGTTTTGTTACGTTATTTACAAGATTATTCGTACCAAAATCTAACTACCATAGTCAGTTCGGCGCTACCCACGCTCACTTAGACGACTGCAGTTCCGTTATTTATAGCTCGATTTTAATGATTTATAGTTCATTCGAAAGGTTATAAATGTATCTATTTTTTTTATAACATTTCAAATTTCCATAATCCTAACGGTTTCCGAGTTTTTCACATAATAAAAAAAGATTAATTTTACAAATTGTAGTTTTTTGAAAATATTTCATTCGGTTTTAGGTTTACATTATTGAATCTTGAAAATAAAATAATGTTCGTTTAATTATCTTTCATTTGACACCCTATTTGAGTAAATCGGCCCAGTAGTTATCTAACAATAGCGTAAATAGTATAGGCCCGGCCGCCATCTTTGTTACGTCATAGCTACCCCCTCCATACACCTAGGAAGTTCATACCAGTAGTTTGTATGGCGGAGATGAGTCACACGAAAATCGTTATTTGAAGACTTTTTTACAATTGGGTCCCGCACTACATGGTCCGCAAGCGACGGGGGACGAAAAACAGCGGGGCGGTATGAAGTAAGCGCGCGGCGGCGCGGGCCATCTTACAAGAGCGTCAGTCGGCCGCTAGTATAGTAACTAAGTACATTATATTCATTTACTTATTCATTTAAATAATTATTGCACTAAAAACAAAAGTACGACTGTCAGTCAACCAATTTGTCATTTTGATTTATTTGTTTACATTTGTAATAGCATTTCTGTATTGTCGAGATTGTGCTTCGTCTAGGGGACATTTTATGTGATAGAGCATATCAAAACATCTTACGCAATTCGTCTTACGCTGTCACATTTTGATTATATTTTGTTTTATTGTTATAACTTCTACTTGTTCTGTTACATAACTACGCATGATCATAAATATTGTCCATGTGTGCGATTGTAACGTCACCTAGCTTTCGTAACTCGAGAGGATTCTCAACTTTATGTTTCAATAGTATTCTGCAAGTATAAAATCAACTAAAATAGCCGTTTTAGGTCTTTACCGCTATGGTTTCCGAACGTGACTTGACATTCGCATTATCTATGGATATACAGGGTGTCCCTAAAACCAACTTTTATACGATCAGGGCTGATAGACCAGCTCATAAGAACCTAGATTAAGCAAATTTGACCTCAGTAAAAATCTCTTAGTTTTCGAGATATTGACGTTTTTGTAAAACTCGTGCTAAGTGATACCCTGACTCGGTGTTTTGAGTGTCATTGCTAAAATATCAAGTATTTTACAAATCTGTTTTTTGCTATGTGTGGCCAAATAACTATGCTATTGAACGTATTTTCTATTTTTGCTAATTTATTCATGCTGTGGACACAGTACAATAACAAAAAAAAATTATTCGATTTTTTTCAACTTTCACCTCTGACTTCGAACTAGCGTGGTGAAAAAAAAATGTACCAACATAACCAGGCACTCAACGTAAAAAAATTGCGCATTTATTGTAGTTTCTAAAATGGTATAAAATTTGCTAAACACTGTAATAATTTTTGAAATAATGATATTTTGTTACAAAATTAACTGTCTGCCGCCTTCATCTCATACGATCCGGTTGAACTAAGTTTGCACCTGGCGTGCTTGACATCACATACAAATTAGGTGCAAACTTCACGTAATCGTCAATATCTCGAAAACTAAGAAATTTTTATGAGGTCAATTTTACTCAGTCTCGTTTTTTATGAGCTGGTTTATCAGCCCTGTTCGCCATTTTGTAAAAGTCGCGAATTTTGATAGCCTGGATCAGTCTTTCGAAAGTCATGACTTCAAATTTCAGTATTTTCTTAATCTGCTTTTTGTTTTAAACATTACTTAATAATTATGCTATCATACCTTATCAAAATAAACTAGATTTTACGTGATTCAAAATATGACCTCGGATTTGAATCGCGTAATACTTAAAACAAAACCATGCTAAAATAAAAAAAATAATGTAGTTTAAAATAGTAAGATTTTACACACTAGACACCGTAGTTTTTAAGATAATAGCATTTTAATTCAAAAGGAGGTTATACTACAATATTCCATTGGTTAAATTTCGTACCAGAATTTGAATTTCGAACAAAAAAGGTATGATAGCATAATTATTAAGTAATGTTTAACAAAAAGCAGATTAAGAAAATACTGAAATTTGAAGTCATGACATTCGAAAGACTGATCCAGGCTATCAAAATTCGCGACTTTTACAAAATGGCGAACAGGGCTGATAAACCAGCTCATAAAAAACGAGATTGAGTAAAATCGACCTCATAAAAATTTCTTAGTTTTCGAGATATTGACGATTACGTGAAGTTTGCACCTAATTTGTATGTGATGTCAAGCACGCCAGGTGCAAACTTAGTTCAACCGGATCGTATGAGATGAAGGCGGCAGACAGTTAATTTTGTAACAAAATATCATTATTTCAAAAATTATTACAGTGTTTAGCAAATTTTATACCATTTTAGAAACTACAATAAATGCGCAATTTTCTTACGTTGAGTGCCTGGTTATGTTGATACATTTTTTTTTCACCACGCTAGTTTGAAGTCAGAGGTGAAATTTGAAAAAAATCGAATAATTTTTTTTTGTTATTGTACTGTGTCCACAGCATGAATAAATTAGCAAAAATAGAAAATACGTTCAATAGCATAGTTATTTGGCCACACATAGCAAAAAACAGATTTGTAAAATACTTGATATTTTAGCAATGACACTCAAAACACCGAGTCAGGGTATCACTTAGCACGAGTTTTACAAAAACGTCAATATCTCGAAAACTAAGAGATTTTTACTAAGGTCAAATTTGCTTAATCTAGGTTCTTATGAGCTGGTCTATCAGCCCTGATCATATAAAAGTTGGTTTTAGGGACACCCTGTATGTCACTTTCTGTTTTAAAATTTTCTTCTCATTCTGGGTGGATTAGTAAGGTTATTTATAAAGATGGGCCGACTAGTCGCCGACTATTCAGCATCATTTGCACTCGGCCGATTAGTCGGCGACTAGTCGGAAAAAATATTGCCAAGTGGAGAATATAGGACACAGAAGAAATTAAACCATATTTTTGTTAAGTAGCCGAGGCTGGCGGGGTGGAGTAAAATCGTACAGAGAAGAGAAAGAAGGTAAAATTAGTTTCCAGAATATAGTTCGGTTAGGTATTTATTTAAATAATCGTCATGTGGCCTGCGGTTTTAGAATACGGCCGGACGGGTCGAAATGGGCCACGACCGGGTCCGCTTCCGGACCGGACGCGACCCGACCGCGTGCGATGGAACATGAGATAGCCACGACTTATGCTCTTAAAGTCATATCTGTCGCGTCTTCGCAAAACCACTCGTAAGTCGTGCGTGATTAGGTTCAATCTCGTGTCAAACGACGTCGGCTATCAGTGGAGGAAGTGGAACGTCGGATATGAAGCTTGGGCGCTGTGACGCTGTCCGAGCGATTTAGGATGGCATGTTGGAGGTTGTATGGTTATGTGGCTTACAGACACAGTTAAGTACAACTTAAAAATAGTGTTCATTGAACAAACGCGCGGTGGCCCTGAAAGTTAGGTACCGAATAGCTAAGTTCGGCGTTGTATGCAGTTTGTCCACCCGCACATACCCGCGTCTCACCCCGCAGCCCCCCCACGATTGCTCTATTAAAACCGGTCCGTCGGCCGACTGTATTAATATGTATACAGGTCTTATTATTATGATTTAGACTTAGATTAGATTTAGATTTCTTTATTTCATAATATAAGAGTTACAATATAAATTATATTATGACAGTAAGGTTTATGTGTATGTCGCCTGCAACTAGCTTAGTTACCCATTTAGTTAACTGCCTAGCCTGTACATTTAAATTTTAGGTTAGGTTTGTTAGTTAGCTTGTGTCCCTAGCGGGGCTTCGTCGACCTGCTGGCGGGTCAAAATTTAGTGAAAATGGCATTTAACCAAATGGCTGATTAAACCAGTTGGCTGCGACATATACATATATTGGAATTTGTGGATATTTATCTTCGCCCTTGACTGCACTATCTACCTCTTTCTAGCAGCGAAGGAGGAACGAGTAACCATAAGGAAGTCTCAGATTGGTGTACTTAGATATCAGCTCAGACCCTCGTGCCGACGCTCAACTGTTATTTCCACTCGAGTTTAATGGAGACATCGTCACGCCCGGCCGCCATTTGCATAAGATTCACTGAGCCTCGATACAAGACGGGCTTTATGGGCCATAAACAGCCCAGACACGTCGCGAGGTGCCGCAGTACTTACGACACAACAGTACTTTACGTACAGTTTATTTCTTTCACACAAGGGCCGCGTCCTGATTTGCCTCAGGATCCGAATACCCTGAATTAACTTCCCTCCGACATTATCGGGCTCAGCTAAGTTTCTTGGCGGAGTCTTCTTAGCTGGGCTTGGTTTTAGCGAACCGGCAACTGTAATTTCCATTAGTTCGATTTACACACTCTACATTAGGAGGTTGATCCGATTCAACCTGGTCCGTTGCTCACTTTGAGCAATCAGCGAAACTTCCGAGGTGGTTAAGGTTTGGCTAAGCGACTGGTTCGATCCTAGGGAACGCCACAAGCCCCCACCCTGTTCTATTTTTGTAAAAGTCACAGGCTTGTAAGTAATGTCAGAGTAAAAAAAAACAAAAATTCAGTTTATCTCGATTCCTACAGAGATTTCCAGGTTTTGTTGAGGCCTGGCCATAGTTTTTTTTTTTTTAATTTAGCTCAAGCATTCATGATTTACTGTGTTATTTAGTAACAAACATCCAAACCTCCAAACATCTTCACAAACATTCCATTAATAATGTCAGCAGGATAAACAGCACAGATAAGTTGCGAGTTTTAATAAACTCAGTACCTCAATATGAATACTGACACAAAATAAGTATTAGTACTACATATAGAAACTTCTCTCTCTACCAAAACTATCGTTCGGGTCCGTCGACCGGAAGGAACTCACCCGCATCCGACCGTCTCTCTCTATCGCATAACGCGTACTAACGCGAGCTCTTTGTGGTCGCTGGCTATTACCACCCATGGGCAAAAATTAATAATAATAGCCGCGCAACGGAACCATATACAGATGGTTCTTTTAAAAGGGTCATTCCGTATGATTCGCAGAGCCTCGATTCAAGATGGAACTTTATAGGTCATAAACAAGCTTGACACGTCGCGATTCTCGGCCACAGTACACGCGATACCGCAGTACGAACTGGACAGAGGACATTGTGATGGTTCTTTTACAAGGGGTAATTTCTATGTGATTCGACCCCGATACAAGACAGGTCTTTACGAGCCATAAAGAAGCTTTGCGAAATGCCGCAGTACACGTGACACCGCAATAAAACATCATGGTTATTTTTAAAGAAATCATTTCGATGTGATCCTGATATGATCCATGAGTCCTGGATACAAAATGCAATTTTATACGCCATGAACAAAGTTGGCGCAATTCACAAGCACAATACACATCGAATTGCGGTACAACAATGTTATAATTCTTTTAAAGTAAGTCAGTTAGCATTGTTCAGATTACGTCTTCTGACACCCCTATACCCTCCTGTACACTTCTATACACGAACGTATCAAGAATCTCAAACAGAAGGGTACGTTTGCAGTTTACGAAGTACATCAACTTAGTAAAAATTGACTCGGGACAGTGAAACCGTTAACGTTTTTAGTGGTTTTTGTAGTCTCCGCTTAAGTATCTCATCTAGCGCGCGAGTGTGAGGGCCCCATAAACCCGTGCGGTTTACGGGCACTTACGTGTGTGGTGCTCGTTTATGGGACTCGGACATAGAACAGCGAGTATATGGACAAAGTATTCGAAAATGTATGTAGATTGTGACTATGAAACTATTGAACCTGCAGTCATTTGTAAAACAAGCTCCAAATAAGTTCGCGTTTATTTAGATTTACACATAGTTATATCTATCTATGTATTTACTTCAGTTTAATTGAAGGTACGAGTATGTTTACAAAAACAACATAAGCTGGTTGAAACGTACTCTACTGTCATTAAAAATGTTTCCCTATAATTTTCAGTTATGTTGTTTTTGTAAACATCCCTTCAATGATTGGATGTTTTTTATTAAACCCAATAACATACATTTATACAGGGTGTCCCTAAAACCAACTTTTATACGATCAGGGCTGATAGACCAGCTCATAAGAACCTAGATTAAGCAAATTTGACCTCAGTAAAAATCTCTTAGTTTTCGAGATATTGACGTTTTTGTAAAACTCGTGCTAAGTGATACCCTGACTCGGTGTTTTGAGTGTCATTGCTAAAATATCAAGTATTTTACAAATCTGTTTTTTGCTATGTGTGGCCAAATAACTATGCTATTGAACGTATTTTCTATTTTTGCTAATTTATTCATGCCGTGGACACAGTACAATAACAAAAAAAAATTATTCGATTTTTTTCAAATTTCACCTCTGACTTCGAACTAGCGTGGTGAAAAAAAAATGTACCAACATAACCAGGCACTCAACGTAAAAAAATTGCGCCGCCTACTAAGCCAGGTGCAAACTTAGTTCAACCGGATCGTATGAGATGAAGGCGGCAGACAGTTAATTTTGTAACAAAATATCATTATTTCAAAAATTATTACAGTGTTTAGTAAATTTTATACCATTTTAGAAACAACAATAAATGTGAAATTTTTTTACGTTGAGTGCCTGGTTATGTTAGTACATTTTTTTTTCACCACGCTAGTTCGAAGTCAGAGGTGAAATTTGAAAAAATCGAATATTTTTTTTTTGTTATTGTACTGTGTCCACAGCATGAATAAATTAGCAAAAATAGAAAATACGTTCAATAGCATAGTTATTTGGCCACACATAGCAAAAAACAGATTTGTATTCGTTCCCGTAACTAAAATTGTTTTCAACTTAAACAGAATATGCAACGGACAGATTACAATTACTTTAGTATATTTCAATATTCTATATCTTGATAGTACAATGGCATTTTAGACCATTATGTCTTGAGCAGGACGGATACTCTCCGTTCAATTTTCTATAATGAAATTACATATCAACATCAGCAACCGATTGACGGGTTTTCATAGTGTAGTTACAATTTCCAAAGCATTGTGGAACTCGATAATCTTAGTAAAAATGTATGCGCATAAACGTGAAAATTGAAATATAAATTAGTTATTTGTTTGTTGCATTGTATTAATGAAATTTCATGTAATATTTTCACAATTATTGTAATGCTTATTGTTTTTGAAAAGAGAAACTGGTGAGTTTCTTCCGACGCTTCTTCTCACCAGAATGTCATTTGCCGAAGCGCCAAAAGAATCAGACATATGAAAGTGCCCTTGAGGTCTACTTGCAAATATAAATGATTTGATTTCATTTCGGGGATTCTGGATTCTTCAGTCCATAGGATCGATATCACTGGCGCAATACATGATAGAGATGGCAACTACGAGTATTTGGGGCTAAAGTTTATTAGTTTCCGCACTGAGGCTTCATCGGGTTTATACCTATTACTGAAAGGGGGAACTTTTCGCGACGATTTTACATACCACTTGCATTGCTACATTTTTTTTTTAGATAGCCGGTTAACTGTCCGGTCCCAACTTAATTTATTTTGATACTAGCATTTACCCGCGGTTTCGCCTGCGTTATTCCTGTTATTATCCCAAGGTAATCCGTAACCGGGATATAAAGTATCCTATGTTTCGATACAGGACTAATTACAGGACTTGGTCTACTTGCATACCAATTAACTTATGTATTTCAAATTCAGTATCCCCCTGCAATCCGTCAATAAAGGATAGAATAGAAAATAACAGATAATAAAAATAAACTCCAAGTCTATCTACTTAAATAACAAATATAATGAAAAGAATATAATGAATTTATTTGCAAAAACACACACAATAGTTATAAAACAGTAAACATGAATAATAGATATTGTGTGTAAGCAAAAAGGTAAGGGTAAAAGGTAAGCTCAGCATATTGTGATTTTCAGCTTAAACCTTGTTGGTGACATTCGACCACTCACACAGTATATCAGCAGTCTACAAAAATTGTACAACAAAAAAAAGAAAAAAGAGGGCAGCGTACAAAACAGAATTAAAATATAAAGCAACTTTACCTTAATACTAAAAATAAAAAATAAAAACCATACATAACAAAAAAGAATGAACAATGAGAAGGAAAAAAAAGTGAATGGAATTGGTGACATTTTCCCCTTACAAATTAACAAATTGATACAGATACAGACAGAGTCGCCGGAACAAGCCAGTATTTAAAATCTGTTCCATGTCTGCTTTATGCTCCCCACATATATCATTGTTTATTCAACTTTGATAATCAAAAATCCCATTACCATCTATCAGCCGGAGTCTAAATAACCCGTTATAAATCAGCGCAAAAAGTTGGCCGATAACGGAATTTTAAATTTTGGACGTAAATTGGGTTCGGAGCTGCGGGGCCCATACGCAGAATAAATTTATACAGAAAGTTCACGTTTCGTGAAGACTGGTGTACCCTCAGGTAAGTAGGATTTATTTATTTAATAATACAATATTAAATGATAAATTAATAACAACACACAAATAAATTAAGCAAAATACAATAAGTTAAGAAAAATGTCCCCAATAATGAATGGGTCGTCAGTCTATACTACAATTTTAAAACAATACAATGTCTACAAATAAAGTAGTATGGAAATACATTGTGTTAATTCAAAGGACGACACGACACGTTTAGCATAGCGAGGGTGACACCGCTTACGAATCTAAAGGTCAAATCCTGGTAAGGGCAAATATTTGTGTGATGAGCACGAGTATTTGTTCCTGAGTCATGGATGTTTTTCATCAATTTAAGTATGTATTTATTTATCAATAATATGTAAGTATGTGTACCTATCGTCGTCTAGTACCCATCATAGTACAAGCATTGTTTAGTTTGGGACTAGCTCGATTTGTGTAAGGTTGTCCCCGATATTTATTGTTCGTATTTTTATTTTATAAGGTTTATTATTTATTATTATGCGTTATCAACTTTGATTTGAGTGTTGCGATTCAAATACAGTCTAAAGCTGTTTAAAATCATGCGCCGTGTGGAGTGAACTTTCTGTAAATTCTATTTCTTCAGTTTTTCACCCGTACTGCCGTAAATTACAGCAAACATGTCGAGTTTAGCCGCGCACGGCGAACATACGTACACTACAGAGACCGAACAAAGAGGGGTAATCGGATCGGGCCAAATGGAGGAGCCGAATTGCTGATGCCAATCCCGTTTAGGCCGAACAAAAACTGATGATCAAATTTGCTCCTTCTAAACTAATCGCAGTTTTGATTTACTTTGTATCCCGGTAAAGTTCCCTTGGGATAATAACGGGAATAAAGCAGACGAAACCGTAGGTAAATGCTAGTTTATAATATTAAGTAGTAAGCAAGCGTTAGGCAATGGCCTTCAAACGGCACAGAGCTAAGTAGTAATCCAGGGCGCAAACTTAATCCACCCGTGTATATTTGACCGGACCAGGAAAAATAGTGAGTTTTCCAGTCAATGAGCCTTGTCCAATTAATCAGTGGACTTCAGCGCCATGCGGAGCCACGGGCCCTGGAGACGGTAATACACAATCAATTAATTAGTCCCGGACGAGCGCGGTAATTATCGGCGGGGTGCTCATTACTCATTTGCTTCGGCGGCGTTCGGCGGTGCTCGGCAGCACTCGGGTTTAGTGTTGCCACATGTCCCGATTTTCAGGTAGACCACATAGCTTGATACATTTTGCCTCAGCGAATCGACACCAGAAATCTCAATAAACTAGAATTAACGTGCAATTTGCCGTTTGATATCAGCGCCATCTATTATTAATATTATCATTTGGAACTAAACGTTTTTTTGCTAAAAATCTATATTTTTGGCTTTTTGCAAGTTTTTATGTCATTTAACTTTAATATTATAAAAATAAATACGCTCTTGTACATTGCTTATATGTACCTGGAAGAATGTAACTGGAAGAGATTCCAGTTAACAAAGTTGTGCTATTAAACAAAATAGATGCCATCCTAAACCCTATCCCTTTTAGTCACAAAATTCATGTCTAATTTTCGAGGCTCTACACAATATCTAAATGCCTTTACATAATATCTACATCATCCATGAAGTGTAATATTGTTTGAAACACCGCCCTAATTGAACATTGTAAACAACGGGCTGAATTGGAGCCATATTTCAAACCGCGCAATATCTTGGCACGTCACTGTACATCTATTACGGCCTTTGTACTATCTTAGTTCCGTTGTGCTTGTCAGCGCAGTATTAAGCCATTAGGCGCGGGATGACGCAGCGTTTCGCTCGCCGCTCGGCTGCAGGCGGCGTCCGACTGACAGCGATTGGTGAACTAGGATCACAGAAATATATCGAGGTACAAGGAAAAAGTGCATGTACCTCGCGTGCTAAAAAGATGTCTTGACGACCGCTTTAGCTTAGTTGGTAGTGACTCTGCCTATAAAGCAAGAGGTCCTGGGTTCGAATCCCGGTAAGGGCATTTATTTGTGTGATGAGCACGAATATTTGTTCCTGAGTCATGGATGTTTTCTATGTATTTAAGTATTTGTATGTATGTATCTATTAAATATATCGTCGTCTAGTATCCATAACACAAGCCTTATTGAGCTTACTATGGGACTAGTTCGATTTGTGTAAGATTGTCCCCTAATTTATTTATAATTTATTTTTATTTTTTATGTACTTAACGACCTACTTTGCACGCCGTTGACTTCAGTTGCCGTCAATATTATTATCAGATTTGAAAATCTGATAATAATGGTATAATTAATTATTCAAATACCACCAAATGAAATGGTCGTGTTGTCTTTAAAGCGGCCGAAACATTGGACCACTAAACGCGCGAGCGCGCAATCAATAAACTGTCTGTGCCACATGTCATCGTGACTGCATTCCATAATACATCATCGCAGCTCTTAAAAAACATCTAACGCTAACAAATCTATGGTGTGGTCACAGCTTCACTTTTAACATATATTAATATTTTTGCATGAAAGAAACATTTTTTTTTTTGTCTCTTTACTGGTTTATCTATATATGTAATATATTAATATCTTCACTTGCCGCTTGCGTTGCCACAGTGTAATAGCAGTAATTTTTCTATCTACAAAAGGTACATCGCGCGCTTGTATATGTGCGCGCCGTGAACGAACTCACTACAAGCAAAGTTTTAACAATGCGTAAGAATGCTCCAGTAAGGATCGCACTGTTTACGCCTCGACCTTGAATACGTGTCACGCGCTCTTAAACGGCCGAAGTTTGGCTACTTGTCTGTCTTTATACTTTGCCGACGCTCGCCACTCGCTGCGCGCTAATAGCGTTAAAAATTCCTGAAAAAATGTATATTTCCGTTTCTTTATGATTTTTTCGGAAAAATAAATCATGTAATTATAGATTTTTTCGGAAGAATAAATCATGTAATTAAAATTTATTAATGCTTCATAGACATAGCCGAACTCTTAATGCGAAACGACCTTTCGAACTTTCGACCCCTGTAGTTCAAAGAGTATCACTAGCTTGTATGAATGTTATATAACATTTCCAGGTGGTTTATGAAGATGGTATGATGGTAGATCATGGGATGCGAAAATGAAAGTCAGAAATCATATATTTTGTTAAAATAGCATCATAAATTTTCGTTGTTAATTTCCGAAAAAACGGAAAAGAACGAGCTGCTTGGCAAAAAATACGCTTTTTTTCAACGCTACTCGCTACACTACTATGGAGTTAGAGAATCGGCACTGAATTTATTTAAGTCGTACTTACAAGGTAGAATACAAAGGGTTGACGTGAATGGACAGCACTCACCAGGGTCACTGGTCTCGATGGGTGTACCGCAGGGTTCAATATTGGGACCATTCCTGTTCCTTATTTACATAAATGACTTGCCATACCTCGTAAAGACCCACCATGATATAGTATTGTTTGCAGATGACACCTCACTTATCTTCAAAGTTAAGCGACAGCAGCAAGCTTACAACGATGTAAACAATGCTATCTCTAAAGTAGTAAATTGGTTCAATGTTAACAATTTACTGTTAAATGAAAGAAAGACTAAATGTATAAACTTTGTCACGCGTAACGTAAATCGCGAGCAAGCAAGTGTCATTGTGAAGGATGAGGAATTGGAACTAGTTGATAGTACAGTTTTTCTAGGTATAACATTGGATCATAAACTCCAGTGGGGTCCCCATATTGCTAATCTCTCGAATAGACTTAGTTCTGCAGCTTTTGCAGTCAACAAGATCCGACAATTAACAGACATCAAAACAGCTCGATTAGTATATTTTAGTTACTTCCACAGTATTATGTCGTATGGTATTCTACTGTGGGGCAGTGCTAGCGCTTCAGAGCTTAATACTATATTTGTTCTGCAGAAGAGGGCTATTCGAGCGATATATAAGATGAACTATCGAGACTCACTTAGAGATAAGTTTAAGGACATTAATGTAATGACATTGCATTGTCAATACATCTATGAGAATATTATGTATGTACATAAGAATATCATGAATTTTAAGAAGAATTGTGACATACATAATATTAATACTAGAAATAAACTTAAGCTCGCAGTGCCCACCACTCGGCTCCATAAAATAAAAACATCATTCATGGGTAATTGTGTAAGGTTTTATAATAAACTGCCAAGAAACATAACTGAATTATCTGTTAGCAAATTCAAGAATTGTGTAAAGCGTAAACTCATGTCCAAAGCTTATTACAGCACACAAGACTACATGAATGATGAAGCACCTTGGGATTAACTGCAACTGGAAATAACTACATTTTAATATAATGTCTCTTTTGTTGATTTTTTTCTGTTTTTGAACTTGTTAACTGTTTTGACACTTAGAGACCATATACATCTCTAAGAAAAAACTGTATTCATTTTATTTTAATTTAGTTTTTAAGTTATATCGTGTGAGTTGCAGAATATTTTCATTTCTGTAATATATTTAGTATAAACATTCCTATTTTATATTTTGACGTTTGGAGGTCCTTTACACCTCCAAAACTTAATATTTTGACAACGGAGACTCTTTACATCTCCATGAATTTTTATTATCAATTTATTTCTATTATTTTAATTGTCTTGTTTTGACGCCTAGAGACCTTTTACATCTCTGAAAATGTAGTTATAAGTTTATTATAACGTATTAATGAAATAGAATGTAATAATGTCATACCTGTTTTTAAAAAAGAGAAACTGGTGAGTTTCTTCCGGCGCTTCTTCTCACCAGAAGGTCACTACCCGAAGCGCCAAAAGAAAAGAAATGAAATAATACATACATATTTAGACTCAGACTTGTAAAAGAGCCCTTGAGGGCCTACTTGCAAAAATAAACTATTTTATTTTTATTTTATTTTTACACGCCACTCGTTACACGTTGCTCGCTATTCGCTACACGCCGCTCGTTACACGCCGCTCGCTACTCGACAGTCGCTACACGTCGGTCGCTTCACGCCGCTCGCTACACGCTGCTCGCTACCCGCTGCCCGCTCGCAGCCGGATAGCGCCTTACCCCCTAATATTTACCCATTAACCTGACTTATGGCGTTTATTCAAAGGAGCCCCAAATGCGCAGTTCCGCGTTAATAGGGTTAAGGTGCTTATTGCTCGCTTTTTAAGCACCTAAGGGTGAGAATCAATATACTAACTCGGACGGCAATCTATCACCTAATTTTCTTTTATTGGGGTGACAATCTTACGACGAACAGGCTTTTGGTGAATTTTCGAGCGTATCATCCGCGCACTCCACTCACGCTGTATAAATACTAGACGATGATATACATACATAATTGTATTGAATTAAAAATAGATCACTCATGTTCAGGCATCGGAAATTCGGATGAATGAGCTACTTATTTGCAGATATTTTTTATGTACTTGTTTTTCGAAGTCGGGTGAAAATAGCCAAAACCGAAACATATTTGCGAGGTATATTATCGTGACGTTTTGTACAATAGGGGAATCCCGAAGTCTGTATTATTTAAATAAAAATTTTAAGAAGCCGATTCCATATTTGTTTAACCGCGATTTTGCCAACATAAGGTATAAAAGCATCTGAATTTCCAATACCTGCTCATGTTGAACAAAAGACATCCACACGACTGCTAGGCGTAGTCGCCGGGCAGCGTTCGCGAATAATACCCATGATTGAAATTGACGACCGCTTTAGCTTAGTTGGTAGTGACCCTGCCTACGAAGCAAGAGGTCCTGGGTTCGAATCCCGGTAAGGGCATTTATTTGTGTGATGAGCACGAATATTTGTTCCTGATTCATGGATGTTTTCTATGTATTTAAGTATTTGTATCTCTTAAATATATCGTCGTCTAGTATCCATAACACAAGCCTTATTGAGCTTACTATGGGGCTAGTTCGATTTGTGTAAGATTGTCCCCTAATATTTATTTATTTATTTTATTTATTTATTTATTAAGGCAATGCCGTATGCCAAAACATGTCTAGTGGATGTCTCGTCTTTTGTACAACGTGAGTGATCCGTTTTTAATCCAATATGTTTGAGTCTGTGAACCTGAGAACCGATCTGGAACACAACTTTTTAATTAAAAAATAATTTCGCATATGTGGGCCAATATTCAGCGTTTTTACGGCGTTTTATTTTCGTCATTATTGTCTCAGTAAATATTGTTTAAAAAAATGATGCCTAGAGTTAACTTTTTATGAAACCGAAAAACAGTCCCGAGGTTCAGTCTAGTTTTATCGAAATTGTCACGATTTGTCCTTTCGTTAAAGTAAATAATCGTCGGACAGCAATGATTGTCAAACCGCGCGGTCAAAACGCTCGGATAATCGCCCATGTATGACGTAGTTCTGAAATAAAACCGAATAGAGAGCCTCCTCCTTTTTACGAAGTCACTTAAATTGTAATTAAATGTTTAATTCAATAGCAACCCCACAATCAACATTTTTGGCGTCGTTTGTGAAGTTGGCCTCACAATATTCATGCCATGTAAAAGCCAGGCCGATGTATTCATGAAAATCGTGGACGCACCAGGACTCGGCGTAGCATGGGGCCACTTGGGTCCAGTGTGCACTAGCATCGAGTGCTTTCGATGGTCGGCCGAAGCTATACTCCGATCCACGAAGATTACCTATGTACATACTAATAAAATACACTCACGGACAATTAATTCGGGTCATTTTCTGTGAACAATTATATAGAAAATAGAATTTAGTAAATAAGTATTCTCAATTTGTATTTTGACGTTTGGAGATCCTTTACACCTCCAAAATATAATATTTTGACAACGGAGACTTTTTACATCTCCATTAATTTTAGTATCATTTTATTTCTATTTTTTATTTGTCTTGTTTTGACGCATTTAGAGACCCTTTACATCTCTATAAATGTAGTTTTAAGTTAGTGTAATGCATTAATGAAATCTCTTGTATTAACGTCATATTGTCGGAACACTTTGTAAAATGGTGAAAAAGAGAAACTGGTGAGTTTCTTCCGGCGCTTCTTCTCACCAGAAGGTCATTACCCGAACCGCCAAAAGAAAAGAAGAGAAAAGAATATAAGACATGTCTTTTACATAGCCCTTGAGGGCCTACTTGCAGAAATAAATTATTTTTTTATTTTAAACTTTCACGAGTTAATCCCCTAAAAACGTGACATTACAAGACATTGAAGTGCTTTTAGAGGATGCTTTTATGTTTACCGTTTTGATATTTTGTCCGAAACACGCAATAAAATCATGTCCTTTCCTTGAAACCACAATGGTATCAGAAGTCCCCTCGCCGTCCCCTCGTCCTTATGCTTGAACTAGGTCCGGTCGTCCCCTCGTCCTCATCGGTTGGACTAAGTCCGGTCCAGTACGCCCCCATCGTTCGCCCTCATCGCTTGGACTAGGTGCGCTCGGCCGGTACGGTAATGCAGGTTGGCTCATAAATTTAAATTCGCTCGCGCGCTTAATATTTACAGACACCGGTAAATCACTCCCGGCCTTCGGCCCTCGTTCGACGCGGGATTAAGGCACAGGTCTCTTACATACGGGGACTGGTCGTACCTTTCCCGTTTGTCCTGTACTTTTATACCACGTTTCATTTAAGATGAGCAAAATCGTGCGTTATCCGTCATGCGATTTCCAGGAAAACCACCTTAAAAAAAGAAAATATGA
Organism: Eudemis profundana; assembly: GCA_947034925.1. Classification (NCBI taxonomy): domain Eukaryota; kingdom Metazoa; phylum Arthropoda; class Insecta; order Lepidoptera; family Tortricidae; genus Eudemis; species Eudemis profundana. Next base: position 324,482 of record OX344812.1, read on the forward strand.
GTCGTGTTGTCTTTAATGCGGCCGCACATTGGGCCACTAACCGTGGCCACTAGTGGCGAGCGCGCGCCACTCTCGCAGCCTGCGGCCCGAACGCGACCACTCAAGGGCTATTCTTCGGAAATATGTCAGCGACTCATTCTTCTGTCATATTTCTGAAGAATAACCCTAATGTCTTCGAAATCCCGCAAAAGTGACATTTACATCTCTAAAAATATATGCAGCCTGCAAATGAAGATAAATTGGCATGGGTATCATTTAATCGATCAGCAAAATATTCATATTTTGGTCAGCAGAAATATGTATTTGGTCAGCCAAAATAGCTAGTTGGTAAGCAACTTATGGTAAGCAAACATTTATAAATCAGGCTGCAATTAATGATATACTGATCTGCTCTAAATTATTTTGGTCAGCAAATTAAATATTTGAGCTGCATTAAGCGATCTACGGTAAATCAAATTTTGGTAAGCAATCAGTAGGTAAGCAAAATATTTCATTTTGTTCATCAAAAAAAAAGGGGGCAATAAAATCTAACTGGGCGCAACTATTCTGCCGCCAATCGTGTGCGCATTTTGTCATTCGGTAATTGTCAGCTGTCAAGTAGCAGGCGTCACTGTGATATATACAGGGTGTCACTGTGATATATACAGGGTGTCACTGTGTTATATACAGGGTGTAACTGTGATAGATACAGGATGTAACTGTGATATATACAGGGTGTCACTGTGATAGATACAGAGTGATACTGTGATATATACAGGGTGTCACTGTGATAGATACAGGACAGGATGTCACTGTGATATATACAGGGTGTCACTGTGATATATACATAGTGTCACTGTGTTATATACAGGGTGTCACTGTAATGTATATAGGGTGTCACTGTGATGGGCTCATATAAAATTGGTATTTCGATTTTTTATACATCTCATAATGTTTAGAAGTTATATTATTTATTCACAACGTGTGCTTTTCGTTTTTAGGGTCAGCAAAAAAATAACCCTAACCTACCTATTTTTGAGAGCCGTTTTGTTTTTAGGGTCATCAAAAAGAAAATAACCCTAACCTACCTATTTTTGGGAGCCGTTTCGTTTTTAGGGTCATCAAAAAAAATAACCCTAACCTACCTATTTTTGGGAGCCGTTTCGTTTTAGGGTCATAAAAAAAAATAACCCTAACCTACCTATTTTTGGGAGCTGTTTCGTTTTAAGAGTGACACCCTGTATACATTACAGTGACACCCTGTATATAACACAGTGACACCCTGTATATATCACAGTGACATCCTGTATCTATCACAGTGACACCCTGTATATAACATAGTGACACCCTGTATATATCACAGTGACACCCAGTATATATCACAGTGACACCCTGTATATTTCAATTAAACTGCTTACAGACATGTTTTCTCTGCTGACAGTGACATCCTGTATGTATCACAGTGACACCCTGTATATAACACAATGGCACCCTGTATATATCACAATGACATTCTGTATATATCACAGTAACATCCTGTATACATTACAGTGACACCCTGTATACACATATGGAAGTGCCATGTCGACAGTCTATGCGGTAGGCTGAGTAGTGCTGTCTTTGCGCTGAGAAAATTGAAACCACTCATCTCGGGAGATGCCTTGAAGCAGGTTTATTTCAGTTATTTTCACTCCCTGATGTCTTACGGTACACTCCTTTGGGGTAACTCTACGGACGCGAAAAGGGTACTTATAGTCCAAAAAAGAGCAGTCCGTACCCTTGTAGGAGTTACGCCCAGGCATCCCTGTAAACAACTCTTCATTTCTCAGCGTATTATGACTCACTACTCACAATATCTCTTTGATTTACTGTTATTTGTTCGAAATAATCTCTCCCAGTTTGCACGCGTAGATGTCCCAGGGAAACAGCTTCGGTCTACTGGACGACTGAAAACGGTTCCTCGTCGCATGGCACTTTCCCGTAAGAACCCCCGCGTCATCGGCCCAACTTACTTTGAGCGTTTGCCTGCCGATCTCAGAAATGAGCCATCTGACGAAGCATTTAAGCGTCAACTGAGAAATCTTTTGTTGGATAACCCTCTGTACTCAGTAAACGAGTACATGGAATTAGTTTTTTAATAATTTTTATTTTAGTTTTTGTATATGTTCTTGTTTATTTTTCCAATTATTACAAATTGTTATGACGATCCTTATTGGGAGACATGATTTGATTATTATTTGCTAATTCTGTTTTTATTGTATTTTGAAAATTTGACCTTTTTACTTTTATTATTCTAATTTTGTTGACGATCCTTATTGGGAGACATGATTTGATGATTTGATTATTATTTGCTAATTCTGTTTTTATTGTATTATGAAATTGTGACATTTTTACTTTTATTATTCTAATTTTGTATATTGACGATCATGACGTGAATGCTTGTAACTTTGTACTACAAATTTATACTGTTATTTTCTCATGAAATAAATGATCTATCTATCTATCTATCTATAACACAGTGACACCCTGTATATATCACAGTGACATCCTGTATCTATCACAGTGACACCCTGTATACATTACAGTGACACCCTGTATATAACACAGTGACACCCTGTATATATCACAGTGACATCCTGTATCTATCACAGTGACACCCTGTATATAACACAGTGACACCCTGTATATATCACAGTGACACCCAGTATATATCACAGTGACACCCTGTATATCTCAATTAAACTCTCTGCTGACCAATTGTAAAATCTTGCTACCCAAGTAATTATTTTGCAGCTCGACTGTTTATTAGGCAGCCAAATGATAAAAAAAGCAGATTAATATTGGTTAAAATGTTAACCGTTTTTAAACTGTTTGCTGAACAAGAGTTGCCGCCCGATTTGATTTATTGCCAGCCAAATCTTTGTATGCTGCCCAAATGATTTAACTGCTTATTTTTTTTTGCGGATCAATTTTAATAACGGCTGACCAAAAATTTACTTTCCAATTGGCATTAGTGCACTCGTAAATGAAAACTGGACGCGCTCACAGAATATCCACATTAGTAATGTAGCCAGGGCTGCCATTATAAAAAAGGAGTCGTGAAAAATATTGTCTTTAGTTCTCGCGTTTATCAGTGTTTGCTATAAATTAAGCCGCGACTACGAACGTTGCTATGAAACCTAGAGATGTAAAAATCACATTAATATTATAAATGTGAAAGTTGATGTGTGAAGATGTTTGGATGTTTGCTACTAAATAATGGGGTAACAAGGGAATGGATTGAGCTGAAATTTAACATTCAGGTAGACCAAGTCAGAATTGAAACATAGGATACTTTATATCTTTATATATGATGGTTCAGCCCATAAATTGTTCACGTCTTTCTTGTCTGAACGTAAGCAGGTCGTAAAAATATCGGCAAATGGAAAAACACTATCTTCAGATGCAGGTTACGTAAATTTGGGTATTCCTCAAGGTTCAGCCCTTGGAAATACGTTATTTATTATATTTGTTAATGACCTTCCATCGGCAATCACAACCGGGCTCACTGTGCTGTTTGCGGATGACACCACTGTCATAGTTAGTGATAGAACCTATGAGCTGCTCGCCGGGAAAATTGATGAGGCATGTAGGCAACTGCATAAGTGGTTTACGTCGAACGGCTTACTACTAAATGTTTCGAAGTCGAATGTAATCATCTTTTCAGGACGGAATATTACACTGCCGCCGTGCATTACCAGTGGTTCTATGCCTTTAGCCAATGAATGCAAATTTCTCGGTTTTGTACTAGACTCTCACTTAAATTGGAAGAGCCACGTCGATCGGCTGTGTGATAGGTTAGGTAGTGCCACATTCGCGTTAAAAAAGTTGAAACCATTAATATCAAGTAAAGCATTGAAGTCCGTATATTTTGCACATTTCCACTCATTAATGTCATATGGTACGATCATTTGGGGAAACTCCACAGACGCCAAGCGAGTCCTAATACTCCAAAAACGTGCACTACGATTACTGGCAGGAGTGAAGCCCAGGCACTCTTGTAGAGATTTGTTCGTTACGCACCGTATCATGACGCACTATTCGCTATATTTATACGAAATAATAATGTTCGTGAGGAGTAATCCGCCAATGTTTGAACGTGTCGAAGTTCCGGGCAAGCAGCTCCGATCAACTGGCAGACTAAGAACAGTCCCACGTCGCATGGCACTGGCAACAAAAAATCCGCGCGTCATCGGCCCAACGTATTATGAACGTCTACCCGCCGAACTACGATCTGAACCATCTAATCAAAAATTTAAACGACAATTGAAGAACTTTTTATTAAAAACTCCATTATATTCAGTAAGTGAATATATGGATATTTAATTATTGACATTTCTCCGACTCCAAAGTCTATTTTGTAATGACGATTGTGACATATGTGTGCATGTAGGTAGTTAATTTTATTTCTTATTTTTCTTGACATTGTTAACTACATTCAATTTTATTTAAATTTTTTATTGACATTGCTAATGCTAAATAGATTTCTGACATGTGATTTTTTTGTTTTTGCTATTTTGTTTTATGTGTTATTCTATTATTCGTTATGTTAGGTATTCAATTACATTATTCATTTGTTTGACGATCATAATATAAATACGTGTAAATTGACCCTAGGATAATTTATATTGTTATTTGATATTATGAAATAAAGAAATCTAATCTAATCTAATCTATCCCGGTAAAGAGTTCCCTTAAGACAATAAAAACAAAAAAAAAATTAGGACAATAACGGCGACAGACAGAGATTGAAGTCAAACTTTGCGTCGGGGGTTAAAAATGAACGTATCCACGCTAGCCCAGTGCAAATTGTTAACGTTACATACACCTTTGGATTTCTTTATTTGAACATGTATACAACAGATTTTCTCACGTTATTTTTCTATCATAGAAACTTACACAACGACCCGAAGTTGATCTTGGCCCTTTTTTACGTTAACCTAGAAATTTGTTTTTTTTACACCTCCGAGGGACCGTAGAGTTGAGTATATGGTTTAAATTTCATCTTGATACCTCCACGCGTTCTCGAGATAAATGGTCTTGACAGACAGACGGACGGATGGACAGATGGACAACAAAGTGATCTTATAAGGGTTCCGTTTTTTCCTTTTGAGGTACGGAACCATAAAATCACCGAAAAGCTAATGTTAAATATCAAATTTTAGTACTTGTGAAACGTATGGCAACCCTGAATTTAGCCAGGATTGTAGTTACAGCCTCACAGCTGAAGTTAGTAAATGAGTTCACTTTTACATTTGCGCATTTTGAATTCCGGCTTTACATGAATATTCAGTAAGGACCAGTCTGGATCTCGCTTCGGCGAAGCGTGACGTATGGCATACAATGTGGACTGGTTATCGTAATAGAATAATTTGATGACAGTTCAAATCAGCTTCTTTTTATGAAGTGTCGAAACGCTCAGAAAGTATACAGTTCAGTATGAAATACTGACTTGTGACGTCATGCACAACATGGTGAACTCTTTAAAATTATTCCTACCGTACTTGCCTGTAAAGTACAGGCAGGCACGGTAGAAATGATTTTAAAGAGTTCGGATTTAATGAAATCCATAAAATATGCATTTGCCCCCCTAGACACAATTACCTCAGTTGACCTTAATTGATTATATCTGAGCAGTTTTGGAAGCGTAATTTGATGGTTAGAGTTAATTCATTTATTTTGATTGTTATCAAATACACTATTGAACCAGAATACAGGACTATGCTAATTCTTTTTCATGCTAATATATAGGGATATAACGATACCGATACCGATATATCGGTATCGCCGATAATATACAACCGATATATGAAGAACGCGAAAAGAATTTGCTGTATGAAAAAAAATCTGCAGAAAGTCATTTCAATTACTGACTTATTTTATGTATTGGTGCAATGACAATTACTATGTTAATTAAATCTTTCGTTCTTTTTAAAAAATAAATTTGAATTTTGAGTTGACAATCTATATTTTTCTAATATTTTTACTTTACACTTTCAAGGTTGACTCTCTGTTAAATATAGCCAAGTTTTAGGTATAATAAGGACATACAAATATTTGAAGTTCATACTTCATTATTTAACTAAGATATCGGTATCGGTATCGGTATCGCCGATATTTACTACAATACAGGGTGAAATTAAAATCACTGGCCAAATTTTTTCCTGACACTAGGTTACACTTAAGGAATCTATTTAGCGAAAAAAAAAGAATTTTTATTTTTCAATTTTCATTTTTCAATGTTTTTATATTTTCCACGAGTCGTGGTCACCCTATTACTACAAATGTAAACATACCTAGTAGTATGTTTTAATAACAACATCAACAAAACCCTTATCTAACATACACTAAACCTTATATCGTAGCAATAGGGTCCACTATAGCACAACACTATTGCTATGGTAGGCAATTTTATCAATCTTATAAACGAGGGTAGTCTTAAACCATGCTAGAGGTAAACATAGCAAATGATTAGTCACTCGTCACTCGCCAACCGTAAAATAATAGTCGCGCGCGTACTAAGATTTAAAAAATGTATTCGAACCGGGAATATTACGAAATGGTGCGGTGTTATTTATTAAGTGGTGAATGTTTACGTGGTGCACAAAGATTATACCAGTTGGGTTGGTTGGTTGGTGAAATAAAAAGACGCGTCTACGTGAACGAAGCCGAAAGTCTGGACGATTTAAAGCGTAAAATTGTGCGTGCCTTTGACGAAGTGCGTAACAACGTTGTAGTGCTTCGCAAATTAAAAAACAATGTGCATAAGCGTGCCGAACTTTGTTTGGAGGTGCGTGGATTACAGTTTGAACATCTATTGCAGTTTAACTAATACTTGCTTCAGTAAGTACCGACGGTGATTATGTAAATAGTTTAATTGTGTCGATTTTTAATCAAATGTACATAAGTTGATTCAATTTTTTAAATACGCCTGAATGCAAAGATTCCCGACTTAAAATTTACTCATTGTTTTAAACCACGGACCTTTTGTTAATTATCTATTAGTCAGATTTATCATTTTAGATTTAAAAAATGCCTTTGCATTTTGACGGTCCTAAGCCCGTTAAAGTATGAAGGAAAAATTAGCAACTTATGTAGGTAAGCGTCTCATCTCGCTGCAATAGGGTTCATAATATGGTGGCATGATTGCAAGCTGTGGGAGGGGCGGGTTGTCAATGACCTTAACTGATAAGGAAAGCGGGTGTAGTGGGTAGTTTGACGGTTCACCATAATGTACGAGATTTTAAGGACAACTTGATGATGATTTTTTTCAAAAAAAATGTACTGAGCGGTATTAAAACAAAAAACACGTGTTTAATATTTTTTCGAGTTCTTTCGGGTGTTTCAATTTGGCCAGTGAATTTAATTTCACCCTGTATATCGGTATCGTTACTATGTATCGTTACATCCCTACTAATATATAAACTAGAATTTACTTGCGACTTCGCCTACGGTAATCCCTTTATTATCCCACGGGAACTTCTTACTGGGATAAAAAGTACCTTCCCTCGTAGCACTGACCTGGAGTGGCTAACAATCGTTTAGGGGGGCCGTTCATCGATTCCGAAATTTCGACCGAAATTTTAAAATTATCGACCGAAAGGTCAGATTTTTCCGGGGTCACCCTTGTACCCTCTATACGCCTGTAAGTCAAACTTATTCATTTTCGACAACTATAACTTAACCTAAAAGTAATTGAGTCATTTAATAACCAATTAATTACAAATAATTTGTAATTTCAATTACATGTAGTTGCAATTACATATAATTCAATTACTTGTAATTAATCACGCCCAATGCCCAACACTGGTAAATGCTAGTAAATTATAAACGTCGAGATTAATTTTAAAGGTTCTAATAATTTCCGTGGACCAGATGCTGAAGCAAAACCGGAATGACATTATCTTTAAGATCCGTCACGGTCAACGAGCTTTTTAATTACGTAAAATTGATACTGCTCTCTTACTAAGTTTCATTGTATTATTTCGAGGATGAAATTTTGATTGGTAAAGCCTAAGCAAAAATATAATTATGAGTTTTGTTATAAAGGCGCTATTCAAGATTAATATGGTAACTTCAATATTTGCAAGTCAAGATTCCATTTAGAACCATGTCCTAGTCAAGGTCAACTACTACAGAAATATATCGAGGTATAAGTAAAAAGTGTATGTACCTCGCGGGCTAAAAAGAAGTGGCGGCGACCTACTTTGCGCGCCGTTAACTTCAGCTACCGATATGAAACGGAAAATTGATGTTTTCCATCACTAAATTACACTTTTACCGTCAAACGCCAAGCGAAAAACGTTACACGCTTGCTTGCACGCTCCCATACAAATGGACGAACTATATCCTTCTATGTCGATATATTTCTGTGACAACTACCTACAAACAAGTCAGTCTGAACAATAAATGTTCAAACTGGACCTGAATACATTTGATTGGCATTGTAGAATACAATTGCATTAAAGGTAAAAAAATAAAAATAATTTATTTCTGCAAGTAGGTACAAGTCTTATATTCTTTTCTCTTCTTTTCTTTTGGCGCTTCTGGTGAGAAGAAGCGCCGGAAGAAACTCACCAGTTTCTCTTTTTCACAAGAGATTTCATTAATACATTACAACTATGCGTCCAAACAAGACAAATAAAAATAGAAAATTAATTGATACTAAAATTAATGGAGTAAGAGTCTCCGTTGTCAAAATATTATGTTTTGGAGATGTAAAGGATCTCCAAACGTCAAAATACAAATTGAGAATACTTATTTACCCCTGGCGTTTGAGGCTACTGGGTGCTGGGGGTCGGAGGCTATTGCCTTCATTTGGGAAGTGGGTCGTCGAATTAGGGAGAGGGGGTCTGACGCCCGCGCGGGTTCGTACCTGGTGCAAAGGCTGTCCATCGCCATTCAACGTGGCAACGCGGCCAGTGTAATGGGTACCTTTGCGCCAGGGACGAATCGAGGGGCCCTTTTTGACTATACTTAAGGGTAGGCTTAAGTTAAGTGCTGTATTGACCTTTTGTTTCTTATTTACTAAATATCTTACAGAAATGTAAAAAAATCTGTGACTCTCATGATATAACTTAAACGGTAGATAAACGAAACCGGCCGAGTGCGAGGTCGCACGGTAGTTCCAATAAAACTCCGCAATATAGCCTAAGCTTATATTGCTGGTCGGGCTTTCTTGGTCACGTCATGTGTGTATGGGTTGATTAGCGAAATGCCGGCGCTTGCGTCACATTGCCTTTACTGGGGGATAGTTCGCAATTTCACGGTCAATATCGACACTAGTACAATGTGGGAGTGGACCAGGGAAGCGCGCAGGGGATGCGCACTTATTTTGATTTACAACTAGCATTTTAATTGCCAAATACCAGGATTAAATGGTTCTTGCTGTGGTTTCCCCATGTTGCCATATATATGAGTGATATGAGTGATAAGAAAAGTATTGTCCTTGTTCTAAACTCATTTATTACGGACCATGCACCTGTTGTATTCTGTACCGAATATAAAGCTCCTTCTTTAACGTGTCATTTTACAACTAGAATGGATAATGCTGCTATAGCCGAGGATATACTTAATACTGACTTCTCATGCATACTTGCTCTACGTGACTCTAACGAAGCTGCCGATAATTTTATAAAAATCATCTCTTCGATTATAATGAAAAGAACAACTAAAACACTGACACCAAGGAGATGCCGCACAATTAAACCGTGGATTACCCCTGGTCTTCTTCGCTGCATTAAAAACCGCGACATGCTACATCTAAAAACTAAAAAAGAACCTGATAACTTAATCACTAAAACGACTTATGTTAGATATAGAAATTTTTGCAATAATCTACTGAAAAAAGTTAAGCGGACTTACGAACAGCAAAGGATGGAGAAGGCCAAGGGTAGACCAAAAGAAACGTGGAAAGTAATTAAGCAAATTGCAAACCTCCAACCAGGTAAATCAGAGTCTAGCGATTTATTGACGTTATGTGCTGATCCAGTTAAATCATTGGACTTTATAAATAATTACTTTGCAAGTGTCGGTAGTGCCCTTGCACAAAACGTAATTCATGATAGGCGCAATCTGCAGACTACTGACTGTCCCTCACTAGTGTATTGTTCCTCTAGTTTAAACTCTATGGTTCTCTTGCCTGTTGATGATGCAGAGGTGGAGGATACTATACTTAGTTTAAAAAACGACTGCTCTGTTGGCTATGATGGGATTTCCACTTCTATACTAAAGTCTAATCGTGATAAACTGATACCTGTCCTTACCTTTATTTTTAACTTAAGTATCACAACAGGAAACTTCCCTAAAGCTTTCAAAAAGGCTCTAGTTCACCCTATCTTTAAAAGCGGCAACAAAGATAATATAAGCAACTATCGTCCTATATCTGTCCTGACTTGTATTTCCAAGACCTTTGAAAAAATTCTGAATAAACGTCTCATTGCATTCCTCAATAAACATAATATTCTGGCTCCAAATCAATATGGGTTTAGGCCTGGCAGATCTACAGAGGATGCTGTTGTTTCCCTTACTTCCTCAATCATCAATAGAATAGAATAGAATAGAATAGAATAGTCTTTATTTTCGTCATCACAGGTGATAAATAGGTTACAATGATAAAAAAAGCAGCAATTCCATGACGAGCCATTTGGCATACGAAATACAATATAAATTAACTTAAGCTAAAGAAATACATTTATTAATTCATACACAATTATTAATTACATAAATTATTATAAGAGAATGTCGAAGTCAAATCTAAACTGATACAATTTAAATTTCTTACAGATTACGCATTACTTTTATTTGGTGATGTCAAGGTCAGGGTCATTAAAATAATCATTAATTGTATAATAACATTTTTCTAAGAGCATTTTTGAGAGAAATAGTTTGAACTTTTTAGCGTCGGTATTCTTTAATGTTGTAGGTAGTTTATTATACAGTCTTGGTGCCATCACGTTAACGTTGTGTCTCATCAATGCGGTATTACATTTTGCTATGTGTACTAACGGTTTCCTGGGTCGCAAGTTATTTCTAGGATTAGTTTCTGCAACTTGGAAAAGAGAGGGATTTGTTTTGACAAAGTTGCAGCATTCATATATGTACAAACAGGGTAATGTTAGCAGCTTGAGAGACTTGAAGTATGGTTTGCAACTTTCCGTAGGTTCAAGCTTGCAGATGGCCCGGATGCAACGCTTCTGGGCTCTAAGTAATCTATCTTTGTAGGAAGAGTTGCCCCAAAATATTATACCAAATCTCAAAATCGAGCATACGAAACCGTGGTAGGCCGCCAATACAGTTTCTTGGGCAGATGTCTTAGCTAATTTGTACAATGCGTATGACAATGTATAAAGTTTTTTACAGACGTGTTCAGAGTGAGACTCCCATTTCAAGTCACTATTTATGTTGATACCAAGAAATTTAGTAACGTGAGTTTTATTTATACTTTGGCCTTTGTATTCAACATCCAATTTCGGTACAGTTTTCTTTTGTGTGAATTGCATAACGCTAGTTTTTTCTAAATTAATTTTCAGGTTATTATGTTCTAACCATTGAATGATTTCCGAAACAGTTGAATTTACGTCACTTTCGTAATCTATATTTGTATTAAGTTCTATGAAAACCGTACAGTCATCTGCGAATAATATCATCGGATGTGGACTGCTCTTTACAATGTCATTGATGTAAATTAGAAATAGCAGCGGTCCCATTACGCTTCCTTGCGGTACTCCGTATTTAACATATTTGCGGTCTGAGATAAACTTTTTTTCTTCTTTTGAAGTGGCACAAATCTGCGTCAGTTCTGTATATTGCTCTCGTTTCTCTAAGTATGATTTTAGCAAGTCATGAGCGTTTCCACGAATACCATAACTATGCATTTTATTTAACAAGATTTCGTGATCTACATGGTCAAACGCCTTGCTCATATCCATGAATATTGCACAGGAGGGTTTTCTTAAGTCGAGATTTGTAATTACTTTTTCTACTAAGTCGTAAATTGCCATGTTAATAGTATTGTTCTTTCGAAACCCTCTCTGCTCCTCTATCAATATGTTATGCTTATCTAAAAAACTATATATTTTGTTATACATTAATTTCTCGAAAACTTTTGTGAATACTGGTAATAGAGTAATGGGTCTGTAATTTTGAATAATATTCTTGTTGCCTTTTTTATACAAGGGTTTAACAATACCTAGTTTAAGATCACTTGGAAATATGCCTGTGGAATAGCTTAAATTGATTATGTGGCTCAATGGCACTGCAATGTACCCGCTGACATGTTTAATTGCTTTGGTGCTTATATCATCAAAACCAACACTCTGCGTATTTTTAAGACTTTGAATTATTTTTTGAACGTCATAAGGTGAGACCGGAGTCAAGTAAATGGTATTAGGATTGGTATTAATTTTAATGTCAGATAATTTTGAATGAGATTTATTGTCTTTTACGTCACCGATAAAGAAATCATTGAATGCCTTTGCAATGTTTGTTGGACCTGTAATATTTGTATTATTTAATATTATATTGTTTATAGGTTCCCTTGGCATGGTATCTTTACATTTATTTATTACCTTCCACATTGCTTTGGACTTATTTTTAGCCATTTTTATATAGTAATCATTCTGGGAACGCTGAGTCAATCTAATGATTTTTTTTAGTCGGTTGCTGTAAGTTTTTAACATATTTTTTGCTTTTTCTTTCATATTTTTATCCTTGTGGGACCTATACATCCACAGCATTTGTCTTTTTTTGCGACAGCATAATTTAATACCTTTTGACATCCATTTTGATTTAACGCTAAGTGTTTTTTTGACTGTCATATATGGAAAACATAGATCATACACCAATTTAAACTTATCCATAAAGGTACTATAGGCAGTGTTTACATCTGTAGAGGTTAATACATCATTAAAAGATATGCTCTTTATATGTTCTTTAAACTTTTCAATGTTTTCCTGACTATAATTACGACGCTTAACTCGCCAAGACTTGACAGAACACGTTCTTTTCACAGGGCATTTTAAAATTTGGGCCGCATGATCTGACAAAGCCATCTCTATAACTTCACCTTTGGATCCCTTGATATTATGGGCAAAGTTATCTAGGCAAGTTCCACTGCTGATCCTTGTTGGTTGCTTAATTTCAAGCTTTAAGTTTCTACTTAGTAGATGATGTCGAAAATCCCGACTCATTGGCGTATTTTTTAGAGTGTTTATATTAAAGTCTCCGCAAATAACAATTTTTTTATTATGTTTCTTGTCGCAAATACTTTTAAGCACACATTCAAGAATCTCATGGAACTTACTTATGCTAGAGTTAGGTACTCTATATACACATATAACAATAAGATTTTGTTCGCTTATTTCTATGGCACAGCATTCGATTGCACATTTAACCGATAAGTTTTTAATATTCACTAACTCCGTATGGAGAAGTCCAGCTCTCACTAATATACAGGCTCCTCCTCGTTTTGTGTCGCGGGAAAAACTCGTTGCTAAGGAGTAGTTCGGCACTGTGAGGTACTTCTCGATGTTGTCAGTCATATTGTGTTCGGTTATACAAATGACATCGATAGTTTTTTGTTCTTTTTCCAGGTTTCTTAAGTGTATTGCTAGTTCGTCGCTCTTATTAATTAGTCCTGATATATTCTGGTGCATAATAAAAAGGTTATTATACACGAAAAAACGTATCTTCCCTTTTTTCACGTGTGTTTTCCGTATTCGGACCGGTATTCTGATTATCAGTTATTTTTTGTGCAAAATAGAACGGGATAGTTCCCTTTTTATGCTTTTGTATACCTTTTAGCATATTATTACTTTCAGATTTTGATCCCTGTGTTCCCAAAACCATGTCTGTTTGCGTGACTGTGTTCTGATTATCAGTTAATTTTCGTGCAAAATAGAACGGAATAGTTCCCTTTTTATTGTGTATGCCTTTTGACATATCATTACTTTTAGATTTCGATCCCTGTGTTCCCAATACCATGTCTGTTTGCGTATCTGTGCTTGCGTTAACTGTTAAAGTTTTTTTTGTAGTATAATCTACGTATTTGTTGCGATACTCTATGTGTAGTATGGTTCTTGTAACGAGTCGACTAATCAATATTTTTGGTAGAATGTAGTTCCTGTTTTGGTTGTATTGTTCCGACATACAGATGTGAGATACGTGCGGGAAACGTGATGCTAAGAAGGTGATGTTTTTGTTCAGCATGATTTCGTTCAGGTGTATATTTTCGAGTACGTCACCTAGCAACACATTTGTGTGTGTCAGTTGGTTTATTTTGTAATACAACCAAGATTTTAACTTTTCAGGGTTTTTTTCGTTGCTGCCAGCCAATATTAAAACATAATCATTTTTTGTCAGATGTTGACAATACTTTTCGCAATCAATTAGGATGTTATCTATTTGTGCGTAGGGTTTAATTATTGAGGTCACTTGAAAACTACTTCCCAATAAGTTTTGAGTATATTTTGTGACACCTTTACCGTTTTTGTCTGCGAATATTACGACTTTTTTCTTCTCTTGACTGCCTAATGTAGCGACGTCGTTTGTTGTATCAGATGGTTTTATATTTTTACTGCTACTAATTGCTTCTTTTTCTTGGTTTGAGGTACTTGTATTTTGTGATAATGCATGCCTAGTGCTGCCATCTGTATGTTGTAGTTTAAAGTCTAGCGCTTTCATGTGTGAGTTTTCCTGTGATAAATTGCTTCGTTGACGTGTTTTATGTTTTTTGTGACTATTTATTTTGGTTGGCGTCAATTTTAATTTAGATTTGGATGGGGTGTCTTCTGTTAGAATTCTTTTAAAGATCTCGGTTTTTTTTCGTTGGCCATTTACAATTTTTTTCAGTTCCTCAACTTCCATGTTTAGCCTATCTATTTCGTTATGAGCAGTAGAGAGTTGTATGGAAAGACTATCTATTTCAAGCTTGAGCTCTTTTACGATCTCATTGTCGGCAGTAGACAGGTTTGGCAGGCTCCTCTGAGTATCATCTCCCAATGTGGTGTCAGAGTGGTCTGTTCCATTTTCATTATAGGAGAGATTCTCGAGCGAGCTATGGTGTATAACTGGTTTCTTAGGAGTGATATGGTATCCGTGAGATGGTGAATCCGTTAGCGATTTGTTGTTGTCGTTTGTTGTACAGCTGTTGATTTGTCTTGGCCCCAAGGTAGGAGAATGAGGCAAACTTGATGTGGAGTCTGTTATTGTACGAGCGGTGATATTAAGTAAATCGCTGTTATTGGAGACATTTTCTAGCGAAAGGATGCGGTGTATGTTTGGCTTTCTGTGTGTGACATTGTCCCTCTGGGCTGGTGTATTTGGGAGAGACTCGCTCCTGTTTAAGTTTTCGCTGGTCTTCGGGCCTTCCGATATGGAGATGTTGTTCGGTTTCCTATTATTGTCAGATAGGTTATTCAGAGAACTCAGCTGTATTTGATGTTTTCTTCGTGTCATGATGTTTCTCTGGGCTGGAACGACCGCGGTTGTCTTTTTCACCGGGTCGGTGGTTGCATTTTGTTTTTTGTTGCGGCAACTAATACATTTCCAGTTTTTATTTTTTTCCGACGTTGAAGTATTTTTGTCTTCGATGTTTAGACATTTAATGTCAAAAGCCTTGTCGCAGCTTTTGCACTTCAAAAAGAGTTTGTTTTTTATTTCCTTTGCACAGACGCTACAACTCAATTTGGTTGCCATCTTTTGTTTATATATTAACCAAACAAAAAGGCAAAAAACAAAAAAAAAAAAATCGATAATAAACAATGTTGACACTAGGATTCGAACGCGGTCACACAGCGGCCGCTCTATGAGCTGAATCAGTCGCTATAACCACTGCGCTATTCTGTAACGTGCAAGAGCTGTTGAAAGTTTCTATTACGTGATGCGCGTCGTACTGGTGTTAATGACCTCTGCCGCGAACCGTGGCCGAATAGTTCCGAAGTTTGCACTCGCCTGCGAAACGATAACAGCTCGCAGATTTTAAACAAATTAACGTTCACTCGTTATTTACTTTTATCGATTTCACTGCAGTTATTGATTATTTCGATGCACTTTTTTAACTCAAGTTCAAGAACTTAGAACTGAAACAAAAGACTGTCGGTGTCTTCTTGGACCTCTCCAAGGCCTTCGACACTGTGTCAATCCCTATTCTTCTTAACAAGTTGGAAGCTATAGGAATTAGAGGTATTGTATTAGATGTTTTTAGGAGTTACTTGACAGATCGCACACAGAGGGTTACTATCGGACATACGCTGAGTAATGAAATTGGTATTTGTTACGGAGTGCCACAGGGCAGTGTCTTAGGGCCTACCCTTTTTCTCATTTACATAAACGATCTCTGCACTCTTAAATTGCGAGATTGCCAAATCATTACATACGCTGATGACACGGCTTTAATTGTGAATGGAGATAATTGGACCACTGCAAAAAAAGCAACGGAAAATGCACTTAAGAACATAGCAGAGTGGTTGTCTGATAACCTTTTAACTTTAAATGTAGATAAATCTAAATTCATCACCTTCTCGCCACTATCAACCTCGCAGCCTGATGTAGATTTCTCGGAAGTTGCTGTTCATAAATGTTCGCTGCGAACTGCTCAGTGTACGTGCTCTTCCCTTACTCGTAGTCATAGTATTAAGTACCTGGGTGTAATAGTCGACAGTAACTTACGTTGGAAGTTACATATTGAAGCGCTAACCTCCAAAATCCGAAAATTATTATTCATTTTCAAAAGCCTTAGGTCAGTAGTTGAAAAAGAGACATCAAAAATGGTTTACTTTGCATTGGTTCAATCACTCCTGTCTTACTGCATTGGCGTATGGGGAGGTGCCGGTAAAACAATTCTCCTGCAGGTGGAAAGGGCTCAGCGCGCAGTATTAAAAGTAATTCACAAAAAACCATTCAGATATCCAACTGTTGACCTTTATGCTGCGAGCAAAGTCCTAACAGTACGCAGTTTGTTTATTCGACAGATTACATTAAAGAAACACAAAACTCTGACATTTGACGTGGATTATGTAAAAAACAGGCGTCGAATTGACCATGTCTGTGTTGTTAATAATTTTCGTCTGGCCATTTCTCGCCGTCATTTCGACTATCTTAGCCCAAAGGTGTATAATAAAATAAATAGATTAATTAGCATATATGCACTAACCCATAGAGAATGTAAACACAAAATTACAACTTGGCTACTTTCGCTTACCTATAATGAGATAGAAGATTTGTTAGATTTCAAATAAAGATGACACACTTACTTACTTAACATACTACACACTTACACACACTAATGAGTTTACACATACATTCAGTACTTAAAACATTTATGTTCTTAGTTATAAAAATTCTATTGCATGTTAGAATTTTTGTTTTTACTTCAGTAATTATAGTTTACTTAAGAAGGATATGTTGTAACTTGTCTTCATTTAATTGTCTTGTAAATGTATATTGCCATGTTTTCCCGGGGTGAGAGCCTGGTGATCTGTAATACAGGCTCACGCCTAGTTCAGACACCAGTCTCTCACAAAGGACTACACAATTATTAAACGCAATACTGTATCTGTGAAATTGTAACACTGTATATCCTTTGTGAGCAGATAAATAAAAATTTTATTATTATTCAGGTATATCTTTATTTTCTTAGATTAGGCTTTTTACAATATATATATAAAAAGTAAAATACAAAGTGAAATTACAAAATATAAACACATTATAAAAAACCTAACCTAGGGTGCCGCCGGCAGCGGGGCGGGGCCCAGGCTACCGGTGGTTAGGGCCGCAGAGAGAGGAACCTCCTGACGATGCGCGCCGTGTCCAGAAGAACCGCTTTCTGTATCTGACCCTTGATCCAGCCATCTAGCGAGAGTCTCTTGAGGTGGTGATCGAGACTCTTCGCTATAAGTCCGTTCGCCGAGACGACTATCGGAACAATGATCGTCGAATCAACATCCCACATGGCGGTAACCTCGTGAGCCAAGTCAAGGTACTTGCTGAGCTTGTCCTTCTCGGCCTTCACGAGGTTCTCGTCATGGGGAATGGTGATGTCGACGAGCACTGCACGGCGCTTGGATCGATCTATCAGCACGATATCAGGCTTATTGGCTACAATAGTCCTGTCCGTGATGATAGATCGATCCCAATAGAGCGTGGCGCGACCATTTTCGAGAACCGGCGTTGGTGCGTACTTATAGTACGGCACCTCAGACCCCACAAGACCATATCGAACAGCAAGTTGCTGGTGAATGATCCTGGCTACTTGATTATGTCTGTGCAAGTACTCGCCGTTAGCTAGATGGGAACAACCGGAGATAATATGCCTGATAGACTCTCCGGGACGGCGGCATGCCCGACAGATGTCGACCGTACCGTCCCTCAGGATATATCTCCGGTAGTTGTTCGTCATCATAACTTCGTCCGCAATTGCACAGACAATTATTATTATTATTATTATTCAGGTATATCTTTATTTTCTTAGATTAGGCTTTTTACAATATATATATAAAAAGTAAAATACAAAGTGAAATTACAAAATATAAACACATTATAAAAAACCTAACCTAGGGTGCCGCCGGCAGCGGGGCGGGGCCCAGGCTACCGGTGGTTAGGGCCGCAGAGAGAGGAACCTCCTGACGATGCGCGCCGTGTCCAGAAGAACCGCTTTCTGTATCTGACCCTTGATCCAGCCATCTAGCGAGAGTCTCTTGAGGTGGTGATCGAGACTCTTCGCTATAAGTCCGTTCGCCGAGACGACTATCGGAACAATGATCGTCGAATCAACATCCCACATGGCGGTAACCTCGTGAGCCAAGTCAAGGTACTTGCTGAGCTTGTCCTTCTCGGCCTTCACGAGGTTCTCGTCATGGGGGATGGTGATGTCGACGAGCACTGCACGGCGCTTGGATCGATCTATCAGCACGATATCAGGCTTATTGGCTACAATAGTCCTGTCCGTGATGATAGATCGATCCCAATAGAGCATGGCGCAACCATTTTCGAGAACCGGCGTTGGTGCGTACTTATAGTACGGCACCTCAGACCCCACAAGACCATATCGAACAGCAAGTTGCTGGTGAATGATCCTGGCTACTTGATTATGTCTGTGCAAGTACTCGCCGTTAGCTAGATGGGAACAACCGGAGATAATATGCCTGATAGACTCTCCGGGACGGCGGCATGCCCGACAGATGTCGACCGTACCGTCCCTCAGGATATATCTCCGGTAGTTGTTCGTCATCATTATTATTATTATATATTTTTTTTATAAAATCTTTTTTCGACCTCTGCGAACTTTTAGCGTAGACGGACTATACTAATTCGCGGGTCTAATGTTTGTATCAAATGACCTAGATTGAAGTTCTGAAACCTTACCTTACCCTTACCTTACCTTTACCTACGTTACCTTTGAAACAGTCTGCCGAGCACTTTCGACCATGCAGGAACCGGCAGATAAGATTTTTCTGTAACTACCAATATAGTGCTATTTTTTGATGCCATAAGTCGCTCGGTACCAATGACGTAAGTGTCATTTTTTTCACCGGCAGTCCTACTTTTTTGTACAAACGAAGACACAGTTCAGTGACCATCAGTAGACCTTAATACATTGTAATAAGGGTGACAACTGGTCAGTTAGCAGTATCTCCGATTGATTTTTTTTTTTTATGAAATAGGGGGCAAACGAGCAGACGGGTCGCCTGATGGTAAGCAATCATCGTCGTCCATAGACACCTACAACACCAAAAGAGTCACAGGTGCGTTGCCGGCCTTTCAGGTTAGTACGCTCTTACGACTACTTTCTTCGAATAACATTTTTTTTCCACCGAATTTTCGAAACCAACCATCACTTTAATGAACATATGCCATAGGACTTACCTTAGTATCAAATGACGTAGCAGATCTTGCGGTCACAGAAATATATCGAGATTAAAGGAAATAGTTCGTCGATTTGTACCGTTGGACCGTTGGAACCAAGCGTGTAAAATTTTGCGATCGACGTCAAGGGTGTGATTTAGTGATGCAAAACATTAATTTTCCATTATATTTGGGGCTATTTGAACAAATAATTATACGTTTTTTTTTACATACAATATACAACTTTTATTGGAATTATACCATTATTACACATTACATTATTTTGTTTCTTTGTACTGTTTCTGTGTAATTTTATGTGCCATAAAGTGTTTACATACATACATATGTCGTCGTGCCGCGTCACTAGCGCCACCAGTGGAAGACTCAACAGCGAAGGATTCTGCAGTTAACCCTTCCTGACCTGACAGTCTCGTTAGCCGTCACATACATTATTATCAGATTCAGGTCCCTAGCCTTTATTTTTAGCACGCGAGGTACATACACTCTTTGGTCTATCTTGATATATGTTTGTGCTTGCGGTCGCCCCTCGTAGTATAATGTTAGGGTCGACATTAAAATAAAATGAAATAAAAAATAAAATAATTTATTTCGGCAAGTAGGCCCTCAAAGGCTCTTTTACATGTCTTATATTATTTTCTCTTCTTTTCTTTTGGCACTTCGGGTAGTGACCTTCTGGTGAGAAGAAGTGTCGGAAGAAACTCACCAGTTTCTCTTTTCGACCATTTTACAAGTATTACAACAATATGACGTTAATATAAGATTTCATTAATTCATTATATTAAACTTAAAATGACATTTATAGAGATGTAAAGGGTCTCTCTATGCGTCCAAACAAGACAAATAAAAAATAGAAAATAAATTGATACTTAAATTAATGGAGATGTAAAGAGTCTACGTTGTCAAAATATTATGTTTTGGAGGTGTAAAGGATGTCTGAACGTCAAAATACAAATTGAGAATACTTATTTACTAACATACTCGTACATTGATGACTAAGTCGTGAACCACCCGCGGCACGGCAGCTGCCTGCACGGGGCTTATGTTCCGCCCGCAAAAAGACCAAGTTGTGGTGCCATTACATATTACTCAGGCGATCTTGAGCGGTATCCGTGCTTAAGAATCCATTTCTCCGACATCAAGTTTTATTAAAGTTTCGTTTTATAGCTCAATACATTTTGTCTGCATCACTACCTAAGAAGTGCCAAAAAACCCGCAATCGGCCAAAGATGCGACAGCAAAGCACCAAAATAAAGTTTTCTTTCATCAAAATTTCTGCATTCTTCCATTGCATAGTTTTGGGACATCCTGTATATATTTCAAAGGCACGAAAGTGACCGCTTTCGACTAGTTTTGTTTACTCTTGGGCCCCTCTTAAGTTAGGCCTTCGGATTTACCAATGGCTCAGTAGGCGTATAAATAGTGAGTGATCGTGACGGAAGCTTTATCATTTATTTATCGCGCGACAAAGCGTAGCATCATAAGCCTACTGATCACAAAAGTAGTGTTAAATGTGGGCCCTGCACCCAGTTGCAGCGCGGGGCTAAAATAAAACCACCCGGGGTGAGGGGCGAGGGGGGCGAAGGAGGGGGGTAGCTTAGCCGCGCCGCAAAAAATACGCTCTTACGTAAGTTGCCCGACAGGTGCACGGCTTAAGTTTGGGAAACATGATGCTTCTCAAAGTTTAGTGAGAGAATACCATCCAGATATCGAGGTAGAAGGAAAAAGTGTATGAAGTGAGGGCGACCTGATTTGCAAGCCGTTAACTTCAGTTGCTGATGACAATGTCATTATCAGATTTAAAAATCTGATAATAATGCCAAGCGAAAAACGTTACACGCTTGGTTCCCATACAAATCGAGAGTAATCGCGTCACAAACGAATGCGTAAAAATAATAAAAACAAACAGACGAATTGAGAGCCGTCCTTTAGAAATTCAGTTAGTAAAAAAAACCCGGTGTAAAAAATATCGAGCGTTAAAATGCATAAATCCGCAATTTTTTTTTGTTATTTTACGTACCCAGTAACGCTCGCGCCATAATGATGTATCATTTATCGAAATCAAGTGTATCATTGAGTAGTTACATACCTACATAGAGGTCAAACACATAACTCTCCTTTTCGGCTTCGCCGCAGTCAGGTAAAAATACACTGATTATTTATTCAGGTATGATCCCATAAGTACAAAATTTACTAGTTTTTGAAGAAGAAACCAAAAACACAATACAGAACTATGTTATCGGGGAAACTGCAGCTATTAAAGCTGTAGTTAAAAGATTAATTTTCTCCGTAAAAAATAGGGCATGCAATAACGGTATTACTTGAATGGGCTAATACCGAAAACAGGTATTATCCATACAAATAAAACCGGTATTCTGCCGCCATAACGCAAAAGGGCACATCTAACATTTTTTTCGACACTGAGTGCTATACATATTCGGAATCAGTAAATCTCACAGATTCCGAATATGTATACAAATCAGTGTCGAAAAAAAATGTTAGATGTGCCCTTTTGCGTTATGGCGGCAGTATTGCATGCCCTAGTAGCAAACCACTAAACAGTAAATCTAACACGCGGAAGACATGAAGAGTATACTGCGGCACTTTGTCACATTAACGTTACTTATGTGCCACTGAAAGAACGGAGTAAAGTGGTTACAGCGACAAGGGACTACATCTGGGGGCACGGCAGTGCCCCCGCCAAGTTGAGCAAAACAAAGGCAGGGCCGTACCATCCTTTTCTCGAAGCCATTCAGGCCATTTTCAACCTCCTGTAATTTTGTGCCGGCTAAAGCTAGAACCTAGAATATAAGGCATAATAAGACTTAGATATACAAGGTGAAATCTTTTACGTGATACAAGATAATTAAACCTCAATCTATCCATGATTTTGAACAACTTTTACTATGAAGTCAACTTTGTAAATGCAAAAAAAAAATACAACTTTCTCATACATTTTGTTCTACCTAGTCATGACCTTTTCTTTGAAACAGTTAATTTATTTTTTGCATTTACGAAGTTAATAGTAAAAGTTGTTCAAAATCATGGATAGATTGAGGTTTAATCATATTGTATCACGTAAAAGATTTCACCTTGTATTCTCAATAACTTTCAATTAGAACTTGTAGTTTTTTTAGTTCTCACTGACTCACTGACCACTTATGATCATCATAATTCTAAGGTACATCTAGCAGACCCACAAGCTTCAAATTTTGAACATAATTAGTTTTAAGCCTATCACATCGTGCAAAACCTAAAAATATTGCACTTTCAATACGAACTGCATAAGTAAGTATGTAATCCTATACAAATACATGCGATTACTTTTGCAGTTCAATTGGAAAATAGTGGATTGGAATGTAATAAATAGCGGTTGAGGGCACTTAGTTCTCAAATAAAGAATCCTCCTCGGGTAAATAAGGAAAAGAATAAGGATAAGGGTAGTCGGTGGAAATCGAGTTCTATGGACACCCCCCGTACCGACTTGGTTTAACATTACATCTCAAAACTTTTTAGTTGTGGAAGAACTGCATTGCGAGACTTGATTTTTTCTACATGTAATGTTTTTGATGGGTTACATAGACTACATACTGTAGTAGTAACTGAGCGTTTTCCAAAAAAAATACCGGGGTAGCTACTTTCTCAAAATATGGACTTTTGAGGTTTTTCTGGCTCATAATCGTTAGTACATTCGAACTTTATACGTAAACAAAGTGACCCAAAATTTGTATGGGATTTTTGTCTTTCCACTACGTCACGTTCATACAAACACTATGCAAAATGGTGATGTAATGGAAAAAAAAATTGGGACACTTTTTTTACGTATAAGTTTCGAAAGTACTAACGATTCTGAGCCAAAAAAACCTCACAAGTCCATATTTTGAGAAATTAGCTACCCCGGTATTTTTTTGGAAAAAGCTCAACTGTGTGAGATTAGCTCGCGGCAACACGGTTATGCGCTACGGCGTAGCGGCACTACGGCGTAGAGGCACTACGGCGTAGCACCTGTCGGTTATGTACGTACGTAGATTGAGAGAGCAAGTACTTAAGTAGTTTGACGACTGAGCTACGAAGCTGACGATCCTGGGTTCGAATCCCGGTAAGAGCAAATATTATTTGTGTGATGGATGATATTTGTTTCTGAGTCTTGGATATTTTCTATGTATTTAAGTATTTGTATTTATTAAACAGTGCTCGTAAGAAAAATGTTTTTAAAAATAATCAACAGTGCAATTAAGTGTCAAATAGTGTAAAAATACAAATACCAGTGCAGCATCCATTAGGCGAATATAAAGAACATTGCCTAGAAAGGTTATAAACTGTAAAATATGTGAAAAAAAGAAGTTTCACTAAAAATCCAATCGCAGACTTATCGCGTGAGGAAACGAAGAAAGTGCCAACTTAATTATAAACATTATTGTGATCGTTGCGAAGAACGAAATACGAACTATTAATAAAGTGCATAAAATCAGAAAGTGAATATAAACGGTGTACTGCCATCTGGCCGAAATATTTTTCGCCTAATTTCACTTCCCAACCAACTTATTGCAGTACTTTTAGTTGGCAAACCAATGCTTAGCATAGTATTATTTCGCATACTTTTTATTTGATCACAATAATATTTAGCAGATATTCATTTTACCGAGATTCATTTAGAAAAATAGTCACTAAGCAAATGTTTTATTAAAGCTAACTATTTATTGTCAAATAACGTTTGCCCAAATTTAAACTTCGCATACTTTTTATTAAAATTGGACTCCTCGGAGTTGTGGAAAGACGACAACTCCGAGGGAAACGAGTTGGTATAAAGCGAAAAAGGGGGGACGGGGGGGCTCGGGGGGCGGAGCCCCCGCATGGAAAAAACCTTTAAAACCATATCTGGTTTAATTTAGGTAGGTTGGTTAGGTCGCTTGCGTCCCTTAGAAAGAAATAGAAGCCCCGCGCAGCGGGGCTTCGTCGACTTGGTCACAGCCCTTTCAGGTTGAAACTGTGACGCTAAGGAAAATTAACCACAGCCCAGTTAGGTTAATAGGTCAGTTTAGCTAAATCTAAGGCCTATTCTCCCACTTTTATTGAGTCGGAAATTTTATTGTTCGGTGTATTGAATTTCGGAATTTTAAAAATCGGTACATTGACTATCGGAATTCGTATTTTTGATGTATCGGGTTATCATAGAGTCGGACTTTTCATTGTTCGGTGTATAGGTTAGGTTAGAACTGCGACCTGCGACAAGATGGAATGAACAGCCTTATAACGTATATTAGTATTATGGGGTGCGTAACGGTCGATATAACAACTAATGGTATATTATTGGTCAATATAACGATTAAGGGATATAATAAACTTTTAGAATAACAACATTTTGTATATTTTGATAGGATCTAACTATTATCCGGCATAATGAACATGTAATATAACAATAATTAATATAATAGTAATGTGGTATAAAGTACATGTGATATAATTTTGTTCGATATAACGTTCAGTGGGTATAATGAAGTATTGGTATAATGTATAACTGTCTCCAGAAAGATTGGTTAGGTTAATTAGTTATTAGGGCATAGAAGGAAAAGGGGGGACGGGGGGCCCCCCGCATTAAAAAAAACTCAAACCACAAGTTCAATTAGGTTAGGTTAGGTTAGGGTTCGAACTGCGTCCCCCAACAAAACCGAACTGCTGTCAGAAAAGTAGGTTAGGTTAGGTTTGAACTGCGTCCCCTAACAAAAACGAACTGCTGTCAGAAAAGTAGGTTAGGTTAGGTTAGAACTGCGTCCCCCAACAAAAACGAACTGCTGTCAGAAAAGTAGGTTAGGTTAGGTTTGAACTGCGTCCCTCAACAAAAACGAACTGCTGTCAGAAAAAATAGGTTAGGTTAGGTTAGGTAACCGTGACCCTAACATAAACGATACTGCCCAAAAAATAGGTTAGGTTATATTACAACCGTGAAAATGAAAATAACAGAAAATTTTATATCTCAAGTCACATTATACCAATAATATTAATTGCATATGTTCATTATATTAGATAAACGTTATATTTAACAACTATTATACTTATTGAACATTATACACTCTGAAATTATCTACTTAGTTGTTATATCAAAAGTTTATTATGCCTCTTAAGTGATTATATACTATGAAATTATGTCAAATGTTGATATATCCAGTGAAAATATATCAAAAGTAGTTATACCGATCATTACACACCCAGTATTATGCGTCATAATATTATGAGTAAAATATCTTATGCCATTCAATACATTCGACAAAACAATTAAAGACATTTTGAAACATGACCAACTAAATATTTTGCTAACTAATAATATTCTAAAAAATAATTTGCGATATGTTATATATGCGAAGCATTGGTTTGCCATCAGATGATTCTGCGAAATGAAACTATGGGAAAAATAGTTTGCGAAGTGATAATTTGCCTTATAATTTTCGGCCACATATTAGTAAACCGAATATAAACATAACCTCAAAAGTGCAAATAACGACTTATCAAATTGGCTACCCGATTCCGAACAAAACAACAATAGACGCTAACGCCATCTACTGTGATCCAACAACATCACCAAGCCAAGTCGATATTGGTCACCGTAAACAAGAGCTCACTCTTCAGATAACATTGCCATCTGGCGTGATTAACGAACAACCATCACCTAGCGTCATCTAGTGAATATTGTCGTAATTGTTTAGTACAGCATCGTACTGAAACGTACTGAACGCAAAACTTACGAACGCAGTCTATCAGTCTCTCAATATAACTCACAGAGGGCGCCTTGCACACAACAACAATGGAAGAAATAAAAAATATGCTGCTGAACATGCAACAAGACATAAAACAAAGCAAACTTGACATGATGGAAATGAAGGAGGATATTAAAAACACCATAAATCAAAACATTAACGAGAAATTTACCAGCCTAGAACAAAAAAACGAACTTCTTGAGAAAAAAATTGAAGAACAAAGTAGTAAGATAAGCAGCCTCGAAAGGTATAACAGACGTAAAAATCTAGTCATGTTTGGATTAGAAGAAGGGGAAAAATCATATCACCAATTAGAACAGTCAGTAATAAATATAATAAACACCCACTTTAAAGTTCGATGCTTTTACAATGACATAGAAGCAGTAAGGAGATTGGGAAAGAAAGGAGACAAAACCAGACCAGTTACGATAACGTTTACAAGAATGGGCTTTAAGATAAAACTTCTAAAAAATAGAAAACATTACGCACAAAATATCCCATATTACTTAAAAGAAGACTACCCTATAGAGGTCCTCAATAAACGCAAAGAGCTACAAGTCCAACTACAAAAGGAGAGAGAGGCAGGCAACACTGCCTACCTCAAATATGACAAACTTATTGTTCAGAGTAATGCGCATAACCCAAATAAAAAAATAAACAAGAACGACCTACCTAAACAATCCGAGGAATATTACTCTACTAGCCAAGCGACCAAATATGACAATAACAAAAGAAATTTGTCTGAATCTCCCGAACTATCACACTCCAACGGCTCTACGGTACAAGCAACTAATCGACCCCCAAAGAAAAATAAAAGAACCAACATGAAAGACTTCATACTACATACACCAAAGCTAATCTTAAATCAGACAGCTAATTCTTCTCAAAACCCAACGGAGACACAACTTCAAGAAGCATAGCAATCAAGGATGGACCCTCTCCCCACCCCTTATCTCCCACCACGGCCGGTCACCGCGGGAGAGTTCGACCAACACCCTCCAAAGAAAGATAAAGAAAAGAGATGCATACTAAACATATGTACTTTTAATGTCAGATCGCTGGCATCGGACACAAAACTAATAGAGCTTAAGACTGCATTGCAAAACATTAACCACGACATAATAGGGTTGAGTGAAGTCCGCCGTTTAGGAGAAAATATAATTGAAGATCATAACTACATCCTGTATTACCTAGGCGAAACCAAGGGCCTTTACGGCGTCGGCTTTCTAGTAAAGAAGAAATACAAAACAAATATCAAAACTTTCATCGGAATATCTGAGAGAGTCTGCTTATTAGAACTTGACTTAGAAAATCAGCCTTTTGCAATAATACAAGCATACGCTCCCACCGAAAGCTCTCCTGAAGATGATTTAAATAATTTCTATCGAGACTTGACGAAAGCGCACGAGTCTATTTCGACGAAAAACATAATCACCATGGGCGATTTTAACGCTCAGATTGGGGCTCCAAAGGAATACGAACGCGCTACCGGCAAATTCGGCTATGGAAAAAGGAACCAGCGTGGCGAGAGACTTATCCAGTTCGCACACGAACACGACCTAAAAATTTTAAATACCATGTTTAAGATAAAGCCTAAGGACAGGTGGACATGGATTTCTCCTGACAAAAACACGAAAAATGAAATAGATTTCATAATGTCCACAACACCACATCTATTTGACAAATATGAAATAGTGTCATCACTCGCCTTTGGGTCAGATCACAGATTGCTACGAGCAGCATTGCATATCACAGCGACGAAAAAAAGCAGGCGCAATTTTTCCACCGCACCAAAATCACTGAAAACGCTGAAAGAACAAGAAATATATCTCGGAAACTTAAAAAGTTATATACCAGAGCTTTTAAATATAGAAGAAAGTTACAATACCGAAGAATACTATCAAACAATACTGCACGCTATGTCGGAAAGCTTAAAAACTTCTAAAAGAACTAAAAGCCATAAGATCCTATCAGAAAAAGCACTAAACCTTATGAAAGAAAGAACTCAACTACAAAATCAATCTACACTTACTATCGCCGATAAAGAAAAGCTGAAAGTACTCTACAAAATAACAAACAGAGAAATCAGGAAATGTTACGATACCCATAGAATTAACACCATACAAAGACATTTAGATAAATCTAGATCCACAAAAAAAGCTTATAAAGAATTAAATAGATCAAAAAAATGGATTCCATCACTCCAGCTCGGTTCGACCAAAACAAGTTCTCGAGAAAATATCATTAACATCGCTACGGACTTCTACACGAAACTATACAGTCAACCGGATCCATCGTCGCCTCCTGAAGATGTTGTAAACCAATGCAGGGATCCGCACGAAATCCAGATGTTCACTGAACCTGAAATTCTGAAACAAATAAAAAAATTGAAGTCAGAAAAAAGCCCTGGCCCTGACGGGATCACAAATGAATGTATCAAGATTGCGAAAACCCTACTACTGTCACCTATCACGATTCTATGGAACAAAATACTGATTGATGAAACGGTGCCACACCGATGGACAGAATCTGAAATCATCCTGCTGTATAAAAAAGGAGACCCAGCAGACATAGGCAACTATCGTCCGATAAGCCTAATGCCGTGCCTCTACAAATTATTCGCATCTTGTCTGCTAGAAAGAATATGCCCGAACATCGACGCGCACCAACCCATCGAACAAGCCGGCTTCAGAAGCGGTTTCAACACAGTAGATCATATCCAAGTAGTTGAAATGGTGATAGAGAAATACTTGGAGTTCCGTAGACCATTATACTTGGCTTTCATAGACTACAAAAAAGCGTTCGACTCTATAGC
This sequence comes from Eudemis profundana, assembly GCA_947034925.1. Classification (NCBI taxonomy): domain Eukaryota; kingdom Metazoa; phylum Arthropoda; class Insecta; order Lepidoptera; family Tortricidae; genus Eudemis; species Eudemis profundana. Next base: position 353,927 of record OX344812.1, read on the forward strand.
TCACAACAGTATCTGGGAAGCTTTGAAGACACAAAATGTAAACGAAAAGTACATAAATATCATAAGAAACATCTACGCATCCAGCACAAGTAGAGTTAAACTGGACAGAACAGGTACATCATTTAACATAAAAAGAGGGGTCAGACAGGGCGACCCAATCTCGCCAAAATTATTCATTGCTGTCCTACAACATATAATGAAAAACTTACAATGGTCTAACCTAGGCATCAACGTCAACGGCAACTATCTAACTCATCTCAGGTTCGCCGACGACATAATTTTGTTCTCGGAAAGCCCACAACAGTTACACCTCATGATTAACGATTTACACAAGGTTAGCATAAAAATAGGGTTAGAAATGAACCTAGACAAAACAAAAATCTTGACAAATCACGAAAAAATGCCTATTTTGGTAAACAACGTCCCTATAGAATACGTCGAAATGTATGTATATCTAGGCAAACAAATCTCCTTTAAAAAAGAAAGAAACATAGAAGAAGTAGACAGAAGAACAGCCTTAACGTGGAGGAAATTTTGGGCCCATAAAGAGATACTAAAATCAAATACTATCCCGTTATCGTCGAAAAAAATAGTTATGGATACGGAAATACTACCATGCCTTACTTACGGGTGCCAAACTTGGACTTACGATCTCAAGACCCAAAACAAAATCAAAATAACACAGAGAAAAATGGAAAGCAGTTGCCTAAACATAAAATTAAAGGACAGAGTAAGAAACACAGTTATTCGTAAGAAAACTAAAGTAACCGACGCTTTAACATTCGCTCTACAAAGAAAATGGAAGTGGGCAGGCCACGTAGCTAGATATAGCGACGATAGATGGACCATAAAGTCAGTAGGGTGGACTGGACCAAGTGGCACCAGAGCGAGAGGCCGCCCACGCGCCAGGTGGGCAGATGAAATAGAGTCGGTAGCGGGACAAACATGGTTAGACATCGCAAAAGATAGGGAAACCTGGCTTTCATTGGAGGAGGCTTTTACCCGAAGGGGGTCCATACAGGACAACCAGTCCTAAAACACAAATATATTGCATGCCTTAATATATATATTTTTTTTCTATGTATACAATTGAGGTGATGTTTACAAGAACGGCGTGACTGACTGGTTGACACCTAGTGTCATTAAAAATGATCCTCTATAGGTGTCAACCAGTCTGGTCAGTTGTGTTGTGTTGTGTTGTTTTGTAAACATCCCTTCAATTAGGTAATAGTAAATTTTTTTTCGCAATTAGTAAGTCGCTCAAATTGTGAAAAAGATTTTTTCTGTATGGAATTAAATAAAGCTCTTATTATTATTATTATTATTTTATTTATTAAATATAAGGTCCAAATTTATTAGTTGCAGATATTACAGCTCGTACAGTACTCGGTCTCTGGAGTATATTAAAGCATGAAACATTATAGCTTTTACGATGTTTTTTTTGGAGAAAAAAGAAAAACAAATTTGCTACGTAATACCACCCTGTTAATGTGATTACTAAATGAAAACTCATTGAACAGATTCTAGTAGCTCTTTTACGTACCACTTAACTGTAACTGGCCACTTTACGTCGCTAAATCCCATCCTAATGACATTTGCAGTTTTCCCGCCGAACCGTTACGACATTTACGACAAACAATTGTTGATATGACAGATTGTGACAGGGTGTTATTGTGACATGTGATACCGCACATGGTGATTTTTTTAGACGAAATTATAATTAATTTTTTTGTCAGGTAAATGAAATCAAAAAAGTTATATGAAAAGATTTCTTAATTTCTATTTAAAGTAAATTATTTTAATGTAAAGTATAATGTGTTAAAATATCTGCAGCTAATAAATTAGGACCTTATATATCGTCGACTAGTATCCATAATAGAAGAACTTAACTTCTGAGAACTTAACGGTTTCATAGAAAATAGGTTATATGCCTTTCAATAATTATGACTAACAATACTGTATGACTTTTAAAAATGATGGGAGACAATATAGACCCTACAAGCGTACATCGTTGTTTAACTATATATAGTTCCACTCATTATTCGGTGCGTAACAATACTCGTTACCAACAAAGAAGCTTAACCGAAAGAATTGCTTTCCTTTCTGTGTCGTCTTACGGGATGCGATCTCGACAAATAGTGCATGGAAACGGTGCCACGTGTTCATAAATATAACCCGGTTAAGCTGGTTTGCACCTGGTTTGTATGCGGCGTGATAGCCGCCAGGTGTAAACTTAGCTCAACCGGGTAGTGAGGCCACAGTCTGAGCAAATAGACTCGACCAAAGACGTAGATCTCTGCCTACTATATATATCGTATCATACTAAGGCCGTACTATGAACGTATCAGGCAAGGTATGAGAAATGCTGGCCGGTGACGGAACGTGCTAGTGGGTATAATCGACTTTTCAATTTTTTTTTTTATGAAATAGGGGGCAAACGAGCAGACGGGTCGCCTGATGGTAAGCAATCACCGTCGCCCATAGACACCTGCAACACCAAAAGAGTCACAGGTGCGTTGCCGGCCTTTCAGGTGGGAGTGTGCTCTTTTCTTGAAGGTTTGATACAAGGAATATTTATTTTGCCTGACACGTTCATGTTATGGATGACCATGGTATGATACGGTGTAGTGGACAGAGGCCTAGGGTTCGATAACATTTACGCGGAGCTGGGTGGAGTGGAGAAGAATTCCGCGTCAGTGAGAAGGTTTGGCTGACAGTAGGGCTGGTCCACGAGCTAAAAGTTGCTCAGCGAGCTATGGAGACGGTTATGCATGGAGTCTCTCTGAGGAATAAAACCCGTCAATTCGTCAGAGAACCAAAGTTACTCGAGTTAGCCAGCAGAAGCCGCAGTGTGCTGGCCACATCTGCCGCAGAACTGACAATCGCTGGAGCAAGAGAGTTCTGCAGTGGAGACCGCGTACAGGTAAACGCAGTGTGGGACGCCCCCCGGCTAGATGGAGCGACGATCGGCTGCCAGCAACTGGATGAGTATAGCTGATAATCGCGCAAAGTGGTGCGTCTTGTGAGAGGCCTACGACCAGCATTGGACCTAAACGGCTGATGATGAGAAGGTTTCGGAGTGGAGATTTCGAGCACTGTGGTTGTTCAACTCACGGTCCGTTTTTATTTGCGTTGTTGTCAAATTACATTTTCATAAATACATTTTGCAGTAGCTAGCTCACTTGGAACGGAAAGATGGTATAATACTTACATTACTTACCTAGGGAGGCAAAACAAATATGCGATCTGAGGCTTTCTTTTTTACCTCCCGTGGTGAGTACAAAATTTTACGTCTCCCCCAGTCCAGGCGTAGCGTGCGGTAATTGCCACTTTATGGCCACTATAGCCAGGTATGACGTAATAGTACTTTTTGATACAAGTGCGGAAAGTATGTCATTTTTCACGAGTCCCGAGGTGTCTTGGCCCGAGCCGTAAGGCGAGGGACAAGACTCGGGACGAGTGGAAATGACACTTCCGCACGTGTATCAAACGACGTTTTTTAATACATTTGCGAAAAATTACAACGAAAATGAAATGATTGAATGATTAAGAGACAAATTTGTTTATTTTTTGGCCTCATAAAAATGGAGCACTCAATTGGCACACTTATTAAGAGTCACGTTGAGTATCCTGACCACATTGTAGATGCCTGATATTTCTTAGATAATTCAAGAAAGTAGGCCATAAGTACATTTTCTGAGAATGACGCCGTTCGATTTTCTCGTTTCCAGTCAATGAATTGCTCATAGACGGCCAGATATTCCTCCTTCGACTTCTCTGGTAAAATAATGAATAGTAGTTGCCGTTGACACCTTTGCTAGTATATCTCGTGGTGTTGAATTTATTTCAAAATCGTCTGAATCGCTCATTTTTCACAAAAGTGTTATCAAACTAATGCGTGATAATTAATAATTACAAAATTACAATCATGAATGAAAATGGCGGGAATAAAACAAAATGTGTTACTTTTAATTGCGAACTTTTTCCAACGTGGCAGCGTTTGTCACCATTCAGCCGAATAAAAATAAACTATTTTGGGAACAGACAAACGTTCTAAGATAATTTAACTGCATTTAAAAATGGAAAAAAGCAATAAATATTTAAATACTTAATAGCTCATTAATTTCCAAGTAAAATGTAATCTTTAGTGCCGGAAAGCTAGTTGTCATTTATAAAACTCGAACAGCCTGCACCATATTATCTTATCTGTGACAATTTTTATTTTTTGGGTCTCGCATAATACTAGTATTATGCGAGACCGCTGACTAAACTACTCATTGGTAATACTCAAGAAGCATACTTTTTAAACTATTTTAATATTAGATAACAGTTTAATTGTTTATAATAAAAACAATCAAACGTTATATATGTGGATTTAATATTTTAAACGTATCAAATGTATACTTTCATTCAATGTCCACTGACGTAATAAAAACAAAGAACGTATTTGACCATTAGTTGGATGTATGTATTTGAACAACAGTAAATTAAAAAAAATGGGAAATAAAAAGCACTAGTTCGCAAAATCGAACTTTGCGCACGATATACAGCTACAAAAAGTACCACTTTTTGAGCAAGTGTATTAAAAAGGTTTTTTTCACTTTAGTTTTTATATTTGATTACATAATTTCAGTTGATATTGGAGAAAATTTTCTTGATTCGTATGGATTTTATTAAATTTTGTGTGTTATATGTATTATTATTAATAAATGCTATTTAATTTAAAAGTCTTATCACACAAACAGACATGCTCAATACTTTTAGCCAAGGCTGCATATTTTATAAGCTGTGGTAAGGCTGTGTCCCGCGGGAGGGGCGGCGGGCCCTTTGACTCTCTGCCAACAGCGGACATAAAACCGAAACTGATCCACTCGGCCCGACAGAAGGCCACTTATGAATAAAAAAAGGATTGGTCTCGGGAGGAAGAAATCCTTTGTTTTTGCGGACAGCTATAAGGAAGTGCGACATTGCGGAGATTTTAAATATAGAAAGGATGACGTCACCTTAAGTCCGCGGTATAAGCTTGAGCATAGTAGTTTTGTCGCGTGGTAAATAAATGATAAAGCACCAGTCACGTCCTGATAAACATACAGGATGGCGTGGCGTCCTTAGTATTCCAATTACCACCGGCTTGCCTATTTTAAGGCATATGACCGGAGTACCTTACTACGCCTGAAGAAAAAGTAATCCAAATCTGCTCCGGCTTTACTAAGAATATATTTGACGCCACGCCACTGCTGGGTATATCAAAAATTTAATCAACGAAAATTTTTATAAGTAGTCAAGTTTTAAAGGCATTACGGCGGCGCGTCAGAGGAACTTTTATAATCCACAAAAGCGCGATCGGGCCCAGGCGATCAAGTTGTTATCAGCGACCGCCAGGCGGCGCCACCGTGGCGCGCCGCTGCGCCCGTATACAGGTTGTATTTTTTAAGGTCTCTTTACGGACTTTAAATCGCTTGATGGATAATGTGATTAAAAGTCTCTTTATTTAAAATTAAAGAACATGAACTATCTCTCCCATAACATTTATATTGTGTACTTTTTCGAATTGTTTGTTTCAGAATAATAATAAAAAAATATTAGAACGTCTGAAACTATCGTATTTGTAATAAAAGAAACATTTTTATACTGTGTTTTGTTAGATACGTAACTAAGTTTTTTACCGATAAGACTAAATTCTGTGTTTTTATGTTTTATTTATCTGATAAATTTGTTAAAAAAATAGTTATGTCACTATTCTTTAAAATTTTGCATAATGTCACTTTTCCAGTCTGTATTTTTCTCAACTTTAAGTTAGTTTAAGGTAAAATGACACTAAATCTAGTTATTTGAAAGAAAAATCCATGGTTTTGAAAAATCGTAAAGAAAACTTTTTTGAACAGGAACATTTCGCCCTTGCCATTGTAATGGATGGATATACAATTTATACGCAAAATGTTGTTAGCGCTTTAAAAGCTCCTTGTGCAGCTTACAATAAAAGGCAACGCGGGGAGCAGCAAGCAAATTCCATCCATACTTTCCTTTTAGTATACATTTAGCTTCATTATAACACGTTACGGCACGTGTGACTGCCGAGTAGTGGTCCCGTAGCCCGTAATTAGAGATGGGCGGTGGGTAAATACCCAAGGTATTTACCGGGTAAATACCCGGGTATTTACCCAATCTACCCGGTAAATTGGGTAAATACCCAAATTGGTGGGTATAAACTATTTGTTAAGTATTCTTTACAAATTTCACTAAAAACGTTGTTGATATATAGACGTATAGTAAGAATAAATGCTATGGATAGCGAAATAGGCATCTTAGGTTACATCAACAAAAGTAATGATGCACTTTTTATTTAGGGTGTCCCAGATTTTACGAAAATCCAAACTGAGTAACGCATACCTTCTAATTATGTTTGTTATGTGCTAAAACGCCCCTAAACCAAAAATCAGCTAATTTGTGTATGGGAACCCGTGCCGACTTCCGGTTGAGCTAAGTTTGCACCTGGTTTCTTTGGAATCACAGACCAACCAGGTGCAAACTTAACGCAACCGGGATTGAAGGGCGCAACTATTGTTGCTCTTTTTTTATAATTAAATCGCATTTTATTATTTTGTACCAAAGGTGGCGACTAATTAAGAGCTAGAAAATATGTTTTGTTCATAGATTATGTAAAATACCGCATTGCATTTTCAAAATTCTGCGATTTTATTTCTTCATATTTGTGAAGTTACTGGAAATGAAAAGCTTGAAATACTCATGTAGTTGCACACTCTGATTCTGTCTGACCAACTATCTTATAGAACAGACAGCAATTAGTCGCCACCTTTGGTACAAAATAATAAAATGCGATTTAATTATAAAAAAAGAGCAACAATAGTTGCGCCCTTCAATCCCGGTTGCGTTAAGTTTGCACCTGGTTGGTCTGTGATTCCAAAGAAACCAGGTGCAAACTTAGCTCAACCGGAAGTCGGCACGGGTTCCCTCCCACAATTAAACAAAAAAAGTCAAAGCAGAAGCTCAATCTATTATATCTCGGTTGCGTTAAGTTTGCACCTGGTTAGTATGTGGTGCGAAGGAAACCAGGTGCAAACTTAGCTCAACCGGTTAATATGAAAAATTTAGGATGAAGTCGGCACGGGTTTCCATACACAGAATGAGCTGATTTTTGGTTTAGGGGCACTTTAGCACGTAACAAACATAATTAGTATGCGTTACTCAGTTTGGATTTTCGCAAAATCTGGGATTCCCTGCTTTTTATTCATCTTTAATTTTTGATTTGTGTCTTGGTCGAGACGCTGACAATTTTAAGTTTAATTGAAGGTTACAATCTAAATATGATCATAAAACCTTAAAAACCTTCTAGAAACTTAACAAAACCATCTAGAAAAATCACAAAAAAGTCTAGAATATGTATTATACTTTAACAAAACTCTTTTAGAAGGTTTTATGAACTTCAATTTTTTTTTAATAATTCTTTTAAAAATCTCACAGAATCTTCTAGGAATCTCATCGAAATCTCTAGAACCATCATAGATACCCAGATAGCTTCTTGTAACATATTATTAACTCCTAGATATCTTACATGGTAACATGGCCTTTATGAAGCCTACTTTAACATCTAGAATCTCATAAACACTATAATGTATCACAGAAGATTCTGGCTCCTTAGTAAAACCACCTAGAAACTTCTAGATATGTCGAAAAACAGACGGGAAACTTGATAATTTTGTATATTGCTTATTTTGTAGACCGTGTAAATTTCATAAAATCTTCTCAAAACTTGACGGAAGCTTCAAAAAACCTTACAAGGACATTGAGGCGTATTATTGTTACATCTGGAACACATAAGCGTGGCTAGAAATACAAAAGAAGATTCTGGATTCCTTGTAAAAACCACTTAAAGACTTCCAGATGTCTTATGTCATTTGGGAAACTTGATAATCTTATTAACATCTCATATATATATATTTTTTTTAGACTTCTGGAAACTTCATAAAATCATGTCAAAACTTTAAAGAAGCTTCAAGAAACCTCAAGTCTTCTGTTGGTCACCTATAGTAACATCTAGAATTCATAAAAATGACAAGAGATACCACAGAAGATTTTGAATTCTTTGCTGGAAACTTCAAAAGACCATGTCAAAACTTTACGGAAGCCTCGAGAAACCTTACGAGGCCTTTTAGTTCCCTACTGTACATCTAGGATATTCATAAACATGACGAGAGATACCATTTAATAATATTATTTCATTTGTAGGCTTCTAAAGACTTTATAAACGAAACTTAGAAACTTCTAGAAATATCTTAGATCTCTTTAAAACCTTGTAGTACCATCTATGAAGTTCGTAGGATCTTGTATAAACCCTATAGAACCATCCAGAAGATTACGTTTCTCTCTTCAAGACTACGTTTAGGGACATCAAAGAATCTTTTAGAAATATGGTTAAACCTTCTATGAAATTCATAAAACATGAAGAAACTTTAATGTAACTTCTAGACGTTTCTAGACATCTTCTAGAAGCTTCTAGGAATCTGAAAACTTTAAAATACTGTGTAAACACTACTAGAGTACTCGTAGGATATTAAGTCCTCAAAAAATTTCTAAAAGTTAACGATAAATTATTTAGACACTTCGTAGAAATAATTTTTCACCAAACTATAAAAACCCTTTAATAAAGTCTTAATAATTATACAACTTCACTTCTTTACTGAAATTGAAATAAAATTATTGGACAACCTTTTGAATCTCATAGAACCAGCATGAGATGAGAGGACTAGTACTAGTCTTTACGGGAAGCTTATATATATATTTTTTTTTCATATAAAAAATAAATTTAAAATATGACTTCGAAAGTTTACAGAAAAAACTCAATATCATTCCTTTAATAAAACAAACATATTTTATTAGGTACGATCGAATCAAATCAGATGTAAACGCTAAGCCTGCAGAAAATATTCGGTAACAGTGCATTATCTAACAATCCAAGTTATATTATATCATTCCGATGACGACAAAATGTATTTTTCTTAATATTTTATCCCTTGCACACATTAATTTATTCAATTGTTAATTATCTTGACCCTCAGTAGTTTCTACCCACCAAAATGGGTAGAAACGGGTAAATACCGGGTGGATTGGGTATTTACCCGGTATTTACCGGGTAAATACCCACGAGCGCCCATCTCTACCCGTAATATATCGCCAGCAGAGAACCCGAGTCAAAGAGAAAACTCAATTAACTGCGTTTTCCAATAGCTGTCATTATACCACCCTGTATATGACGTGAAAGGCATCTTGTGCTAACGACACAGCATTAGCCATTGTGTATTGTATACGATTATAATATTTTAAAATTGACATAACGGTGGTCGATCGATATTTTCGTTTGTTAGTGTTTTACCTCAAAACCCAAATAAAAACTTATAGCCTTTCACTTTATCGCATTTTACCTCGATCGCATATTTAATTTTCAGGTTGTGTTTATTTTCTTGGCGACATATTGTTTAGTGTGCGGTGTCAAAATTTTGCTAGGCAATTTATAACATTGTAATTATAAGTATTAAGCAGACAAAGGGTTGGACTGATCAGAGCTTAGACATATCAAGGGTTTATTGGGTACAAGCATAGATATGCCCATCAACCGGGGTTTCAAATCAAATCAAATCAGTTTATAGGTTTGCTCATATCGCATGTTTGTTTGCCTCGTCTGAACTCGACTGATACCTCTAAACCTTTTTTCATTTTACATTACAATTTCAACGGCCGTTTTTGCCCCCGTTTCTTCATTTAACTAGTCTATACCAAACATATTTCAAAGTAGTACAATATTGTACTAAGTTCTCCTATTTCAGTAATTTACATTTACACAATTCCTAGGGATTGCAATAGGTTAGTATTTTTAGTATGGAAACAAATCGAGTTTCAACCAAACCCTAGCATTCCCCCTCAACACTCGCGGTAAGTAAAATACATCGCGCCTACTAAAATATGTGCATAGGAATGCAACAAAGAGAGCGTGCACTCAGCACCGAGGTTGGGTAAAAGAGGATTATATGCAGTCGTGACTGCCTGCGCTGTGCTACGTACCTGTGCAGCGAAGTAGCCCCATTACGTGAGCGTCACACTCTAATGCCACGGCTACACTCATCGCGATAACGCGGTTCGTGTTGGCAAAGTATAAAGACAAACAAGTAGTCCAACTTCCGCCGTTTAGGAGCGCGCGACACGTATTCACACAGGCGCACGATTGCGCGTCTGTGTGAGTGCGATCCATACTGGAGTATTCTTACGCATTCTTAGATCTTTGCTTGTAGTGCGTTCGTACACGGCGCACGTAGTGTTGGCGTCTGTTTATCTCACTAACAGAAAGAACGAGACATCAACACGAATCTTGCTCACAGACTGCGAACTGGTCATGTGCCTCTCAATAAGTTTCGTTGTCTGATGAGAATTATTGATTCGCCTAATTGTGACATCTGTGGCACTGTAGAAGATGTGCAACACTTGTTGATGGAGTGCAGACAGAATCGCGCCCAGAGGGAGGCGCTGATGACGGCAGCCAACCTAAACCCATATGATACCGGAGCTTTTGTGCACATTCTTGCAGACCCAACGTCAGACTATGCACGTATGGTGTATAGGTTGGCTGACGTTGTCTAGTTTATACTTTTTTATATGTAATAGAATTAGGTAGGTCTAGTAGTTAGTAGTTTAACAAATAAGTAGTACTGGTTGTTTTGTGATGATATGTTTGTCTTTATAGGGCCGATATGTACTAGTGTATAAAGGTCCTTAACACAATAAATTAAAAAAAAAAAAAAAAAACACGAATCTTCGCGTTATCGCGATACAGGGTGTCACTTAATCCAACGTTCATAAGAAAAGGTCTGATACACCAACCAAAAGTTACCAGATTAAATAAATCTGACCTTAGTTAAATCTCTTAGTTTTTGAGATATGGACATTTTTGCAAAACTCGTGCTAAGTGACTCGGTGTTTTGAGTGTCGTGTCTAAACTATCAAGTATTTGCAAATCCGTTTTTTGCTATGGGTTGCCAAATAACTATGCTATTGAACGTAATACCTACCTACTTTTGTTAACTTATTCATACTGTCGCCACAGTAGAATAACAAAAAATATTTTGCAGATTTTTCCCTATTTTACCTCTGATTGCGAATGAAGGCAGTGAAAAAAAAAATTAACAACACAACCTGGCACATGCCGTTAAAAATAGCGCATTTATTGTAGTTTCTAAAATGGCACAGCATTTACTAAATACTGTAATTGTTTCTGAGATAATAATAATTTGTTACAAAAATAGCATGTACTGAAAATTTTAGATTTTTACTAAAGTCAAATTGACTTAATCTGGTGTCTTATGAGCGGATCCTATCAGCCCTTTTCGTATGCACGTTGGAACACCCTGTATGTAGCCGCAGCATAAGGAACACAGTCAAAGAATTTAGACGGTCTATCAGAGCAAACGTGCGGGGGCATTGACGTATACAAAGGACAGGGCTAAGCGAACGCGCAGACGGTTCCAACGCTTTGGCGGTAAAAATACCGCCAAATCAGTACCAGCCGGCAGTGCGACACGCGGCGCGTGCACTGCGCAGCTGGTTTTTATAGCTGCATTTTTTGTTACGGAGAAAATAGTTCTGAACTGTTCGGATCGGCCTATCCTTACTTTTGAAATCATTGTGCGGGGCCGCGGGGCGAGACGCGTAGTTCTCTGCGATTTTTTACCGTTTTGCTTGCTTCATTACCATCGCCACTATTATTGGCCGGTTTATAAAAGCAATCAGGATCATTATGATAAAAATAGCAGAAGCTTGCGACTTCTACAAAATAATAAATACAAAAACGATTCCATAGTTTATAGAGAGCTCATCCATAATGTGGCGATGGTTATGATGCGATTGGTGCGACTGTTTATTCGTAGAGAACTACCCGGGTAGTACAAGCCCATAATTGTATATCGCCGTGCTCAGGACAACAGTCTGTTCCGGATAGGAATAGACAGGAGAGAAAAACGTTCTTTATAGTGCCAGTTTTAGGTTGACATTCAATAGATGACTTAAAGTAGATGGTTAAAAATAAAATATTGATGATGTCAATTCTGTCGTAAAATTTCTTCATCAATGTTTTTTGCTACGTTTTTTACATCGAAATTCTAAAATAAAAATAGTAAAAAAGTTTAGAAAGAGAGAAAGGATCTTTACGCCACACTTGGCCATAAAGTGGCTTTTTCCGCACGCTGCGCGTACGAGAAAACCCGCTTTCTGGCCAAGTGTAGACATAAAATGATGTACACAACACGGGAGGTAATAAAGAAATCCCTCGGTCGCAGTAAGACTCAAGAAATGGAACGTTTAGCTCTGCTCGATGACCGCACCTGTCAAAATTATATTGCACGAGCACTAGTCGAAACAGTGTGATTGGTGAACTCACGGTCCGCTCCGCGTTAGTGGAAACAGTGTGATTAGTTAACTCACTGTCTGCTCCACCCAGCTCCATGTTAGTGAAACAGTGTGATTGATTAACTCACGATCCGCTGCGCCCGGCTCTGCGTTAGTGGGAACAGTGTAATTAGTTAACTCACGATCCGGTCCGCCCGGCTTATGGATTTAGTAGCGAGATGCCTACTATCGCACTTAGTTGACTTTTTTACCTTTTCATACAATTGGTAGCATACCGCCCATTTTATAAAACCTCTAAGCACGTTATCGCACTATGCCTACTTTTTTATTTTTGTGACTGATATATCGCAGCTTGCCATTTTTTATGAAAAATCGTTTCAGGAATATCATGATGCTACTTTTAGTACAGTCGTGTTAAAAAGGTCTTAAAATTGGACTATTTTTAAAGTAAGTACCTACTTAATAATGTCGTGATATAAGTTAAGTATACATTACATATGTCTTTATTTAAAATCATTGCTTATCTCCTTGGTAAGTGCAAGAAGGTTAATCATATTACATAAAATAAAATAAGAACGTCATGTATGGTACGATGACTTATGTCGTTTAATTACAGTATCTTTTTAAGATTACAGTTATTATTTACCTACCGAAAAAAATGAATAATAACTATATAAAATACATCACTAACAGTGACATCGTGTTAATAAAAAATACCAAGGTACGTATATTATGTAGCTATTCTTTTCGGCGTTTAACTTGATTACAATAGTATCTGGTTAAATTTTTTGATTAAAATTATTATCAAATCAATCCGGCTTATTGTGGTTGCATTTTATCGAGGGATATTGTCATCTACCACTCCTATAGACGATCGATAAAATGCCAACCGTTATAAGCATACATATATGTTTGTAACAGGGTTCCTGGTCATTGTGGAGAAACGGACATAGTCACACACGCCAAAAATCAAATAAAAATGGCTCTAGTATTTGGCGATGCACTAATAGACGATGCTCAGGATCCGTCACTTGGATGGAAGATGACGAAACTATTACAAGAATAAGTGACCATACATGCCAATCCGATTTGTATGCCTACAAAGTGGTGGTGATTAAGGCGAATTTAAAACAAGCCGTTTGCGATGACTTGGGTCCCATACCCCAAATATATGAACGCGTGATGTTACCATACAAATCCGATCCTGAATACGATGATATATTGCCAAATTATGAATCGGTAAAAGATGCACTTTACAGAGCCAGAAAGTCGCATCTTGATGTACACGCGACAGTTTTCAAAAAATTGGAAGATGTCGTCTTAAGTGAAAGCTTAAATAAAGACTTCTTGCTCTGTGACGATGGCAACGCAGATAAAATTTTAATATTCTGTAGTACAGAGGCTCGAGAAACAATAAAAAATGTAAGACATTTCTTTGCGGATGGGACATTTAAGAGTGTACCGCCACCTTTCAAACAGCTGTACACCGTTCACGGGCTAACTACGGCTCACATTACTCCATTAATATATTGTCTATTACCTAATAAGGAGCAATATACATATGAAAGGCTGTTTGGAATGATAAAGGCATGCATTCCGGATATGAATCCAGAAATAATTCAAACAGATTATGAAATGGCGGCGATGAATGCACTTCAAATCACATTCCCTACCGCAAACATAAAAGGATGTTTTTTTCATTATGCCCAAGCTCTTCACAAAAAGGCTAAGCAATTGCATTTGTTTAATAATAAAACAATTGCTCTTTTTGTAGCACTGGCACATTTACCAGCAACTTTGATGCCTGAGGGTTTCCTCAGTATACAGTTTGAGGTTCTGTCTAATGTAGAGGGCTGGAACGACTTCGTAAACTACTTTATAAAACAGTGGATGGATCCGAAATTAATTCATGCTGTAAGCTGCTTTGATAATCCTCACCGTACTATAAATGCAGTGGAGGGCTGGCATTCACGCTTAAATAAAATAATTAAACGGAAAAAGCCAAACCTATTCCCATTCATTAAAAGTATAAAAAATGAAAGCATAAAATACGATCACGATATACGAAAGAGCCAGATCCATTTCCCGAAAACTAAAAAACAAATTAAAAAAGAAAAAATAACAAATGATCGCATAAAAAAAATTGTTCAGGATTTTCTTGATCAACATCTTGAAATGGGAGTTTGTTTACGTAGACTAAGCAAAGTTCGGTTTTTTTAATGAGGATAAGTAAACCACTTGTTTTTTAATCATTCTCAAGGTTAATAATGAATTAAAACGTTGCGTTCCTTACCCGTGGTACCATCAGATTGTACCATCAATGGTACTATGGCAAAAAATGCCATTTAATCACGATTTTTTATAAATATTAGGTTGCCTGAAGGCTGCATTTCATCTAGTTTTTGAAAGTGCCATATTAGGCTTCATATGCATTGGAGTGAAATCAGGGTCGATCATATTTGGTTTAATAATACGTCATGCTCCCCAGCAGGACCACCTTGGCTTTGATGAATTTAAACATATAGGAAAAATTCTATATAAAATCTATATAATTCTACTACCAATAAAAAAAATTCTATGTGAATAGTTTCGCCGTAAATTTGATTGCAAGGTGGTCCTGCTGGGGACCATACTCCCCAGCAGGACCACCATTATATCTCTTTTGCTGCTTATGATACAGGCACGTAAATGACATCAAATAATTCTATAACAATTCTATACTGACCTAGCTTACGACATTCTTCAATTTATTTTGGATATACGAACTTACGATGCCACAAACTTTTATGTAAGTAATTATCGCTGCGCCTGAATTTAATATCTTAGCAAACACACAAATGTGTGGAATGAATTACTTTCAGGCGTTTGTTCACATATGCGCAGTCGCCAATGCCATTATAATATCGAACCGAATAAGGTGCTCATAAATATTTTAACGTGACTCTATGGTCAAAGCGTTAGAGTGCATGTTCAGATATAAGCCCCCTGAACAATTGGGTGCGCCAAAGTTCATATAAAATTGCAAATTCGATTATTGGAACTCCGAAAATGTATCCGTGGTAGAATGATGAACCCATGGCACCCAAAACATGACACAAAATCATCTACAGTAAGAAAACCTTTATAGTCTAAAGCGATATAGGAACTTAGTATCAAAAAAGGTACGCAGTAAAGTTTCAAGTCATTAAACTTTTTATGCAGCAATAACTTTTTTCACACAAAGATTTGGGATTACTTGCCATAGTAAAAGTTTTAGGACGTTGAATAAGCTATCCAGTGACATATCGCTTGTCCTTATTGGTCAATAGGCCAATTTGACCATCCTCCTTTGGACCTTAATGCATTCTGCCGTCCTAGTCTAAAAGGCGACTTTTTACTATGAACTTCTATAGCAAAAAGTCGCCTTTTAGACTAGGACGGCAGCATTGTGAATGCTTAACAACATTTCAATGAAACGGGTAGGAAATTAAATTCCTTGACTGTACCTCCCGTGTTGCTACGCTACGCGTACGGAAAAAGCCGCTTTCTGGCCAAGTGTAGACATAAAATAATGTACACAACACGGGAGGTAGGTACCTAATAAAGAAAGCCCTCGATCGCGTATTTGCGTCCCTCGCCTGCAGCTCGGGCCGCAAAGCTCTGCGATCTCGGCCTTTCTTTGTTTTACCACCCTAGTTGTGTTTTATTCGTGCAAATAATGAATCTCAAGCAGTTTTATCTCTTACGACGCCGAAGTTCTTGGAGGCTGTAAGTCGTCGTATCTCTTTAGAATAAGAAAAAATAAGGAAAAATGATAGAAATGATACATTTTAAACCTAAAGCTAAAAAGTCGTTCATATATGTGTTGCACAGTGACCATCAAATATAATTGTTCAGGGGGCTTATATCTGAACATGCACTCTAACGCTTTGACCATAGAGTCACGTTAAAATATTTATGAGCACCTTATTCGGTTCGATATTATAATGGCATTGGCGACTGCGCATATGTGAACAAACGCCTGAAAGTAATTCATTCCACACATTTGTGTGTTTGCTAAGATATTAAATTCAGGCGCAGCGATAATTACTTACATAAAAGTTTGTGGCATCGTAAGTTCGTATATCCAAAATAAATTGAAGAATGTCGTAAGCTAGGTCAGTATAGAATTGTTATAGAATTATTTGATGTCATTTACGTGCCTGTATCATAAGCAGCAAAAGAGATATAATGGTGGTCCTGCTGGGGAGTATGGTCCCCAGCAGGACCACCTTGCAATCAAATTTACGGCGAAACTATTCACATAGAATTTTTTTTATTGGTAGTAGAATTATATAGATTTTATATAGAATTTTTCCTATATGTTTAAATTCATCAAAGCCAAGGTGGTCCTGCTGGGGAGCATGACGTTTAATAATTCATGCGGTAAGCGGTTAAATACTTTATGAATGCAATACGAATGGACCTTTTTGTTGATTTAAAATCACTGGCGAATGCCAGTTTTTGACTGTCAGTAATATCGAAAAAGTTTATATCTGTCAGTAATAGCTAGTATTAGCTAAAGTTCTTCATTCAGGTTGTTTCCGTTATATGAACAGAGGCTCAGTCGGATATAAACATGAGTCTTATTCGAGCCTACGAAGATACAGTTCGATGTATATTTAATGGATGTTCAAACACACCATTGTTGTGCATACCCGACATGGTAAGGGTAAAAATGCTATGTGACATGAACTTTTACATCCCACAAAATACCCGTGTGTGCGGCGAACATTTAGAAGCTGGCACGTGGGAAGAACTGACGGAGTCACCAAATGTCTGCGAGCACTTTAGTCTAGCTCATACGGAGGACATTGTCAGAGTTATGCGGAGTGCAATTCTTTTAATACACACAACAGTGTCATCCATACTAGGCGTAAATAATTAAAAAAATGTATTGTGGGGTCTCTCTGAGGGATATAATCCGTAACGAGGTAATCCGTCAGAGAACCAAAGTTACCGACATAGTTACTCGAGCAAGCAAGCTGAAGTGGCAGTGGGCTGGCCACATCTGCCGCAGAACTGACAATCGCTGGAGCAAGAGAGTACTGCAGTGGAGACCGCGAACAGGTAAACGCAATGTGGGACGCCCCCCGGCTAGATGGAGTGACGATCTGCGCAGGGCGGCTGGCAGCAACTGGATGAGTGTAGCTGATGATCGAGCAAAGTGGCGCGTCTTGGGAGAGGCCTACGTCCAGCAGTGGACTGCCGCAGGCTGATGATGATGATGATGATTGTGGAGTTGCATTGTTTTACTTGCTGTTATAAATGGTCTTAAATTAACCATTACCCTCATGACTGTTAGGTAAATACCAAATTCTCCATTTTTCAGTACCACGGCTAATAAAAAATAATATTAGCCGTAGTGCCATTGACATAATGGAACCACGGCAAACATTTTTTGCCATAGTACCATTGATGGTACAATCTGATGGTACCACGGTTAAGGAATGAAACGTTGACTTTGTTGGTATGAAGTATAATTTTGTGTTAATTGGAAAGGAGTGTTTGGTTACTGGTTAGCCTTAAAAATATGATATTTATTTAATTATTTACTATTAGAATTCATTAAATAAAACCGTTATTATGTTCATACAATTCGTGTTTTGTTTTTGACTGTACATTTTGTAGGCAAAACAAATAACAAAAACATTGGTGAGAACGAAAGTCGTCATTATGCGACTCTTTGGTCTATTTAGAATAATGTTCGACAGATCGCGATTTTCGGCATAATGCGATGATATGTATGGACTTTTCAAAATATTGTCATTATGCTATATACTGCAAGTAAAAAATATAAGATAGACGAAGTGCGATAGTAGGCATCTCGCTACTAAATCCGGCTATGCGTTAGTGGAAGCGCACTCTAACTCTGCAGGCGCGCAAACTAAACAATAACTCGCTCACTTTAAGAAAGCACTAGCATGGAGGGTTTTAATTGAAAGATAGCCAACTACGCCGCGGGAATTCTTAATGGACCGCTGGCGCAGAATATTAAGCATTACTATGTTGCCTTTGTTTACTGAAAAATTAAAGCTGGAAGCTACGTTCTTAATTAAGGTAATTGGTTTCATTTAACCAACTTCCGCATTTAGAGTGCTTGTAAACAAATGTTGTAGCGGCAAATGTTGCAACAAGTGGTTTGTAAAGATTCATAAAACTTTAGGTAACATAGATACTGAAATTGTTTAACACGTGCTTATATGATTTTTGTCGATTTATGGTTTTAAACCTTATACAGGTTGTCCCTAAAACTAACGTACATACGAAAAGGGCTGATAGACTAGCTCATAAGAAACCAGATTAAGTAAATTTGACCTGAGTAAAAATCTATTAGTTTTCGAGATATTGACGTTTTTGCGAAATTCGTGCTAAGTGATACCCTGACTCTTGAGTGTCTAAGGTATCAAGTGAGTGACTAAAATATCAAGCACTTATTTATCAAATTCGTTTTTTGCTACGGGTTGCCAAATAAGTATGTTATTGAACGCAATTCGTGGGTGTATTTTCAAAAACGTAATTTCGCTGTCATGACATATTGGCGAATACTGAGAAGATTCTGCCTTATTAGAATTGGTCTTTTGGTTACAATGTAGAATCAGTCAAGTTCTAACAAGTAACCAACGAATGCCAGTCTAGTGATGAGGAATCTTTTAAATATTGGTGGCCAGAGAAATTACGCCAGCGAAAATACACCCTCGTATTATTGTTAAATACTTCATGCTGTGGACACAGTAGAATAACAAATAATATTTTTTCAAATTTCGTTTCTGATTTCGAACGAGGCTGGTGACAAAAAAATGTAAAATGTATTTTATTTTATAGCTTCATACACTTTATTTGCGTTAAACGACATGAGAAGTCTTAAAAAGCCAGAATTGCAGGTCAGCGCCATCTATCGGCACTATTTGAAGCTTAAAGTTTTTTGCGAAAATTATATTGTGGCTTATTGAGAGTTCACAAGTCATTTTGCGCAAATAAAATGTATCAAGCTATCAGTGGTGTGGGGTCAAATTTATTATTAGTAAAGCCAATAGGCAAGCCGGTGGGAATCGGGTTCTATGGACGTCACGCTACTGCAAGCTATAAAAAATAACACATTTCAAACGTAATTGATGCCATAAGAGCAAACAATGACCCTCTTTTGGTTTGTATGGAAAACAGACCGACTCCAATCACCTTAACGCGTTTCACTAAAGTTCCGTGCTCCTGTGTGTCACGTACTGTATGGTTAACCCCTTTATGATTCCGTTATCATAAAGCAAGCCTCTTAATACTCGCTGTATAGAGGCCAAGACGCTAATCACAACTATGCCGCCAATGCCGTCACTAATATAATTGGACCCGTAGACTAGTTATAACAGTGCGTAATCGGAGTAGATATAAGGGCCGCGCCGCGAATTTATGCGGCGCGCCGCCGCCGAGTTAAGCACACGGCGCGCCGCCGCAACAAATTGTGACTGGCTTTCTCGCTCACACCCGTAGCCCACCCGCGTTCGCTCGCTCAGTCACGTCGAGTATTTAGTCAAGTGAACTTTTGTTCGTTCATATAGACTACTATTGATGTTTAAAACGAAAGCAAAAGATATTCACAACAACCATGAAACATCTTCCACGATACACATACACACACACACAATTTGAGGTAAGAAATTTACAAATTAACAACAACGGTTGTTTATATTATGCGTGTCACTCGTAATTACAAAGCAACCGGCTAGCTAGAGGTGCTTCAGTTATTTGTTAGCGAGTCTGCATCCGGCTATTTAATTTAAGGTCCGTGGTTATTTATTTCTTTAAACTTTATCGCACAATATAAGAAAGTACAAATGGCTGACTTAATGCCCTCAGCTAAGGCATTCTCTACTAATCAACCACTTATGGGTTATTCTTCAGAAATATGTCTGCGACTTATTCCTCTGTATACATTTAGTATGAAAAAGGGCCAGAGGAATAAGGTGAGCGCAGACATATTTCTGAAGAATAACCCTTAAGTAGTCCATGAGTCAAATAATATGAATAACTACTATTTGCACCGGGATATTTACCACGTACGCTTGTTTTTATGAGTTCTCGATATTTCGGCACTGTTGCAAGCGCCATCATTACAGAGTAACTGAAGTGCTGCTAGTTTTTAATTGTAGTCTACCCACATAAGCACACACATTAGCGATCTACTTACTGGTTTAAAATATCGGGAACTCGTAAAAACAAACGTACATGGTAAATATCCCGGTGTTAATAGTAGTTGTTACGTGATCAAATAATATTTATTACGATATTGACGGTAACTCTATGAAGTAGCATTTTGTAAGGCTATGACGGGGCTGCAGACGTTAATCGAATTGCTTCAAAGCCCCTTTGACCCTCGGCCTTAGCCCTCGGTCTCTTCCTCGCAGGACGTCCGGCTTTAAACTCAATAGATTAGCGGGGGGGGGGGGGGTCGTTAAAGGTTAATGGAGATTTGAGCGCCATCGTTAGGACGACGCGATTAATTGAATCCCGTTAAAGCATTGACGTGTATATCAGGACAGGGCTAACACGGCTGATGGTTGGTACCATCCGTCGTGTTAGCTGTCCTTATATGTATAGGTAACGTGCACGACGAAGGCTGCCAACTGGTGCCGCCAATCTAAATCGAGTACCCTCTCATGCTGGGGCAACATTGACGGAAACGCCGTAATTTATTGCGATGAAGGACGATTAACGTCAGTGTAGCTAGGACTTACTATATTTGACATTGACACATATTGACATTGACAGCTTGATTTGACAGGGGTGATAGTTTCCTTTATTGTTCACCCGTGTCTCTTTTGTCGTTTGGTGCTGCCACCAAACACGCGCGACGTTCACGTGCACGTTACCTATACACGCGCTAGTGCGCGGCCCTAAATCAGTCAGGTCCAACGCACCGACAACAACGACAGTCGATGCCGGGAGGATGAGTCGATCGTCATATAACTTAAAAAAATAACCAGCTTTAAACATAGACTCGCTCGACACTAGCATTCACGAGATACCATTAAAACACTGTTGCTATACGTGTGTCAATAATATTTGAGGAGTTCTCTCAACTCCCCAGGGAACGTTTGCGCGTCGTCAAAGCTGGATTAAAAAAAATACACCAGTTACTATGGAAATTTAAGGAGTTTTTTCTATTCCTTACAGATCTCGGTAAAAAACCTTAAAAATCAGCCAAGTGCCAGTCAGATTCGCACACGAAGGGATCTGTACCACCGTCGACTAAAAAACATGTTGCCCTTTTATTTTATATTGTTTTTATTATTTATCGTTCTAGCGGCAACAGAAATGCACGTTCTGTGAAAATTTTAAATCTCTACCTATGTTCAAAATTATGACAGATGGACAGAAGGACAGCGGCATCATATTAATAGGGTTTTGTTGGCACCCTTTGGCTACGGAACCCCAAAAGATAACAATCCAAAAACTAAGCGGCCTACAACGCACCGCTTGCATAATTGCAACCGGAGCCCTATCCTCTACACCGCGGGCAGCCTTGGATGCTCTGCTGAACCTAATACCACTGCACCTGCAAGTGCAGAAAGAGGCGGAGCAGTGTATCTATAGAATCTGCACCCAAACGAGGACTACATGGCGTTCACAAACACTGACCAAACTTAAGGCCTCGGTGTTTGAAAACAACATCCTATGCATGCCCACTGATGATATGAATGCTGAATGTAATTTCACAAAAATATACTCAGTGGAAATACCCTCTAGGGACGAATGGGCAGATGAACAAACGTCCTTCGAAGAGGGCAGCCTAATCTGGTTCACAGATGGCTCTAAAAAAGGTGATGACGTAGGATGTGGAGTCTATGAACAAAGGCCAAAACTCAGGCTATGCGTCAGCATGGGGAAAGAAGCCTCAATCTTTCAAGCGGAGGTTTTCGCCATTAACAAATGTGCGGAGATCATCCTCGAAAAGAACCACAGACATCGACACATCTACATCAACTCGGACAGCCAAGCTGCTCTGTTGGCACTAGATTCACTAGAGTCAAATTCCAAACTAGTCCAGGACTGTAAGGACAACTTGAATACCCTGGCCACATCCAACAAAGTTACACTTAGATGGGTACCAGGACACTCCGATATACACGGAAACGACCAAGCAGACGAACTTGCCAGGAAAGGGGCCGACACACTCCATGTCGGCCCGGAACCGTTTTGCGGCATCACAAAGCAAAAAGCATACTCTCTGCTACACAACCTGTACAAAGGTAGGGCAATCGAGCTGTGGAAGTCTGTAAAAGGACAAAGGCACTCGAAAACCCAAATTGAAGGGTTCAACAGCAAGAAATCTACAGAGCTATTATCACTCAAAAGATTTAAAACTTGCTCAGTGACCAGAATCCTCACTGGCCACTGCAAACTGAACAAACATCTGTTTCAAATGGGTATGAAACAGGACCCAGCGTGCAGGTTCTGCCAAGAGTCAGAGGAGACTGCCATGCACATCCTCTGCTCATGCGGACCACTCATGCGCAAACGAAGTATCCACCTAGGAAGACATATTCTGTTGCCGGAGGAGATACAACTACTCACTGCCCAAAGAATCTGGAATTTCTTAGATTCAACGGGCCTTTGCAGTGAAATCTAACAAAAGGGCTGCCACAATAGATCAGCAATGGTCGAAGCGGCACATAAAAGGCCCAAAAATAACCCAATAATAATAATACGGAACCCTAAAAATACAGCGGACTAAAAATCCTCCTCATTTTTGTATAAAAATACTCAGTTGCGCGGTCAAATGCTACAAAATAGGTAACAAAGCAGTTTCTAGTCAGATTTTAGGGCCAGCGCGATTGTATCATTAGTCGCGTTGGCCTGGTCTTATACATATAGAAGTCAATGGACGCGGGATCATTTTTATGGGCGATCAAGTTCATGAAACCAGTGTCGCGAGATTGGATAATCGCCGATAAGGCGGCGACGGGCCAACAAACGTCTTTACTAGATGGCCCCACGGAGATAAACCGATCAAATAATGATATTGTCTTCGGCTTCCGCGATTATCACTCATAGTAATAAAACAACTTAAACGGATTAAATCGCGTATATTACTACATTTTGAGTCCCGACGTTTTGTAACCCTTTTCAGCGTTCGTGGTCGCGGGTAGACTCCCCGCTACTACACTACACTAGTAATATACGCGATTTAATCCGTTTAAGTTGTTTTATCACTACGATCAAATAATGGTCATTGAAAACAGCGTCTATTCAAAAATAACTTTGTGATTATATGGACCATTTGCCTATAAAAAAAATTATGCCACACCTGGCCATAAAGTGGCTTTTTCCGCACGCTTCGCGTTCGGAAAAAGCCGCTTTCTGGCCAAGTGTAGACATAAAATGATGTACACAACACGGGAGTTAAAAAAGAAAGCCTTCGATCGCATATTTACGTCCCTCGCTTGCAGCTCAGGCCGCAAATTTCTCGATCTCGGCCTTTCTTTGTATTGCCACCCTAGTTGTGTAATGTACTATTATAACATTAAGACGTTACTTTACTACCAAGTCCTTTCGTCTTCTATGAAATATTGCAAATATGAAATATACCGCCAGATTGAAGTGGAACTGGGCCGGCCACATCTGCCGCATGCATCCACAGAGGTGGGCGAAACTAGCCACCGAATGGGTGCCACAAAACGGGTAGCGAAGACGTGGTAGGCCGCGGCGAAGATGGCGGGACGACCTGGACGCATTTCTTAACGGCTGGCCAGAATTTGCTCCGAGCCGGGACGATTGGAAATCAAGGGAGGAGACCTTTGCCCAGCAGTGGGACACTACGATAGCTAGCAAAAAAAAATGAAATATTGAAGGTTTTGCACATTAAGGCGCAGGCTAGACTACGTCCGCACGTGTTCAGAGAAGTGAGGCGGTTTAAACGCTCGTCTTACGAAACAAATTAAAGTTAAAAAGTCACCATTACCTGATCACTTTAGAAACGCAACCTTACACATACCCACTTGCGGTAGGCCGAAAGGTCCTTCAGCCTTCAGCGTGGGCGTCAAATCACCAGTGACCTTTCCTGTCTCTCCCTCCGCAAATGAACTTGACAAAAACGGCCACCTACACACGGCAATGGGGATCGTTAAAACCCAGTGGTTAAAAATATACATGTATAATTCTATTTAGTCCGTCAGTTAGATTATGGAAAAATATGGGACACGTATTTTTTGGTATTAGAATATGTTTATATATATATCATTGTATGTATATATTATTTGGTATTCTGTCACACATTTCTAGAACATTCTCAGTATAGCTGTCTCTTTGTTATCGTTCCGTCTCTTTCACTCCTTCGAGAAATTTCGCCATATACTGAAATATGCTTCAAAGGGGCCCTGAAAACGCCTGAAAACGTGTTTTCAGGTGTTCAAACATATTTAAGGCACCTGAAACCAACGGCAACTTAGGTGAATCTTTTAGTATGTGAAAGAGCCACCCCTCAAACGGTCTGAAATCGCTTTTCAGCCCACTGAAAACGTTTCTAAGGCATGAAAAATCACGTTTGAATTTTTGACGTATACTACTGGCGGTAACGGTGGGCTACATAAAAAGGTAACGGAGTTCGTAAACGGACAATATTTCATACGCCCACCCGCACCGCGCTGATTCATGCAAAAATTTTAATTTCCTCTACCCGGAGTTAATTACGCGGCGGCTCCTTAATGCCCTTTATGTCTTTTCCTGTATTACACCCAAACGTGTGCTGAAACGACGTGCCGGGCCGAAACGTGCTGACCTTTGAGAGCCGAGTATATTCTCCTTTTGAAGAACCTTATGTCACAGCGCAGCAGGAACATCTCAAAAGGCAGCTCGGCCCACAGCCTGCCCGCACGCGGCAGTCCGACCGAACTTTCGGTTTTGGCCCAGTTTTGGCTAAAAAACGGGTTTCGGTTCCGACCGACGTCCAGCCGAAACTACGGCTAAAACCGAAACTGAATTTGAGGGACTTCGCGGAGTTTGGTTCAGGAGGTCAAAGTTGTATTTTGTCATGGTATGCAAGAAGTCTTCGTTTTATATAGAGTTACTTCGCAAAACGTCTAATTCGTGCAATGCACAAGTAGGCAGAATGACGTAATTGCAAAGGCCTTAATTGTATAAGGACTATCTTAGCAAAAGATCTTGATCGTCAAAATGTCTGTTGCAAAATGTCCAAATATGTAAAAAGTTATAGTTGTAAAACGACTAGGTTGTACGGATAATAATAATCTTTTCAATCTATCCTGAATAGATGGATCTGAACAAATGATCTAGGTATACTCTGTGTTTTATGTAAGTACCTCTTGTAATGTGTTTTTCTGGTGTGCAATAAAGTATACTTGTATTGTATTGTATTTAAAAAAAGGTAAACAAAAAAACCACGTGACACGGGTCGTTCAGCCAGTGTTATTGTGCCACAGATACAAAACGTTACTTTGATTGGCTGAACGACCCGAGTCACGTGGCTTTTTTGTTTACTATTTTTAAAATACCTAAAAGTATAGAGTAGTAAGTTTGAGTTTTGAGAGAGAGAGAAATTGCGGTGTATGTTTGTTAAGGAAATCTTACTTCATGCGTTTTCAAGTGTTTTCTTGGAATCTTACCTCAGCATGGAAAGTTATTTCATAATGTCGTGCGTTTTCTTTAGGTTTCGTTGAAGAGAATAAACCACGAGTTTATTCAATACGCCGGCATTGGATTTTCTTACAATATATGACCCAGGCTCGAAATACAGCTTTGGCTATAAGTATTGAGCAGTTAAGCAGGCCTGTTTTTGTGAAATAACCTTTACATTAAATATTACTTTGTAATGATAAAAATACAGAAGTACATGCAAAATTGAATAAAGTGATTATGAATCAAGGATTTTTCTAATGTTATGTCAAATTAGGTATCTATTTAGATAAAAAAAAAAAATCTGACCAGGTGGGGGCCATGGCGTTCCCTGGGATCGAACCAGGTCGCTTGGCCCAGACCACAGTGCTATAGCTACATACGTATAGTTAAAAATGTAGTTCATAAATATTTTGGGTGGTAGCGCCGTCTATACATGCAGATTTAAGCGTAGTGTTGTTATGTACTTTTTTCATCTAATTAGGTTTATATAATATTCATTACTCGAAACGCCGAGGTCGCTCTCAGAAATCGTCGGCATCAAGGGTCTTCTAGGATTTCTGACGAGTTGGGTCGGCAAGAGCCTTCAACCTATCACGAAATATAGCATATCAAGTCGAGTTGTGGGAACAGAGCCCGTGCAAACGGTAACCTATCGCAAACACTAAAAACCATTCACCGAATTTCATTTGGCCAAAAACTATTCGAATTATTATCGTTTGTCCGATGACAGGTTTCGTATTTTTTTCTGTTCACCATTTCACGTTTAGTAAAAGTTTCGTTTGTCCGAAAAACGTTTCCCATCTCATTCACTTGCCCTATGAATTGTTACGTATTTTGTTTCGTTGCCCATTTTTCATTTACCCAATGATACTTTTCGCACTGGATACGTTTAGACATATTTTCAGTTTACCTTTTAACGATATCCCAAGTTATTTCTCGGCAGAGGTATGTTTCCCTAAATCTAAAATAAATGTTATTTTAGAAAAGAAAATTAGTTACCTATTATTAGTTTTTTAGAGAAAGGTCAGTAGGTTAGGTTGGTTCATAAAAAAGTGGCCGTTTGGGGAAGTGACTTTCACAGAAAACTTATATAGGCAGAAGGACAAAGGGGGGACGGGGGGGCGGAGCCCCCCACAAGGGGGGCTCGGGGGGCGAAGCCCCCCGCATGGAAAAAAACTCAAAACAAAGGTTCAATTAGGTAAAAAAGTAGGTTAGGTTAGGTTTGAACTGCGTCCCCCAACAAAAACGAACTGCTACCAGAAAAATAGGTTAGGTTAGGTTTGAACTGCGTCCCTCAACAAAAACGAACTGCTACCAGAAAAATAGGTTAGGTTAGGTTTGAACTGCGTCCCCCAACAAAAACGAACTGCTAGGAAAAAAGTAGGTTAGGTCAGACATATTTAAATAAGTTTTCACTATCGCACTGTACTACTCAGTATTAGCTTTAATAATACATAATAACAAGTTTTATGTGGCGGTTAAGGTTATCTTTATCAAAGTACAAAGCGGGTAGATTCTTGCAGACTAGTTTGCCAGGTATAAAAATAAATAATTGTAAATTGTAATGCCAGCTGTACACATGTCGAATAGTTAAAAATCGAATCGTTACATCGGACAAATGAAATCAAAGTCAATCGAAAAAAGTCGAATGGTGAATAAATCGAAACGTTACTTCGGGTAACTGATATTACGGTGAAACGAGATTTAGGGCAAACCGTAATTTGTCGAATGATTAAAAAACCGAACCAATAAATGCCGAATCGTAATAATACGAAATGAAAATTCGGACAAACGAAAAAAAATTGAAACGATATTTGTCGAATAGTTTTTGCCGAAACGAAATTCGGACTAACGTTTTTAGTGTTTCAGATAGGTAACCCGTGCAAACCTATAACCTGCCTTATTTCTTACTGTCTTACTGTCTTTCAAGTTATCATTATCATATAATTATACAACTCCCAGCCTAGTCCAATTAAAATAGTTGTGAATGGATAGGCGGTGTCTCACCGTGCTTTACGAGCAGCCGTTATTCGGCCGTTTAATTAGCTTTACGGCCTCCCGGCCTCCCGGCCTCCGGCCTCGTCCCGCACCAGGAATAACAGGCGCTCATTACTCACCGGCGGCCTCCTCGCATGTCTGAACTAGTCTGAAGGAGGGGTTTTGGGGATTGAAACAAGTGAGCTTGAATATTTGATATTCTTGCATTTTATTTAAAAATAAACTACACACAAGTCAACTGTGGCATATCTCGCGACACAATATGTAAGGCAGTAATTCTACAGGTGAGTAAGCGAGTAAAGTTGGGCGAGTAGCATTACATTGCGGATCCGAAAAGGTCGATTGATCACACTGTGCCTGGTCAGCCCGCGATGAACTGTTACTCGCCCAACTTTACTTGCTTACTCGCCGGCAGTGAGACCAGTGCCTAACAGCCAATGGAAATGCATCCAGAGGCATACATTATTGCCACTTTATGAGGTGTGACGTAAATTAAATAGTAACCACACGATTACGTTTCACTTCGTTTCCAGATTCAAACCTAGCCTTCTCACAAAAACGCCGACTACCCCTACAGCGCCTGGCTCAAATAACACTTTATATTGTCTAACCTCCCGGAGACATCTGCTCCAAGCGGGCTTCATAAAGACGACGGCGGGGCGATAAAATAAACAACGAGTCGGCAAACGCGAGCAATGCGCCGGCCCCCAGCTTAGTTCCTACATGGAAGTTACTCGTATACAATATAAAATGTTTAGTTAAAGGACTGCAAAAACGCTCCATGGAACAACACTAGCCAGTTGTCAAATTGGCTATCGGAAAAGATAACCTCTTTGAGACTTGAGAAGAAAGATTTATGTATCCGACGACCGGTTTAGCCTAGTGGTTAGTGACTCTGCTTACGAAGCTGACGGTCCTGGATTCGAATCCCGGTAAGAGCAAATATTATTTGTGGGATGATATTTGTTGAGTCTTGGATGTTTTCTATAGTTCATACCGGATAACAATAGACTCTAGAAGGATACAGAAGGAGGGCTTCCAAACATTTTCTGTAAAGTTGTAATACTTGTAATAATATTATTTAATGTAAATTTGTAAGACAGTTTGTAAACCATAAAACAAACATTCACTTCTTCTTCGCGATGGTCGAGTGACAACGCACGCTAGAGCAAACGCCTCTTCCACTACCCCACAGAATCTCTCATGTTGAATTGAACGTTACAAATAACTATTCACCAATTAGCAAACTATAACTGAAACAGTATGCAATTAAAACAATATACGAATTAGACATAACTACTTATTTGATAATGACAGCCCTCATCGAGCACAACTGTCTCATATGTTGAATGTTGCTTATCTCTGGCTCTTTGGGTATTTTATAAGGATACTTTTTTATTTTCAGCCAACCAAAAAGTATGGACATCATTGATATTAACTGTTTGACCAACTCCTTGAAATGTCATTTATTGAATGTCAACCTAAAACCGGCACTATAAAGAACCTTTTTTTTCTTCTGTCTATTCCTATACGGAACAGACTGTATGTATTTAAGTAATTGTTTCTATTAAATATACCATCGTAAAGTATCCATAACACAAGCCTTATTGAACTTACTATGGGACTAGTTCGATTTGTGTAAGATTGTCCCCTAATATTTATTTATTATTTTTGTATTTAGAATTTTTAATCTGTAAAACGCATTTTTTTATTACGATTATACTTAGATACAAAGATTAAATACATAGAAAAAATCAAACGTAACCCACTTGTAGCCAAGGCGGGATTCGAACCCGCGTCCCTGTCTTACTGGGACAACGTGCTACCCGCTACACCACCTGAGTACAAGTAAACCCGTCGAAATTTATATATATTCCTGTTTGAAAGGCTTCATGTCTTAGCTCCACTCTAGGGAATGCTTACACAGTGCCCCCTGAAACAGAAAAAGATACAAAGATCATTAGTAACACTGTTACAAATGCATGGAAAATTTCGTAACTATCTATATGTACTCGGCCAGCAACCCCTTACTTCCCGGCCTCTGTAGTTATGTACTATTTTTCCCCTCATAATGGTGTTAAATGCCGACTATAGCTTGGCAATTTCGTTGGTGACACTGCCGTGAGAGGCAGCCTCCGTTGGTCGCCGTTCGTGTTGGCGGTAACTTGTGTAAGTAGTTCGGCTGCACATAACAAAAAGTACACAGGTGAGTGTCACCAACGAAGTTGCCAAGCTATAACTAGCGATGCTCCCGGTGGGATTTTTATATCCACATTATCTTCAGTTGATGTCTCACAACAAGTCCCCAATAAAGCGATAATAAGTATGTATTTTTTCATCACACTTGCTCGAAAATTGTGTCATTACACGTAGGTTCTGCGGGCCGTAAATGGCCTATTACGCCCTAGGGCGTAATGGTTTTCTTTTTAAATTTGAAACGCTGGTTCTGTTTTACTCTTATTTGTGATGTTCAAAGGAAACGCCAACTTACTTTTTTAACTTTTATCACTAAAATATTTATTTAAAGATAACTGTAATTGCAAATACATATAAACACATATTGCGGTAACATTAATTAAATGTTTAAATAATGTATTTCTTTATTTTACAAATATAAAATCAACTAAAATGGCCGTTACCGCTATGGTTTCCGAACGTGACTTGACGTTCGCATTGTCTATGGACATATGTGACAAATGTCACTGTCTCTTTTAATATTTTCTTGTCATACTGGGTCGAAAAGTAAGGTTATTTTATTAAGATTTCCTCACAAGTGTGATGAAACACTCGTTTGTAATTCCTTACTTACCGCCCTAGATACACAATGTACTAATTTATACCGTGAGACGCAATCAGTAGTTCATTTCCTGCTAAATAAATACATTACAGTAGCACTTTATCACTACATAGTATAAAACAAAGTCGCTTTCTCTGTCCCTATGTCCCCATGTATGTATGTTGTATCTTTAAAACTACGCAACGGATTTTGATGCGGTTTTTTTTATTAGATAGGGTGATTGAAGAGAAAGGTTTATATGTATAATACATGCATAATATAATAGAGAAACACCGTGCAAAGCCGGGGCGGGTCGCTAGTTGTACACTAAAACAAAACTGCAATGCACACTTATTTACAAAAAGGCGGTAAACAATAGGTGTTTTTATCGATTATTTAAAATTTGAGTATCTTCAAAGCACTCTAGCTCCTAGTATATCGCTTAATGTTGGTAAATAAGCCATAAAAATGGAAATGCTACGATTGTGCTCTTACTGTCCACGCGACTAAGCGACCTAATCCACCGTGACCGTAAACAGTCCAGTGTGACGGATGGATATAAATTGTGAGTATTTTTAGGGTTCCGTACCAAAATGGTAAAAAAAAGAAACTAATTATTAAATGGTGCGACGCTGTCTGTCTGCGACACGACATAATATATAATATCTATAACTTAAATGCAAATACAAAATTTAAGAAACCGGGCAAGTGCGAGTCGGACTCGCATACGAAGGGTTCCGTACCACCGTACAAAAAAAAAGTCTTAATAAACAACTGGCAAAAGGTTTTAAATGCCGTGTAAATCAATAGCACTTAAAACCTTTTGGTTGAGAAGTTTTTGGCAATAACTTCAAAACGGTTTTTTCGTTACTATTCAAAATAATTTTCGTTGAATGTATTTATTAAGCGTTACCTTCCTGATTTTTTGGACTTACGGTTCAAAAGTTAAAGGGGGGGGGGGGGGGGATTTATGCAACTTTCAGAGCGATTATTTCCGAAAGTATTCACTTAATCGAAAAAAAAGTACTTAAAAGCCTTATACTGTTTTTAAAAGAACTATCGAAGTATGTACGAGTACCTTACGTTGACGCTTGCTAAAATATTTTTTTTTAGCTTCAGTTACATATATGGAGTGCCCCCCTAGATTTTTTTATTTAACTAGCAAACTTAGTAGCGGCATCTACAAGACATCTATTCCAAATTTATATTCCAAATTTCATTAGGATACGTCTTGTAGTTTTTGAGTATAATGCCTGTGACATACGGACGGACGGACGGACGGGCGGACATGACGAAACTATAAGGGTTCCTTTTTAGCCATTTTGGCTACGGAACCCTAAAAACCTAACCTAACCAACTTTTATAAGATATGTCTATTTCGAGTGTGGCTTTGTTATGGCTCCAGCAACAATAAGCGTCTATTATATTCCGTCTAATTACGTGGCTTGTGGAGCGACGCGCGATTCATATTTGTTAATTAAATCCCATCCCTCTGTATATTTACTCTTATGTTAGCGTACATTTCTAATGAGGCATTAAGAGCGTTTATTCTGACTAATTTAGGGTGGATTTTACAGCGTTTCAACCGCCGTCATCACCAATCCCGTAATTTCGACGAGTCTCTTTGAGAATGTGTCCGAAAATTGTACTTACTTTTTTCATGTTTTGATCAAAAATTATGTAAATTTTAAAAATATATCATCTTTATATCGGGATATGGGTATGACGGCGTTTGAAACGCTGTGAAATCCACCCTTTAGCAATGCCGCATGTTTTTACAAGCTTTTATTTAATTTTTCTCAAACATGGCATGAAATGTTGACATTACGTGCCTAAAAATAGGCCGCAACGTACCTCGTTTCCGGTGCGGCTTGACACTTGGCACGGAATGGAATTTCATACTTACATTGCCGGCCTAGGCATAATGTATTTTTTTTTTATTTCCTTTCCACATTTATTTGGGACACAGCATCACGGCATTCAGCCATTAAAAACACAAAAAACGATTTTTGCTATATTTTGCAGTTTTATTTGTTTAAAATTGACATAAACATAACAAATAACACATTATAAACAATTTCCAATTATTATAAATTGCACACTAAACCACAAGAATACACATTTAAAATATTTCATCTAAATATTCGCGGTAAAAATGTAAACTGAAACAGCTTTTGGTCGTAGGTATATGGTTTCCGAACGTGACTTGATATTTGCATTATCTATGGATATAATGTCACTAACGTCACTTTCTGATGGAAAGTTTCTGTAAGTAAGGATATTAGTAAGTTTATTTATTTCATTGCATATTTGAGAAAAGCACTATACATACCTCGGCGGGAAATGGGGTTGCCGGCCTCGTAACTAGCTATATGTACAGTCAACCAATTTGATTCCTAGGCCACTATAGAACCACGTCACAATGAATCTATCAATCGTTTGACCGGCACTGACGTTGTAATTCTCTATTAGTTAATGCGACAAAGTTCTATAGTGGCCTAGGAATCAAATTGGTTGACGTACTCGGCCGGCAACCCTTCACTTCCCGGCCTCTGCAGTAATGTACTATTATCTATCCCGGTGTCTGTAATCAAATCTTGTAATATAAAGATCCACTTCCCGGTTTCGTTTCCGGAAGTACACTATTTAAAAAAAGATTTCTTGAAATGCCAATTCAAGAGGGATAGATGTTTTAAGCACGGGGTGGAATCTAGCTGTTGATAAATGTGTGGTAAGCTTGTTATTTAAGGATAAAGGTTGAATGCGCAGTATTCAATGAGGTGAAGCGGTGCCGTTCCGGTGCCGAGCTGTTATGTGTGCTTTAACAACACGAACAACAATCTACTACATCACATCACACTAATAATATAAGTGTGAAAGTTTGTAGAGATGTTTGGAGGTTTGAATGTGTAGATGATTCGATGTTTGTTACTAAATAACGGGGAAACGACTGAATGGATTGAGCTGAAATTTATGCAAGTAGACGAAAGCCTGAGTTTCCTCGGGACAGTAACGGGAATAACACGGGCGAAACCGCGGGTAAAGGCTAGTTTATGAATATTTATATAAAAGGCTAGTTTATGAATAATAAGTTCATTGTAATTTTGAAAAAAAAGGGATTTTACAAAAAAAAAATCCAATGAACAAACGCTCTTTAGTCTCGCCGACACGGATCAGGCTTCAGTTGGGACATGAACGACTTGATTAATTGCGATTCTTTAGTGTACGCCCTATTGTCGGAATAATGTTACACGCAAGTCTAGGGTACCTAATGAAGGCTATAAACGCAATGAGTATAACAGCCGTGCAGAAACAACAAAATTTAAAAAAGTTTAATATTCGGAAGCAACTGACGACCAGTAAGAAAAAATTAAAATCAACCATGCAGAAAACGCTGCAGTACCTAGCGAATCATTTCGCCACATTTCGGCCGCCTGGAGTGGCCGCAGGAAAATTAACGGCACTTTTCCTTGTCTAGATGACATCGTCATTGATCGGAGAGCTAGTCCCAATCAGCGGCCGGCCCTGAGGCCCCAGGGCCCTCGAGCCCCCACGTGAAGGGCCCCACGTGTCGCGCTAACCATCGATCGCCGAGGGCCCTGAACGGCTCGTAATTGTATTATCCCGATCAAACAAGCTTGCTCAAGTGCCCGATCGACACGAGTTTATCTTTTATTAGACTTTATCATACACATTTTCATTCTTGTTTAGGGTTCCGTACTGAAATGGTGCCAATCGGAACCTTATTGCCAAGCCTCCGCTGTCTCTCTGTCTGTCCGTCTGTCACAGGGATATTTTTTGAACCGTTATAGCTACAGACTTGAAATTTTCAGAGGGTATTTCTATTGCCACTATAAGATCAAATAACGAAAACAAAATAAAATCAAGAATTAAAAGGGGTCCCGACGAATTTCTATTGCCGTTTTTTTTTGCTTGATTTTAGTAGTGGTAATATGTAGATGCTTGATATGTTCACATAATGTGTATTTTTATTGTCGCTATAACAACAAATAATAAAAGCAAAATAAAGTTGAAGGTTAGTAAAATAAATAAATAAAAAACATTTATTTCTGCAAGTAGGCCCTCAAGGGCTCTTTTACATGTCTGGTTCTATTATTTTCTTTAGGCATTTCGGGTAATGAAATGACCTTCTGATGAGAAGAAGTGCCGGAAGAAACTGACCAGTTTTGCTTTTCAATTATATGAAGTATTACAACAATATGACACTAATACATTAGATTTCTTTAATACATTACATCTAACGTAAAACTACATTTTTAGAGATTTAAAAGGTCTCTAGGCGTTGAAACAAGACAGTAAAATAATAGAAAACAGATCGTAAAATTAATGGAGATGTAAAGAGTCTTCGTTGTCAAAATATTATGTTTTGGAGGTGTAAAGGATCTCCAAACGTCAAAATACAAAATGTTTACTAAATATCTCTGTCATTCTCCATACTTTGGAGCGTGCCCCGACCGCAAGGGGATATCCAGGCAAAAACTAGATGTCACTAAAAAACGAAATATTTACCGATGTTATAATTGAACAAAGAAACATAGTACAGTACAATTAGTTCGTAAACAGCCAATAATAAATAAATTCTAACATTTAAATACTGTGTCCCGCTTGAAAATTTGAATAATTGTAAATAATATAATTCTTATACCAAGCTTACACATAGATGGAGTTGTAAATATCGGGGTACAGCTTTTTGTATGGAGAATGACAGTCCTCATGTTTTAATGGTCATTGGTTGAACCTTATATTCTATGAATATTGCGCGCTTTGACACCCGGACACCTGCATTGGATTATTGCCGTCCACTTTCAGCGTCCCGTATATCAAATGCGTGGGGCAAATGTAATGGGAATTCGGAGCTAAAAGCGCGAAAAAATAACGCAACGAGTGCCATTTACCACAAAAATATATCGAGACACACTCACGGACAATGAATTCGGGTAATTTTCTATGAACAAATTATATAGAAAATTACCTGAATTCATTGTCCGTGAGTGTACAAGGAAATAGTTCGTCGATTTGTATGAGAACAAGCGTGGAACGTTTTTCACTTGGCGTTTGACGCCAAAAGTGTAATTTAGTGATGGAAAACACATATTTTCCATTTAATTTGGTGGTATTTGAACAGTGAAATATACCATTATTATCAGATTTTTAAATCTGATAATCTCGTGTTATTAAAGTCCGCGGCGAACACTCGTTTGTAATTCCTTCCTTACTGCCCTAGATACACAATGTACTATTACACACCTGAGAAAAAATCGGTTTAGTATTAAAGAAATGTAATTTGGTATCAACGTTCGATAGCAATGAAACTAATGAATTAATGATAGATGGGCCAGGTAATGAAGTAAATTAGTAAATTTTTTTTGCACTGTAGGTATATTTACCTCTCCCAAACGCCACCAAAAGCCAGCCAGCTAATTTGTCTCCCTCCCAGACGGCTAACTTATGGCCTTCCTAATGTCCCTTCTTTCCGGTAGCGAAAAAAACCGTAATAATTAAGTGCCTTTAGTTTATTCTCTGCTAAATGCCTCCTAAATACGCATTTAGGCGTTTATTTATGTGGCCCGCCCGCAGAATATTCATGCCGTCGCTGCACAGTTTAAATGCACAGTAGGCCAACCGCGCGACTGGCCTCCTAAGGCGTAATTCAAATTCATTTATTTTGCAAGCCCAAGGTCCTATCTGTAGGAATAATGAACATTGTTATTCAGACCTAGCTCCTTCAACTGGTCATAGTTTACCATGGTCCTACCATTAGGACTTTTATTGAATATAATTCAAGACTTGTAGAGAGCCCATGGTCTTCTCTGTAGCACTTATTCAAATAAAATCAATTGCCCAAAAACCTAAAAATACATTGATTACAAACACGCCCAAAACTATTGGTAATATAACAAGTAAAATAAAGTTTAAAAAAGTTGTGTTTCATACTTGGGTCTGAATCAGTATAAAACAATAGTTCAAAGTAACTATGAGAGTTATTTTGCTTTGGGCCTTAGGAGATACGACGCCGTGACGTAAAAATTTACGTGTATCATAAAAAATCACGACATGACAACGTCACGTCGACATCGTATTGTTTTTTTTTTAATTCTAATTATCGTTGCCATTTGCGTCTATTGCAGATGATATTTTATGGTGTAATGTTTCGAAGACGTTTTTGGTGGCTGAAATAATGGCTATTGCTGGACTTAAAACTAAACTTTATGACAGATGGCACTGTAGTGATTCACATTGACACGTCGTCTTTGTCGCATCGGTCGGCTGTATGTGTGTAAACTGCGACAGCGCTGAAATATTTAAAAAGCCACTCCCCGAGCGCGGCGCCGGGAATACTTACTGAGCTTATAAATCTGTCATCCTGCACAGCCAGCATAAGGCTGCAACATACGAGCAT
Source organism: Eudemis profundana (assembly GCA_947034925.1). Lineage (NCBI taxonomy): Eukaryota > Metazoa > Arthropoda > Insecta > Lepidoptera > Tortricidae > Eudemis > Eudemis profundana. The sequence goes on from OX344812.1 coordinate 391,180, forward strand.
ACGACACGTTTAGCCGTTTGCTAGTGTTTTACCTCAAAAGTAAAAAAATCTTGTAGCGTTTCACCTTATCGTATTTCACCTCGATCGCGTATTAAACAATTTCCCATACTGACCGATCGAAATGGGCCACCCTGTATTCTTATAAGGTTTGCGTTGCTCTGGTTAGATTATTTTTGTTCCAGCTTTATCGCCGGTCGCATGGTAGACCTAATAACTAAAGGGCCGGAATGACAATACTAAGATAGGACTACAAATGGCGGGCTTATTGCTAAACGGCCCGCACGCGGACACCACCCAGTTATTGAACAGGACAAAGAAACGAGACTGCTACAGATTGGCTTGTTAAGTTGATTTGAGTCGCTCAATAGGATATTTTACAACTTTTTTCTTTGATGTTTTATAAAAAGACCTCTCAATAATAGAAATATTGGTGAAAAAACCACTTCAATATCATAAAAACTCACCGAGATACAACAATGCTAAATCACATTTTTAGACTTTCCCAAAAAACGCTCCATACTAAAGTTTAGTAGCGGAGTGACTTCACACGCTTATACTTTGTATGGGGAAATCAAAACTTTGCCTTGCAGCTACCTATGTTGAAACTTGCGTTTATCCTAACGGTTTCATAACAAAGTTACTTACCATACATTTTATGGTTTATTCATTGGTACTTAAATAGTTTTCAATCCCACGCAACTTTGGAGGCTCATAAAACAAGTTACACTTTAGGTATTGAACTGAAAACTTCAACATATTTCCTTATTATGCTTAATTTAACAGGATCTTATATAATTTTCACAATTTTCAGGTCCAGTGTAATAGCCTAAAAATAGAGTTAAAATCGACATTAACAACATTATACTTGGTTGAAATGTGTTTAATTAAGAAGTCGTACGTTACCCAGGATGACGTCACAAATGAGGAGACTGGTTGTAAATTAGGATGACTTGGGCATCGCTTCGGTGGTGCAATTGGTAGCGCGCCTGTGTTGGCCCGGAGAGCCGTAGGAGATGCAGGTTCGAATCCTTCCCGAGTCATATTAATTTTCCAACTTTTCTTTGCTAATATAATATTTAGTTTTGGGCCAAGGCTGTATATTATGAATTTCTATAAATTACGATTATCAAATAACCCTGGGCCTGCTTTTGATTCCACCATGTCTCAGGATGAGCCTCCGTTGGATCGAGTCTACGGTTATTCAACTCTTCCATTAAGGTTAAGGCACACATAACAGCTCGGCACCGGAACGGTGGTGGCTCAGCTCGAGCCGTTCTTTGTAAAGGTGCGTCAAGCGTGCTTTGAGCATTTGGTTCGTACTCGACTGTGCTCCGCCAATAGGGAATATGCATGAATTTTGTTTATCCCATTTCTTAACAAATATGAAAATCCCGTAAAAAAGATCACATAAAGTGGAAATTAAATTAAAATCGACCGAGAAATACGGAAGATAATACGGAGCGATTAGACAGGGAGATCCGGTATGTACTATGACGTCAAAGCACAGGGCCACCATACAAACTCCATACTATATTCTGTTTTGCTAGAAAGACATAGAGATAAATATTTGATGGCTTATATCTTGGTTATTTTTGTAGTTATTCGAAAAATATTTATTCCTACTGTTTCTTATATGAACGAGCTTTTATTAAAGTAAACAAAAATTATAATGCACGTTCCCAATTGTCGGTTTTTTGATGAACACAAAGGGATTTGCATCACGCTCGAGGAGTGACCGTTGTAGGTCCGCTGTAAGTCCACAATTTGACGCCGCGAACGACGCCCAGAACGGCTCGGCTCGTCTAGTGTAGACGCACTTTAAGAAATTCCATACTGTAGCGCACACTTATTGGTATCGGAACGGCAACGTCACGGGGTACAGGCAGGGTGTGGGCGCTCACATCGCACCGAGTCGCCCGCGCGGCGGTTGCGGGTCACCGGCTTGTACTGAGGCGAGCTGCCGTCTCGCGGTAAGCGCGCTACCGGCCAGCCGTAAGCGTGAGGACCAGGGGTCGTACTTTTGATGCCGATGACAGGCAAATGACGTCAACCTACATACAGGCTGATTTAGTCAAGGTATTACATTGGTTTACCGTAAATTACCGGTATCGTTTAAGTTATGAATTAATTAAATTTTTTCTTTCATTGATTGGTGTCAATGGTAGAAGACATTTTCTACGTAAAAATGTATACGTCTATTTTTTTTATTATTTTAACGGAAAATTGGAGATATCAGTCGGATATGCGATTTGATATATACTTATCCGAACGATTATATTTATGCGGTCGCTTCTATATAAAATGCGTTTCTGATTTATTTTCCAATATCCCGATTCCATATATTTATAACACACGGACACTTCCATTTATTTATAGATAACACAGGCAGACACATCTTGAATTATAAAATGGCTTCTATCATTGACACCAAGTAATTACAGTAGAGATAAAATTAATTTATAACTTTTACGATACCGGTAATTTCCGGTAACGATAAATCAATCTAAAACCTAAAATGAATAATAAATAAATAAATAAATATTAGGGGACAATCTTACACAAATCGAACTAGCCCCATAGTAAGCTCAATAAGGCTTGTGTTATGGATACTAGACGACGATATATTTAATAGATACATACATTAAATTAAATACATAGAAAACATCCATGACTCAGGAACAAATATTCGTGCTCATCACACAAATAAATGCCCTTACCGGGATTCGAACCCAGGACCTCTTGCTTCATAGGCAGGGTCACTACCAACTAAGCTAAAGCGGTCGTCGCTGTCAATCATGCTGGTATGTAGCTTGACATAATTTTTACGCCATCGGCATCAAAAGTACGACCCCTGGTGATGACAGCTCGGTCATGCCGATTCGTTTTCGTTACGTGCTTGCGTAAGGTTGACGGCGAAACGATGTGGTGAGGCCATGCCGTTCCGATGCCGATGTATTATGTGTGCTTTAACCTTTAATTTTCCCCTAAGCCAGCTTCTCATAGCGGCCGAAAGACTCAAAGATATGAATGCCTTTGAAACCTTTGATCCGTATTTCCTTTGCGTGCGCCCTGTAATTTACCGGATTAATGAACGGACTGAAATGTCCAATCAGTTTGCTTCATCTTACCTATTTATGTGATCAGCGTGTGAATAAGCGCGTGCTATTTGTGAACGTGTTTTCCTGTGCTGGATAATGTTGGAAATGTCCACAGGAATATAACGAGATAGGAGGAAATAATTCGTCGATTTCGAAACTAAGCGTGTTTTTCGTTAGGCGTTTGACGCAAAAAGTGCAATAATAGTCATGGAAAACATAATTTTTCCATTTCATTTGGTTGTATTTGAAGAATGAATTATAGCATTATTATCAAAGGACCCCGCAGCAAACTTAGGGAAAAAGTGGTTTCAGTCAAATGTCATTAAATTTTACTATGATGTAGATTCAACTCTCCCGATTATTTTTTTATAAGGGTACAACTCTCTCAGGTGTATACCTTCTGAAATAATCAATTGAATTGTTATATACAAAATATATGTTTTACGTAATTCCTCCTTTTTGCTCTGTTATGCATGTCGTTCGTAACATAGTTAATTGATAAAATGCAATGTCAACGTGACAGAAACATTACAAAGTTCATATTTTATGTTTGATAATTACGTTATTATAAGCACATGAAAATTAAGAAAAATACTTACAACACATGACGGCAGTAAGAAATCCTTGGTTTGTCTGCAATAATCCTGTCGCTTCATTACGTCAGTAACTGTCAGTCTGTCAGTGCGTATCATTTCGTAATATGTATATCGAATTTAGAAAACACGTCGCGTAAATAAAAAAATATATGCTTGATTATTTCAAAAATTATACATCTCAGAGAATTATGCCTTTATAAAAAAATAATCAGGACAGTTGAATCTTCATCATAGTAAAATTTAGTGAGATTTGACTGAAACCACTTTTTCCCTAAGTTTGCTGCGGGGTCCATCAAATCTGAGGATTGAAAAGCGAAACGACAGAGAAGAAGTATACATAAATAATGCTTGTTACAGTGTAAAATTAGTAATAAAGGAGTGTAGGAAGGGTGGACCTTCTACCAACGCACCGCTCGCCATCGGCAGGGTATTCATTCACACACGTTGGAACCAAAATGGTCGCGCACCGTGCGGTTCCAAAGAAATTTCCTGCCGCGCACAATCCGAATGTGGAATAAGCTCCCTGCCGCGGTTTTCCCGGAAGGCTACAGTATGGAGTTCTTCAAGAGGGGAGTGAATAGGTTCTTAAAGGGTCGGCAACGCGCACGTAATAGCCCTGGTGTTGCAAGCGTCCATAGGCTGCGGTGACTGCTTACCATCAGGCAGGCCGTACGCTTGTTTGGCACCCTAGTTGTATAAAAAAAGGACCATATCGCTGATCAAAATACGCTGTCGGTGACAGTGCGTTTACGTAACCAAATATATGTAGAAAACGTGACATCATCGTTGCGTCACAGCAACACTTCAAGCTGTAACTGTGGCCGATCCTAATAGTGAGTCGAGTCTAAAAAATCTTTTTTATACTTTGATACATTTTAATTGCGCGAAATTAATGAATTTTTATAAACATATTGTAATATTATTAATTCGTAAATTATAAATTTTTTTTTTTGAAATTAAATAATTATTTATTGCATAAAACATAAAAAACTAATAAACATAAGTTAAGGAAAATACATTTAATACTAAAACTAAAATTAATAAACTAAATCCTATAATAAAAATAAAAGAAAACATTACAAACTAAGGTTTGGCCCCCTCGGCAGAGTGCCCATCACGCAGGCAGCATTCCCGCGCTGTATCGCTATGGCGAGTCTTTGCGCGAGAAAGCTGCCCGCACGAGGGTCCCCCATTATAAATTAGGACACCAAATTACATGTAATTACGAGAACTCTCAAAAAGCCAATAAAAATAGCAAAAAACGTTTAGTTTCAAATGATGCTGATAAATGGCACTGGCGTTAACCCATATATGCCCAGAGCATTTTTCTGTTGCACATATCTTTTTTGAGCAATTCGAATATGCTATCGACCAACAATAGTATAGGAAGTTTTTTGGGCTGGTTTGTTTTCAACCCAATGGGCATATATTGGCTAAAGGCCCAATTGCATGTTAATTCTGGTTTTTTGAGACGTCTCATGTCATTTCGCGGAAGCAAAATGTATCAAGCTATAAAATAAAACTTATATCAAACATAATTGATGCCGTGGAAGCAAATAATGTTCCTCATTATGTTTGTATTGAAAACCGACCGACTCAAATCCTCATAGCGCCTTAACATACTTTTTTTTTGCGACTTGAGGTCGAGTTAGAAGCGAAGTTCCATACAAATGTCTAGAGACCGGATTTGAAGTAGCGATCTCAATATTAATATGGATATGACTGGTATCATTTATTATTTTCTCTACACACAAAATAGTACATTACACAACTAGGGTGGTAATATAAAGAAAGGCCGAGATCGCAGATGTTTGCGGTCCTGTGCCCCTCTCCTTCGGAGATCTCGGAAATCCAGATTTACCAAAGTGGCCAATATTGACCAAACGTGACACAGACCAACCAAAAAAAAAAAGATGTTTGCGGCCCGAGCTGCAAGCGAGGGACGTAAATATGCGATCAAGGGCTTTCTTTATTACCTCCCGTGTTGAGTACATGATTTTACGTCTACAGTTGACGAGAAAGCGGCTTTTTCCGTACGCGCAGCGTGCGGAAAAAGCCACTTTATGGCCAGGTGTGGCATAAATAATAATATAACTTATCGGAACAAAAAAGTAAAATCCTTTTGTGAGACTTTTATAAATATTGGGCAAAAATTATTATGGTTAACATGGTTTCTTAATTTTTGACATAGTTTATTTTTTTTAAGTTCTTCTTCTTTAATATTTTTTCTTCACAATGCACAGTAAACATTAAGACCATATAACCAACATGACATGTATGTAACAAATCGCACTAGTCATATCCATATTAATATTAAGATCGCTACTTCAAATCCGGTGTCTAAAATGCGGCTCGCGGCATTTTTTTTTTAATTTTTTTTATTTATTAGAATCTGACAAACTCGCAACCCATATGGGCATTGCGATTGTCAGACCGGGTGGTCGGCCGTGGCGTTCCCTGGGGTCGAACCAGGTTGCTAGCCGGACCACCCACGAGTTGGGTCGGCGAACTCGTTCGATCTCGGTTTTTATCTCACCCGCACCTCGCCCGCAAATCGCAAGTGTGTGCGCACCTTTAATGTAATAGAGAATGCTGTATGTGTATGCGTTACAATTTTGGTGACATGATAACGATAATTACGTACGAACAACTGTAATTAGTACTAGTCATCACAATAATATGATGTTTGATGAATTTATAATTCCATTTGCAAGTAATTAATTCAGCTGCTGCGGCTGCGGCCGCTACCTCATTATGGAAATGAGGTAAGGTATTTCGTAACAAATATTCGAAACATTGTTAACGTTAGCTGCAGTTATTGGTGAATGCGAGAATCAATGTGAATTGAGCGACGAGTGAGCGAGCTTGAGCGTTTGTATGAACTGAGCGTTACAAATCACCTGAAATATTAAAGATGAGAGACGCCAAATGATACTTACAGGAAAAATAAACTAAACGCACCAGCACTACTTCATCTTCAACTTTTCCAATGTAGTCTTCCACTGATAACGCTAAGAACAGCGTTTAGTTTTCAATCTTGACTGGCCATAATGCCAGATTGTACTGATTCTCTTAGTCTGAAATAACGTACGAGAGGGTTTTATACTTTAAAAATAAGCTCACAACTCCCTCGGGAGTTATAGATTTTCATACAGATTTACCTCCCGTGGGGATTATAGATTTTTGTAACCCGCGGGAGGTAAATCGGCTCTAGCTGCTCTACCTGTGTGTTATAACACCCTTTACGAGCAAGTGTGATGAATAGAGACCGGATTTGAAGTAGCGATCTCAATATTAATATGGATATGACTGGTATAATTTATTATTTTTTCTACACACAAAAATAATGTAACTTATCGGAACAAAAAATTAAAAACTTTTTTAGAAGCTTTTGTAAATATAGGTCAAAAATTATGGTGATAATAAATAAAAACATCGTTTGTTAATTTTTGAAATAGTTAATTTTTTTAAGTTCTTTTTCTTTAATGTTTCTTCTGCACAATGCACAGTAAAAATGAAGACCTTTTATAACCAACATGGCATGTATTTAACAAATTGCACTAGTCATATGACTCATATCCATATTAATATTGAGATCGCTGCTTCAAATCCGGTCTCTAGTGATGAAAATTACTTTATCTTATTACACCTCTTGTTTACGCCGTGTGTTCGTCGGAGGCGCGAGGGCGTCGGTAAGCCTCGCTCCGATTACCGACGCTCTCGAGAGGTGTCCGTCCCAACGCGATCCCTAAATCCCAATCCCGTAATCCCAGACCCCTCACGGGAATTTTATATTCCAATTACAACGCAATTATCTCCCAAATATGCGCGCTGGACGTTCGATTTGCATTATTATTCAATTGCGAAGATTAAATGGAAATTTTATTAGCATAAAATATCGGTAAATTTTAATAAGATCCGTTTAATAATGGTTTAAATAAATTCCTCGCTATTTTATTTGTTTGTCGTCTATGTTTAAATTATTGTTTGCTCAATTATTTGAAAATATTTCTACTGAAGATAATTCGTTAGCATAGTTTGCATTTTTAAGTAAAAGCGAAATGAAAAGTAAACGCAATCTGCCCGTGTAAATTAAACACATACAGTACAGACTAAGTAAATGATAGTGAAGATTGGAATTTCACATAGGCTACCTTTATTGGCTAAGTATTTATTTTCCGAAAATATACTCTGCATAAAATATTTTTTCTACTCCTGTACTGTTATCTGTCTTTTACTTGGTCACGAACACTAATATAAGAACATATATAATATGAGTTCAGAGAAGTCTATACTCTATTCCCCATAACAGCACTAGTGTCGTTATAGCCACTTTACGTTATTGCTAACAACCACAGACTTCTAAATCTAGGTTAAACTGAGGTCAAGGATTAAGCGCTCAATTTTAACTTTACGGTAAAAATGCACAACTACCAACTTAACAAACAATTAAAATCCTACGGCTTTTAAGAAAAACAAAACTTTCTGAACTAAATTCATTGATGCCAACATAAAAACAAAAGTATTTTTAATATATTCACTGCGTGTCAACTTCATTTAAAAAATAAAAAGTTTACCATAGACACATACTGACAGTCATACGTCATATTTGCCTTCTTTGCAGGTTATGCCTTGTTTGTATTATATAATTTTAAAACCTGTCGTAGAAAAAGTATTGTATGCAACGTTGTATAATTAAGTCAAAAAACGCTCATTGCGTCTCTATTTGCGATACTCGCCGCATTCGCGGCTCGTATCGCAACTCACGCAATTCGCATTTTTTGAACCTTCTTATACAACTGTTGCATAATAGTACATTACACAACTAGGGTGGTAATACAAAGAAAGGCCGAGATCGCAGAAGTTTGCGGCCCGAGCTGCAAGCGAGGGACGTAAATATGCGATCGAGGGCTTTCTTTATTACCTCCCGTGTTGTGTACATTATTTTATGTCTACACTTGGCCAGAAAGCGGCTTATTCCGTACGCGCAGCGTGCGGAAAAAGCCACTTTATGGCCAGGTGTGGCATAAAATACTATAACAGATACAATTTTAGGCCAATCATTATTTCGAAGAAATATATACGTACTTAATATTCAGTTTATTGTCATTACAAGAGGTACATTACACAATCAAAACATAAAAACATACAATATACAAAAAAAAACAATGACAATTAGAAAACAAATTTGACTAGATAATTTAAATAAAAATAGGTAAAAAAACTTTTTAAGTTAAACGGTTTTATCTTATGTTAAAAATGTACCAAAAAGTAGAAAATAAATTTAGGATACAAAACTGGATCTTTTCGAGATTTTGACATCTGTTAGGTGGAAAATCGTCCAATAAGCGGAATAACTAATAATCTGGGACTTAACATACTAAATAAAAACGTGGGGCGTTTTCAAAAAGTTTTTTTACCTATTTTTATTTTCTAGTTTTTAGTTTAATATTCAACTTTTGACTAAAAACCATTGCGCAAACTATTCCTTATTTTGAACAATCCTCATTTCATTTTTGTGAGCCCGAAGAAAGTCGGGAGCTGAACAGTAGAATTTTTCAAACATTAGGTAATAGTACCTAATAGTAACCCTCTCTAGTTTGGTTGGACTCATTTGATTGGCATTGATGAGTCCAATACATTATACTTGGGATCGAGGAACTGATGATTGAATTAGAAAGCGAAAGCTACTAATCAATTTTAAAGGTAAAGTCTCATCTCATTTTTGCGAGTACCAATGACGAATTTCAGGGTGCAAAACCGATGATTGCACGTTCAATACTGCGGAGCTGAAGAGTAACTTTCTGCGTATCACCAACTACGTATACTCGTATTGTCCCAATGTTTGTAAATACGTGAATGGGCTCGCCTTGCCACACTGTGACGATATAACTACGTCTACGGTTTGGGGTTACTAGTAACAGTTCAATATTTTTACTTTCCGTTTTCTAACTCCGTCATCAGGCCCTTGACACTAAGTATAACGTACCAGACTTGTCAATACAAACCGAATTACACAAAACTCGTTGGGATTAAGTAACGTCAAAATACTTCCATTTTCTACCTCCAAGCTCCCTCATAAAACCTTCATCGCCAAACCGCCGCCTCGCCATTCAATGTAAAGGAATCATCAATACCAACCAAATGAGCCCAAACACGAGGGAGGAGGTATTGCAAATACATGAACATTGCTACACCCTATCTGGCTACCTATATCTAGGGAAGAGCCACAATCATCGAGCCCTTGTTAGCAAGCATAACGTGTTGGGCTCGTCAGTATCAAACAAAGGGCTCAAACTCGAATGCGTTGTTAGTAACAGTTCAAGATTTCCACATTTTATCTCCTGATTCCATCAGCCGACCATCAATGTCAACCAAAAAACCTAAACTCGAGAGGGTTAATAGTAACGGTTGAAGATTTCAACTTTCCACCTCGTGACTCATTATCATTGCCTTCGTTAGCAAGCGTAATTTGGACTCATCAATACCAGCCAAATGAACCTGAATTCAAGGGGTTACTAAAAACGGTTGACGAGTTAAACTCTCTAGCTCCTGACTCTATCATCAGACTCCGTCACCATGTATAACGTATTGGGCCCGTCAATACCAAACGACCAACCGTTTGGTTGAAGAGGTTAGGTACTATAAACGGTTGAAGATTATCTGCTCTTCATATCCTGACTCCATCTTCAGACCCTCGGACCTACTTTAACGTATAGGGCTCGTGAATACTAATTAAATGAGAACAAACTTTAAGGGCTTGTTAGCAACGGTTGAAGAGTTCCACTCTCTACCTCCTGACTCCATCATCAGACCCTCGCCATCAAGTTTAACGTAACGGGCTTGTCAATACGAAAAAAATGAGCCCACACTCGAAAGAGTTACTAATAACGGTAGAAGAGTTGCATTCTCCAGCTCCTGGCTCCATCATCAGACCGTCGTCGTTTTTTTTTTTTTTTTTTTTTTTTTTTTTTTATTAAATAGAACGTATTGAGCTCAACAGTACCAAGCGAATGAGCCCACACTCAAAGGAATTACCAGTAACGGTTGAAGAGTTCCACTCTCTATCTACCTCCTTACTCCATCATGAAATCCTCGCCATCAAGTTTAACGTAACGCGCTCGTCAATACCAACCAAATAAGACCAAAGTTGAAGAGGTTACTGGTAACGGTTAAAGAGTTCCACTCTGTAAATCCTGACTCCATCATCAGACCCTCGTCACCAGGTTTAACGAATCGGGCTCGTCAATGCCAAGCGAATGAACCCACGCTCGATGGAGTTAGTAGTAACGGTTGAAGAGTTCCACTATCTACCTCCTGACTCCATCATCAGACCCTCGTCAACAGGTTTAACAAATCGGGCTCGTCAATACCAAGCGAATGAGCCCACGCTCGATGGAGTTAGTAGTAACGGTTAAAGAGTTCCACTCTCTACCTCCTGACTCCATCATCAGACCCTCGTCAACAGGTTTAACAAATCGGGCTTGTCAATACCAAGCGAATGAGCCCACGCTCGATGGAGCTAGTAGTAACGGTTGAAGAGTTCCACTCTCTACCTCCTGACTCCATCATGAGATCGTCGCCATCAAGTTTAACGTAACGCGCTCGTCTATACCAACCAAATAAGACCAAAGTCGAAGCGGTTACTGGTAACGGTTAAAGAGTTCCACTCTGTACATCCTGACTCCATCATCAGACCCTCGTCACCAGGTTAAACAAATCGGGCTAGTGAATACCAAGCGAATGAATCCAAGCTCGATGGAGTTAGTAGTAACGGTTGAAGAGTTCCATTCTCTACCTCCTGACTCCATCATCAGACCCTCGTCACCAGGTTTAACGAATCGGGCTCGTCAATACCAAGCGAATGAGCTCACGCTCGATGGATTTAGTAGTAACGGTTGAAGAGTTCCACTCTCCAGCTCCTGACTCCATCATCAGACCACCTTGAATTTATCATAATGTTGTATTGTCACGGAAACAGAATCTGTGTGCAAAGTTTCATAAAAATCGGTTCAGTAAAAGTAGTTGAAAAAGCTGCCGCAAGATTTGACCCAAACAAACTTACAACCAAACTTGACACAAACACGGTAAGCTAAATAAAACCGTTTAAAAAAGGAAAACATAGGAACACGGCCAAAGCCTTTCTTTAATGTTTAATGAAAAAATTAGTTAAATAGGTTAAGTTTTGGGGAAGAAATCAGGGGACTACGAAACGATGTTTTCATGAAATTTTAAAAGGTATAAATGTGTAAGGTAGGTTAGGGTCCAAGCTGCAGTAACTGCAGACAACTGTTGTCTCTATCGCGCTCTGCGGGGGAGAGGCGGGCAGTGCGGGATAGCGACACATTTTACAAATACCTAATTTTCAATTCTCTCGACCTTACTGTTTCCTCTTAACTCTAATGCTGCATTTCCACCAGAGCTGTGCGAGGCAGCGCAGCGGTGCGCGAAGAAACAATCCACCAATCAACGTGGCTAGCGGTCAGCGCGGCCCGACATTGGTGGATTTTCAGGGTTCCGTACCTCAAAAGGAAATAACGGAACCCTTATAGGATCACTCGTATCTGTCTGTCTGTCTGTCTGTTATAGCCGATTGAGTTGAAATTTGGTACATATATTGAAGTTGATAACCCAAACACGGACGTGTAACGAAAATATATGAATTTTAAACATGGAGGCCACTTTTGCGGGAGTCGACTAGAAAAAAAAAGTTAGCAATATATATCGTGTGACATATCAAATAAAAGAGCTCACTTTGGAAATCTCAAATATATTTTTTTTATAATTTTTATATAAATAGTTTTGAAGTTATTTAAGAAAACAGGCAAAAATTGACCATTCCATGTCCAAAACTATTGGACCTAAAATTTAGAATAATAATACGAAAAATAGTCCTACACCTATAGATAACTGGAAAACCTATAAGAAGTCTGTGCAATAAAGTGTAATTGTGTTGTATTGTTTTGAACGTACGGAACCCTCTCCACGCGATTCTATCTCGCACTTGTGCGGTTTTTCCTCGCACACCGCTCCGCTTTTTACCTCGCACAGATCTGGAAATACAGCCTAAAGTCGGCACAAATGATGAGAATCCCGGCCCCCAGCTATCGCGACCTTTGCCACATAATGGCGTGATCGGATCCGGCCGTGCCCGGGCTGGGACGGCGATGGATTCGGCTTTGTTAGCACACTTGACGTTTTTCAGCAGTGTTCGGAGAGATAATCCTCTCAAATAGTGTCGTTAAGATGTTGTTAGGAAGCATATCGGTTACTGGGTAAAATTAGGAGATATGGAGAAAACTTGGCAGGCATGACAATTTGGAGCATTAAAAATATATATACACGGAGTAACACGAGGAATCCGAATAATTTTAACAGTGTGTTCCTAAGGTAATAAGAAACAAAAAAGATTATATGAACCCAGGTCGAAATATGATTTTAATTTTTGTTATGTTTTCATACATAATAAATTAATTATTTTTCCTACACCAGTAAATCAACACCTTAGGATAAGCTGGCAACGTTTCTTATTGTTATCTCTTTTAGGCAAGTACAGATGTAGTGCAAAATTATTTTCCATCGTATTTTATCGGAAAAGTTCGTATTTATCGTGCTCTCTCAATCAGCTTCAGTACCCATCTTACAGCCGCCATTTTTCACTTTGACATTTGACACTAAACAATAAAGTTCCATATTAATGGATATGAAAACTTCACTCATTTAATACAATCATTGACTGACAGTTCGGGTGCCATCGTATTCCGATTGAGATCCGAGTTTACCTGATGGAAAATCATTTTGCACTACATCTGTAACGCCGGCTGTACACACTCGGAGAGACCAGGCGAGACACGCATGTTGTGCTCTTCCCACGATGTGAGTAAGAAAAGGACGTCACGCGTGTCTCGTCCGGTCTGTCCGAGTGTGTACAGCAAATTTTATTATCTATGACATAGGTGATAGATAATAAAATTCCCTTGTCAGGCATTATTGTTTTAAAGCAGGATTTACGTAAAAGTACAATCGGAACTATTTACTAATAATTTACCTATTTAGACATGCTTCAGTATATCGCACAGAGATTTACACTTTCGCAAAGTTAAAAATATTGTAACAGCCTCATTCGATTAAATTAGATTTTTTAAAACAAAGTCTACAAAAAGTAGCCCAGAAACAGTTATTTTGAACTGTCATGGGTACTCCTTACATCAAACTAAAAACTACTGGCCACTTCACTCCGCAATCATAATGACATTAATGACTTTCATTGCGTCATCGACGTACTGTACAACGTACATTTGATTTTCACAACGTAACTTTTATTATCTTGTACTGATATTTATTATCTTGTCAGCCTTATCTAGTTGTTAAACTAGGCATAAGACGTTAGAAAGTGTCTTCAGAAATAATGAATGTTAAATCGAAGGATATCTAATACGGACCGTTGGCCTTAAGTTGGTGGGCTAGAGCTGGCTTTTGGCTGGGAGTGCTGCGTGGTGTATATCTATTGGGAAATAAATGTGTGTGTACCTTGCCGTGTACTGCAGTTAAGTATAGCCGATTAAAAATGCGGCCGTTACGGTTTTACGATATTAAATTAATGTGAGTTAATGCAAATAAAAGTACCTGTGGTATGCTTGTACTTAATAAATAAAATGAAAGAATTTTGTGTATTATTTCGTATAATTTGTGGATAACATGAATTGCATAAGTAAGATTAATTAGTAATTACAATAATAAAATGAAATGTTTACAAAATTAACTTGCAACAATACTAGTACTACTCCTGCCGACAGTATTCATTCATAAAAAGATAAAAATAAACTGCCTATCATAAAAATATTACATCCATTAAGATTCCGTTAAGTACTTATGTACCCAGTACGTTGCTGTCGGTGTCTTTCTTACACTTTACTACTTGATACTCCAACGAGCTCGTAATAGCACGAATACTTTTAATCCGTTGGCTTCATCATTATCACCATTTCTTCAGCCTGTTACCACCACTGGTGAGCATTCGAGTACGCCATTCATCCCGAATCCCGATCATGTGCTGTTCTAACCTAATCCAAAAGTGATCCGGCTTGCCTTTAGTAATTACAATTTTCCAAGATTTGTGAAAGTTTCTTCATATTTGTTTTTTTTGTCATAACATTCAATTTAATATTGGATTATTGTTATTAATTTATCGATATTTTTACGTTTTTGGAGAAAAAATATTAAGCTGACGTTGACATGTAAACATACTAATGACGGTACTGAATTTGACTTTTACAGTCAACTTAGACGTGGCGGGCTCGCAACGTCGCAATCATAAGGGTGTTTTGTACTGGAGATTTCATTACGACTTTTTTAAACATAAACGCAAATATCTCAAAAACCAAGCTGAATCTAGCAAACATTATACGACATTTTTAACTCCAAATAATGTCTGGAATACGCTGTTAAATTTATTCGGATTCCTCGTGTTACACCGTGTATATATTTGGAGCATTCCATGAAAATGTCTACTTTTTGTCGCTTACTTAGCACTATGGTATCTGCCCTATTAAACATATTAGCTAAGAAACGCTACTAATCTTAAAGCCATTTTTTTTGGAAACTTGCAAGTCTTACTGCCTGTTGCAAAAATCGGACCAGGTAGGAGCCGTGGCGTTCCCTGGGATCGAACCAGGTCGCTTGGCCCTCTCTTAAAATCAAGTTATGATATTGCCAAACCAATATTCAGGTTCCTTATATTATCGATGCTCGCGCGCTCCGCGGCACGTTCAACAGGGTCCTGAGCGTGTTCGTACGACGTAAATTTCAACTTGATATCTTTACGCGTTCCTGAGAAAAAGGGTTTTGACACGGTCAATAGAAAGACCCGTTTAGAAAGGTAATGGTTCCGGTTTTTTTTCGCTCGTTTACACAATAACGGTTTCAAAATCTCATAAAATTATTTATATTCTATATGCTCAATTACCCGAACTCGTACTATTCCAGTCTGAACATCATAACAGTATAAGTTGCGTAGAATCGCGTCAGTATCAGCCACATAAAGAAGCACCGCCGAGCGCTCACTTCTTTCTGCGACGACCAACTTTTAGTGCTGTTCACAGAAGTGAGCGTTTAAGGCGTCTTAAGAGGTAGCAGCAGGTTTGCCGCAACTCGTCCTTTTGTTTGGAAGTAGTATGACTGCAATGTTTTCCCCGTTCCACATAACTAGCATTTACCCGCGGTTTTGCTTGCGTTACTATCCCAAAGAAATAGCAAGTTTTTCAATGAACCTCCCCTTCGGCCGCGTATGAAACCGGAGGTTCGTAACCAGTTGCGAAACACTACTTTTTTCTCTTTATAGGAAACCAGTAGAGATTAAAGAGTTTTTTGTTTTCTTACGAAACTGCGTCTATCCTTTCGTAATTGGTTACGAGCTAAGATTTTTTAGGACATGTACGATACTAGTAGAAAACGAGGAATTATATGTATAGCAATATCCCTTATACATATGTTTCACGTTAAAGTATATGTAACTGTTCTCAAACTTTTGCAACGTCTGTGGTAAAGTTATTTTATTTTTGATCGGTACCAGCATTTTAATATTTTATATTGTTCATTAAATAAAATACCGCAAATTATCCATAACGGCTGTTTATTTACAATTCATTCAAATAATTTTAGGGATATGAAAGAAAAGATGAAACAATACCATTAATTTTTAGTAACGCTTAGCCTCATAAGGCGAACAATATCTTGAGTACCTAAGCACTCTATTAAAATCTTCAATGTGGTCCGATGCTTCAATCAAGTCATCCCAGGAACCTGTACCGCTTTGTATCATTACTTCAATTCATTACTTTATCACAATTCTTTTTATTTCGAAACCAGTATCGTGTGAGGAAAAAAACCTATTATTTGGTAACTGTAAAGTAGTGTTTCGCAACTGGTTACGAACCTCCGGTTTCGTACGCGGCCGAAGGGCTTACCTCAATCCATTGTGTTGCAGAAGCACGCCCAATAATTTTTGAGAACGGAAACGGATTTTTTGTCCAACCCGTTTTTCTCCCGCCTATGCTAAAACGCTTTAAAAATCTCTTGAATCACTTTGATATTCTATAGGCTCATTTAGCCGAACTCCAGTTCGAGTACTATTCCAGTCTAAACATCATAACAGCAAAGTTGCGTGGAATCGCGCCAGTATCAGCCACATAAAGAAGCACCGCCGAGCGCTCACTTCTTTCTGCGACGACCAACTTTTAGTGCTGTTTGCAGTTCGCGCCGGTTATTTACCGGGTTTTGATGGTTATTTTACTGTTGTTTTGTATTTATGTAAACAATTGAACGTCGCTTGCTTTTGTTTGTCCCAAAGCTTAGCTAAACACAAAGTTAGAGCACAGATTATCTAATAGTTCTTCGAACAGATACGACACTCTCCCGCAATACAATAGAAAAGAACATTCTGGAATCTTAACGCTCGAAGTGCGGTCGTCGACCCCGCGCGGCGTAAAATCAGTGCTAGGGCTGTCGATCGATACCCAAATAAATTATTTCACGGATAGGTTGAACTAAAAACAATTTTTATTGCTATAATCTTTTTATTGTTTATTATTTTTAACTATTAGGTGTTTAACCTTGACAAATGTTTTTTTTTTCCCTAATCTAACATTGTTTCACTTTATTTTTTTTATTTTCCGACGTTTTCGTATAGCTATAAAAAATAAATAATTATTACGTCACCTCATAGAGGAAAACGTAAAATTATATGTATACACACCATGGACGGTAATAAAGAAAGCCTAGTCCATTGACGTATCGTCAGAACTTAAAAAAAAAACACGTATCTGATACCCTTTCGTCGGTTTAGGACCACAATCAGAAATTACCATATTAAAATACATCGTGCGACCACGACATGCGATTGGTTCAAAACACATACACTTACAATACTATAGACCTGTAGGCTTATGATGCTGCGCTTTATCACGCGATAAATAATAAAGCACCTATTCAATCTACAACCTAACCTAACCTACTCGTACCTCAGTCGTAACTGTACTGTTTTTTCTAAATAAAGAAGACTGTGAGCAAGTCGATGAAGCCCGCTTCGCGGGGCTTCTATTTCTACCTACCTGCGTTCAACTAGGAGCAATTAATGTGTTTCATGATGCGGGGGGCTTCGCCCCCCGAGCCCCATTGCCGGAAGGCTTGGCCCCCCGTCCCACCTCTTAACTTCTCAGCCATTTATTTTTCATTGGAAAACTGTAAGCAAGTTGATGAAATCCCGGTTGGAGGGTTTTTTTAAGTGGGATTGTTTTCTTATTATTATGGCAAATGATTATAATGCCATAAAAAATTATGAATATGAATCTTATGGAAAATAAATATTATGAAAATTGTTCTTATGGCAAGTAATGATCATAATGGCGCTTGACTATTACGACGCATAAAAGTTATGTACCTTATACTACGGCAAATAATGATTAGGTATGGCCAGAGTTCATTATATCAAATGAAATTATGGCAAACGAAGGTATACCATTTATTTAGTTTTTTTGCGAAGGCTCTCCATGTCATCGAACAACTATACATGAACCGAAAGGAAGTTGAATAAAAGGAAGATTGATATTTCGCGTCGCAACACGCATGTCCTCATTTATTTCAGCGGTTGCAGGCTAATTCGGGACTGAATCGATAACCTCGTCGTTGATATAACTTGACGCGTGAACTAAATCGCACTAGTACTAATACGTGAACTACTGGAACCTTTTTGTACCCTGCAACACGTATAAGTACTTTTTTCTGTTTTTTTTTTTACTGTTCGTTTTATGTTTTACTTTTTTCTTCTCACCTTTTGCAATTATTGTATTGTGTGTATTGCAGTTCGAGGCATTTCTTTATACAACTAGTTATCTGGAAGTTACAGTTCGTATTCGGGTGTCAAAATATATGTCCGTCCGCTCGGGGCTTCAACTTTGACACATAGCAGCATGATTTTCGATTACGAACTATTATTGCTAGTTCACGGGTCCATTAGGCTATTTCATGATAGTTCAAATGGGCATTTCTCCAGAAATATGTCTGCCACTCATTCATCTATCTCCATACATTTAGTATGAAAAAGGGCCAGATGAATGAGGTGACCGCAGACATACTTCTGGAGAAATGCCCAAATAAGCTTCTTTAAATGAAGGTGTCAAAACGCTCAAAAAGTATGCAATTTACTATGAAATACTGACTTGTGACGTTATACTCAACACGGTGCCTTATCTTTAGTTTTTGCCATTTTAAAATTGTTGGTGGCACGAAAATTAGTTTAATTGATTTTATCCGAGCAGTTTTGGAAACATAATTTGATGGTTAGAGTAAATAAATTTATTTTGATTGTTGTCAAATACCCTATTAAATTAATGACTAAATTGACGTCGAAGTTGTGAGTCTACTGTTCCTGCCGGGTCGCGAGTCGTCAAAGAGAAGGATTACTGTATTCAAGATTTATGCGCCCTGAACTCTCTAAAAAAAGGGCGTATGCGCCACAAAAAGATTATGCACATATGTCTTTTTATTGCGGATGGACAGTTTATAAAGTGTAGACAATCCTACTTTAGCAACTTTAAAGATAATAAATTGTTAAAATGCCTTAAGTGCTTAAGCGGGCTGGTACTTTGTTATTATTAAAATTAATGGATTTCAACGTTGTGATTATTTCTGATATTATATTCGAATACTAGCTGTCCCGATGAATTTCGTTCTGCCTCAGAATTTTCAATGTTTTAGTAGTTATTCTGTTATTCGGGGCAGATACAAACCCAAAAAATCAAAAATCATAAAAATCGTGTCACTCGTTCTCGAGTTATATAAAATGATGTAATTAACACGACTTTGTTTTATGTATATGTCGCAGCCAACTACTTAGTGAAAAAGCTAGGCCGTTAACCAAATGGCAATACATTTGGTTAACGGCCTAGCTTTTTCACTAAGCGGCGCCATTTAGTTAATTCCTTGGATGAAATTTAGGCAATGCGACAATGTATCAAATTTTAACGATATGGCTGACCAATGCTTAGGCCGTTCGTTTCGTAGGGCAACTATGAAGTTAATGAAATATCTAACTGTGACTCTGTCACAGTTTTTTCTTGGAACGTAAGTGGGGTTTATTGTGATCGTAAGATACCTAACGCTCCTCCTCGCTTCGCTCGTCGTCGTACCTAACTATGACTCTGTCACAGAAAGTGCTAAATTAATTAAAATTCATATTATTATTTATCAACAATCGGACTCGGTACGCAAACGCCAAACGCCGTTGATGCCAGCCGAACGCCGCCGTCGAGAACTGTGCGAGAACGTACTGGGTGGGGGTATATTGTTTTGGCGCGAGCGTGGGAATTCGTGTTAGTTGTATCGAATCGCGCGACTATGAAATATCTGTTTATATTCTCTAATCTGTGCCCGGGCCCCTAGCGAAGCCCGCTAACTGCAGCGAAGTTCAAACCCACAAGAATGCCCAACTTGGAGCAGTTACATTGCTGCCCCGGAATTAAGCTATCATCGAGCTTAGGTATGTTTTTTACCTAAAGATATATTATTATAGTGTTTTTATCCGCTTTTTTTTTTAATAGTACATTACTGCAGAGGCTCGCAACCCCTTTTCACGCCGAGCTATGTATAGTCTTTTTCTTAAATACGTAATGACACATTAAAAATACTCCAAAAAATCAAACTTTATTTTCTTTTTTAGAGACACTAAAAATAGAATTACAGAACGAAAAATTTTCAATTACCATTTCAGTACACATTTTTGCCGCGAATATTTACATTAAATATACGTATTTTAAATATGTATTTCGTGCAGTTAAATTTGCAATTTAAAATTGTTTATTGTGTTATTTTATTAGTTATGTTCATGTCGATTTTATATAAATAAAACTGCAAAATATAGCAAACATCGTCTGAACACCGTAATGCTGTGTCACAAATAAAGGTGGAATGGCAATTAAAAGAAAAACATCTTACAGGCCTAGGCCAGCAATGTTGTATGAAATTCCATTAAAGACCTCTCGTCTAGCCGCACCGGAAACGAGGTAACTTGCGGCCTATTATAAGGCACGTAGTGTCAATATTTAATTGCATGCTTGAGAAAAATTTGTTGCATCTGCCGTCGAACGCACAAAAAACATTTTCCCGGTCCCCAAGCGTAGCCGCTAACTCGAGCAAAGTTCAGCACCACAAGAATGCCCAACTTGGAGCAGTTTACAATGTTCGCTCCCGCCCGGCCTGTCCCCGGCGTGTGTCGTCGCTTTTTATACAAGCTGTCTTGGATATAGATGGAGGACAGACACTTCACTCGGCAGATCAGTCAAAAGGCTCGAAGAACGAGCTGTGAATTTCTGATTTCAGACAAAAATTAGGAGCAGAGTGAAACAAAAACTTAAGACTGTGATTGAGACATAAAAATCTAAAAAAATCTGCCATGAAGTTAAAGTGTGGCATGATGTTGTCCAAAAATACCGCTTTTTATGAACCCCGCGAGGACACCGTTAAAGGAATTGCCAGTTCTTGGAATAAAGAAGCATCTTGAGGGTAGAATTATAGTTTATACAACTGATACATAATGCTGCCTTAAAAGACGAGTGTGGTATTATGAAACGAGCCAAAGGCAAGTAGTATAAGATCAAGTGTGATCTTATTATAAAATAAAGCCTTAAAACACTCGTGAGCGTTTTTAGGCTTAATTATGTTCATTGCATACATTATTTTATTTATGCCACACCTGGCCATAAAGTGGCTTTTTAAGCCGCTTTCTGGCCAAGTGTAGACATAAAATTATGTACACAACACGGGAGGTAATAAAGAAAGCCCTCGATTCCATATTTACGTCCTTCGCTTGCAGCTCGGGCCGCAAACTTCTGCGATCTCGGCCTTTCTTTGTATTACCACTCTAGTTGTGTAATGTACTGCTACACACATATTATAAATACCCAATGATGTGTTCGAGAACCCGGAAAATGATCGCCATTGCACCGCCATAGTCTATTACATTTCAAATCATGACCTACTTGATTTTCATAATAGCACCGGTTAAGGTCTTATTAGGATTTTTCAAACATTATAATAATACTGAAACAGAAAACACACTGATGATACATTACTAGTCGCAGTAATAGTCATCATTATGTACGAATCCCCAAAGCGTAATAGAGGACTGGATGGGTGTAGAGGACTGGATGCTTTCTTTATTACCACCAGTATTGTACATCATTTTATGTCTACATTTGGCCAGAAAGCGGATTTTCCGTACGCGTAGCGTGCGGTAAAAACCACTTTATCGCCGGTGTGGCATAAAAATAATTTATGGTATGTATCCGTCACAAACACGTCATCTGTGATACTCTGTGGCACCCAGCCGCCGCGTGGCGCCAACTGTGTATCAAATCCGCGTTTTATTAAAAGAACTCGCCCGCGCCCCGACATCTCGCGAACTTCCGCGGTATTCTTACACTCGCGTTTTGCTTCTATTTTAAATAAAAACTTGCTCGTGGGTCGCGAAACTTCCGCGTTATTGGTTTTTGTTTGGACATTTTAAGGGTATCAGTGTTTGCGTAATTCGGGATATTTGCGTAAATAAATTGTGGTAATACTATATTATGGTAAACTAAGTGGGGCT
Organism: Eudemis profundana; assembly: GCA_947034925.1. NCBI lineage: Eukaryota > Metazoa > Arthropoda > Insecta > Lepidoptera > Tortricidae > Eudemis > Eudemis profundana. The sequence goes on from OX344812.1 coordinate 413,514, forward strand.
TTGCCCGCGTTATTCACATTACTGGGATGCATGGAATTTACTGGGATTTTAATTCAAGGCTTAGTCTATTTAATTAAACAATATTAAAGAACCGTTCAATTTTTTGCACGCTCACCTAGCCAGCAAAATGTTGAGAGGTCAATTACCTTTTTTTGCTTTGCTTTACACCGAAAAGTTAATGACGATCACGATTTCAAATTCACCCCATAGCGTAGAGGAAATAATTAGGTAACGATATCTCTGTGACCTATTTCCAATTTAAAATCAGCCATGAGGGTATAATTTCCTCATTCTGATCGCGTAACATGTTCAGCGTCGACACAATGTTTAGGTAATCGGTCATTGCTCCCTTCATGCCACGCAACTTCACGTCACGGCGCGTCACGTCACCTCACGTCATGTCACAGCACTTCACGTCATGTTTCGCGCTTTTCAGGAAAACAGGACGAATAAGGGTGCATTGGGGTAATTACGAGCGTGAAGTAATATGGATGACGACTGGGTTAAAACTATAAATATAATTCTATTTAGTCCGTCAGTTAGACTATGGAAAAATATGGGACACGTATTTTTTGGCTTATCAAAATATTAAAAATCGACAAACTTTTGGAGTGGGAGCTTGTGACGTCACTCCTAGGTGAAAATTGTACCAAGGAGTGACGTCACCCGCAACTTCTAAGCACTCTATCCTCGTCATTTTTTGTTTGTCAAACAAAAGAAAAAATACGTGGTCAATATTTTTTCATAATCTAACTGACGGACTAAACAGGTTTTTTTAGTCGTCTAGCCCATTCTGAAAATTAAGAATCTAACTCTGTTGCGACGGTACAACGACAGTTGTTGTGCCCCACATGTCAGTAAAAACTTGCTCCGTAATAATGGCATGGGTTTTGATGGGCAAGCACCGTACATACTTATAGGCAATCGCAAATAAATACTGCGTTAGTCGTGCCGTCATATAGCGTGGTTCACACTTTACGGTGATACCCGTTATACCTTACCCAGTTTGAAGCGAGCTCTTCTACTTGAGACTACAATACCATTGAGTGGTTAACCACAAATTATGATAATGAGCTTGTAGTAAAAGAAGACAATAAACGCCTTGGAAGGTTAGTATAATTTTTCTACTTTATTTTTTTGGACAACAGACTACAAAATACACTAACAGAATAATGGCGATCATAACATTTGTTGCATTTCATTTCCGTTTCAAACCTACTCGACAAGAAATAAGGTTGAAAATTCGATACATACAGTCTACTTCTAACCTTTTTTTTTGTAAGTATTTGGTTGGCGGTTCGAGAACAAAAGTAGATAATAATAGCATTGTATAGACACAATTCTATTGTAAGTACAGGTAAGTGGATGAGCTCTCTTCAAACTGGGTAAGGTATACCACCGGCGAACATGTTAAACCCCAATTTATATGGCCTGGCCGCTTACCAGCCACGCTGAAACTTTCGATGCCTTGCAACAGCATTACTAGCGTCCTATGTATCTTTCCTAAATAATCATTGCATAAAGATTGAGACGCAATATTGTCAAAAAGTACAAAATGTTGGTGCCGCTAAGTCATTTTATCTGAATATTTAAAGAGCAAAAGACACTACGGTCAACATTTTTTTCAGTCAACATGTCGTACCCTTGGTCACATATCGACGTATCTGCAAAATGATAACTTTTCGGGATCTGTGTGTATCATGTAGTTCGTATGATTTGTATGAATTTTGAGCAATAAAAAAACTTTGGACGTAAAGTCATATGCGACGTTATTTGACCAAGGGTACGATGTTTTCAAGACAGCATTAATTATGATTTCTAGTCGTAATTTTGCCTGAAATTCATCAAGAAAAATTAAAGGAATGAATGAGGAGAATTCTTCATTCTCTGTGGTTATAATGTATAAAATGCGATTGACTAAATGTTTTCACGATATAATTAATCTACTACTCTATATTATATTATTACTCTGTGGCCGAAATTTACAAAATATAATTGACTAAATACTTTATACTCTCCGATTTTATCATATTGGTTCGGAAATTTAGATAAATATTATCATTAGTTGGTACGAAATAAGAGTATAATAACCATGGAAGCTACTTAATTATATAATTTTTACACTGACGTACTTTTTGACCGTTGTACTAACCGATGATCATTCAGACTCTTATACCAACATTAACATTACCATTTTGTCGTTTGTTCTCACAAACATGTTGACATTAATACCTTTTTTGACTTTTGAACAAATTGGGAAAAGGGATTGCGAACTCATTGAATGTTTTTGGATCTTGACCATTTACCTTTTGTTATTTTTTTAAGTAGCTTTACCTTTGTACCCTTTCTAAGGAATCACAATATTTTCCATAAATACATAACAATATAGTTAGCGTACCGTTGGGTATGGGTTAAAGGAAGACCCAGGAGCGGCTGGCTTACGCGTAAGCCGGTAAAAACGCCGCATATTCAGGTTTCCGTAACACAACACGGCTTACCATGTGCGGATTTAACAACTACGCGAGTATTTTTGAGAAAAGGATAGCGGAAGATATTCACGTGGATTGTATCTACATCTGAGAACAATTACTTTAGGAATTATACATTATGTACTTACTACCGGGAGATTGGTTATTGAATACATTCCTTTTAAAAGGTTGTAGTCAGAGATGGGCATTAATCGATTAATTTTTTAGTCAACTAATCAATCGATTAAAAAAATCAATCGTACAAAATTAGTCGCGATTGATTTAATCGCGATTAAATTAATCGACGGAGTATGCGATTAACGATTGATCAATTTTAATTTCAATCGACTAATTTCACGATTAAATCTCGATTAAAAATTGGAACACGCACGTTACAAAAAAATAATGTGTTTACATTTTGAAAAAATATTCTAGTAGGTATACTGTGTGATATAAACTTGTTCTAGTAACACAAGATGGTTTTTACAGTGCAGTACCTTATTAGTACATTGTGTATCAAGGGCGGTAAGTAACTTTACCGTTCCGCTCCGTTGTGAGGAAATCTAATTAAAATTAACCTTACTTAACCTAAATAAAATTATAAAACAGACAGTGACATTAGTGACATATATCCATAGACATTGCGAATGTCAAGTCACGTTCGGAAACCATAGCGGTAAAGACCTAAAACGGTTGATTTTATAATTGCTAAATACTGAAATACACTATTTAAACATTTAATTATTGTTAGAAATATGTGTTTACTTGTATTTGCAATAACAGTTCTCTTTAAATAAATATTTCAGTGATAAAAGTTAAAAAAGTAAGTTGGCGTTTCCTTTGAAGATGACAAATAAGAGTAAAACAGAAACAACGTATTCAAATTAAAACGGCCCGCAAAACCTACGTGTAACAACACCATTTTCGAGCAAGTGTGATGAAAAGACCTTTATAGTCTAGGATCTCCTACATAAGTTAAGGGTTTATGGCTTAGATGAAGCACAGGTAGATTATTAGAAAGAGAAAGATGTACAGAGTGAAAAAACCTCTTTACTTACCCGTCCTATGTGATGTTTACTAGTTTGTTTCTATTCGCAAATACAGTAATTAGTCACTTCACTTTCATTGAACGTTGTAAATTACTAGATAAAGCATGGGGACGTCCCTTTGACACATCTGGTAAAAACTGACGAGTACGTTGGCGTGTTATTTATCAAGCTTAAGCACGAACATAATATGCTTTATGCCACACCTGGCCATAAAGTGACTTTTTCTGGCCAAGTGTAGACATAAAATGATGTACACAACACGGGAGGTAATAAAGAAAGCCCTCGATCGTATATTTACGTCCCTCGCTTGCAGCTCGGGCCGCAAACATCTGCGATCACGGCCTTTCTTTGTATTACCACCCTAGTTATGTACTACTCTTTCGTCCAGCCCCAGGCATTGTTAGAGAAATCTGTCAACACTCAACGTAACTCGAAACTTAGACTTGCATAAAAAAAAAACATTCCTTATATGAATCGAGAGAAAATTAGTCTGATTAATTAATCGATTAAAAATTTAGTCGCTGGTTATTAATCGACGATTGATTTAATCGTGACTAAATTAGTCGAAACTCTTACGATTAAGATTGATCAATCGTCATTTTTAATCGTTAGTCGCGATTGAATAGGTTAATCTCAATCGTTAATCGTTAGTCGATTAAATTTTGCCCATCACTGGTTGTAGTACAACTCATTTGCGGTAAGAAAAATCTTTTGTACCCTTATCGAAAGCTAGTAGTTTCCGAGATATTGGTAAATTAAGTTTTTGATGTTAAAAATGGACCGTACTAGATAACTAAGTTATTATGAGGAAAAAATAATAATTTCATGTTTTAATTGAAGCAGAAACTGAAGTATGGAAAAGATCGCGAACCTGCATAAGTACGAACGCGCGGGTCTCATTTCGAATCATCATCAATTTAGGAATGTATTCATTAACCAACCAGCCTGTATATTTCAATGTCAAAAGCCAAAGTATCTATGGATTATAATTATACTATCAATAGATATGTTGACGGTGCCCAAAAGTGAAATGTACAGACCCAGTAATGACAATCAATTAAACTGGTAAATTGGGAAAACTGTTGTGGAGTAAATTTTGTAGTTTTCGTTACGCACTTTTTCCTTGCTTAAAGTTAAATAAGTGCGCAACCAAAAGGACTACATTTTACTCCACGCTAACAATTTCTTAATTAAGTAACAAATAGAAATATATCGATACCTTTAGACTCAAAGGGCGTAAACGCCGTAGGTTCTAATGGCGTTTACGCCCTTTGAGTCTAAAGGTATCGATATATCCTTTAAGCGTGCAAAGAAAAAATCTTCCTTGGGAAATATGGTCACAAATCAAACTTCGTATATAGGTAAGAAACTTGACTAAAGCACCTGTTGCATGTAGTAGTCTACGGAATTCACATGGAACTTATGTCCTTATTCTAAAATGGAACGTCAAATTGTCTACACAGACACGTTACTACTACATGCAACTGGTGCTTTACGCCTTGATCACGCCGGGACAAGCGACCTGGTTCGACCCCAGGCGCCCCCGGCCCCCACCTAGTCCGATCCACTCGTGGTGGTCCGGCCAGCGACCTGGTTAGACCCCAGGGAACGCCACGGCCGACCACATGGTCCGAATATCGCAACGCCCAATATGGATCGCGAGTTAGTTAGGCTTTAAAAAAACTACGCAACGGGCGAGAGAGTGCTCTCGGCCGAGTACTCGGTGCGTATGACGAGTAACACTAAGACGCTAAGTTTTTTACCTGTACAATTGAACAGACTATTAACTGTACATTTGTAAACGAATGTCAACTTTATTGCAACGTGTTAAAGTCTACGGGTGGTCAGTTAACAGTAGCTTCGTTTGTACTGCCCTAAATTACCAGTCCAGCACCTCCACCACTTCTCAGTTATACGCAGTAATTCGGTGTAGCACAGGTAAACATGCATATATAAGTGCTTCCACTCTGCTACAATACCGGATTTCTGGAACAATTACCGGGCACCCGGCTCGTGTGCCGATCCAGGAAATAACAAGCATGCTATTTCATGGAATTTAGCCCAATGATTCTTTCTACTTTACTAAATTAGGTTTCTAAATCAGTTAGAATCCTATAGCCAAGTTTAATAAGCCCTTTTTGCTAACTTGGTTGAAATACTTATACAGAGACCCATCAAATTCATCAGCTGCCCCATATCAAAACCTAGTAAGTGCTTCAGATCAAATTTTAAAAAGGGCGTAAAACCATACGCATAATGTTTTTAAGCTCTTCTTTAAAATTTGTCTGGAGTACTTACTAGGTTTTGAAATAGGGCAGCCATCTTGGACGCCTGCAGTGAGCCCAGCCTGCGACAGCTGCATGTCTCTAATTACCCCCCTCCCGCCTCTCTCCTCTTGGAGGGGGGGGGGGGGGAGGACTGATATCCGATCGGGCCTGGCTGTCAATCGCATCGGATGCTCGCTCGCTGATATTAATGTTTGACTAGCCGCCCACAGTACACGCAGCAAGACAACGTTGCAATATCACGGGGGCTTGCGTGTAGAGTCCGACCGAAATTACGGTTTCGGTATCGGCCTAGTTTCGGCCAAAAAACGGGTTTCGGCAAGTTTCGGTTTCGGCTGCCAACCGGCCGAAACTACGCCCGAATCCGAAACTGAATTTGATTAGTTTCGAACTGCGATCGGACAGTCTCTTTTTTCAAAAAGCACAGATAAACTATTTGAAATAAAAAGTCTTAAAAAAAAAAAAAAAAAAATGTGTATTTATTTAGGTATAAACCCATTGGTACAAATTATATCACAATTACAACAATTAACAATTAATTAAACAATTATTAAAATTACAACAAATTAAATTATCAATTACAATAAAAATTAATTAAATCACATTACATTATGTGTTATGTTAAACTAATGATTACTTTTGTCAGAGACTCAATCATTAATTAGAGATAAAGACTGATTACGATTATTATTTTTTGTATCTTTCCAGGAAAACATGACTTTATATGGAAGTTTCGGTCTCGGTTCTGGTTTCGGCCGAAACTGAGATCAAAGCCGAAATTCGGTTTCGGTTTCGGCCGAGAAAAGTAGTTTCGGTCGGACACTACTTGCGTGTGAGCACAGATCACATCACTAGGGAACACAATACCCGGTCAAATTTGAAACCCGGGTATTAACAGACTCTAAATACAGTCGGGCTACCCCGGTTGCATTACCTACAATGAACGGGCCGTATTAAGTAAGATAAGTAAGCATGTGGTGTTTTTTCGCATTTGCTTTAAGGCAGCCGGCGTTAGATTTTATTTATTCTCTTTGAAATATTCGATCTTGAGACTGTTGGAAACTAAATTAGAACTGCTTCCTGATGCTCGATTAGGTTCATGTATGGTAAATTGGCACTGAAAGCACAACCAGATGATACCAGGAGCACAGCGAGTTTGATTACTACATTATGATACGAGTGGACTACGTCTCGGCCATTACAGACCTCGCCTGGCGGCTAGGGCAGTGCAATACAGCCTCGACTGTAATCACTAATGCCCACGAGTACCATACGACGTTTTTCAACACACTTGCGAATAAAGATAAAACCCCCCATGTCGCTCGGTCAATTAGAGAACAACTTTCAAATTATGGTGGTAGGATATTTAACCTGTGAATACTGTCGTCTAACGCTCTACTGTGAAAAAACAGAACAAGAAGTTCTAGCACTCCAATCATTGAACTTCAGCTTTTAATGCAATCAGGGTAAAGTTGAATTTCATATCTCGTGGATATCTCGGTGGGACATGTGCATTTTATTTGTATTAACCTTTCATATCGCTCTGAACTCGAAGTCTTCATCATATGTGACTTGGGATTTCTTTGGACCATATGGGACATTGGCTTTGTGATCTTCAGCTGTCTGTAAGTCAATTCAGTCACTTTATATCAGACGAAGGTCCTTAGTGTTAGTTACAATTTTAAAACTTATCCTATGTTAGTATAAAAATGGTCTTAACGCTAAAAGTCATTTAATCCAATAATAATAGTCACGGGTGCCCATCAGCGGAGGGAAAGTCACGGTATGTCAGTGCCACGAAAGCCATAAGACACTTTTCGTGACAGGCGCCGTCAGGTCTCAGTCCATAGCCCAGTATTTAGTCCATATTTCCACGACCACAGCCCAGTAGAGTTAGATTCCATCAATCAACAATAGTGCTTGCATTTGGCGGGGGCTGTCTCTGTGTGCGTCCCATGACACGGACAGAGATAGCATCCGCTGGGTGTACACTTTGCCTTTCATTAAATTGTCGAAAGGGCCTCTTTGCGTTGGCTATGGCTCCGCGCACGCCTCCCAACGGTCCGGGACACCATTGACCCGTGGACACCCGTCCACGGGTCAATGGTGTCCCGGACCTACAATAATTATAGTAATGTTGCTTAAGGTGATTCGAGTCCGTCGGTATTTTATGACACTCTTTTAAAAAATCTCATATTGCAGCACAGTAGGAAAATCTTAGTAGAAAGTTCATTCCAAATCCCTGTTGTACGCGCCAGAAAGGCCTAGTCTCAATAGTTCGGTGATTTTAGTCCGGTTTATGTATATTTGTTTGAACCGGACTAAAATCACCGAACTACTGAAACTCGGCCGCCAGAAAGGTTCTAGAGAACCGGCGCGTTGTTGAGCGTAGTGACTCAAGGAAATGGGAATAAACCGCTTGCCAGTGACGAGAGTGGTGCGATGGTATAATAAAAGGCACCAACCTAAATAGTTCCTTGGAACATTTATCATTATACAGAAATACAGATTGTATTTGGTTTGATTCTCACATAGACCTCGTATTGCAAAAGATCACTTGAGCTATATTGTAAACATGTCCGGAGCTATCCATCCATAGCATAAATACAGTATGATATATACTGCAATATTAACGTTTTACCATACACATTTTGGAACCTTAGTCATAAGGCATAAGGTCGAGAATTGCGTCGTCTTTATATCTGATCAACATTTCTCGTTATATCGCGCTCGGATTTCAATTTCTGTTAGGTTTTGAAGACTTTTGTGTTTCGGTACGTCCTCATAAAATATTTTTACTATCCTTGCATTTTTCGTACCGTGAATTTGCTAAAGAGATTAGAAAATGCACTATCATTTTCTAAATCTTATACTGTTCGCCGTTTTGCGGGGGTAAAGACTGTATCGTTTGAATATTTTGAGGCTATCGTTTCTTCTTATTTTTAGGGTTCCGTACCTCAATAGGAAAAACGGACCTATTTACTTATCACTTTGTGGTCCATCTGTCCGTCTGTCAAGACGCTTTATCTCAGGAACGCGTGGAGGTATCTAGTTGAAAATAAACCATACAGGGTGACTTCGAATTGGTAATACAAAATGAATGTTTTACATACATATCCCCTAAACTTAGCCCCTCAAAAACCTACAAATATGTACGGAACCCTCGGTGGGCGAGTCCGATTCGCACTTGTCTGGTTTTTAGTTAAAAATCTTGCTTGTTGTACGAGGGCATATCTATATCATATCATATGTACGGACCAAGGACCATTAAAACAAGAAGACTGTCATTGTCCATACAAAGAGCTGTTCCCCGATATTTACAACTAGAGATGGGCCGACTACGGATTTTGCCGACTAGCTAGTCGGCCGACTAATCGGTTCTCAATTTGCCGATTCATCGGCCGACTAGTCGGCATTGCCGATCATAGTTATTAGCGATGTTCGGGTACAATCGGAAACTGTAACTCTATTTACCAAGTGTGATGTGCCACAAAAGTTTAATTATTATAATTAAAATATGTTATGTTACTTAATTGTTACACATTTTAAAAGCTTAATTAAGTTGATTATTTTGAGTAAAGTACGTAAAAATATAAAATAATTAAGAAAAATATGGTTTAATTTCTTCTGTATCCTATATTCTCCGCTAGGCAATAGTGCCGAATATTCGGCATTTTTTGCCGACTAGTCGCCGACTAATCGGCCGACTACAAATGATGCCGAATAGTCGGCGTTCCCGACTAGTCGGCCCTTCTCTATTTACAACGCCATCCATGTATAAGCTTGGTATAAGAATTATATTATTTACAATTATTCAACTTCGCGAGCGTGACACAGTATTTAAATGTTATAATTTATTTTTTATTAGCTGTTTACGAACTAATTATTACTGTACTATGTTTCTTTGTTCAATTATAACATCGTTAAATGTTTTTTTAGTGCCATCTAGTTTTTGCCTGGATATCCCCTTTTGGTCGGGGTACGATCCAAAGTATGGAGATTGACAGTCCTCTTGTTTTAATGATCCTTGGTACGGACTAAGCAAATTTTAAAAAGATTTCTGAAAGCGTCATAATACAGGATGGAAAAAATACACACCACACATGAATAACCTGTCTTTTCGTTTGCTCCGTGTCTGTCCAGTCCTGTAATTAGGTAAGTGATCAGTATGCATAACCCACTAAGCCCTTTCGCGCATGATTAATCGGGCTAGTAGTCATAATCATTAGGCGAGTAATCAGTGCGTGGTGATTAGTGCTTCTAATTGGCGCGTTTGCGTAATGCTCGGCGCACCTGTCTCGCGCAGTCTCGTTACGAATCCGTCTGGTATACATATATTAGGGAGGCGGTTGTACTGGGAAGCTTGCATATTGGTATGCAACCTCCACAGTATTTACAAGACAGACTGGCAGCTTGTAAAGAATAATTCGGATATTTTAAATTAAAGGAATGCAGTCTGTCTCGCTCTAATTGTAGTAGTTTGTTTAGTCTTAAGTTAGACGTATAAGCGAGCAGTCGCAATAAAAGAGAATATAAAGAAAAAGCTTTTATTTCCACAACCACCCCGTCTCAAAAGTAAAAAAAAACCGGTCAAGTGCGAGTCGGACTCGCGCACCGAGGATTCCGTACAAACTCATAAGTAGATACGCGAATAGTTCAAGAAAAACTGTATGTCGATTTGTTTAGAAGAAGCAAATAAATATATGTTATGATTTTTGCAAATTTCTAAAAAACATTGCAAGTTAAAACAGTTATATTTTTCCTGTAATATTTAGAACCTGACGTGTAATGATTCTATTTAATAGCAAGGACGATTAAATCAAGAGGACTGTCATTCTCCATACGAAAAGCTGTTCCCCGAATTTACAACGCCATCTATGTATAAGCTTGGTAAAATAATTATTTACAATTTTTCAACTTTGCAAACGTGACATAGTATTTAAATGTTAGAATTTATTTATTATTAGCTGTTTACGAACTAATTATTGTTCAATTATAACATCGTTAAATCCCCTAGCGTGAAACAGGCCATCGCTTAGTTTTGCTACTCTCCGCTAGATGGATTAATGGATGGATTACGTTTATGTAAATTTCTAAAAAAGTATTAAAGTTAGGAAGACCGTTCTATTTTTCCTGTAATGTTCAGGTTGATATTGATAATTAGTAATTATGACACATTTTTCTGATCAGTAACTTCGGAGATAATAGGGGGGGAATGGTACATAAAAATGTATAAATCAAAAACTACTTATTTAAGAAAAAAAATAAAAATGGTGTTTTAATCTACAAATTAAGCCCTTTCATTTGATACCCCGCTCAATATAATAGCCCTACTTTCAATTTTAAAAGTCCCATTACGGAGCCTTTTAAAAAAAAAGTAAAAAAGGTACAAGATATTTTTTATGTCCAATAGGCTCGGGTTAGCTACTTTTAACACTATTCCAAATTTCAAATCGATAGCATCAGTAGTTCCTGAGATATCTGGCTGTGACAGACGGACAGACAGACACAGACAGACAGACAGACAGACAGACAGACAGACAGAGTCGCACCATAAGGGTTCCTTTTTTACCATTTTGGTACGGAACCCTAAAAACGGAACTCTTGTAAAATCACTTTGTTGTCCGTCTGTCTGTCTGTCTGTCCGTCTGTCAAGACCGATTATCTTGTACGCGTGGAAGTATCAAACTGAAAATAAAACCATATAGTTACTCAGGACCCTTGAAGCTGAGGAAAAATCAAAGTTCTACGTTAACGTGAAAAAAAGATGCGGCTGTTTATGCACCAAAAACCGTGAATTTCGATACTTAAGGATCCAAAATTCAAAGGGTACTAACCGTTGACTGAGAACTACGAAATTTGACACTACAAGTATAGGGAAAAATCTGACCATTTGTTTTCAACACGATTAAAAATGAATTCTAATCTCACTAATACTGGTACGAAACAATAGCTTATAATTTAATGAACCCATCACATCTCCCGAATCACGCTGTATAGTGTGTATCATTGATTATTTTACAAGCACCAAAAAGTGCAGATGTTTATGAAACAAAACTCATTAATTCACAAAGATAACTCTGTTTCAAATCTCCAAGGGCCAAACAGAAGGCCGCGTGCGCCGACACGAACACAGATTGTATTCCCGATACGATAAGCGAGTGATAAGCTCGCCCTATAAGAAACGTGCTTCTTGCCGCAAAATTACGTGCCAGCTGGGTTAAAGGTTAATAGAACATTACTGCAGAGGCCGGGAAGTAAGGGGTAGTCGGCCGAGTACATCTAGATGGCCGGGCGACACTTTAATTCTGAAACTCGCCATTTGTATAATTTGAGCAGTGAATTAGTAATTTGTCTAATTTGAGCAGTGAAATGTATTTTGATCCCCGATTATGAAACGTTATTATACATATAATATAGTTTTTATGCCACACCTGGCCATAAAGTGAGCCTTATTCCGCACGCTGCGCGTGTAAGTGTAGACATAAAATGATGTACACAACACGGGAGGTAATAAAGAAAGCCCTCGATCGCATATTTACGTCCCTCGTTTGCAGCTCGGGCCGCAAACTTCTGCGATCTCGGCCTTTCTTTGTATTTAAATTCAAAAAACTTGTTTTTTTGCGTTTTATTACTTACTAGCATTTACCCGCGGTTTCGCCCACGTTGTTCCCGTTACTGTCCCAAGGGAACTATTTACCGAGATATAAAGTATCATATGTTTCAATCCAGGACTTGTTTTACTTGCATGCCAGATGTCAGCTCAATCCATCTAGTAGTTACCCCGTTATTGAGTAACAAACATCCAAACATCTTCACAAACTTTCGCATTTATAATATTAAGAAGGATAGGATAGGATTATAACACTCTTCAGTTATTTTTTTAAAAGATTTTTAATAGTACATTACTGCAGAGGCCAGGAAGTAAGGGGTGGCCGGCCGAATACATATAGACGGATAGTACACAAAAAAATAGAATTACAAAATGAAAAACTTTCAATTTTTTCACCAAAAACTGTTTGATTTTACCGCTAATATGTATATGGAATATTTTTAATGTGTTCGTATATTTTTTGCAATTTAAAATTATTGGAAATTGTTATGTTCATATCGATTTTATATGTATAAATAAAATGGAACCAAAAAGCAAATAGGTATCGCTTATAGTTTGCGTGTCACAAATAAATGTGGAATAGAAATTAAAAAAAAAACATCTTGGAGGCCTGCAATTTTGTATGAAATTACATTAAAGGCCTCTCGTCTAGCGACACCGGAAACGTGGTACTTCGCGCGCGGCCTATTATAAGAAACGTAGCGTCAATATTTAATTACATGTTTGAGAGATCGTATTCTGTAGGTGTTCATTAATTTTGACCAACCATGCATAGTCACGTAGAAGCTTTCCTTTAAATGAGATAGTTGCATGTGTAACTCACACCGTTCGGTAGTGACATGCTAATCACGTCTTCCTTGCGATATTTACCAGTGCATCGCTGCATGCTAAATATCCTGCTGTTGTGTTGTGAACACTAGCCTTAAGAGTCTTAAGACTTAAAGTACTGCATTGGATTCCCGAGCGTTGAAGGCTTTAAGCTTGTTGAAACGAGCCTTGAAGACCCAGGCGTTGAAAACTTGAGCGTTGAAGACTTAAGACTCGTTGAATCGACCCTTAATTGCTAAGACTGCCTTAAAGACTCGAGCGTTACAAGTTCAAGTTCAGAAAGAACTCCGGACCTTGAAAGCTTGAGCTTTTAAGATCAAGCCTTAAATAGGTACTCGTATTTTTTTGAGCTTTTATTTAGTAATAATTTACTAGTTTTGGACGTATTAAAGTTTAGTTTCTCACCCTCAATAATGGCACAACAATGCAAATAAAAATTAAATTGAAAAAACCTTGTTTCTATTATTTAAATTACGGTGACCCGAATTCATTGTCTGTGAGTGTATATTTTGAACTAGCATTTACTCGCTGCTTCGCCCGCGTTGTTCCTGTTACTGTACCAAAGGAACTCTTAACCTGGACATAAAGTTCCCAGTTTGGCCAGATCAGGACTTGGTCTACTTGCATGCCAAATTTCAGCTCAATCCATCTAGTTGTTACCCCGTTATTTAGTAACAAACATCCAAACATCTTCACAAACTTTCACATTCATAATATTAGTTGGATAATAGACTTGTAGTCTATAATGCAAAACTCTATTTCCCATCACTACGCTGTTAGCTAGTTAATATTCCCGGGGGTTTACCCGCGATGGTGTACGCAAATGAGCTTCTAGCGCGGGTGTTTTCGAGCTGCGAGGTAAACGGGTAAATAGATAATATTAAAGTTCTTTATTCTTCAATTTAGCGATAATCATGTGCACTATATAAACGAGCCACGATGGAGTGTGTCAAGTCTTGAGAGCATCCTTGTTTCCTAGGACGCATTTATGATAAGAAAGGAAGTTATTATGGAGCTTAATTAGATGTCTTCATCCGAGTAAATTTCCAGCTTTTTAACCGAGTTTAAATGTGACTATCGAAGGAAAATCCACCATTCAACGTGCCTAGCCTCACTCAGCGCGGCCCGGCATTGGTGGATTTTTTCCTCGCACACCGCTTAGCTACCTCGCACAGGTCCGGTGGAAACGCAGCCTAAATCGCGCAGTGCGGCACGTAGCGAACTCAACCACAATCGGGATGGAATCCCTCGCAACGTCTAGTAGTCCGATTAGAAAAGGAGAAAGGTGGGATTACATCAAACAAGCATGCAAGTAGACCAAGCCCTGGATTAAAACAGAGTGCTTTATATCCTGGTAAAGAGTTCCCTTGTGATAATAACGGGTATAACGCAGGAAAGCCGCGGGTAAATGCTAATCAGTAATAAAAAACACATTTTCATCACACTTGCTCGTAAAGGGTGTTATAACACGCGGGCTTATAGACCAGCTCGAGCCGATTTACCTCCCATGGGTTATAAAAATCTATAACTCCCACGGGAGGAAAAACTGTATGAAAATCTATAACTCCCGTGGGAGTTATGAGTTTAGTTTTAAAATATAGGACCTACCCGTACGTCATTTCAGACTAAGGAGGTTTCAAATCAGCCAAGGCTTATTTCACATCTTCAAAACTTGGCTACAAAACCAATTTTAGTGTATATAAAACTTATATGGTATATTTTACTATTATTTCAGTAGTTTTTGCAATTATTTTAATGCAATTAAATTAATTTACTTTAAAATATTATTTATTATCAAAATCGGTACAATCTGGCGGCATTGCCTGTCAAGTTTAAAAACTAAACGCAGTTCATAGCATTATCTGTGGAAGACTATATTGAAAAAGTCACGAAAAAGTTGACAGTTGAAGTTGTCTCTTAGCGGGTGCGTTTAGTTTATTTATGTTTTATTTTTTTTTCCTCGCAAATGTGATGAAAAACATTGTGTGTATCACGGGCAGTAAGGGGATTACCAACTCGAGTCATTAAAAGCCCTCCTCCTACGGGGTCGGGCGTCTAATAGACTCTCGTTAGTAATTCCCTTCTTACTACCCTCGGTGCACAATGTACTATTGTGATGGTTGAATCGAAATCGACAATAAAATCAGATCAAGTAATAATTTCCAAACGAAATAAAAAAGAATTTAATAACGTGTGACTTGACATGACAATATCGGAGTAATATGCCGTTGCGCTACATGTTCGGCACTCGTGAAGTAATATGGCAGAAAACAAACAAAACACTCGAGTTATCCCTCTGTTGAAGACATGCCACGTGTTATTATCGCTCCGATAGTCCTTCTGTCTTCTTCCTTGTCGTTATCACTCTTGACAGAGTGGTCGTGGTCATCACTTCAGGCGTTGGTGGCAAGCTTCACAACACGCCGCCACTCTCAGTCCTTCTGTAGCAGCCTATAAATTAAGACAGTATTACTTGCCATACCCTATAAATGTTGTTGTTGTCCAATTATACGTTTTTGCGGTATAAACGGCCATATCTTTTTTTTTTCACTTAAACCTAGAAGTTTGATTCTTTCACAGCTTCTAAGACTTGAGTATATGGTTTTAATTTCAACTCGGTACCTTCAACGTGTTCCTGAGATACAGGGTCTCTTGACAGACGGACAGACGGACAACAAATGATCTTATAAAGGTTCCGTTATTTCCTTTTGAGGTACGGAACCCTAAAAAACGTGTTACTATTGTTATAGTAAACGTTTTTTTCTACAATTAATACTATGAATAACGATGAAAAAAATACAGTATGATTTTTAACAATTATGGGATACAATATAAACCCCCCATTACAGCATCAAAGATTCTGCTTCTCTAACAAAACAGCAATAACAAACTCATTAAATGCATAATGAGCCGGGCTAGGGTCACGGGGACACGGGGACCACGGGGGGGGGGGGGGGGGGGGTCACGGGGGTCATGGAGGCCAGGTGGCCGGCCGTCTCCGGACGCTCCGTGATTTCATATTCATACAAACATAAATAGAAAGAGGGCCATCCAAACTTCATAATTGCGAGCCCCTACAAATGTACCTCTATTAAATTTAAAAGAGATTTCCTGTGAAATCAATTGGCGTGATAACACAGCATTCAGTTACGAACTTGCGACGTTGGCATAAAGTCTATAATCACTTGTACAATATGTATTTTTGATCCAGTGCTTGGCTTTTGTTCGGTATATTTTTGGACGTGATATCGCTGTTAACGGGAAATAATATTCCGAAATTGTATGGGTGCCTATTATGCGCGTCACAGACTGAGCTCAATATTATTATTAATATACCATAATACAGGGTGAAGCGCGAGACGTGAGCAGGATAAACCCTCCGGATTCAGTAAATTGTAAGCTACTGTTTCGTACGTATTAGTGAGATTAACGTTAATTTCTTTTTGGTGTAAAAAAAGTTTTGAAGTATCTCTACTTGAATACATCAAGTACCGATACTTTTCGAGTTGCCTGTGATTGTTTGTAAACGTTGACATCGCCAATATGACAATGAAAATTTACTTTCTTTTTTTATGTCATGGGAAAGGCAAACAAGCACACCGGTCTCCTGATGGCACGTGACTACGTAGAGTTGATTCTGCTCACGTGTCCCAAATCACCCTGTATATATTTTTGGCCTAGTAAAACATACCTCATGACGAAGATATTAAAATATCTCATTAAAATAGCTGCGTCGGTGGTATTTTATTGATTTATTTACATTTTCTCAAACATGCCATGAAATATTGACATTACGTGCCTTATAATAAGCCGAAAAGTACCTTGTTTCCGGTGCGGCTAGACGAGAGGCCTTTGATGGAAGTTTATACAGCATTGCCGGGTTAGGCCTGCAATATATATATTTTTAATTTTCCAATTCACATTTATTTGTCACAGCATCACAGCGTTAGGCCATTAAAAAACAATAAACGTTGTTTGCTATATTTTGAAGTTTTATTTGTATATTTAATTCTATTTTATTTTAATTCTACACTTTGTCTAATTTGCTTTTAGTGTCAATAAAAATTAAGCTTGATTTTTTGAGTGTTTTTAATTTATTTCTTTGCGTATTTGAGTAATCGTAATCTGTATGTATTCGACCGGTAACCCCTTACTTCCCGGCCTCTGTAGTAATGTACTGTTTTAATATAAGCGCCAACAGAAAATAATCAGACATGTAAAAGAGCCCTTAAGGCCTATTCGCAGAAATAAATGAGTTTGAGTTTTCTAACGTGTGTGTTTCATTGACACGTAGCAGTAGGTGGCACGAAACCTCATAACAAATTAAGAATAAATGAGCTTCATAATAAGACGACATCGTTATATCAAAAACCTTACCCACAAATACCGCACTCAATTTCAGTACCTAATAACGTTAGAACTTGACATCAAACAAACATTTATAAAGTAAAACATAAACAACCCAAAGCCACAGTTCCACTAAACTGGAGCAGGCACAAATTCGACGGAAAACAAACTGACGTAAGCCTCGGCAGGGCAACGACCTCGGCTTGAAGAGACGTAGGGTTCGCAATGTTACTTAAAAACAGAGTACATTAACAGTTATTATGCTGGGTGCTCTGGTGGTCAAATTGGTAAGGACGCTGGGCCGGAAATCCAGAGGTACCAGGCTCGAGTCCCGGTCTGGACCATAGGTGAGCGCCATTTAACTTTTCTATGTACTTTGATTTCTTATATCTATATATAAGGTGCTAACAAATTAGTCACGTATATTTTTACCCCTGATAGTACTAAGCTTTCTGAGTTTATTTATGTATAAAACAATAAACAAATTATGTGTGTTTTTTGGAGAAAACAAGGGAAGTAAGTTTGCTACGTAAAGCACCCTGTTAATGAGGTAAACAGTAATCAGTGATTAAAACCTCTTTGATTATCTTATGGTTACTGATTTTTCAATATGAATTAACTGACCACTTAACAGACAACCACGTCCACTTGACAGAAACTGTTCTTGTCAGTTAAATTAACAGTATTTTGGGCAGAATTTTAATTTATTTATTTTGTTCGGTAGATGAAAACCAAAATAATATATGAAAAGTTTTGTTTATATCTAGTTAATGTTAATTATTATAACGTAAAGTATCTTCTCTTAAAATATCGGTGACTAATTTGTTAACACCTTATATAATTATGTAACGTGTAATTTATCCGCATTACAAACTAATAAAGAAACATCTTGTTTCTTTCATATGGTAGTATTTATTATTCTGGAAAAAGGTACATCTAGTGATCCAAAGGACTCGAGCCTTTTAGCCCGAAATATTTAGCCTCGGAGCCCTTTTTTAGAGCTGGGCTGATAGAAAAGGCTCAGTTAAGTTAGTGACTTTAATAAGGCTCGAGGTAAGAGTTAGAAGAGTAAGTGGATAGGTGGGTAAGTGAGTATAGGTAGTTGGGTAAGTGGGTAGGTGGGTAATTGGGTAGGTGGGTAAGTGGATAGGTGAGTAAGTGTACAGGAGGGTAAGTGGATAGGTGGGTATTGGGTAGGTGGATAAATGAGTATAGGTAGTTGGGTAAGTGGGTAGGTGGGTAAGTGGGTAGGTGAGTAATTGGGTAGGTGGGTAAGTGGATAGGTGAGTAAGTGGACAGGGGGGTAAATGGATAGGTGGGTATTGGGTAGGTGGGTAAATGAGTATAGGTAGTTGGGTAAGTGGGTAGGTGGGTAATTGGGTAGGTGGGTAATTGGATAGGTGAGTAAGTGGACAGGAGGGTAAGTGGGTAGGAGGGTAAGTGGGTAGGAGGGTACGTGGGTAGGAGGGTAAGTGGGTAGGAAGGTAAGTGGGTAGAGGGGTAAGTGAGTAGGAGGGTAAGCGGGTAGCTAGGAGGGAAGGTGGGTAGGTGGCAGTGGCGTGGTGTAAAAGATGTCCTTGGGCAAGCCGGTGCAGATTTGGCGTATATTTTCCTTAAGAGCTGTTAAATAAGGTGCACAAATGCCTGATATTAGGCAAGCCGGTAGGAATCGAGTTCTTTGGACGCCACGCTACTGGTAGGTGGGTAAGTGGGTACTTACCCACTTACCCACCTGGGTAGGAGGGTAAGTGAGAGCAAGCGAATGATGAATAAATAAATATTACCAGTAACGCTTGCCAAACTTAGGATTTTGGCGACGTTAAATAGAAATATGGTATTGCCTCACACGCGTCGGTTCACCGTCATTTATTAACATAATTACGGCCGCACGATAGCGCGATGAATTAAAATAGCTGTGTTGCATGGAACCATGAACTAAGCGTGGTTAGTGCGGTGAACGCAGCGCTAAACTCATTGAGGCCATCGCCGCTATTTTAACCGACTTAAAATAAGCTATTTGGTAATTATTATAGTCTAGACTGGAGGTTATCCGCAAATTTGCAAAGAAACAATATATAAACCCCTTTTTGCTTCTGCGTGGTAAAACAGCATCATAATATGTGTTATTACAGAATGAAAATATAATACTAAAGAGGATGGCTGCGATTTTCTTTGTGTATAATTTTTACTTTTTTAATTTGAATGAAACAATGGGCGTGTCGTATTCAGCCTTAGTACTTTATAGGTCAAAAAATTGACTATGGCTGCATTTAGACGGGGCGAGAACTCATTTATGAGTTTGATTACATTGCGGGCTACCTAGGTATGATGAGTACAGTTGACCGATTAATCGCCGTAATACAATCAAAATCATATTATATCGATACCTTTAGACTCAAAGGACGTAAACGCCGTACGCCCTTTGAGTCTAAAGGTATCGATATGAGTTCTAGCGCCGTCTAAATGGGACCTACAGGCCCTTTGCGTGGCGATCTAACGTCAATTTATTCTTTCAGATGCGCTACACCACGGTTCGTAGCGTCAGTCTGGTAGCTGCGCTACGACTTCTCGTAGCTGTGCTACGAATTCCGTAGCTGTGCTATGCGTGCCAGCGCGCTCCGTTTAGAAATCAATTTAGTGATTAAGTGTAATGTTCCGAATTTAGTGTTCATAAGTACATAACGATATCAATTCTCTAAGAAAATAAGTTTTATTTAATGTTAGGGTATACATTATATAAAGCCGCGAAATATACAGTTTCTAAATTTTTTCAATGCCATGACTCATGAGAATGGCAAACGAGCACACAGGTCGCCTGATGTGAGTGACTTCTGAGGCCCATGAACATATGCATTCTTAATATTACAAATGCGTTGACGACCCTGAGGACTAAGATAGAATGCCTCTATGCTAGTAATTTCACCGGCTGTCTTATCCCCATACCCGAACACAACAGTGGGAACGCTGCTCTTTGGCGGCAGGTCAGTGGGTAAGACTGGTGAACTTGGGTTTCTGTAAGCTATATTATTGGATTGTTATATACATTTTTTTGATGTCGGTGCCAGTCTCGTACAACCGTTTCTCCAAGTTTTAAGGCGTAGTTTTTTGAAGTCGGTTTAATTTTTCTAAATTATTTTTTATCTCTTCATTTTATTAATTTCAGTAGTAATAACATTACGCTTTCCTAGTGACTGATACACACATTATTCAGTATCTTAAAAACTAGTAAACCGATTTTGATGAAGTTTGCGCAGTTCCCTGAGTTAGACTATACTTAGGCCAAAAAAATACAATTTTTGCAATCCGACTTATAGTTCTCGAGATATGCGCTGACAAACATACATACATACATACACTTACGTAATATGGTACATACGTTTAGAATTTGGTACAGAGTAACATGTATACATATAAAAACTTTGCAATTATGACAATATTACATACATCGCTCATTCAAAATCAGAACGTCACTATACAAAAAAAATTTTTTTGAGTTAACAACGCCATCTAACCCACGTGATTGAAAGGAATGCAATACAAATACACCTATCGCTCTCATCATCATCAATGGCCACTGCATCCTTGACGGATGATTGTTGCAACGCTGCGTTACATTTGTGTGTTTCGGTTGCAGCTTCGCTCCTATCCTAACCTATCGCTCTACCTCCATTTTAAATGACAGACTCTGTCAGTATGGCGAATAATGGAAATAGTCGTGCGCCTTATTGGAACAATTTTTTTGGATTTTTAAGGAGCGACATATGGGTCGAATTGATAACCTTTTTTTTTAACTCGGTTATTAAAATGAAGTAATAAAGAACATAAGTAGTCTCATGTTATCCCCCATTAAAGTGTGTACCAAATGTGGGTCACTAGCCCAGTGTTTGTCTTAACCATTTCTATTGAAGTTGGTCGGGTCCAAATCTAATTAGCAGTCAAAGGGCCCAACTTCCTCGTTCAAGAATAATATTAATAACATAAAACGTATTTCAATAAGTGGCTTCATTTGTATGGGGCGCGGCGCAGCCATTAAATACCCGGGCAGCGATAAAATAACAAGCGGGCCTATTTACAGCAGTGGAAGTACTTACAGTTGGTCGACGGGCCAGTTTGAGTTACAGACAGTGATGTTTGGGTCTAACAACTCCGTCACACCTTTCAGGGTGCGTAACAACGCACTTTCTTTACATACGCCGCTGAGCTCTTTGATAATATGAACCACTGGCCTACTGATATTTTAACTGTTAGACGAAACTGGGTTGTATTTGACTTCGATGTTTTAGAATTTAGGCGACATTGAAAGTTTCATGATGGGGTCGCTAAAGAGCGGTCTGACGATAAAATAACAATTGGACCTATTTAGTTCAGCGCTTTGGATATTTGGTGACATGATGTCACATGATTAAAGGAAAGATCGGAGGCAAGCGTGGAAGGGGAAGACCAAGCATAAAATAGAGGAATTATATAAAAGAAAAGTTTATCATAATTTCATTCAGTTCACTCATATGGCTCTCGATAGGGCCTGATGGAGAGAGCTCCATGACTCATTAGTTATAAAGACAAAAGTCTCACTCTTTAAAATAAAATAAGCAAAATTTTAAGAATGCGTAAGAATGCGTCAGAATGCTTTAATATGGATCGTACTCGCACAGACGTGCTATCGCGCGTCTATGTGAACACGTGTCGCGCGCTCTTTAATGGCCGAAGTTGGACTACTTGTTCGTCTTTATATGTACTTTGAGACTATTAGTCTCTTTTGCACTATATGGAACGGAAAACGGTAAATGGTATTTACCGTTTTCCATACATAACAATAAAAAAGGCTTATGAGGTGGCAACCGTTAATTTCAGTCACAACTGCACACATAAGTTTGTAATCCTATACAAATACATGCTATTACAAAGTTAGTTTTGCAGTTTAAATTGAAAAAAATGATAATTAATTACCCACTTACAAAAAGAAATGAGATCCCATCAAAAACAAAATCTCGTATTAAAAAGATACAAGTCTCGCAACGCAGTTCTCCTGCAACAAAAAAGTTTTGAGATGTAAAGTTAAACCAAATCAGCACCGGGGGGGTATCAACAGAACTCGATTTCCACCGACTTGCCTATTATTTAACCGTGGAGGAACACATTTTATAGATCTAATAATAGGCAAGTAGGTGGAAATCGAGTTCTGTTGATACCCCCCCGGTGCTGACTTGGTTTAACTTTACATCTCAATACTTTTTTGTTGCAGGCATGTTTTTTTATTAATTTAATTCGCTTTGCTTGTAATATTTTACAAACACGCACGTAGATTACGATACGCATCGTTCCTACTAGTAACATACTAAAAAAACTAGGACAAGGTATTAAAAATCCGGGACTATAACGTGTCATTCCGGGACACGGGACAAGGACGGTAATTCCGGGACAATCCCGGGTTTCCCGGGCATCTGGCTACCCCTCACCCTCCTATCAAAAAAAAAATCACAGCAACGTGGTTGTTTTTTTGTCGTGTGGGGGCGCTGAAAGTATTTTATCATGCCTAAGTGGGCGGCAAGTCAAAAAAGTTTAGGAACCTGTGGTTTAGTCAAAATAAACTAATTATTATATAAAGCTCATCGTCAGAAAGAAAGAAAGAAAGAAATACGTTTATTTAGCACAAACTTATTAAAACATTTACAAAATTAATATAATAAAAATAAAAAAATATGCTAAAAAGGTCGCCACTCAGCTTAATGCCACAAAGTAAATTACTTACTTCGCGACGCTGATTTTCAGTTACGCCTGTAGGTCTCTCAGTACTCTCAGTAGCAAATAGCTTATATAGGTACAGTATACATACATTGTTTTTTAACTAAACAAACCAATCATATATCTTCACCTAAACAAAACAATTACATTTACGTTTATTACTACAAACAATTAGAAGACTAAACTAAAATACATTATAATGATGGCGCTTTGCAATTTCGCATGCGAGTTAGCTTGTGTACATTGGCGTTAAAGAGTGTGTGTGAGCGCGTGTGTGTGTATGTGAGTGTGTGTATGTGTGTACGTATGTGTGCGCGCTGCTAGTATTGGGACTTCTGCTTGTCTATTAAGTACTTCTTGATACGCAGTTTAAAAGTCACTAAGCTGCCGGAGTTTCTTATTGGCGGCGGTAAGTCATTCCAACACTTCGTGGCAGCGAAGCGGAAGCTGCCACGAAAAGCAGCGGTACGGTGAGCGCGGCACACAAGTTGTGACGCGTGTCTAAAGTCTAAGAAAGCGTCCCGACCAAGTAGTTTAGTTAATTACCTAATTCTAATCTGATGACCTGCCTTGATAGTTCCTAATATTAATGTATTGTAATAACGTAGTATAAGTTCATAAATAAGCTCCTTGCATGTGCCCAGCCAGCACAAACCTTCTGAGTAAGTTTTCTTTAACAGCAGTCATAGAAACTAATTGCTGAATAAGACTACCGTAATTAGCTGGTTAAGCGCTTACCCAGATGTTATTCAAGCAGTTTGGGCACAAAATCATAGAGCTAATAGCTGTGTAATAGCAATGTAACAGTTGAATAAGTTTTGAATAATTGTACGACAAGCTGAGTATCTTCTGCATAAAAGCATTTTTTTCTTTTATGCAAGTATTACAGCTCTGTTATCCAGACGATGAATGATGAATGAACTGTATGCTTATGTCCTTCAAAGCTCAGATATTCAGATGATACACAGCGTTTTTATCAAGAAATGTCAAATTAAGTTGAAGTTGACAGATTCGAATACAAAAGTGCACGCATTTTTTTGGTGAGTGAATTAAATGGCGGAGTTATTAATGTCCCGGTAAGTAAATATTTTACCCTTATTGAATGCTTAAAGTGATAAATTGTAGGTGCGCATGCAACTTTACCGTGTATTTATATATACATTTCGTGTAAAATTTTCACGCGCCGACCTGATAAGCCGGGTTTTTAAGAAATAAACAACATTTCGTCTATTGGTTAGTTTTTACAAGTGAAATATTTTTATGTTGTATGCAATTTAAGGGTTCCAAAATAAACTTGGTATACTTTTTACAAGAATATTATACCGATTTCGTTATTATAATTGAGTATTCGAGTATAAAATTTCACATCAATTAATAGGTTATGTTATTCATTATGGCGACAATCATTATGAATAAAGCCTGCTGGCACAGCGGCTATTCGTCTAATGTCTACATAACAGGCCTTATGTCTCCACTTATTCAGTTGTTCTCTGGTTGAAAGTGGTCTGCACACAACATATTTTCGATAACTGTTCTATAATCATACATACTCGTACTATAAAACAAACAAAGCCGCATAAACGCTGACAAATGTTCCAGAATAGTTCTTCTAGCTTAAAAAATGACTACTTTTCTTAAATACCCAGCAAACTTCTGCATAAGAATCTGTCACTTTTGCTTTTACCACAGTTAGCTGCATATGACGGTAATTTCGTACTTAAAGCGGCATAAAGTAGTTATAACAGCTACCTTATTTCTGTTAAGTCACTATATGCTTTATAACAGAAACAACGCCTACTTTATACAGCAGCTGTGTAATTGTCTAGATGTGGTGTGTAATACAGCTAAAAGAGAACAGAACCTCAATTATTCAGCACTATGCTTGATAATGACATCTTATACCAGTGTTATACAAAAGGCTACACAAACTCTTGAGTAACAGGTCTTTTTTGCTGACTATTCAGCTTTAAGAAATAAAATCGGCATATTACAGAATTAACTCAGCTAATAGTGTTATTATAGCAAAAAAAAACTTTAATACAGAACTTGGCAATACAAACAGTTTCTATACATATATAATAAAGCTTAACCCTGCATAAGGTTAAATTATTGGCCAGTTATCCGGCTTGTGTGCTGCCTGGGTGACAATATTGTTTAATTATTGGAACAATTTGTTCCTATCTCTAAATTTGTATGCCACACGGCGAAGCATAGTGATTCCTTTGATAATGTAACACCTCTTGTACCTATGTCTTACAAATAAATATATGAATATGAATATGAATATGAAGTAATCTAAGACCCTTTTATTATTATTCCTTCCAAGGTTATTGCAGACTCAAAAATGGCCGCCGTCCATCGAAATATGATGTGGAACGATAGCTTTGAACAAAAATTACGTTGAAATTTGCACCATAACGCCCACATCCATACGTCTTATGTATTAATGGAGCCGATATAGTACATTACACAACTAGGGTGGTAATACAAAGAAAGGATGAGATCGCAGAAGTTTGCCGCCCGAGCTGCAAGCGAGGGACGTAAATATGCGATCGAGGGCTTTCTTTATTACCTCCCGTGTAGTGTACAAAGTCATTTATGACAAATATTAATATCAAGTTTGAGAAGGCTCATTTTCAAAAAGGTTGCATATCGTTTAAAAGACAAAAAATTGTGGTTACAAACCTACTCGTCAGTAGGTTTGTAACCAATCATAATTTTGTTTTCGTTAGAAATTCACTTGATACTATAGTTTTTTCTTCAAGACTCATTATTGTAAGTACTATTTCGTGGGGCCCATTTTAAGCGGCCGTTACGCTTCCATACTTATTATATTTCGATGCCACCGTCACGAAATACGGAGTTATTCTTTATTCGTCATCCACGTGCAATTAACTTTGAGAATTTTATTTAAAGCATCATTATTAAAACCCAAATAAGCATAAAGAGCCGGGAGCAATAAGTGCGTAATTATGTTTCCTTGAAAGCCTTGGCCGAGACAAATTCACAGCGACGGGGATTTGACAGACTTTAGGTGCCCGGGGGCCCAAAGACGGGCGCCGCGGAACCCGGTGGACCCCGCCGGAGTAAGGGTGGGTTTCCACTTACGCGGAGGTGGGCAAAGCGAGGGAAACGAACTGTGAGTTAACCAATCACAGTGCTCGAAAGGGTCTATATTGTCTCCCAAGATTTTTAAAAGTCAAAATCAAAATAATTTATTTCTGCAAGTAGGCCCTCAAGGGCTCATTTACATGTCTGATTCTATTCTTTTCTTTTAGGCTTCGGGTGGCGTTGGAAGAAACTCACTAGTTTATCTTTTCAAAAATATTAAATATAACAACTATTATGACATTATTACGTGAGATTTCATTAATACGTTAATTTAAACTTAAAACTACATTTTTAGAGATATAAACGGTCTCTAGGCGTCAAAGCCAGTCATAATATATTATTAATCATAATTACGGAATTATATTTTTTTTTTCTATGAAACCGTTAAGTTTTCAGAATTGTTATAAAACAAACATAACCTAACATATAACCTAAACCTATTGGAATGCGAGAGATTCAAAATATCTTGAAAAGATTACCGTTTTGGAAGACAAATACTCTATGACTTCCGATAATTATGACTAAGAATACATTTAGACTTATAACTTTATGGGTAACAAGGGGATTCCTGCTCCAAAATTTTCGCTCTGTATCAGTAAAAACAGCGTTGACGCTCCGTTGCTCTCCGCTCCACCCAGCTCCGAATCAGTGAATACGGACCTTAACACTTGGCTGTCAGATTATTTGATAATTCTCTTTGCTGGGACATTGTTTTAATAATGTTTCAACAAATCTGACACAAGAAAAAGTCGAAGATCATTACGAAGGGCTTTTAATTAGGGTATTTCTGATAATTTTATTTTAAAACAACAAATGTGACCCAAGGTTTGCCAACGAGCAATGGAGCGCAGTATACTGGATGTTCGAAGAGCGGATCGCATGAGAAACACCGACCTGCGCTCCAGAACTGGAATCATAGATGTGGGAGCGAAGGCTGCCAAACTCAAGTGGGATTGGGCAGGGCATGTCTGCCGAATGCATCCGGAATGATGGGCTAAGGCAACTACTGAGTGGATCCCACAAGACGGCTACCGGAATAGAGGCAGATCGAGATGGCGGGACGACTTGGACACATTGGCGGGAGGATGTACTGAATAGGGACGACTGGCGGAAAAGACGGGAGGCCTTTGCCCAGTAGTGGGACACGTAGACAGGCTATATATAAAAAAGTGACGTTCCACGGGTAAATATATAAGATGGTAGATATACAGGGTGGGAGGGACTATACCGACATACTTTAGCCATGAATTCCTGATGGTGTGACGAGTAAATAATGTTATATCAACATGGGTCGAATACCTATTGTCATTTTACATTAATAATTTTATGGAACAAAATAAATCAGTAAATTCAGCCCCTCGTTATAAACATGTCCTTACTGGAGAAAAAGTTATCAAAAAGAAAAAAAAAGCTAAAATGGAAACGAAAGGTCAATTTTTTGGCCTCGTAGTCGCTTCCATCAAGTACTGCGAA
Source organism: Eudemis profundana (assembly GCA_947034925.1). Classification (NCBI taxonomy): domain Eukaryota; kingdom Metazoa; phylum Arthropoda; class Insecta; order Lepidoptera; family Tortricidae; genus Eudemis; species Eudemis profundana. The sequence continues at coordinate 441,430 of OX344812.1, forward strand.
GGTTAATTGCTGTTTAGTTAAAGGATTTGAAAAAATTGTAAAATTATCTTAATCAAATTTATTAGGGCTTGTTACACACTTGGGAGTTTTCATTTAAAAAATAATGAATATCTCTGAAAGTAAGCGTTTTTCGACTATACATCACATAACTTTTTTTACTCCTAATAGTTGTTAGAACCTATAGTTAAAGTTTGTCGGTATAGTCCCTCCCACCCTGTATAAGATGTAATGTTTTCAAAAAGTGGGCGTTATGGGCTTATGGGGTAAATTCAACGTCAGTTTTGTTAGGCGACCCGTGATATTCCCTGTACGGGAAAAAAAAAGTATTACGTTTTCTTCCGGCCACAAAGTGGGATTTTCTCCCCACACACCGGATGGAAAACGCCGCTTACGGTCCGGGGTGACGTAAAAAATATGTTGAAGGCTAATTTGCGACACAATGAATTTCTCTGTCCGTCGCAGGGTTAACTATTGACCTAACTAATGGCAACTAATTATTCTTCCGAACCTTGCAGATTAATGGGCGCTGAGGCTGCGCGGTCTCTGTTTACTGGATACTCTGAGCCAACGGCAGTGATGGGCATTATTCGATTGTTTTTATCCGAATAATTATTCAAAAAAACAATTTCACGATTTCTAAAGTATTCGTAGTCGAGCTTGCGGCGCTTGCGGTGGAGACTTTGGGACCCTGGTCAGCCGATATGACAACCTTCATGAGGGCCCTGTCACCGCAGCTGGTACATTCCTCGGGAGATCCCAGAGCTGGCGCATACCTCTCGCAAAGTATTGCCCTGGATATTCAGAGAGGTAATGCTGCCAGCGTATTTTTTTTATAATATTCTTATTTTAGGTATTTTAATTTAGGTACTTTAATTTAATTTTTAGGTCTATTTAGTGTTAGGTATTTTAAATGTTATCTTGTTTTTCTTGTTCTATTATATTATCTGTGTGTACTTAATAAGCTTAACGTAAAATTTCACAATTTTTTTTTATTCGCGAATAAATTATTCATCCACTTTTCAAATGACGAATGATTTATTCGTTATTGTATTCGGATAAATCCACGAAAAATATAAAGATTTTTTTGGTTATTCCATTCAAATAAACAACACGAATAATATTTAAAATGACTCGTTTTAACTGTATATTTGTTCTACCTCATCGAAAATTGTCATTTTGGATAAACTCAACCATCTCAGGTAGTATAATAAACAAAAGATTAGCGTAAATAACGGATTAGTCACACACAAACTTTAACTTTCTAGCCTGGCTTGGAAAGAGAAACCACATTTACTTATTAGTTATTTATTTCTGAGCAAATCTCACTACGCATAATAATTATTCGTGGCAATTCATTCGACGAATAAATTATCAACGAATAATTTGGTTATTCTTATTCGTTTTCCGCAATTCGAATAAATGTTGCCCAATTCTGCTGTGAGCCATCCATCAGGAGCGGACTTTTTCGAGCAACAAGTCCAGTGAAGTCGGGAATTAAGAATGTTGGTAACCTACTCGCTTGGGGGTATATAATGAATCACGATACCATGACTTCTAATACCGATTACCGGTATTATTTATGTCTTTATTTATTTGTCCTTTGTCCTGTCCTGTTTTGGTCCTTACTAAAAATACCGATATGATAACTCAAAATCTAATACTATACTTAAATTCAGCCCATTTCAGCGTCCGCGCTGTGTCCTTTTGCGATACATAATACGTTCGATATTAAAAAACCATCAAATACAAAATAAGATAATTCGTCGTAGAAGATGGTGGATCTATCGTAATAGAACTTTGTACGCAGAATGTAAACACGCACTGCCGCTCGCGCTGCCGGTCGTTTGACTTCCGCACCAAAAACCTCTCTTTTGGGGAGCGCCGGGCAGCGCAAGTGGCAATGGCAGTGGCATGAGAAGCATCGTGTTTACACACTCGTTCTGTCCACTTTCCAGTTCATTTCGGCTAAATGTAAATGCGGCATAAAAATACAGCAAATCCCAAATAGATTAAAATAATAACTAGAGGTGAAGTCAAGCAAAAAATGACTTAATAGTAATTAAAAATAAAATTAATAAAAAGAATACCCCGTCCAGTAACGCGGCCAGCGAAATGGGGACTATGCCGTAGGTAGACCTACCTACGGCATAGTCCCCATTTCGCTGGCCGCGTTACCTCTCTGTACCGTGAGAGCGCTGACCTTGGGGTCCGGTATTGGAACATGAAAGAAAGAAAGAAAAAAAAATACGTTTATTCATGACAGCACAAGATAAAAACAACAAAAAAAAATATTATAAAAGAATGATTGCCAGAAAACGCTGCCACAAAACGATCCCACCTCAGCATAATGCCGACCTAAAAGCCGCGCTGGTGTTCCGGTGGAACCAAGCGGGGGCGACGTTATGCCGAGAAAGTCGCATGACCTGTCCAGGACAGACAGACAGAATTATACATTATAAGTTGCATGTGTATTAATTTAAAATACTGATATTTCAATACCAGGTAGTTAGAGCAGGTTCCTATGCAAGAAAACGTAAGTTTGTCTCGCAATTAACTAAGTCAAAGTCAAATATTTACTACGTGGATGAGCTTAGTTTGCACTTCACAGTTACCAGGTAGAAACGCGATGCAAACCCCCCGACCCCCGGCCGATGACCTGCCTATCAATCAGGGTATCAATTAGCAGCGTCGGCAAACAGCCGGCGGGGCGTCGGCGGCCGATTGACTGATTGGCTGATTCATTTATCGCCTAATCACTTTCAGCCCGCTGCCAACTAACTTGACTTCATAAAAACGTATTTTTTAGGTTAGGTATACCTACTAGCTTTTCCCGGGGCTTAGCCTGCGTCATTTCTTTTTTGTGGGTTTGAAAAAACGGAACCCTTATAAGATCACTCGTGCGTCTGTCTGTCTACCACAGCCAATTTGTTCTGAAAGTGGACTGATTGAGTTGAAAATGCGCGCACATATTAGGAAAAAAAATGCTGCTATTATACTGTGCCTGAAACGTGTCGCCGCGTATACGTTGCGTCAGCATCTTTTGAGCCGCGATTTGCTCGTAGCGTTATATAAACGGAATTCTTTACTGTGTTATAAAGTATGCTACCCTATGCTTCAATCCAGGACTTGGTCTATTTGTAGGCCATCATCTCTATCCATTTAATTGTTACCGCGTTATCTAGGGGCACGGCAGTGCCCCCGTCAAGTCGAGCAAAACAAAGGCACGGCCGTACCATCCTTTTCTCGAAGCTATTCAGGCCACTTTCAACCTCCTGTAATTTTGTGCTGACTAAAGCTAGAACCCTGAATTTTCAGGTATATATAGGGCATATAATATGACTTAGATATATTTTCAATAACATTCAATTTGGACTTGTAGCTTAAGAACTATTGCACGTCAGAGTTCCTTAGTTTTGTCACACTCACTCGCTGATCATCATAATTCTAAGGTACTTCTAACAGACCCACAAGCTCCAAATCTTAAGCATAATTCGTTTTAAGCCAAGTCATACGAAACCTAAAAATATTGCAATTTCAGTCACAACTGTACAATCCTAAACAAATACATGTGATTACAAAGTTACTTTTGTAGTTCAATTGGAAAATAGAATGTAATGGAATGTAATACATGAAGGAAGAACACTTACAAAAAGAAATGAGATCCCATCAAAAATATTACATATAAAAAGATGCAAGTCTCGCAACTCTGATCATCTACAACAAAAAAGTTTTGAGATGTAATATTAAACCAAGTCAGTACCAGGGGTGTCCACAGAATTCGATTTCCACCGACTTACCTATTATTTAGCCGTGGAGGAACACATTTTATAGTTCTCAAATAAAGAATCCTCCTCGGTTTAATAATAGGCAAGTTTGTTTTGCTTGACTTGGCGGGAGCACTGCCGTGCCCCCAGATTTATATGCAATATAAATGTCCCGCCGGTCAACACGCGCCATTCAGACGATAAACGGGAGCAAATAATAAAACACACAAATATAAGCCCCGCTAATGAGCAAATACACATACTCGTACATTGTACAAATATCATTATTCGTATATGACGTACACCGGCCATTCTCACGAAGTATGTCTGCGGTCACCTAATTACCGCGACGCTGTTTTCATGCTAAATGTATGGAGACGCGGTAATTAAACGCAGTCATACTTTGTGAGAATGGCCGACATTTTGCTTTATTGAAGGTTACTCGAAACGGTCGGTACACCATACAAACATAGTTCCCAGTGCGCTATGACATGGGTTACTTCAAGAAACGAGTAAACAGGGCTCTCAAAGATCGGCAACGTATAGGTAACACCTCTGGTGTTGCTGATATCCATGAGCGACGTTGACTGCCTTCCATCAGGCAGCTCGCCTGCTCGTTTGCCACTCACACGAATATTTGCCCTCACCAGGATTTGAACCCGGAAACTCTAGCTTCTCGCGGTCACTCCCACTACGCTAAACAAGTCAATTACACTACAAGATCCGTAATGTTTCCTTTCACAAAAATATTCAAAGAAACACTTACTGTGATAAAATGCCAGTGAGGCAGTTTCTTTCAACCGTGACCTACTTCGGGCAGACTCCGGCCTGTTGCAAAGAAAAAGTTATGAATATTAAATGTAGTTGGTTTTTATATTTGTGCGAGTTAATTTAGTAACGATTTCATAAAAAATCTCCAGTTGGTTAGTTACATTTTAAATATAATTCACAAAAACCAGATTTTCTAAGCTCTCATTTCTACTTTAATTCGCCTTTTGACTCGATTATTTTGTGTCGTAAATCAATTCTACTATTTGTGAGGAACAAATATCTATATGACACCTAATACATTTGTATAAGTATAACAGCCACAAATTGTAATCAAAAGTAGCAGATCGCACTGAGCATTGAAAACGCTCTATACAAAACGGGAGGAACCTATGACGTCATCGGTTCCATCGCTGTAAGTTGTATGAAAAAAATAGCATTTTGCCATTTTGAGCACAAAAAGTGCGTTTAAGCACATAGTTGTCATATATTTATTTTTTCAGTGTTATTTAAGCATTCCAAAATTGACTTTAATGTTTCTTTAAGACGATTATTTTTTTTTTTTTTAAACTTTGTGGTCTCATAACTTTATATATTTTTTATACATTTTTGGTATATTTCTTTTGTGTTATGATAATTTAGTATTTTCCAATCCATGTGACTATATTATGTTGTAAAATTCAACATTAGTCAACATCCGAATTCCTAAAACTCTGCCAAAGATACGTTACTGCCACAGTTATTAGCTTAGTTAGAGCAACGCGGACTTCGTGGGGAGTAATATTTCCCCTCTGCTAAGCAATTTGCGCCAGAGATCATATTCGTTCTATAAAACTAGTTGCAATTGGATTAGTCTTCAGACTAAATCTAGTAACTCACCTGAAGAAATCTCCGTGAATATGCCGAATTGTTCCGTATTTCGCTGCAAAAGGTGATCTAACACGTCAAACGTACAAAGAGATGGTGTTTCCTTTCACAACTAAAGAATTTAGAGTCACATTATTATTTACTTCCTTTAAAACATATAAATTACAAAAAAAATATTTGGCATTATTTTATTTGAAGTTTGTTTACTAGTTGACAAACAAGCAACCTCACGTTGCCATGGTGTTCTGCTAAACTTATCAATGGCGTGCGTCACGTCATTACACTATTTCAATGTAAAATGTATCTTTGTGAATGTGAATTGGTCAATGTGTTGTTTTATTTGTTAAGTGTTAGTTTCGTAGTAATATACGATTTTTCATGTATGCGAGTGTAAGTGTGCGTTATCTATATATGTAAATGTGAACTTATATCTGTTAAATAAACTTTTACGATACCGGTAAATTCCGGTAACGATAAAACAGCATTAGTATCAGTATCTTGACCTCATTTTTACGTCATCCAGCACCAAAAGCTCGACCCCTGCTAATGACTCAAATTATTGTTGATGTGGGCGAAAACGAAGCGCGTAAGGACTCACCGTTCCCGAGGATTGTTACGAACACCAATACAACAATCCAATTTACATAAACCTCTGCACATGTTTTGGTTTTGAGCGTTTTCCAAAAATAATACCGGGGTAGCTACTTTCTCAAAATATAGACTTTTGAGGTTTTTCTGGCTCAGAATCGTTAGTACATTCGAACCTTATACGTAAAAAAAAGTGTCCCAAAATTTGTATGGGATTTTTGTCTTTCCACTACGTCACGTTCATACAAACACTATGCAAAATGGTGACGTAATGGAAAAAAATGGGACACTTTTTGTACGTATAAGGTTCGAAAATACTAACGATTCTTAGCCAAAAAAACCTCACAAGTCCATATTTTGAGAAAGTAGCTACCCCGGTATTTTTTTTTGGAAAACGCTCTTTTACGACTCATCGTCAACAGATCATTTACTTATACGTTCTAAGTAGTAAACAAAAAAAAACGAAAACAAGACTATCGATATCAATAAATGTCAATAAAAAAATCGTCTATCTCTAGTACTTGTTAGACGTTTGCCCTCTAAATTCCGAGGTTTGGTAATCTAGGTTATTCCATTGGTAACCCAAATAAAAGGTAAACCGGTTCATAAATACATCACTCGTGCCCGGCGACACGTGTCGGCCGGTACTCGATCACCCAATCACGAACCAGGGCGGTTCAACCACCATGTTTGCCTTTAAACCCGACCAACATACAGTAAAAAATCAAACAGCGGATTTAATAAAAGAATCCTTCACATATTTAATCCCACTTCTGATAGAGTTGGAAATAGGCAGCAGTAAAGAAAAAAATTCTTAATATACAAAATTCTAATGTAAAATAGGAAAAATAATATAAGTTTTTTCGTCCAAAAATAAACAATAATCCCACTAATATTATAAATGCGAAAGATGGTGAAGATGTTTGCATGTTTGGATATTTGGATGTTTGTTACCTAATAACGGGATAACAACTGGATGGATCAAGCTGAAATTTGGCATGCAAGTAGATCAAGTCCCGGATTGAAACACAGGATACTTTATATCCCGGTAAAGAGTTCCTTTGGGACAATAATGGGAACAACACGGGCGAAGCCGCGGGAAAATGCTAGTGTAAAATAATATTATATTGACTCGACCGATCGAGTGCTATAAGCTAGTCAGTTGACTCGATCTAATCACCAGGCGCGGCGCGCCCTGCCATTTAACGTTTCGGACAAAAACACAGGATGCCAAATTTATAAAAACCGGTCACGTGCGATTCGGACTCGCGCACCTAGGGTTCCGTACAAACCCGTAAGTGGATACGTGAATACTTCATGATAGACTGTATGGCGGGACAAACTTAACTTTGCTATTGTAAAACTGTTGTTCCCATACATTGACATAGGTCGTGGTTAGTTTAGTAGCAGCAAATAAGGTTGTGTTACGATTTTTGCGAATTACTTAAAACTATGCAATTTAGGAAAGCGGTAATATTTTTCCTGTAATATTTAGGATGATATTAATAATTGGTAATATTTTCTGTTCAGTAACTTAGTATTTTTTAACGATTTTCGTCCTAAATAAAAAATGACATAATTAAGAAATAAATTTAAAATGGTTCTGGATTCTATAAATGGGTCGATTGCAGAAAAAATGTACCTTTTACTTTTTTTGTCTGATCATGGTGTGCTTTATACCATTTTACTCAGAATCATGAGCTCTGACAAAAAAAAATATCAGTTTCGTTACTATTTTCCCCTATATTTAGTTTGAGCGTAACGAAACTGAGATTCAAAATTTGTACGGAAATTTCTGGACATTTTGGACAGATTTTTTTTTATTTAATAAATTAAAAGTGCTCATGATTCTGAGTACAATGGTATAAAACACACCATGATCAGACAAAAAAGTAAAAGGTACATTTTTTCTGCAATTGACCTTAATTAAGCCCTTTCATTTGATACCCCACTTTATTAATAGCACAACTTTAAACGTTCGACCTCCTATTTAAAAAAAAACAAGTATAAGATTTTTACTATGTCCAGTAGGCTCGGGTTAGCGATTTTTAAAACTATTCCAAATCTCAAATCAATAACAGCACTAGTTCCTAAGATACTGTGACAAACGGACATACGGCGATAAGGATCGGCAACACGGACGTGATGCCCCTGGTGTTGTAAGCGTCCATAGGCTGCGGCGACTGCTTGCTTACCATCAGGTGGGCCGTATGCTTGTTTGCCACCCTAGGTGTATAAAAAACATACGGACAGACAGACAGTGTTGCACCACAAGGGTTCCTTTTTTAGGGTTCCGTACCAAAATAGTAAAAAAGAAACCCTTATGGTGCGACTCTGTCTGTCTGTCTGTCCGTCTGTCACAGCCAGATATCTCAGGAACTACTGCTGCTATCGATATGAAATTTGGAATAGTTTTAAAAGTCGGTAACCCGACCCTATTTGACATTAAAAAAATCTTGTATCTTTTTTACTTTTTTTTAAAGGGGGACGTAATGGGAGTTAGAAAATGTAATGTTGTGCTATTGTATCAAATGGGGTATCAAATGAAAGGGCTTGATCTTTTAATTCCAAAGCTATTTTTTTTGGTTTATCATGTACTTTTGGATTTATGACCAAAAACGTTAAAAAAATACCATTCCCCCCCTATTATCTTCGAAGGTACTGAACAGAAAAATCTGTAATAATTACCAATTATTAATATCAACCTGAATATTACAGGAAAAATATAACGGTCTTCCTAACTTTAATATTTTTTTAGAAATTTACAAAAACTTTAAATCCATCTAGCGGAGAGTAGCAAAACTAAGCGATGGCCTGCTTCAGATTACAGAAAAAATATCTATTAAATACAATCATGACTCATCAGGTTCTAAATATTACAGAAAAAATAAAACGGTTTTCCTAACTTGCACTGTTTTTTAGAAATTTGCAAAAATCTTAACATATACTTATTTGCTCCTACTAAACAAATCGACATATTTACAGTTTTTCTTGAACTATTCGCGTATCTTACTTATGAGTTTGTACGGAACCCTCGGTGCGCGAGTCCGACTCGCACTTGACCGGTTTTTACCATTTTGGTACAAAACCCTAAAACATATCTCACTTCTGATAGTGGTGGAAACATTCTACCCCACTTCTGATAGCGGTAAAAAGAATAAATCAAGTAAAGAAAAGAAGCGATATTCATTGATCTAAATATAAGACAGTCACATTTTACGAACATACACACAATGGTGATATTTTCAAAAAATCCATCACATCGCACTAATATTATAAATGTGAAAGTTTGTGAAGATATTTGGATGTTTGTTACTAAACAACAGGGTAACGGCTGGATGGATTAAGCTGAAATTTAGCATGCAAGTAAATCAAGTTCTTGATTGAAACATACGATACTTTATATCCCGGTAAATTGTTCTCTTGGGACAGTAACGGGAACAACGCGGGCGAAGCCGCGGGCAAATGCTAATCCATCCATTATTTAAATAAACCTTCGTCATGTCCAAAGGACGAAACATGGCAGTAAAATGAAACCTACTAATGTCATTTATCATTATTACCTTTTTAACGTAATACGACATTGCATTAATATCTCGAGTCAAATGCAAACTCAGCGATAAAATAAAAGAGTAGAAGGGCCCCTCAAAGAGCAGGATAAAATTGTAAACCTTATTTCTGTAAATGTATTTTCTAATTTAATTTTTAATGAGCCGTACTTTGAGTCCATGAAATCGGTTTAGATTCTTAGAAATATGTTTTTAATCTTACTAATATCAGTGCTCTATATTGGGAATTCACTGATCTCATAACAACAAAAACTTTGCATTAAATATGAGTGTCAATAGATGTGAGACATAATTGAATTAGCCTTCATTTTCTAGATACTCGGCATCCAATAACTATTAAAAAAAAACGACTTAAACTATGGTCGCCTATTTTATGCTATACGCGACGTCTGATGTCTGGGTTTATTGGAAATATTCGTTTCTTTCGATTTTTTCGGAAAATTAGGGTGGTTTTCCTCCAGCACCGGCAGGGCGAGACGAGACGAGGATTGAATTGAAATTTGTATGAAATGACTTAGTATTATTAGCTTGTCCGATTAAAAATGAAATAATAAACCAAAGAACGAAAAGAACGGAAAATATTTTTGTATGGAGAAAATATCGGTATCTGACCCCTGAGGAAAATACATGCTGGCTACAAATCGATGGCAATAATCCCTGGAACGAACGACCAGACATCACTAGCCGGCTTATTTCAAGCTCCAAGTAGCATCAAACCGGAGTCTCCAGTGTAACGGAATCTTTTGAATATGCCCCAGTTAAGGCCATATTTCAATGGAACCATTTATCAGTTTAGGTTTGTCTGAAGCTCGAGCAGTACTTAGAGAAGTAAATACGGGTAGAAGTTACAGCTTTGTATAATTTAAATAAAACAAAAATATAGCTAGCACTAATTGTCTAACACGTTGTCATATCGCGGATTAGCAAAGCAATATTTTTGTTTTAATTAACATGGATTTCGGCAAAGTAACACCTGATTCAACGATTTGTATAATTTAGTTTATTGGTTTTGCGCTTTTGTAATAAGGTGACCTCAATTCCTCGCATCTATTGACGCGGATTCACCTTAAGCCGGTCAGTAAAAGCTGTATGTCCAACCAATAAGAGTGAAATAGTACATATTACTTACCAAGGCGGTAAAACAAAGAATGCCTCAGGTCGCAGGTATTATATGCAAATATGCGATCTGAGTTTTTCTGTATTACCGCCCGTAGTGAGTACGAAATGTCAAGTTCCCCCAGGCTAGGAAGTGGGATTTTCCGCACGCGTAGCGGGCAGTAATTTCCACTTTATGGCCAGGTGTGACGTAAAATACACTGTTAGGCTTGGCAATCAGCGCCGAGCTAAGCGAAGCCGAATGCACTTCATAAACGTTAACGTTAAAGAGGCTTTCCTTTGGTTAAATATAATTATATTTGGAGAACAATAAATGATAAGAGTGGGAAACTTATACAGGGTGATTTCTGGGTCGTGATCCCGGACCAGTTTTTCTGATTCTATAACTGGTCAATAATATCTTATGATAGCATTTGATCAAAACAGCATTAATTAAAATTTTCTTATTTTCAAGTAAAATTAATCTTAAAGTAAGTAAATCATGGTCACCCTATGACTTTTGACATACACAGTATGGGAAGCGACAAGACGTCACATTGAGTAGGGTGACCAAATTTTATGCAAAAATGTTTTTTTCTACTTATAATCTGAAAAATAAATACAAATATTGGTGTTAAGAAATTAATAATTAACATCATTAGGTTCATCTTTGAATATTGTATTATGCCTTATTTTCTTGCTCCACGACCCAGAAATCACCCTGTATAATATGATAAAATTCGGCCCATGTGCAAAATTTATCGCATTTAAGCATGTAAATCCTAGTATCACATGCTATCAGAAGTAGGCTGAAAAGATCCCACCTTCTTCATCCCGCTTCTGATGGCAGGGCCCTTCAGCGGCCAAATCTAAAAATACAACTAATCAAATGAGCCAGAAGTTTCGTAACATCCAAGTTTGCTGTATTAATTAATATACTTGTGTTCGGTGCAATATCCAGCGAAGGTTTCAAGTGTTCGCTCAACTTGAATTAGCTGCGGGTATCACATTTTTCTCGACGTCCCCGTTTTAATCTAAATACCTAAGCGCCGCCCGCTGTTTTCCTTCAATCGCGAGACAACTAACTCTGTTATTTTCCAATTTCCCCCGTAATAATAAACGCGTAATTAATAAGCATATTTCCTTAGCTCCGCAAGATGAATCGCTTATTTTTTGAAAATTTAAGGAAAACATTTGACAGGGCTCGCAACGCGATATAAATTGCATTGTTGTTTCTTTGGATTTTTGCATTGAGCGGACCACATTCTGCCAATCAAGTATAGTTTTTAATTGGCAATTTGAGCGGGACTTGCCGTCGAGCTTAGTTAGTTGGCTTTGCACTGGAAACAAAAGACTGACGGCTGTCATGAACGGACGAATGGATTTTTCATCTGTCGGGTAGAGATGGGCTACACGCGGGTAGATTGGGTATTTACCAGTCGTATGCCCGATTGAACCCGTTTCGCGCCGGTTATTCGATCGCAGTTGATTTTGCTTAGGGTGCGCACATTTAATACAAGAGGTGTTTAGGATGATTTTCTGACGCCGCCTTCCTCCTGGTGAGATGTCGTGAGATTGGACATGACCCTCCACTAATCAAACGTAAGATTTTTTGAAATGTGTATTTCTTGTGTAGCATCGGATTTAAAAAAATACGGTTTTATTCTTTTTACCCGACTGCGGCGAAGCCCAAAGGAGGGTAATGTGTTTGACCTGTATGTATGTATGTATGTCCGCTCCTGTGTCCGCTCGTAACTACTCAACGGCACAACCGATTTTGATAAATGATACATCATTGGATTCGTCTTGATGGCGCGAGTGTCACTGGGTATGAAGTTCGTTAAAATAAACAAAAGGTGGATTTTATGCACTTTTAAAGTGCACCGCGGTCGGGTTTTTTTTAGTAAAAATATTTAGTTATTAGTACTTCTGTTTAGTAAACAATCGTAGTGCTACTTTGCGGCGTTGCTATAATATGATAAATATTGTTGTTTAAAGCCAAGTTTATATTTGTGTGACGTGACGTGTTGTGACGCATTGTTTGTAGGTACTACAGTGTTGTGACGTCACAACACACTAGTGTGAACGTTACCACACTAAATGTAAGAAACCGAATCCGATCTGATGCATCATAACACGTCACATCAGTCAAATATAAACCTAGTTTAAGATTAAGCAATATTTTAGTAAAGTAATTTAACCCTGTCTTTGGGAAAAATACCTACATACATAATACGTAAAATACCTAAGTACATAATTTGCCGAGTCACATCACGATCAGTGCATATACTGGACGACTTAGCAGCATCAAACCTCAAACCAGGGACGTGGCAGACTCCGTAGGGGGCGGTGAAATTATTCGTACCTACTTCTTTTTAAACGACCGGTGAGATACAGCTAAAAAGCGAGACAATGGAAAATTGGGGGAGGCCTTTGGCCAGTAAACGGTTTGTTTATATATCTATTTATTTATGTACGTTTATGGTTGCTCGCGCGGTTATTTATTTTTGGTACCTAATTAGCTCTCTCTTTTGTTACCCTTCGCACTACTTCTTTTCTGGTTTATTTTTGTATCAATTCCGCTACCAAATGGTTGTCTGGAAGAGATCGCTTTTTAGTAATTAGACCGCCTGTTGTCTACCTTTTGAAATTGTTTTAACTGTAGTGTCTACGTAATGTGTATTGACAGATTGGTAATGTATATATTATATATAAATAAATGTATAAGGACGGTTGGTGGGAAGCTTCCGAGTGTCAGTGTCAAACTACACGTAGAGCAAGATGGTCGCTGTCAATCAACCGGCCCGGGTACGGATACAAACTGTGTTTCATTCCTTTATTCCTGATATCCTTAGTGCTGAACGCCACAATGGCGACGAGGATGGGATGGAGACCGCTGGGCGAGTAAAGTAAAAGCAAACTTGACAATATACTAATTTTAATGAAGGAGCTTACAATTATTATTGATGACCGTACGTGCTAACAGATTTATAGTAGAAGAGGCTGGTCATATACCAGCTTAGGTTTATATAGACCCTGTGTGAGCGACATCTATTAAGATCTACCATAACAATCTTCAGACTTAACCAGTAAAGCTAATGAACCAGGTAGATAGTTTGGAAAAGCTCCGATAGGGGTCGCTACTGTTCCCATACAAACAGTCTACACCTACCAGGACATAGTGGAAATCAGCTTAAATTGGTAATATAGAAAGCGGCCCAAATGGCGCCACATAGCTTGGAACTATCTATCTAGTTATATTATCCTAGATATTTATGTTACTCGTTAACAATAATTGCACCTTGCGATATTGTGTTACTTCTATTCAATAACAAAATAAGAATAAATAACAATAAAGCTAAGAATACATTAAGCTATATTACTTATTAGTGATTAATTATTTTGAACAAGCGGTAAATTTAAATGTCGCACTTACAATATCTCTGTTTACCCCAAGGGTAGATTAGGGGAGAATGCGTACTTTCTTGTATTCGGAAATTAAGTTTAAAGAATAATGATAATAAATTATATCTATGTAATAAGGGCCCTAGTGGCATGGTGCCATAGATGCTGGCAGCATTTTCTTGTCGTAACGCGATGCTGACACTGTCTGATACCTTGTGAGATAGTCTAATGATATAGTTATAGCACTATAATGTTTTGGGTCAAAAGATTTTCAATATTTTTGTTGTTATTGTGATTAATTTAGCAGGAAACTTTTCCAAAGTATTAATTGACGGTTCAAAATGGATTGTCCCACTGGGGAAAATTACATGCAAGTAAAATCACCTAAATTAGTGAACATGGACTACATGTCCCAGATGAAGACACACAAATTGGAAAAGTAAAATTGAGGAAAAAGAAGGAAGGAAAGCACGAGAATCATATTGAGAGTAATCAGGAAGAATATTAACATTTAAGAAAACTAAATAAATTTCAATAAATATTTTATTCCGTCTGAAATACATGGATATAAATTAGAAAATACATAGTATCAGATGGAATTAAAAGATTAGTAAGTGAACATTCACCACATATAAAACTTACAATACGCATGGATCAGAGCCAGATTACAAGTGACGTAACAACATGCAAGTCTACAGTATACAAGACCCCGCCGACGAGGGCGACCTCCTCGCGACACCATAACATAAGGGCCCGCGACCCGATTTGCCCCAGGATCCGAATATCCTGGATTAAATTCACTCCGACCATGGTCGGGCTCAGCTAAGTTTCTTGTCGGAGTCTTCTTAGCTGGGCTAGGGGTAGCGAACCGACAACTAAAACTCCCATTAGCTCGACATAAATTATCTTAGTAAGAATCGGTATCGTATTCATCAATATGTACAGTAAATAACAAAATAAAACAAAATCTGTTAATGTGATAATAAACCTAATTATAAATACCTGCCTGTAAAATAAACACTTGGAAAAAAGGGAGAGATGTAGTGTCTACGTAATGTGTATTGACAGATTGGTAATGTATATATTATATATAAATAAATGTATAAGGACGGTTGGTGGGAAGCTTCCGAGTGTCAGTGTCAAACTACACGTAGAGCAAGATGGTCGCTGTCAATCAACCGGCCCGGGTACGGATACAAACTGTGTTTCATTCCTTTATTCCTGATATCCTTAGTGCTGAACGCCACATTAACTATGCAATGTATCTCTTGTAACGTGTTTTCTAGTGTGTAATAAAGTATATTTGAATTTTAGTTATTGTAAATACCCAGTTAATCCGTGGGTAGGGTATTAACTAGTTGATTTACCCCCAGCGCACATCTCTAGTTGGAGGCAAGTCGCTGAGAGGCAACGTGAGAGAACAAATTGAATCGGTGGAATTGTCTGCCGATGAAAGTACTTGATTCGAAATGCACTATGGTTTGGCTCACAGAAATACAGGGTGAAATTAAATTCACTGGCCAAATTGAAACACCCGAAAGAACTCGAAAAAATATTAAACACGTGTTTTTTGTTTTAATACCGCTCAGTACATTTTTTTTGAAAAAAATCATCATCAAGTTGTCCTTAAAATCTCGTACATTATGGTGAACCGTCAAACTACCCACTACACCCGCTTTCCTTATCAGTTAAGGTCATTGACAACCCGCCCCTCCCACAGCTTGCAATCATGCCACCATATTATGAACCCTATTGCAGCGAGATGAGACGCTTACCTACATAAGTTGCTAATTTTTCCTTCATACTTTAACGGGCTTAGGACCGTCAAAATGCAAAGGCATTTTTTAAATCTAAAATGATAAATCTGACTAATAGATAATTAACAAAAGGTCCGTGGTTTAAAACAATGAGTAAATTTTAAGTCGGGAATCTTTGCATTCAGGCGTATTTAAAAAATTGAATCAACTTATGTACATTTGATTAAAAATCGACACAATTAAACTATTTACATAATCACCGTCGGTACTTACTGAAGCAAGTATTAGTTAAACTGCAATAGATGTTCAAACTGTAATCCACGCACCTCCAAACAAAGTTCGGCACGCTTATGCACATTGTTTTTTAATTTGCGAAGCACTACAACGTTGTTACGCACTTCGTCAAAGGCACGCACAATTTTACGCTTTAAATCGTCCAGACTTTCGGCTTCGTTCACGTAGACGCGTCTTTTTATTTCACCAACCAACCAACCCAACTGGTATAATCTTTGTGCACCACGTAAACATTCACCACTTAATAAATAACACCGCACCATTTCGTAATATTCCCGGTTCGAATACATTTTTTAAATCTTAGTACGCGCGCGACTATTATTTTACGGTTGGCGAGTGACGAGTGACTAATCATTTGCTATGTTTACCTCTAGCATGGTTTAAGACTACCCTCGTTTATAAGATTGATAAAATTGCCTACCATAGCAATAGTGTTGTGCTATAGTGGACCCTATTGCTACGATATAAGGTTTAGTGTATGTTAGATAAGGGTTTTGTTGATGTTGTTATTAAAACATACTACTAGGTATGTTTACATTTGTAGTAATAGGGTGACCACGACTCGTGGAAAATATAAAAACATTGAAAAATGAAAATTGAAAAATAAAAATTCTTTTTTTTTCGCTAAATAGATTCCTTAAGTGTAACCTAGTGTCAGGAAAAAATTTGGCCAGTGATTTTAATTTCACCCTGTATATCAAGATCAGTGGTGTGGCGCAAAAGATATTCTTGGGCAAGCCGGTGCAGATTTGGCATACATTTTCCTCAAGAGCTGTAGAATAAGGTGCTCAAATGCCTGATATTAGGTAAGCCGATAGGAATCGAGCTCTTTGGACGCTACGCTACTGCTTGACATAGAAGGAAATAGTTCGCCGATTTCTATTGGGTGTATGTAATTACTCATCATCATCATCATTTCAGCCATAGGACGTCCACTGCTGAACATAGGCCTCCCTCATAGATTTCCACTTAATTCGGTTGGAAGCAACCTGCATCCACCGTGAGCCAGCAGCCTTAACCAGATCATCTGTCCATCTTGTTGGTGGACGTCCGACGCTGCGCTTGCCGATTTGTGGTCTCCATTCGAGAACCTTTCGACCCCGTCGGCCATCTGTTCTACGTGCTATATGCCCTGCCCATTGCCACTTCAACAAGCTTATCCGTTTAGCTATGTCGGTGACCCTCGTTCTTCTACGTATCTCCTCATTTCTGATTCGATCCCGCAGAGAAACCCCGAGCATAGCCCTTTCCATAGCCCGTTGAGCCCGGCGAGCGTTGAGGGGTGTAATTACTACCCAACATAAAACTATGAATAGTTTTCAAATAATCTGATACAATCATTACGTTTTGAGCTTCCGAAGTGAGCACATCTGCACCACGTAATTAGCTTTATCAGGGAGTCATTAAAGTGAAAGTTGTTTGTCGATGAATTCTTAACATTTGGCTATTTACAATCTAGTGAAAATTAGCGGCAAAGGTTCATGGGGCAATGGTGTCCTGGATCTCTGGGAAGCGTGCGTGTTTTTAATATTGTGAGATACTTACAATAGTCTAGTTATCAGGCCCTCTGTGACCTTTGGCCTTAATTTGCAGCAAGTTTTAGTGATCTGCCCTCTACGCTTTTTGTAGCGCTACGAAATGTGCCAATGTCTAACTACACTACAAACGACAGTTTTGAGGTCAGAAACATTAAAAAAGAACACAAACGAATAGACAACTTCCTGCTTTTAGTAAAGTCGGTTAAAAGTACACATCGGGCTTATACTAAACTCATTTTGTATTAAGTAAAGTCAAAGTCATATGTTTTATTAATTTATTATGTTTATATGATGCAAATGAGCTTGAAGACAAATGGGTTCCAGTAATATTAATACAACTACAGAATAGTTAACTACAAATATAAGATCTGCAGGCACGGCAGAGACGCCAAGTCGAGTATAATAAAGGCACGGCCGTACCATCCATTTCTCGAAGCTAATTCACGCCATTTTAACCTCCTGTAATTTTGTGCTGGCTAAAGCTAGAACTTGAAAGATAGCCTAAAAAAACAAACGTTTGTGGATACCGCGGTAGCGCACTGCGCGGGAGACCGCAACGTTGCCCTCCCCGCAACCTCGACCCCGCTCCCGCATTGAGTCGCCGAGACAAACTTACGTGTCGATACGCGTAATGCTCACGTTACTAATATTTTTTCGGACAGCACATTTCGTGGTGAAAAAAAATTACCTACATTTTTTTTCAGAAATGGCATCTTTTATTGATATCTTCAAAAAAAATTTTGGACGATCAATAATATTTCAACCTGTATGTGCACCTGCATTGGCGTAAACAACACCTGCATCCTGCACGTGTCCAGGTATCTTGCCACGGCTGGTGCATTTCAGCTGACATGATGACTGTTTCCAACAGGGTGACCATGATCTGATTTCCGGGTTTACGGGACAACTGCATTGAAAATACGGGATTCCAGGTTAAAATACGGGACAGGCCGTTGTTTTATTATAAAAATCAACATTAAATTTTTTATTACTAAAATTTGGCATAATCAATTAAATAACCCATACAATTGCATTTAAAACAACTATTTTTATATTATCTGGAAAATAAATGTGAAAAACACTATCACACTCACTAACTCTTACCCACGTCATTCGACCGAATATGCGTTCACGCGAATCACCCGAATAGGTATTTTTATCATTAAATGCCATTGAATCATAAAATGGCGGGACAGTGTACTGTCCTGTAAGGGTTCGTGTAATTACGAGACAATGAAAAATTCGTACTGAAATACGGAACAACCCGTAAAATACAGGACATCTGGTCACCCTAGTTTCCATGCTTCAAATCATGCATTCTTCGATAAATAGATAAATAGAAGAAATCAAGATAAACAGACAAGAAATCCCATAAAACAAAACAGAACTTCGTCGAACACAAAAATGTTCATGCCAATATAACTCCCACGCCACGAGTGACTATTTTAACGATAAGAGTCGAGCAAAACACCGCTTGGTTGTTATTTCGTTGGAAAATCATTCCATTTAGGCAAATACACGAACGGTAAAAAACAGCTCGTTTTATACCTTTATAGTCGTGACTTTGGTCACCAACAAACAAATCTGGACTTTATACGTTAGGGATAAAGCTCAGATTGTGTTGGCAAATGGATCGGAGGTACTTGTTGCAGAGCTTGATCAAAGCGGCCGCAAACGGCAATCGTGGGGGGGAGGGGGATAATTATGTTTGTATAATTACTGCGGCCGGGACAGTTTCACAAAGCATCTGTACCGGGCAAATGGCACGATGGGAGCTTATTCGGGATCGGTTTACGATTTTAGACCAATGCTTGGGTAGTTCTACCAACGTTTCTTCTGCTTACAGTTCCCTGGTCGCATTTTTGATTATTTCCCCGTAGACTGGGATTACCACCTGGTAGAACTACCCGGTTGCGATATTGAGTAAGCACGGTTAATAAAAAAAAATAGTTTATTTCTGCAAGTATACAAGTCTGATTTGATCTGATTGGTTATTTCTTTTGGTGCTTCTGGTGAGGAAAAGCGCCGGAAGAAACTCACCAGTTACTCTTTTTAAAATAACACTTTTAAATCAATTTCCAGACTGGAGGGAGACACAGGCGCCTATGACAATAAGTGCATCATTCGAGCCTTGAAAGTCATGTACAATATGCGTAAAGATATTATATCGGGCTCGCATAAGGGTGCGTTTTTACACATGTAATAGCATAGAAGAGGGTCATCGAACATTTAAACCGCCTCACTCCTGTGGACATAAATTTGTGAAAATCCTTGCAAATTTTTGTGGCGTTTTAATCTTTTTAGTAGTGATCCAGACTTCTAATAAAGAGTCTGATATCCCATTAAAATCAGCAGGGATTTCGACAAAAATGTGTCTACAGAAGTGAGGCGGTTTAAACGCTCGATTGACTCACGAACAGACTATGAGTCGACCAATCATTTACGCGGATTGAAGATTACGAGCACTGTGATTGGTCAACTCACGGTCCGTTCCTCTCCGCTCCGCTTAGCTCCACGTCAGTGATGCACTCTAAGCATTACGCTAACCCACAACTTCTTCTTTCTTGTCGTTCCCTCATTACTGAGGATCGTGACCAACTGTAATGTCCCTTTATATAACGCGGTCAAAGCCATATGGGCTGCCCTCTGCATGGTACCACAAGCATTTCTCATGCTTGTCAGTTTTTCTTCCAACAAAAGGTACATGGGGAGCGCGCATGTGTGCGCGCCGTGTACGGACGCACCACAGGCAAGGATTTGAGCATGCGCGAGCATGCCACAGTATGGCGTTCACTCACACAGACGCGGGTCGTGCGTCTGTGTAAATACGTGTCGCGCGCTCCTTAACGGCCAAATTCGAACTATTTGATTGTCTTTATACTTTGTTGTCGAACTTCGTCTTCTGGCGCGTCGGTCCTCAACTTGACCTGGAACAAACACACAACATCATACTAAAAATGCTAGCAATATCGCTAGGTTGACTAGAATAAGGCGTCACAAGGGAGACAGTAGACATCACGGTGCGACGGTGGCAATTAGATCATTGGATGTTGAGACATCCCTTTGAGGAGTTCCTCGGAATGTGTGGAGAATGCCTTTGTGAAGTCAACGTCTGGAGGGATGGTTGTCTTCAGATATAAGCTTGGGTAGGAGGGTGCGGTCACTGATAATGGGTTACTAAATGTATGTGTATGTAGCCTTATTGAGCTTACTATGGGGCTAGCTCGATTTGTGTAAGATTGTCCCCTAATATTTATCTATTTATCTAAATCTTTTTTTGACCTCTGCAAACTTAGTGTAGTCGCACTCCAAGAGCCGGGCCGGGGAATAATGCGGCACGATAGCGTCGTCCAACACGACCTAACACGACACGTGACAAGACACAACACGATGCGGCGTCACGCCACACAAAGAGTATGTCAGGACTAAGGACGGTTGTGTTTGTTACCTTCCCGAAAACATGTCGGGGTTGGAACTTTCGTTTTGTGAAATAGTAATTATTCCATTAAATCAAATGCTATACACTAGACCCATAGATTTGAACATGCTTTTATGCTCCTGACAATAGGGTCATGTTCAGATATTTCTGTTCCCGTAAGTGTGTTGTTGTAAATGAACTCGTACTTAAGTAATAAAGGCGCAATTCCGTGTCTTGCCAGAAACTATACAAAAGCATTGGCCAAGGACCAAAACAACCTAAATTTATGTGTATAACTAGCCAATAATTATTTACATCGCATGACATGACATTAAGAATAACCACATTTGTACTAAAAAAAACCCGACCGCGGTGCACTTTGAAACTGCATAAAATCCGCCATTTTGTTTATTTTAACGAACTTACCCAGTGACACTCGCACCATCAAGACGAATCTAATGATGTATCATTTATCAAAATCGGATGTGCCGTTGAGTAGTTACGAGCGGACACAGGAACGGACATACATACATACATACAGGTCAAACACATAACCCTCCTTTGGGCTTCGCCGCAGTCGGGTAAAAAGATCCATTCCATTGATGTCCTCATTTTGATGTCAGTTAAAAACAAAAACCGCATGTTACCAGTGGAATATAAACAGGACGCAACACAAACACTCCGAGTAACTGCGATGCTGTTTGTCTTGCCGTGAACTCCACACGACGCAGACTGACAATATAGACTTCACACAACAGCAAATATACCGGGTCATGAACTTAGATTATACAACCACAAAATTACAAAAAAAAACCGGACAAGTGCGAGTCGAGCTCGCCCACCGAGGGTTCCGTACAAATACTTTAATAAAGACTATAGAGAGAGTGGAGCTAAGGCATGAAGCCTTTCAAACAGAAATAGATACAAAGATCGCAAGTGACGCTGGTACAAATACATGGAAAATTTCGACGGGTCTGCTGGTATCCAGGTGGTGTAGCGGTTAGCACGTTGTCCCGGTAAGACAGAGACGCGGCTTCGAATCCCGCCTTGGCTACAGTGGGTTACGTTTGATTTTTTCGGGTTAGAGTCTCATCTCGTCTAAAAAAGCAGCTGGTCTAAGCAGGTAACTGGTATAAAAAGCAAATGGTCTAATTAGCAACTCGTCTAAAAAGCAACTGGTCTAAGTAGCAACTTGTCTAAAATGCACCTAGCAGCTGGTCTAAAACGCTTCTCGTCTAAAACGCAACTGGTCTAAAACGCTACCCGCCAATAATGCAACTGGTCTATAACGTTCTTTGTCTAAATCCCATCCCGTTAAAAATGTATGTCTTCTAAACTCCAATTAGTCAGCTCTGATTTGTATCGATCATAATATTTTTATTATTATTTAAATTTTAAATATCTATATGTACAGTCAACTCCTTTACTATAAAGACATGTGTCCACTTTTTCATCTTATTGTTATTGCATTGAGATAAAGTCAAAAGTGGATACTTATTTTCGTAATCTACATAGGTAGGTAGCCTACCTATTTGTGCTTGCATTAAAGTATTTACCCGCAGTCCATTTCTATGTACAGTCTGCTGCGGAAGTAGCTATACACACGAAGAGCTCAAAAGGATCTACCCACTCTCTTATTCCTTGACAATCCTGGGTTTTATAAATGCGAAGGTTATGAAACCTCTTTACGCTTAAACTGTACAACCGATTTTATGAAATTTGGTAAGAAGGATAAAAGATAGTAGGTACATAAGAATATTTTTCATATTACATGACATTAATGACTTAAGTACATGACATATGCATTTTTACGAGTAAGTACGACTCATTATTCTACTTTATTCTGGTAAGACCAGTTGCTTTTTAGACCACTTGCTAATTAGATCAGCTAATTTTTAGACGACTAGCTATTTAGACCAGCCGCGTTTTAGACCACTTGCTAATTAGACCATCTGTGCGTTAGACCAGTTGCTACTTAGACCAGTTGCTTTTTAGACGAGTTGCTAATTAGACCAGTTGCTTTTTAGACCAGTTACTGCTTAGACCAGCTGCTTTTTTAGACGAGATGAGACTAACCCATTTTTTTATGTATTTAATCTTTGCATCTACAATCATAATAAAAAGATTGTGGTTTTTCCACATTAAAAATTCTAAAAACACAGTTTTTTTAACGATTCTTTGTCTCGACGCTCAGAGTATGCTGTGTTGAGTTTAACTGACTGATCGCATCGACACAATGCGATTCATTAATGCTCCGAAAAACGTAATTTCGAGAACAACAGCGATATCTGCCAGTATTTACGGGATTCCGATATTGGAATCAATTAATACGAATTTATAAATAATCGAGTCGGAAATTGGGATGGTACAATTTGTTAATGTGGACTGCACTAAGTATTTATCTACCCGAAAAGTGTCAGTATTTATAAGTATGTATATTGTTTAAGATTATAAAATATTTATTGTTGTACAATCGAACCAACTGAATCATGACCCACTTGCCTGATAATTCGTGTGAAACTTTCAAACTTGTAAGATCTATCGCGTATAATGCACTTACGACGTTTTAGGTACTAATAAAATTACGTCAATACAGGTCGCAGACCTATGCAATTTTAACCTTTGTTATCATTGCCATAAAACCACATTTCACACATATACAGTCATTGTTTGAATCTCGAGCTAGTTCTCGCTTATTTAACCTAAACTTTTTGATGATGGAAAAAATAAATTTAAAAAATGGGTGTTCTACAAGTGTGTCATATTATGTCAAGTTGTCAGTCAATGTGAAAAAATAGAAATTAAATGCTTAATAATTTTTAATAATGGCTAATTTAGAAGAACAAAGAGCTCGGATTGTAGTCTTAAGTGAGGAAGGCTATGGCATACGGGAAATATCACGCGAACTGAATATTTCTCGGAATACAGTGAGGACCTGGATCAGACGGCACGCCGAAGAGGGCATCCTCGAGGACAGACGACGCCATAACCACGGCGTTCGTCGACTCACGAACGAACAAAGAGTGGACATGCAACACCATTACGAAGAACATCCTTTTACTCCCACCCGATATTTTGCGGCACAACATGACGTCTGTCTACAAACTATTAGAAATTATTTGCACGGCACTGGACTGCATTACAGACATTATGCTGAGAAAGTAGCCTTAACGGATGATCATAAAACAGCGAGAAGGAATTTTGCAAACGCTTATTTAGACTACGACTGGACTAACACTATATTTACAGACGAAAAAACATTTCGATCTTCTCAACACGGTCGCTTAACTTTGTGGCGTTACGATAACACCCGGTACACAGAAGATCACTTCGTGCCTAATCAGTTATCCGGTCGAATTTCAGCGAATATGTGGGCGTGGATGGGTATCGGAGGAGTAGGTGAGCTTGTCCATATTTCTTCTCGGCAAAACGCAATGAAGTATGTCGATCTATTAGAAGAATCTATGTTACCGACAGTGCGAACAGTTTACCCGCGTGAAGATGTGCCAGTATTTTCCTACGTTCATGACAATTGTGCAGTGCATACTGCCAGGGTAGTCTCAAATTGGTTCGATCTGCATAATGATGAAGTTACTTTGATTCCATGGCCGAGTAGATCCCCAGACCTCAACCCAATAGAAAATTTGTGGGGTTTGATGGTCCAAATGTGGGATAACAGAAACGAGAGAACAAAGGAAGCAATTGAGCAACATTGTAACGAAATTTGGGATTACTTGAGAGACAGCGACATTTGCAGTCGTCTAATAGGGTCGATGCGTGACCGATTACAAGCCGTTATCGATAACCATGGTGCACACACTAGGTTTTAGATACTGAATCTTATAATTTAAATTAGTTCTGTTAAAGATTAAATAAAGTTTTTTTTCATTTCACAAATTTTATTACTGTTTTTACTTATATAGCTTGAATGACCAACAATGGCAAGTTTCTGTCCTTAAAATAGTTATAGGAATGACGTGATTGAAACCTGTAATCTAAAGTTTATGCTGGCACTTCTCTTGGCCGTATTAGCCCAAACATGATTGCATTATTTTTGATTTTATATTCTAGAGAAATAAATGCGACTAATAGTTGAGCAAATTTAATACGGCCAAGTGAAGTGGCACCATTACGTTCGTAGAAAACTTCCTATACTTACCTACGTAATACAGATAAAGACAGTAACATCATCTCTTCTTTTTCATATACGAGCTTAGTCGATATTGTCCGATTTATTTAACAGTGCACTCAGTAAATGTCAGTGTCTAATCAAATGATAACAAGTTCGTTACCAAGGAAATAATTTTTCAAGCGAATTTCGACCTACTTGCATTTAAGGGGTTTAGCAAAATAAGCTTATGGTGGGTCATGATTCAGTTGGTTCGATTGTACGCTCACCGATTTAGAAAATTGTAATTTAAAGTATGTCTCATATAAGTGAATTTATATTCTTATGAGAAATAAAGATCTTTGAACCTAATGTATGGTAACTTGAAATCCATTTCGGGGTTATGCCTTTCTAAAACTTATTTAATTTACGTCACATCTGGCTATAAAGCGGTAATTACTGCACGCGAAACGTGCGGAAAATCCCATTTTCTGGCCTGGGGGAGACGTAAAATTTTGTACTTGCCACGGCAGGTAATCATGAAAACCTCAGATCATATTATATTGATCAGATCATAAATACCTGCGAACTGAGAAATTCTTTACATCTCCCCCAGGCCAGGAAGTGGGGTTTTACGCATGCGTAGCGTGAGGTAATTGCCACTTTATAGCCAGGTGTGATGTAAAAGTATAATATTGTACAATAAAAAGTTAGGACCTTATTGGCTGTTAAAATAAAACTGACGTTTGACGTTTCTAACGTTACTATTTTTAACCAATTGCACAAAAAAGAAGGTTCTTTAGACAGTTGTATTTATTTTAATGTTTGGTACCTTTGAACTGCGTCGTTTATCGACATTGTATTATTATTAGGTAAATCATAATAGTAATAAAACTACTTAAACGGATTAAATCGCGTATATTACTACATTTTAAGTCCCGACGTTTCGTAACCCTTTTCAGCGTCCGACCGCTAAAAAGGGTTACGAAACGTCGGGACTTCCTGATGTTCATAAAAAACCAGCGCCGTTGGCAGAGCTATGCCTAGTCCAGCCAATTGCATTGCTGAGTGAGGACCATTTCGGTTGCACAGCTGTCTTTGTTTCTTTTTTTGCGTATTGGCTCATTATGTAACTGTAATTATGTGCTATCCGAATAAATATTGTTTTATTCTATTCTATTCTATCCAGTTCTATCCTATTCTATCTCAATCTATCCTATCCTATTCTATTAATGACGAGATCCATGAAAAATTGAGGGTACTCTGTCTCCGAAGTTCATATCGTAACTTTCCTCTCAGAATCATTTATAGATTAATTTAGTAAGCGTGTTAATTTTTTTTGGACCATCCCAATGATGGCGATACAATTTAACGGTTACGCTGTTAATTTGGTGCTCAGTAGTTACCGGTGCTTTGTTCGAACAAATTCCTTCGATAACACGAGATTTTGATAAGGTTTTAATTAAGCATTTATCCGTATCCGACCCTTGTAATGTAGTCTCTGTAACGCACTAACCTTAAATTCTACCAGACACGTCCAAGCGACATTGAACTCTATGACAGTTTAGATAGAGTTGGAAATGAGTTGACGGAGGGAGTTGATTAAAGGTGGAACTCGGCCGGTGTGTAGTATGCCCTGGGTTGCATGGTACCGCCATTTACAGTTCGTCATGCTGTCAGCGAGGCTAATTAAGTAACCCTGCGCTGCCTGGGCCTGTCGTCGAGCTTAGCTGACTACAGCTAGCGTACTTTTACAATCAAATGGAAAACTTGCACACAAACAGTTATTTTCTGCGGCTTAGAACCTAGCCAGAATGACTTAATTGTATAAATCTTAATTGCATAAGGACTATGTTAGCAAAAAGGTCTTGATCGAAAAATGTCTAAGTTAACCAAATACTCACAGACGAAGCGTCATAGTTGCAAAATGACTAGGTTGTACGAAAATAGTATGTTACGAGTGAGCTATTATGTTGGTCATTACAGTCGAGGTTGCGTTACACAGCCCGAGCCGTGAGGCGAGGCTAGCCGAGACTGTAATGACCAATGCCCACGAGTGTCATACGACGTTTTTCAACACACTTGCGAGTAAAAAATAATACTTATCATTTAGAATTTCTGTTTTTGTATTTATTTTGTGGGTTATCTAACCTCGTCGTGTGGTGTCGGTGTAGTGCGCGGCGCACGCGCATGTACAGGCACGGTGTCGGCGCTGCGCGGGGATCATATACAATACAAGCGCCGCGCCACATCAAGTGCTCTCTGCGGCCAATTGGCGGTAATTAGAGCACATGTGCGGTAATGTATAGTAAAAAGCACTTGTGTGTAATAAGCTGCGTTCTGCGCGTAAGATCCACGAAATAAGAGCGACTTTATCAGCAAGTGTGTTGAAATAGTACATTACACAACTAGGGTGGTAATATAAAGAAAGGCCGAGATCGCAGAAGTTTGCGGCCCGAGCTGCAAGCGAGGGACGTAAATATGCGATCGAGGGCTTTATTACCTCTCGTGTTGTGTACATAATTTTATGTCTACACTTGGCCAGAAAGCGGCTTGTTCCGTACGCGCAGCGTGCGGAAAAAGCCATTTTATGGCCAGGTGGGGCATAAATTAATGATATGTTCAACAATAGGTACTAGCCAAGGCCGGATTCGAACCAGCATCTTTGTCATGCCGGGATAACGTGCTAACCGCTACACAACCTGGTTACTTGCCGACTACGTTGAATTTTTTGATATATGTATTTGTAACAACGTTACTAACGACCTTTGTAACTTTTTCTGTTTGAAAGCCTTTCAAACAGAATAAGAGTGTCTTTACTCATTCGTTGACACTATGTCGATAGGCGAAATGGTTAACCATGATTGATTCGTGCACTGTCAACGATAGTGCTAAGGAGTGTGTTCGCTGTTTTTCTCTGCGGCGCGGTCGCGGGTCCCGCGGCAAACTACCGGCGTCGCGGATTGCCTGCTAATGACACCGAGGCGTGTTAACGGTATCGCCTCTTCACTCCGACACTTGCGCCTTTACCTGTCCATGTATTATCTTAACGCGACAAGGTGCCTGTGAAGTGATAGGCGTAAAAATTAATGAAAAAGACCCTTGGCCTGTGGGGCCCCACCAGCTGTTCAAGGAAATAGCCAAAAAGCTGGTTGACGTCACAAGGGAACGAAGAAGCAACTTCCTGGCTCAGCGCATAAGTATAGCGATCCAGCTGTTTTCCTCTACAGATCGCATTTCTCAAACGATGCTCATGAAATTTTGTGAGCAGTTTCAATCCCATCTTACTAGTCCCACTAGGATTATGAGAAATTGTGAAGATATTGGGATGTTTAGATGACATTTGGCATGAAAGTAGATCAAGTAAAGAGTTCCCATGGGAAATTAACGGGAATAAGCAGGCCGAAGCCATGGGTAAATCCTTGTATTTTTTTGGAGATTAATTTGTTGGATTTTTTTGTATTTAGTATTCGCCCAAAGGTTGGGTAAAGGTAACGAAGGTTTGGACGTCGGGTCGCATCCGGACCGCTCAATACCCCGAACAAATGAGCCGTTAAATTTACGCTCAAAAATAAAATGCGCATAATATTTCAGAGGATGAGCGTCTTGAGTGATTGGACTCATTGGGGCCCAGATTGGCTACTGCAGTGTGATTCAGAACGTGGCTGATAATATCGTTTATCTCTCTTATTAGAGCCTATCGGTTAACTATCAATTATAAATTTTCCGTAACCTGACGACATATAGGCGCCTATTTTGCGTGATTGGTTGATGGCACTACTATTACCAACCCAACTCTAGCAGAAAGCCTAGCAGATCCGCCTAGCTCTCCACTTCTCCCTGTCGACTGCTTTGTGGTGCTTTGCTAAGTGTCGTAGGGGAGACCGGGTATGGTTGTCTCACGGGTTGGTTGTCACAGCAGCTATTAAATAATACGAAACGAAGGAATAATTGCATCGCTCGGTGTTAAAAGATCGCAAGAGCTTCACCTCCTTCCCTACTTCACCAATCGATGCACTTATTCCTTCGCTTGTTATTATTTAATGGCAGCTGTGACAACCATACCCGGTCTCCCCTATCCAGTTAGTTTGATATCTGATCGCACCATCGTTTTGGGCTTCCTCGTGGTCTAGTGCCATCCATCTTGCCCATCACCATCAGTCTCTCTAATTTGCCAAGATGCATTAATTATTATCTTGTATTTTTAGTTGTGCACTCTTGGCAGATTGGTCGTAGTCATTCTCTTGTGATGCGACGCCATGTATGTTTGGTGGAGTAAGGGTTAACATTTATGTTGGAATGTGTCACAGATTCGATGAGTCTGTCCATCGTGTTGGAGAGCGTCCACGAGATTTTGCCCTCTACTTTTCCTTACCCCACCAATCGTTCCATGGAGTCCTCGTTGTGGGTGACGTGCCTGAAGAATTTGAGGATTCGTATTTGCACAGACGACGATAATCTCTCTTTGATATTGAGTACTTTCAGGATCGAAGCGTTAGTCCAAGGTATTCTGAGCATGCGTCTCCAGCACCACATTTCCAGGGTGTCAATCTTGTGGCGGTCTCGCATCAACACCGTCCACATCTCAGCTCCATATAGAAACATTGGAGAGATCAGGCACCTCATCATTCGAACCTTTGTGTTTTTGATTATTCTGGTCAATTATTATACGTCAATTTAAATTAAGAAAGATATTGACGTCAAGTTTCCGAATGACACCACAGATTGTTGCCGCTGACGAGGACTGAGCTCGTATTTGATGAAAGTAATAAAAGGTTTTATTGGCCTTTTTGTTTAAAATATCGTGGCCTTTGAGGTGTGTAATTTCGGCTCGATTATAAATGGGGCCCATTGGGGAACATGGGAATTTAAATGAGTGCTGCTCTTTATAGTAATGCCTGCGGCTATACAATTGTATAGCTTTATTCTGCAGGCTTATGATGACAATACAACATTCTGACAAGTACATGTATGAGTGAAAGAGTGACGGATGCTTTATAATTTATTTATCGATCGACCAAGCCCAGCATCATAAGCCTACTGGTTAAACGCTAAGCGATCATACGGACCCGACAGAAGACATGTAAATATGCTGCACACTATTTGTATACCTAAAACACCACAGAGAACTGTCAAATGTTTATAGGTCTTACAACATAGCGATTTGTAAATCGGTACCAACCTTATGTATACATATGATGTAACCATTATCCCTTGAGACGGTTAATGAGTGTGCGAATGAAGTCGCGGGCGGGGCCTTAATAATGCGACCAGGAAAGTGAGAGCGAAATACTATAAGAACTGCCTAAAGAGTTATTAAGGAATAAATTCCCGGGCAAGGTCAGACTTGGAATCGACTTGGCTCGGCAACTGTGATTCATGTAGTGGAAACAATGAGGTCGTCGCTCATTACGAGATAGTCCATTTGGACGTCGAGGCTGAATCATTGAATGAAGGTTTCTTTATCAGAAGATTTAGCGGTTTATCAAAATGTTTACTTTTGGTTAAAAGCTGCGTGGTTACTGTTGGATTTAATACCTACATTTCATTTTTTTTACATATTATAAACTGACATTTACAAGCGGTTTTGCCCGCGTTGTTCCAGTTACTGTCCAATAAAGTCTTTACCGGGATATAAAGTGTCCTATATTTCAATCCAGGACTTAGTCTACTTGCATGCTGAATTAGCTCAATCCATTCAGTTGCTACCCCATTATTTAGCAACAAACATCCAAACTTCTAAACGTCCAAACCTCCAAACATCTTCACAAACGTTCACATTTATAATATTAGTGTGATAAAAAATTACGTTTGTTTTTGTTTAGTTTCATTTTTAAAATGCATAAATGCGTATTATCGTTAATAACATACTCGTACACTCGTATTAGAAGTCGCAGACCCACGCAAAAATATACCTATACAAAGTTTTTTTTTAATTATTTTATTTATTAGGTCTAGCAACAATTGTTTACACTGATAAAACTAAAACTATTCTAGCGCTGCGCGCTATGTTTGCTAAGTGTAACAATCACTTACATGCATTATAAACAATGATTACAAAGATACCCTTATACTACCAGATCTAACATTTAACATAAATTACCTAATGCTTTGCTTACAGATAGGCAAAGATATTTTTTTACAAAGATTAGTGAATGCTTTGATGTTATTTATACTCGTTGATCCATATAGGGCCTATGCCCATGTTAATGTAATCTGGGAGTTGAAATGATACTTAAATGTACTTAATTAAGTCGTGTATTCAAGCACACGGTCGGAAGACAACTAACTGGTTGGCTACACATTGAGCTTTCCGTCGGCGCGCATGGATTGCTAACAATACATAACTGTCCCTATAATCCAAGTAGCAATAAACTCGGCTTGATGGAATCCGAGCAAGTTCGTTCTTAGGAATCTGTATAATTTTACTTTTATCGTTGCTACAGACGATAACTTCGTGAAAGAGTTATTACAGGCAAGGCAAAGCCTTTGATGTCAATTCGCTGTCCGCCGACTCGCGCTCAAAACAACGGTGGTATCCAAGTATCCGTCGTTCATTAAACAAGCATTGCCATTTTTCTTCAGTAAATTAAAAAACTCGGCTAGCATAGAGTTCAAAAGGAATCAAACTCCCACAGTGAACAGGATAGTATCTTATCCTAAGGATACCTAACTTATAGTAATGAAACAACTTAAACGGATTAAATCGCGTATATTACTACATTTTAAATCCCGACGTTTCGTAACCCTTTTCAGCGTTCGTGGTCGCGGGTAGACTGAGAAAATCATAAATTTCCTCTGTCAAAATTACTGTTGTGCAAACCTACCCACTTTAAAAAATACAAATTCAATATTAGTGTTGCCAGATGGGCCTAATGTGTAAAGATGTTCACACACATGCCAGAAGGGCTTAAAAACCTAACTTTAGAAAAAACTAGCGGCGCTTCCAAATGGCATACTTGATAAGAAAGAAGGCCAAGGAAACTTATCAGCCACGCCTTATGCAAAAAAGAAAATAATTTAAGCAAAAGACTCTAGGTATGCTATTTTTGGTAAAACAAATCAGAAAAAGTTACTAAACTTTTTTTGCCAGACGCGCCTAATGTGTAAAGACGTTCACACACATGCCAGAAGGGCTTACTATCCTAACCTTAGAAACTAGCGGCGCTTCCAAAAGGCATACTGGATAAGAAAGAAGACGCCAAGAAAACTTATCAGCCTCGCCTTATGCATAAAAGAACATATTTTAAACAAAAAGACTCTAGGTATGCTATTTTTAGAAGAAACAAACACCGTTCAGTGTTAAGGTTTTACACGCAGTATAAAATGTAGTAATATACGCGATTTAATCCGTTTAAGTTGTTTTATTACTATGAGTGATAATCGCGAAAACCGAAGACAATATTAGATACCTAACTTGTTAATTTCTGCCGCCATAACGCAAAAGGGCACAACTAACATTTTTTTCGACAATGAGTTATATACATATTCGGAATCAGCGAAATTTACTGATTCCGAATATGTAAACATCTTGGTGTCGAATAAAAAATGTTAGATGTGCCCTTTTGCATTATGGCGGCAGATTTGTGATGTGATACAATTTCATATCAGCCTCAAATACCGGCAACGTTTTATGTCAGTCTAATTCCCTTTTCAAACCGACCCACGATTCCATCTCTTGAGCATTTTGTAAATGTTGACTGTTCTCGTTTTGTCAGGTCGCGTCTGATCCCTTGTTGTGTATGCGGCGCGGGCGGCGGTATTGACACTCCCTCGCGGGCACGTGCCAAAGGGTTCGTCCGTTTGTTGCCCGACAACGTGCATTATTTTTTAAATTATGTGGATACAGGCTTTTGGCGCGTGGCGGGATGCTGAGGCATGTATCTCCGTTATACATACAGAAATTAAAACAAGAATATTGCTTTGCTAATCCGCGATATGATAACGTTAGTCAATCCCACTATCCCACTCATATTATAAATGCGAAAGTTTGTGAAGATGTTTGGATGTTTGGATGTTTGTTACCTTATAACGGGGTAACAACTGGATGGATCAAGCTGAAATTTGGCATGCAAGTAGACCAAGTCCTGGATTGAAACATAGGATACATTATATCCCGGTAAAGAGTTCCTTTGGGACAATAACGGGAACAATGCGCGCGAAGCCGCGGGAAAATGCTAGTTAGTTATAAATTTAAAACAGGCTAGCACTAATTGACGCAAGTAATTTTACGTGCGTATTTTTTCATGCATTCACATGTAAAATAAAAAAAAACCATGCAAATAAATATAACAAATCATCACCCAGAATACGAATGTATTCGTAAATGTTTTTTTGGCGGTGTTTTGTTATATTGGCACTAATTGACTAACACGTTATCATATCGCGGATTAGTAACGCCATATTTTTGTTTTAATTAACATGGATTTCCACAAAGTACCGCCTGATTTAATCAATTATTTATACAAAAATGTTAAGACTTCGCGTCTCGCTTGAAGGTGTGAAAAAATTAAACTTCTAAGTTAACTTGAAAAAATATACAGCCCTATGTGCCGCAAAAAACGTAAATTTCGACACTCTCAAGAAACCAAAATTCAAAGGGTACTTTCTGTTGACCTCTGTACTGTATCCTACCTACCTTAAGCTAACCTAAAGCTGATCTAAATATGCTAGACCTAAGCCTACCTACCTAACTCTTAAACTACACATCCTACCTACTCCTCTAATCTGACCTGATACTCTACTAATCTACAAATACTCATCATAATCAAATATCTAATGCCTACCTAACTTTAGAACACCTAAACCTAGCTATGACCTAACAAAGACCTAGATAAAATTCTAATAAGACTATTGGTAACCTAACGTAAATTTTGCTTTGTTTGGATCGTTGATTTGGCCAAGTAATCGTCTAGTGATCTCAAAGAAACCCACGTTATGTCCGGAGCTAGTAACCTTAAGTTCTTTTCACATAATAGGATGGAATTATTTGTCTTTCTAAACTTATACCAAAATAATCTAACATCTGAAATATATAACTACGCCTATAATATCATTAATTAAGACAGACAAGATAACCTACAGCTAAGTTTAAAGTTTTCTAATTGGAATCTTACTAACTGACTTCATAAAAGGTGAATGTGAAATATGTATTATGTTTTATATACCAAAAGTTTTTGTTTTTGGGGTTAAAGTGCACGCCCCGCCCCGCGTGGCACAGTAGATCTCGTCTCCTGACTGGGCATCTCCCTCCCCATAGTTCAGAAGGAACTTTCTTCTTTTTTTTATATTCTTTTGGTCATCAGTCTTAATATAGCCTTGCAACGCTATTGCTGGAATCATGAGAGGACATGTTTGCAAAGGGATATCTTTACATTTAATATCAGATATATGAATACCTCACAAATATCAAAATTCTAATAACTGTATAAAATAATATTCTAGTTCTCTAAGTTCCTTTTATTCCACGCTAGGGTCTTCTAGCCAAATTATACGGAATAACAATGAAACAATATCGTCCAGACTTAGGTGATAGGTATTTTGGATTCGCCTTGCTATACCAAATATACCAAAGATCGTGCTTTGCTTTGATCAAGCCTGTTCAATAAGGTCACTGTCAACCGATAATTGAAGTGGTTTCTTTTGAACCAAGACAACAGAATATTATTGTATAAAGCTCACAAAAGAGAAAGCTAATGCAAATAATTTCATTTCGTTAATTGTGAATAGCTATTTTTAGTCTAGTCCACAATTGTCTGATTCTACCAACGTTTCGGATATTCGACCGGGTAAGTATGATGGAAAGAAACGCCAAGTATCCACCGTGGGTCAGGAAGTTACTTTAATATGTAAGTATGTCTAGTAAGTCATTCAGTCAGTAACCTTGTCTAGTAAGTCATTCAGTCAGTAATCTTGTCTAGTAAGTCATTCAGTCATAATTAATGTCTTGAAAGTCATTCAGTCAGTATAAATGTCTAGAAAGTCATTCAGTCAGTAATCCTACCTAACCTAATTCACCTACTATAAAATCAATACTCTATCCCACTTCAGTACCAATAACTAACAAGAAAAGCAGTACACTTACTCATACTACTCTTCACTAATCATTACCTATCAAAATATAAAACAAATCTGACTAAAACGCTTTGAAGAAAAGCAGTACACTTACTCATACCACTCATCTTCAGTAACTATTACCTACCTAAATATGAAACAAATCAAACTAACTACCTTGAAGTAAAGCAGTACACTTACTATACCACTCAACCTCACTAACCAAAGTAACCTAGTCCTATCAGCTATACTAACCAACTACTCTGTACGATAATGCAAACTAGAGACCCGGGTCTCACATTTAAATTACTCGCGATGTTTTCCGATTGTGCAATGGAAAACTCCTAAGCTAAAGCTACATAAGTCGGGTAAGGAATCCCTTAGACCTAACACCTATTCCTTGTGTGCGTAGCTATGTCTCGCGATAGGGATTGGGACAGCGAGGACATAGCCAAAATAAAAGTGAATATATAAATAGATAGATGCACTAGGTCAAGACAATGGTCACTTTGAATAGCCTGGTGTAGCTACCCAAACCGACAAATGTCCAGGGAGCTAAAGGTTTGTGCTTGAATATAAACAAACCCTGCCGTCACTCCAAACAGACAGAAAAACGTCGACCGCCGAACTAAATACGCTTTCTAGAAACAAAAGTCTGTCAGTTAACACCGCGAGGTGACCTGCCTTCAGTTCTAGAAATCCAACCCGACTCTGGTTGAAACTTGGATTAGGTCCTCAAAGAAAACTAAACCCCACGATCTACTAATAAAAATACTAAAACTGTAAAACCGCACTAATATAAATTAAACAACTAAAAGAAATATTAAAACTACAAAACCCCACTAATAAATGAATACGGAACCCCACTCTAGCTATTAAAATGCACCATTCACCATCACAGCCAATACCATTACTTCAGAAATAATAGCACTAACCATGTCGGAGAACAAAACACTTCACAACTAAACTACACTACCCCAATTGAACACTAAACAAAACTTAAACCCGCAAACTGTAATTTTAAAATAAACTAAAACTGCTAACCCCACATTATTTATTAAAATATATTATCTACCGAAATAAATCATACTAGTATTATAAAACACCAGCACAATCCACACCAGCAAAGAATACACTCAATAAATAAGGTAAACTACACTACTATTTTATTACAAAATTAAAAGAATTACACTTTTACAAACACTATAAAACGCTCACTATAATTTAAGAAAACCCCTCACTAAACTGAATTAAATACTTTAAGGCCCAAAACTAGATGTAATGCATTATTTCCCAACTCAGGTCATACTAGCGGTCTAGACCTCTAGCATAACCTAAGCTAGCAAACAATACGTCACAGCGTAACGCCTAACCAGAGAACCTTCCCCCAAGTCCGTAACAAAATGAATGCTCAAAAAAACTAAACGCTCCCGCTTTTATGCCTAAAGAAGTCATCAAAAACTTCCTTCGACACCTCAACATTATCTAGCATCTTAAAATCCTATGCATCCTGTGCCTCGTGTGAAATCTTGCACTCAACGTGCCAGTCCGACTTATTAACGCTTTCTGTAACCTCTTCCAAGTTGTCTTCATTTGTCTAACCGTAAACTAAACTGGAACTAATTCTATCAATAATAAAGTATAAATTTGGATACAGTTTTCAGGACAAACTACCTTTCAAGTCACTATTTTAACTAGTCATTCGACCTGTCAGCGTCCAAAGTTGAAATACGCATCTCGGACTTGTTAGGCCCAATACAAACTCTCGACATCTTGGCAATTTTGTCTTCATTTGACTGACCACACACTAAACTAGAACTAATACTGTCAATAATAGAGTTCAAATTTGTATGCTCCTTTTTAGAAAAAGTTGCTTCTCATAGCAATAAATTAACAACACACTTGAAGTGTTCGTATTTTGTTGTTTTAGGATTGACTTACATCCATTCGCTTGTTAACTTTCTTAAACCTTAACTTGCTAATAATACGGACCAATATTAGTTGAAATGAATGATTTACTTTAGACTTTATTAGGTTTAAATAATTTTGTACATGTTTAATTTATTACTCCGTCGTTTGTTTACATTTTTTTCTTAGGCAGCGAGAAATATTACACTCGATGAAATTAAAAGGAATTAAAATAATTATTATGTTTACATAGCAGAGACATTGCAGATATAAATAAGTACATATCTGATATGTCACACCTCGAACTATGAAATGGCAAGTAGTACCGTCTTATACTACAAGCAGGGAACATCTGAAAACTATTTATAGTTATATTTTTCCTGTAATATTTAGGATGACATTAATAATTGGTAATTATTACAGATTTCTCTATTCAGTACCTTCGAAGAT
The DNA here is from genome assembly GCA_947034925.1 of Eudemis profundana. NCBI lineage: Eukaryota > Metazoa > Arthropoda > Insecta > Lepidoptera > Tortricidae > Eudemis > Eudemis profundana. The sequence continues at coordinate 479,012 of OX344812.1, forward strand.
AATAGGGGGGAATGGTATTTTTTTTAACTTTTTTCGTCATAAATCAAAAACTACTTATTTAAGAAAAAACAAAAACGTCGTTTTAATCTACAAATCAAGCCCTTTAATTTGATACCCCACTCGATTTAATAGCCCTACTTTCAATTTTCAAAGTCCCATTACGGGCCCCTTTAAAAAAAAGTAAATAGGTTTTACATCCAATAGGCTCAGGTTAGCTACTTATAATACTATTCCAAGTTTCAAATCGATAGCAGCAGTAGTTTCTGAGATGGGTCACCTATTTTTGGCATAATTTTATTCGTCCGAATGTTCTATTTGCCCGAATACTATTTACGCATAATTGTTATTTTACAGATAATATTGACTTTTCAGAATAACTATAAAACAAACCTAACCTAACCTAATATGTTCTAAATGGCTGATGTAAAAGATTTAGCAAAATATTTTCCGTTAAAGCTAGAGAAAAATTATGCGAAATAAAATTCGGGCTAAACAATACATTCGGACAACTAAAATTATGCCAAATAAAGGGCACCCTTCTGAGATATCTGGCTGTGACAGACGGACAGACAGAGTCGCACTATAAGGGTTCCTTGATTACCATTTTCGTACGGAACCCTAAAAATTTACTTTACTAAGGGAATCAAAATTTATAGGATACTTTAATATATGTACCTACAAATTTGTACGGAACCCTCGGTGTGCGAGTCCGACTCGCACTTATCCGGTTTTATAAGTATAAGTTTGCGTTGCAATTTTCTTTTGGTGTGCAATAATATGATCGTATTGTATTGTAAGCACCAAGCGGCACTGTGAGTTTTTGCCTAGTAACGTAACATATGTAGGTACGTATTCACGTTCACACACGAGTAACACGCACTCAATCGAAACTGGGAAACGAGCGGTTGCTTAATAGGATTCCTGCTGAAAGGTATCGACACGAATTCTTTCGAGTGGGTGGGTGCGGTCCTATCCCGGAGAGAATTAATAGTATATGTAGAGGTATCTTAAAGCTTGAGGTCAAGGTACTAGCTGTTCGATTAAAGCTTTGAAGAATAGCCAGTGAAACATTTGACTAAAGAGTTTTTCTTGGAAAACATTAGGTATTCTGGATCCATATTTGCTTGCATAATGTTTGTCATAATTATTTTTTCTCTGAAACCTTTTACTTATCAGAACTGCTATAAAACAAATCTAATGGGTTCCACAGAACCTCACCACAAATCCTGGAAACTTTTGTAGTTTCAGAGGGAAAAATGGTGACTTAAAATTTTATGATAAACACATTATGACTTTAAATAATTATGGACGCAAAGAAGCACCCCATACATGATTTACTAAGAATATAGGAGGACTTACATCCTAATATAAAAATTAAAAAGATGTCTACGGTCGATTTCTTCCATTTATGTTCTGAGTGATTGTGTTGAATAATTTGACGCAACCTGTGGTCGATGCAAATAAGCTCGCCAATCTGATTACCCGGGATTACGCGCGCGAATGGAAAACTTGAGGCACGGCGACTCGGTCGACTTCTGTCGCGCTGTCACGCGAGCACATCTAATGATGAAGAAGATGGCCAGGTCCATTAAAATTACGTAAGATTTTACCGTATTTGTGCTCATTTTGCGACCTGTTATAATGGAAAGTCCGGTCTTTTTAAAAAAAAAAATGACACTTATAATTACACGAATTTAGGTAATTAGGGAACAGCGCGGTTTGACGATTCGGGAGCAACTGAGGTTTTGTATGGGATGGATTGAGGAGCTGGACTCGGATGGATGGGAGGACTGCTGATGGGCTGCTACGTCAGCCATAAGGCATAAGTGGTGGAGGTTATAACGAATCGTATAACAAAGGTAGTCGGAAATAAAATACTTGTCTTAGAAATAATGAAATTCAAATTCAAATTCAAATAATTTATTTCGGATTAGATATCCATAGTATGTGTTAGTAACAAAGGTCTTACTGGCTATATTAGTAGTTAAGAATATAAATAAATAATCCAATAATAATAATCATAATCATCAGTATCAAATAAAGTCATCATCAGTAGTAAATTGACGGCAATTATACACGTAAGAGTGTAACTCAATTTTGTACGCATATTGAAAATCCCGGGACATCGTCAACAGTGCAATCTGCGATATTGATGCAATATCCTCGTTTATTGTATAGAGGACGCCGGGTGCGCAGTCACAAGCAATTTGCACGCGGATCGTTGCGACGACGGGTGTCACAACTCGTTCACGACCAATATCAAACTTATTTTATGCACTTCGCCAAATACAATCAAAATTCTGGTCTCGATTAAAGCTAAATATTATACTGTAAAATGCAGTCAGTTTCGGGGTTACTTGATTGAAAGTAAATTAAACAGAAGTAATTTAATGCCAAAAAATATATATTTAAACTTTCAAGCTTTTCACTCCTTATTATATTAATTAAATAAAAACCGGACAAGTGCGAGTCGGACTCGCCCACCGAGGTTTCCGTACAAATTTGTAGGTACATATTTTAAATTACCTTATACATTTTAATTCCCTTAGTGAAGTCTATTTTTTTAATGATTTAATTAAAAATGTAAAGTTTTCAGATTTTTTCCTTTACTTGTACTATAAGACGGTATTATTTGCTAAATTTCATAGTTCTAGGTCAACGGAATGTACCCTATAAAATTTGGTTTCCTTGAGAGAACCGGAATGTACGTTTTTTGCGGCATAAACCGCCGTATTTTTTTTTCACGTTAACTGATAAGTTTGTTTTTTTAACAGTTTCAAGGAATCGTAAGCTCGAGTATTTATATGGATTTTTTTTCAAATCGATACCTCCACGCGTTCCCGAGGTAAAGTATCTTGACAGACAGACATACAAACTTAGGGGTTCCGTTTTTGCCTTTCGAGCTACGGAACCCTAAAAACATACATTGTACTAAATTAAGTCCCTCTACTTTCTTCACCAACTCTTAACCTTCGAGATACCACGGCTCGAACCACGCAATTCGGTGAAAACTTCTTGTTAAAAGTGATTGAAAGCCAGTGTTTAAGATCATTAAGGGAGGAATTGGTACAGTTTTCTAAACCTCTATTTTAAGGATTCTTTTGACACAGCAATTAATCTTTTTTATCCGTCTTTGACACTAAATATTCCAATCGAGGAGTTAAGGTCGTTTTGCACTTTAGCACAAAATACATTAATTTCGCTGGCGGGAAACGGAACTGAGTACATAAAACACGAGTACTGGCGATCTTGTCCGCAAGACCAACATAAACTGCACTTTAAAATAAATATAAAGATCTGTTTAAAGTTTTACTTAGCCGCAAACTCTACATAGAAACTATATTTAAAATCAGGGACTGATTATTCACATGATTATTTTGCGTGTTTTTTATAGATGGTACCTATATCTCAGACTTTAGAGGCTAGTCAAGAAAATTACGGCACTTGTTTTTGAAAAACAATCCATATTCCTAATTGGTAAAAAGTAAGCTATTTATTATTCATTTAAAATTAATGTAAAGGTAAAATAAAAAAAACCCTAATTTAATTTTATTTGCCAACAACCTTCTGACAGAACGGAAGAGTGATTACCAAGTATCAAGTCTAATTAATCCTCTAGCTGTGGTTTCACCATGTTGCCGTATGTATATTTTTTAACCGACTTCCAAAAGAAGGCCGGTTCTCTATTCGTCTGAATGTTTTTTTTTTTAATAAAACCTTTCTACGACTCTGCAAACTTAGCTTAGACGGACTATACTAAAATGTATGAGCAAACCGTCATATTTATAGAAATGATTGGGATAATGCACGGTAATGCAAGCACTCGAGTCGTCCTCAAAACTCGAGTGACTCGAGACCGAGTCATATCTAGGTTGCCAGGTGGTCAGGATTTAGCGGGAATTTCCCGAATCCATGTATGTCATCCCCGTCACTCCCGACAAAGTAAAAAATCTCCCGAAAAATAGCTTCATTTTATAAAACAATACCTAACTTTAGTTCCAAATTTTCATCAAGCGAAACGTCGCCCTAAAAAGTTAAATGTAACACAATACTGCCGTCCTAGTGTAAAAGGCAACCTTTTACTATGGAATTTCATAGTAAAAAGTCGCCTTTTAGACTAGGACGGCAGAATAGTTGTGGCAAGCTAAAAATAAATTACTTCATAATTAAATATATGTAATGAAAAAATATTTTCTGTTTTATTTTTGTTAGTATTTATTTACGTAGAGGCAACGGACAACAATAATGTAAAATTTTGTTGTTTTTAATATATTTACTTCAATTTGATTTTATGTTTGTTTCTCCCGACCGAAGTCCCAAAATCCCGAAAAAAATATTTTTTCTCCCGATAATAGGGCCATTCGATCTGGCAACCTTAGTCACAACCCGACTCTAATCCGCCTTAACCCGGTGACCGTAAAACTTGGCATTTACCAGAGGACCTCGTGTGCGCGGGGACTTATTATATTTCCACCCACGGGTCTCGGGAAACGGCTGTACGAAAATGTAGTTCAAAGAGACGTTTTAATTTGCCATCTATTGTTTAATAATTCTTGTCTCATCATTTCGGAAAAGGTTCCTTAAATTCAGTTGGTTATTAAATTAGAATAAGAGGTAGACAACAAGGAAAAAGTAAATTGTGTCTCAAGGGACCAAATTATCGATGTGCAGCGAGGACGTACATACATTGAACTAGGGCTCGTGTACGCGCCGCCGGGTCCCCGTGCTCGTCTTACACGGCACCGGTTTTCTGGCCCGTTTGGTACGTGTAATTAGGCTCCGTGCAATTAAGATCCATATACCCGTAAAAGTACCCTATAAGTTTTAGTAACATACCTTATAATTTTTTTTATTTAGGTTACGTGTTTGACCTGAATGTATGTATGTATGTCCGTTCCTATGTCCGCTGAGTTCGTGAAAATAAACAAAATGGCGGATTTTATGCACTTTTAAAGTGCACCGCAGTCGTTTTTTAATGTAATAACTACATTTTTATAAAAAAAACGCGGTGCACTTTGAAACTGCATTAAATCCGCCATTTTGTTTATTTTAACGAACTTCATGCCCAGTGACACTCGCACCATCAAGACGAATCTAATGATGTATCATTTATCAAAATCGGATGTGTCGTTGAGTAGTTACGAGCGGACACAGGAACGGACAAACATACATACATATATACATACATACATACAGGCCAAACACATAACCCTCCTTTGGGCTTCGCCGCAGTCGGGTAAAAATGTGATTATTTAATTTTAACCTTTAAAACGTGCGTTGCTAAAACGACAACATTTAACTCCGCGCAAACAATTTTTAATTGTGTACAAGGAAGAACTGGGATATCCTTATCCGTCCTTTTCATAGCATTATCTATCCACTTGTGTTTCTATACCTACTCGTGTTGTCAGACGTCTCTCTTATCCTGACTCTCGAACGTGCTCGTTCCTTTTTTCCAGCATTCTCCACAACAAACGATTCCGTGAACTATCGCGGGATATTGGATCCACGATAAATATTCCTCCCGCATCCGACGACACTTGTACATGTGAGGTCTCACGCAAAGGACGGATTAAAACGAGATATGATGCGGTATTTTGTACCCTCATACAAAATACGGGTGTATTTTGTAACCCTACGAGAGTTACAACATGATAAAGGATATCGAAATACTTTGGACCGGAGATGAATGAAACATGTTTCACGAAAATACTGTGGAAAATATCTAACGTTTGCAAAAATAATCCCTAATCTAGCTTGTGCGCCATGAGATACTTAATAATTATAAAATTTTCGTTAGCTAAAATAAACGTATAAAGGAGATAACGTTTGAGGACATTTAAAGAAATTATAACTAGGAGTTATAAAAATAACCCGATTTTAATTATTTTGTTACAACATTGTGATGTACCCCTTTGTAATGTATTTTCTGGTGTGCAGTTTAGTATGTTTGTATTGTATTATATTATATTATAATACAATGCTAAGTAATAAGTACAACGTTAAATTACGCACAGTGGATCTCTGCTCATAGAAAATTGCAGTAGGCATAATGCAAAATTTACCTGTGCAAATCTGTATTATTCTTGTAGTTACAGGAATTCTCTGTAAGCTTATTCATAACTTCAGCATCAATCGCGTCCGTAATATAATTTAACCTGTTAAGAAGTAACTGTTTGTAATCGGCAGGAAGCGTACTTTTCGTGCCGATGACGTAAAAATGGGTTGTACGTTGTTTTGCCTAACAACTTTTTGCCTATTTTCGTTTTGCCTAATTTCATTTTGACTAATATTGTTTTGCATAATTATTCATTTTGCCTAATTTTTATTTGAGTGAAACTCGTTTTGTATAATCCTTATTTTACCTAAATTTATTTCGTCTAATATTGTTTTGTCTAATTTTTAGTTAGTATAATCTACATTTGTATAATGTTTGTTTAACATAATTATTTTTTGTCTAACATACATTTTGCATAATTTTGTTTGTTCTATAGGTACTTATTTCGTATAATGTTTCATTTAACCTAACCTATCCTACTTTTCTGACAGCAATTCGTTTTTGTTAGGGGACGCAGTTCAAACCTAACCTAACCTACTTTTCTGACAGCAGTTCGGTTTTGTTGGGGGACGCAGTTCGAACCCTAACCTAACCTAACCTAATTGAACTTATGGTTTGACTTTTTTTTAATGCGGGGGGCTTCGCCCCCGAACCCCCCTTGTGGGGGGCTCCGCCCCCCCGTCCCCCCTTTTCGTTCTACGCCCTAATAATTTACCCAAGCAGAGAGGCTTTATGGGCTGCTGTAAAAATATTATTTATTTTTAAGGGCCTCCGTACGAAGTTTTGGAATAGTTGTGTAGCATTAATCGGATCGCATTGTTTATTAGAGAGCAACGTTAGAGTTCAATCGCATTCCGGCCGGGTCCATGCGCAGGACAAATACCACCGAACTCATTTATGGTTTTGTATAATATTATTAGTATTAGACGCAGTTCAAACCTAACCTAACCTACTTTTCTGACAGCAGTTCGTTTTTGTTGGGGGACGCAGTTCAAACCTAACCTAACCTACTTTTCTGACAGCAGTTCGTTTTTGTTGGGGGACGCAGTTCAAACCTAACCTAACCTACTTTTCTGACAGCAGTTCGGTTTTGTTGGGGGACGCAGTTCAAACCTAACCTACTTTTCTGACAGCAGTTCGTTTTTGTTGGGGGACGCAGTTCTAACCTAACCTAACCTACATTTTTGCTTAATGTGGCCTTTGTATTGAGTTTTTCTTCATGCGGGGGGCTTCGCCCCCCGACCCCCTTTTTCGTTCAGCCTATGTAAGTTTTTTGTTAAAGTCATTTCCCCCAACACGGCCCCTTTGTTATAAACCAACCAAATTTTTAGCACTTGTAAAATTTTCGACGAATGACTTTAAATCGGAGCGCATAACACATCCGCACACCACAGTTTTCTGGTAGCAGCTCGTTTTTAATGTCAATAGTGACTTTCCGTATCTCCGGCGCTGCGGGAACAGCAGCCCTTCCGCCCTTGCATGACGGCGCACGGTCACTTCGCTCGGCTCCGCAGCTTCGGCTTGTTGGTCGCCTTCGGCGACCAGCCTCAGCCGCTCGCCTCACTCGTTCCCGCGCTTCATCATGGCGGGCGAGGGCTGCTCTCCCTCCACGCCTCCGGCTTTATAAAAACACTCTAGGGCGCGCTGTGTCGGCACGCGTCCTAACCAGCGAGAGCCCTAGATTCAGATTTTCGCAGGCTAATATCGTAAACATAATATTCCATCATTGAAAATTTTACATTTTACAATCCGTCATTTATCTTGGTAATTATCAAATTTAGAGAAAAATTACCCATAAAAAACACGCTTATTTTAGACAAAAAAAAATTAGTTAAAATGATATTCGGCTATATAATGATTAGTTAAAATAAGAATCGACAAAGTGAGTTTTAGATAAAATAATATTCGACAAAATAAGAGTTATGCAAATGATAATTTAGGTAAAACGAGTTTCGACAAAACAATAATTATGAAAAATGAATTTATACATATTGACTTTAGACAAAAAATTCATTATAGTAAAAGTTGTTAGACAAACTGAAATTAGACAAAAAAATTTTAGACAAGTCAAGGGAATACCGTAAAAATGACGTCAAACTATATGTAGCTTGAAGCATGATTATTTTTAGATTTTAGATTGATTTATCGTTACCGGAAATTACCGGTACCGTAAAAGCTATAAATTAGTTTTATCACTACTTTTATTAGTTAGTGTCAATGGTAGAAGCCGTTTTATAAATCAAGATGTGTCTGCCTGTTTTATCTTATTTATTGCAATGAGAAATTGGAAAATACATATAACATAAACACATTCGGATAAGTACCTATATGTCAAATTGCATATCCGATGAATATTTCCAATTTTCCGTTAAAATAAATAAATGGGAACTTAAAAGTTACAAACAAGTTGTAAATAAAGTGAGGAATTATTCAATTATGCAAAGTCACCACAAGTATGTTTAAGTACATACATTGTATATGACGAAGTGAACAAAAAGCTTAGCCGACCGGTCTCAATCATTGTTACTATTTGGGCGCGTATATCAAGGAAACATTCGGAAATGGACACACTCCGCTACTTCCACTAATCACTTAGGTTCATGTGAACACACTTGCCACTAAATTACTGTGATTTAAAACAAGTTTAAGAGCTAATGGATTAGTTCGCGAACACAACAACATCCATTCAGCACATCTCGCGCCAAGTACGCGCGCGTTTCTCTAGCTGTCAACCAACTGTCAAATTCTTCAGTTGACATTGTCACTGTGTTCAACGAAAAACTCCATTGGGGATACTGAATTGCCCGCTCTCAAATCATTAAAACATGTTTCCATTATTGATTACCGTTTTAAATTTGATTTTGACTACTAATTAAATCCACGCTTCGTCATATATATATTTATAATCGCCTTTGAAAAACCTTTATTTTAATACCGCACTCGATGGGCGCGAGTGCGGTGTCCTAATAAAATTTTACTAAGAAAAAAGACAATGTCGCGATTTAATATACATCGAGATTAATCAACAAAAGTAAATATGGTTAAAATCAGCTTTCAAATCTCTTCATTTTGATACCCCACTCGATAGGGTTGGATTTTTTTTCAGACCACATAAAATGGCGAACATGTTCCGCCATATTGGTTTTATCATGACGTCATATAACTTATGTCACTCAGGCTGACACAAAGATTCTAACGATACCTAACATGTCTAAATCGGTTGAGGCGTTTAGAAGTTATTGTGGAATAAAGAAACTCACATACATACATACATACATGAAACGTGAAAACATAACACCCCGTTTTTTGGGCAGTCGTGTAATAAAAAAAACAGACGTATACATTTTTAGTTACAAAATGTTTTCTACCATTGACACGAATCAATAAAAGTAAAAAAAATAATTAATTTATAACTTAAACGATACCGGTAATTTACGGTAACAGTAAATCAATGTAATACCTTAACTAAATCAGCCTGTATGTAGATTGACGTCATTTGCCTGTCATAGGCACGAAAAGTACGCCCCCTGGTAATTGGAGGTCACACTGCTGTCCGTCAAAGTCGAAGCGATGGTCGCGTCAATATAGAAGAACACAGAAGTAAATCGAGATACAAGGAAAGAGCGTATGTACCTCGCGTGCTAAAAAGAAGGGCTAGGGACCTTCTTTGCTCGCCGTCAACTTCAGTCACCGTCAACATTACTGTCGGATTTGAAAAAGGTTTACTATTGGATCGCATAAATTTAAAAGGCATAATGCATCATTTCGCATAATTCATCATTTCGCATAAAGCTTTTTTTTCTGAACACGTAAACTTTTCAGGATTATTATAACGCAAACCTAACCTAACCTAACCTATTTAACAGGATGAGGCCTTAAAGAGTCCTGAAAATTCTACAGTTTAAGAAAAAAATGCATTATGCCGAATGATGAATTATGCGAAATGATGAATTATGCCTTTTAAATTTATGCGATCTAATAGTTTCCCTTTGAAAAATCTGATAATAATGGTATAATTCCATCACTAAATTACACTCTTGACGTCAAACGTCAACCGCGAAATCTTACACGCTTGGTTCCCATACAAATCGACGAACCTATTTCCTTTTATCTCCATATACGACTTTTATTTACCATTTAATATGCTCTTATAGATTTAAGTTTTATGACCTTTGTTTTTGGTGCACAATAAAGAATATTGTATTGTATTGTATATTTCTGTGCTGAAAATGACAGTGAACTTAGTTCACGAATCAAATTATATAAGTATAGTACATTACACAACTAGGGTGGTAAAACAAAGAAAACGAAAGCGAAAACGAACGAAAAGAAACAAAGAAAGTGTTTGTGGCCCGAGCTGCAAGCGAGGGACGTAAATATGCAATCGAGGGCTTTTTTTATTACCGCCCGTGTTGTGTACATAATTTTATGGCTACACTTGGCCAGAAAGCGGTTTTGTCCGTACGCGTAGCGCACATTGTCACTAGTGGCGGCCACGGCCCGGCCACTGGCGGCCGCCACAAGCTGCAGGCGAGCTTTTAGATACACTATGTATGGCGCCGGCGCACACCGGGCGTTCGGGTGGCCTTGTCCGATCCACAAGCAGCGGGAGTGGCGCGCGATCGATACTTATGGCCGCGTTTAGTGGCCCAGTGCGCGGCCGCTCCGAGCCACTTGTGGTCGCGCCACAGATTAGAGCCTATAAACAGATATTTCATTGTCACGCGTTTCCATACGAAAAACAAGAATTCCGACGCTCGGATCCAAATAATAAACCCCCACGACCACAGCCACAGCACGGTAAACTTCGAACAATACAATACGTTCTCGCACAGTTGTCGGTGGCGGGCGTCGGCCGGTATCAACGGCGTTTGTGTACTGTCAGGATATAGTACATTACACAACTAGGGTGGTAATACAAAGAAAGGCCGAGATCGCAGAAGTTTGCGGCCCGATCTGCAAGCGAGGGACGTAAATATGCGATCAAGGGCTTTCTTCATTACCTCCCGTGTTGTGTACATCATCCGTGTTGTCTACACTTGGCCAGAAAGCGAAAACTTTAAGGCCAGGTGTGGCATAAATTATATTGTGCCACTGTGACGTTGCGGTCGCTGGCGACTGGATCGGCTACGCCCACCGCGCGGGAGGCCAAAATCGAGTGAAGTGCACCTGGTCGCGTTTAATGACCGCTACTAGTGGTGCAATGCGCAGCCGTTCTAGTAGTTGAATCAACGGGCCAGTCCGACCTATCGGGCAAATTATTTATAAAAGAGAAACCGCTGAATTTAAGAAAAAAAGAAAATGGTGTGTGTTTTTCGGCGCTTCTTTTCACCAGAAGGTCACTGCCCAAAGCGCCGAAAGAAAAGAATAGAATCAGACGTGTAAAAAAGCGCTTAAGGGCCAATAATATAATTTTACTTTTGTTACAAAATTGACAACAAAATTGTGAATCTGCCTAATGTATACCGCGGTTTCGGGGGACGTTATCGTCACACCCGGGAACGTCTCGAACGGTGTGCACAAACAAGCGGGATATTCCGCGTTCCGGGATATCCCGCTTTTGTCTACAGTCCCGCAAAGATACGCCTTTGTGCTGGGAACAACGGGATTTTATTCAAGGCGACAATTCTGAGTTTACACCTAACAAAAGCAAAGAAATAGTAAAAGACATTTCTTCTTCTTGGATTCTTATGTTGCACGAGTGTAGCCTGGCCTTGTCTAAAAGTATTGAGTACGCTTGTTTTTGTAAAATAGCTTTTAAATTAAATATTATTTAATATGAAAGAAACACGACGTTTCTTTATTGGTTTATTATACCACATTTTTATGTTACATTATATTACTCTAGAAATCAAAGTAGGCACATAGAAAAATTAAATAGCACTCACCTATCATAAATAACATCATTTTACTTTCATATAATATTAATATTAGCGCCATCTCTCGCTTGATCGTCAAAGCTGTAAAGTATTTACATCGAGCTGGGATACATGTGTAACACGTGTTCACATAGATGGCGTTTAGTTTATATACCTATTAAACCAGAAAGATAACGTAACAAACAACAAAAAACAGAATGACAACGTTGAAATCTCTTGCTGAGTGCTCCGGTGGTCGAGTAGTTTGAGACGCTGGCCCGGAAATCCAGAGGTACCGGGTTCGTTTCCTGGTTTCGACCACAGGTGAGCGCCATTTAATTTTTCTATGTAGGTACTTTGATTTCTTGTACAAACGGACGCCGGACTGTCAACATCTCCAGCTTCTCGTGAGGATGTCTCGTAGAGCGGCGAAACACGTGTCGAGTTTAGTATTTTTGGTGGTGGTTTACTATATTTATTAGCATGTTTTTAGGGTTCCGTAGCCAAAATGGCAAAAACGGAACCCTTATAGTTTCGTCATGTCCGTCCGTCTGTCTGTCTGTCTGTCCGTATGTCACAGGCATTTTACTCAAAAACTACATGATGGATATTGATGAAATTTGGAATATAGGTGTCTTTTATGAGCCGCTACTTAGTTTGGTATATAAATAATTAAAATAAATATTTTTAGGAAGGGCACTCCATATATGTTAAAGACCGTAACATTTTTTAAAAAACACTATAAGGTTCCTAAGTAATGTTTTTGATTAAGTGAATGTATTTGGAAATAATCACTCCGAAAGTTGTGTAAATTGTGTCCCCCCCCCCTCTATTTTCTAAACCGTGCATCCGAAAAATATGAAAAAAATCACGGTAACGCTTAATTAATACTTTCAACGAAAATTATTTTCAACAAGATCGAATGTACCGTTTTTGAGTTATTGCCGATAAACTGCGCTTCTCAACAAAAGGACGTAATTGCTATTAAAGGTGGGTTTAGACCAAACGATAGAATGTGTTAGAATTCGTTTGGTCTAAACCCACCTTCAGATACGCTCTTTTGTTGTTGTACTTTTTTACATCGTATTTTTTACCTTATAGTTACGGCTATGGAACCCTACACTGAGCATGGTCCGACATGCTCTAGGCCAGTTTTTTTTATTTTGCATGTAATGTAAATGCAGGAAAAAATACGCAAGTAATTATAACGGGCTAGCACAAATTGACTAACATGTTCTAGGTAATATTGCGGATTAGCAAAGCAATATTTTTGTTTTAATTGATCACACTGTGCCTGCTCAGCACGCAGTGCACTGTTACTCGCCCAACTTTACTCGCTTACTCGCCGGATCAGTGCCTAAGGAAAGAACAGTAGTCAAGGCGCGCGGGCCGTCCCTCGGCTTTTTCGCATCTGAACACACTGCACACACACGTTTACATACACACGTTACACATATATATATACAGTGCGTTACCAGCAAGCAGGCTTTTTTTAAAGTAGGGTAAAGTAACGTTGTTTCTTAACCTAACCATGACCTTCATTTAATTCATCGACTAAAATTCCGATTTCATAAATTTTCTAACAAAATTTTAATTGCAAGCAATGTACAGCAAAGTACTAAATTGACAATTAGATGTAAATGCCAGCCCTTCATTCTTTGTTTATAACGAAGACATCAAGATAAATGCCTGCATCTACCTATTTCAACAATTAGAGATACCAGGATTGCTACACTTAAGAAAACTACGGAAAAACAACACTAATAAAATAAAACTTAAAAAGCAATACGAGTACTAGACATTTGGACCTGTTTGAAGTGATCGAGAATCCTTTCTTCAAGTTGTACGTGCACAATTCCGTTTATAGGCCTTTCAGAATAACCAGATAGGACCATGCATTCTCTGGACCTCGCTGGACAGCCATTGTTATCAAACGAAGATTATGTGGATGCCGCTGATTTCGAAACCACTCTCGATAAAGTCTCAAGGCTTGAGGAACATTTCCACGTGTCGTGTCGCACAAATCATGTCAGATAATTCACATGTGTCTTTAGCCATTTTAACGCAAAAAAAGATCAGTTTTGCAAATAAATGTTTGTTTTGTAATTTGACAAGCCAATGTCAATACTTTTGTAATTGTCATGTCAAATTTTAGAAAAAACTCTTTAAGCTGTGTAAAAAACTCCATACATAAACGTAATGATAAGGACGGCATTAATTGTGGGATTGTTTTTCTCAACTTTTCACCTCCGTACCACGACATGCCTTGTACCAAGTGCATCAGCGATATGAATAACGATAATTACGTAGTACACCTAATACATTTAAAGTGCGGATTTAGGAAATTGAATTGTGCAGTTAATTCGCATAATTATGATTTGCTAATACTTGCAAACGATTGCTAATGAAGCATATTATTATCAGTTTTAATAAAAGCCCGCATACCGGTAACACACTGTATATACTCGACTTGAACTCGATTTCCACCGACTTGCCTATTAATAGGCAAGTCGGTGGAAATCGAGTTCTGTTGATACCCCCCCGGTACTGACTTGGTTTAACTTTACATCTCATAACTTTTTTGTTGTAGGAGAACTGCGTTGCGAGACTTGCATCTTTTTACATGTAATGTTTTTGATGGGATCTTATTTCTTTTTGTAAGTGGTCTTCCTTTATTACATTTCAATCCATTCTTTTCAATTTGAACTGCAAAACTAACATTGTAATGTCATTTATTTGTATAGGATTACAAACTGCAGCATTATGTGTGCAGTTGTGACTGAAATTACAACATATTTAGATTTTTAAGGACTTGATAGGCTAAAAACTAACTATTTTTAAAATTTGGAGCTTGTAGGTCTACTAGAAGTACCTTAGAATAATGATGATCAGTGAGTCAGTGAATGAATGAATCAGTGAGTTAGTGACAATACTAAGGAACTTTGACATGCAATAGTTCTTAAACAACAAGTTCAAATTAAATGATATTAAGAATATATATAAGTCTTATTGAGCCCTATATATCCCTGAAATTTCAGGGTTCTAGCTTTAGCCAGTACAAAATTACGGGAGTTTGAAAATGGCCTGAATGGCTTCGAGAAAAG
This sequence comes from Eudemis profundana, assembly GCA_947034925.1. Classification (NCBI taxonomy): domain Eukaryota; kingdom Metazoa; phylum Arthropoda; class Insecta; order Lepidoptera; family Tortricidae; genus Eudemis; species Eudemis profundana. Next base: position 494,032 of record OX344812.1, read on the forward strand.
GATGGTACGGCCGTGCCTTTGTTTTGCTCGACTTGGCGGGGGCACTGCCGTGCCCCCAGATTACTGTAGTTTTATGATAGTATTGAAATAAAATTACAGATTATGCACGATATTCCCAATTTAACATTAAATAAGGCAGGAAGAAGAAAAAAACAAAAGAAGGCATACCAACAGTAGAAATTATCTGCTTTGCTCTAAGGTTAACTGGTAGATAATGCCCTATGGCATTAAGTTCGCCTTTTGTACGATAAATTTTCTTTTGTGCAATAAAGTTTAAATAAATATCCTAATAGTACTACATTCGTTTAAGGAGGAACGTTAGAGAAAGTTACCAATTTTAGCCGCTCAGATGGCGTTGTACGTCGTTTGCGTAGTGTTTTTATTATTTTTAGCTAAACCCAACCAAATATTTACTATTTCTATGTCTTGGCGGAACCAGTAAAAAATGATGAGCTTAAATCGCAACCAATTTCAGCTCTACAGTCTTCTTGTGGACAATAAAACAGGTTTTTTAAAAATAATCGCAATTTTCCACATTCTCGCACACACGCGTACCCGTTGACAGTCATTAGTGTCAGTGACTGTCAATAATTATTATTATGACAGTATGACAGGTCATGTTTGTTTACATATTATTTTGGCGCCATTTTAATCTATTTGATAAAGATTTAGACGTTCAGGTGATGTTGAAATAAGAAGTTTTAGTTTCATACTACATATATTGTTAGGTATCCAATATATTTTTATATTTCTGATTTTTTGATTATCTGCACATGTTTGTTACTTCTTTCTTTGCAAATTGACCTCTCACATATGAATAGTTAGTTGTGCATGTAACTTACATGTAACTAGTATACTTACTGACCTAAGTTAGTATACTTTTATAGTATACTTACTTATTAGCCAAGCCAAGAAAAAAACATATTTTATATCGTATATTATTTATTTATTTTCATTGAGAATTGTCGCGTCAAACTTACTTACTCCAAAATGCTAAAATTCCACTACTTACAAGCAACTTTTGTGAATATCTTGCTACTCTGTCATACATTTAGGATCTGTTATTATTGCGCTGTAAAAAAAGTTTGATTCACGGGTTCGATAGAATATTATTCATAGACTTCGGTAGAATACAAAGCCAAGCCTTTCAGCTGCCTCATATCGCTTCTTAATTCTTGAACGCGCTAGGTAGGCGATCTCCAGTCTGGCTGATTCCAGCCGAACATCTCCATGCAGAGCTATAGCTTTTCATAGCAGGGGTGACGGCAACGAACTTCTGATGATGACGCAAATTAGGATTTACTTGGGTAATCCATCTGGTCTCGAGTGTGCGTACGTTTGTTTTCATTATTTTTAGTAAAATGGCAGTACGCTCCGGTGACTACTTCACATCAGGCAGGCTTACCACCCAAGTAGTATGCAAAATGTTGCTCAAGGAAATATTTAACTAACTGTTTTCTATTCAAATAATAAAATAAAATTAATAACAAGGAATATCTTTGCTATTGTATGAAAAATGTTGACAACTTCAAATGTAAATGTGACTGTTGTAGGCAACATATTTTTTTAATCGAGCATGGGAGTGCAGTAATGAAAAAGGTTTTTTTCAAACGATACATTTATGGTCAATGATAGCAAACTCTTTTAGCTTTTAAAACTAATGGACTGCATCGAAAAATCCAATATTTTTTACTAAGAATAAGAGCTCGTATTTATATCCGTACTCAAGTATTTGTACAATTTTTATCTTTACGATAAAAACAGTTACAATGCAATACCACCTCCTTCTTGAACTCAGTTTAGGAAATGAAATTTGTTGATGGAGATAAACTTCGACACCGGCTGACAGCACTTTATTTTTTAATTTTTATTAGCTTAGCGGCCAGAAGTTTTAGGAGTAGGTTTTAAACAATCTAGGCATTCTTTTGACACCCAGAATCAGCTGTTGTTGATAAATGCCGCCCTTTTGTTTACACCGACACGATACTCTACACTCACACAAACAACGGTTTGATAAAAAAATTATTAGTTTTCAAATGGATTTATTTAGAATATTTCTCATTTTTTCGGTATTTTTTTCTTATTGGCGGAATCAGAAGGAAAAGTACTATCGAACTAATAATGTTTCAAGTACAGAAAATGATCACGGCTGGAGAAAAACGGGACTGAAATTTGTATGAAAATTCTCTAAAACGTTCAACCTTAAGTTTAAATCACTAAAAGAAACTAGGTAAGAATATATTCACAAAGAAAGTAGCAAACGTCGCAATCAATCACAAGCGATAGCTTTCGTTTGGCGCTCGTTTCGTCTGCAATCTACAATCCGGTGCACGTTCGCTTTCTGCACCGGGAACTTTATACCCATTTACTGTTTTTACCGTATTTTCTATATTCATTTAAACTTAATCCTTCAAGGCTCTCGAAAAGATTTCAACAGTTAACGATAACGCTTTTCATCGATACCACAGTGTCCACAGTACAATAGTAGTAATTTTTGCTAAAAATATACACCGTGGGCCCGAATAACCCGACCAATTTTAACCACGTATTCCTGATGGTATTACAAGTAAATAAAGTTATATCAACATAGGTCGAATTGTCATTTTGCATTGTCTTATGGAACAAAATAAATCAGTAAATTCAGCCCCTCCTTATAAACATGTCTTTACCAGAAGAAAACAGATCAAAAAAGGAAAAAAAAAACTAAAATGGAAACAAAAGTTCAATGTTTTGGCCTCGTAGTCGCTTACCATCAAATACTGCAAGGTTAATTGCTGTTTAGTTAAAGGATTGAAAAAATATATCTTAACCACATTTAGGTAATAGGGTTTGTAGTGTTACACACTTGGGCGTTTTCATTTAAAAAATAATTAATATCTCGCAAAGTAAGCGTTTTTTGACTACACATCACAAAACTTTTTTTACTCCTAATAGTAGAAAAAGGTAGATGGCGCTAGCTGTCATGTAAACATATCGCTCGTGATTATTTTAAGTTTATAATTGCAATATCAGTTTAATTAATTTACTTTTACTTGGATCATGCAAGATGTAGTTCGACTCATACGGTATATAGTTATCTGAGTGCAAAACTTTAATATCAGTGCGAAAAGACGCTATAAAATGTGACTGTGAGAAATAAACATTGACAGAATAAGTTGCAAAAGTGAACTTTATAAGATAAACTGTGAAGGTAAATAATAGTGTTTTCGTCCAAAAGTGTTAAAAATATCAACAAAACTGCGATAAATTGCTTTGAAAACTGACTCCATAGCCGTTTGCTATTTAAATGTAACTTGGACTTTGGACCCGATTACAAAGTGATTTTTAAATACAAGGGCAAGCTATTACATTGATGCCCAGTGATGAGTTAAAATTAGTTAAGCTGAAAGGATAATGAAAACATGTACAGCAAATAAGTGCGCAATTAATTTAACCCTTATTTAATGACAATCTTAACAGCGCCACCTATCGACGAATAGCTGAACTACTTAAACATCAACCTAACCAGCAGATAAAGATTTCAAGTTTCTGATTTAGCTAAAAAGATCACTGGTGTTTGGTGGCCTCACTAGATGGCATTAATTGACAAATAAATACTCTTACTGATTGAAGATACTCAATGCTTCCGTTGCTTTTTTAATGCTTTGTACTGCTGCTTCGAGATACATTGCTGTCTGCTATTGGAATAATAAAATAGGCTATATCCCAATAAAATCTAACCGACAAAATGGCACCAACGCCAAATTGTGCTATGTGCAAAAAGAAAATTTTAAGTAAACAGTACCTTATATGTTCTGTTTGTAAGCTTCCGCATGACTTGCTATGTACTAACAAGGAAAAACTAATTAACTTAATGGATAAAGCACGTAGAGAAGCATGGACCTGCAATAAATGCCTTCATACTAAAGCTAAAAAATATACAAATAGAAATGTTACACAGATCAAAACGAGCACTCCAAGTAATGGAAAAAAGAGCACCGTTACAGCCTCAACTTCGGAACAAAAATCTGGGACCCCAGGCAAAAACGACACGGAAATAACATCTTTTGTGCCAATATCTCAAGTGTCTAAACCACAAAGCAACTCTACTATAGTACAGGAGAATCCTATTCAAGTGGGTCATCACCCAAAGTCTCCATCTTCTTCGTCTCCACTAAACCCAGAGGATAACATTACCCACCGTAAACGATACAACGTAAATATTCATACGGAAAACTCATTCGAGTCGCTGCCAGATGACGATGAATCTGATGGTTCGTCAGTGCCATCAATATTAACGCCTAAAAGGGATTTAAATAGGAGTTTCAACGATCTACGCTTAAACAACAGCTACAAAATAGAAGAAATGACAAATACAATTTTAAATCTCACCGAAAAATTACGCTCCGCTGAACTGGAAATTGAAAATTTGTCATTAGAAAATAGAAAGCTATCGAATAAAGTTGCTGAAAGTGAGTTAAAAATTCAGCAATTAACACATGTCTGCAAATCTACCACGTCAAAAAAAACGATTAATAAAAGACATAAAAAGGGCCAAGCAACTAAAACAAAACTACAATATTCTTTAATAGGTGACGACAAGCCGAATTTAACATCGGAAATCATTTCGGACACCCCATCAGACATCAAGCAGGATAGTATTCCGGATACTCCCATGGTGATACCGCCCAACATACCAAGCGTGATGAAAGAAACTACCAAAAATAACTCCCAGAGCAGGGGTGAGGAAAGTACAAAAACAATTGAGTCAACACAAAAATCCTACAGTAAACTTCGTAGGAATTATAATACATTGAATAACATTTACAAAAAACAATTTTATGACGACTTTGTAAATAGAACAAAGTGTGGCCTAACTAAACGGAAACTGGTCATATTATCAGACCAAAACGGTATTGGATCACGGTTGAGTCAAATGTATGGGGAATATTTCGATATAACATGCTATTCATACCCGGAAGCAAATACGACACAAATCCTTCAGTCATCGATGAATGTAAGGACCACTCTCAGTAAGGATGATTTTTTGGTTCTACTAACAGGAATGAATGATAGAAACCCCACTGAGGTGTTCGCCAACTTATACATATTATGTTATGGAGAATTCCAAAAACACGAATATCATGATATCTCAAGTCCCTTACTCAATACACTTAAATGAACGCCCTTTAAATAACATGATAAAATTGCTGGCAAACCAATGTCAACATAGTGAATTTATACATTGCAATGAAAACTGGGTTCACAGAACGAATACCTTTTTAAATGTTCTAGCAAAGACTCTATATCATCATATTGCATGCAAGTTGTATACCTCCTGGTTACAGGTGCAATTACAGCGGCTTAAGGAATGTCGTACATTAAATAAAGATTCTCTCGGTTCTGACAAAGAGCCATTGGCAAGTAAAGTGACATCAACCATCCCACTAGCTAAAACATGCCCAACAGAAGAAAAAAAGTTTTTTCGTCGCTACTCAATGTGAAAACTCCTTATATGTACTGCACCAAAACATTTCAGGAGCATTAAACAAACAAGTATTGTTGAATTTCGCAATTAACGATCTTGGTAAATCAGGAACATTTATTGACATCGTATGCCTTAGTGAAACAAATATGATGAAGGGTACGGAGTCCAACTTAAAGATGAAGGACTTTCAAGTAGCAGCTAGTTTTTCCCGGAAAAACGCTAAAAGGGGTGGAGTGGCAATTCTTCTGCGAGAAGGGATAAACTTCACCCCAATAATCGAAGTAGAATCCTGCTCTCAGACACCTGTCTTCGAATGCTGTGCAGTTACAGCCAACCAGTACAACTTAATCATCATATGCGTCTATACAAACAAGACACCTACATCACAATCATCGATTTTCTTCCAGAAGCTAAACGATATGCTACGCTTAGTGAGTCAACGTCAAAAGAAGAAAATCGTTATTTGTGGGGACTTTAACATAGACACAATAAAACAGTCGATCATTGCAAGGGAACTGAAACACATACTGGAAAGTTACGATCTTCATTTGGTTAATAAGGAGTCAAAACCAACAAGAATCACGACACATTCTCAAACGTGTATAGATCATATCGCTACAAATGCAGAAGGTGATGGTGCAAAAGTACTTGATCTCGGCCTCTCTGACCATACCGCTCAGTCCTACGCGATTACTGTCAAAAAGCGTCATTCAGCTCCAGTGAAATGGTGGTACGAGTACAGAAGAGATTATAGTGACGATAATCAACGCAAATTTCTGCAGTGTTTGTCAACCCTTTCTTTTTCTGACATCCTTAATGAGAATAATGCAACTAGGGGTTTTAATAAGTTCCATGAGCTATTTTTACTCTTTTATAACTTGTGTTTTCCGACACTTAAAGTGAAGTTTTCAAACAAAGCCTACCAATCGCGAAACTTAACTAGTGGGATTCGAAATTGCTGTCGAAAAAAAAGGGAACTTTACTTGAGGAGTCGAAAGACACAACATTATAGAACCCTGTATAAGAAATATTCTAGATCACTGAAACATTGTATTGACCTACATCAAAGAGCGGAGAATTTAAAGTATATAAGAAACACTAACAATAAATGTAAGGCGGTATGGAATGTTATTAAGCAGCATACTTCAACGAATGTTAGTGAAAAAGCTATACATAACTTACTAGTAGATAATAAAAATATTAACGATCCTCAACAAATCGCAGAGAGTTTCAATGATTATTTTATTAAAGTAGTAAAAGACAATTCAATACAAAACACAAACAATGATATAATCATTGACAACTACTCGTCTAGTATCTTTCTGAATCCAGTCAGTGAATATGAAGTTGCTAAAATAATTAAAGCACTTAAAAATTCAAATTCTGTTGGATACGACGATGTGCGAACAGATATTTTAAAGAAATGTTGGTATACTATAGTACGTCCTATTGCACATTTGTTGAATCTCTCCTTGATGCAGGGGAGCTTTCCAGACATATTGAAAAAATCAGTTGTAAAGCCATTGCACAAAAAAGGGGAAAAGGATAAACTAGGCAACTACCGACCTGTGACTCTAGTTCCTATATTTTCTAAAATATATGAAAAGGCAATGTACTCTAGATTAATTAGATTTTTCGAAAAAAACAATATTATAAATGAAGAACAACATGGATTTAGACAGTCTTGTAGCACTTCGCTAGCAATGTTTAAGCTAATAAAAAAGGTAATAGACTGTATTGATAAGAAAGTCCCAGTAACAGTACTATTCATGGATATTAGTAAGGCATTCGACTTTGTGTGCCATGAACGCCTTATTAATAAATTATCACGATACGGTATAAGAGGACCAGCGCTTGATTGGATAAGGACATATCTCCTTAACCGAACACAGTGTGTAGAGACCGTAAGATACTGTTATAGTTCTAAAGTATTACAATCATACAGATCAAAATTCTCAAAAAATACTTTCGGGGTCCCCCAAGGCAGTATTCTAGGTCCGCTAATGTTCCTTATATATATTAACGACCTGCCTAATAGCCTTGGCCATGAGTGTATTCAATTTGCGGATGATACTTCCATTATTATAAAAGGTCACGATTTAACAACATACAATGAAGAAATAAATAAAGTACTAAGTAAAACCATTGAATGGCTAGAAGTAAATAATTTGAAGGTCAACGTTGATAAAACTAAGTATATCCAGTTTCACACATGTAAGGGTAATCCTCAATCGTTAGCTGTAAGTTTCAATAATAAACCAGTTGAGGAAGTGCGTCAAATCAACTTTTTGGGAGTGACGATTGATCAGAACCTTAACTGGAAAAGCCAGGTGGATAACGTCTGCTCGAAAGTAAACCGTTTTGTATTTGCCTTACGGAGAATAAGCCGAACGGTATCTACACAGGCTGCTTTAATAGCTTACAATGGATATGTTAGCTCTGTGCTTCGCTATGGTATAGTTATCTGGGGAAATAGCGTAGATAGAGAAAAAAAATTTTTAGTTCAGAAACGCTGTATCAGAGCAATATTTAATAAAAAACAGATAGAATCATGCCGCCCATACTTCATTGAACACAAAATTCTCACTGTTGCTTGTTTGTATATTCTGGAAGCTTGTGTCTTTGTTCACAAAAATAGAAATCTTTTTGTGCAGAAGCAGGAGGTATCCACTCGTAAAGTTCGTCCTCAGTATAAATACAAACTGTACAAGCCCCCTGTCAAACTGGCTCTGAATTCCAGGAATGCATATATCATGTGCATAGTTATTTACAATAAGCTACCTGACGCTTTAAAAGAAAATGATTTAGATATATTTAAAAAAAGGACGAAACACTGGCTCACAGAAAAATGTTTTTATTGTGTCAATGATTTTCTTAAATATGACAATGAATATGTACATAATAATACCTAATAATTGAATTATATTGATTGGTTTTTCTCTGACATATTGTATGAATTAGTTAATAAAGTTAGTTAAATTTATTATAAGAAAAGATAGATCCACAATGTGTGTACACCTGAAAAGGTAGGATTTGGTGGAACTAAATATTATTATGTGCAATTTGTTTTACCTCTGTACTTGACCCGAATTCCTCACACAATAAATGATTACTGATTACTGATTACTGAATAGTTGCTAGAATCTATAGTTAAAGTTTTTCGGGTTATTCGGGGGCACGGTGTATATATTTACTTTTTGACAGTTATTGTTACTTTATATCTCGATAAACTTTTGGGATAGTAACAGGAATAATGCAGTCAAAGCCGCAAATGCTAGTATATCACTAATTTATTCGTTTCGAATCCTTGGTTACACTCAGCCGAGGATCGGCTCCGAATTATTTTAATAAAATAATTCCCGAACAATGTTTATTTGCATTGTTGCTCGGGGTCTGTTCTGTATTCCCGCCCGGCCCGTCACGAGGCCTCGCGGGGGCGAAGGGCCTCGAGGGGCCGGGGGCCCGGACAAGCGGACGGAATTCAATTCGATTATGAAAAAAGTTTATTTGTGACTGTCGTATATCGCGGGTTGGTTAGAATTGGAAGCGTTGGTAATAAAGGCCTGCTATGTACAGTCGAGTTCATTTACATCTACAAACTTACGGGAACAAGAATATTTGAACACGACCCTATTGTCAGGGGTCGGTATCAAAACGACTAGATTCTCAAAACGACCAGAACCACATAAAGACTTGATCGCAAAACGACCAACTGCAAAAAGCCTTTATCTCGTAATGACTTTCTAGTAAAACGACCACATAGCTTAAAGTATGAATATCAGAACGGCTTGCTATTAAAATTACTTGTTCGCAAAAAGACCACCACGCATAAGGTATACATCTTAAAATGCCCTATTAGCAAAATAACTAGATCGCAAATGAACTTAATCTCAGAATGGAATGGTAGCAATCAGTGTTGTTAGTAAAATAGCATGAAATTATTCCATCGGCATCATCCATTGTAATAAATATTCTTTATCGAATACATAGCCCTGAATATAGGTTAGTATATAATTTTGCTCCTTTGTGACAAAATTTATAGTACATGTAGAAGCAGGTGTTGATATCGAATCATCTATGAATCATTTATCCATTTTAGGCAGTTTTCTTTTCTTTTTTTATTGATTATATAAGGAAAAGGAAATAAACACATTTTAATTTTGAAATTGATCAATGTACCCCATCCCTCGGGAATCGAGTGAGAATTGAGATTTGTCCCCATATCATTCATCGAATTTGGACGGGACGAGCTCGGTCAACATCTCCAGAAAGCAGCGAGTCGGCGGTTATATTTGCTCACCGCTCACCTCGAAACGACGTGCCTGGTTGCCAAACATCACATTAGCTAGCATGAAACACAACAAAGACAGCTGTTTTTTAGTTATCATAGTTTAAATGTAAGCATTTAAATATCGTTGAGTTTATTAGAAGCAACATCAAAATTTTCTCAGTTAAAACACCAAAAGCCTAAGAAGTAGATATGCCATATTTGAAATTGGTGTAGTTTTGTACAATACAATATGTGTAATTAATTTAATAATGCGTGATTTAATTATGGCACGTGATATTTATAAACATTATTAAATAAAGAGTATAAGTATTGAATTGAAATGTGTGTCTCCACATCATTTATCGTATCGGGACGAGCTCGGTCAACATCTCCAAAAGTCAGTCGGCTGCTATTTGCGCACCGCTCAACTCGAGGTGGATACGCCCCTTCGCCAAACATTGCCCAATAAATCAGCCCCGAAACAGCTTTATAAAGCTCTTTAACTGTTAAATGTTGTGTTCTTTAACTGGTATTTGTAAATTCTCTACATAAGGACTGGTGGCCGGTGCTAGCTGTTTCCAGGTCTGTAAGCATCCATCTGTAAAAGAGCCCTAGATGCACAGTATAATGGCAGTAATTTTTCTTCCTACAAAAGATGCATAGCACGCTCATAAACGGCCGATGTTGGACTACTTGTTCTTTATACTTTGTTAGAAGCCAAATTGCAAAACTAAATGATTTGATTTGCATCTTGCAGTCGCATCTCTGCTATTTCAAGGAGACTTGTGTTAGAATATAAACACAAACCGTAATGCATACCTAGGTTGTGTTTATTTATCTGGATCAGAAAAATATTTTCATTTCTACACCGCGACTGCAAAGCGGTTTAAAGCACCCACGAAGCGGTAAGATAAGCATTGACAAAGCTATTTCATTCGCGTTTGAGTCTGAGGGATAACAAATCTCGTGACATGTTATGATTAGCTCTGTCGAATGTCTTAAAAGAGAATACAGAATATATGTACGTACAAAGCAGCCCACGGCAATGTTAATACAAATGGAGATAACCTTACAAGTCCTGAGGCGTTTGAACGCTCATTGATTTAGGGCTGCTTTCTCTATAATTTAAGACGAGTCTTGATGTTCTTGTGCCGTTACCGTTAACACTTTAGCGCGAAAATCAATCAATTAAGCGTTGTTAAGCGTACATTTTCGAGGTCTATAGACGTTGCTCGCGCGAAAGTGAATTCAAGAATGTTGTGACTTTATACCATCCAGTTGATATGTCTTTTTAACCGACTTCCAAAAGAAGGACGGTTCTCAATTCGTCTGTATGTTTTTTTTTTTTTTTTTGTGTGTTTGTTCACCGATTACTTGAAGACGGCTGGACCGATTTGGAAAATTCCTTTTTTGTTTGAAAGGGTAGACTTTCGAGGTGGTCCCATTGCAGCCAAGTCAGGATCTGATGATGGAATCTTGGAGAAATCGAGGGAACTCTTCAAATATTATAGGCACACATATAGTGATTTCGGTATTTTTCGTAATTTCTTGTCCATCTCTTATTAGCAACAAGTTTTTAGTGTTAACCGACTTCAAAACAATGTTAACCGACTTCAAAACAAAGAGTAAATTTGTATCTAGGTTTCTTCCCCGATTACTTGAAGACGGTTGAACCTATTTGGAAAATTCTTTTTTTGTTTAAAAGGGTATACCTCCGAGGTGGACCCATTGCAACCAAATCAGGATCTGATGATGGGATCTTGGAGAAATCGAGGGAACTCTTCAAATATCATAGGCACACATATGCGATTTCGGTATTTTTCTTGCTTTCTCGTGCATTTCTTATTAGAAATAAGTTCCCAGTCTTAACCGACTTCAAAACAAAGAGCAATTTTTATGTAGGCTTGTTCCTCGGTTACTTGAAAACGTCTAGACCGATTTGGATTTTTTTCTTTTAACTAAATAGACTTAAGTCTATTTGGTTAAAATAATATTTTTCCAGCGCCACTAAAAATTTAAATAAAGTAAATTTTTAAAACAAAAAATAAAAACCGACTTCCAAAAACCTAAACTAAAAACCAAAAAATAATATGTTAATTACCCCAAAGAAATGGATAATCAACGATTCATATATACATATACAGATATTTATACTTTTTAACCTGTTATTTTTGAAGTCGGTGCCAGCTAAGGAGCTCAGCCAGGTTTACGTGGCAGGCACCAACTTCAAAAATAACAGGTTAAAAAGTATAAATATCTGTATATGTATATATGAATCGTTGATTATCCATTTCTTTGGGGTAATTAACATATTATTTTTTGGTTTTTAGTTTAGGTTTTTGTTACTTTTTGTTATGAAATGTTATGTAAAATATTACTCTAAATTTCTTTTACTCCTGTATTTTATTACACTGCAATAAACCCAACCATTTTCGAAGTACAAACGAAGCCACTTTTAACTGACCACCAACGCGTTGCAATAAAGTTAACATTCGTTTATAAAATGTACAGTTAACATTGTGTTCGAGTGTACAATATATTAATGTAGTGCGTTAAGGACATTTTGCGTTAAAGAACTTCTGAGTTTAGGGCATTTTTTGTTAAAAAAAAAGCGCTTAGGTACTTTTGCGTTCGTAAAATAAGTTATTATGTAACTGGTGGTAATGTTCTTGTCAATGAAAGTCTATCACTGCAAGATAGCCAGTAAATTTTCCAATAGTACTTCTAAACAAATAGTGCTTCTAAATAACTTGTAAAACATATACAGCGTCCAGTGTATGTCGTGTATGAGTTAGGAAGACGGGCGTTCGTTTCAGTAATAGTATTTGTCGGGTCGCGAGCATCTCCCGGCCCAGCCCCGTAATGAGATTATTATTGATGGACTGGTCAGAATTGGGTCAGTTTTACGTCTACGTATCCTATCAATCACACAGGTTTATTAGATTCTTTTATTTATTGATTTTCCGGTAGATACAACGCGGTCGCCACCAAAAGTGTAATTTAGAGATGGAAAACATAAATTTTCCAATTCATTTGGTTGTATTTGAACAAAGAAACTACTCTACTTATTTTTATGGTCTTGTTTCGACGCCTAGAGACCTTTTACGTCTCTAAAAATGTAGTTTTAAGTAAGATGTAATGTATTAATGTCATATTATTGTTGTAATACCTCATATATTTCAAAAAAGAGAAACTGGTAAGTTTCTTCCGAAACTTCTTCTCAACAATAGTTCTTGGCTTTTCGTCTATCTTGCAATTCACTGTTGAACCTGCTATCGATACGAAAAAAGAACAGTAATTTCAAAATCCCGCTGTCATTACATGACATGTTGTTGTGTGCGTGGGCTCAACTCTCGTGAAACTACCTATACCAATAGTAACGGCAGTGTGGGTGGACCAAGCGCCGGCACAGTGACATCTCACCAGTCACCAGAATCATATTTCCGTGTCATGCCTTTTTCTCGGGATCGTTTGTCTTTGCGTGTGACACAAATCCTCCGTCTGCATCGCTCTTGTGCTCGTAAATGCTTGATGTTTTACCTACGTATAACACAATGTGAAAGTGTGTTTGTCGGATTGGACGACTTCGGCGCAACAATGGATTATTTTATACAACGTGTTGCCTGTACTAAGAACAAATAATTAAAACTAAGTTTGTACTCCTCAGACTGAACAACATTTGTTCAGCGACATTTAATAATAACTTATGTTTTCGTTTTTAGTACACTTTAAAGGTTATTTGAAGCCGCAATGTATTGCGATGTTAATTATGTTAGTAGCGTGACAAGCGACGTCAATTAGACTGATGTTAACGTATATTGAAAATACTATTTAATTTCTATGAAAAAGATAAAAACTAAAGATTACATAATTTTTTAAACTTGTTAAACGAAAGGTTTATTATTTGATGAGTAGAATCTACGTTTTAAGTATATGGCATTATTTGTATATTTGTGGACTATATTGGCGAATAATTGTATACATATTTCTTAAATATCTAGCTGGCGTGCGATTGCCCTGAGTAGACTCTGATCCTACGATCGACGAGGCCAAAATAATATGTAGCTCCCCTCTAGTCGGTTCAGTAAAAGCCTAAGCCCTCATCCTACTCTTTAATAGTTCTAAGTTATATTTGTCAGAATTCGGTTCCTAAGGAACAGGAGTCCGGGGTCCCAAGAATGAGCACACTTAGCGTAGTTTTGACAGCATGAGCAAAAATCTAGTAAGGTCACCCAGGGAAAAAGCAAATATGAGGCAAAGGTAACTATAGCTTGGCAACTTTGTTGGTGACACTCATATGTGTGCTTTTTGTTATGTGCAGCTGTAACTACTTACACAAGTTACCGCCAACACGAACGGCTGCCTTCGGAGGCTGCCTCCGTGGGTCGCCGTTCGTGTTGGCGGTAACTTGTTTAAGTAGTTAAGACTGCACATAGCAAAAAGCACACATGTGAGTGTCACCAACGAAGTTGCCAAGCTATAATTGAAATTTCGAACAAAGAAATACTAACAAACTTATGGTTTGTTTTTGTTTACAAACCATTAGATTGAGAGATACTTCAATTAGCTACCTTTGCCTCATAGTTTTTGCCCCGGGTGACCCTAATTTTAAAAGAGTGACTATTCCGATTAAAACCGCTGTTTGCTGTTTGTTTAACTACCACTTAATATAAGACTCGTATCTTAAAACGAAGGTGTTTGACCAGTGCGTGTTGCTAGTGGTGACTTACGGCACTGAAATGTGCTAAAAGCTCAAAGTCACTCAAAGAGCAATGCCTAGGGTTATGCTAGGAGTTTCAAGATATTCGTTAAAACCAGAATAACCGACATAGCTCGAAAAATTATAACACAATTCAAGCAATCTTGCAAGATTTCAACCGGTGTTTTTGTTAGTATTCACTAAATGCTTCTAAAAAGGCCGCATTTTCATCTCGTTAAGTAAGTCCACAGCAAACTACTTAACAAGTTAACCTATAACGGGCGTGGCTTCGGCGACAAACTGACAACTCTGACAACGCGGAGGAACCGCCAAGTCTCCAAGACAATTAGAGGGACTCTTAAAAGTAAATAACGAGCCAACTTGTTTGCGGCGATAAAACTCGGCCATCGCTCTGCCGTGCAGAGGGACCACTCTTACGTATCAAAATGTATGTAAAATAACATTCCACTTTGCTATAAACAATAAATAAATAAAATAAAATATAGGTTACTACAGAGGCCGGGAGGTAAGGGGTTGCCGGCCGAGTACATTATAGATGACCGAGCGAAAGTGAGGCCAGATAGTTACAAGGCTGGTAACCCCATTTCACGCCGAGGTATGTATACTGCTTTTCTCAAATATGCAATGAAATAAATTACCTAAATACACTCCAAAAAATCAAACTTTATTTTCTAGAGACACTAAAAACACTCGAAATAAAAAAAATTGCGGGCCTGTAAGATGTTTTTTTATTTCCATTCCACATTTATGTGTGACACAGCATCACGGCGTTCAGCCATTAAAATAACATTAAACGGTGTTTGCTATACACCGTTTACTGTTATTTTAATGGGAACATTACAATTTACAAACAACACATTATAAATAATTTCCAATCATTTTAAATTGCAAATTTGACTACACGAACAAAAATTTAAAATATTTCATCTAAATATTTGCGGTGAAAATGTGTACTGAAAGAGTTTTTTGGAAAGGAAATTGAACATTTTTCATTCGGTAATTCCATTTTTTGTCTTCTTTGGTTTAGTGTCTGTAGAAAATAAAGTTACATGTTTTTAAATACCTGGACTATACCTAGTCTAACTAAAAAAGATTTTTTGCAATTAGACTTATAGTTTTTGAGATATGCGCGGACAAACACACTAATATAGAAACATACGTTAAGAAGCTGGTATAGAGTAACATATCTAAAAACTGTGCAATTCTGACAACATTACATGACTATTATAACCTATTTTTTTTAACCCGGTTAATAAATAAAGAACGCCATTAGGTATGTAGACGTATGATGCTATGTTTTGCTGCGCGATAAATAAATGATAAAGCATCCGTCACGTTCTAACAAATAGTGTGTGAGAGTGACGGATATGAAATAGGGGGCAAACGAGCAGACGGGTCGCCTGATGGTAAGCAATCACCGTCGGCCCACACCTGCAACACCACAAGTGCGTTGCCGGCCTTTCAGGTCAAATCGGTCGGGAAACATTGCAGGCGACAATTTATTTCACAATTCAGTCGTGCGAGGCAGGAAGTTTATCGCATGACAAAGCGTAGCATCATAAGCCATCGGGCTCCTGTGCATGGTGGCAAAAAGTAAAACAAAAACCCATTCATGACAAAATATCGTCGACTGCGACGCAAGAACCTAACTCGCCATAAATTCCAGTGTCCAGTCTGCATTTCTCTGTCGTCTGCAACTTTTTTCCTTCCTCGTCGAGCTCGCACCGGCGTCACAAAGGAACAGTTTTAGGGCTTGCAGCTCGTTGATTACGCCGGCACTTGGTTCTACCATAGCTACGAGCATACGTGTCACAGAGGTTTTTTTAGGGTTCCGTACCTCAAAAGGAAAAGACGGAATCCTTTTAAGATCACTTTGTTGTCCGTCCGTCTGTCAAGACCCTTTATCTTGGGAACGCGTGGAGGTATCAAGCCGAAACTAAAACGAACTATATACCTAACTACATACATAACTGAAGTCTATGGTCTCTTGAAGCTATGAAAACATCAAACTTCTAAACTAACGTAAAAAAAGATATGTCCGTTTATGCCGCAAAAATCGTACATTTCGACTCTCTCAAAGAAATCATTTATATAGGGTACTTGCCGTTGGCCTAGATTGCAACATTAGTACATTGTGTATCTAGGGCGGTAAGTAAGGAATTACAAACGAGTGTTTGTTATAAGCCCGAGGTGAAACCGAGGGCTTTAATAACACGAGTTTGTAATTCCTTTACCGCCCGTGGCACACACAATGTTTTTCATCACACTTGTGAGGAAATCTTAATAAAATAACCTTACTTTTCGACCCAGTATGACAAGAAAATATTAAAACAGACAGTGACATTTGTCACATATGCCCATAGACAATGCGAAGGTCAAGTCACGTTCGGAAACCATAGCGGTAACGGCCATTATAGTTGATTTTATATTTGCAAAATAAAGAAATACGTTATTTAAACATTTAATTAATGTTACCGAAATATGTGTTTATATGTATTTGCAATTACAGTTATCTTTAAATAAATATTTCAGTGATAAAAGTTAAAAAAGTAAGTTGGCGTTTCCTTTCAACATGACAAATAAGAGTAAAACAGAACCAGCGTTTCAAATTTAAAAAGAAAACCATTACGCCCTAGGGCGTAATAGGCCATTTACGGCCCGCTGAACCTACGTGTAATGACACCATTTTCGAGCAAGTGTGATGAAAAATATGTTGCACTCTTACATTTTCCCTCCATGCCAGCATTCGAGACTGGAGTTCATGTCTGCGTTGTCCGAAATCCCGCAGTGTCTCTGTGTTTTTTTTTTTGTGTGTGTAACAATAGGTTAGGTTAGGTTTGTTTTATAAAAATTCTGAATACTTAACAGTTTCATAGAAAATGGTTTATTATGACTAACAATACAGTATGACTTAACTTTCGATAATTATATCTAACAATACAGTATGACTTAAAAATTATAGGAGACAATAAATAGACCCGCTTGAGTTCGTTCCATCCACGTCTGGACAACCTTCCCACTTCCTTTTTCTTGATGAAACAAGATTTGCGTGCAATACAAGCAAAACACACACACAATGCGCTAAGGTTGCCTCCCTTTATCCTGGCAACGATGGGTGAACTAGCACTTAACCGTAAAACTCCAAAACCGGACAAGTGCGAGTTAGACTCGCGTGGAGAGGGTTCCGTCATAGACAAAAAAAGAGAGACATTTTGGTTGAACTACGACACAAGTTTTGAAAATTGAAATTTGGGCTTAGGAAAGAGTTCGTACTCACGATACCATATAGGAGAAAGTCCAGGACACTTTCACTATGCTTTTACACACATCTTCAGCAGAGTTCACTCCAAATTTTCTGGTTTTTGGATTTTGACGACCGCTTTAGCTTAGTTGGTAGTGACCCTGCCTACGAAGCAAGAGGTCCTGGGTTCGAATCCCGGTAAGGGCATTTATTTGTGTGATGAGCACGAATATTTGTTCCTGAGTCATGGATGTTTTCTATGTATTTAAGTATTTGTATCTATTAAATATATCGTCGTCTAGTATCCATAACACAAGCCTTATTGAGCTTACTATGGGGCTAGTTCGATTTGTGTAAGATTGTCCCATAATATTTATTTATTTATTTATTCGCGAGAGCGCGCGCGCTGGCCGGCGTTAGGTCAGGTCAGACAAGATCGCGCCGCGATCGCATCGGCAGGTCAAAAGTTACTTTCACTCAATACGTTCGCGAGTGAATGTGAATGATGCGCGCCAATTTTATAACGCGCATTTAGGTATGTACGTGAGAGGTTTGATCCCAGGCCCAAAATCGTACACATTTCGTTTGTTACTTTAAATTCCATAGACTTCTTATAGATTTTCCTGTAATCTATAAGTCAAGGACTATTTTCCGTATTGTTTTCAAAATTTGAGGTCCAGTAGTTTCGGAGATAAGGGGGAGGAATGGTAAATTTTTGCCCATTTTCTTAAATAACTTCAAAATTATTTATGGAAAAATTATAAAAGACATATATTTGATATTTTTACAGTGAGCCCTTTCATTTATAGATTGCTAACTTTTGTTTTATAGTTAACCCCCCAAAATTTAAAATTCTTCTAACTCGGCCGCAAACTGCAAGTTTGATAAGGGCCTTTGAGTCATCGACCTTAAACCTTAATGTACCTATGTACTAAATTTCAACTCAATCTGTCTAGTACTTTCGGAGAAAATTGGCTGTGACAGGCGGACAGACAGACACACGAGTGATCCTATAACGGTTCCGTTTTTTCCTTTTGAATTACGGAATCCTAAAAAAGCACTAGTTCTGGCATACGCTTGTAGAAGCGCTGTCAAATATGCAAGCATGATAAGTGCAGTGCAAAATGCATTGCACGCAAGGCTCCCGGTGGCTGTTATTAAGCCGTAACTCAGCATCGCTCGCAGAACATTCGAGAAATTGCTATTTTCCTAGTCTTTGTGGCGTGCGCGAAACAAAGTATCCGCGTGCTCGGGATTTCAGTTCGCGAAGATAGCGAAATTTTGCGATACACCGCGGTTTTATAGCAGTCTTTTCAAACTAAACTCCGTCGCGGTATTGATCATAATTTACAAAGTTCTTACTCTTATTTGTCATAATTATTCTCGAGACTAAAGTGCTAAAGTATTTCTAAAGGCATAGGTGTTGCCTGTACTAGGAGCAAACAATTAAAACGTAGATTGTACTCTACAAACTGAACAACATTTGTTCACACTTAAAAATAACTTATGTTTTAAATTTTAGTACACTTTAAAGTTTATTTGAAACCGCAATGTATTGCGATGTTTTTTATGTTTGTAGCGTGACAAGCGACGTCAATTAGACTGATGTTAACGTACATTGAAAATACTATTTATTTTGTATGAAAAAGACAAAATCTAGAGATAACATAATTTTTAAAAGTTGTTGAACGAAAGTTTTATTGTTTTATGAGTAGAATCTACGTTTTAATTCTTTGCTCCTGTTATAGGCAACACCCGGTATTTTCATATTTTACTGATTTTAAAAATCGATGTGCGAATTGGATTCTTCTGTGACGGCTACGCGTCTGGTGCTCTCGTGCGGCAGTTTGTGGCAGCCTTGATTTGGTCGGTCCACCTCATGGGAGACCTACCGCGCGGTCTAATACCGTCTACTTCGCCTTGAACGACCAGGTGCTCAATGGACAAGACTCCACGTCCACAACGTTCGAGACGTCAGTGTCAATATAAACATGTTTTAACGCGATTAAATCCCGTTTTGTACTATTGATGTATACAAAGGACAGGGCTAAGCGAACGCGCAGATAGTTCCAACGCTTTGGCGGTAAAAATACCGCCAAATTAGTACCAGCCGGCAGTGCGACACGAGGCGCGTGCACTGCGCAGCTGGTCTTTATGGCTGCATTTTTTGTTACGGGGAAAATGAATAGAATAGAATAGAATAATTTATTAAACAACGTATTATACAACAATGACATTTAAAGACTAAGATATACAATTAGAGAGTTGAACCTATATGCCTGAACTAGGATTCCCTGTATCTCAGGCAAAAGGGACTATCAAACATTTGTATCTACTACTAAATATTTACATACTAAATATGCAGTTTAATACAATTCAAATCTTATTAACTAGTATCACGTTTAATCAATGTGACATGCCAGCATCTGCGTCAGCAGAACTGTAAACTGGGCCAAAATCGATGTTGCATTCTTCAAGTTTGTTTTAATTTCATTTAGAGGTTATAGGCGTACGATTGGCATTTGCCTAGTTTTCGAAATTGTGTAAGTAGGACATCTCGGTAGTAGGTCACTTAGGCGTCTTCATAGTAAACTTTGGACTCGGATACGGAGAAGTCATCGAGTGCAGAATTCAAATTATTGTCCATAGAAACCTGACCTATAAAAAAGGCTTATAATAATAAACGGCGGCGCTCTTAGACGCCTTCATAGTTTATGGAGTTAAAATATCTTTTCTCGGCCAGTTTTCTTGCTGGACATTCTGCATTACCTGTTTCGTGGTTACTTGGCTTCTTGAAGTGCAGACATGTTATAGACATGTAAATAGTTCCGAACTGTTCGGATCGGCCTATCCTTACTTTTGAAATCATTGTTTTGTACATAACTAATAACGACACGAGAACCTCCTCGTTTTTGTGGAGTCAGATAAAAACTCAAGTGCACTTTGCATTTTATCCTCAGCTCAGGTAACAAATGGACGAGGTAATGCGGGTTTAGGAGCATCATATATTATGCTAATGTGAACATGAGTTCGTTGGATACTGAGCTAAATTTTACTTGATAGCGAAACATAACTTTTTAGGATTCTGTAGTCGAACTAGGAACCCTTGTAGTTTCGTTATATGCGACCTCTGTACCAATGTCACACACAGTAGTTTATGGGTCATTGTTTTAGGTGAAAAATGTATTAATGTTACATAAATAAAAACACATTTTGATATAACCACGGAAAATAACATTTCCCTCATTGTAAAATCTCATAATTGTACAATCTGAACGAAAATCCGTTCATAATGAAAAAACTATGTGTATTTAACCAATCAAAAATTGTATCAACTGAAATAAAAAAATCATGTGCTTATAAAAAAACTTTATCTGACCACAAAAATTACGTATTTGTTTTTTAACTTTATTTCTTGTGATTGCCCCCTTTTGCCAGCAGTCAATCGGCTCGATGAGTCTTCTAAATAAAACTCCATTATGCTTTTTTCTGCGTTTTCTCATTTTTCTTCATCTCTTTTAATTTTCTTTTTTTCCTCTAACGCATCTGTCCTTTCTTCGATATGCTTCTTCCGGTTTCTCTTTTCCCTTGTTCCACACGATTAAATAAAACAAACCACCACTAAAAGTACAAAACTCGACACGAGTTTCGCCTCCTCAGGAGACATCCTCAGGAGAAGCTCGAGATGTTCACAGTTCAGCGTCCTTGATGGAATGAAGCGAGCTCCATGTTGGTTGGCCATATTTACCTATATAAACAAGCCACAATCCCCTACTATGCAAGTGTGAGTGAGATGCAAAAATACGTAACAAAGGTGATGAAGAAACATTCGACTGCTTTTTCTTTTCGCTTATAATATCTTTCTTTAACTTTTCGCCTTTATTTTTCCAGAGCAAGAGTTTTTTTCTCAATTTTACATTTCTTGTCTACTCCCGTATAGAGTAATAATTCTGCATTGCCATTTCGTTCTTGGTTCTCACCATCAGGGGACCTGTATAATCGTTTGCCTTTCCCATGAAAAAAAAGGTATTGTAAAAGGATATCAATAGGGACTTAAAGAAAAACATAATTTATTTAAATTGTAGTTTAACTCTTCAGCGCGAAACAAAGAAAACGTACCTAATTTGAGAAAAGTTCAATAGTTTCAAAGAACTAAGCTTATTTAAGCAGCGAGACAAAGACGACTGTTTTCTTTGTAGCTTCTATAAATTACCCTTTTCTAGTTCCTTTGTAGTTTGTAACGGCACCTGCGCGAGTAACTTAACAAGCGAGTTGACTTAACTGGCTCATCGCACTCGCTCGAGTGTGGACGGGGACGAATGAGATTCAATTTATTTAATGGAAGCCGGAAACAATAGCCTATTGGAGCGAATAAAAGGGAGTTTTAGAGACGCTAGGCACTGAAAATAAAAGAAACATGCCAAACCTATTAGGAGAGAGATATTTTATTAAGGTGATTCCAGTCGGTCGGGTTTCTAAATAAACCGAAAGAAGGTAATTGTTCGCTTCCACGGCTTCAATTAAGTTTGAAATGTATTTTATTTTATATCTTGCAGTGGCGTCGCGTCCAAAGAACTCAATTCCTACCGGCTGGCCTAATATCAGGCATTTGTTCACCTTTTTCCACAGCTCTTAAGGAAAATGAACGCCAAATCTGCACCGGCTTGCCCAAGGATATCTTTTACGCCACGCCACTAATATCTTGCTACATTTTATTTGTGCGAAATGACATGACATCTCAAAAACAAAAAAAAATAGTAAGAAACTTTTAGTTTAAGATGATGCTGATAGATAGCGCCGACCTGAAACGGCAGATTGCATGTTAATTCTAGTTTATAGTGACTTTTCGTGTCAATTCGCGCAGACTAAATGTATTGTCCTATAAAATGATACACATTTCCACCTCGATTGATGTCGTGGAAGCAAATGATGACCCTCTTCATGTTTGTATGAAGAACCGACCCCGTCAAATCACCTTTTTCAAGTTACTTTTAAGATTAGTTTCATTTTAATGTCACGTGACCGTCCGTGGTGTGGACACAATTTAACATCTTCCCTGGCTATGAACCGGGATTTTCTGTCGAAGACCTAAACGGCCATTTTAGTTGATTTTATATTAGCAAAATATTGAAATACACTATTTATAGCGGAGACTCTTTACATCTCCATTAATTTTAGTATCAATTTATTTTCTATTTTTTATTTGTCTTGTTTGGACGCATAGAGAGACCCTCTACATCTCTATAAATGTAGTTTTTAAGTTAATGTAATGTAATGTACTAATGAAATCTCATGTATGAAAAGAGAAACTGGTGAGTTTCTTCCAGCGCTTCTTCTCACCAGAAGGTCATTACCCGAAGCGCCAAAAGAAAAGGAAAAAAGAAGATAAAAGAATGTAAGAAAGACATGTAAAAGAGCCCTTGAGGGCCTACTTACAGAAATAAATTATTTTATTTTAGTACATTATACAAGTAGGGTGGTAATATAAAGAAAGGCAGAGATCGCAAAAGTTTGCGGCCCGAGCTGCAAGCGAGGGACGTAAATGTGCGATCGAGGGCTTTCTTTATTACCTCCCGTGTTGTGTACATCATTTTATGTCTACACTTGGCCAGAAAGCGGTTTTTTCCTTACGCGCAGCGTGCGGAAAAAGCCACTTTATGGCCAGGTTTGGCATAAAATATATTATTTAGTCAATGCTGTGTTCCGACATCTGCTCGTCTATATTATTAGTCACGAAGGAAGCGAGGAGGAGTCACGTGCCATGTTTATTAATTCCCGAGGCCCGGTTATCCCGAGTACGATCAAAATCATTAGAACAACACATGCAGGGACCGAGACGCGGGCACTGGAACAAGTAGCTGGCTCAAGTGACCAGCGGTTGGCTGCTGCCTTCTAGTTAAATGAAGCAATTTCAGTTTTTTTTGTTACCAGAGCTTTGAAAAGAAATAATTGAAAAATGTACGTATCACCTATATTGCTTCAAGTGAGGATTCACGAATGAAAAAAACCGCCGCGGTCGAAACGCTCTGAAATCGACCCCTGTGGGAAATAATTTGGACTCACTGGATAAAGTGGGGTCTTAACACATTTTATACTAAGGAACTTCAGTATTTACCGCTCTCTCCTGTTCCCAGCACTGTGCTTGTATATTGACATCTGTGAAACATATTTGGCGCCGTTTGCCTACATCGTCTAAATGCCGAGTGGCTCGGATCATCGCTGCTTCACTTTATCGCTGTTCGGTACTCGCTTAATAAACTTAACTACTGCCCGACTACTGACTGCTGATACCTACTATACTAAGGAACTTCAGTATTTACCGCTCTCTCCTGTTCCCAGCACTGTGCTTGTATATTGACATCTGTGGAAAATATTTGGCGCCGTTTGCCTACATCGTCTGAATGCCGAGTGGCTCGGATCATCGCTGCTTCACTTTATCGCTGTTCGGTACTCGCTTGATAAACTTAACTACTGCTCGACTAGTGACTGCTGATACCTAATACTAAGGATCTTCAGTATTTTCCGCTCTCTCCTGTAGCCAGTACTGTGCTTGTATATTGACGTCTGTGGAACATATTTGGCGCCGTTTGCCTACGCCGTCTGAATGCCGAGTGGCTCGGATCATCGCTGCTTCACTTTATCGCCGATAGGGACTCGCTTGGTAAACTTTCTGTCGTCCAGCTGTTCACGGAAACTTTACCGATACTATGCTTTAGTGTTAAGGTTTAATCACACTTGCGGTTTGCGGGCGAGCTGCGGGCGAGTTTCCATACAAATCCAGTCGCGGCGAACTCGTCGAATAGTGTGATAAGGCACTTAGGGGCGACATATTAAGGTGTGTTAGTATATTCTTTCACTTCGCGGGCTTCTATGTCCGATTTGAGGAAAATAAGCTAACTAACAAATCTAAACGAAATAATACTAAAAAAAACATTACATCATAAATCATATCATCATACATCAAAATCAATAATTTAGATGTTAATGGTGAATATGGAGGTTCTACTAAATAATATTATTACATACAGTGTATATAATTTACAAACAAAAAATAACTTTATGCCACACCTTGCCATAAAGTGGCTTTTACCGCACGCTGCGCGTACGGAAAAATCCGCTTTCTGGCCAAATGTAGACATAAAATGATGTACACAACACGGGAGATAATAAGGAAAGCCCTCGATCGCATATTTACGTCCCTCGCTTGCAGCTGGGGCCGCAAACGTCTTCGATCTCGGCCTTTCTTTGTTTTACCACCCTAGTTGTGTAATGTACTATTCTCAATCAGTCCACACTGAGTTCGAATAGTCTGGGAACACACAACAAAGGGATTTCCACGAACTGAAAAGCTCTTCCAATTTTGAAGTCGGT
Source organism: Eudemis profundana (assembly GCA_947034925.1). Lineage (NCBI taxonomy): Eukaryota > Metazoa > Arthropoda > Insecta > Lepidoptera > Tortricidae > Eudemis > Eudemis profundana. Next base: position 519,101 of record OX344812.1, read on the forward strand.
CAAAAAGTAAAAATACTTTTATTCCCCACAATGTTTTTGCCTACCGAAATATCAGTTGTTCGGCGATTGTATGCAAATCCAATTGTCCCTTGTTCAGCAAGCGTGTCGCAACAAACACTGGGAATACACAAATGTTTTATTTTATGCGGCGTTCGTGTTTGTTTCAAACTGATATTCACGCTAATTCAATTCAATTCATTTATTTTTAGGGGCTCTTTTACAGGGCTAATTCAACAAACGCTTCGAAAAGTATGACCTCAACATGTCTATAGAACCCCGTGACATCTTGTTCAGGTCAATTCACAAGAGCTGGCACGAATGGATTGAACGAAAGTAATGTCACTTGTCACTATTGAGTGACTACTTCGTCATTCAAGAAAAAATACATATAATCTGCACGCAAAAGCAAAGATATAGCAGAAAGGTAAATTTGACGGTGCGCTACAAATATTTTAGTATCATGGAGTTTTTATTTAATTTATACCCTGGTTTCACACTGACGCCGCAATCTGCGAAATCATGGCGAAAATAAGCGAAACTCATGCAAAATTTAGATGTTTCAATTTCCGCGGTTCACGGCGTCAGGTGGCGTCAGTGTACAAACAAGATTGCGATTATGTAGGTTTGGATTTTTTTGTTCATAAAATGCACAAGCCAGGCGAAATTATGAGACAAGATTGTCTAAAAACACGTTTGTCGCTTATTGAATTAACCTGTATTTAATGATAGAGAGAGTAGATAGATAGATTCATCATATTTCTTATTGAAAATTACGTAGTGTTTCAGACAATAAAACTAAAATGAATTCACAAAAAGATTGTCAAAATAAAATGAAGAAATATAGAATAAATTACGATACAAAGTTACAATCAAATGTCAATTGGAAAAAATAGATTATGTCTAATCTAAATAAATGTATGTACCTATGTATGTAAACACCAATACAAAAATCAATCATTCTGTGATGCATACATATACATAATCATTCACTCATTCAATCCATTTGTGCCAGCTCTTGTGAATCGACCTGTACGATACAGCATTGTACGCGCATTCTCATTGGCTATTGGCACACGCTGTATCGCGCGCGAGATATGTCACGGCTGACTTGTGCTAGCTGTGTGGGTGAGAATCTTAGAGCATCGTGGACTTTGTAGAAAGTAGCCTCAGCTAGAGGTTGTCCTCTGCCAGGAATCCAAGAAATGAGCATTTCACCGACCGTTTCAAACGCTGTAACTTCGGTGGGACCGATATTGTCTGCAAGATTCGAACAGCATTTTCAATTTTGTCGTAGAAAGCCCCGACGTCTACAACATAATTGAAAATCTGCACAAATCTCGCAGAACTTCGACAGTATTGCTTCCACCGAAGTCACGTTTGAAACGCTCTGAGAAATGCCCGAATACACCAACCTTTAACTCGATCACACACTCTACATACGGAAAAGTTGAGCTGTTTCAACCAACCCCGCAATACAATACCTACAATGTAAAACCTTCCAATGCAAACTGGATAAATTTTGAATTTTATACGTCTATTATTGTCAGCCTTTGGCAGGATAGTGCTCCGGCGAACTGCATTCCAAAACTCACGGGATATTGACGCTTCGAATATTCTAAATAAAGTGTGACGTCGGCAACAGGTTCTTTTGTCGTGACACGGTCGCGCGGGATGGCAGGCGTAGACCTAGATGCGAACGTCATTGAACCTATATGATCTAGTACTAGTATAAAATACTACGTCATCATCATTACCATAATTTCACTCGACTTTTACAATGAACGGTATGCCAAAAGCCTCTATCGACTGGGTCGTTAAACCACCTTGCAGTGGCGTGGCGTCAAAGATGTCCTTGGGCAAAAGGCGGTGCAGAGTTGGCGTACATTTTCCTTAAGAGTGTAGAATAAGGTGCTCAAATGCCTGATATTAGACAAGCCGGTAGGAATCGAGTTCTTTGGACGCCACGCTACTGCCACCTTGTGCATGACCGAGCCATCGCGCGACAAAGCGTAGCATCATAAGCCTACTGGTAGTACTAGATTAGATAGGTTTACCGACGGTCGCGTCCGAGTCTAGCTGCGAGACGTGGCAATAGCGGGACGTGGCGGGCCGAGGCGGGACGGCGCGGGGCGGAAAGGAGTGGAATTTCAATTTCGCGGGCCACCGGGCCAGAACCGTCGACTCGCTTTTTGCCGGTGACGCTTTTTGATTCGGCGACGTTAACAGATTATGAATCTAATCTAAAATTGCTTAGGTATAGTGAAATTAATGGTTTGCGGCTAGCGTTCCTTTTAGTACGGGCAAATTACCATTAAGTGTTGAACTAAGTCGAACAGTCGCGGATTCTTGTGGAATCGTTAGATGGCATGTATAGAAGGTTATCACTAGTTTGCACCGTTTCTGGAATATACGGAAGTCTTTTAAAAATTAGGTATAAAGTTTGAAGGGCCGTAAATTTGGATTTGATGAAAAAGTACTTGTTGTAAGTTTATCTACGTATAGAGACTGTCTTAGTGCAATATGGGTTTTAATTTAAACTACGTACATAGTAGGGAACACTGCGAATTTGTTTTTTTTAGTTTGCGGCTCGGGGGAAATTTACACACTCGGTGCAAACTTACATAAGGCTTCTATAGGTATTATAAACACCTAATTAATTTTGCACGCCTCCGCGAATTACGGATCATCTCTTTTACATTTATTTGTAAATTGTACTTCGGGGCAAATTTTCACAGTCGTGCAAATTTTACTATGATATCTATTATATGTTTACTACATTCGCCGCAAAAGAAAAAAAGAAATTTCTTACCGGAAGTACAGAATAATAAACCTGGATGTTTAGCTCCCGCACGCATGGGGCGACACGAGGCGAGTGTGAGGCAGGGGCAGGGCGCGGGAAGGGGCTATCGCAGCGAACTCGCGCACGATCAATTATCTCTATTATGTATATCTATAATAGCTATCTATTATACCTCGAGTGTGTTATCATTTTCTGATAAATCAGGCATGAAGAATTATTTTTTGTGATATTCAATGTACAGTTTTATAGAAAAATAGTAAAATATTGATGTAAATATCATTATCGGTTCTATTTTACTATAATATCTGGGCAGTTCTCCTCAAAACATTATTCTTGACCAAAAAAAAAGTCTTTTTTACAAACCCCGCGATAGAGCGTCTTTATTAAGCCAGATACATACATGAAAAACATAACGTTTTATCATAAAGGCACGGAACAAAACCCATTAATTTTCATTACATTTACTTTTTTGTTTAAAATGGTGTTGCTGATAATGACTCCTTATGATAATAATGACGTTTTTGCAGAAAATAATGACGGCTCGTTGCCAACAATGATTTTTACCTGAGAATTAAGTCAAATGTATATTGATTTAAGTGTTTTTTCATATGGTTTATGATGTGGACGACAAAAATAAAATTCGAATACATCGGCACTGGAAATTTCAAATTTCTTAAGGGACATTTTGTCGTAAGTACACTAAATACACCATTAACACTTCAAATAAAAAAGTTACGAGATGATTAAAATTTGTCGTAACTTCCTAAAATTTAAAGTTGACCCATACAACATAGTGTCCATACGGTCACTTTGTTATAGGGGTCAATTTAGTATAAGTACAAAATTTATATTTTCATACATTTTATGGTTACTTATTTATGTGCTACATTTTTTAAGTCCCCTTTAAATTCGTTTAAGTTGTTTTATTACAATGAGTGATTATCGCAGAAACCGAAGACAATATTATAAATTTATTCTTTACTTAAACAGTTACGACAATACTGATTATCTCGTAGGGTTATTTGGAACTCTAAGAATTATAATTTTTATGTGCAAGTAGCCGAGTTTTGAACATATTACAGCACAACCAGGCTTTGGTATTCCAAAAAGCCCCAGGAATACATACCTGTTTCAGTCAAAAAGTAAAAAAACATAGCTAATAGTTTACTATTATTAAACCGCGCTTATAATACGATTGAGCACATATGTCGTTTTTGAATTAATATTTGAAATGACATTGTCAATGGTTGTGTGCATGTAAATGAAAATACTTATTTATTTCAGTACAAAAAAGTTCTAAAACTTGGAAAAAAATCATTAATTAGATCACCTACTTAAATAAAATAGAAAAAATGTAATAATTCAACATAAAACATAACACTATCGTCTTCAGTGCTATCTGTATCATCACCTGGCATAAAGAAAATAAAATAGATAATTAGTGTGCTAAATACGTTCGGTCACAATTGTATAACATGAAAATGATGTGGAAAATAATGAGAGATTTGTCAAATACTGTCGACTATAATATATTTTATTAAAACACACACACACAGCATTTACCAAGAAGTAAGTTCTAAATGTATTACAGTGAAACCTGGATAACTGGGACCTGGATAAGTGAGAAACCTCCATAGCTGAAACTCATGCTGAGGTCCCGGCACCTAAATCACTGAATTACCTCTGTTAGTGGGACACAACAGACCTCTATGCCTAAGATTAGTTCTTTCGATTTTATCGTCTTATTTACCTCTGTAAGTGAGACGACATAAAAATGACCTCTGTTAGTGGGACACAACAGACCTCTATATCTGGGATTACCTAGTTCATTCGATTTTATCGTCTTATTTACCTCTATAATTGGGATTTCTTTTAATTTTATAGGTATTGATCTCTGTAACTGAGACGACAATTTTTTTTTCTCTCCGACTCGGAATATGTTGCAGATAAATTTCCGTTTTTTTTACTAGTTTTTAGCCTACCCACGAATTGCGCACGTGGTAATTGTGCCTAAATTACCTCAAGTTTTAGTTTGTTTTTTCTATAGTCCGGATGTTTAGGTAATTGATAAATGATGAATGCTGAAACGAAGGTTTAAATTAAATTGAAATATGCAGAAAAGAGGGCTTAAATCTTTATCACTGCGTGAAAAAATAAGTTAATACCTATCCTTTACGCCGATACGCGATGAAATCTGTGTCGTTTATAAAAAACATGTTTAATTATATTATTTTTAATACCTATTCTGATACTAAACAACTCATGTACAAACGAAGACAGTTAAGTGACCATCAGTAGACCTTAATACATTGTAATAAGGGTGACAAGTGGTCAGTTAGCAGTGTCTTCGATTTCACATGTGTATACATACATAGATATTGTTTATTTTATTTAGTAGTCGCACCTCTATAACTGAAATAACCTCTATTCTTACCTTCTATTAATAGAACCCTCTGTAAATGAGACAGATATTTATTTATACCTGGATCTGAGACTGGGTAAGCGGAATGTACTCTTTAAGTGAGACAAATTTGCGGGTCTCTTGAGGTCCCAGTTATCCAGGTTACACTGTATCTATAAGTGTCTGCACTGCACTTAAATTAAGAAGATATTACAATTTGACTTATAATTATATTTATTTATTGTATGTACTTTTGTACAAACGGTACTTCGGAATCGTATTCTTATCGCGGTTTGATAATATTAAATATGATTCATTTTTTCTTCATCATTATTCAATCACTCTCAGTCACTCACTCACATGTTCGAAACTATAAAATACACGTCTATTATCTAGGAATTCATATACTAAAATCATTATTGGTAACAATCGTCATTATACGCCTAACACATTGTCATTATTAGCAACACGCGTCATTGGGGTATCTGACAATGTTGCCGAAAATAATGTTGCCAATAATGACAAATTCTAGAAAATGCGGCTTTACAAAATAATTAGGTATATTATAACAAGACAAGATGGCACTAAATAGTCCCATGTGTACTTTGATATGGTTATACAATAATACTCCACTGTAAATAAATTATGAAGATACGGTGAAAAATGAGAAAGACCATAATGATGACAAACTTTAGAGAATCAAAATTAAATACTACTCGAATCTCGCGACGTGTATCATCTCCGAAGTTTGCCGATCGCCCGAGGTGCGGGGTGAAGTGTTACTTTTTGAAAATGTTTTTGATGAAAAACAATCTTTATTTATTTTAAGTGTAATACTGATGTGCAGTACTTAAAACATTCCTTATAGTTATTTTTTTATAACATCAAAAATTGGAAGAAATAGGAATGGGACACGCCTATTATTGCCATTTTAGACACAATTTTCTCAATATTTATCTTTTTTTTGGGTGATTCAAGCTTAAAGCGGTTTTTGCATCCACTGCCTTACCTGCCTTATCTAAGTAACGAAATAAAATACTTCGGCTTTGGAATTCTTTAGTAGTCTGGATTACCATAGCGAGACATTGACCCTCTTAAATATTCGCCCATCTATTATGAATTCATACATTCGCCGGTTAAAGAAAAAAAAAATCTTACTGGATCTGGCAAAAACAGTACGGAATGGTTAGCGGCGAGGAGAGGCTGCTCCGCTCCACTCCACCCCCCTCGCGCGCCGACGCGCCATTCCGTACCGTAATTTTGCTAAACTTGTATTATGTACTTCCGCTAAGAAATTTCTTTTTTTCTTAACCGGCGAATGTAGTAAATTCATAATAGATATTATAGTAAAATTTGCACGACTGTTCAAATTTCCCCCGAAGTAGAGGGATAAGAAAATTTGGAAAAGGGCTTTCCGTGTGACGCACCCAGGTGCAAACCTGGTAATATATTTGGACCATTTTTGTGATAATTCTGCCAACTTGCACCGACTGTTCCATTTTCCCCGGAGCCGCAATAAAATAGATAAGATTTTTTTTTTTAATCATTTTTTTTAGTATGTTCCGTAAGTCGGATTAAGAAAATACTTGGTGCGAATGTAGATCATAACGGTTTAAAGTGTATGTCAAATTGCACCGACTGTTTCTATTATCCCCACGAAGTTACGAATATTTAAAGATTTTCACCCCATTTCACCCCCTTCCGGTGGGTGAATTTGCTAAGGGTTATATTGGAGGTGATTTTCAAGCCACACAAAATAATTTAGAAAAGTTTCCATGACTGTTTTTAATTACTTCCGCACTTTTGTAAAAAATCGCCTAATTTGACTATACTATTTCTCTAACAAAATCTGTTGTAGGAGATAGCAATAGCAATATCACAGTCTAAGTATACAGGCTGCTTTTTTAATCTCTAGAAATATTTAGGCCCGATTTAAACGGGGCGAGAATTCGTATGCGAGTTTCTTAATATTGCGGGCTAGCTAGGTACGATGAGTTCAGTCGATCGATCAAACGCCGCAATGAAATGAAACTCGCATAAAAGCTTTCGCTCCGTCTAAATAGGGCTTTAATGTGTGAAGGAATAATAAATATATATTGACTTCATCTTAAAAAAAAAACAAACAAAATAAATGGTCAATCATTCAAGAGATACGATTTTTCAAACCTGTTCTGTACGTTTCAATCATAACTTATGCGATGAATGTTGACGAAGAAATAAGGTATGCACTCGTTGGTTTTGAAAGTCCTTAAAGGAGGCTTATGTTCGGCAGTGGACGATTCTGGGTTAAAGTTATAATAATAATTATAATTTATTTCATAAACATCATTTACTTACAATTGGTCCTTATACTAGAGACTGCTTCCTAAACAAAGTAAAAACAAACAAAAAGAGACAAAAAATAATACAACTAATCCTACTCAAATAGCCCGCCCCGCGCCATTCCCGGCGCAAAGGTGCCCATCACGCTCGCCGCGTTACCACGCTGGATCGCGATGGACAGCCTTTGAACCAGGAATGACCCGGAGCGAGGGTCAAGATTCCTCTCCCTTAAGCGGCGCCCAATCTCCCCGATGAAGCTTTTGGCCTCAGACCCCCAACATCCGGTCGTCTCGACGGCGAACGGGACAAATATATAATTAGCGAGACACGAATACTTGTCTCGCTTTTTAGATGCCGCCGCCTCAGCGGCTGCTCCTGCAGACCTGATGGTGCGCCCAAGGTGCGAGGCAGCAAAAGTGCTGACGCACGTGGCGTCCCACAGCAGGCATCTGCCTCTCTGCCAGGGCACTAGGGTCAAACCATCAGGTCTCTTGCCATCCGTCCGGCTGAGACCCGGAGGCTCTAGCATGCATGGTACGTTCGCTGATATTAGAGCTCTCCGAATGATGTCGTTGAGGGAGTGATGGCGAGGGAATCGTCCAGCACAACGACAACAACTTAAAGCGTGGTGGCCGTTACCCTCCACCATGGTGCCGCAGATGCATAAATGACGTTCACAAACATCGCAGCCCAGGCGGAGAGCCACGGCCACCCGCATCGAGTTGTTGTCGAGGAGCGTGCCCAAGTGGGGAGAGGGGAGAGCGTGCAGCCACGCCCCAGACTCTGGACTGGACACCGCGTTCAGCCTAGCCCTGTCTACGCCCGCTGCACTCTCCAACAATGCGTCAAACAGTCGCCTCACCCCGGTGTCGTCCCACAGCCGTTGGCGGTCTTGTTTCTCAGGTGGGGCTGCACCCGGGTTAGTAACCATCCAAGCCGCTAGGGCATCGGCAGCAAAGGGAATGGTTGCCTTGTCACCGTCTAAGGATAGGATTTGAGTGACAAGGTCCACGACCCCTGCTGCCGATGCCAGAAAGGCTGGCAGACTCACATCCCGTGCGCGCCGGATGCCCAGGCCACCGGTCCGTATGGGTAGTGATGCTAAGTCCCATTGGTCCGGATTCAGCGAGACGTTTAATAGGCACTCCACTGACTCCTTTAACGCGCCGTCAAATGAGTCAACATGGTTAGGGTGCATCCAGGTTGGTACCGTACGCAAAAAGTATGTCACCTTCGGGACGGCGAAGCACGTCCGCAGTAGGATGAGGGCAACATGCGCCGAGAGTTCCTTTAGTCTCTCCTTAGCCGACAGAAGGAGCTGTTTTCTGAGCTCGAAAGCAGCAGGGACAGCTTCCGGAAAAATAGGAGACCCTAAGAGATTAAAATTTTGGGTGGTTAACTGCTTGAGTCCGGGAAGTAGGGTGCTGAACAGGGGAAATGAAGAACGGGAAGCGGCGCCGCAGGGGAAGAATTCGCATTTAGCTGAATTGACCTCAAGCCCCATTTCTCGAAGGCGTGGCAGAAGTGTGAGCAAATCTTGCTCTACATCTTCAGCTTTGCCCCCAATGGTACCATCGTCCAGGTACCAGACGTTTAATGGGGATTGAGGTCCCGCTATCGCCTTTTGAATGGCTAGGCTAAATACTAACGGCCCAAGTGGATCCCCCTGTTGCGCCCCGACCTGAGAGAGAATGAGGGATTCGTTGAGGAATAGTTTGGATGGGGATGAGTATACTTGGAACAGGAAGGGGTAGAGGGACGGTATTTTTTCCATAACTTCCAACAGCAGTACATCGCGCTCTACGGAGTTGAATGCGTTCTTAATGTCTAGCTTTAGTATTATGCAGTTTGAATTTTCCGGATTGAGCGCAAAGGCTCGGGTGGCATGGATGGCAGCCTCACAACCGAGCTTAGTGCCAAACCCTAATTGACATGGTTGTAGGTAGGAGGCCATTTCGTCCCTCACCGCGTGGCACCCGAGCTTGGCAGTCAAGCGGCGGAATGTACTGCCGATGGCGATAGGTCTTAGACCACCGTCCTTTTTAGAGAGCGCGCATAAGGACGCTCCGTACATGTAGGGACAAACTTCAGGGTTCAACTGACCACTTAACAGGAAATTACAGAGTTTTGTTAAGCACTCCAGTAACCGGGATCCGTTGTCGCCAGCAGAGCCGGAGATAAGCTCCTTTAGGTGTGATGGGCGGATGCCATCCAAGCCTGCAGCTGAGCCGTTGTTAAATGAGCTTAGGGCCTGCGTGACTTCTTCCGGTTTGGCGGAGTAAGCGACGAAGGACCTGTCGGGTTCCGGCGGGAGTGTCAGTGGCCGTGATGGAGGTGGGTGCTTTGACAATAGAGTGGCCAAGGTTTCAGGGCTCGACGGTGCCGCCCGATCATCCGACATGAGCACCCGTACTGCACCTCTCAGATCGCCCTCGAAGACTTTGGTTTCGATTGTTCTAATAACTGTAGGTGGTCTCGAGGCAACCGTCACGGCTTCCACAAATAAGGAGTCAACGACCCTGGAATGCTCGATATTTTGCTTAACCTTGGTCGTGAGATTGCCTGTTCCGGTTGGTTCTGGCACCTTTAGCGCCGAATAGGCGAAGGATAATAAGGCGAACCATTCTGGTGCACCGTTAGTGGACAGGCATCTGTCGATCACGTCGCTTAATTTACCTGCCGCTAGGTTTCGGGCCCCCTTCGGGATGTGGCGCAGTACGCGTACAGATTGTTTGAGTGCAGCGAGGTCGTCGAGTACTAGGCTGCCGCTGTTATTCAAGGGTGCGGCGTCGCGCTGAGGTGTAGAACTCGAAGAAATGGGGCCAGGACGGGGCACACTTTTATGTAAACGGCCTATGTGCACTTTAAGGCCATGAGAGGTAAAGGTGCGCAACGAGTTAGGGCAATGGGGACACTGCAAGGGAGTCGCGGCCTGCATTAAATAGAACACAGTTGCTTAATAGAAAATACAGGTCAAAAACTTACGGCTACAGTACTAAGAGCTATTTACACAAAAAAAACGGCGACGGAGCAGAGACAGTTCACGAAAAGGCACGTATTAATTAATAAATAAGTAAAAACACACTGAAAAACAAACGTTTGCACAAAAACTATCGAAACTTCAATGTCAGATACTGTTGTGACATTTTGGGCGCCCTAGGCGCATGCGGGTGCTTCTTTGTGACTTCTTTCTTGTTTGTAGTCCGGCCTTACACAGAAAAAATCCACAGCAGAGGCCTATTCTATAAACAGGTTCTTGTTCAGGACGCTCGATAGTTTATCCCCACGCAGTTGATTTTTATTGACAATAGATTGACGACGACGGGCAAAGCCACAAAACACATGAATGGCAGAAAGCTTTTGTGATGCAATATTATATATTGTATAGTTTCTTTGATTTCCAAATAGCAGTAATTTATAATTGAAAAAAATCATTTACGCCATGATAGTACGGCCGCCATCTTTTTTTTCCTAAATAGGTCGAACCTGTGCTTTAGGATAAGCTGCGCTCTTCCCCATATTATTATTGAGATTTTTAATGAAATTCTACATCTTATGTATTTAGTTATTTGTAGTTATTTATTTATTTAAACTTTATTGCACAATACAGGAAAGTACAAATGGCGGAATTGGCATTCTCTAACAGTCAACCATCAGGGTAAACAGAGACACATGATAGGTGCGGTATTTCAATTCATAACAAATTTGTACAAAAAAATATAACGACTTAATAATCGTCGTTGATTTCAAACTTATTTACAGTCACCACATGGGAATGTTGAGCCACTTTTCACTGTCCTCAATTTAGCCGTGGAATCATAATTCGTTATCAGGCGTGTGCCCGCAGTACGCCCGATTTGCATTACACGACTAAATTAAAAACAGTGACAAGTGGCTCAACATTGCCGTGTGGTGACTGTACCCAGCCCAAGTTAGACTTTGCCTAACGCGTAATTTTGTTAGTATTACTATTACTCCAAAAACAGTGCGGTTTTGTATTTTGAACAGATATAACACAATAATGCTCTGGTAACGGAGCTGTAGCGGTCGAAATTAATATTCAAAGCTTGGAATAGATGGTCAGAGCCATTTGATATGGAACTAATGGATAACCTATGTGTTCGATCATCTATGGCTCTCAAGTCTCTCAATAGGCTGTGTTTTCACCAGAGCTGTGCGAGGAGCGGAGCGGTGAGCGAGGAAAAATCCACCAATGCCAGGCCGCCCTGAGCGAGGCTAAGTACGTTGATTGGTGATTTTTTCCTCGCACACCACTCAGCTACCTCACTTATCTCTGGTGTAAACGCAGCCTTACCCATGACGGACGGAAAGAAAGACGGCACATGCGTTGGGAGTATGAGGTTATTGGTGTGTATTGTATATGTATGTATGTTAAGATTTGCCTAGAAAACTGTGAGACCGATTTTAATGCAGTTTTTGTTTGAAATGTGCGTTAACCGAGAGCTAGATTTTACCAAAATCGGTTGAGCTGTTATTGAGGTTTTGAGTTTGCTTTAAGTCGAGTATTTTTTAAGTTTGATTAAAGTTTTTATTTTTTTTATGTATCCAGCTCAAACAATCATCATTATACGTCATCCATTGTTGAACAGAATCTTCTCCCAAGCTTGCAGATATAATTTATAGGTTTTTTTTAATCAGTTTATATGTATATTGCAGATTAGAGTTTTCGATAATTCGACTAAGACTAACTACGATGCAACATGATATAAAAGTGTTCGTTTTAGTTAAAAAAAATAGCATCACTGGCTTGTTAAAATTTACATTTAAAAACCAGCCTAGTATCTAAGCTAAAAGCTAAAATATTCTTAGCTAGGCTTGGAAACTCGCTGAATATCGTGTATATTTTACTGTTAAAAAAATCTAACGTTATCGTCTATGGAAGAGAGGACAATAGAGAGATCTCTCTCCAGGCGGGTGTTGTGCCTGGAGACCGAAGTCCGAAGGAAGTTGGTTGGAAGTGGTATATGTGGTGTTAGCGTTATAAACACTTCGATAGTGTGATGTACAGTATGGGAACTGTGCCGTTTGTATGGGCGTTGATGTTAGCGCCATCTGTCTTGGAATTGCTGTAACTGTCTTCTTCTTCCAACTAGTGTCACTAGGTGGCAATGTTCAGCAGTGTTTCAGGAGCCAGCGAAAATATGGCGCTTTGAGGTCTGAAGACAACACGTAGCAGAAAGTTAACTTTTCAAACTGCGTCAATAAATCCATGCTGTGCTCGTATTTACGAGCATTTGCGCAAATAACATTGACATATATCTAAGGACCTGGCCAACGGGCGCGATTTAGGCACTGGTCCCACTGCCGGCGAGTAAGCGAGTAAAGTCGGGCGAGTAATAGTTAATTGCGGACCAGGCACAGTGTGATCAATCGACCTTTCTAGATGCGCAATGTGATGCTACTCGCCCAACTTTACTCTTCTACTCGCTTGGCAACCAGTGCCAGTTTTTGAGATATTCACAAATTCACATTATTGTAAAGATCTAATTGTTTCTCTGTAGGTACTACTGTAAGATACCGCCTACCTGAATAATTTCTACCATCCTACCCTTAGTAAGGAAGAATTAGAGAGTAGGCAGTGTTTTTTGTTTTTATGCAAGACACGCAATGTCCTTTTTTATATTTGTCAGAGCTCGGAAACCGGTATTTGCTCCATACAAAAATACCGGTATTCTTTCCGTTCTTATCGTTGTTTGGTTTATTATTTCGTTTTTAACCAGACAATCTAATAATACGAAATCATGACTTAAATACATTACTGAGCTCTACATAAAAAGCATAAAATGATTCAAAATATTGGGCTATTTCGGGGTTTTTGCAAAATACCGGTTTCGAGCCCTGTTTGTATGAAAAACCGACCGACTCGAATCTGGGGGCACGTCACACATACACGTCAAAGTTCCTTAGTTTTGTCACTGACTGACTGATGATCATCATAATTCTAAAGTACTTCTAGCAGACCCACAAGCTCCAGAAACATAATTAGCTGTTAGCCTATCATGTCATGCAAAACTTAAAATTATTGCAATTTCAATACAAACTGCACTAGTAATCCTATAAAAATACATGCGATTACATAGTGTTGCCAATGCTGTTATTAGTAGTTGGTTTTCTTCTATAGGTACTTTTTGACGGCACTTCTCTTAAATGGCCATATTTACTTTGATTGTCTGTATCAATTTCGTTGATATCTCCATTTTCAGTGATAGTTTTAAAGTTACGCATTACAAAGTAAGTTTCGTAGTTCAAATTGGAAATAGAATGGATTGGAATGTAATAAATAAAGGAAGTCCACTTACAAAAAGAAATGAGATCCCATCCCCAAAAACATTACGTGTAAAAATATGCAAGTCTCGCAACACACCGGGGGGGGGGGGGGTGTCCACATAAGTCGATTTCCACCGACTTGCCCATTATTTAACCGGGGAACACATTTTATAGTAAAGTTCTCAAATAAAGATTGTAATGTTTTTGATGGGATCACTTTAAGCTGATTCCACATCGATAGATATGGGGAAATCTTTAGCCGCATCGCATTCGTCGCGTCCTCACATATAGTCAATGACGCGAATGCATGCGATCCGTCAGTGTCACACCCTGATAGGAATGCATACCATCCAACTAATAATAAAAAAGTCGCATGTGCCAGAAACTCTGTAAACGATTTTATACCTTAGCCCCTCCACTTAAAGAACTGCGAGCAAGCGAAAATTCCTCAGCTCCATGTTACTTTACTCGGCGATTGAATTTTAAATCAGAGAATGTGAACTTTGGCACGCTCGCTTTAACTTTTATGTTAAACTTGATAAAGTGTATATAATATTACTATATTTAAAGATTTTGCGGAAAATTCGTTGCCTTTGCAAATATTTCCATATTCCTTGGGTAGTGCCCCAGATTCGGATTTTATGCCAGTTTTTATTATATTACTACGTATAAATTGAATAAATCATCGAATGGTTATTAATGGCTAAACTTAATTCGAGTACGACGCACCGATGTTAGTAAAGACGTGCGTGAACGATTGAGAGTGTGCTTAAAATAAGAAAATCTTAACGTTTCAACGCCCTCAACGGCTTTCTCTCTTAGTTGGTCCAAAAACGATTTCACTAAATCAACTAGTTTTTCAACTAGTTGACGTTTTATACCTTAACGTTGCGTTTCGTTGATGCGAAAACCCTCAACGACTCACTTCTTTGAATGCTCCATATCATAGTACTTCGGGAATAGGTACCTCAGTAATCCCAGTTCGTGGCAGTAATAAGCGTTATGCTCGCTTGTTCTCTCTGTTGTTTGTCAGTTTCTCTATTTGTACGTAAGCGCATCACTACTGAATCTCTCTTCTCTTCTCAATCGTTCTCTCACTGCTGAGGATCGTGACCCGTCAACCAGCTGCCTTCATCGGTTACGCTCCGTTGCTTGGTGAAGTGTGGCCCTGACAGACATTCTTCCGATATTTGATCTGACAACCGTTTCCCAAATCCCGTTATCATCAGGTGTTCCAAGTTGTTTGTATTTGTGCGTGTTGTTTATGACTACCGTATCAATTTTCATTAAATTTGATGTACGAGTGTATGATAGTTGTAGTAGGTGCATCATTATAGCTACTAACAATAGCTTTAAGAACTTACATATTTACTAACAATGTGTGATCCATGTTGGTCGAGAATAAATGATTTTAATTTTTTTTTAATTATCATCAATACTTTTATCATTGTCTCGATCAATATACATTTCAATTTATCTACTAGGTACAGGTCGACTCAAATGAGCTGGCGCGGATTTTGTATGCAGTCAGTGCTTATTTCATATTAAATACACACCAGCCAGCCCTTATGAATCGACCTACCTCTTAACCAAAATATAGAAAATAATAAACTTAACTAATCGCCCGTTTCGGGACATATTCTCTCGCGCAATATCGGGGTAATATATTATCTTAGTCGAATATCCCTAATATTGAATATAACAGTAATCCTTCGATTTTCCCTATAAAAGGAGGCTGAGAGGAATAAATAACGTTTATAGCCGCATAAAACAAATAAATCCTCGAAATGCACGGGTTCTATAGATCCTTATTTCTTTGATATTCTAGTAAGTAATACTTGAAAAGACAAGGTTTGTTCGTTTGATGGTTGAACTAACCTATCTCGTTTCAATACGTACGTGCTTTGAGAGTCCTGCAATCTCTAATCATATTAATTTAAAATAAATAAATTAATAGATTTTGTAGAATAATTTCACACAAATTGACCTAGATCCAAACTAAGCGTGGACACAACTAAAGAATGTATACTTTTTTACACAACTGCCAAAAAAAGGCGTGTTATGTTTTCAGGGTTCATGAATGTATCTATGTATGTGGGCTTCTTTGTTCCACGATAATTTCTAAACCGTTGAACTGATTTACATGTGTTGGGTATCGTTAGAATCCCTGAGTTATCCCAAGTATAATACGCCATATGACGTCATCATAAAAAACAATATGGCGGATTCTGTACGCCATAATATGCTCGGAAGAAAAAAACTTCCGACCCCATCGAGAGGGGTATCAAAATGAAGAGATTTAAAAGCTGAACATAAAAATATAGACTTTTGTTAACTTTTTTATAGATAAATAAATACTTCAATAGATAGAAAGCACCCAAGACTAAGGAACAAATATTTGTCATTACCAGGATTTGAACCTAGCATCTCTAACTTCCTAAACGTCTTGGATGGCGTCATTTTAAAGTTCACAAGCGAAGCCACGCGCTAAACTGAACAGACATTAGCGGCAATAAGTCAAGGAATAATGGTAGTTATGCTGATGAGCATAGGGTTGATATTGTGCTTTATGACAACCGCTGGAAATCTGCCAGCGAGCCGCTCTGTAAGTCAATTCACAACTTGACTATCAATGTTGTTTCTAATATAATTTTACACTAGTAATAACAGTTCGTAATAATTGGTCAAAACAGTGTTTGCGTTAATCAATCCCTTAACATTCCAAGGCCATGCTAAAATTCGTGCAATTGCGTACCCTGGGAATGTATAGCAAAATCAATCATGAATAAGTCAATTAATGAGTAACGATTTACGATTGATCAATCGTTAATCTCGATTAAGGATTACTTTCGTTAATCGTAAATCATCCGGTTGATGATTTACGATTAACGAAAGGATTACTTGGTTAATCATTCATCGTTAATACAGATACATTTGTGCAAACACTGGGTCAAAATAAGCCAGTTCGCTCGTCGCTTGGACTTTGACGAATCACCGCGTGACTTCCAACGAACTGTTGTTAGCTCTCAAGTCTAGTTATATTAGAGCCGATATTGACCGTGAAGTTATGAGTAACCTACTGAGCTCGCATTATCGACGACCAACAATACTAACATGATATAACGAAAAGTACTGTCAGTGTGGTATTGGTGTTAGGCTGATCCCATCTATCGTAGAACCCATGGTACAAAAAAAGCATATGTTCTCCCCAAAAATAAAATTAAGTACGTCACGATAACGTTCATCATCATCATCATTACCATTTTTTACTTAGAAAACCACCGTGAGACTCAAACATATTGGAATAAAAATGGATCAGTCACGTTATACAAAAGACGAGACATCCACTCGGTTTTTATTTCAATATCATCATCATCATCATTTCAGATCGCATCCACTCATTGCTAATACCTAATATACTTTCTTAAGACAGAAACAAGATAAAAGAAGAGATAAAGAGATGGATGTAGAATCCTTGGTCAACTAGATAATTAGCAGCTATTTGGATAATGATCCTCAAACTCTTTGCACTCCCCGTAACGAGGACTCCATGGAACGATTGGTGGTGCAAGGGAAAGTCGAGGGCAAAAGATCTCGGGGGCGGTCTCCAACACAGTGAACAGACCTCGTAAAATCTGTGACGAACTCCAGTAGGCTTATGATGCTACGCTTTGTCGCGCGATAAATAAATGATAAAGCATCCGTCACTCTTACACAATACTTATTTTGTCAGAACGTGACGGATGCTTTATCATTTATTTATCGCGTGTATATAATATTACTATATTTAAAGATTTTGCGGAAAATTCGTTGCCTTTGCAAATATTTCCATATTCCTTGGGTAGTGCCCCAGATTCGGATTTTATGCCAGTTTTTATTATATTACTACGTATAAATTGAATAAATCATCGAATGGTTATTAATGGCTAAACTTAATTCGAGTACGACGCACCGATGTTAGTAAAGACGTGCGTGAACGATTGAGAGTGTGCTTAAAATAAGAAAATCTTAACGTTTCAACGCCCTCAACGGCTTTCTCTCTTAGTTGGTCCAAAAACGATTTCACTAAATCAACTAGTTTTTCAACTAGTTGACGTTTTATACCTTAACGTTGCGTTTCGTTGATGCGAAAACCCTCAACGACTCACTTCTTTGAATGCTCCATATCATAGTACTTCGGGAATAGGTACCTCAGTAATCCCAGTTCGTGGCAGTAATAAGCGTTATGCTCGCTTGTTCTCTCTGTTGTTTGTCAGTTTCTCTATTTGTACGTAAGCGCATCACTACTGAATCTCTCTTCTCTTCTCAATCGTTCTCTCACTGCTGAGGATCGTGACCCGTCAACCAGCTGCCTTCATCGGTTACGCTCCGTTGCTTGGTGAAGTGTGGCCCTGACAGACATTCTTCCGATATTTGATCTGACAACCGTTTCCCAAATCCCGTTATCATCAGGTGTTCCAAGTTGTTTGTATTTGTGCGTGTTGTTTATGACTACCGTATCAATTTTCATTAAATTTGATGTACGAGTGTATGATAGTTGTAGTAGGTGCATCATTATAGCTACTAACAATAGCTTTAAGAACTTACATATTTACTAACAATGTGTGATCCATGTTGGTCGAGAATAAATGATTTTAATTTTTTTTTAATTATCATCAATACTTTTATCATTGTCTCGATCAATATACATTTCAATTTATCTACTAGGTACAGGTCGACTCAAATGAGCTGGCGCGGATTTTGTATGCAGTCAGTGCTTATTTCATATTAAATACACACCAGCCAGCCCTTATGAATCGACCTACCTCTTAACCAAAATATAGAAAATAATAAACTTAACTAATCGCCCGTTTCGGGACATATTCTCTCGCGCAATATCGGGGTAATATATTATCTTAGTCGAATATCCCTAATATTGAATATAACAGTAATCCTTCGATTTTCCCTATAAAAGGAGGCTGAGAGGAATAAATAACGTTTATAGCCGCATAAAACAAATAAATCCTCGAAATGCACGGGTTCTATAGATCCTTATTTCTTTGATATTCTAGTAAGTAATACTTGAAAAGACAAGGTTTGTTCGTTTGATGGTTGAACTAACCTATCTCGTTTCAATACGTACGTGCTTTGAGAGTCCTGCAATCTCTAATCATATTAATTTAAAATAAATAAATTAATAGATTTTGTAGAATAATTTCACACAAATTGACCTAGATCCAAACTAAGCGTGGACACAACTAAAGAATGTATACTTTTTTACACAACTGCCAAAAAAAGGCGTGTTATGTTTTCAGGGTTCATGAATGTATCTATGTATGTGGGCTTCTTTGTTCCACGATAATTTCTAAACCGTTGAACTGATTTACATGTGTTGGGTATCGTTAGAATCCCTGAGTTATCCCAAGTATAATACGCCATATGACGTCATCATAAAAAACAATATGGCGGATTCTGTACGCCATAATATGCTCGGAAGAAAAAAACTTCCGACCCCATCGAGAGGGGTATCAAAATGAAGAGATTTAAAAGCTGAACATAAAAATATAGACTTTTGTTAACTTTTTTATAGATAAATAAATACTTCAATAGATAGAAAGCACCCAAGACTAAGGAACAAATATTTGTCATTACCAGGATTTGAACCTAGCATCTCTAACTTCCTAAACGTCTTGGATGGCGTCATTTTAAAGTTCACAAGCGAAGCCTCGCGCTAAACTGAACAGACATTAGCGGCAATAAGTCAAGGAATAATGGTAGTTATGCTGATGAGCATAGGGTTGATATTGTGCTTTATGACAACCGCTGGAAATCTGCCAGCGAGCCGCTCTGTAAGTCAATTCACAACTTGACTATCAATGTTGTTTCTAATATAATTTTACACTAGTAATAACAGTTCGTAATAATTGGTCAAAACAGTGTTTGCGTTAATCAATCCCTTAACATTCCAAGGCCATGCTAAAATTCGTGCAATTGCGTACCCTGGGAATGTATAGCAAAATCAATCATGAATAAGTCAATTAATGAGTAACGATTTACGATTGATCAATCGTTAATCTCGATTAAGGATTACTTTCGTTAATCGTAAATCATCCGGTTGATGATTTACGATTAACGAAAGGATTACTTGGTTAATCATTCATCGTTAATACAGATACATTTGTGCAAACACTGGGTCAAAATAAGCCAGTTCGCTCGTCGCTTGGACTTTGACGAATCACCGCGTGACTTCCAACGAACTGTTGTTAGCTCTCAAGTCTAGTTATATTAGAGCCGATATTGACCGTGAAGTTATGAGTAACCTACTGAGCTCGCATTATCGACGACCAACAATACTAACATGATATAACGAAAAGTACTGTCAGTGTGGTATTGGTGTTAGGCTGATCCCATCTATCGTAGAACCCATGGTACAAAAAAAGCATATGTTCTCCCCAAAAATAAAATTAAGTACGTCACGATAACGTTCATCATCATCATCATTACCATTTTTTACTTAGAAAACCACCGTGAGACTCAAACATATTGGAATAAAAATGGATCAGTCACGTTATACAAAAGACGAGACATCCACTCGGTTTTTATTTCAATATCATCATCATCATCATTTCAGATCGCATCCACTCATTGCTAATACCTAATATACTTTCTTAAGACAGAAACAAGATAAAAGAAGAGATAAAGAGATGGATGTAGAATCCTTGGTCAACTAGATAATTAGCAGCTATTTGGATAATGATCCTCAAACTCTTTGCACTCCCCGTAACGAGGACTCCATGGAACGATTGGTGGTGCAAGGGAAAGTCGAGGGCAAAAGATCTCGGGGGCGGTCTCCAACACAGTGAACAGACCTCGTAAAATCTGTGACGAACTCCAGTAGGCTTATGATGCTACGCTTTGTCGCGCGATAAATAAATGATAAAGCATCCGTCACTCTTACACAATACTTATTTTGTCAGAACGTGACGGATGCTTTATCATTTATTTATCGCGTGACAAAGCGTAGCATCATACACCTACAGCATAGACATCAACTCTCACTCCACCGAACATAGGACTACATGGGGTCTATATTAAAACGCATACAATCTTCCTATTTTGACAACGCATACCGTTGTTACGCATAATTGTATATTCGCATAATATTAAAATGTATATTTTAAAACGCATATTTTAATTCGCATACCATTACTACGCCTAACAATGACTTAGTATAACATTATTCTTCATAAATATTAAAAAGTATAATTTTAATATGCCTAATGGAACGTTGAAAATTCCTTTTCTGATGGGGTTGCAGTTCAAATCTAACTTAACTTAACCTAACCTTCATTTTTCGTAGCAACTCGATTCTTTCGGGTTGCAGTTCAAACCTAACCAAACCTACATTTCCGGTAGCAGTTCGTTTCTGTTGGGGGGTTCACCAATCCCGATATTATAATGACATATTTTTAAAAATTACATAATTTTTGATCAAAACATAAAAATAGTAGGTACTATTTTCGGATTTTATCAAAATAATGGGATACATTCTTAAAATGAATCGTCGAAATTTCGGGATTGGTGATGACGGCGTTTGAAACGCTGTGAAATCCACCCTGGGGCCGCAGCTCAAACCTAACCTAACCTACACTTTTCTGGAAGCGATTCGCTTCCGTAAGGGTCGCAGTTCTAACCTAGCCTAACCTAATTTTTTGTAGAAATTTAGTTTAGCCAGCATTTACCACCTAGTAATAAGAAAAACCCAAAAAGTTAGGAGTATGTGAACAACGGATGTAAAACTTAGAATAGTTTTCCAGAAACGCTTTTTTATACCGAACGCATAAATTTATGCGTTCGGTATACCTAACAATATTATGCAAATTTCAGGTATGCCAAATCAGTCGGTATGCCAATTAACGTGTATGCATTTTTATTATTATGCCATTTAAGCGGTATGCTCAATCATCGTATGCCTAGACTGTTATGCGTTTTCATAATAGGAGTTTTAAATTATGCCTAATAAGGGACACCCGACTACATGGCATTGCAGTGCAGCCAAAGTAAACATCCAAGACTCAGGAACAAATCGTGTTCATCACGCAAATATTTGCCCATACCAGGATTTGAAGCCGGGACCTCACGCGTAGGCCCTCCTTTCACACGGGGCTAAACGTGTAGTGTATGAGAAAGTACAATATTAAGTCAATTAAAGGCACAAGAGAGGCGAACGGCAACAAAGGGAAACTAGTCGTAACTAATATTAGCCGCCAAGACGGGGTTTGTGGAGTTCCCAGGGCAAAGTCAACAATGTGCCGACTTCGAGCTTCAATAAGTAATGTGATCAGGGGACCTATTCACACACTAGCCAAATACAGCTGTTATTTTATTACTTGAAGGGATATTGAGTTGTTTTACAATATAAGAACAAATCTATATGTATAACAAAGTCGTGTTAGTTACACCCTTTATATCTCAAGAACGGGTGGACCGATTTTTATGATCTTTCATTTGTTGGGTTTGGCTCCGCCACGAATAGCAGAATCAGAAATCTAACCGTGGAGGAACACATTTTATAATTCTCAAATAAAGAATCCTCCACGGGTATATAAGGCAAGTGGAAATCGAGTTCTGTTGACACGCCTCCGGTACAATACAATACAATATTCTTTATTGTGCACCAAAACGAAAGATTACTGATTACTGACTTGGTTTAACATTACATCTCAAAACTTTTTTTTTGTAAGAGAACTGCGTTGCGAGACTTGCATCTTTTTACATGTAATGTTTTTGATGGGATAATATTAAAAGGATATGATAGAATATAATATAATAAATTCACTTTTGATCTAAACACTCTCTTTATCTTAAAAACTCAGCTCTTTAGAGCTGCCTGTATAGATCTATGGATATTTTTACGGCACACGATGGTATTATTAACATTATAAACGTAGAGCACGCGTCTGCCTGCAAAAGATGTGAAACTTGAGAAAAGAGCGCTAACAATATAATACTTGCTTCAAGATAGAACTTGAAGCGTCGATATAAGGAACGAGGGTAGCCAGGCCAGTATTTTAATAGTACACTACTTACCTAGGGATGTGTGGAAGAGTGTCTCAGATCGCAGGTATTTGACGCCCGAGCCGAAGGCCGGGGCGATAAATATGCAATCTGAGGCTTTCTTTATTACCTCCCGTGGTAAGCACAGAATTTTACGTCTGCCCCAGGACAGGAAGTGGGATTTTCCGCACGCGTAGGTGCGGTAATTGCCACTTTATGGCCAGGTGTGACGTAAAATTTAGTTTATACATGTTTTGGCATTAAAAAACCTTAAAAATAGTACAAGCCTGACTTGCACTTGGCCAAAAGTGGCTGAGTCCGTGATTTTCCCACGCAGCAACTAGTACCAAATGACCCTCCGAAGTACGTCCGAAGTAGTAGGTACGTTCCGTCTGGTGGTCGGACTTGAACATAAGTTTTGTTAGAAAGAGAACCGTCTGTACGAAGTACTATTACTTAATTATGTGACTTGGACAACTTTCACGGAACGTAAAAAACCCGCTTGCTAAGCACATATAATATATTTGCCTTAGAATCAGCAATTTTAGTGTTGGAAATGGCATTTATTTTTTCAGAATGGTGTACAAAACTAAATGTTTACAACTTAAGTACCCGCCAAACTGCTAAGACAGTTTGTTGGCGAGATCGCGCTCATATTTTACAATTCTTAGCTAAATTCACCTAGTTTAATTACACCTAGCATGATTTTGGTGATGTGCTAAATTTTCTTCGTGATTTTCGGGGACATTTTATAAACTAAGATTTATTTTTGGAAATGTCGTATAATCCATTGATATATTGTCTATGCAAAAACGTTAAAAAGTGAAATTTGATTTTTTTGAGATGCGTCCTTTTGAATTAGCACGGCAGATTAGGCACTCAATTTTTTTAAGTAACGAAGGTGAAGGTTACGTAGCATAAGTGGACTTCACGTTGATTGCGAGACCGACTGACACGGTAATATAAGTAAAAGAGATGTTTTTGAATTAATAGAATGCCGTCTGTCTCGCTCTAACAAAAGATAAAATGTTTTAGTCTTAGTCACGTTTAAGCAAACAGTTGATTACAGAATCGAGAAAAATAATTCAAACGTCCGTTTCAAATCGTCCTGAAACTTTCCAGAATGCCAGCTTCACAAAATCTCCCAAGTCTCCAAGTCGGAAATAGTGGGCGAAGTGAGCTCAAACTAGGAATTTGAGGAATGACCGCTTATGCTTTGCAGTTAGTTCAATTTGGACAGCAAATCTATTGCTCAAACGCTAATTTCGTGTATCATTAGCAACACACGGCGTAAATGGCCTTCCCTTGTCTGCGTGGAAGCTCGTGTCTGTCCAACGCACGTCGCGTCGTCGGCTATGACAGTTTGAGTCAAACCTATAATGTCTGGTACTGTACGAAGCGTTAATCATGGAAACAAAAAAATCTGAAGGCTATTTTACTGTACCCGAAATTAGTTAATAGTACATTGCTCACGTCTCCGGAATCAGCCTGTATTCTGAAAATAATAAATTCCCTGTACTCTTAATAAACTCTCAACGCAACATGGGTTTCGGAGTAAAGAAAGTTCAAATCCTGGTAAGGGCAAAATATTTGCGTGATGACCACGATTTGTTCTGCGTCTTGGATGTTTTCTATCTGTTGATTACCTACATTGCGGTTTCGAATAAACTTTAAAGTGTACAAAAATTAAAACATAAGTTATTTTTAAATGTCGCTGAACAAATGTTGTTCACTTTGAGGAGTTTTTGTATATTGTGTGCCCTCACAGGGCGTCATGAACTGACCTTTAAATTGTAACACCTTATGTACATGACTATGCATTAAATTATGATTATGATTACAATCTACGGATTTATAATTGCTCCTAGTACAGGCAGCACCTGGTACATAGATAGAAGCAAATTGGAATAAAACTTTTGTCGAGCCCAACAAAATCTAGCCGCATCCTTGGAATTATTGCTCTTGCTTTAGATGATAATGTAAATTCTAATTTTGTTAGTCAGATTCCCATTTTGCCGGATTTGGAGTAGGTTTCATTCCGATATATTCCGATTCCGAGTGAATTATTGCCAAGTGAATTTCGAATAGATTACGAATTCGTCAGATATCGAATAGTGTAGCAATCTTTTGTTTATTTTGTCAAGGTAAACGGATTCATTGCTGCCACTCTAATTAATGTAAAGATTTAATTTTTTTTATTCAAAAACTAATATTTAATAGAGTATTACTATACCTCCACACGTAAAAATATCTAAACTAAATTGTGGTTAAAATCTTCAAACTTACGTACTCAATATCTATAAAGATCTTCGTCCACATCCTCAGCAGAAGACCTCAAACGCCGCAAATATGGAAACCTCGGTAGTAGCTAGGACTAAGTGTGTGCCGGCTATTCAAGGACCTGTCGGCGCGTCTAGTGGAGGCCACTGTTGACCAGAGGGCTGGTCAGTATTTCGCTCAGCGAATCAGCCTTGCCCTCCGGCGTGGCAGTGCGGCCAGCCTTTTGGGCACACACTCCACTGGCAGCGATTTCGAACAAAATGATCTCTAGTTTGTTTTTAAGTTAAAGTTTTAGTTTCTATTGTTATTGTTTTATTGTTTACAAAATAAAGTAAACGAAGATATTATATAAAGGTGGTACAGTGACTTGTTCATCACTTGTTGGAACATTTTTAAGGAACTTTCGCAAAAGCAAACTACGCCTTACGGTTAATCGTCCCGAGTCAACACGCTGCCAACTTTCAGCCATCGGTGCACGTCAGAAATTTCAACCTTATTCCAAGGAAATAAGGTCGAAATGTGTAAAGATATTTCTGACGTCACCGGTTCACTCGGCGATTAACGTTGGCTATCTTAATTACTATCATAATTAGCCATTTTAAGGTATGCTACGTTAGGAAACTGTTTTGGACAAGATATTATATCATTTTCAAATAACCTCATCAATGTGTACTTTTCAGGTTTGTCCAGAGGCTAGGGACATCCTGTATAATATCAGGTAATATTCAAAGTATCTATTTAGATAAAAAAAGTGCAGCTTTAACCGCAGGGCTGTATTTAATGGGTAATATTAAAATAACAACAGATTGACGACGTTGCAAAGATACCAACATCTATCGGATGTGTGTAACCCTTACTCCTGACTAAACGCGGCCACACATGCTCATAAATGTGGTCATCATATTAACATGTCCAGAACATGTCAAAGAATACTTCGGCTCTTCACAACGTGGATGTTTTGTTTCTATTTCAATATATTCTAATAATCTTATTATAGTAATAATCATTCCTCATAACTAAGAATTCGTACAATCAATATAAGATGTTATTAGAAAATTAGTAAGTATTTATTTATTTAGTTTCTGTGCAACTTAATGTTGCTTGATTATCATTATCTGCTTCAACTTCACATAAATAAATCAGCGGTCTATACGTTTATTTATTATCATTTCATTTACATTTTACTAGTTCCGTTTTTCATATTCAGCTTTATTTTTGGGATGAACATGTGTAACAAGGGAGGTAACATCATAAATGTGAAGAGAATACGTAAAGAAACCGCTGT
Source organism: Eudemis profundana (assembly GCA_947034925.1). NCBI lineage: Eukaryota > Metazoa > Arthropoda > Insecta > Lepidoptera > Tortricidae > Eudemis > Eudemis profundana. Next base: position 545,513 of record OX344812.1, read on the forward strand.
CTATCAAACGTCAAAACTCGACAGGCAATGAGAAGGTAAATATTCTTATCACTGCTATATAACAAAATTGGACATAATTTTTTTGTGGAAAAGAACAATGTACAATATAGGTAGGTGGATTTCAGAACGTGCCAGAAAGGTTGAGCGTAGTGACTCAAGGAAATGGGAATGAACCGCCTGCCGATGAAGAGTGGTGCGATGGTAGAATGATGCAGTAGGCACCAACCTAAAAAGTTCCTCGCAACACTCCCCATTATACAGACGGTAGAAAACACAGAGAAATGCAAAGTCTCTCCAGAAGCTAAGCGTTTCTACAAACTGTCAGTTAGCATGGGATCGTTGACAATGCGGACGGCGCATCTCTGGATGGAGTCCAGGGGGCCAAGCTGATAAGCTGGTGCTCCAACTCAGCATATGAATAGAAATGTACAATTTTAAGGTAGCATGGTCATTCTCATAATAACTACTATTAACACGAACAAACGGAAAAAATAACAAGTAGTAAAATAATAGTAGTTATTATGTGAATCGAAATGCTATTTTAAAATCAGTTTCTTAACTTAAATGTAAAATTATCATCTAAGCTACGTGAAAAAAGTCTTCAAGTAATACCGGCAAAGCAATGAGATAAATTAGAAATTTAAGAAACTTCAACAACTTTTAAATTAGTTTGCCTGGTTTTCTTCAAATAGCTAAAAGTTTAATCTAAGGAAACCTCCCATAGATTATTCTTAGTAATATTAAAATTGTGGAAGTTTCCAAAGATGTTTGAATATTTTATTTTATAACATGATTACAGATTTGAAAAAACTGAAATGAAATTTGACACGGAAATTGCCTAAGCACTGGACTGGAACACTTATATTTATTTTCATCACACTTGCTCGAAAATGGTGTCATTACACGTAGGTTTTGCGGGCCGTAAATGGCCTATTACGCCCTAGGGCGTAATGGTTTTCTTTTGAAATTTGAAACGCTGGTTCTGTTTTACTCTTATTTGTCATGTTCAAAGGAAACGCCAACGTACTTTTTTAACTTTTATTACTGAAATATTTATTTAAGGCGAGGTGAGACCAGAATCGGGCACGGAAGCCTAGTTTCCAAATCATTTTTAGAGCACTTATTTGACTCTTAGGTCACTGTAAAACATATATAATAATATTCAGAACTGTATCTAGGGCTTCCTCTCACTTAGAACACGATAGCGAACACTTCGCTCGATAGAAAAGTAGCGCGAAAACACTATAAAATAAAGTATTTTTTCATTTTTTTTTCATTTTGTTCATCACCAGTTACCTTTTCTGACAAAATTAATACCTGACAATCATGATTTCACAGTCATGCAGGGCATCCTCTCATGTTTGGGTTGATAACGTAACTTTTATGTTAGAAATCGAAGATAATCTGCAATAATCTGCATTCCGCCCGACCCTAGTTTGTATGTGAAATGCGAGCCAGGTCCTACCGCGCCTTAAAGAGAACTGTTATTGCAAATACATGTGAACACATATTTCTGTAACATTAATTAAATGTTTAAATAGTGCATTTCAGTATTTTGCAAAAATAAAATCAACCATTTTAAGTCTTTACCGCTATGGTTTCCGAACGTGACGTGAATTCGCATTGTCTATGGATAATGTCACTAATGTCACTGTCAGTTTTACAATTTTATTTAGGTTAAGTAAGGTTATTTTAATCAGATTTCCTCACAAGTGTGATGAAAAACATTGTGTGTGCCACGGGTGGTAAAGGAATTACAAACTCGTGTTATTAAAGCCCTCGGCTTCGCCTCGGCCTTGTAACAAACACTCTTTTGTAATTCTTTACTTACCGCCCTTGATACACAATGTACTATTTATCCCGGTAGTGCAAAAAAACTAGCCAAAGGTATCAATTTTGATAAAAATTACATGAGTCATAATATCTCAAAAATGGTGATACTTTTACAAAACCTATATTACCTTTATTTGATAGACTTAAGTACCCTATATCACCAGTTTACGGGTTATCTATTCATTACCTAACACCTGTATATGTATTGTAAAAAACCAACCTAGAGAAAATAAAGATATACGAAGGATGTTTGTATGTTACCTACACTATAACCTAAATGCTTAAAGGTGGTGGAAATATCGAGAAAATATATCGACGGTCCCAAAGGCGCGAAGAACGGCCGAGCCGCAGGCGAGTCGCTAGCCCCTGGGATCGTGTCTTTACGATAAATTACATCCTGGATAACGTTCTACGACCTCCCACTTTGCCAAAGCGATCTTTGGCGATTTCCTATAATCCAACCTATAAAAATTACTAATGTTTATTATTTTATTATAATTCTCGACTCGTGCAATAAGGCAAATATTTCATATAGGAATACATAATATCTGACCTAATAAGGTTAACACGTATTTTTATTAAAATCTGCATAGGTTAAACCTAATACATTTTATAAATAATTCTAATATGTAAAAACATAAGGAATGAAGAATGTGGCTTATGATATGTGTTAGTAGGTAGGTATATTACAACTATTTAGAATAGGAGATTTTTTATATAAATACATTAAAACAGTTATAGAAGGTTCTTTATTGTTCTAAGAAACATAATTTTTTATTTGACTGTTCAATTTCCTCCCCAAACTACCCTATTCTGACGTCAGAGCGACAAAAGTGTGGAGTATATATATTGATGAATATAATAAAAAAACGAAGAACACAAACTATCCTTACCTGAAAGTTTATATAATTATTTACACTAGCAAGATAAATAAACGTACAAAATAATTTTCCGCATCGATCTTTTCTCTCGCACATCTGGTCTGGAGACACTTCTACGTGATTATATTTGTAGCGCACCTGGGCACCCATTCCGTTTTTTATTTGCTGATCTTAAATAACTGATTGTGTGACCTGTTTATAGAGATCTTGGATTTTATTACTTTTTACTGAAGAAACTTTTCGACTTGACTTAATGAAGAATATGTACCTATCTACCTTATGTTAACATTTACTCTTGCTGATATAAAAGCTAGGGCTATCAAATATGGGCATCCTTTTTAGCACAAAATATTTCATTTCGTTTTATTTAGCGTACAATAAGCCAGTCATAGTTTTTAAAGTCGTAACTAGAGACCGGATTTGAAGTAGCGATCTCAATATTAATATGGATATGACTAGTGCAATTTGTTAAATACATGTCATGTTGGTTATATAAGGTCTTACTGTGCATTGTGCAGAAGAAATATTAAAGAAGAAGAACTTAAAAAAATAAACCATTTCAAAAATTAACAAACGATGTTTTTATTTATTATCACCATAATTTTTGCCCAATATTTAGGTATTTACTTTTTTGTTCCAATAAGTTACATTATATTTGTTAATATTGAGATCGCTACTTCAAATCCGGTCTCTATTCATAACGTATTTTATGTTAACATTGTCGGAGGTCATAATTACTTTCTTGCACGTTTACTTCTCAGGTTTATATTGTTGAACAAACCTAAATAAACTTATTACGTTCCATACGATAGGGTTCTAAACTATCTCGAAGATATTAAGATTTTAGAAAAATAAATATTTGATAAGCCCGACAGTTATGACTAATAACATATTAGAACGTCTTACGTTATGGGAAACATATATTTACACTTCTTATACTTGTTATATAATTTGTGTCCCAATGTCATATCAGACACCCAATTCTCATGTTACAACCAGATTAACCCGATAGATCACAAAGCAATGTCAAAAGAACGCCGGTCTGAAAGCACCCCCACAGTCGTCACGCCCCCCTCCCTCCTGCCCCAGCCATCCATCTAAGTCAGCAAATAAAATTATGTGTAACGTAATATTCGCACAGTAAACAACGAATGAAAATAACACTAATCTCGACCGAGTGGGTTTTCTCGAACTCACAAAACGGCTTTTGTGTATAAGACCGTTCACCTAACGCGACCAGTATAAGTCGACCTGTTCAAAACGATACAATTGGCCCTTAGTAGTCCATGGTAGTAACACTGAAAGGGAGATTGGGAGGTCTAGTCGGCTGGTGCTATAAATATCGTTGCGTGCGGCGGGGCGCCATTTGCAATAACTTATTGCCTTTTATCCCCTCCCCCTTGCCCCGGGACCTCGTAAAGCACTGATCGGAAAGGTGTTGAATTTAAGAAGTAGCGCCCACATCCCCCTTTTCGGGACACATGTGTCCTGTGTGTTGATAAACCTAGACGATATCTTGTTATGAAAAGTAAATATACGGCGTGTCATTTCTGAAAGAAACAGCTGTCTTTGAAATTATCGCGTCAATATTTAACCTAACTAAACAATAACACATAAAAAGATTCAGGTAACTTTCAAACACCAAAAGAACAGTTCAGTTGACGGGATTATTATACTTGCTAACATTATTTAAATTGTGGCTATACATCAGTTAAGTTTTCTAAATGTACCAAAACATACGTGAACAAAATAAGTAACACTTGTTTTAATGTAACAAATGAAAATATACCTTTATGCATGTCATGAATATTACTTTGATTCCGAAGTTTTCAGCCCTACCTTTACGAAAACTGCGAGCTATGGCCCCATTAATCACTCAATTCTATCAGATGCTGGGAGTCTATCATCAGTAATAGTTGTATCACTTGCATCGAACACTGCTCTCAATTGCGTTGTTAAAAACTTCGATTCAAAAATAGATACATAAAACAAAGAGCAGGCATCGGTAATGCAAATAATGAAAATATCACTCAATGCCGATAAATTTCAAACTCAAATCAGTCGAAATACCATTACAATAAATAGGTAATTATGAATTTATACATTATAAATAAACAATGTTTATACCAGCGTAGCGTAGCGTATAGTTAAAACCACTCGTTACTAATTTACAAATGTTATATATATTCTTGGGCTTCTCATTAGTAAAGCAATGAGCTATCTCAATAGTCCTGTATCAGTTTTGCTCCCTACCAGTAGGGTAATTAATTTGATCCATGAATTATTCACTCTGTCACCATTCGTAGTTGTATCAGTTGCTTCTAACACCACTCTCAATCGCGTCGTTTAAAACTCCAATTCAAAAATAGAGGTATAAAACAAAGAGCAGCCGGTAATGCAGATAATGAACGTGTCGCCGCTAACGCGCAGAAAGCGCTAGTTTTACATTCGTCTCGTTTAATTGAAATGGCTCCAACTAGGACGAAAAACAAAACCTAAATGGACGCACTGCAAGTTACAAGAGGAGAGCTATTTGTGAGTTTATGGGCATAATTTTGTTATTTGACAATTGTCTACAATCAATTGTTATTGCAGTATTAAAGAGACCCAAAAGCTTAAAGACACGGGCAAAGATTAAAGATCTGGCACCTACATTGTTTGTCTTCAGTTCACCGGAATGGTACATTGTGTATTGCCAGTTAGCCTATACCTGGCAACTGCGCTAAAACATAATTTATGCAGCACTTACTGAAATAAATACTTGATTTATGGAATATTTTTAAAATAACTTTCCAAACTATGAATTATCTTCAAATTCCGGAAAATCCTTTCAATGAATAATAAACTGTAACGCATTCCTGGAAAAAATATAAATAAATAATTAAATTAATCAAATTAAATAGTATAGCCTAGCAAGAAACGTTTTAAGACTATACAGAGAGATTGTGTATGTTATACGGCTGTTTATTATATACATACGCCACGCCTTTTTCCCAACAGGGTAGGCAGAGACTTCGTCATTCCACTTGCTGCTGTTCAGGCATAATTTCGCCTCATCCACATTCATTAATATTATCATGCATGCTCGTCGGTTTAGAGTGCTTTTGACTTGCTCTTTTTTCAGAACGTCTTCGATCTGATCTTGAAACGTTCGTCTAGGCCTTATTACTTAGGTACTGTTTTAAAAAGATTGTGCATTGCTAACACTTGTAAGCTCCGCCTGTCAATTGCACCACTCGTTTAACGTCTCTCTGTTCTTGCCCAACGTGAATTCGCGTAATGAATCTGTGCGAATTTGGCTCGTGTCCTAAAGCAAGTTCCGAACGGACGGGCGAGGATAACGTCCGGCCATTTTCTTATTGAAATATAATTTGCTGAAAATTTAATTAGCGTACTGAGTAAGCGTTCTGTTTTCAGGAAGGAAAGTCCTTAGATAGTTTTTGTTCAAGACGTTATTTTTTACCTCACTTAAAGAAGGAAAATAAGGAGGGTTATCATTTTTATTAGACTCAATATTCTTGATCATCGCTGTACGATAACGAAAAAACACCGTCCGAGTGGTAAACATATTTATCATAATAAGTCACAAGAGACGTGCATCCAACGGCCTAGTTTCAGTAGTTCGGTGATTTAGTCCGGTTCAAACAAATATATATGAATCCCATCCAACTACCAACAAATAGTCAACGGAATGATTTTCTAACCAAAAATAACTAACTTTAAACATTGAATCTACGACAGAAGAAAATTTACAAAATACTATAAAATTACTGTAATTAGATAATAATAATATAAAATGGCACTAAACAATTTCTGCCAAAAGCCTGTGCTTAATAAAACTGTCAAACGGATAGCCTAATAGCCTACTTAACAAACGGCCTCCTGGATTATTAACCAAGTGGCTATTTTCAATGGCAGCTGTGAATGCAGCCCCAATAATACATTAGGCCGGCATTGTGCCGCGACAAAGTCCCGCCATCAAATATTCATTCGCGATCTATTCGAGTGCGACCCAGTTAGTCGCCATTGTTTTATGTACATGTAGGATAGGCTCTTTGGTTATTGGGGCACTGTTTTATTCATGCAGTTGAAAGTAAGCCCTTAGTAGGATGGAACTATCACACCATCGTGTTAACAAAAAATACTGCTAGATCATAGGATCTTTAGCGTGAGGCACTGACTCGCCGTCTACGATTAGCGACCTAAAAAAACCAGAAACGAGTTAGCGAGAAGTGAGAAGTGAACGATAGTTTTGTCGCTGGATTATGAGTATGCGAACGCAATGGATATCCGTATCTAGGTCCTAAGCGGGAATCTAGGAAAGCGTCTTGACTTCCAAGCGAGCATCGCTGAGCAATGATAGCTCTTGACGCTGAGGCCAATTATTAGAGCGAGTGTTCTTGCTGGCATTCTGAACAGTCAGAGATATCTTTTATCTATACGGGGTTTACATTTACCAGGTGTCGCCTGTCTTTTAATGTTAAGCTATCTTTGTACCAAAAACATTAAATCCTATCTAGATCTACCGTTCTGCTCTTTAAAATTAAAACGTTAGTTAGAGCATAACTCAAAAAAATTGTCCGAAGACGTTGGTATAACTGTCATGTGCAACGACTTCTTTCAAACAAATGAATGTTTATCCTTGTTTATTTTCAAAAGTTGGCGAAAGATTTACGATCAGCAATTTGTACTGAAATTTGAGAAATCGGCGAACATCGCTTCGTAACTCCGGCCGACGTTTATATTGCTTCCCGTCTAGTTAAGACAAGAAATTATTTTTCTTGCTTTTAAAAAGAAGTTATGTATCTGGATTTTAAAAGAAATTATTAAACTCCTTTTGACCAAAATATTTACATGTCAAACTCACTCAAGACGCTTTGTCTTCATCTATTTTGTTTTTAATACCCTAGATTCAAGACTAGACGTTGGCCAAACCAAGAATAAAGTTAAGAGCGACGACGAGCGAAGCGAGGTGGAGTATGTGTCTTGGGCCATTAACGCGCGAGCTAAGCATCCACCAGAATATTTATAACACTCATGAAATATCAATCGTTTTACTAACTACTAATTTATACATATACATTAGTTTTGTGACTAAAGAACAGACGAAGTACGGCCAAAACCACGACCGATAACGAAATAAAACCGTCGCGACCCATAACTTTTCATAGCGCGCCTATCTCTATTAGACTTTTTAAGTTATGAACGACATTTAGGCACTATTACGGCTTTGACGTAAAACTCTGGGAAACAATTTCCCCTATTTGCAGACGGCAGTCAAATAACGCAATGAACTGAATTTGGCACAACCGCCCTGGATGGATATATCGACTTAGTCTCAAGCCGTTAATACTACGCGCGAGCATGTCACAAGGTGTCATCCATTGTTCCCGCGATACAATCAATCACAACGTTTAGCCACAGTTCAAAAAACTACAGTTGGCTAACACTAGTGATGTGCCGTTACCGGGTATATTCCCAGTAACATTACCGGTAAGTTACCCAAGAATCAGAAATGTAGGGAAATATTAAATTTTTTTAAATGCCATGCATTGCGTAGAATTGCAAACTATTGTAAGTCTAAGTAAAGTTACGCTTCAAGAAAAAAATAACGTTACGTTAAAAATCGTATAAAATAGGTACATATAAACATATCCATACATAAAAGATCCCAATAATTAGAGTATGGTTTATCACTTCCATATTAACACTACGTGGATACACGCGAATAATAATAATAATAATAACATACAATAACAAAGTGATTAAGGTATGCCGCCACAAATGACCCGCTAATTAGAGTGGAGATGCGTTCACTTTCGTTGCACAAAAGTAAATGTTATTTGTCCAATCCAATCCGTGTCTTCTCACACATCCTGTTGGGGTGTGGGGATGCCATGCCAGGGCTGGGCCCTCTATGGCTGCTTCTGCTCTCTTACGTTACTACGTAGAGGTCTGTCTTTCTTTTCTTCTCTGGGAAGAGTGGGTTCTGGAGGTTCTTCTTTGTCTGTCGACTTGATTGAACTGGGTTGAGTTCTGCGGGCTGGGTTTGCCTTTCTGCGGCTTGGAGGAGGTTTCTCTTCTGGCGGCGCGGGTGTCTATTGCGTTTGGTCTTCTTTCGGTACTATGCTTCTTCTTCTTCTCTTCTTGTGGTTCTGGTTGTTATGGCGGTGGTGTGGGAATTAGCTCTCGTTGGAGAGCTTTCCGCCTAGTGTCCGGTGGGCGCGCGTGGAGCGGCGCTATTCCCACGAGGTGCGGCATGGCAGAGTTGTCTGCTCTCCGGAACATGGCCTGGGCCAGTCTGCCAACGAAGGCGTCCAGCCCTTCCCATTCCAGGTCTCTGTGAAGCAGGACATTGCGCATGAAGCGAGGCGCCTGGACTATTGTGCGCAATGCCTGATTTTCCTGCGCACGAAGTCTCTTCTTGTTTGTCTCAGCCACTAGGTTGTACCACGCTGGCGCTGCGTAGGTGAGACGGGATCTGATGTAAGTTTTATATATTCCCAGCTTCGTGCGCAGGGGAAGGGTTCTTGTTTGAAGGACTGGACGCAGTTGAGTTCGTGCCACTTTAACTCTGCGCGTGATGTCCTCAATGTGTTGCCGCATTGTGAGTCCTCGATCAATAGTTACGCCCAAGTACTTTACTGAAGGGGACCATCTCAGTTCTTCATTGAGGAGCGTGAGGGGCGGCGGGAGAGTCTTCCATCCGATCATTATGGCCTGTGTCTTCCCTACGTTGACGGACATTCGCCAGCGTTGCAGCCATTGTGGGAGGACGTCAAGGGATCTCTGGATCTTCTTTGCTGCGTATCGAGGATTCATCGACGCCGTGAATAGTGCAGCGTCATCGGCGTATAGACCCAGCTTGACGTCCCCCACCACCGGTATGTCATCGGTGTAGAGGGAATAACAGGCCGGGGACAGGCAGCTGCCCTGTGGAACGCCTGCCAGGATCGGGCGCTCCGTTGAGGTGGCATCTTCTACAGCCACCTGGAATCTTCGGCCGTCTAGGAAGGACGCTACAACTTTAACCAGTCTACGTGGAGCTGGTGACATCGACATCTTGTAGAGCAGGCCCTCGTGCCATACTCGGTCGAATGCCTTCTCCATGTCCAGCAGTACTGCAACAGTGCTCTCCTTTCGGTTGGAAGTTTCCGCCATATGGTGCAGTACTCTGGTGAGTTGTAGCGTCGTGGAGTGGTCCGCTCTGAAGCCAAACTGTTCCGGTGTTATTTGTTTTGAGATACTTGGATATTTATTGAATTAGGTAGGTTGTCTATTAGTGAATCACTTTACAAACCTTTCAGAACGGGATGCGGTCATGACATTTTTAGATTACCTACCTAGGGCGGAATCACCGTGCGGTGGTCCGGGCCAAGCTACGTGGTTCGATCCCAGGGACTTCCCCACCTTGTTCGATTTATACAACAGCCAGTGGGTCAATTTCAGACGTTTTTCCAGCGTTTTTTGTAACTTCATTAGTGTCACTGGAGTTTTACCGTGAAGGACTATCGAGTGACGACAACTTTTGATTAAATCACGTGTAGCCTCGATACCGTTTATAGTAAAAGTTAACTGTGATCACCACCGCTTGCTGCTATATTTGCTGGAACACGAATGAAAAAAACACTCTGAAATCGACCCCAGTAAGGCTTGTAACTACTCGTATTGTCAGATTCTAAAAAAAATCACTCCGTGGCGCTGCGATTGCTCTATGCAAACGTCCCTGTTGGTCGACTGTATGTACTTTATCCTGTGATATAGGCAAGTACATACATCCGCTGTTGCTTACACATACATTTTGGAACCAAAAATAGGGCGCCATTAATCATTCATAATGTACGGTGATCTGTAAAACAAGGCGTGTTTTTTAAGTCGATTAGTTGTCACAAAACTTGACATAGCTCTTTGAATCGCCCGATTTAGGTTGTTTTCTCTATGATTCAAAACGGCTCTTGATGTGGTTTTTGACATTACCGTTGAGTTTAGTTTCTAGTTAATAGCATCCAAGCTATTACGTTTTTATTTTATGCCACACCTGTCCATAAAGTGGCTTTTACCGCACGCTACGTGTATAGACATAAAATTATGAACCAACACGGGAGGTAATAAAGAAAGCCCTCGATCGCATATTTATGTCCCTCGCTTGCAGCTCGGGCCACAAATATCTGCGATCTTGGCCATTTTTGTTTTGCCACCCTAATAATTAGGGTGGCAAAAGTGTAAAGTACTATAAATTACATGTCGAACATCTTTGAGGCATTGCCAAAATTATACCTGAATTCGCAATTTAATTTAAACGATGCCTCGAAAATCTCTCTTTATTGTCATAATTACACCTGGGATTGCATTATTTGCTCTTGTATTCCACTACACGCATAAAACCAAATATTATCCCCTATCTATCCTGTCCCAAAAGTAATCTACCGGAATAAAAAGGATCGTTTGTTTCATTAGTAGCACAGTTTTGCCATTGTTTCGATGGAGATCATTTCAAATAGCTGCATTCCATTTAAGGTTGGAATTTTAACAGTCAATTATTACCTTTTTTTTAAACTCCATCCTTCCCTAGGGTTTAAAAAAGTAAAATATTACCCTACTAAGTTCACTTATTTCAAGACCATAATAAGTTTTTAAATTATCATTTGCCCGACTGACATTTTGGCGTTTCAATATGGCTTTCCTTGCAATCACAACGCACGATTATCCTGATCTAAAATGAAATAAGCTACAAGCCCTTCTAAAAACTTCCTGCAAAATGTTTTAGTTGCTCTTTGGTGCGGTCGTTAATTTATTCAATTAATCTAATGCCTGTTCAATCCCCGCTCGAGCTGTCCCTTGTAAATATTTATGAGAGAACTTATTCAATTTTCGGCCAGCGTCACTATACTTCGCTGAAACTAATAGGATAGTTAGCATTCGGCGTGGCGTAAGTTATGAGATCTAGCGGAATTTTTTGCGACTTCGTTTGCAGAGGTGAAATAAGTTGAATTTCTCTTTTTTGTAATCGCGAACAAACAAATAGATAATTATTAAACCGATAAGAATTTCAAGAACGATTAGTTTACGTTTTGTATATTTTTATTACTACTCAGTTTTTACGTTTTGTTACTTATTTTTATTATTCCCCAGTTACTTTTTTTGAAAAATCACAGGTCACTTGATGGTAAATGAGTTTAATAATACCAACACAGTAATTAATAACAATTCAAGCACACACACACACACACACACACGCGCGCACACGCGCGCGCACACACACATGCACACGCACAGGCGCACACACACACACACACATAGTGTTTTAATTGTATAAACACACTCATTCTACGATTTTATTGTGTGCAATGTGCATATATGTGACGTTCCGCAGGTAAAGGTACCTTATGGCGGGTAGGCGCTTACGCTGTTATTAACGGCACTCCTATATTAATTTGATGCTACACGACGTAAGTGCCGACCCTCCATAAGGTACCTTTTCCTGCGGAACGTCACATATAAATGAAAACTGAAGGATACAAGCTTCTGCATATCGGATTTCAGTTTTCTCGATATTGAATAGCGGATTTGCGTTTGACTCCGATCTTACCCGATAGCCCTTACCACAGAAGGGCGTTTCTCCAGAAATACGTCTGCGGCTCATTCATCTGTCTCCATACATTTAGTATGAAAAAGGGCCAGATGAATGAGGTGACCGCAGACATATTTCTGGAGAAATGCCCAGAAATATATCCAGATAGAAGGCAATAGTTCGTCGATTTGTATGGGACCAAGCATGTAACGTTTTTTGCTTGGCGTTTGACGCCAAAAGTGTAATTTAATAATAGAAAACATACATTTTCCATTTCATTTGATGGCATTTAAACAATTAATTATACAATTATTATCTGATTTTCAAATCTGATAATAATATTGACGGAAACTGTAGCTAACGGCGTGCAAGGTAGGTGGCCGCCACTTCTTTTTACCACCCGAGGTGGGTTGGGTGCGTTCCACGAGAAATAACGATAAAATATACATAACATTTCATATTAATAATGTTCACAAGGTATAATATCGTATGATTATACTCAATAGATACTAATATGATCGGCTACCAGAAAAGTAGGTTAGAACTGCGACCCCTACACAAAACAAACTGCTGCCAGGAAAGTAGGTTAAGTTAGGTTATAACTGCGACCGTTACACAAAACAAACTGCAGCCAAGAAAGTAGGTTTGGTTAAAACTGCGACCCTTACACAAAACAAACTGCTGCCATGAAAGTAGTTAGGTTAGGTTAGAACTGCAACTCCTACACAAAAACTGTTGCCAAGAAAGTAGGTTAGGTTGTAGGCGTTTATACTAAACATGCGTGATACTTTTTAATGTTAGAATAATTGAATAATATTATTTTAAATCTTAGGTGTTATGATTATTATACGCTTTAATCGTGATATCAGTTGATGTTTTATCTAAATATTTTGAAATTATATTTTTCGTTTATTGTATGCAGTGAATCTTATACTCAACAAACTTATACAAAGTGAGTGTATGTATTATGATTATTATGAATGTTATATGATAAGTTCTTATATCTCATATTACTTACCCACGCGAGGCACATACTCCTATCTCTTATAGATTGTGCCACTAGACCACGTTTACCTGTCATTTAGTTTTTCCCGCATCCCACCGATTGGCATGTCCCTTTATAACTCCCCTCTTCTCCCTATAAAGGACATGTTATTGTAATGTTACAGAGAAATATACTTACAAGTTCAATACGAACCTTCAAGTTACGCTCAAAGTAATAAAAGTTCGGGAAATAAAGAGGAGGTGAAAGTTTTTGAGTGGGTGTATTTAACGAGTCGTGTTTTCTTAAGTTTGCTTTGTGTTACGACCTTTTCTGAAGCTTATAATGGTAGTGTTAATCGCACAATAACCAAATATAAAACCTTTTTACAGCAGCTAGCAAACCCGTGGACAGACGGACAGACAGACGGACATGGTGAAACTATATTTCTTAGTTGACTATGGAACCCTAAAAACTAGTCAGGTCAGATTCGATCTCACAGATGCAATCCTTCCTACTAATCACACTAATATTATAAATGTGAAAGTTTGTGACGATGTTTGTCACTAAACACTTAACGGGGTAACAACGGGAGGGTTAGGAGAATATGACAGATTATCAATATAGCGACGGCACGGTTGGTCTACTTCGCGTACTTTAATAGTATTATCACCTACGGTCTTATTTTGTGGGGATCGGCTGCAGATATTGACACAGCTTTTATTCTAGAGCTAGGGCTATTAGAGCAATTTATAACTTGGGGGCACGCGAGTTATTGAGAGAGTTGTTTAAGGAAATAGATATTCTCACCCTGCCGTCGCTATATGTATTTGAAACAATAATGTTTGTTAGAAAGAATCTACACAGTTTGCTAAAGAATGTTGATAAGCCAAAAGTTACAAGAAAACTGGCAAGCTCAAAAAATAATTTTACAGACTGGCAAAAACAAGAAACTCATTCCTGGGAAATTGTGTTAAATTCTATAATAAAATTCCAAAAATAATTACAGAGCTCACAGACACTATATTTAGATCTGTTGTAAAAGAAAAACTAATTTCTCGGGCATACTATAAAATAAAATACTATTTCATGGACAGGGATATTTGGAAATGATAACGTCCTGCCTGAGTTATCATTTGTTTTTTACCCTAAGTGCACCTACTGTGCAAAACTGTGTAGTAGTCATTAAGTTATGATATAAGTTAATATTGTAATTGTTTTGAAGAAATTATACCTCGCCGAGTTTCTTAGCCGCTTCTTCTCGGGGCAGAGGTTTTACACTGGAACCGGTGGTATATCTTGACATTCATAGGTACGTTTAATATGCCTAAATTGAAGAATAAAGTACCTACTTTGACTTTGATGGATTGAGCTGAAATTTGGCACGCAAGTAGACCAAGTCCCGCATTGAAACATAGGATACTTTATATCCCGGTAAAGTGTTCCCTTGGGACATAAACGGGAATAACGCGGGCAAAGCCGCGGGTAAGTGCTAGTACCCACACAACTGCGGCCCAGTGCACTGCTTGTGCGACCAATCTCTGACAACACAATGCTGTTTACAAGGCGTCTCGATTCAGGTTTTAACAGGGTTCATTTCTAGTAAGCTGGCAACATTACATTTTCACGTTAATAATACTGTCCGCGACCATTGTATTTATATATATACTGGCTTTCGCCCGCTACGGCATCTGTATAAAATTAGTTTATTGCGCATTTAGGAGAGACTGGTTGGTAGAGAGAGTAACTCCCAATTAAATGATACTCAGATGCGTGTCGGAATCGGAATGTTTTATTTACAAAAATAGGGCTATACTTATACTAAAAATGTCGACTTACAACTAGAATATGTACAGACAAGTGAGATGCGTTATTTCAACTATTTACAATATATTAAAACAAGATGGCAATAATATCAGGCGATAATCATACGATGGGGCGTTTCGACTTCTGGCTACAATACAGGGATCGGAAACCGGTATTTGCTCCATACAAAAATACCGGTATTCTTTCCGTTCTTATCGTTCTTTGGTTTATTATTTTGTTTTTTAACCAGACAATTTAATAATACGAAATCATAACTTAAATAAATTACTGAGCTCTACATAAAAAGCATAAAATAATTCAAAATATTGGGCTATTTCGAGGTTTTTGCAAAATACCGGTTTCGATCCCTGCTACAATATAAAACTAGGCAGCGCCAAAGTTTACACAGTAGTCCGTTGCTCACTGCCGGGGTTGCGCGGCGTCTCGTGATCGGCCGGCGCCCGCGCCGCGACAGTCGCGCGCCAGTCGTCGCTGTGATTGCGTCGCAGCTCCTGTACTGCTTCGCACGGACGTTCATCGGAAACGTTCTTGTCAGAACGTATTCCTGTTTCTACGCAGCGTCAATCATAGTAGCAGCAGCTACACGCACTTATAAAAAATGTTATTGATGCCCTATACTGCCGTCCTATTACTAAAGCGCAGCTAGAGTGCGACTACGATAAATTTGCAGAGCGGAACATGGCAACACCTTTTACCATTTAAAAGTCACATTTGCATAGAAATTTTACTTTTAAACGGAGGTGTTGCCATTTTCCACTCTTCAAAGTTATCGTAGTCGCAATTAGCTCTGGAGTTATATAATTAATTAAAAAAAAAACCCGACCGCGGTGCATTTTACAAGTGCACACAATCCGCCAGTTTGTTTATTTTAACGAACTACATACCCAGAGACACTTGCGCCATCAAGACGAATCTAATGATGTATCATTTATCAAAATCGGTTGTGCCGTTTAGTAGTTACGAGCGGACATAGGAACGGACATAAAATAATAATAATAATAAAATTTGTATTTTACTTTTTATATATATATTGTAAAAAACCTAACTTAAGCAAATAAAGATATACGGAGAATAATAATAATAAGAGCTTTATTTAATTCCATACAGAAAAAATCTTTTTCACAATTTGAGCGACTTACTAATTGCAAAAAAAAATTTACTATTACCTAATTGAAGGGATGTTTACAAAACAACACTACACAATAGTGTGTAGTGTAGTGTAGTGTAGTGGAACGGACATACATATTACATACATACAGATCAAACACATAACCCTCCTTTAGGGCTTTGCCGCAGTCGGGTAATTAGGGCTTTGCCGCAGTCGGGTAAAAATAAGCCGCGTTCAAACATAAGAAGGCAAAATGAAATTTTATTACAGCATTAACGTCTGCTAACGAATATTAAATATTTTATTACAAGTGAAAATTAAAAAGAAAGGTTTGACTCCTGCCCGAGGCTTATAACTTTTCAATTTTCGCTTCTGGTAAAATATTTAAGACAGCAGTGGGTGTATGAATTTCCACCCTGCTTTTCGCGCCCTCAAATGATGATTTTCGAGGTACCTATAGTACATTAAACAACTAGGGTGGTAATACAAAGAAAGGCCGAGATCGCAGAAGTTTGCGGCCCGAGCTGCAAGCGAGGGCCGTAAATATGCGATCGAGGGCTTTCTTTATTACCTCCCGTGTTGTGTACATCATTTTATGTCTACACTTGGCCAGAAAGCGGCTTTTACCGTACGCGCAGCGTGCGGAAAAAGCCACTTTATGGCCAGGTGTGGCATAAATTACTATTCTATATCTTTTCTTGGGTCTCAAACTACTTTTAATACATTTTTTACCGGCGAATTCCGTCTAAATCAGTTCACCGGTCTAAGGTAGACGTCTGTCTAACTACACCGACCGACCTTATTTCAGACCAACTTCGATCCATAGAGTGTTAGTTCGGAATAATGCAAACTTATAACTATGTTAGTAGTAATTAGTAAATACATGGATTAAAAACACATTGCCTGCTTGCTAGGGATAAACGATCGTAACCCGAAGTCTGCAGACAAGCTTATCTATCTTCTAGAAGAGAAGAGCATAACCGACACGTTTTGCTGTTGAGATACGTTCTTTCGTAAGCCTTCTTGGGATATATTTAGTTTGCTAAGTCTAAACAATCCTTTTATAGAAGTTGAAAAGGTTAGCACTCACACTTGTATAGATAATGCTTATTTACGACACGAATGGATTGTGTATTGCATTGAAGAATTAAAGAGCCAGATATATGGGGACATAAAGCATCTTAGTCCTCGGAGTGACAATACGTTTACGACGATTGATACAAAGAACAAACACACGTATTTTTTGGTTCATCAAATTATTAAAAATCGACAAAGATCATCAAACTTCCGGAGTGGGGACTTAAGACGTCATACGTAAGTGAAAATTGTACCAAAGAATGACGTCATTCGAAACTTCTAAGCACTGTATTCCTCGTCATTTTTTGTTTGTCATACAAAAGAAAAAATACGTGTACAATATTTTTTAATGATCTAACTGACGAACTAAAGGGTTTTTTTAGTCGTCTATCCTATTACTAGCCACGTTGAAATTTGCGATGTATTTGTAATAGTATTTCTAATGACCTTTTTACCCGACTTGCTCGGGAATAGAGTCCAGCGTCACGATGTCTCGACTCTATCCCCAAACTCCTACGGACTAAACCCCCCTCCCTTCGCGTGTTATGTAGATTAGAATTAAATAAATGCGAGGCAAAAACATTTCTTACGTTGAAGGGTAAAAAAAGTAAGCCAACGTACCGGCTTACCGGCCACGGACGCCAAAAGTTGCGACCGTCCTTTAGCTCATCACGGCATGTGGCACAAAAACAATACACTGGGCGTTAGAGCACATGCCGAGGCCACAACGTCAGCGACTTGATATGCTGCCAACACCGACTTGCATTTGTTTTGCTATTCCACCTCAAAACAACAGAAATTCAACTGTATTCCACACACAATATAATTCAATTTCCACTGACTGTAGACGTTAATGATATACCGAAATGTGCAACAAAATTATATGGTAAAGCTGGAAACAATTGCTGCGATAACTTTGGCTATAATTCATATTTGCTAATGGCGTATTTAAAACTAAAAATTGCTAGTAAAAACGTGAAACTTTAGCTATTGCAATGGTATTTACGGATAATTTTTACATGGAATCATGTTTGCAAGCTCCGGTACCTATTGGGCTCGTCCCAACGTTACGTGATGTTATTGGGATATTATTCGAGGGTTTCGACGCCTGTTATGGGTTTACACTAAATACCCGAGCAAACCCGCCTTTTCGTACTCGTATCGCCAAAGTATCGAATGCTGGCTATAGCGAAGAGGATGACTCAACGCGATGCACCTGCGACCACCTACTGTGCGCTGATGACCAATGCTCCGCGAATCGTTCCCAGTGTGAAAATTGACGAATTAATTTGGATCTTGCATCGACCGTATTCGCTTGTGTAATTTTAATGTAACATTTAAATAATTAATTAAAATAGTTTAAAGTGAATCGGACTCACATCATTCCTCTCCAACCTCCAGCTGCCCCCAAACTATAAGTCGCGGGTAAACATCATTATTATTTAGCGATCATTACCACGATGGAAGAGTAAGCCACCATAATTTTGATTAATCTAGAATCAGCCTCGGGACTGCCTTTTGGTTTCATGAAAAATTACCTTGACCTATTTCAACAATATTTGCCGAGATGATAACGATGAAAAAAGACGTTGTTAAACGGCGAGTATTCACCCTAGTAAGTCGTAAATACTAACGTTTTCCTCTTTTGTATATTATGTATTTAACCTAAACACTCAAACACATAAAATTGAACATCACAAGCAACAGGGCCTCTACTGAGTTTATCAAAAATATACTTGATTGAATCAGGCGTTACTTTGCGGAAATTCATGTTAATTACAAACAATACAATAACAATACAATACAAGTATATTTTATTGCACACCAGAAAAGCACATAAAACAAAAATATTGCTTGCTAATCCGCGATATGATAACGTGTTAGTCAAAAATATATTTAGATCATTACTCTTATTCCTCCCCTTTTATCATGAAATCATGTCGGTTAAATTATTAGTTGTGGTTTTAATTTATTCTTACAACTGAAGGCAAACTCAAAGAAGGCAAAGTCAAATGGTAACTGTGAAAATTACACCTTGTACCGCATAACAGCATTTATACTATTAAGTATTTCTTAAAGAGTCCAGGCCTCATTTAATCCAATTTTTCGAATATAAGTTTTATAATGCCCGGAGAGGTGGGCTAATATAGCCACCAAGTGGGTGCCGCAAGACGGGCGACGCAGGCGGGGCAGGCCTAGACGGAGATGACGCGACGCTTGGACGCATTCCTTAGCGACTGGCCGGGGGAGGCATCAAATAGGGAGTTGTGGAAATCAATGGGAGAGGAATTTGCCCAGCAGTGGGACACCGCGCAGGCTACATAAAAAAAAGTTTTATAAGGCTTATTAGTACCAATCTACAAAATTGGTTGACGTCACAGGGGACCGAAGGGCTGGCAGCTTCCTCGCGCAACGGATCGGCATTGCGATACAGCGAGGAAATGCTGCCAGCATCTTCAGGACCACTCCGAAAGAGCCTGTTTTTTTAAATAATTTTCAATTTTAGGAATTTTAGTTTTTATGAATAGATTTATTCGAGGTAGAAGGAAAAAGTTTATGTACTTTGCGTGCTTAAAAAAAGTGACGGTGACCTACTCTGCACGCCGTCAATATCAGTTTCCGTCAGTATTAATATTTAATTTGAAAATCAGATAATAATTGTATCATTAATTGTTCGAATAGTTACCACCAAATGAAATGGAAAATTTATATTTTCTATCACTAAATTACACTTTTGGCGTCAGAAGCTTAGTGAAAAACGTTACACGCTTGGTCCCCATACAAATCGACGTACTATATCCTTCTATCTACATATATTACTGTGGGGCCTACCAGTGGCGTGGCGTAAAAGCTATGCTTGGGCAAGCCGGTGCAGATTTGGCGTACGTTTTCCTTAAGAGCTGTAGAATAAGGTGGTCAAATGCCTGATATTAGGCAAGCCGGTAGGAATCGAGTTCTTTGGACGCCACGCGACTGGGGCCCACTTAGGTTTTATTTTTAGTTTTATATTTAGTAACTTATCGTATTTAATTTTAATCAAGTGTCGCTTATTTTGTGGCCTCGACACGTGAGGCCATCAATCTTTCGCAAAGAATTAGCCCTCATCAGCCGCTCGCGATGACCCGCTGTCGCTTAACCTAATCGCCGCTCTTATGGCCCGACGTTTTTGAGAGGATTTTCGTTGTCCGGACTATTACACTTACGGACAGTGAATTCGGGTCCATTTCTATGAACAATTATATAGAAAGTGACCCGAATTCATTGTCCGTGAGTGTATATTGATTGACAATATCAGTAATCTGGGGGCACGGTAGTGCCCCCGCCAAGTCGAGCAAAACAAAGGCACGGCCGTACCATCCTTTTCTCGAAGCCATTCAGGCCATTTTCAGCCTCCCGTAATTTTGTACTGGCTAAAGCTAGAACCCTGAAATTTCAGGAATATGTAGGGCACAATAAGACTTATATATATTCTCAATATCATTCAGTTTGAACGTGTAGTTTAAGAACTATTTCATGTCAAAGTTCCTTAGTTTTGTCACTGACTCACTGATCATCATAATTCTAAGGTACTTCTAGCAGACCTACAAGCTCCAAATTTTAAACATAGTTAGTTTTTAGCCTATCAAGTCCTTAAAAACCTAAATATGTTGTAATTTCAGTCACAACTGCACATTGATTTAATTTAATTGTAAAGTTAAACCAAGTCAGTACCGGGGAGGGTATCAACCGAACTCGATTTCCACCGACTTGCCTATTATTTAACCGTGGAGGAACACATTTTATAGATCTTATAATAGGCAAGTCGGTGGAAATTGAGTTCTGTTGATACCCCCCCCCCCCCCCCCCCTGGTACTGACTTGGTTTAACTTTACATCTCAAAACTTTTTTGTTGTAGGAGAACTGCGTTGCGAGACTTGCATCTTTTTACATGTAATGTTTTTGATGGGATCTTCTTTTCCTACTACTTTCTATTATTCTGAATGAAATGAAGCAGATATACAGACTTATTTAATGACCTAACTCTGAGGGTTATGTGTTTGATCTTCCTATGTCCGCTCGTAACTACTCAACGGCAAACCGATTTTGATAAATGATACATCATTAGATTCGTCTTGATGGCGCGAGTGTCACTGGATATGAAGTTCGTTAAAATAAACAAAATGGCGGATTTATGCACTTTTCGGGTTTTTTTAGTAAAAATATTTATTTTACGTCTTAGTTGTCGTAGTCTTGCGTTTAAATTGTTAACCGTCTTTTTGCTTGTGTGGAGACCCGAGCGACTTAAATCACCTAAGCTGCGTTGGCTTTAAGTTTAACAGCGAGCTTAATCACATCATAAAAACTTTGTTAAGAAGCAGACTTGGCCAAGTATAACGAGTTGAAATACTCGTAAAACACGCATTCAAAAGGCTATTACTTTTTCTTTAGAAGGTATAGAACCTTATAATATAAAGAGTGAAATCGGAGACGTAATCAGAATTCACTTTTTCAGACTGGGCAATTGATTGCCATTTTAAAGCAGTACGCACGTGAAACAACGAGTTTTGTTTTTATTATTTTTTGCATGAAATAAATCTTCTATGCGAGAAATTATATTGAACCTATTTTAAGAATCTCTTTTCTTTGGATTCACGTTCAGGCTATTTTATTTTATAACATAAGTATAATTTACAATGACAACCTATTAATTGCCAGTCATTGCCAATGTTGGACACCACGTTGGACACTTAGTAGGACATGTGTGACTTGTCTTCTTTGCATCTCTTTCTTTTTAGCAGGGTGTCAAATTGTTTGCAATGTATTGGGCGACGTTGACTGCTTTCCATCAGGCAGCTCGTCTGCTCGTTTGCCACTTATAACAAAAAAAAATTGACTCATTACTTCAGAATTTTGTGTGATTAAGTATAATTAACGCATTTAATTTTCTTTAATACATGTGTTATTATGATCCCGTTTTAATTCTTGATTCAGTGATATCAAAACTGATCACTTTGAAGCATGGCACTGTTACGTCCGGTTCCAACAACTATACGATATTGTCAAACGTGATTGAAGCACAAAGTACAAAAATGATCACCCACTTCGGATGCTACCTATACAGAGTATTAGGTATTTTTTTATAATAAATATTAGGGGACAATCTTACACAAATCGGACTAGCCCATAGTAAGCTCAATAAGGCTTGTGTTATGGATACTAGACGACGATATATTTAATAGATACATACATACAAATACTTAAATACATAGAAAACATCCATGACTCAGGAACAAATATTCGTGCTCATCACACAAATAAATGCCCTTGCCGGGATTCGAACCCAGGAATTAATGGGTAGTTTGTAGGAATGAATAACCGTTGGGGCAGTAAAGCCCTAGAATCAGTTAAGGCCGAGCCAGAAGCTGGATGTCCAATTCTGCCTAATCTTTCCTCCTGACGTTGATGGGGTGGTCAGAGTCAGATAGGACGTGTTTGGGCTTGTCCAGAAATCATGTGATCAAATTTGGCCTATTTTGACCCCCCCTCTCCCTTTGTGATAGTAACGAGACCCCCCCCCCCCATCCAAAATCACGTGTAATTTTTGTAAGTATTATGAGCCAGGTATAAATACGCTTAGAAAATATTATTGAGTAATTTGGTTGTTTTTGGCTTTCCCGTTGTGTAAAAAAATTACACGTGATGTCTACTCGGAGCCCTCTCCCCCATCGTGATCATTCGTGATATTTTTCTGACCACCCCCCCCCCCCCCCCACATGATCACATGATTTCTGGACGAGCGCTTTAGGACGTCTAATACCCTTGAAGAGAGGGAATTCGGCGTTGTAATCTATTTTGGCATGAAGCATTTCCGTCTAAATCTTTATAAAACCCTAGGCACTAAACTGCTAATATCTACCGTGAGCATTACAGGTTCTAAATTCCCCGAATGCCGCCCGTTCGTTCGAAAATGGAATTTTAAAGGCACTTTATTATGGGGCGGGGGGGTTAAGCGATTCCTCGCTCGAGGCTAGGGTTGCCAGATGGTCAGAATTCGTCTCTATCCTGCACAGTGTTGGGGTTGGCGTTTTACAATCCACTTCCTTAAAAAAATTAGAGACCAGAGGCGTGAGGACGGTACCCAGTGGTCCGTTATTGAAAGGTTATGATTATTCCGTTATGCACACTGGGAATCATTAAGTCTTTTGAGGTGATGTGTCTACATCCGTAAACGTGGCAACATCTCGTGAGAAAAGGTAAATGGCCAGCAATAAGAACTCAATAAGGTCGTGGTAAAGCCATTTTTACTTGGAAGTTAAGTTAGCAAAAGCAGGGCCTCAGGCCATGATGAAAACGATTTATTTCCAGAGAGATGAGAAAAAGAGTTCACATCTTGCTAAGCTATCGGCGAAATGCAACAATAAACACAGACATTATAGGTTCAATATGTATTATGTAGTAGATTTATTAGGGATTTAGGGAGATTTATTTTATTTAGCAGGTAGATTTATGACTAGTCAACCAATAAATACTCAGTAAAGTAAAATATTTTTCAGTTTCAGGGCACCTCTGAAAATCACCGTCTCAGCGTTTCAAAAAGCTGAACGACCCCGTTGTGCTGTTTTTAATAGGATTTACATTTGTTTACTATTATTTAGTACCATTCGCTATACATATTTCTCAAAAAAAACAACCTAAATTCAAAAATTTTATTGCTGTCCGGATATTTTGGGTTTTCGATCTGGCAACCCTGCTGGAGTCGCCGGCTCCCGGGTACGCGCCGTGCCGTCTTCCGGTAAATCCGGAATAATCCCTGCAGGGTAATTCATAACTACTCCGCCAACCTCGCCCCCGATATAAAATGACCCGTGAATTAGTAATAACTGTTCGTAATAAGGGGTCACAATATCTCGGTCCGCTCATCGACTTTGACGGACCACAGCAGCGTGACCTCCAATTACGAACTGTTATTACTTTTTTTTTAAAAAAAACACCGTGAGACTCAAACACATTGAATTAAAAACGGATCACTCACGTTGTACAAAAGACGAGACATCCACTCGACATGTTTCGGGAGCATTCGAATCATGAGTAGTATTCGCGAACGCTGCCCGACTCCTACTCTACCCCTAGCATGTCTAGTGAATGGTTCGTCTTTTGTGCAACGTGAGTGATCAGTTTTTAATTCAATCTGTTAATACAAGTTCATCATCATCATTAAACTTAAGAGTTAGGGTGCCTTTCCATGTGATATGCCACGTCACTATGGATGCGTTGATATTCATTGGTCCACATAACACCGGTGGAAAAAGATAGCTTTCACATCCTCACAGCATAGCTGCATGGCACATCTCTGCTAAAGAAGCACCCTTATTCTCTTGCCAGTGGGGTAATCGCCACTCTAATTCCCCGCCAGCCGTTTGGTCTCCTGTTGCGACCCAGTGCTGACGTTTTCCTTTACTTCTCTGAAAAATGTTATTCTTGGTCCACCTTTATACTTCTGCCCTCAATTTTTTTCTTCGGAATGTTCACAAAGAAAGCAACATGTATCAGATAACCAATCATCTATTCTCTCCGGCTGTCAATTGTTCAACAAACTTCTTTCATTAACCATGCTCAGAACATCTTCATCACCTTTCGGTCCAGCTAATCTTTTCCATCTTCATTACCAGTTCACGAGTCAAATTATATTAGAGACGAGATTCCCGGCGAAGTAGTGAAGCTCACTGCATTGCGAAGACGTGAAATTTTTACCTGCATTTAGGTAACAGCTGGGCCCGTGTTATGCTAAACTGTGAAAATATGGAAGTTCAGTGCTTTGTTGATCAGTTCTCTAAATCAGCGGTCGGCAACTCGCGGCCCGCGGCCCGCATGCGGCCCGTGAACCACTCACTTGCGGCCCGCGAGCCTCTCTGGCTATTTTGTATGTAAATCACAAATTATGAACGAAGTGCGGCCCGCGTCAATTTCGTTAGCTTCTATGTGGCCCTTGGCTGCTAAAAGGTTGCCGACCGCTGCTCTAAATGAAAAACTTTTTTTTCTGGAAGGACTAGTCCGTCTGATGGTGTCTTGTATGTAGGATCTATGTGATCTCTGGTTTTGATTTTAAATTCGTTACCAACTGGAGTTGGCAGCAAAAAAGAACTGAGTTGGAAAAAAAGAGAATTGATTCAAACGTAATTGTTAGGTGCTCAGCCACGTCTTTTGTTTGAAGCCTAACAAACCTGCAAGCCCTACCGACTGTTGCAAAAATCGGACGAGAAATCAAACATTGGACGGATTTGAAACATCGGACGAGAACGCTCGGTCACGTCAAAAAATGTGTACTTACAAATGTACACACGGAACTTATGCCTATGGAATACACAAGTAGTTACCTTATCCGGTATTTTTGTGCTCAAAACATGTTTCTCATAGCTGGTGTGAAAAGCACGTGTCACACGGCGGCAAAATTATTTTCATCTTGGACTTTTCCACTTGAAATCCTCGTTGCTCTCAGGATTTTACTTTAGAAGCACTCGCCATGCTCCGGATTCCATTGTAGGATTCTTCGTTTGGCCCTGACCGTAAATACATCATTTTGCTGCCATGTGACAAAATAAAAATAAAATAAAATAGTTTATTTCTGCAAGTAGGCCCTCAAGGGCTCTTTTACAAGTCTGATGACATAATCTATTATAATTAAAACAAAAATATTGCTTTGATAATCCGCGATATGATAACGTGTTAGTTAATTAGTTCTAGCGCGTTATTATAACAAAACGGGACTTAATCGCGTAAAAACATGATATTACCTCGACGTTTCGGACGTGCCGTGACGTCCATGGTCGCGAAGGGACTCAGGGTCGCGACGGGGGTGGGGGGGGGGGGGTTTGTTATAATAATGAGTGAAAATCGTGAAAGTTTAAATCAAACTACCACCAAAAATACAAAACTCGACACGTGTTCCGCCTCTCCACGAGGCATCCTCGGGAGAAGCTGGAGATGTTGACCGTCCGGCGTCCGTTGATGGATAATCTACTATGTAACTTTTGCAGACCAAGTAAGCATGCAGATAACGCCTTAGTGTTTCACATCCTAATACCCAATAGTTGACATCCTGCCGTCACCTCTATCGATGATTACGTAACAATCAAGTTATCAACCACTGGGAAAATTCAAATACTCGGACGCGTACCTTATTTATTCTAAATATCATATGTACGGAGCAGAAGCCCAGCGCCAGCTCTGGAGTTGGCATTATGCTGAGGTGGGACCTTTTTGTGGCAGCGAGGTTTTTATTTTTATGTGTTTTCTTTTTTAGGGTTCCGTAGCCAAAATGGCTAAAAAGGAACCCTTATAGTTTCGTCATGTCCGTCCGTCCGTCCGTCCGTCCGTCCGTCCGTCCGTATGTCACAGGCATTTTACTCAAAAACTACAAGACCTATACTGATGAAATTTGGAATATAGATGTCTTGTAGATGCCGCAACTAAATTTGGTAGTTAAATAATAAAAATAAAAAAATCTAGGGGGGGCACTCCATACATGTAACAGAAGCTAAAAAAAATTTTTTTCACAAAATGTCAACGTGTGGTACATAGTTCCACAGCACTTTTGAAAACATTTTAAGGTTCTTAAGTAATGTTTTTGATTAAGTGAATACCTTTGGAAATAATCGCTCCGAAAGTTGTGAAAATTGTGTCCCCCCCCCCCCCCCTACTCCCTACTCCCTACCCCCCCCCCTCTATCTTCTAAACCGTGTGTCCGAAAAATATAAAAAAAATTACAAAGATAACGCTCAATTAATACTTTCAACGAAAATTATTTTCAATAAGATCGGATTAACCGTTTTTGAGTTATTGCCGATAAACTGCGCTTCTCAACAAAAGGACGTAATTGCTATGAAGATACGCTCTTTTGTTGTTGTAATTTTTTTACATCGTATTTTTTACCTTATAGTAACGGCTATGGAACCCTACACTGAGCATGGTCCGACATGCTCTTGGCCAGTTTTTTTTATTTTTTCCTATGTTTTGTAACTTTTTGCTGTCATAAATAAATGTATTTTCTTTCTTTCAAAAGCGAAGTATATAGACAGACAAGTAGTCACTCTTTGGCCGTTTAGGAGCGAGCGATAGGTGCCTATTCACGGTCGAGGCGCAGACGGTGCGATCTGTACTGGCGCGCTCTTACAGATTCGTACAATTTTGTTTGTTGTGCGTTCGTTCACGGCGCGCACACACACAAGTCGCGCGATGTACATTTTGTAAGAGGAAAAATTACTGCTATTACTGTGGCAGAGGTCCTTCTATTTCCATAGATAATAAAATGAACGTCAGATAAAACAAATACGATTAAAGTTACATGCAAATAAAGCGAGCCCCGCACTTGGGCATAAAAGTGCCGTTTTAATGCGGGTTAAGCCTGCGTCGTAACGCACGGGAAGTGTCAGTTAAAATTTATTGCCAAAGGATTCATACGAGTAACATACATTTTGGACATGCTTAATACACATAGGCTTTATTTCACGGAACATTCTTTGTGTAGAACAGTGTTTATACAATTGACCGAATCAGGCGATACTTTGAGGAAATTCATGTTAATTAAAACAAAAACATTGCTTTGCTAATCTGCTATATGCTAACTTGTTAATCAACTAGTGCTAACTCGTTATATTTGCTTGCGTATATTTCCATGCATTTACACGGAAAATAAACAAAAAAACATGCAAATACATATAAGAAACCACCCCCTAAGATACAAAACTCGACACGTGCTTCGCCCCTCTACAAGGCATCGTCAGAGAAGCTGGAGATGTTGACCGTTGAGCGTCCGTTGAAGAAATGAGCTGAGCGCCTTTTTTTATGAACTGTCAAACTCGCAACCCATTCCCGCGCAAAGCGATTGTCGAACTGGGTGGTCGGCCGTGGCGTTCCCTGGGGTCGAACCAGGTTGCTAGCCGGACCACCCACGGGTGTCGACTGTGTGACACATACAGTCGACACATAGATCGGGCTGGGTGAGTACCGGGGGGCCTGGGGTCCGGCCTACCTCAAAAGTATCGGGCTAGGCGGGGGCCTGAACGCCTGGAGTCGAACCAGGACGTTGGCCAGGGCCACCATGACTTTGGAGCTGAGCGCCATGTTGGACCGCCATATTTATAGCCAAGCCACACCCCTCACTGTGCAAGTGTGACTGAGATGCAAAAACACCTAACAAAAGTGACGGCGCAACTTTCAACTGTTCGTTAGTGATCGCACCCCTACTGTTGTATTGTACCTAACTATTTTAACTCTATATTCTAACTGTTCTAGAAGACTCACTCACTCACTCTATGTTTTACAAAATGGTTGATTTTATATTTACAAAATACTGAAATACACTATTTAAACATTTAATTAATGTTACAGATATATGTGTTTACATGTACATATTTGCAATAACAGTTCTCTTTAAATAAATATTTCAGTGATAAAAGTTAAAAAAGTAAGTTGGCGCTTCCTTTGAAGATGACAAATAAGAGTAAAACAGAACCAACGTATTCAAATAAAAAAAAAAAATTACGCCCTAGGGCGTAATAGGTCATTTACGGCCCGCAAAACCTACGTGTAACAACACCATTTTCGAGCAAGTGTGATGAAATAGTACATTACACAACTAGGGTGGTAATACAAAGAAAGGCCGAGATCGCAGAAGTTTGCGGCCGAAGCTGCAAGCGAGGGACGTAAATATGCGATCGAGGGCTTTCTTTATTACCTCCCGTGTTGTGTACATCATTTTATATCTACACTTGGCCAGAAAGCGGCTTTTTCCGTACGCGCCACACCTACGCGCCGCTTCGCTTGCAGCTCGGGCCGCAAACATCTGCGATCTCGGCCTTTCTTTATATTACCACCCTAGTTGTGTAATGTACTATTTTGTTCAAGAAACGTTCTGGTGGGGGGTCCTACTGGGCGAGTCGTTCGCAATGTATATTATGTTATGGCAAATGAAATTAGGGCAAAGCTAATGTCACCCTCGTCTCCGCCTACGCCTGTCCACTCGAGTCGTGTATTGACACGTGTTATAAACGTGTAACGGCCATTCTTCCATATTTTATTACTGCATAAACGGAATTGCCAGTTTTTACGCATCGGCCCGAGGATATTGTTTCTTTGGCGTAAAAATATTTATTTCGTACATATTTTGTTTTTTATAGATAGTAGCTGTAGCCGTTTGGGTCATACATACATACATTTGTTTGCATATTTCCTGTGGATTTGAGTCGATCGGTTGTTCATACAAAAATAAAGAGGGTCATTGTTTGCTTCCACGGCATCTTTTATGTTATTTATGTTTGAAATGTGTTTTATTTTTACAACGTAAGGAGAAATCGCCACACTGATCAAACACCCACCCAGGATGACGTCACAACGGAGGAAACTGGTCGAAATTGGGCAACGTTTCGTGGTGTAGTTGGTAGCGCGCCTGTGTTGGCCCGGATAACCGTAGGAGATGCAGGTTCGAATCCTGCCCGAGAATGCCTAATAAAATACTTATTGCCACACCTGGCCATAAAGTGGCTTTTACCGCACGCTACGCGTACGGAAAACGCCGCTTTCTGACCAAGTGAAGACAAAATTATGTACACAACACGGGATGTAATAAATAAAGCCTTCAATCGCATATTTACGTCCCTCGCTTGCAGCTCGGGCCGCAAACATCTACGATCTCGGCCTTTTTTTGTTTTACCACCCTAGTTGTGTAATGTACTATTGATCAAACTAGGCTAAGCCTCAGGACTGTGTTTCGTCATAAAAAGTTGACTGTATGCATTTTTTGAAAATATTTACTGAGACCACCACACAGAAATTAAAAAAAACCGGTCAAGTGCGTGTCGGACTCGACACCGGAAGTTCCGTACGAACTCGTATCTAAATACGTGAATAGTTCAAGAAAAGCTGTTTGGCGGTTAATTTAGTAGGAGCAAATAATTATGTGTTACGATGTTTGCAGATTTCTAAAAAACGGTGCAAATTAGGAAAACCGATATATTTTTCCTGTAATATTTCGGATGTTATTAATAACATACAGAGGTGCTATCGCGCGTCTGCGTGAATACGTGTCGCGCGCTCCTAAACGACTGAAGTTGGACTACTTGTTCGTCTATAGTTTGCGGACAGACAGACAGAGTCGCACCATACGGGTTCCTTTTTACCATTTTGGTACGGAATCCTAAAAAGCTGTAAGAACGCTGAATATTCGCGCTACGCAAACGGTCCCTCGGGACCGGACACTCGAGTTGGATAGCGGTCGCCAAACTCCTTCTATTCAGCTCCCAATAACAGTGAGGGCACTTTACTCTGACCCACGTCTATTGATTTGATTATATTTCGGCAATACAATTCAATAGGTAGTTATTTTTAACCTACTTCAAAAAAGAGGTGCAGTTCGTGGCAATACGTGGCTAATGCCCGTTCTAGCATTTTTCCCGTGGCCGACCAACATTCATCATTTTTAGGGTTCCGTAGCCAAAATGGCTAAAAAGGAACCCTTATAGTTTCGTCATGTCAGTCCGTCCGTCCGTATGTCACAGGCATTTTACTCAAAAACTACAAAACCTATACTGATGAAATTTGGAATATAGATGTCTTGTAGATGCCGCAACTAAGTTTGGTAGTTAAATAATAAAAATAAAAAAATCTAGGGGTGGCACTCCATACATGTAACAGAAGCTAAAAAAAATTTTTTTCAGTAAATGTCAACGTGTGGTACGTAGTTCGACAGCTCTTTTGAAAACATTTTAAGGTTCTTAAGTAATGTTTGTGATTAAGTGAATACCTTTGGAAATAATCGCTCCGAAAGTTGTGAAAATTGTGAAAATTGTGTCCCCCCCCCCCCCCGCTCTATCTTCTAAACCCTGTGTCCGAAAAATATAAAAAAAATTACAAAGATAACGCTCAAATAATACTTTCAACGAAAATTATTTTCAACAAGATTGGATTTACCGTTTTTGAGTTAATGCCGATAAACTGCGCTTCTCAACAAAAGGACGTAATTGCTATGAAGATACGCTCTTTTGTTGTTGTACTTTTTTTACATCGTATTTTTTACCATATAGTAACGGCTATGAAACCCTACACTGAGCATGGTCCGACATGCTCTTGGCCAGTTATTCTTAATTTCTTCAACGCTGGAATGTCAACATCTCCAGCTTCTCCCGAGGATGCCTCGTGGAGAGGCGAAACACGTGTCGAGGTTTGTATCTTTGGTGGTTGTTTGTTATATTTAGTTGCATTCGTTTTTATTTTGCATGTGAATGCATGGAAAAATACGCAAGTAATTTTTCATCACACTTGCTCGAAAACGGTGTCATTACACGTCGGTTTTGCGGGCGGTAAATGAGCTATTACGCCCTAGGGCGTAATGGTTTTCTTTTTGAATTTGAAACGCTGGTTCTGTTTTACTCTTATTTGTCATGTTCACAGGAAACGCCAACTTACTTTTTTAACTTTTATCACTGAAATATTTATTTAAAGAGAACTGTTGTTGCAAATACATGTAAACCCATATTTCTGTAACATTAATTAAATGTTTAAATAGTGTATTTCAGTATTTTGAAAATATAAAATCAACCATTTTAAGTCGTTACCGCTATGGTTTCCGAACGTGACTTGAGATTCGCATTGTCTATGGATATGTCACTGATGTCACTGTCAGTTTTACAATTTTATTTAGGTTAAGTAAGGTTATTTTAATCAGATTCCCTCACAAGTGTGATGAAAAACATTGTGTGTGCCACGGGCGGTAAAGGAATTACAAATTCCTTACTTACCGCCCTTGATACACAATGTACTAATAACGGGTTAGCACTAATTGACTAACAAGTTATCATCTCGCGGATTATAAGCAATATTTTTTTTATAATTTTTGTAATTATTATCAGTGGGAGCAGGTTTGGTAATTATCAGCGTACGGAGGTGCGGTGGCAAAAGTAGAACAGAGAGGAAAATGAAATAACTGGGTATATTTTATGATTTTATGAATAATTATGAAATGATTGATTTCTCTAAAACATACACTTTTTATTTAAAATATTGCCAACGTTTTTAGAATGATAATATTGGATTATTTTTAATATTATTTCTCAGTTTAATTTGATTAAAAGCAGACCAATTAAAAGTTGGAAATTTCAGCCAATGGTCTAGTGGAGAAAAGAGTGGAGGCCTTCGGCTGGACTTAAGTATTCATCATCATCGTCCTTATCGTTTTTATTTAAATCGGTGTTTATATCGATTAATTGTGAGAATTGTAAAAGAAATGGAATAGCATATGTAACATAACATTTCCGACATAGAATTTGATTTTGTAAGTGTCATAAAATTTGAATTATAAAATAATAATATGATTGAATGACTCAATCATAAAAAATGTAGTTAATAATGATTTCATTTTCCTCTTTGTTTTACTTTTGCCACGGTATGTCCTTTTCCGTACGCAAGTAATTATATACTAGACTTTTTTTGTGATTCAGTTTTTGGATTTTTTTCAAAATGGCGGAGGAGGACGAGAGCTCACAGACGCACTAGTTTAGTAACACACATCTTCTCATGCTTTTACATTTAAAATGTTAATAGGGCTGAGCTAGGACTAGAACAGGATAACATAGGATATTTTTGCCAAGCTATTTCCTCTATTTCCCAGTATTATAAACAGAATAAATGCGTGTTTATCAAATACTTGTGGACAGTTATTATTTAATCAAACACCCATTAACCGCAACAGCGGGTTAATATTCGATTAGTCAAATATTGAGTGTTATAATGAACTAATAATCAACACGAATATAATCTCTCATTAATACAGATCCCCAGTTACATACTGAATAATAATGTTGAATAATAATTGCGGTTTAATACCGATTGTGTTGAATGTCGAGTTTTGAGTGCCGACAGGTATCATTGCTACCTATACCTACCTATAAGGGCCGTTTTATTATTACTTGCAAAAGAAACGTAACGAATTTAATTTTTATTCTTCTTAAAAATTAATTCTTTTTAAAAATGAAGTCTAGGAATTAACATCTAATTCATTTGTGGAAGAGAGGACAATAGAGAGATCTCTCTCCAGGCGGGTGTTGTGCCTGGGGACCGAAGTCCGAAGGAAGTTGGAGTTTTAAGTGGAAAGATTATCATTTTTAGGGTTCCGTACCAAAATGGTAAAAAGGAACCCTTATGGTGCGACTCTGTCTGTCTGTCTGTCTGTCTGTCTGTCCATCTGTCACAGCAAGATATCTCAGGATCTACTGATGCTATCGACTTGAAATTTGGAATAGTGTTAAAAACCACTATCCGAGCCTATGGGGCAGAAAAAAAATCTTATACCTGTTTTACTTTTTTTTCAAAGGGGACTGAAATGGGATGTCGAAAATCAAAAGTTGAGCTAATATATCGAGTAGGATATCAAATAAAAGGGCTTAATATGTAGATTCCAAAACCATTTTTATTTTTTTTCTGAGACATGTAGTTTTTGATTTAAGATAAAAAACGTTGAAAAAAATACCATTCCCCCCCTATTATCTCCGAAGTTACTGAACAGAAAAATCTGTGATAATTACCAATTATTAATATTATCCTAAATATTACGGGAAAAATAAAACCGTTTTCCTAACTTACAGCGTTTTTTAGAAATTCGCAAAAATTGTAAGACAACCTTATTTGCTCCTACTAAACTAACCGCGGCATATGTCGATGTATGGGGACAACAGTTTTACAAGAGCAAAGTTAAGTTTGTGCCACCATACAGTTTTTCTTGAATTATTCACGTATTTATTGTCGATTTTGTACGGAACCCTTGGTGCGCGAGTCCGACTCGCACTTGACCGGTTTTATTGTAAATACATTTAAACCTATCTGACAAGCCATCACTAACCGCAAACTCGCTGAACATTTATATTGCAACGGTGACAGTAAGTGCAATTTGACAGCGCCAGGCAAATCGGATTGTATAATTGACGAGATCAGAGAAACGAAATTTTCAACAAACTCGTTCAAAGTCATACGTGCAGGTGTTCAGTTTTGAGTAAAGCGGCGTATGCACTGGAGGATTTAAATTCCACTTTTTTTTGAGCATTAAATCGAGTTGATAAAAAATGATCTTGTATTATGGTAGCTCTTTGACCTGTTACAACTGTCGGACTACGTAGTGGTAGGCTCAGCAAAAATCGACGTCCATCAACATCATCATCATCAGCCCGTTGCAGTCCACTACTGGACATAGGCCTCTTCAAGGTACGCCACAGAGCCCGGTCTACTGCTTTATGCATCTAGTCGCTGCCGGCACCCTTATGCAAGCGGCCCCGCCATCTGGCCAGAGAGCGTCCCACGCTACGTTCGCCAAGACGCGGTCTCCACTCCAGAACACGCTTACTCCAGCGGTTATCGGTTCTGCGATATATGTGACCAGCCCATTGCTACTTCAACCTATTCACTTTCAGAGCTATTCGACGAATCGACATTACTCCATCGTTAATGAACCAATTTAAAGATTATTTTTTTATTGAAATACTTAAGAGATTGGGACCTATTTCTTTCTAAAATCCAAATCTGATAATGGGACCCATGAGGAATTGAACTTCTTAAATATTATAGGCCTATGTATACATAATAATAGCTCCAAAGATCATAGGGCTGGCTCGTTCCTCGGCCAGAGAATTGCAATCCAACGAGGGAACGTGGCCAGCCTTATGGGCACCCTCCCGCAGGGCGTCGACCTAGGCGAGCCCATATTATAATTAGGTTAGGTTAATATTAGGTTAGTACTTAGGATTTTATATTGTTGTTGTTATTTATTATTGTCACTTGAATAAATGTATAGCATTTTCTGTATTTTTGTAGCATGTAGGATTTGCTAGTATCGCATATGTAGTGTACCTAAATGAAAACTTTACTGCGCAAAACAAAACGAGGTTATAAAATAATGGTCGAGAACTCGTATACGATTTTCATTTCACTGCCGGGCCTACATATACAAAGGTGAACCCTTTAAGGTATCTCTTCCAGTTGATCTTTGAGTAGTTGAGTGATGAGATAGATATAAATTATTAGTTTAACTGGTTAATAGAATTTCTAAAAGTAAGATAATTCATAATCTAATAAAGCTTGCAGTAACGTTGACTATTAAAAAACTAACATTTTGGGAGAGTAAATTACAAACATGCATTCCTGCACGCAGCTTTACTTTCTGCGACTTAGAATTCATGTCGCCGCTAAGAATAATTGAACTCGCATAGTTTCGAAGGCGGCACTCGTCATTATGTAGTTACATTTAGTTTAATTTCATTATTTAGCTCAGAACGTCTAGCATAATTGGCTGCGACTTCGTTTCTCGCGCGACAGAGCAGCACCTGTCACTGTCACACAATATTGAGTAGAAAGAGATAGGTAGCTTTTGTCGCGCCACAAAGAGTCGCGTGTCACAGTTGTGCTAGAGGTACAGGATTATTAAAGAACTCGTGATTTTGGGATTCTGAAACTCCATCTAAGTTGAGCCAAAGTTATGGAGAAATAATTTACTTATCTAAGTATAGAGGCAGATTATGGCTCGATTAAAACTCGTGATAATAAAAGAAACGTCCTCTAATGACGTGGCGTGGCCCCATCGACTATTACTTATTCTGCACACAGTCGACACTCGAGGGTGGTCCGGATAGCGACCTGGTTCGACCCCAGGGAACGCCACGGCCGACCACCGGGTCCGACAATCGCTATGCACGGGAATAGGTTGCGAGTTTGTCAGTTAAAACAAAAAAAAAAACTTATTCTGTGCCATGGCGTTGACAGAGCAAATGGACAGATAGACGAACGTACCGATGGACGGACGGACAGTGTTAACAATAGGTTACTTTGGGAAAGGACTCTAAAAAATTTAATCGGAAAATGTACACTTACGGACAATGAATTCGGGTCATTTTCTATACGATTGTTCATAGAAAATGACCCGAACTCATTGTCCGTGGGTATAATAATAGAGATTTTCCCTTTTTATCGTTCTGCAAAACCGCATGAATTCTATTCAGGATAAGCCATTAAAACAGATGTATTGTGTCAACGAAATCCAATAAATTATGACATCCACCGAATAACAAATGTATCAGTAACTTATCAATGTATCTGTTTCTCAATTTAGAAAAATCATTAGGTTTTGCCCTTGATTTCGTCTGTCTTACATTATACAGGGTGTCCCTAAAACCAACTTTTATACGATCAGGGCTGATAGACCAGCTCATAAGAACCTAGATTAAGCAAATTTGACTTCAGTAAAAATCTCTTAGTTTTCGAGATATTGACGTTTTTGTAAAACTCGTGCTAAGTGATACCCTGACTCGGTGTTTTGAGTGTCATTGCTAAAATATCAAGTATTTAACAAATCTGTTTTTTGCTATGTGTGGCCAAATAACTATGCTATTGAACGTATTTTCTATTTTTGCTAATTTATTCATGCTGTGGACACAGTACAATAACAAAAAAAAATTATTCGTTTTTTTTCAAATTTCACCTCTGACTTCGAACTAGCGTGGTGAAAAAAAAATGTACTAACATAACCAGGCACTCAACGTAAAAAAATTGCGCATTTATTGTAGTTTCTAAAATGGTATAAAATTTTCTAAACACTGTAATAATTTTTGAAATAATAATATTTTGTTACAAAATTAACTGTCTGCCGCCTTCATCTCATACGATCCGGTTGAACTAAGTTTGTACCTGGCGTGCTTGACATCACATACAAATTAGGTGCAAACTTCACGTAATCGTCAATATCTCGAAAACTAAGAAATTTTTATAAGGTCGATTTTACTCAGTCTCGTTTTTTATGAGCTGGTTTATCAGCCCTGTTCGCCATTTTGTAAAAGTCGCGAATTTTGATAGCCTGGATCAGTCTTTCGAAAGTCATGACTTCAAATTTCAGTATTTTCTTAATCTGCTTTTTGTTTTAAACATTATTTAATAATTATGCTATCATACCTTATCAAAATAAATTAGATTTTACGTGATTCAAAATATGACCTCGGATTTGAATCGCGTAATACTTAAAACAAATTTACCATGCTAAAATAAAAAAAATAATGTAGTTTAAAATAGTAAGATTTTACACACTAGACACCGTAGTTTTTAAGATAATAGCATTTTAATTCAAAAGGAGGTTATACTACAATATTCCATTGGTTAAATTTCGTACCAGAATTTGAATTTCGAACAGAAAAGGTATGATAGCATAATTATTAAGTAATGTTTAACAAAAAGCAGATTAAGAAAATACTGAAATTTGAAGTCATGACATTCGAAAGACTGATCCAGGCTATCAACATTCGCGACTTTTACAAAATGGCGAACAGGGCTGATAAACCAGCTCATAAAAAACGAGACTGAGTAAAATCGACCTTATAAAAATTTCTTAGTTTTCGAGATATTGACGATTACGTGAAGTTTGCACCTAATTTGTATGTGATGTCAAGCACGCCAGGTGCAAACTTAGTTCAACCGGATCGTATGAGATGAAGGCGGCAGACAGTTAATTTTGTAACAAAATATTATTATTTCAAAAATTATTACAGTGTTTAGTAAATTTTATACCATTTTAGAAACTACAATAAATGCGCAATTTTTTTACGTTGAGTGCCTGGTTATGTTGGTACATTTTTTTTTCACCACGCTAGTTCGAAGTCAGAGGTGAAATTTGAAAAAAATCGAATAATTTTTTTTTGTTATTGTACTGTGTCCACAGCATGAATAAATTAGCAAAAATAGAAAATACGTTCAATAGCATAGTTATTTGGCCACACAAAGCAAAATACAGATTTGTAAAATACTTGATATTTTAGCAATGACACTCAAAACACCGAGTCAGGGTATCACTTAGCACGAGTTTTACAAAAACGTCAATATCTCGAAAACTAAGAGATTTTTACTGAGGTCAAATTTGCTTAATCTAGGGTCTTATGAGCTGGTCTATCAGCCCTGATCGTATAAAAGTTGGTTTTAGGGACACCCTGTATAGGTAGATACAAGAAATCAAAGTACATAGAAAAATTCAATGGCACTCACCTGTGTCCAGACCGGGAATCGAACCCGGTACCTCTGGATTTCCGGCCCAGCGACTCAGTGAGTCGTAATCGTTGAAATAAAATCATTTCTCATAAAAGCTGTTAGAGTTAACAGGCAATTATCGTGTAAATATAGGATATATCAAAAAACGTTTAATTAATACCAAGAGTAAGTTATCCAATGAGTTAAATCACATCAATACACATTTCAATATAAATTTAGAAATCTCCAAAACATTAAGTTTAAGGGTTTCCATAGGTAACATGCTAATATGTACGTCATTGAACAAATATTATTTAAAAATGTAGATAGTAATTAATCATAAATTGTAATAGTCTTATTTGGAATGCTGTTAATCTAAAATGTGTAAGCAGACTGTTGAGCCATTTAGGGTTCACCTTACAATAGTTGTTTCATAGATTGTGTATTACACGACAAGATTAGACTGAACCCTAAATGGCTTAACAATCAAAGTCTGTGACCATATGAGTTTAGGTACCGATGACATTGACAGCCTTCGTGATTTCATTGAATTTTGTAAATGGTTATATATACATACAGTAAGTAGTTTAAACATAATGTTTTAAATTTAATATTTACATATTCCTTCTTCGGTCTTCTTAGCTAACTGTAGCAGGCTTCACGAAATAAATTACAATAATCGAATGACAATTATCCTCATTCAGTTTTATATATCTGATTTCATATAAGGATAAATTACATATTTATTCACTTAATTGCTAGAAAATTTACTAACTTGGAATTATACAGTATAATAATAATAGAAGTAAACAAACTTAGTCTTGCAACGATTTTATTACATCTGTAGATGGGTCTATATTGACTCCCATAAAATTATTGTTCCGATTTTTGCTGCCCATAACGTTTTTCGTCATAATTTTTATTAGTCATATTATCGGAAGTCATACAATTTTGAATTATAACTTGGTATTACTATTTTCGGAAGTCATAATTATTATTACTCCGAAAATTTTAAGTCATAACATTCATTATTGCCATAGTATAACACTTCCGATTTTTAATGGTAATAAAATCACTTGGAATAATTATTGGAAGGCTTTTTTTCTCTGGTCATAATTATTGTTAGTCATACAATTAGTTAGTCATACTATTCACGGTCATACTGGTATAAAACTTAATACTATTCAAAATAATAACATACTATTTAAAAAAATTGCAAGCACGTTTTGTCCTTATTGAAAAAAATATAGAACGAACTGATAAATACAAATCACAGATAATAATATCACACTAATATTATGATTCAATACGACGCGTTCTTTATTTACGTGTGGCGCTAAATAATGTGGGTACCTGAGACCTGAGCACATATAAAAGTGGGTAAGTAGTAAAACTTACCTTTAAATTCCAAATATTGAAAATCTATTGAAATGTTGAAAATCTCAATAACAATCAATCTAAATTAAGACAATGTAAATTAAGACACATTGCCT
Source organism: Eudemis profundana (assembly GCA_947034925.1). NCBI lineage: Eukaryota > Metazoa > Arthropoda > Insecta > Lepidoptera > Tortricidae > Eudemis > Eudemis profundana. The sequence goes on from OX344812.1 coordinate 585,306, forward strand.
AACATTTGATTTTGAAACCGTAATTTGGCCATGCAACGGCTCCTTTGCAAAAACACTCTAGGGGTAGGGCAGACAAGACCACGTGGGAATGGGGTGCTCTGACTCGGTTTTCCATAGTTATGACTAACAATACAGTATGACTTATTACTTTATGGGTAACAAGTGGATCCCAATGAAACGATATGACGAACGACAATTATTACTTATAAATGTATGCCTCAAACTATTTCTGAATAATTACCGGTATGCCTTGCTAGGTTATGGATATCAATTTTATTACATTTGTAATGTATGACGTATAACATTATAGATTGTGAAAGTTCGGATTATTAATCATTATACGTAAACAAAATTATGACTAATGATATTTATGGACATAAATTATATGGAAATCAATTTCTGACTTTCAAAATTTGGAACAAGAAGTTTATGGGAAACAAAGGGATCCCTCTGTAGATATATAGATATACAGATTAGCTTGCATTTCCCCAGATGCCGCAAGTTGACCGTGCGAGATAACGACATCTGCCGGCACTCGCGCATGTAACCGCATCTTGTATCGTGCACCGACTCCGCGCCCTGCGGGACACCTAACCGAACTGACTATCCGTCATATTTGCGGGCAAACGGGACGGAAATAGACTCAATTGCAAAGGAAATAAGGAGTATTGCGAATGCATGATGATGTTGGTAAGATTTGAGTTAGACACGTGCAATTAGAAATTAGAATAACGGTAGGAAGGAAAACTGACGTAAATATGAAATAACAAAATCCAAACAAACATTATAAATGCAAAAGTAACTTCACGAAATTGCATGCAAACGGTCCGCTATGTTTTGCGTGATGCGCTCCAAAAACAAACAAATAGAAAGAGAACAATTTTAAAAACGATGTAATTTGTTTTTATCACTTATTTTGACACTACACAGTCACTGTTTGAAAATAGAAGTAAACAATCCTAGTCTTGCAAAAATTTAATTACATCTGTAAATATATAGATATGCAGATTAGCTTTCATTTCCCCAGATGCCGCAAGTTGACCGTGCGAGATAACGACATCAGCCGGCACTCGCGCATGTAACCGCATCTTGTATCGTGCGCTGACTCCGCGCCCTGCGGGACTCCTAACCGAACTGACTAACCGCCATGTTTGCGGGCGAAAGGAACGGAAATAGACTCAATTGCTAAGGAAATAAGGAGTATTGCAAATGCATGACGATGTTGGTAAGATTTGAGTGAGACACGTGCAATTAGAATAACGGTAGGAAGGAAAGCGGGAAGTATGAAATAATTAAATTAAATGTTTTAAATCCAGATGATTTAGATCTTAACTTAACTAATAATTATTAAAGCATTCTAAATCTGTCAGTTGCCTTTTCACGCTTAAACTGCTGATCCGATTTAGATGAAATCTTGTATGGAGATAGTTAAAAACCTTGGGAAGGACTAAGGCTAGCTTTTTTTTGGTAAATGGTAATGGCGAGAAGTATGTATGTGGAATGAATAATTTATTCAGTATCGGATATAAAACTGTGGTTCTTCAGATAACAAATCGGAAACTGGTCAAACATCAAATGGTTTCTGCTACCCGATAAACTGATTTAGTTCGATTTTTTTCGCATTTCGAAGTTACATCACTTTCCTCGGCGGCGTGCTCATTCTAATAAATGGCATATTTGCAGAGCGATAAATGCACAGGATGCACAAGTTTAATTAGCTCCGAGTCGCTGTTGTTCCCTGCTCTATACTAGGTCTTCTAATACTGGTTTTAATAGCGTAGGCAAGGGATCTCGGTATTGAAGGCTCTACGCTCTGTGCACGGCGCATGGCTGTATTATACTTTGAGTGCGGATGTTAATTAACCTTTTGAATAACACAATCCCTCTTCTTTGCATCGGTTTCTTCATTACATTGGTCGTGGTTTCTTTCAAACAGCGTATGTCAGATCTGGAGGTGGACCAAGTCAGTCGGCAGCCCTGGGCGGCGTAGTAGTATAAGTGTTAATTGTTTGTTTGTTTTATAAGCCTTCAAAGCTGGGTGGGAAAGTCCATTTTAAAAGTATGAAAATTTTGAAAACTACATTTATGTATAGATACAAGAAATCAAAGTACATAGAAAAATTAAATGGCACTCACCTGTGTTTAGATCGGCAATCGAACCCGGTACCTCTGGATTTCCGGCCCAGCGACTCAACCACTCGTCCACCAGAGCACCCAGCAAGTGCCCTCAATTTTGCCATCTATTTGATATCTGTTTGATAGGATTTTGCAAACTGTTAATACCATATTGAATAGGCTATAATATATATAATATAGCTTCCTTTGAACGGAATATGCGTAAAATAGAAGTCAATAGACGACATAGTCCATGTTTCAGCGTTTAGCCCTCAGAAATATATTGAATTAAAAGGAAAAAGTGTATGTACAGTCAAGGAATTTAATTTCCAACCCACCTAAGGTCCAATATCGTATAGCATACTGTCATCATAAGAGCTAGCTAGACTACGACGTTACTTTGACATATCACACGCATTGTTTTGTGTCAGTAACTAGGTAACAGATTAACAACGTTGACATGGTGAACTGAAATTTGGAACGTCAAGGCACTATCAAAAAAGGACGACAACCGCGGAATCGAAATTCGAAGAAAGTCCATCTTTCTTGCTCTTGCAAGATTCGAATGAAAGGAACGCAGATAACGAAATTTAGATTATCGACGTTTGTGGTAGACTTTCCGGAGTCTGGATTCAGAATTATTTTAAAATGTTCTCGATTGACACTGACACCAACTGACACGTATTCGTAATTAGATGAGCAAATGACTTCGCAAAGAGGTTATCTTTAATATGCAGTGACAAATAATACGTATTGACATTTAAATACTATTACTGAAATAGAAATTTCGACCTTAATGCATTGTGAATGCTTAACAACATTTCAATGAAAAGGGTAGGAAATTAAATTCCTTGACTGTACCTCGCGTGCTAAACAGAAGTGGCAACGACCTACTTTGCATACCGTCAATTTCAGTCGCTATCAATATTATTATCAGATTTGAAAATCTGATAATAATGGTATAATTAATTGATCAAATACCACCAAATGAAATGGCACATTTATGTTTTCCATCACTAAATTACACTTTTGGCGTCAAACGCCAAGCGAAAAATGTTACACGCTTGGGTCCCATACAAAAGAGACAGACTATTTCCTTCTATCTCAAAAATATTTCTGGACTGGTAGAGAATGCCTTAAGACATTAAGTCCGCGACCTGTACTATTTGCTTTGTGCTTTTTTTTTATGCCTGACAAACTTGCAACCCTTATTTGGTCGTGGCAAAAGTCATACCAGGTGGGGGCTGTGGCTTTCCCTGGGGTCGAACCAGAGGTCGCCGGCCGGGCCACCTTGGGGGGGGGGGGGGCGCCTGGGGTCGAACCAGGTCGCCAGTCCCGGAGCTTTATGCAATAAATATTAAATAAATAAATAGTCCTTTACAAACATATAAAGAGAAAAATGTATCCAGACGCATGTCGAATTATAAAACTGTTGGTTTAGTGAAAAGGGATACAAGTCAAATTTATACCAGGACCAAAAGGTCACAAGTCTATAGTATGACTTAAGCTCTTTTGCTCCTAGGTTAAATGTGACTTGAACCCCTTTTTACTAGACCCACAGAAAAGAACTTAAATTGTCAAGCGCTGTACCGTCTACGAACGAGAGAGAAAACCAATATTCCAACTAATATTTATGTCCTTCAATATATTACAATACTAACAATCGCCGTCTCGAGCTTTTAGTCTTTTAATACGAAAGAAAAGTATAAAATGAAAGCGGTAAGAGCTTTTTGCGACGTAGCTTTTGTGCTTTCTAGTTTTTTTAATATCACAATATTAAGCTTTCAATGAAAGCCCTGGAGCGGAGTGCTTTTCTTGATAGTACAGTGCAGTTTTATTCATTTTGTAAAATGAGATCAAATTAATGTTTGTTTTATACGTTACGAGATCTTTTATTGTGTGTGACTAGGTACATAAAAATAGCAATACACCGTGTTTTTTTGATATCCGTTAAATTTGACACGTTCGTCAACAGAAGCTACCTGGTATTTATATCGCTTTTTGTTAAATTCGAAAATGTGAAATAATATTTCTAAATCCATATGACTACATTAAACTATAAAATTCAACATTAATCGGAACGGAAAATAGCTAACAATTAAGTAAATAACTTCGGAACAGGCTATTTTACAACTTTTTTATGTTGTAAAATAAAAAAAATATATAAAATAAAATAATTTTATTTCTGTAAGTAGGCCCTCAAGGGCTCTTTTATAAGTCTGATTCTAGATATGTATTATTTATTTTCTTTTGGCGCTTCGGATACTGACCTTCTGGTGAGAAGAAGCGCCGGAAGAAACTCACCAGTTTCTCTTTTCGACCAACAAGAATTACAACAATATGGCCTTAATATAAGATTTCATTTATAGAGATGTAAAGGGTCTCTCTATGCGTCCAAACAAGACAAATAAAAAATAAATTGATACTAAAATTAATGGAGATGTAAAGAGTCTCCGTTGTCAAAATATTATGTTTTGGAGGTGTAAAGGATCTCCAAATGTCAAAATACAAACTGAAAATATTTACTAAATATCTTACAGAAATATAAAAAAATCTGTGCCCCACGATAAACTTAAAAACTAAATTAAAAATAAAACCATTTTCCTTAGAGATGTAAATGGTCTCCAAGTGTCAAAACAATTGGCAAGTACAAAAACAGAAAAAAAACACAATTAAACATTTTGTATTTCCAGTCGCAGTTAATTCCACGGTGTTTCATCATTCATGTAGTCTTGTGTGCTGTAATAAGCTTTAGACATGAGTTTACGCTTTACAAAATTCTTGAATTTGTTAACAGATAATTCAGTTATGTTTTGTGGCAGCTTATTATAAAACCTTACACAATTACCTATGAATGATGTTTTTATTTTATGGAGCCGAGTGGTGGGCACTGCGAGCTTATGTTTATTTCTAGTATTAATATTTATGTATGTCACAGTTCTTCTTAAAATTCATGATATTCTTATGTACATACATAATATTCTCATAGATGTATTGACAATGCAATGTCATTACATTAATGTCCTTTAAGGCTTATCTCTAAGTGAGTCTCGATAGTTCATCATATATATCGCTCGAATAGCCCTCTTCTGCAGAACAAATATAGTAATAAGCTCTGAATGTATGTTATAGAAAGACCTCTCAATAATAAAAATATTAGTGAAAAACTTCTTCAGTATCATAAAAACTCACCGAGATACCAGAATGTTAAAATCACATTTTTAGACTTTCCCAAAAACGTGCCAAACGCTTCATAGTAAAGCATACTAGGGTTGTGACGTCACACGGTTATACTTTGTATGGGGAAATCAAGAATTTGTCATGCAGCTATGTTAAAACATGCGTTTATCTTAACGGTTTCACAACAAAGTTACCATAAATTTTATAGGCTATTCAATGGTATTAATAGGTTTTAATATTTTCATACTTTTAAAATGGACTTTCCCACCCAACTTTTAAGGCTCATAAAACAAGTAACACTTTAGGTATCGGACTCAAAACTTCCAACATATTTCCTTATTTTTCTAATTTTAACAGAATAAATAAATATTAGGGGACAATCTTACACAAATCGAACTAGCCCCATAGTAAGCTCAATAGGCTTGTGTTATGGATACTAGACGACGATATATTTAATAGATACAAATACTTAAATAAATAGAAAACATCCATGACTCAGGAACAAATATTCGTGGTCGTCGCACAAATAAATGCCCTTACCGGGATTCGAACCCAGGACCTCTTGCTTCGTAGGCAGGGTCGCTACCAACTAAGCTAAAGCGGTCGTCGAATCTTCTATAATTTTAACTTTCAGTAGGCTTATGATGCTACGCTTTGTCGCGCGATAAATAAGTGATAAAGCATCCGTCACTATCACACACTATTTGTCAGAACGTGACGGATGCTTTATCATTTATTTATCGCGCGACAAAGCGTCGCATCATACGCCTACAGGTTCATAAAATAATCTATTCTTACAACATATATACAGCATAAAGCAGCCAGACAGCGTGAAAGCTTAAATCTATCCCCCATACCACACAATCATTGCATTTTATATTCAAGCGGAGTTTTATGGATATTGGATTCAAATTTAGAGTGGAAACGTTCTAGTGCCGTAAATAGTAGGTCGTTCATCGTTTTGGCTCCGTACTGGCCTGTAATTCGCGTATTACTTGTATGAGCCAATACAGAAAAATCGGTTTTATCCATACAAATGAAACCGGTATAGCATGCCCTACTCCGTACTAAAAATATGTGGCAGAGCTGAATAACGTAACGTTGAATGAAATATAAAATAATATAGTCTAATGCAGCGGTCGGCAACCTGCGGCCCGCGGGCCGCATGCGGTGTGTGAACCACTCACTTGCAGCCCTATATTCCGGTCTGTATTGCGGTCGCTATATTCCGGATAGTATAAAATCACAAATTATTAACAAAATGCGGCCCGCGTCAATTTCCTTAGCCATGTGGCCCTTGGCTTGTAAGCGGTTGCCGACCGCTGGTCTAATGCAATGTATAGTCACCATATACCAGGTGGAATGGTGGAGGGACTTGCCTGATTTAATCCTATCGAAAAAATTACATGTAAAGAGATGCAAGTTCTTCTACAACAAAAATCTTTTGAGATGTTATGTTAAATCAAGTCGGTTATTTTAGTCAGGACCGGGGGGTTCCACCGACTTGCCTATTATTTAACCGTGTAGGATTCTTTTCCTCCTTGGTAAAATAAACCTACTTGCAATATTTTTAGGTTTTGGTGGTGGAAATAAACCTAATTGCAATATTTGTAGGTTTTGTATATATGCCTTGATAGGCAAATAACTAATTACCTATGTTTAAAATTTGGAGCTGTGGGTCTGCTAGAAGTACCTTAGAATTATGATGATCATCAGCAGTGAGTTAGTCAGTGAAAACACTAAGGAATTTTGACGTTCAAATTGAATGTTTTTGAGAATATATCAGGTCATATTACAACTTGGACATTGTGAGATACGGACAAGACGAGATGCAGGCAATTTACGATTCTGACATTTTGATATGTTGACTAGGAGCGATGTGGTCATATTGTGACTCGGACATTATGAGATGTGGACATTTTGCGACCTAGTCACTCTACTAGTGACCCATCAAAATAAATATTCAACTTTGATTTGTTTCCGTAATCGACTCATAAACCTCCTATATTTCGTTCGCTCGGTCATATTCGTTAATGAACTCGATAAAAGTTGTGGCCACGACAATAATTCCCCGTGAAAGCTCCAGTCACTGCCGAACTTCTAAAGCTCGTTATCATAAGTACAGCTAGCTTGATGCTATAAGCTTAAAGTTTCCGACATTTGTTATTTTGATTGTTTTAACGCGGCGGTGAAAATAAATAATCCGAAGCTTAGAGGAGAGGTTTTAAATTTTATGTTCGGGAATCAAGCTTAACTGGGGTGTTGGTTTCGTGCCAAAAGGGAACTAGACGAGATTTAGCTACGAAACTGTATAGTTTAGTAAACACATTTCTGGAATAAAAACAGTTTTGGTGTTAAATATGCCACAGTATTTTTTTATGTCATGGGAATACGAGTAGTTAGTAAACGATCACTAGGCATCGGATATTCCTGCGCATATTTACCTAAACTTCGCCGTCGGCGTAGGTATTTGAATGGTATGGAGGCGGACTCAATTTATTTTTTTACTTTTGTTAGTAAATTTACTGGGATTTCGGAAATTATTTACAAATATCTCAAACTTGTCCTTAGAGTTAAATGTATTTAGTAAATATATTACTGAATTCATTGATACTGCTACAGCTACTTCATGTGGCAAGTGCATACATCAACTTGAGTACTGTAAGGTTTGTACCATGCCATGCAAACCTTACCGCCTTGTATGACAGTTGTGTACCGTATTATTTCACAGTACTTACAAAACTAACCTGAAAATGTAAAACCTATACATTTTTGCGACATATTACATTCTCGTAACGTTTTATGTTACGTCCCCACGTTAATCGGAACGCGCCCTTTGTAAACGTCAAACCGTATAACCTACAATATGGTGTGACAGATTCACTTCTCGTATGTACTTAGACAGCTCAACAACGTGGTGTTGTTTTTTGTGAGTTTTTGTGTACCAGAAGGCGACTTATACGTTCATTTGTGATTGTTTTGTGTTCACGAACGATTTGGTGCGAATTTTGAAGTGCGTGAACTGTATTCGCGTCGCGAATGCGCATATTTTTTTGGACTTGCCCTGTGCAGTGTTTGGTTCGCCGCGGGGTGACGCCGGGGCCACTGTTTCATCAGCGTGCATCTGAACTTGACGAGACTTTGACTCTTGACTGACACGACTGTGACTTGACTTGACGGAACCAGCCTACATCAGCGGTCGCGTAGGTAAGTGAGAATTGTTCTTAGCCGTGTCAGAGTTTCTTTCGAACTCCGCATTCGGGGTCCTATTCTATACGAGACACCCGGGTCCCGTATGGAACATTTTATGCAATCCCGGAATCCCGGAACTTATATTATTTAAAAATATATTTTTAAGAAGCCGACTCCATACTTGCTTAGTTTTTTCCGGGAATTCGCCAACTTTAGGTAAATAGACGCAGGAATATCCGATGCCTGACGATCACACAAGTCACCTGATGGTAAGTAATATCTGAGGCCCATGGACATTTCCAAACTAATTAGTGTAGTAATAATCTTATAGAAACATGGGCTTTTGCAAGCTTTGATAAGCTGAGTGTGCGATCAATTTTTTATCTTATTTTATATGTCAGCCAAATGTAACCACACTTAATGCGAATATCTGCATTAATTTTAGTATATGTCTCTTTATTTTCTATTTTTCTTTTTATATCTTGTTTTGACGCCTAGAGACCCTTTAAATCTCTAAAAAAAATTAGTTTTATGTTTATTGAAATGAATGTTAGTTAAGTATTTGTTTGATGCATTGTATTTTGTATTCATGAAATTGCATGTAATATTTTCACAATTATTGTAATGCTCAATGTTTTTGAAAAAAGAAACTGGTGAGTTTCTTTCGGCGCTTCTTCTCACCAGAATGTCATTTGCCGAAGCGCCAAAAGAATCAGACATGTGAAAGAGCCCTTAAGGCCTACTTGCAGAAATACATTATTTCAATTCAAAGATAAATTACCTATAATCAAAGAGGAAAAGAAAACAAGAGAAATACATACAAAATACATATATTATACAGATTATTTTCTCCAAATAAACTATGTTAATATTTATCACCCGTGATCAGTTTGAGAATTAAGTAGCAGCATAATTAGGCAAACCGCGGTTTCATTAATTATATTATGTGGGAATAATTGATTAAAACTTAATTAAAAACCCACCGAATGTTCCGCGAACACATGCAACCGCAGCTAATTAAGGAATTTTGCGTTTAAATATTTCCATTTTTAACAATGTAACAGCAAAAACATTTATTTGTATTTGAATCTGGTTTTACTAAAGCGAAAAATTTATTTGTATACACCGTGGGCCCGTACAACCCGACCAACTTTAACCACGTATTCCTGATGGTATTACAAGTAAATAACGTTATATCAACATAGGTCGAATTTTGTCATTTTACATTAATAGTCTTATGGAACAAAACAATCAATAAATTCAGTCCCTCGTTATAAACATTTCCTTACTGGAGGAAAAGTTATTAAAAAGGAAAAAAAAAACCCGAGGTAGCTATTTTAGAATATGGACTTTTCAGGTTTTTCTGGCTCGGAATCGTTAGTACTTTCGAATTTGAAAATAATACGTGAAAAAATGTGGGTAAAATTTTGCATCGAAAAATATTTTTCCACTACGCCACTTTCATACTAACATAGGTACAAAAAGGTGACGTAATGGAATTAATTTCTTCACGTATAAGGTTCGAAAGTAGATAGTAGTAGTCGGTACACGATTCTAAGCCAGAAAACCTCAGAAGGGCATTTCTTCAGAAATATGTCTGCGGTCACCTCATACAACTGGCCTTTTTTCATATTAAATGTATGGAGACAGATGAATTAGTCGCAGACATATTTCTGGAGAAATGCCCAGAAGTTCATTATAGTATAATACTATAGGTTAGTATTCCTTGCGGGGGAAGCCTGTACCCAACAGTGGGACACTATCCCACTGTTGGGTACAGGCTTCCCCCTTTGTTTATATTTTATAATTACAGCGTCCATGGTAAAATCGGCCTTGGCCAAAAGTATTGGACACCCGTGTATATTTTATACAAGTCGAACATTTGCTCGAGATTTTTTCTACTTTCCAAATAAGAATTTGAAAAGTCGTCAATAAGCGTCAATTTTAGTTGTTGTTAAATTACGTTTGCGTAAATAAAATTTGCAGTAGCTCACTCGAAAGGATTTTTTTTACCTAAATAGATAGGTACATTGAGATGATATTGAGGAAATTTCCTTGATTCATAAAACTTTATCTAAGTTTTCGTGTTTGTACGTTTTTATTACTTATTACAAAATGACATTTAATTTAAAACTAATTTCACAAACACAGGCATGCTCAATACTATTGACCAAGGCTATACCGAGTTTTCCTATATCACTAAAGTTTGAGAAGATGTTTGGATGTTTGTTACCTAATAACGGGGTAATAACTGGATGGATCACGCTGAAATTCGGCATGTAAGTAGACCAAGTCCTGGATTGAAACATAGGATACTTTATATCCCGGTGAAGAGTTCCTTTGGGACAATAACGGGAACAACGCGGGCGAAGCCGCGGGAAAATGTGAGGACAAAATAAGGAAACGAAAAACCTAGCAAAAATATTGCCGCCCACAAGTGCGCCATATAAAATCGAGTAGCCAAATTTCCAGAAGAGGAAAACGGGCGGACAAAGAAACGCAGCGCAACATTGACAATTCCTATTTGGGAAATTTCCTCCGGCGTTGGGTTATCGCAAATTGGGACACTTTTTATTGGGTCGCGTCCGGACGTCCCGAGCGCTCGGCCGGTATGCCGAGATTGGCGAGTGGTCACTATTATTTCACCGTTTAGGAAAACACCTATAAGGAAACTTTTTTTTAATACAAGTTCTACAACAAGATACATTTGCTTTTAATTTTGCCAAAAACAAGCTGCTCTTCATTCGATATTCTTATCAGATATCGCTTCTGTGTTTTAAAAGCATTATGTCAATTTTATCTAGTTACGATACTTACACAAACTCGTTGGCTTTCAATTTTTCCCACAAAATCTCGATGTGATGCTGAGATTCATACTTAAGTACTTTTGTATTTATTGTCTCAGTATCTTAGAAACTGGATTTTTGTGTACCCAATATTAAAAGAAAAAAAAAATAACTTTAAAAGAAATTAACTACAAATAGGATCACTTATTATTGGGTCGCGTCCGGACGGTCTAAGCCATTTGTTAGACTTGTGTATGGTCGAAATTGTCGAGTCGACTTGTTATATGACCGTTTATGAGAAATTTATATATATTATATTTTTAGTTTATTCCTTATAATCATATGAGTGAGGCCGCAGGGCGTTTCAATCGCCCTTTCCTTGGTGTTACGAAATATTCATATACAACGTGTCCCGAAGAAACGTTGAGCATGGCTCTTTTCATTGCCCTTTGAGTGACCTTAAGCCTTCTTAAGATGCCCACTGTAAACAACCACGTCTCAGAGCCGTAAGTCATCACTGGCAACACACAGTTCTCAAAGACTTTCGTCTTCAGACACTGCGGGATTTCGAATGAAAAGATGTACGCAACTTACCGAATGCTGCCCAGCCGAGTTGCATTCATCGGTTAACCTCTTTCTCGAAGTTGGACCTTCCTAACTGGATTGTTGGTCCCATGTAGACATAATCGTCAAAAACTTCGAGAGTAGAGTTCCCAATTTTGATAGGCGTAGGTGCAACATGGACATTTGACATAATTTTTGTTTTGTCCATGTTCATTTTAAGACCCAATTGTTGAGAAACCCTACTGAGGTCTTCAAACATTTTGCCAAGGTCCTCCAGGGTCTCAGCCATGACAATAATATCGTCTGCGAATCGAAAGTGAGTGAGGTACTCGCCATTGACGTTTATGCCAAATTTTGTCCAATCCAGAAGCTTTGAAAACATCTTCCAGTGCAACAGTAAACAGTTATGGAGATATAACATCACCCTGTCATGAGTCTTTAGATGCTTCAAAAAGGCGTTAGATAGAATGAAGCTTGTGCCAAATTAAAAAATAAGGTAAATAGAAAAGTATTCATGTTCCAAAATCAACATTTCCATTATTTTGTGGCATTGTGTACCTACTTAAATGTACAATTAATTATTGATTATTAGGTATTTATCGTTCAAATTACAATTTATTGTGCTTGTTTAATGTCAAAACAGCTTTAAATTATCCAGGCTTCGCATCTCACCCTACAATATATGTCGCATTTACAGTTGTATGAATTCAAAAATAACCGAAGTATTTCGTAATATTTATTTATTTTATTGATATATATTACAATGTCACTAACAGTTAATTATACTAGGCATGACATAATTTAATTTGATTATGGTTAGGTACATTATTTATTTATAATAATAATAACATGCACAAAGATACGTTAAGTCAGCTGTTGACTATGGTGCTCGAGGCCATAATGGTCTCAAAATACCGTCCGGCTGCGGCTAAAAGTCTCGGTTCGGAAGTCCAGAAAAGGTCAAGCGTTTCGTCCTGGTCGAGTATGTCGTTAATATACTTTATAGCGCGATGTAGTGGCGAGTTGGACAGTGCCTTAGTACGGGTGGTCGGGAGGCATAGCAGGGGGAGTTTGCGAGGACGCATGTAGTGTCTAGTAACTGGAGGAACATTTAGTGAAATCTGTGCCAACATATAGGCATTGTATATTCTTCCTCGCAGCACACGGAAAAAGAATCGAACCAGCATGAGATTGCGACGTGGTTCAAGCGCCTGGTATCCAACCATTCCTAGTACATAAGGCGTTGGATATAGGTAAGGGTAATAAAAATATATTTTTTTAAATAAATATCTAGCAAAGGTTTTTTGCACCCTTTCAACTGTAGCTATGTACTTTGCTTCACATGGGTTCCAGACTATGGCGTTGCTGTCGACTTTACTCCGTACATATGAATAGTACAAGATGTTTAATGCTTGTCGGCTGTAGAACTGCTTGGTTTGGCGTATTATGAAACCCATGCGCTTGCGTGCGGCTGTACAAGTTTCGATAACCTGGTGGTGAAATGTTAACTGTGAGTCGAACCATGTGCCAAGGTCTTTAACCAGGGATTCCCGTTATTCGCGGTTAGTGGTTAACAACTTATTTATTTTAAATATATATTTATGAAAACTTATTTAGTCGTAATTCTATGGCAGTTTCCTGCTAAACTGTATAAACAGTTTGACCGCAGGATATTTTCTATATTTAGGTATATAATATTGTAGTCTTAATTTAATTCCTTAATTAACATTAAACATCACTCTATTGCTATGCTCTTTTGTCTCCAATAAATGTTTTTTTAACAACTTTTTAATTTATTTTTGAGCTTCGTGTCGGATGTTCTCGGGCGAACTGTTTAGTAGGCATGGGAGTCTTTTATGTAGTGTTCTATCACCAAAGTAGTTTTTATTGTTTTATTTATACCTTATTCCTTGCTTTTTGTACACACTTCTTTACAATAATACGACTTTAATTCTTCATTTCATTTAATTTTAACAATATCTATATTATTCGAAAAATCCGAATTATTCGGATTTAAGAAACCGAAAACTACATATTATCCGAATACTAAAAATGGACGGATATTGCAAACCCTATCCATATGGTGAAAGATATCCAATAAAGGTGCATGTCTTAAAAGCGCTAGGCAGGAATATAAAACTTTTCCTATATGTTTTAGTGTGACATGAGTGCGATAGAAACTGTGATTTACGTGACCATGATGAATCTATTAGAACAACTAGTTTGCGAATAAATCTCTCTGACAATTTGATGAATGCGTGTGTTTGCGCGCAGCTTACATTGAACAACCATGTTGGTCAGCACTTCAGCAGTACTTGATAATTGTATGCCACACCTGGCCATAAAGTGGCTTTAACCGCACGCTACACGTACGGAAAAAGCCGCTTTCAGTGTAGGGTTCCATAGCCGTAACTATAAGGTAAAAAATACGATGTAAAAAAAGTACAACAACAAAAGAGCGTATCTTCATAGCAATTACGTCCTTTTGTTGAGAAGCGCAGTTTATCGGCAATAACTCAAAAACGGTACATCCGATCTTGTTGAAAATAATTTTCGTTGAAAGTATTAATTACGCGTTACCTTCGTGATTTTTTTCACGCACTTCACGCACTTTTTACTTAAATTCAGATACAAACTAGAGTCGACCTCAACTATCGTATCGTTCGATATCAAGTAACGTGCAAGATTTGTCAAAATTAGGTGCAATTGATTTATCTTTTTGAATAAAACGCCTTTTCGACTGCTATTACAATTGCGGTCAAATCAAATTGCTTTGTTTTTCAGATATGTTCATTTAAATGTAATAATAACATGGAATTCCATAACGATGAACACAATGAGACAGGATAAAAACTAAATTTAACATGTAAATCACATTTAATTGGATGACTGTTAATATAATTTAAATTAAGTCACACGACATAAAAAGGATCTTAAAAATATAAAAGCTTATTTATGGTTTTAAAAGCGTTCGAGAGGTCAAAAAATAAACCATTTATAAACAGTTTTATTCAACACGAGTTAAATACCACTTCGTAAAAAAATCTAGGTAATAAATATAGTTTTATTTCTATTAATTAAAACTTTGCGTGAAATGTAGGTAACAGTTTTGTCGATGTCTATAAAAAATTGTAATTGCTGGTCTTGAGTGTCCCCGCTGTTATCTCCTCTGTGCGGGCTCTAAATGTCATCAGGACGAAATTAATGTCTGCCCCGCGCCATAATGCGTTCAACTTCATACATATAATGTATGCTCGGCTTCATACAATGTATGTTCGCGGTTGAATGAATGCGGAATTAAGCGGCGGGCATTACAGTGCTTCTTTTTCGTGTTTTCAGTTTATTTGTATGAATAAAAAGCGTTTATATCGTGCTTCAGAAACGAGATTGCGAAGCCGGGACATTTTTACATTAAATGTGTGTTTGCTGGGGTTTAATTAAATTTATTGCAGACTTGTATGCTAAGCTGACTTATTTCTTTTTGTGTATCTACTATTCTATTACGAGATGTGTAAAAGAGTAAGTTTACTAACTTTTTATTAAGTTGTAATACTTGCTTTTACGCTGTCTCCACGGACTAATGGACGGACGGATATGAAACTATAAATGTTCTGTATTTGCCATTTTGGTTATGGAATGAAAAAAATATTTTTTGTAGTTCTGAGCTAACATACGTTACAAAAAAATACAAATGACTCAAAGTCAAAATTCTTATTCTTCAATTTAGGCATTTTAAAATGCATCTATCTCTTGACGACCATCTCTTGACGACCGCTTTAGCTTAGTTGGTAGTGACCCTGCCTATGAAGCAAGAGGTCCTGGGTTCGAATCCCGGTAAGGGCATTTATTTGTGTGATGAGCACGAATATTTGTTCCTGAGTCATGGATGTTTTCTATGTATTTAAGTATTTGTATGTATGTATCTATTAAATATATCGTCGTCTAGTATCCATAACACAAGCCTTATTGAGCTTACTATGGGGCTAGTTCGATTTGTGTAAGATTGTCCCCTAATATTTATTTATTTATTTATTTATTTATCTATGAATGTCAAGATTTACCACCGCTTCCAATGTGAAATCTCAGCCTCGAGAAGAACTGGGGTAAGAAACTCGACGAGGAATATTTTTTCCAAAGTAGTTATACAATATCATACTCTTTAATTGTTAAGTGCAGCCAGAAAAAAAAAGAATACAGCTGATGACATCACATCCGACTACGTCATGTCCGTCTACGAGCAACACCTACCTACCGATGTTATATAAGAGACCGCCAGCTGTCATTCGTCCCCCAGTCTGACCCAACTCGCGGTGGTCCGGCTAGCGACCTGGTTCGATCCCAGGAAACGCCACGGCCGACCACCCGGTCCGACAATCGCTATGCCCATAAGAGCTGCGAGTTTGTCAGCTCCTAAAAAAAAAATCGTCCTCTTTTGGCATTGGCTGTGGTGGTAACAGGTCGCGTGCGAGTGTGCTATACCTATTTTGATTGACATGTATCCATGTACCTGGTATTCAAATATTATTTTATTTTTGTTTACTTAAATATAATTATTTTCCCTTCTGATTTCCTAAAAATATCATAACTTAATGCCTACTTTAATAGTTGTTTTTGCACATTAGGTGCACTTTGGGTTAAAAATAATGATGGAACTAAATTATTAGAGAATGATGATGTAATCATTAATGATTAGAGGATGATTAGACAACATCCCCCATTACGTGAAGTTGGTAAAAAGTCTAGTCTATAACGGCCCAACCGCTGGGGATCTGCAGTGTATTCAAGGTGGCCTCAATACCGGCCCGTGAGTTGAACTCTTTTAAGGAGTTAAACTCTTTTCTTTTGTTCATGATAGTCGCGCAGAGATAACAAAAAACCGGACAAGTGCGACTTGGACTCGCTCACCAGGGGTTCCGTGCAAATACTTTAAATAAAGACAAAAATTTTAATGATTTAATTACAAATACATAGTTTTTAGATTTTTCCCTATACTTGTAGCATAAGACGGTATTACTTGCCAAATATCATAGTCATGTCAACGGAAAGTGCCCTATGAATTATAGTTTCCTTGATTGTCAAACTGTAAGTTTTTTGCGGCATAAACGGCCATATATTTTTTACGTCAACTAAGAAGTTTGTTTTTTTCACAGCTTCAAGGGACTGTAAACCTGAATATATGGTTTAACACGATACCTCCACGCGTTCCTGAGGTCTTGACAGACGGACAGACAGACAGACGGACGGACAACAAAGTGGTCCTATAAGGGTTCCGTGTTTTCTGACTGTTTTGAAAAAAATATCCCTCGGCAAGTTTTTTAGCCGGTTCTTCTCGAGTCAGGGGTTTGGCCGGTGGTAAATCTTGACATTCGTTTGGCGCGTAGGCGCGTTTTAATACTAAATTGAAGAATAAAATACTTTGACTTTGGTTTTCCTTTTGAAGTACGGAATAAGTCCAAAGCTTGATTTGCATAAAAAATCCTTGCTATGGATAGGTAAGCGCATGTCATTTTGCACGGCACCAATCCGCTCACGGAGGCTTCAAAGCCACTTCCGGTGGCTCATGCCCGCCCGTTTCCGGTGCATCGCTGTGCATGTCGCCACAGATAGCGTAAACAACAGCGAATGCGCTGCTATAAACAAAATAATTAACAAAAAAAATTTAAGACTAAAAAATGCCCGCAATTTCACCCACGAAGATGAAAAATTCATAATTTTTTTTTAAACGAAAAATATTTACCTACGGCACACCTGGCTATTAAGTGGCAATAAAATTACCGCCCGCTACGCGTGCGGATAATCCCACATCCTGGCCTGGGGAAAACGTAAAATTTTGTACTTATCACGGGTGGTAATAAAAAAAGCCTCAGATCGCGTATTTATCGCCCTTGCCTTCGGCTTGGGCGTCAAATATCTGCGATTTGAGACATTCTTTGTTTTACTGCTCTAGGTAAGTAATGTACTATCTTTAACCATCTGGAGATTTCTAGCTATCTCTATACCGGAAAAGTTGAAATAGGTTTAACTTATTTACGCGATGTTTTTTTTTCTTTGTTTACTTTTTTTAGAAGCTGACAAACTCACAAGCCTATTGGGCATAGCGATTGTCTGACCGGGTGGTCGGCCGTGGCGTTCCCTGGGGTCGAACCAGGTTGCTAGCCGGCCACCCCGAGTGTCCGCGATGTGGCAACAAACACACCTACATACAGAAAAACATAAAAATACAGCCGTGGCCAAAAGTGTTGAGCACTTGTGTATTTTTCATACAAAAGTCAAATATTTGCTGAAAATTAATATTTTCTCATACATATTAAAAATCAAGAAGCTTTTTTTTAGTAGCTTGCTCGGAAGGAGAAAATGTTTTTTACTACATTGATGTGATAAATAGATGAAAATTTTCTTGATTCGTAGGAACTATATTAAATTTTGCATATTTTTTTTATTACGAAATAATATTTTATTTAATAGTTATTTCACAAAAATAGCCATGCCCAATATTTTTGGTCTTATCCACCAAATGCTGTAAAATAGATGCGTTTTTCTGTTCATTTTGAATCTGTGACGTCATGTAACGGCTTCCACATTTAAAATGCCATAACCGACTATGATTTCCTTTGGCTATCCGCCGTTTTGCTTAAGCTACGGGAAACTATTCGTTTTGCTGCGGCTTGTGATTGCGGCGTCTACTTTTTGGTTTTTATCGTTCCGTGTTTGGCGACACTTCTGAACTGCCTTTGCGCTTTTATTGCTGAATATTTATTTTTAACCGGCTTTCAAAAGAAGGACGGTTCTCTATTCGTCTGTTTTTTTTGTGTGTTTGTTCACCGATTTCTCGAAGACGGATGAACCGATTTTCAAAATTTTATTTTTGTTTGAAAGGGTATATTTCAGAAGTGGTCCCATTGCAACCAAATCAGGATCTGATGATGGGATCTTGGAGAAATCGAGGGAACTCTTCAAATATTATAGGCACACATACCTACACCGATATTAGTATTTTTCATAGTTTCTCGAGCATTTCTTATTAGAAATGAGTTTCTAGTGTTAACCGACTTCAAAACAAAGAGAAAATTTTATGTAGGTATGTTCCCCGATTACTTGAAGACGGCAAGACCGATTTAGGAAATTATTTTTTTATTATTTAGCGATTCGAGATGAATGGCTTGATGTATGCTAAGGGACTTAAAGTAAACAGCCGGACGTATCCTCGAAAAGATAACTGAAGCTCTATAGCTTGGCAACTTCGTTGGTGACACTCACATGTGTGCTTTTTGTTATGTGCAGCCATAACTACTCACACAAGTTACCGCCAACACGGACGACAACCGACGGAGGCAGCCTCCGGAGGCCCCCGTTCGTGTTGGCGGTAACTTGTGTGAGTAGTTACGGCTGTACGTCGTATTAATTACGAGAAAAAAGGTTTCGTAATTACAAATTTTAAAGTTGCAATTACACTGACAAATAAAATGTAATTAGTGCGAGTGTGAATAAGGCCAGTGTTTTTCAACGTGTGGGTCGCGACCCCCTGGGGGGTCACGAGGCTTCTTTAGGGGATCGCAAGAGGTCGAGAGGACTACTTCAGTAAAAAAAACGATAAAGTTTAAAAAGATAGATTTCATGTATTTCATACACGATCAAAAAGCGATGGGGCGGGGGGTCGCGAAATATTTTTTCATCACACTTGCTCGAAAATGGTGTCATTACACGTAGATTTTGCGGGCCGTAAATGACCTATTACGCCCTAGGGCGTAATGGTTTCCTTTTTAAATTTGAAACGCTGGTTCTGTTTTACTCTTATTTGTCATGTTCAAAGGAAACGCCAACGTACTTTTTTAACTTTTATTACTGAAATATTTATTTAAAGAGAACTGTTATTGCAAATACATGTTAACACATATTTCTGTAACATTAATTATATGTTTAAATAGTGCATTTCAGTATTTTGCAAAAATAAAATCAACCATTTTAAGTCTTTACCGCTATGGTTTCCGAACATGACGTGAAGTCGCATTGTCTATGGATAATGTCACTAATGTCACTGTCAGTTTTACAATTTTATTTAGGTTAAGTAAGGTTATTTTAATCAGATTTCCTCACAAGTGTGATGAAAAACATTGTGTGTGCCACGGGCGGTAAAGGAATTACAAACTCGTGTTGTTAAGGCCCTTAGCTTCGCCTCGGGCTTGTAACAAACACTCGTTTGTAATTCCTTACTTACCGCCCTTGATACACAATGTACTATTTCATACCAGGGGGGTCGTGTCATGAAAAAGGTTGACAACCATTGAATTAGACCATCGATATTTTTAATCCCCGACACAAAATGTCCAAAATTTCCGTACAAATTTTGAATTTCAGTTTCGTTACGCCCAAACCGAACAACCTAACCTAACCAAACAAACCTATATTTATATAGGGGAAAATAGTAACGAAACTGATAAAAAAATTATCAGTATTTCCCCGCGGTGACGAGTAAATTACTCGCTTAGCAACTGTTGCCTATCAGCGGAGACGGGCGGGCTGCGCAGGCGCTCGACCCGGCTGGCGAACAAAGCACCGCGTCATGTGGTGGCATGTTTTGCGGTTGCCCATCAGCTCATAAGAGGTCGCGATTTAGGGAACGGGCGCGTCCGCTACAGACGATTCGAAAGTGAGCAAGAAGCACTTTCGTATCGTCAATTTTACAACATGATATAGTGTCATGGGTTGGAAAATACTAAATTATCATAACACAAAGTTTAAAAAAATCTATATTTTTTTATCGTCTTAAAGAAAAATTAAAGTCAATTTCGGAATGCTTAAATAACACTGATAAAATAAATGTATTACAACTATGTGCTTAAACGCACTTTTTTGTGCTGAAAATGGCAAAATGCTATTTTTTTTAAACGGACTTATTGCAGCGAGGACAAGAGATGACGTCACAGGGTGCGTCTGTTTTGTATGGGCCGTTTTCGGTCGGCTACTTTTGATTGCAATTTGTGGCTGTTATAGTAATCCAAGTGCAGTAATTATAGGTATATATTTGTTCCTCATAAATAGTAGAATTCATTTACATCAGAAACAAAATTTAGGACACAAGCCGTTTGTGTAACTCATACATGGCTGGATTTTCGTCCGCGACATTTGTATGCCAAACTAAATGTATGGCATACAAATATGTATGGCGAAAATCCACCCACATATACATTACATATTGTGTAACACATAGGCTTACTTGAATAAAGAAGACTTTGACTTTAGCTTTACACTCCATCAACCGTCGGTAATCCAAACGAAATTTTAGGCAGATGTTAAATATTGCTGCCGAGATGCGATCCATCTCTCGTCCGGATGCTATAAATCCGGTGACGTATTCAAAAGCCGGACAGCGGTATCGGTCCAGTCCGGAAAGTACCGGACAGTGTAGTCTTCCGGAACTCGACAAGTTGTGACAACTCAGGATTTACGGTTCGGATTGTGCCGATGTTTACATTAAGTGAGCCTGGGCTAAATAACATGATAATATCTTGTCTAGTCAGAGCATAAAAATGCTTGAGATAAAAATATTAAACTAAAATACAGGTGCTCTTATATTTTTAATTTGCACGAAAATATTTAACACGTACACTTTTAAAATACAAGAAATACCAATTTTGTGATAAGTAAAAGGCCGTAGCAGGATAAGGGAAGAAAAAATGCCCTTGAATGATTAAGAACTGTTTATTTTTTCTATAGTTGCTTTCATTTAGTTGTATAATTGTGCAAAGTTTGGTTACAAAATTCCCAGTGGTTCAGCCGGGAAAAAATAAAAACAAAATTTATAAAATTTGACGTATCTCTAAAACTATAACTCTTTATCATAATATCTTTAATTCATTTTGGTTAATTAAATAGTACGTATGCCTTAAAAGAAAATTGAGTCTCTATCTTTACAATTTCTGTAAAAAACACGTAAGTCAAAATTTCAAAAAAAAGTTTTTTTGATTCCTGAAGGAGTGACCACTCTAAGTGACATTTCTAAAAAAGCCTTATTTAACGATCTGTCAGTCATATAAGTTTGACGGTTAAAATCGAAAAGCAACAGTGTCAAAATTAAAAAACTATGTTGGTCGGATTCTGTTACATTTTATTCTTATACAATTCTAATACAGCCAAAGAACTTAAACATAAATATTCTGTGTAAAGAACTAAAAATAAAATAAATTTATGGCATTTACTCGAATATGTATCAACTTAAAAATGTCTTTTACTTCTTATTTGAATCACTATCGCTATCTTCATTAACGGTAACACTAATACCGTTTCTCAAAAAAAATCCACTAAGAATTTCGGCAGGCTGCATGATTTTTGATAAATATCTTGCGTGCGATAGGTAGTACACAATAGGGATGATGACTGGGTTAAAAATATCTAATTCTATTTAGTCCGTCAGTTAGATTATGGAAAAATATGGGACACGTATTTTTTGGTTTATCAAAATATTAAAAATGGACAAAGTTATAGATCTTCAAACTTCTGGAGTGGGGGCTTGTGACGTCACTTCTGAGTGAAAATTGTACTCAACAACTTTTTGTTTGTCAAACAAAACAAAAAATACGTGTACAATATTTTTTCATAATGTAACAGACGGACTAAACAGTTTTTTTTAGTCATCTAGCCTATTGCGGCAATGTGTGATCAACACCCTACCTACGAATGAATATATCTGGTGAAACGATAAGTAAGGCTTAATTACAAATAATGATGATTTGAAAAAAAAAGGTTTTATAAGTTAAAAGGCGACAATTAATACAAATACAGGGTGGTTTTCGATAATTTGTACATATTAAAAGGGGTGAAATTCCAACTGATTTTATCGGTACAAATGACTTTAATTTTTGTTTCTGGGCAAAAAAATTTTTTTTACAGATTTTTACAGTTTTCTATGAAATTTTGGGCAGTACATGTGTTTGACGCAGTATAACTTTTGATCTTATTGTTCAAAGCTGTAAGAAAAAATGTTTTTAAGATCACAATTAAGTGCTAAACGAAAATAAGCATGAAAAAATGGTCACAATATTCGCAAACTTTCGAGAAAAACGGTGTTTTCCGTGAAAAAAAAACAGCCGTTTTTCACAATTATATTTTTTTTTGACGATTTTTTCTTCAAGTCGGTGGTTTATTGTTATTGCTACTAAATAACGTGTCTATTGCCATGACCCTGCAATTTTTTCTTACAATTTTAAGCAATTAGATCAGAAGTTATATCGTGGCAAATAGATGTAGGTACTGCCGAAAATTTCACTGAAAGTTTAAAAATCTGTAAAAAAAAAACGAATGACCACAAACAAAAATTAAAATCAGTTTTACCGATAAAATTGGCTGAAATTTCACCCCTTTTCATATGTACAGATTATGGAAAACCACCCTGTATATTTTCAAGCCAATATTAATGGGAATGTCAAAAATTGATTTATTTTTAATTCTTTACAAAGAAGATTTATTTTTAAGTTCTTTGGCTGTATTAGATTAGATTAGTATAAGAATAAAATGTAACAGAATCCGACCAACATAGTTTTTTAATTTTGACACTGTTGCTTTTCGATTTTAACCGTCAAACTTATATGACTGACAGATCGTTAAATAAGGCTTTTTTAGAAATATTACTTAGAGTGGTCACTCTTTCAGGAATCAAAAAAACTTTTTTTTGAAATTTTGACTTACGTGTTTTTTACAGAAATTGTAAAGATAGAGACTCAATTTTCTTTTAAGGCATACATACTATTTAATTAACCAAAATGAATTAAAGATATAATGACAAAGAGTTATAGTTTTAGAGATACGTCAAATTTCATAAATTTTGTTTTTATTTTTTCCCGGCTGAACCACTGGGAATTTTTCAACCAAATTTTGCAAAATTATACAACTAAATGAAAGCAACTATAGAAAAAATAAACAGCTCTTAATCATTCAAGGGCATTTTTTCTTCCCTTATCCTGCTACGGCCTTTATAAAAAAATTTAATTCATATTATTTTTGTTACGAGTTCGAAAGGCGTAAAATGGTCATTCTCACGAAGTATGACTGCGTCTAATTACCGCGTCTCCATACATTTAGTATGAAACCAGCGTTGCGGTTATTAGGTGACCGCAGACATACTTCGTGAGAATGGCCGAAAAAGGGCCATTATTAAGGAAAACGAGACGCCACTGACAATGTTGCTTTGAGCCCAAGTGTGCAGAAGTGCTATAGCAGAGTACGATGTGATTTGGATAATAGTTTTAAGATATCCTTTTTTTCAACAATAAAGGCCTCATGGAAACTTTATCATCCATTCAAAATAAACTACATTAAAGATAACTGTCATATCATATTTCATGCTGGGTCCACATTGACGAAAACGCCGCCGTTAATTTTCGCGATGAAGGACGATTAACGTCAGTGTAGCTATTGACATTTAGATATTGTCATTGACATTGACAGCTTGATTTGACCGGGGCGATAGTTTCCTTTATTGTCCGCCCGTGTCTCTTTTGTCGTTTAGTGCTGCCACCTATAGTTCGTGCACGTCCCCTACAGGCAATCGCGAATAAACACTGCGTTAGCCGTACCGTCATATAGCGTGGTTCACATTTTACGGTGATACCCGTTACCGTCCGTGAACGTGTTAACAGGCATAATGTCCCCTGGAGGCATCATAGAACTGAAACAGTTCAGACGATGACATTGATTTTTACATACCTATAAATATCGTCATTGGAAAGCTATTTTGCCGCAAGTACTTTCACGATAAGTAACGATTTTACTGCCATTCGACGACAATAGTATAATAATGTGTATACTCACGAGTATAATCGTTAATATATCAGTAAGTACCTACATGACATATGTGATTTAGAATTATACATATTTATTTACCACAACTTTACGCAATTTAAATGGATTATTAAAAACCACAAAAAACAAAACACAAACATTAAATCACCACCACACTTTTTTAATTATTCACGATACTTTGTTTAATTCATACATTATATGTTTCATGAAATATAAGAGGAAAAAAATAGTTAATAGAAGGAATTTATA
This sequence comes from Eudemis profundana, assembly GCA_947034925.1. Lineage (NCBI taxonomy): Eukaryota > Metazoa > Arthropoda > Insecta > Lepidoptera > Tortricidae > Eudemis > Eudemis profundana. The sequence continues at coordinate 610,187 of OX344812.1, forward strand.
ACTAGCTTTAGCCAACGACTTGATTTGTGTAATAATTAAGTTTCATATTAAGTATATTACCAACTTCGACTCCCCTTTTCATCCCTCTTAGGGATAATAGAAAGAAAATACATTTAAATTCGTGACAGCATACAATGAAAAATATTGCAATACAAAATAGTACAAAGGTAGAACGCTGCCACAAAATGGCCCACATCAGCAAAATGCCGACCTTAGAGTCAGCGCTGGTCATCCGGTGGAATAAGACAGGGACGACATCATGACGAGAAAATGAAATGACCGGTCCAGGACAGACAGGATGATATAATAGCAAGATGAAAACTGACCTATGTCGTCCCTCGGGTCTCAAACTATTTATATATTATATTTAATCTTAATCAATTTACTAACCTATTAGTAACAGAACAGCATCTTGAATATTAAGTCATTAGGAATAGGGTTGACAGGAGGGTGTCAACTGGACGGTGTTACGCAATAAAGTGTTAAGTGCTATTACGCTTATGCCTTTAACTGGTTCAATTACGGAATCATATTATGGGGAAACAGTACAGATGCGCCAAGTCTCTTTACTCATCAAAATAAGCTTATCCGAATACTAGTCAAAACAAAACAAACTAACAGTTGTAAACCTTACTTTAAAGAGCTTAATATCGCTCCTTGAAAATCATAACGTCATTATCCAAAAAACACAATTTTTGGCTACGGCGCTTTAAAGTTTTCAAAATATTAAAATGTCTAAAACTACCGTATTTTAAATAAAAATATCATTTTTATACTGCGATTTGTTAGATACGAGACTAAGCTTGTTACCTATAACAATAAATTGTGTTTTTTGTGTTTTATTTCTCTGATAATTAAATTTAAAGAAAATTATAGTGTCACTTTTCCATTAATTTTTGCTTAATGTCACTTTTCTAGTCCGTGTTTTCTTCAACTTTAATTTAGTTTCAGGAAAAGTGACACTATATCCAGTCATTTGAAGGAATTTTCGTTTTATTTAAATGAAAAATCGCAAATAAAACAGTTTTTTCAAAGGTAAATCAACATTTATTAAAGTAAGTGACTATCAGTCTCAAAAAACAATCAATTTTCCCTTACAAACTAGAGTAGCATTGACCTGTTGGCAACTATAAAAATTATCAAAATAAAATAAACAAAACCGACTTTCAGTCTTTAAAATAACAATTAACTCTTACATTTTAAATCACACGAGAAACATTATTAGTTTTAATATCACATGAATGCCATGTCAGTCTTAACCTCAAATTAACTAGGTAGAGTTGAGGCACAGATTATATAATATGGTTGAGGTAGCATTATATCGAACATATTTATCTTTAAAACTTTTTTTACTCATTAATATCAGTTTACATAATAATTATATATCTTAGTAACAAAACTTGAGACCAAGAAAACAAATAAAAGCAGTAAAAAAAACATCGCTAACAAGCAATACGAATCTAAAACAACGAAAAATTTCGAAATTACTTCTAAGTTTGGATAATGTTAAAAACCTGGGCTCCCCAGGGTTCAACAAAACTAAAGTATACTATTATAATATGACGATCCATAGTACGAAGGAATTACCCGTTTTCGTAAGAGAGACCTGAGATCTTCTTTCTTTTTGTCTGTCAGAGGCAATCTCGAAGAATACAATTTTAGCAGTTGGGGTCGTGTTGGAGTCCTCAACAGTTTAACTTCATTAAAACAATCTTGAGCGTATGAAGTTTTGTATAACACTTTTACTCTGTTGGGGGTTTCCTGTGTTTTTTCTACCTGAAATACTTTTATTTCACATGTTTTTATTGCCTCCCCATCCGTGTTTTTGGTCAACCTATATTCGCACAATTTCTTTATTTCGTAAAATTCCGAATGGGACATTTCATTCACAACATACTTTTGACCACTTTTTTTGGCTTCTTTAATTGCGTATATGTACTGATCAGGGACGTAAATTGGTCCCGACTTGAGCATTTTCTTTATTTGTCTTTCAATCATTGAATGAACAGAATCATTTTCATTTTGAGTATGTCCTTTGATCAGAAATTTGTGACTAATGGACTGAATGTTTCGAAACTTTTTTACAGCATATATATACATTGAAAACATGAACTGGTTTTTTTGTTGACCGCAGCAGTTATCGGAGTAGAAAATTATGTTTATGTTATTTGGAGTTGACCTGGATTTCTTTTCTATAAATTTAAGCACACAGGAACCGATTTCGTTTGCACCTCTTTGTCCTTCAACTTCTGTCCAAAAATAGCACTCAGTGTGATCTTTTTTAAGCTCACAGATTGTGAAGTTCAAACAGTTTAGTTTTGACTTGTAGTAAAAACTTGAGACTTCACCTTTAGGGACCGGTAATACTGCCTGTAAATCGTAGCATGCTACTATGTGGCTTTCATCGACAAGACATTTGTCTTTCTTCTTTTCGTCCCTAGCTAAGTCCTTTTCAATCATGTGATTTCTATACTTTTCTTCCGATTCTTCCTTTTCTTTTAAAGTAGAATTTTGGTAAGCGACGCAATCCTCGCATTGATCCTTTTTAGGTGTGAAGAAACTTATGTTAAATTCGTTATTAAACACATTTCTATACGTATGTGCTTTGACATAGTCCATTCCTTTTGTAATGCAGTCCAATGTATAATCTCTATACAGATCCGTTACCGTTTTTCCTGCCTCAATATACTCCCGGTTTATAAACTCTCGCTCAGACCTTTGCCTTAAAAAATGACTCTCAATCCTTGGAATACTGTTAATGTGGTTTCTCACTCCGTCCATTAAATCCTCAGAAAGTTTTGTTCCATGGTTTTCATGTTTGCCACGTAAGTCTGGTTCAACAACACCACATGCGTTTAATTTTGAAATCACAGTCCGTATAGGTCTGTCGTTAATACCCAAAGTAGATTTAAAGTACGTTTTACAGACCCTAGTTTTTTCGTTATTTATTGTAAAAAATTTCAATGCGATCTTGCTCGTTAATTTTTTCAGGACATTTCAAGCAGCATTTTTCTCCACATGGGTTACCGATTTTTCTTTCTGGAACCTGTTTTTTATTCTTGGAAGTTGTATATTGCTTACCCATATTTCGCATTATTTTAGCTACTTCTTTTTTACTTCCACGTTTTCGTTTACGTCTAGTTTTTGGGGAGTCGGAATCATTTAAGGTTATGTCCATCGTAGATTCAGTATTACTTTCAAGAGACACATTCATGTCGTTGATTTTGTTTCTAGCAATAACAGCTAAAGGCAGTGGGTTGTTCAGCGCTGGTGAAAACACAGGCCTTTCAGATATTTGACTAGAGTTGTCGTTCACAATATCGGTAGGTAAAGGGAATGATGACTCGCAGTTTGCTGTCAAATTTTCGGCTAAGACTTGGTTTGGCTCACTACCTGTCACGCAAAACGGTAAATTGTTGTTGGAAATATCTGATGTCTGACTATGATGTAAAGTTTTAGCGGGAGATAATACGGTTACTTCAACTAAATTCTCTTCCTCAGATGTGGAGCTGTAAAGGCAAACATGTGGTTTTTGTGTTGGTACAACTGCACTCGATGGTGATTTGTTTGGTGTACTTTCTACACCGAGACGTGTCTTTTTTACCGGGGTTGCATCAGTATCATCTGAATCGGAGTCCGAGCTAGATGAGTCTGATGAGGAAGAATCGCTTGATGAAGATGATGACGAACTACTGGATTTTGATGATAAGCTGGGTGACTTGAGCTGTACTATTGGTTTCAAAAACTTTCGTTTAATAGAAATCTGTTTTTGAAAAGTCTCGGATTCGCTGGAGGATATTTCATTATCTGAAGGAGGTACGAATTCTTGGTCATCGTCTGAGGCAGGAGAAAAATCTTTATCGGATTGGTCGCTATTGTTAGAGGAACATGATAATTTTCTGTTACGGGATGGACAAATCGTGTCCGTATTGTTAGAATCTTCAATAGAAGATAAGCATGCTCGTGATGTACTTGCAATTGAGTTATCTGTGCAAGCCGGTTTATGCATAAGCTGATTTGATAGCGACGTAGCGGCGGTCACTTCAGACGAACATGCTTGTGACGAATTTGCAAATAGGTAATCGGTAGGTGCTGATTTGTGTACACTATATACAGGATGCTTTGGCGTTTCCTGAATGGCGGCAGTCATTTTAGATGCATTGTTTGTATCTGGTAATGGCAATAGCTTTGACGGGCGGTCATCAGACTTTTGCGTATTTATTTTTTTAATAATTGCTTTAAATTTCTGTAGTCTTGGATTTTGTTGAGACATTTTATACTGTAACAAAATATAGTTTTACTGGTAAATATAATTATAGTGTACAAAAAAAAGTATAAACTACCCAAAACATAGGACATAATAAATGTTTGTTGCCAATTTATAGACCCCAGGAAGCGGTCAAAGGTTTACTAGCTTTAAAATAGTAGGATTCTATTAAACTTAAATGAGAAACTCCACAAAACATTTAAAGGCGAAATGTCTCATTATTCGTAATCATACTAATCATGCATGGCCGTTTGTTAAAAATCCGCAAATTCTTAAAAAACACCGGGGGGAAAATGACATTAAACGTAATGTGTCAAGTTGGTTATAAATCTTCAATTGTATATGAATTTATTTAACCACACATAGTGACATTAAACAACAAATGACATTAATAATCAACCAGTTATAAGCAGCTTGTAGCAGTAATAATGGCTTTACACACAAAACAACATTTTTCACTTAACCAAAGCGAGAGTATATTATGGTAAATTGAAATAGCAATACTGACACTATCCACAAAATGACAATTGACCTGCCAAAAGTATTAAAACCACAATGTCATTTAATGTAAAAATACAGTATACCTTTATTATTACCCTGCATCAAGACTCTAAATTGAAAATAATACCGTCATTACACACATAATGTCACTTATCCTAATTCAAAACGTTAAAAATTGCTAATGAATAAGTGTCACTAAAGCGAAAAGTACACTATTGCTTTAGATTGAGTCTTGATACTAATACTGCATTATAAGTTCACACTGACATATTACGGATAGATACAATATTGCCTCAAAAAAATGTCGCACTTACCATTTGGTTTCATGGAACACCGTCACTAAACAAAAAATGTCAGCCTTCTTCACAGATTCTACGATATTCCGATGGGCATCCCAGTTACTAATGGGAACATGACATTGTTCCAGTAAGGCACGAGCCTATCCCCACTTTTCGCCATAACGACACTAGCTCCCTCTTTCGCTCTAAATAGAGCTAGAGCGATAGGTGTCTTTGCAATGCATTCGTTACGATCTCGCGAGTTAGATGGCGTTGAGAACTAAAAATCGTCATTTTTTGGATAGTGACGTTATGATTTTCAAGGAGCGATATATTGACTATCCCATGCACCTACATCTTAGAAAGGTCATTGGGCGTTTTTGACCCGCTTTCCGAAATTTCGCGTACAGTAACCAAATTAGATTTAAAATAGAGTATTTAATCTCACTTTTCTAAATATGTATTTTTTTTATGTATCAACCGGCAGAAAAAAAGTTAATCAACAGTATGTGTACGATGTAGTGATAGTTCTTACTTAATTCATTGCAAAAATTATATAATAATAAAAAACAATTTTTATTTTTTTCTCAATTTTCCCATGGTTTACAAGAATGCGACTCATACTACTGAGTAGCAGATCCATTTACCTACATACCTAGCCCTATTTCGTTTGTGTATGCCGTGGGTCATATGTCCGAACAAAATGCCCAATGACCTTTGTAAATTTGTCAGAAAATTCCCCGAATTCTACACCAGACGAGAGGAGGTACGTAAAACACTGCGCTACAAAGACAAACTAATGTTACCAAGCTCACGACTCAAGCTACACTCATCTGGTCCTTTAGTAACACAGACCACCTCCACTAGACGGAGCATGCCATACGACACGAGCTCACCACGCATATGTGCGATTAAATATCGGTAGATATTACTAGTACAACGCGTGTTTCACATCTTTTTTTATCATTTTATGTTTTGAGATTGTCGTCGGATTGAACAGAAATATTTCTTTCACGTTTGGTGCACACACAAGTCAGAAACATGGTCGCAACTGAAAGAGCGGCTGGTCGCGTAATGTCGTAATGATCATATCTGATGTGAGCGCGCGCCGCCCAACATGCTCCGTCTAGTGGAGGTAGTCTGTGAGTTTAACACAGGCTAATTTTCCGCAAATAACTTCAAGTTCCTTAAAAATAAAACTTGCAATACACATTGTTGTACTAAAAACCAAATGTTGCTGTGCCCTTACAGGGTTAACGTTGAAGCTGTAAATAGTTTTAAGACCTCATAATGTACAACATGAAATGCAATAAAGAACCTGAATCTGTGCTATGGAAATCCTATGCACTTGAGACATTATTGCATAACAGGGTCCAACTAAAAACCACTGGGCATTAGGGTATCAACCACTAGGATGTTTACCGTATATAGTTTCACACTCACTTTAAAAAGTAATTCAGTCGTTGTGGCAAAAAATATGATGATAAATATTTACTCACTCCAATTTTCCCCTAGTGCCCATCATCATCATCATCATCATCATCATCATCAGCCTGTATCAGTCCACTGCTGGACATAGGCCTCTCCCATGGCATCTCCCATCCCCTAGTGCCCCTAGGGGCACAACCATAGTTTTCCCATAGTGGCCAAATTTTGACCAAACGGGACACAAACCACCCAAAAAAAAACACTCCAATTTTACGCAATTAAAAAGCACGTAACCATTTAATTTTAATCACTAATTATGTGAAAGGAGCTCAAAATAGGGAATGCAATACCCGGTCAAATATGAAACCCGGGTTTTACCCGACTCTAAATAAAATCAATTACCCGGGTTTTCGGGTTTCGGGTACCTGGGTTGCCTTACCTACAATGAACTTGCCGGTATTGCCGGCCGTGTAAAGTAAGATAAACAAGCATGTGATGTTTTTTCGCGTTTTCTTTAAGGCAGCCGACGTTAGATTTTATCTATTAGGGTCATTATTCGAGCGTTTGTTCCGCGTCACTTTCGTGGACACCTTTTCACCGAAATTCGTGTAGCTTTTGATGTGATATCTGACTATTTGTCAGAAGTCCGGGGTCTCTACCAAATAGTTCAAAATGCCACAAAAATCTGCAGGGATTTCGTCAAAAACGTGTTCACAAAAGTGAGGCAGTTGAAACGCTCGATTAATGACCCATTACCTTTAAAATAAAACGATTCATGCATAATTTTTATTAAATACTAGGTTTTCTTAACCCGGGTTCTGAGTCAAAATACCCGGGCTTTACCCGACCCTAAATAAATTCGGTTACCCGGGTACCCGGGTTGCATTCCCTAGCTCAAAACCGTTACCACATTTTTTTTTAAATTTTCGTTGTACAGTGCGACTTCCATACGTCGAACCTCGATAAGTCGAAATCCTCTATAACACGAAATAAAATCCCGTTCCCTTCCCTTCAAGCCCCGAAACCTCCATAACTCGAAATATTAAACCTCCATAAGTTGAAGTTACCAATGAATCCCTACAAGACGTTTCAGTACATTTTTTACCTCTATAACACGAAGTAGTTGAACCTCCTCGTCTCATATCTCGAAGAAACAGTTCCTTTGTTTTATCACCTCTGTATCTCGAAGTTTGTACCTCTATAACTCGAAGAAAAATTAAGGCAGGTAGGTCATACCTATTTAGTCTATAGGAAATGTTACCTCTATGCCTCGAATTTTTATTTATTTTACCTCTGTAACTCGAAGTCAAAAGTACAAAAGCCTTAACCTTTATAAGTCGAACATGGACTTATGAAAACCTCTGTAAGTCGAAGACCTCTGTAAGTCGAAACCTCGTTAACACAAATTGTTTAGCATTTCCCTTGAGTTTAGTCTTATCGAGGTTCCACTGTTTTTGTTTAATTCTTAAATTATACAAAAAAAGGTTAATAGAAGAATGATTCATGATTGTAATGGAACTTTTGGAATGACGTCACTTAACCACAATTATATATTTGGTTTTACCATCCCTCCATTATACGAGTATATAAACACAGAATATTTAACATTTAACATTAGTTGTGGTAGGATCTGGGTCTACACTGGTTGTAAAATAAGGTTGGCACAGTTTGATTTTACATATTTTTTTCTAGTCAATTGACTTCTCTATTACATTATTTATTTACTTTACTCGCTTCTATACTACGCTTTTTTTTTTCAATGTAGAAATTATGTGAACAAAGTTGACATCTGTCAACTTGAGGTTTTTTATCAGTTTCATTGTGTGACAATTGTGTAATTAATTTCATTTGATAGTGAACACTTGATTTTTATGTAGGTAAATAATTTACACAATTAACAAATAAAAAAAATCTTTTATTTTACATACACTATTCTATAAGCAAAAATCAAATTCATTTTTTTGCCTATTATTATAATCATTGGTATAAAATTTCGCACAATAAAATACCCAAAGAGGCAGAGGTGGAGCAATGGTCAAGTTTTTAGACGTTGTTGCCGTTATGATCAGTTTTTCAACACACTTGCGAGTAACAAATACTTAGTATTTATCATGTAGAACTTCTATTTTTGTATTTATTTTATGATTTATCAAAGTTGAAAGTAGTGTAATAAGCTGCGTTTCACACGTAAGAACAATATAATAAAGCAAGTGTGTTGAAAATATTATAAAGTATGCATTATATTATTATGCCTTATAAGTTTAGGCTTATAAAGTAAATTAATATCGGACAAAGAAAAAGACATAATAAATATCATGTACTTTTTAATTGCTCATTAGTAAATAAAAATGTTGACAACCACTGCTTCTTTTGTTTACATAATTTCTACATTACAAAAAAAACGGAGTGACTGACTTTTGGACTTGGGGCTCTTTGATAAGCTTTTGAAAGTTATTATACCAATCAGAATCATGAACGTATATTTGTTTTCAGGTATCACCGTACTTCGTCCCATTCGTTTTTCGTTCAATTAGTATTACGTCTCATTCCATATTCGTCACACATTCTTTATTGAGACTATTATTTATACATAAAGAACGAATATAGAATGAGACGAAATACGAATTGAACGAAAAACGAATGGGACGAATTACGGTGATACATCAATTGTATTGTATCTAATCTCTGAGATTGGACTAAACATTATATGGCATCGATTTTTACCAGTAAGGTTTGTCTTTCGTTGTTTGGAAAAGTAATAGAAAGTGGCATAAAGTATCATTCTATTATTTGTATAATTGTAATGTATTGTTGTATGAGTATGTCTCCAGCAGCGTTCTCACTGTGAGCATTCGCGTGTAATGAGCATTTGGCGTCGAATATTCGAGTGGTGTGAACGTTGAGCCGAGCCTTTGGTTGGTTAGTGCGATTGCTCGTTTACAAATGCTCGCGAAAGAATGCTCACAGTTGGGACGCTCTCTCTGCGAAGGATAAATATAACAATCACTAAATCAAAATTAATGGCACTCAGCAAACATTTTATTGAATTGACTTCGAAGAAATCAATTCAATACGTAGCTGTAAACCATGCCACTGTCTCAAACAGTGGCATGGTTTACAGCTACGTACTTTTATGTATTTTCAGGTCAGTGATGTTCCTGAAAAGTGCTATCCTTGTGTGCGTGGCACTAAGCCAGGTAACTAGGGAAGCTTTTAGCCGGTCTGTGGAATATGCAGAACAGAATCATGACATAGTAATTCCTGTAGCATCTAACGAAGAAACGGAAGTGGCTAAGGACGAAACTGTTACTCAAGAATATAACGATGAAGAAAACGAAATTTCTTGGCAAGGACATCAGGAGAACACGGAGCAATCTAATGAATCATCCATCCAAAAGGACGATCGGGAATCTGATGAAAAGACGCAACCTGACATTTCAAATGAAACATCCGACGAGGACAATAAATCATACGACGAGGATGATGAAGTGAATACGAAAGAGTTTAAGAGCCAGGAAGATACCATGTATTCATTAAACTCCGTCGAACGTCTGTGGGATAAATGGATTGAGGATCAAAAGAACAAAGAGCGGTTTCCTGCGTTACAAGATCAAGTAAGCGAAGCAAACTCTCATGAGTCTCTTAACCAGGAGTACGAAGGAGTTTCAGCGATGAAAGATTCTAATGAGTCTAATAAGCCGGATAGTGAAGAATCCGATTACTTCGAGAACAAAGAGCTAGAGAAGAGATCTTTTGAACCATCCAATCAAGAAAATTATTGCGATTCTGAAGAATTACGCAGAAAAATACACGAAGCTGCTATTCAGGTTATGAAAGAACTTAAATGGTTGGAAGAACCTGATGAAAGCAGGGAACCTGACATTTTAAGTGAAACATCCGACGAAGACAATGAAGTACATGCTGAGGATTCTAAGAGCCAAGAGGACATCGTAACGTCGCCAGATTCCTACGAACGTTGGTCGCAGAAATGGGATTTTCAAGAGGCCGACGATGAAGTAAATTCTAACAAAAAGAGGGAAGTAGAAAACTATAATGAATCATATGACGAGAGTGATGAAGTGAACAAGGAAGAGTCTAAGAGCCAGGAAGATACCACGTATTCACTAGACTCCGTCGAACGTTTGTGGAACAAATGGATTGAGGATCAAAAGAACAAAGAGCGGTTTCCTGCATCACACGATCTAGAAAGCGACGCGTATTCTCATTGGTCTCTCAGCCAAGAATACGAAGGAGTTCCAGCAATTTCTAATGAGTTTAATAAGCTGGATAGCAAAAAATCCGATTACCTCCAGAACAAAGAGCAATCTTATGAATCATCCGACCAAGAAAACCATTTGGATTCTGAAGAATTTCACCGAAAAATACACGAAGCTGCTATTCAGGCGATGACAGAACCTAATTGGTTGAACGAAGAATCTGATGTAAACAGGGAACCTGACAGTTTAAGTGAAACATCCAACGAGAACAATAAAGAAAGTACTGAAGATTCCAAAAGCGAAGATAACATCGAAGAGCCGTCAGATTCTCACGAACGTTCGTGGGAATAATAGGATATTCAAGAGTCTAATGCTAAAGTGAAAACCCAAAAGTCCAAGGCCCCTTTAGTTCTAATAATAACAGAAGATTCGTGGAAAGAATTCATTAAAAAGCAATCTGACGACCAATATGACGAGCATTCTTTTGAATACGAAAATTCTACTGAAGACACTAATTTTAGCATGGCAGGCGAGAAATTTCATGAGTCAGATGAACAGGAAGTTAGAATGTTTTTGGTTGAATCCAACGAGCAGGATAAGATAAAAGCCACGAGGATACACTGCCTTCACAAGTGGTAATAAATAAGCGGTATTATTGATTCTGCTAAGTTGAGGAAGTGGTACTTATTACTTATTACCTTATTATATTACCTACGCCAATCTTCATAACGTTCAATAGTGATAAATGCCTGTAACTTAAAGTTTTTACTTCAACAAATGTTGTTTACCTAGTAGTTTTAAATTGTTTTATATTATAAAAATCGCTTGAAAAACTATGTTTATTCAGAATATATATGTAAGAAAAATTGTGTAACCTGAAAAATAAATTAAAAATTGCTTCATTTTGAATTAACTGTTTTCATAATTTGTAATGGGTTCGACAGATAACGAATGGCTTCGTGCACAGATCGTGATAATGAATTTAATAGAACCATACTATGAGATAGACTTAATGATATCATACTATGAGAAAGAGTTCAGTTGATAAAAAAACAGAAAATGTATCTATGTAGCTTACTACTTACGAGAAAGCCTGCCGTTTTCTCTTGAGCTAACCCTATTTGGAGTTTTGTCCTTACAATACGAAAAGAATAACGCAAGTAAAGTCGAGAGTCTGTCCAAGTAATTGATAATGTCCCAGTAGTGAATCCCATCTTGAATGTTAAGTCATTAATAATGGAGCTGACAGCTGGGTGTCTACTTTGCGCGGTTGTACTTCCTTTAAAAGTTCATATTGACGAAGAATTTTGTTTCACAGAAAATGTTGTGTTGTGGAAATGTTGAGTTCTGAAGCAAACAAACTTGCAAAAAATATCCAAATGAACAAACTTGAAAAATATAATATGTTTGTGCCTATTCTGTGAAATGGAAACAATCTTAGGATAATACATCGGACAAACAACTTTCAGTAAATAATAATTGTATCAGTTCATCAAATGTTACAATTATTATTTAATGTCTTTTAAACAATTCTTCGACGTAATGAAACTTCTTTGACAGTTTTTCTTGAGAACATTTTTCATTGCAATGAATGTTTTTTGAAAACAAATAAATTGAAATCAATCAAATATTCTTTGAATCGTTTTCTGTAAAAATTCGAATTACGAAACGTTATAATTAATTGTTTAATGATAGGTACAATATATAAATAATTTAACACGTTATAAAACTATTCTATACAATTAAATATTTAAAGCTAAAAGTGAACGCCTTCTAAAAGGTCCGCCTGCGGCATCCACGTCATGACGCTGGCAGCGTCTCCACGTTGGAACGCAATAGCGATCCGCTGGGACAGGTAGGCGCCAGCCCTGGGGTCTCCCGAGGCGCGAACCAGCCGGGATGACAGGGTCCTCATGAATGATTCCGTATCGGCTGACCTAGGCCCCCGAGTTTCCACCGCATTCATTGTTCAAATACCACTACCTACTTACACTTCTATCTCGAATGTTTCGTGTGAAAACCTAACCGAAAACATGGCATGCGACTCCTAAACCGAAATACCGGATTAGCGAAGTGGCAAGTTTTCACAGCGAATTGTGAAATATGCCGACAGATTCATAACTCCGTCAGAGGGATTTCAGGGGGGATTTCCAATTTTCACTGCAGCCCCATTTCATTTATAACTGGATAACTTCAGGTGAAACAGGAAATTCGAAAATTCGATTTAGATTTGGACATGTTAATAATGAGATAAAGAATATACACTCGCGGTCAAAGAATTCGGGTCACCGTAATTTAAATAATAGAAATAGGTGTTTTTCAATATTCGTCATTGGTTTCATTTACATAATATACTAATTCTTCAATAACTGGCTGTATTAGCAATATCAATTGGCCTTTTATGTTTTAAGATAGGTGTTGTCGGGGGACCTATTACACGCAGTACTGAAACAGAAGGTCCCTCGACAGCAACATACTCGTATTATTATCTTAAAACATAAAAGGCCAATAGATACATATTATTTTTTAACTTTTTAGAGTTTCTTTCATTTCCATGGCATGGCATGGCATGGGTTACCCATGGCAAAGCGCAACGGGAACACCTCAGGAGGTAGCTCGTTCCACAGCCGTTTCGTTGCGGCAAAAATGTTACCTAGCTACTATTTGAGAATAGTGATATTGTTGGCAAAATGTCTTCAGAATTTTTGGGTATACCGATCCTTTACTTGTGCCCTTAGTTAAGCCATCTAACTCAGCTCGGCCGACAGCGAAGGTGCAAAGTCAACACAGCCTAATTAGCGCTTGTCTCCTCGAAAGGGCTGCCCCACCCTTCTACCAAATAGACATAACCGCCAACTATTTCCCACCGACTTTTGCCCTTTCCTAAAAACCCTGTGTAGTTAGGGGGCCGTGAAATTTAATCGCACTTGGTTGTTCTGCATAAGTTTTAATGTGTGTTTTGTCTTAGGAGTTAGTCTGTTGGCGAACAAATATTTGATTTCTTTGGCTTACAAAAGGGCTGAGGGAAAATCCTAATTGAAATTGCGAAAGTTTCGGTACAAACTGGTTGCTGCAAGCTAAATGTAAAAAGAAGTATAATATTTGAATGTTTCTAGTTCCGTTTATAGATCGGAAATATCATTTTTATATTGTTTTTTTACGAAAAATGTTAGTACAAAAATTATGTCAGTAGGCTTATGATGCTACGCTTTGTCGCGCGATAAATAAATGATAAAACATCCGTCACTCTCATACACTATTTGTCAGAACGTGACGGTGACAATGCGTAGCATCACAAGCCTAGAGGTGATTTTGACCCAAATTCATTTGCAAAATAACTTTCTAGTTAAATAGTTTTTAGTAGAATTTATGAAAATGATTTATTTGCTAAATCTTCCAAAGAGCGTTTCTGAAAATGAAGTAGGTATACTAAAATTTCAATTTAAAACCATGGTCATCCTTTAGTAATGCAATAAATTCACAACACAAATGATACATGAAACTGCTAGCATTGAATTTTCTCTGCTATCGAGAATTTAGTCCAAGCAGCTATTTTGAAACTAAATAGCAAATAAGCCGAGCTAAACAAACGTCTGTCTAGAGTTAACAACGAAGTCTGACCAGAACAATCCCATTGCAACGTTGCAGTTTGCTACCTAAACCACGGGGCATATATCAAAAGTAGGGATGTAACGATACCGATACCGAAACCGATATATCGGTATCGCCGATTATGTACAACCGATATTTGAAGAGCGCGAAAAGAATTTATTTGCTAAAAAATAATCTGCAAAAAGTAATTTCAATTACTGACTTAATTTAAATATTGGTCTATTACCTTGTGCAATAATAATAACTATGTTATTTATATATTTGGTTCATAATTTAAAAAAAAATTGTGTTGACAATTTATTTATCTTTACTTCACACCTTCAAGGTTCAGTCTCTGTTAAATATAGCCAAGTTTTAAGTATAATAAGGACAAGCAAATAATAAATCTGAAGTTATATTAATCTGAAGGTATCGCCGATAATTTACTACAAATATCGGTATCGGTATCGTATCGGCAAAATTGTGTATCGTTACATCCCTAATCAAAAGCACATGACAACCACAACTACAGAAAACGGTTTAAACGAATCAATCAATCAATCAAAATGTTTATTGCATAGTCATGAGTTGTACAAAAATATCTTAAAAGTAGCATTATAGTCCGTCATGTCCTGCCTCCGAGAGACGTACAATATTTTGTCTTAATTCTAAATACAAAGTTAATAATCAAAATGGCAAAGTTAATATTAGATACAAGGTTATGTCCAGTTCAATTGTATGTCACTATTTTAGATTGAATTTAATAATTTTTATTTTACATTATTATATTAAATTGAACTTAATTATACAGGGTGATTGGAAATTTAATAGCCAATAAATGGTTGATTACGAAAAAACCAAAAAACATTCCAAAACCTTTGAAAATGTTACCAATAAAAGAATTTAAAGTCAAAAGTTTTTGGATTTTGTTCAAAATTCTGTAATTCTTTGAGGCATTACTTAAAAAAAATCATGACACTTCGCGTAAAAATTACTGAAATTAGTTCCTCAGTTCATAAGCTTTCTAAAAAGGTAGAATTGTTGAAATTTTTTGCATAACTTTTTAAAATAACATTAATAATAAGAGAAGTGGTAGGGAATTTCACCTAACGTACCGGACCCTTAATCAGTTTGTTTGTGTCACTTTAGTTTCTCCGTGGGCTTTGTTTGTCTTCGATTTCTTATTTTATCTCATCTTCTTAAGATTGGAATCACTAAAAGTTGCCTTCGGTGATATTTCAATAAGTAATTTATCAATCAGTTCCCGGTTGCGTTAAGTATGCACCTAATTTGTAAGTTACACCAAGGAAACCAGGTGCAAACTTAAGGCAACCGGGAACTTACAGATAAATTACTTATCGAAATATCACGGAAGGTTACTTTTCGTGACTTCTATCCTAAGAAGATGAGATAAAATAAGAAACCGAAGACAAACAAAGCCCACGGAGAAACTAAAGTGACACAAACAAACTGATTAAGGGTCCGGTACGCTAGGTGAAATTCCCTACCACTTCTCTTATTATTAATGTTATTTTAAAAAGTTATGCAAAAAATTTCAATAATTCTACCTTTTTAGAAAGCTTATGAACTGAGGAACTAATTTCAGTAATTTTTACGCGAAGTGTTATGATTTTTTTTTTAAGTAATGCCTCAAAGAATTACAGAATTTTGAACAAAATCCAAAAACTTTTGACTTTAAATTCTTTTATTGGTAACATTTTCAAAGGTTTTGGCATGTTTTTTGGATTTTTCGTAATCAACCATTTATTGGCTATTAGATGATGGCTCTTTTTCATTCCTAATTTTAGTAGTTTTTTCACAATTAGCAGTTTTAGATCGAAAGGCGGGTTTTAAAAAAAATAAGTTAAAAGTCAAATAACTTGATAACCATTGAGTTTTGACCCCTGGTTGATTGGACTTAAATCATTGCAAATAAGCTCTAGAATAACCCCTTTCAAGGAATAGGTCGAATTTCCAATCACCCTGTATTTTTAAATAAATAAATAAATAAATATTAGGGGACAATCTTACACAAATCGAACTAGTCCCATAGTAAGCTCAATAAGGCTTGTGTTATGGATACTAGACGACGATATATTTAATAGATACATACATACAAATACTTAAATACATAGAAAACATCCATGACTCAGGAACAAATATTGTTTTATATCAGTAAATAGTGTTTTGTTTTATATTGTTTACATTCATTTCATTCTTACTAACTATTTGAATTTATCTTTACTACGCATATCACTTACGGTATAGGTAAACAAGTATCGTCAAAAGTTTAAATGGTTGGTTCGATCCCAGGCGCCCCCGGCACCCACCCAGTCCGATCCACTTGGGGTGGTCCGGCTAGCGACCTGGTTCGACCCCAGGGAACACCGCGGCCGACCACATGGTCAGACAATCGCTATGCCCAATAGGGTTGCGAGAGTTAGTCAGTTTAAAAAAAAAGTTTACAAATTTTGGAGTCAAGTTTTTTATTACTGTCTGTACATTTTTGGAAACTGCAATAGCATGTCAAAGCCAATCAAATATTATATTTTGAAGGGTTTTTTTTAGGAAAATATGAGTTTGAGCCGATATAACGAAACACGCGCTTATTATTGTTCATGTTCTCAAACAAAATATAAAAACCAGTAATTACTTAACTAGCAACTTGCTTGAATTTTTTTCTGTAGAAGTGAAAATAAAGACATCTATGATGGAGCCTGCTTACCCAGAAGATACATATCCACTCTTGCCTTAAAACGTGTAAGTAAATAACCATGAACAAACGCAAGCTTAAAAGTTAACATATTTTTATGATCAGCTTTTAAATCTCTTCATTTTGATACCCCACTCGAAGGGGTTGGAAGATTCCGATACAGAATCCACCATATTGTTTTTATGATGACGTCACATAGCCACACTCGGGATAACTCAGGGATTCTAACGATACCCAACACGTAAATCGGATCAGGGGTTTTGAAATTATGATGGAATAAAGAAACCCACATACATAAATACATACATGAACCCTGCAAACATAACCCGCCTTTTTTGGGCAGTCGTGTAAAAAGGTAGTTACTATATATAGATACAAGAAATCAAAGTACATAGAAAAATTAAATGGCACTCACCTGTGTCCAGACCGGGAATCGAACCCGGTACCTCTGGATTTCCGGCCCAGCGACTCAACCACTCGTCAACCGGAGCACCCAGTAAGCGCCCTCAATTTTGCCATCTACTTTGACTTCCGTATCATTATGTTGTGTTGTATGCAACATAAAATGTGGTGTAATTTACCCGCATTAAAAAAACCAATGAAGAGACAAAATGTTTCTTTCATATAAAGTAAAAATATTAGTAAAAATGTTGTACAAACATACCGTTTGTTCGGCAAATAACTAACGGTCCTAGTTATCTAATTGTTTATTTCCTAACTGTCGCGGCTTAACGTAGGCCTTAACGCGATCAAATTATAAGCAACTGTTGCGGATCAGCCGAGTTTAGATCCAATCTCTTTTATTGTAGTTGTCGGCCAAGTTTTAATTAATCGCGCCAAGTTGCGCGCCATCCTACAATTATCCTTATCATTAATAGTATAATGGTGTTTTGTGAGCCGTTTGGAGGTCAAGTTGGGGTTAAGGTTACAAGGTAGAATTCAGGAAGTTTTTAGGGTTGCGTACCAAAATGGTAAAAAAAGGAGCCCTTATGGTGTGACTCTGTCTGTTTGTCTGTCCGTCTGTCTGTCTGTCACAGCAAGATATCTCAAAATCTACTGATGCTATCGACTTGGAATTTTGAAGTGTTAAAAGTTACTAACCCGAGCGTACTAAATATAAAAAAAATCTTATAGGTACCTTTTTTACTTTTTATTTTAAAGGGGACCGAAATGGGATGTCGAAAATCAAAAGTAGCTATTATATCGAGTGGGACATCAAATGAAAGGGCTTAGTGTGTAGATTCCAACACCGTTTTTTTTCTTCTTAGACATGTATTTTTTGATTAACGACAAAAAAAAACGTTAAAAAAAATACCATTCCCCCTATTTATTTATTTTTTTATATTTTATATTTTGACGTTTGGAGGTCCTTTACACCTCCAAAACTTAATATTTTGACAACGGAGACTCTTTACATCTCCATGAATTTTTATTATCAATTTATTTTCTATTATTTTAATTGTCTTGTTTTGATGCCTAGAGACCTTTTACATCTCTGAAAATGTAGTTATAAGTTTATTATAACGTATTAATGAAATCGAATGTAATAATGTCATACCTGTTGTTAAAAAAGAGAAACTGGTGAGTTTCTTCCGGCGCTTCTTCTCACCAGAAGGTCACTACCCGAAGCGCCAAAAGAAAAGAAATGAAATAATACATACATATTTAGACTCAGACTTGTAAAAGAGCCCTTGAGGGCCTACTTGCAAAAATAAACTATTTTATTTTATTTTTTTATTGTCTCCGAAGTTACTGAACAGAACAATCTGTAATAATGACCGAATATTAATATCATCCTATATATTACCGGAAAAATAAAACGGTTTCCCTAACTTGCAGAGTTCGCAAAAATCGTAAGACAAACTTATTTGCTCCTACTGAACTAACCGCGAAACATATCGGTGTATGGGGACAGTTTTTTCAAGAGGACAGTTTGTCGCACCATACAGTTTATCTTGAATTATTCACGTATCTACTGACGAGTTTGTACGGAACCCTCGATGCGCGAATAATAGTACATTACATAACTAGAGTGGTAATACAAAGAAAGGCCGAGTTCGCAGAAGTTTGCGGCCCCAGCTGCAAGCGAGGGACGTAAATATGCGATTGAGGGCTTTCTTTATTACCTCCCGTGTTGTGTACATCATTTTATGTCTACACTTGGCCAGAAAGCGGCTTTTTCCGTACGCGCTGCGTGCGGAAAAAGCCACTTTATGGCCAGGTGTGGCATAAAAGATATTTATTAGATAATTGGCGTATTCCGTTGACCTACAACTATGAAATTTTGCAAGTAATACCGTCTTTTACTATAGCTTGGCAACTTCGTTGGTGACACTCACCTGTGTGCTTTTTATTATGTGCAGCCGTAACTAGTTACACAAGTTACCGCCAACATGAACGGCGACCGACGGAGGCAGCCTCTGGAGGCCCCCGTTCGTGTTGGCGGTAACTTGTGAAAGTAGTTACGGCTGCACATAACAAAAAGCACACATGTGAGTGTCACCAACGAAGTTGCCAATCTATACAAGTATACGGAAAAATCTAAAAACTGTACATTTTTTATTAAATCATATAAAAATAGATTGCGCTGTTTGGCATGCAAGTAGACCAAGTCCTGGATTGAAACATAGCATACTTTATATCCCGGAAAAGATTTCCCTTGGGATGATAACGGGAATAACGCAGGCGAAGCCACGGGCAAAAAAATACATAATACAAAATTCTTTATTTCATGGTGTGGTTACGGATAAATGCTAGTTTTTAATAAGCCCCAGTAATTATTACTCAGCAAAATTAGACAAGATTAAAACTAAATCGTTTTACTTAGAAGAGGATTAATTAATAATTCTCTCACAGTTAATCGCAGCACGATCAAAGCACTAAAACGTTATTATTTTCAGTCTTTTAGGTCTTAGGATTTAATTAAAGTATTATTGAGATACCGCGAGCTTCCAAATAGAAATTTCAATATCATCTAAGCTTGTTATAAAAAGACGAAAGACATTGTAAACACATAATACTTGGGTTTACTTTTTTAACCCCCAGGGGTAAAAGAGGGGTGTTATAAGTTTAATAGTACATTACTGCCAAGGACCATTAAAACAAGAGGACTGTCATTTGATTCTCCTTACTTTGGATTGTAACCCAACCGCTAGGGGATTTCCGGGCAAAAACTAGATGGCGCTACAAAACTAAACATTTAACGATGTTATAATTGAACAAAGAAACATAGTACAGTAACAATTAATTCGTAAACAGCTAATAATAAATAAATTTTAACATTTAAATACTGTGGTCCCGCTTGCAAAGTTGAATAATAATGTAATTGTAAATAATATAATTCTTATACCAAGATTATACATAGATGGCGTTGTAAATTCGGGGAACAGCTTTTTGTATGGAGAATGACAGTCCTCTTGTTTTAATGGTCCTTGATTACTGCAGAGGCTGGTAAGGGGTCTTCGGCCGAGTACATACAGATAGTTACGAGGCTGGCAATCCCTTACTTCCCGGCCTCTTTAGTAATACAGGGTGACTTCTTTTTCGTGAAAAAGAATAATTAAACCTCAATCTATCCATGATTTTGAACAACTTTTAGTATGGGCTCCACTTTGTAAATGCAAAAAAAAATATAACTGTTTCATAGAAAAGGTCATCAATAGGTAGACCAAAATGTATGAGAGAGTTGTATTTTTTTTGCAATTTACAAAGTTGACCCCATAGTAAAAGTTGTTCAAAATCATGGATAGATTGAGGTTTAATTATCCTGTATCATGAAAAAGAAGTCATTCTGTATACTATTAAACTTATAACACCCCATTTTCACAGATAAGATTTTTTTGTATTAAAATTATTTATGTGTAGGCATTTCGTAGTTGGCCGTTTTTGAACGCATTCTCGGTTCAACCACCCTTATTTTTTTAATTTAATTCAATTCAATTCAATTTATTCGAACCACCTAGACACAGGCTAAGGAAATCAGCCCATTGTCTGCACGTCTTGGGTCCTCAAATTTATAACAAAATCCCAAATTCCATCAAAGACTGCAAGACGTACCTCGGGTTTAGTCTAAAACTAAAATTGCTTCTTGTACAAAAGGCCTATTATTCCGTTTTTGAATTCCTAAATGATTGACATTGTATTTCTATTTGTATTCTATAATTTATTTTCTATTTGTATTGTGTAATGTAATGATCGACTAATTTTATTTTATTTTTATTACTTTAAAATGAATTTGTATAAGATGACATTGTATGATTAGTACACAATAAACGAGTATGAGTATGAGTATGAGTATTTATTTCAGATGCATTTCCATAATTTGTTAGTAACAATGATACTTAATAAATATGTTAGTCCACTCGACGGCCCAGCTCTGTGCAAGCTGTCCCAGTAGCAGTGGAAGGGTCCATCTAGGCGCGCCGCCACGGTCTGCAGGAGGCTGTTCGGGCTGCCACGCAGGCGGCTCGCCAGGGATGCTACACGCTTGCGCATTATGGCATGGAAGCCATCCGTATGCTTCTCACAAAACATCCCCGACGCGCTGCAGTGACGTTTGAAGATTGTTCACATCTGTGCATAATCTGCCAGTTTCTGTAAGACTTTTATACTTAAAGAAGACATGGTAAATGTTTTCTTAAAACATTTCAAAATCCGCGATTCGTAATACAAGCTTTTACAGAACGTTACATTTCTGTCAATCAAATTCTCGAGGCGGAATATTTTGTTTCAACGAATCCGTGCCGCTTTATACGAACCGAGGGCGGACAAGCGCGAGTCGTGTTTTGAGAAAGAAGTTCTTGTATATATGAAAGAAACATGATAATTCTTTATGATCGGACTCAGGGTGGTCCGGCTAACAAGATCGCTAGCCGGACCACCCTGAGTCCGACCAAACTCAGGGTGGTCCGGCTAGCGATCTGGTTCGACCCCAGGGAACGCCACGGCCGACCACCCGGTCCGACAATCGCTACGCTACGGGTATGGGTTGCGAGTTTGTCAGTGTCAAAAAAGAAAAAAAAAATCTTTATTCATTTTTTTATGGCCTCGATCCGAAACAGAATACAGAGCAATCCCAACAGCATACTAAGATTATTAGCAAACCGGTCTGATAGTATAGTCTTTTGCAAAGACATTGGATGACGGAACTAATGAACTCTCATTCTCAGAGGGTTTACTGTATAAATTAAATTAAAACTAACCTAGATTAGCCCTAAGTACCCTAAGTAAGTAAGTAGCCCTAAGTAAGTAGTAAGTAGTTACAGTACATTACACAACTAGGGTGGTAAAACAAAGCTTTCTTTATTACATCCCGTGCTGCGTACATAATAGGGAATATGCAAGATTTTTTTAAATCGTATTTCATAACAAAATATGAAAATACCGTAAAAAATATGACATGTAGTCAAAATAAAATTAAAATCGACTGAGAAATACGGAAGATATAAACATTTTAAAGCAGTAATTAGACAGCAATTAGCCAAGAGATACGATATGGACTATGGCGTCATAGTACACGTCCGCCATACAAACTCCATACTATATTCTGTTTTGCTAGAAAGAGATAGAGATAAATCTTTGATGGCTTATATCTTGGTTATTTTTATAGTTATTTGAAAAATATTTTTTCCTACTGTTTTCTATATGAATAAGCTTTTATTAAAGTAAACAAAAAATATCATGCATATTCCCTATTGTATGTCGACACTTGACCAGAAAGCGGCTTTTTCCGTGCGCGTAGCGTGCGTTAAAAGCCACTTTATGGCCAGGTGTGGCATAAAACAACTAACTGCAAATATGCATGCGACTTGAAATACCCTTATGTCAACACAGTCAGCTGAGGACGGTAAAATTTTAAACATTCAATTTTCACTGCATCGAAATGAATAGAAATGAAATAAAAAATTATTTGCTTGAGACAATATTTAACCTTTTTTTGGATTCACTCAAATCTGAACCCTATTCCAATGCCCATAGGTTTCAATAAAGAAATCCCGATATATATTTCTTGCTGACGAAATCCTATTAAGATTATCCTTTCCTTTAATATACCGTGACGGCTGTCAGATGCACCACGAACGTGGAAAAGAAATAAATTAACCGCCTTTTTTCCCCGACTTCCCCATCGGCTGATATTTTTGAACCAACTTCATAAAAAGGAGGGAGTTCTCCAGTCTGATGTATATCTTATAGCTTGGCAACTTCGCTGGTGACACTCCCATGTCTGCTTTTTGTTTCGTTTTAGTATTTTTTTCCCATGTTTCTTTTTTGACAGAGGCAGCCTCCGTCGGTCGCCGTTCGTAGTGGCGGTAACTTGTGTAAGTAGTAAACGGCTGCACATAACAAAAAGCACACATGGGAGTGTCACCAGCGAAGTTATACCACAATTTCAAGTTCGCTAGATTATGGGTCACGTTGATTATTTTTTTTTTTTTTATGACTCTAGTGACCCATAATCTGGCCAACTTTAGAAATTTTATTTATCAAAAACTACACGTATCGCTGGCGGAGTTTTTTATAGTGCTGAGAATGGTATAAGGAAACGATTTCTGAAATAAAAAAGCCATGCAATAAAAATGGCTTTCATAAAGACTGTGGGACCGTCAGTTTTTTCTCAAAACGGAACTGGGAGAACATGATGGTCGCCCCTTAATGTTATCAGAAGGTTTCCCAGCCGTAAACCATGATAACACATTGTTAATAACAGCCGCGGGGCGAAGGAATTTCATAACTCACTTTTATGGACTTTTGCGTATAAAATTTGTACTGAGATTTTATTTGAACAGCCCATAAAAGACTTCGCATTACGCTTATTCAAAGTAGGCGGTTATTCATGTTATAAATGAAAAGTTGACAAAATGATGCGATATTTCTGTTAAACTTCTATCTTCAAAGAAGTAAACAAGGACCAATTATTAAGCGGGGTAAGGTCGACGTTCGAGTGCTGCTGAGGATCTGCAGACTCCTGAATCCGGCAACCAGATGTTTCCATCGGTTTACGCTCCGTTGCTTGTTTGGGGTGCGGTACTGACGGATTCTTCTAGCGATTCGGAAAATGACCTCTAGTGAGCCGATACTTAGCATCCCAAATACAAGCGGACATGACGCTCTTTTATGCCAAGAACCGGCAGGATGTGGAATGAACTCCCACCTGAGGTGTTCCGAGCGCGTTTTGACAAGGGGTACTTCAAGAAACAAGTAAACAGGGCGCTAAAAGATCGGCAACGTATAGGTAGCACCTCTGGTGTTGCAGATATCCATGGGCGACGTTGACTGCTTTTCATCAGGCAGCAGAGCTCGTCTGCTCGTTTGCCACTTATAACATAAAAAAAAAACAAAACACCGCAAGAAACTCATCAGTATTAGACTTTTTACAATCATCTACGAATTTAATTTTATTTAAAACTAGCTGTCCCGGCGAACTTTATTCCGACTCAGATTTTTTTTAGATGTTTTAATAGTTATTCTGTTATTCAGGGCTGAGGCAAACCCAAAAAAGCTAAATAAAAATTGGTCCAAATGTTCTCGAGTTATAATAATAAATAATAATAATAAATATTAGGGGACAATCTTACACAAATCGAACTAGCCCAATAGTAAGCTCAATAAGGCTTGTGTTATGGATACTAGACGACGATATATTTAATAGATACAAATACTTAAATTGTGTAACTAACCCGACTTTGTTTTATGTCTAGACTAGATGTCGCGGCGAACTTCGTTTTGCCTCAGAATTTCTAATGTTTTAGTAGTTATTCTGTTATTCGGGGCAGAGACAAACCCAAAAAATCAAAGATCATAAAAATCGGCCCACCCGTTCTTGAGTTATTATAAATGGTTTAAATAAAACGACTTTGATTTATGTATATAGAAGATATGGAAAAGAGTTGAAATAGCTACGCGGCACAAGATGATAAAGTTAAACCACTTTTATATGGCATCACTAAACCAACGCAACTCGATCCTCGGCAAGCAATTCCCTGCCCAGTAATTCATAATAATCCCAACAAAACGAGAACCTGAAAGCAAAATTATGTCTCGCAATTTTCTCGGAGTTTTCTCGCGGCGGACGAGAATAAATTTCAAACCGCGCCTTGTCCGAGCAAATAGGAAAAAGACAACTTGCCTGTTTGTTATTCAGAAAACTAGTTCGGTAGTTGATGTCGGGATGCTTTGCATACGGTCAAAGTGAGATTAGGGAAGTATGCCATTGCCTGTTGTTTATTATCTTTATATATACGAGTATAACGGAGCGTGGATAAATCGGTAGTTAAAATCCAACTTAAAAATGGTGATCAATAAAGGAAACATGTTTTAATGTACGACCTTCTACCACCGCACCGCTCGCCATCGGCAGGGTACACATTCACACACGTTGGAACCAAAATGGTCGCGCACCGTGCGGTTCCAAAGAAATTACCTACCGCGCACAATCCGAATGTGGAATGAGCTCCCTGCCGCGGTTTTCCCGGAAGGCTATGGAGTTCTTCAAGAGGGGAGTGAATAGGTTCTTAAAGAGTCGGCAACGCGCACGTATTGCCGCTGGTGTTGCAAGCGACCATAGGCTGCGGTGACTGCTTACTATCAGGCAGGCCGTGCGCTTGTTTGCCACCCTAGTTGTATAAAAAAAACGAGCGGGAAATTCAGTACCCCGAATGGAGTAGTTTTCGAGCACAACAGTGACAGTAGTTGACAGCTAGTGACAGCTAGAAAAAAACTGGTGCGGTTCGGTGGTAATGTTTGGATGAAAGCTGTGGTGTTCGCGAACTAAACCCTTGGCTCTTAACCTTGTTTTAAATCACAGTAATTTAGTGGCAAGTATTCACATGAACCTAAGTGATTAGTTGAAGAGATGAGGTGTGCTTATTTCCGAGAATTCGCGCCCAAACTGTGACAATCGTCAAGATCGGCTGGCCAGACTTCTGTTTCACTCCGTCATTTATGTCGTATCCTGATAAAATAACAACGTTACATTAGCTAAAAATACCTAATTATTGGCATGGATAAAGTCGCGGAGAGGGCGCTAGTTATTACTTACCATCTAGTACTAGATCCTTTTTGAGGTTGGTTATTAAATGCAGACAGTTGTAGATTAAAGGGTCATTCTCAAAAAATGATGTCCGTAGTTAGGGCTTTATAAAACAACCTCTTAATATTGTTCCTTTGTGTAACGAAACTTACCATACAATTTATATGGTTAACTGAAACTGGAATGACCCTAAAAAGATGAAATATGAAGTAGAATAGACTGTCAGTCTTCTTTGGAAACTTAAGGAATTGTGCTGGTCTCTGTAAATTTATCGTGTAACGCACAAAGTGTATTATCAACATTATATTTAGATTGTGTAATGGCATACGTCAAAAGAAATACACCAGTAATCAATGGTGCGGATATTGGATTATACCACAACAACTCGCATTCGTTATCCGGTCCATATCAATCCTACCTAGAGTTAGGAATGCGGGTTGATTCGAGTAGCGAATGAACTCTAGTCGAATCAACTCGTTTAGAGTCTGGTTCGAGTTATTCGAATCAGAAAACTGCTCGCCTATCGCTAAAGTTAGTACACGTTCAAACAGCACGTAGTTCTCCGCCCACTACACCATATCATACAATGACCGTACTATGCATGTACGTGTCAGGCAAAATAAATATTCTTTGTATAAAAAAGTATGAGACTATGCCCACTAGCACTTTCCGTCACCGACCAGCATTTGTCATAGCGTATCTGATACGTCCATAGTACGTTCATGGTATGATACGGTGTAATGGGCAGATACATTAAAGCATTTGTGTTGTGTTACGTTTCTGTCTTCACGGTGGACATTCTAGGTATTACAAATGGGGAAATAACTGAGCTATTTTTCAGTTTTCACGCTCTGTTGTCCAGATCTCGCTCTCGCAATTGCTCATATCATCGAAAATATGGATAAAACGTTTTCTTCGTAAAATGTCGATTAAAAAAAATATTTTTAGTTTTCAGTGCTTTTATTGAATTTTATTGGGTTGGATTTTAATGCTTTGAGTTTTATTTATTTCTCTTTTTTCTGTTTCGTGTAAAGAACATGTCTCAAAACTCGCACACAAACGATTCCATACCAGTGCAAAATAAAAATAAAAATAAAAATTGTTACAGACACCAAATTAATATGTAGGTAGAGTCTGTGCGGAAAGAGAATAGGCGTGGCGAAACACGGAACTAACCTAACCAGTATGGCCAAAGAGCAGGAAATACGGCACATACGGTAGAAAAGCATTACAGCGCCCCCCAAAATTAATCCTTTTCTCTTTCCGCGCAGACTCTACCTGGGTACTACAAAATTTTCAATATACAAGGTGCTCGCGAGGAAACCAGATAATTTGGCCAGCGTTTAAAGTAAGGTGAACACAGATTAGTTTTCGAGTTTTTATTTTTTTTAGATTTGTAACATCTCCAGTGTTAATCAACTTTATAACCCTGTATATTACGAATAAAATTATGCAGTCCTAAAGCAGATGGCCAGACGGACAGACAGCGAAAATAAAAGATCACAATCCTTTGGATAAGAAACCTTAATAGTTATTACCAACCATCGGAAATTCAGACGCTTTTATACCTAAAGTTGGCAAAATTTCCGAAAAATTTAAGCAAATATGGAATGTAGATTCCGGGATTCCGCGATTGTACAAAACGTCACAATAATGTAGTACCTCGCCAATATGTGTAGGTTTTGGCTATTTTAACCCGACTTCAGGAAACGAGTACATGGAAAATAACTTTTTAATAAGTAGGTACAGATGTAGTGCAAAATGATTTTCCATCGGGAAAATTCGGATCTCAATCGGAATACGATTTATTTATTTATCGTATGGCATCATTACAAGTCACTGGATAATCATATTCTAGAACTATAACTAAAATTTTGCCCGTTTCAAGTACGAAACCGCTTCCTCCGAGATATTTGTGATGTGGTCTATGTGACCTTTGAATCTTGTAAGAGGGCACTCCAAGACTATGTGTTCAATGGTCTGAACTGGATGTCCGCAGTTGCAAGCGGGTGACATGCTCCAACCCCATCTGTGCCAATTATAAGCGCAGTTTCCTATACCCGTTCTCAGGCGGTTCAAAGCGGTCCAGACGCGGCGGGGTTTCGTGAAGCCAGCAGGGAGGCTTTGAGGAGAGAATGCGAAGTAGGGGTTTGGAGGGTCTTTGTAAGGTTCCCATTCCTCGATCCAAGCCTCATTTATGTTAAAGTCACCCTGCTGATCAGGAATCGTCATGGCAGGAGGATTCCTAGATTTCAATCTTTTGGGCCCAAAGTTGTCAAGATCTACGTGGATGGGTAGGTTTTGATTGCAGCGAGTTTTAGTGGCTTCTTGGTGCAGGCATCTTTTTCTTCTCAGGTGAGCTGGTGCTATGTTACTGAGTACAGGAAGCCAGTGAGTGGGAGTAGGCTTGAGACATCCGGTTATTAATCGCAGAGTGTGGTTTAGCTGCGAATCGACAGTCGAAACATGGGCGCTGTTAATCCAAACTGGAGCACAATACTCAGCCGTTGAGTGGACTAGGGCCAGGGCCGTAGTTCGGAGGCAAGACGCGGGGGCTCCCCATGTAGTTCCTGTGAGCTTCTGTACCAAGTTGTTTCTGGTCTTTAGTTTCGCTGCCAGTTTGTGTAGGTGATGCTTATAAGTTAAGCTCCTATCCAAGGTGATTCCTAGGTATTTTGGGCATGTGTTGTGAGTTAGGATTGTGCCCTTGAACGAGACGGTCAGAGGTTTTTCTGCTAATTTGTTGTTGAGGTGAAAGCAGCATACTTCCGTCTTATTTGGGTTTGGGCACAAGCGCCAGCGGGTAAAATAGTCATTCAGCAGAGTTAGGTCGTTTTCTAGGATAGGTTCAGTGGCTTCCATGCTTTGGTGTTGAGTGATGAGGGCTAGGTCGTCGGCATAGCCGAACTTGCGCGATGAGGTAGCAGGAAGGTCGTGCACGTAGAGGTTAAATAGTAACGGTGCCAGGACGGAGCCCTGCGGAAGGCCATTGTTTAGAACTCTAACACTACTGAATTCCTCACCAAGGAATACTTGTACGGGCCGGTTAGTAAGGGTGTTCTCAATGAGTTTATAGATCTTCATACATGGGATTGTTTTCAGGAGCTTGAACAGTAAACCTTGGCGCCAAACTGTGTCGTATGCGGCAGTGAGATCAATGAAGGCTGCTGAGGATTTAAGTCCTTTGTTGAATCCATTTTCAATGTGTGTTGTTAATGCTAGGACCTGGTCGCAGCCGGAATACGATGGCACCCGAACTGTCAATCAATGATTGTATTAAATGAGTGACGTTTTCATATCCATTAATATGGAACTTTATTGTTTAGTGTCAAATGTCAAAGTGAAAAATGGTGGCTGTAAGATGGGTACTGAAGCTGATTGAGAGAGCACGATAAATACGAACTTTTCCGATAAACTACGATGGAAAATCATTTTTCTCAAACATGGCATGAAATGTTGACATTACGTGCCTAAAAATAGGCCGCAAAGTACCTCGTTTCTGGTGCGGCTTGACACTTGACACGTAATGGAATTTCATACTTACATTGCCGGCTTATTTTTTTTTAATTTCCATTCCACATTTATTTGGGCCACAGCATCACGGTTTTATTTATTTAAAATTGACATGAACATAACAAATAACACATTATAAACAATTTCCAATTATTATAAATTGCAAACTAAACCACAAGAATACACATTTAAAACATTTCATCTAAATATTCGCGGTAAAAATGTAAACTGAAACAGATTTTGGTTTCCGAACGTGACATTTGCATTGTCTATGGATATGTCAGTGTCACTAACGTCACTTTCTGATAGAAAGCTTCTGATTAAAATAATATTTAAGGTAAGTAAGGATATTAGTAAGTTTATTTATTTCATTGCATATTTGAGAAAAGCACTATACATACCTCGGCGGGAAATGGGATTGCCGGCCTCGTAACTATATCTATAGCTATATGTACTCGTCCGGCAACCCCATATTTCCCGACTTCTGCAGTAATGTAGGTACTATTATGCCACACCTGGCCATAAAGTGACTTTTTCCGCACGCTGCGCGCACGTAAAAAGCCGCTTTCTGGCCAAATGTAAACATAAAATGATGTACACTCGCTTGCAGCTCGGGCCGCAAACATCTGCGCTCTCGGCCTTTCTTTGTATTACCACCCTAGTTGTGTAATGTACTAGTAAATACTGAAGAGGGTTTCAAAATTGAACCAACGCAAGTTTTCTAGAGAGCCTCATATTCATTTGTATGAGAATAGTTCTGTGGGTCTTAGTGAAAAGGGAAAAGGAGCACAAGTCACATTTATACCAGGAACAAAAGGTCACAACTCTATTGTATGACTTAAGCTCTTTTGCTGCAAGGTTATATGCGACTTGTACCCCGACTAACTTGCGACTAGACCCATTCTTGTTCTTGTGAATGTTCTTTGCCGAGTTACCTTGGGAATGCAGTCGTGTGCTCGTCTGCGGTCCCCGAGCGGTTGTCGGGATTCAGTGGTGTGTGTAGGGTAATTCAAAACTTCAGTGTCAATACCGTGCCTAATACACCGTGCCCCCGAGTAACCCGAAAAACTGTAACTATAGATTCTAACAACTATTAGGAGTAAAAAAAGTTATATGATGTATAGTCGAAAAACGGTTACTTTCCGAGATATTCATTATTTTTGAAATGAATACTCCCAAGTGTGTAACAAGCCCTAATAAATGTGACTAAGATACTTTTACATTTTCTGTTAAATCTTTTAACGAAACAGCAATTAACCTTCGCAGTATTTGATGGTAAGTGACTACGAGTCCAAAAAAATTACCTTAATTGTTTCCATTTTAGTTTTTTTTTCCTTTTCCTCAAGCACCTAAGGACATGTTTATAAGGCCCTCCTCAGGCTCAATTTACTGATTTATTTTGTTCCATAAGACTACTAATGTAAAATGACAAAATTCGACCTATGTTGATATAACGTTATTTATTTGTAATACCATCAGGAATACGTGGTTACAAATTTTCGGGTTATTCGGGGGCACGGTGTATAATATGAACCGTGGAATAGTATGCATGTATCAGCAGCATGGCGTCCAAAGAACTCGATTCCTACCGGCTTGCCTAATATCAGGTATTTGATCACCTTATTCTACAGCTCTTAAAGAAAATGTACGCCAAATCTGTATCGGCTTGTCCAAGGATATCTTTTACGCCACGCTACTGGTGTATATGTATGTATGTACGTATTTAAACACTTTGTTACACATACAATAATACAGAAACAGTAGAAATACCAATGGTTATGTACAACGGGGAACTTATCACTGTAAGAGATCTCTTCCGGCTAACCTTTGACCGAATGAGAAAGACTAACTAACATCAAAGACGATAGACAAACCAACACATTCAGTTCATTTACTTAAGCAAAACAAATAGAGCAAGTTTTGAATACACGTAAAACCTACAAATATAGGTAAATAGCTGTAGTAGAATCGGAACGCAACCGTTTGTGTTGCCTTGTCTGTGGCTCGCCCCGGCCTCCCTCTCTTGCCTATTAATATATTTTTTCTACTCCTGTACTTTTATCTGTGTTTTACTTGGTCACGAACACTAATATAAGAACATACATAATATGAGTTCAGAGAAGTCTATACTCTATTCCCCATAACAGCACTAGTGTTCCTTAGTGGACATCTGTAATTGGCTTTGTGTTTTAATAATTGTCTCTGTATATTTCTGAATTGTAATGCTGTTGATGTCCCAAATAAATAAAATAAAAAAAAATAAAAAAATAGTCACTTTACGTTATTGCTAGCAGCTACAGACTTCTAAATCTAGGTTAAACTTAGGTCAAGGATTAAGCACTCAATTCTAACTTTACGATAAAAATGCACAACTACCAACTTAACAAACAATTAAATTCCTACGGCTTTTAAGAAAAACAAAACTTTCCGAACAAAATTCATTGATGCCAACATAAAAAAAAGTATTTTTAATATATTCACTGCGTGTCAATTTAAAATAAAATAAAAAGTTTACCATAGACACATACTGTCAGTTATACGTCATATTTGCCTTGTTTGCAGGTTAAATTAAGTCAAAAAACGCTCATTGCGTCTCTATTTGTGATACTCGCCGCGTTCGCGGCTCGTATCGCAACTCACGCAATTCGCATTTTTTGAACCTCCTTATACAACTGTTGCATAAAATACTATTATAAATAGTGTTTTATATTAAATAAATACACAGCGATTCACTTCAACAAACATCTTTTATTACAAATACTACAATAGCTTTTACCCGCGACTCCGCCCGCATTATTCCTGTTACTGTCCCAAGGGAACTATTTACCTATAAGGTCATCCTATGTTTTAATCCAGGACTTGGTCTACTTGCATGACAAATTTCAGCTCAATCATCCGGTTGCTAGCCCCTTACTTAGTAACAAACATCCAAATAGCAGTATTGTGTTTAGTTTGACCCGTAACTCATTTTTGCTATAAATAATCTAAGATATTGCAAAATATTGATACCATTATTCTAATAAGATATAAACTCGTGTAACCCCCCCCCCCCCCCCCAAACAGTGATTTTGACATTTCGGAGACCACACGCTACACTAGAGCCTCTAGCGGCGAAATTCATTCGCGGTAGCCTTCATTATTTTAGTGACGAGGTTGACGCCAAGTTATGAATAGCCTTGCAAGGATAGTTTGTGGTATCGGTCGATGCTGTTGTTAAGTCCATGTTTGTACACGATTGTGTACTTAATGGATATCGGTATACTTGTGGTATAGCTAGCGTTCTTGCTTCGAGCAAATTCGTAACTGACTTCATAAAAGGAGGGAATTCTCTTGTTGATTTTTTTATGTTACCTCAAAAAAATCTTATTTTAATTGGAAGAATATATCGATGGCGAAAAGCGGAAATGTAGTAACCGCCAAAGGAAATAATGGTGGTTACTACGTTTCCGCTTTTTGCCATCGACATCTTCAAGTCTTTTGACTCTCATCTATGAGAGTAGGGCTGTGCCCAGCAGTGGGACGTATATAGGCTGATAATGTGATGTGATATGACTTTCAGATCGGTCCCATTTACAAGATCTAGTCGTGATAATGGAATATAATGACGAATTCAACCACATTTTTATTTAAAAAAAACCCGACCGCGGTGCACTTTGAAACTGCATAAAATCCGCCATTTTGTTTATTTTAACAAACTTCATAGCCAGTAACACTCGCACCATCAACACGAATGAAATGATCTATCATTTATCAAAATCAGATGTACCGTTGAATATTTACGAGCGGACATAGGAACGGACGTACATACATACATATATATATACATCAGTAGCGTGGCGTCCAAAGAACTCGATTCCTACCGGCTTGCCTAATGTCAGGCATTTGAGCACCTTATTCTACAGCTCTTTAAGAAAATGTACGCCAAATCTCCACCACCAAACCTGCCCAAGGATATCTTTTACGCCACGCCACTGATATACATACATAAATACAGACTGCGGCGAAGCCCAAAGGAGGGTTATGTGTTTGACCTGTATGTATGTTTGTATGTCCGTTCCTGTGTCCGCTCGTAACTACTCAACGGCACATCCGATTTTGATAAATGATACATCATTAGATTCGTCTTGATGGTGCGAGTGTCACTGGGTATGAAGTTCGTTAAAATAAACAAAATGGCGGATTTTATGCAGTTTCAAAGTGCACCGCGGTCGGGTTTTTTTTAGTAAAAATGTGGTTATTAGTTAACGAGGATTCCGTCATATCGAGGTTCGAGTTATCGAGGTTCCACTGTATTAAAATGGCTAAGACAATACGTCCAAGAGATCTAAGCCGGGCAAACAAAACGGGATAAACCCCAGAGGCTTGCAAAACGTTCACCAGTAAACAAGGTAGGATGCGGTGTCAAACGACCCCTTCTGTCAAATGGATGTAGGCTTACCTATTCAGAGCTTCCCCGTAAATCTTGTCCCGAATGTGCGCTACTATAATCTGTACATTTAGCTATTTAAAAAAAGGTAAACAAAAAACCACGTGACTCTGGTCGTTAAAAGTACCCTGGAGGGGTTACATGGGACTCACCCCTCAGGAGGAAGCACACCATAAAAGGTGAAATCTATACTCTGTACTTTTAGGTACTTAAAAAAAGGTAAATAAAAAACCACGTGACACGGGTCGTTCAGCCAGTGGTATTGTGCCACAGATGCAAAACATTACTTTGATTGGCTGAACGACCCGAGTCACGTGGTTTTTTGTTTACCTTTTTTACCCGACTGCGGCGAAGCCCAGAGGAGGGTTATGTGTTTCACCTGTATGTATAGTAATTATCCGTTCAACAGAGCTAATGCTGTTAAAGAATACAATACTATTGAGAGGTAAACCACAAATTAGGATAACAAGAATATAGTGTCAATAAAGTATAACTGCC
Organism: Eudemis profundana; assembly: GCA_947034925.1. NCBI lineage: Eukaryota > Metazoa > Arthropoda > Insecta > Lepidoptera > Tortricidae > Eudemis > Eudemis profundana. The sequence goes on from OX344812.1 coordinate 644,647, forward strand.
TTGAAAGATCATTACATTATAGATTCTATTTACTAGACAGTAAAGTGTAAATGCAGTTATAGATAACTGCGATCTTAATTTGTTTTGCATTTCACATTCGCCCGACGGTCTGCAAGTGCGTATTCCGTAGAGAAAAGACTTAGAGATACTATGAGCTTTCAACGAATTATCGGTTCTATGACCGTAATGATAAGGCGGCAAATGCTTTCAAACAAAAAAATAATAATGCGTTTTGCTTTTACAGATTCAACGGGGAGCCAGGTAGACCGCCCGGGTTTACTCGTGTTACGCATTGTTATTTTTTTTTTGTGGTATTGTATTCCCTCAATGGCATTGTTCGCTCAATGGCATTGTATTCTTTAACAGCATTAGCTCTCTTGAACGGATAATTTCTATATGTATGTCCGTTCCTGTGTCCGCTCGTAACTACTCAACGGAACAGCCGATTTTGATAAATGATACATCATTAGATTCGTCTTGATGGTGCGAGTGTCACTGGGTATGAAGTTCGTTAAAATAAACAAAATGGCGGATTTTATGCAGTTTCAAAGTGCACCGCGGTCGGGTTTTTTTTAGTAAAAATGTGGTTATTTAAGTACCTAAAAGTACGTTAGTAAAAGTAAGTAAGTAGAGTATAGCCATCGTCTTTTCAAAATTTACTGTGACTGCAATAATGAAAATAAAAGTTAAAAAAACACTGAATATTGGCCCTTCGACAGTTCTTTAAAGAGCCGCCGAGAACTGCTATTATTACTAGTCCACATGTCAAATTATATTTGGGTCAAGATTTGCGGCAAAATTGTGAATCAACAGCAGCGTATTTGCATGGGACTAAGCCTATACATTCCATGGAAAAAAGCGGAAATGTAGTAACCGCCAAGGGTTTCCTTTGGCGGTTACTACATTTCCGCTTTTTGTCATCGATATGATGCTTGACACGGGGCGATTTGGCATTTGTTTATTTTAGAACTTGATGGCTTACTTCTTTATATTATTTAACTTTTTTAACTTAGGATATTTAGTGAATTACAAGTAGCCTAGTGATCGAAATGCCACTTAGAGCGAGTTAGAGAAAATCTAACTTTGACGTGAGCTCCTACTTCGCTGATCAATGTTAGATAGTGGCAATTAAGGTAATTTTACCGTTGACTATGTCTTTTTAGGGTTCCGTAGCCAAAATGGCAAAAACGGAACCCTTATTAGGGTTCCGTAGCCAAAATGGCAAAAACGGAACCCTTATAGTTTCGTCATGTCCGTCCGTCTGTCTGTCTGTCTGTCCGTATGTCACAGGCATTTTACTCAGAAACTACATGATGGATATTGATGTAATTTGGAATATAGGTGTCTTTTATGAGCCGCTACTTAGTTTGGTATATAAATAATTAAAATAAATATGTTTAGGGGGGGCACTCGATACATATTAGAGACAGTAAAAAAATGTTTTTTCAGCAAATATCAACGTGTGGTACATAGTTCGACAGCTCTTTAAAAAACACTATAAGTTTCCTAAGTAATGTTTTTGATTCAGTGAATGTATTTGGAAATAATCGCTTCGAAAGTTGTGTAAATCGTGTCCCCCCCCCCCCTCTATTTTCTAAACCGTGCGTCCGAAAAATATGAAAAAAATCACGAAGGTAACGCTTAATTAATACTTTCAACGAAAATTATTTTCATCAAGATCGGATGTACCGTTTTTGAGTTATTGCCGATAAACTGCGCTTCTCAACAAAAGGACGTAATTGCTATGAAGATACGCTCTTTTGCTGTTGTACTTTTTTTACATCGTATTTTTTATTTACCTTATAGTTACGGCTATGGAACCCTACACTGAGCATGGTCCGACATGCTCTTGGCCAGTTATTTGATGTATTAAGTGGTAAACGAGCAGACAAGCTGCCTGGTGGAAATATATGCAATAATAAGTAAAACGCGTAATTATTAAATAAATCATAAATAAGTTTAGTGTAAGATTATCTATTTTTGATAAGTATAGTACATTACATAACTAGGATGGTAATACAAAGAAAGGCCGTGATCGCAGAAGTTTGCGGCCCGAGTTGCAAGCGAGGGACGTAAATATGCGATCGAGGGCTTTCTTTATTACCTCCCGTGTTGTGTACATCATTTTATGTCTACACTTGGCCAGAAAGCGGCTTTTTCCGTACGCGCAGCGTGCGGAAAAAGTTACTTTATGGCCAGGTGTGGCATCAATGTAATTTATGCCACACCTGGCCAAGTATAGTCATGTTACAGTGCACAGTGTAGGTTAAGCAACGAGTGTTATATTTGCCAACAAACTGTTCCGCAGTTTGGCAAAGTCATGAAACATGTAAATATTTACTGTGTATGTGAGAAAAAAAATAAAAAAACACCAGGGGTGCTATGGAGGTATATAGGTAGAAGGTAGTAAACAGGGTTTTCAAAGATCGGTAACGTATAGTTAGACGTTGCGGATGTTTGAGAACCCTGCTTACTCGTTTCTTGAAATACTCCATGTCACAGCGCTCCGGAAACACCCCAGGGGTTTATTCCACGTCCTGCCAGTTTGAGGCAAAAAGAGCATAATGCAATGGCAAATACATTTTATAAATATCCTATTTTCAATAATCAAATTACGAGCAGTATTTTGTATCACGTAATATCAGTCCACCCCGAACCACCAACTCTTTTTGGCGTAACAAACATCGAACAAAAAACAAAATAAACAACAAAACAATCCGTCTTACTCAAACGGCAATAAGCTAAGCGTCGGAGTTACGGGCCCGCGACACGAATAATTTTGACAAACACTCGGCGATGAATCATCGGCAAATGTACAGCCGACTGTACATTTGTCAAGCGTAGGGAGGGAAAGCATTTGCGTGTGTAAATACTGAAATTGGAATAATTCTAATACAGGAGCATTCCATGAAAATATTTCGTAAGGGACACCACCGTTTTAATACTTCCAAAAAATAAATTCAGGAAGCTAATTATCAGCATTGTAATATCATAACTCGGCTTTAAGATTGGTAGTGTTTCTTAGCAGCTAATACGTTTTATTAGGGTAGCTGCCATAGCGTTTCGTAAGGGACAAAAAGTTGATGTTTTCATGGAATGCTGCTACATATGAAACATGCCAACAAAAAGTTGTTTTTTTACCAACCGTATTTCTAAGCGCACCTGACCATGCTCTCATTTTTTGCACGTAACTGCAGTACGACAATAGCGATTCTTCCAAAAGCTAGAACAAATAAAAAATAAAAATAAGTGGTCATATTCTAAGCTTCTTTTAAACACGCATGTCATGCTTGGCAGTCGGGTGTTTTTTTCTTTTTATTTATTTATTAAAACATACAGTTCAACATACATTTAAGAACAGTGTCCCACAAAACCTAGAATAAGGTTAGTCTTGGTGTTTGGTGATACTTCTGCTTGGAAGGCACTCATGTCCAAACCACTTGCTTGCACTTGATAGCTAACATAGCTTTTTTAATCATTAGTAATACTGAGTTGATTTTTAAGGGTTCCGTACCAAAATGTTAAACAAGGAATCCTTATGGTGCGACTCTGTCTGTCTGTCCGTCTGTCACAGCCAGATATCTCAGAAACTACTGCTATCGATTTGAAATTTGGAATAGTATTAAAATTAGCTAACTCGAGCCTATTGGATGTAGAAAAATCTTGTCACTGTTTTACTTTTTTTTTAAAGGGTCCGTAATGGGACTTTGAAAATTGAAAGTAGGGCTATTATATCGAGTGGGGTATTTGAAAGGGCTTAATTTGTAGATTAAAATGCCGTTTTTATTTTTTTCTAAAATAAGTAGTTTTTGATTTATGACGAAAAACGTGAAAAAAATAGCATTCCCCCTATTAGCTTCGAAGTTACTGAACAGAAAAATCTGTAATAATTACAGATTTATACCAATTATAAATGTCATCCTAAATATTACAGGAAAAATATAACGGTTTTCTTAACCGTTTTTTAGAAATTTGGAAAAATCATAACACATACTTATTTGCTCCTTCTAAGCTAACCGCCATACAGTTTTTCTTAAACTATTCACGTATCTACTTACAAGTTTGTACGGAACCCTCGGTGCGCGAGTCCGACTCGCACTTGACCGGTTTTTTTATTATAGCATTAACGTCTGCCAACGAATTTTAAATAGGTACCTATTCAAAGTCACCCAGGATGACGTCACAAATTGAGGAGCCTGGTTGAAAAATTGCATGGCTTGGGCATCGCTTCAGTGGCGCAATTGGTAGCGCGCCTGTGTTGTGTCCCGGAGAGCTGTAGGAGATGCAGGTTCGAATCCTGCCCGATATAAATTTTCAACTTTTCTCTTCTAATAAAATATTTAATATTGGGCTGCATTCCAAGCAACTACAGATACACTGCAGAAGCAAAATCCACATTCTCCACATACCCATATTAATCTTCATCCCCACTGGTCGTTATCTCCGTGATTTACTCGGCCGTCAAGATAAATGAAAAACCTCGGGCCTCGAGCAGATATCGCGTCGAATTTGCCTGCCAGCCTGGAACGAGATTACGCGATGGATGGCAATACTCACAAACAAATACCTAGTTTACTTACATAATAACATTTAGGGTTCAGACAAAGTATAAAGTAGACATGTGTAAGTAATGCGCGTAATATCACAAATGAGATATCACTCGAACGCGTGATGTTGCATTACGCATTACTCCGAGAAATCAAGCATCACTCCAAACATCACTCTAACTAAATAACATTGCCCGAGCGCGAGTGAGAGCGAGGACCGAGTGAAGCGCGCGTAATAGTTGCAAAAGACGCCCTAGACTCCAGAGAACACGCGCTGCGTGATGTAGGTGATAGCTGTGATGTTGGTATCTCACGCGCGCCCGCGCTACTACGTATCGTCATCGACTATGTACGGGTGATTTTTTTTTATTTTTTTTATTTCGGGTGTACGGGTGATGTTTGGAGTGATGTGATATCTCAGGGTGATATTACGTTTTCGGAAAAGTGATGTGATATAGCATTACTTTTTGAGGCACTGTTTCGCGCATGTCTAGTATAAAGACATACAAGTAGTCACTCTTTAGCCGTTTAGGAGAGCGCCATACCCATTCAAGGTCGAGGCATTCTTAAAACTTTGCTTGTAGTGCGTTCGTTTACGGCGCGCACACATACAAGCCGCGTGATGTAGTTTTTGTAGGAAGAAAAGTTACTGCTGTGTTGCTGTGATTCGGGGCATTCTTTACTCACGAGAAAAAATACCTACAATGAATTAAAAAAAAAATATTGCTTTGCTAATCCGCGACATGATAATGTGTTAGACAATTAGTGCTAGACCGTTATATTATAATCATTTGCGTATTTTGTCTGTGTCAAATAAGCCCACTGCTCTCATCTGACTATAGAAGAATTCTCAAAAAACTAGCGTTAGATAGTTTTATGAGAATTCTTCGATAGTCAGATGAGAGCGATGCATGAGATGAGAGATGCATATTGATACACAATACGTAAAATGTATAAACTGACTGATATTTATATAATGTAAAATCATCGATGTTAGGTTGGAACATATACTCCAATCAAAGGGTAAAAAGCGACCGGTTCGTAATCGGCGCACCGCAGCGTGGTCAGTGACTCGTAAAACGATCGCTTGACTCTTTGTGCAGTGGACTCGATATTATCCTTTAATTTTTATAATTTGCTTATCTGATTTCATTATTATTTTGATGAGATTATTTTTACGCTTTCGTGCATAAAGAGTGTAAAGACGATAACACGCTAATATTTCATGTTCCTCGGAAGTACCTACTGAAAATTACTTCTTAGAAATGATGTAGTAGACCTAGTTCGTCGTGACCCATATTATGAAGAAATCCGGTCAAGTGCGAGTGTGATACGCACACGAGGGGTTCCGTACCAGCAACCCCCCCCCCCCCAGCAAGGACCCCCATCAATTTGTAAATAATAAATATATGACAACTATGTGCACTTTTTCGTGCTCAAAATGGCAAAATGCTATTTTTTTCATACAGTCCTAGTACAGCGACGGAACGGATGACGTCATAAGTTCCTACCGTTTTGTATAGAGCGTTTTTAATGCTCAGTGCGATCTGCTCCTTTTGATTACAATTTGTGGCTGTTATACTTATACATATGTATTAGGTATCTTAAAGATATTTGTTCCTCACAAATAGTAGAATCGATTTACGACAGAAAAAAAAAAACGAGTCGACAGGCGAATTATAGACAGATTTTATTATTATGTAAGAGGCTGAGCTAGTCACAGAACCTGCATCTGAAATGAATTTCCAATCTCTAGAAGATCGGGTCACGTACGCGATTCCGCCGAGCGTTCCACTAATGGCACTCTTTTATGCATTCAGTAATACTTTGCTCACATTATTCATAAAAACTGCTTTACCGTTTGGCTTTAAATATTTGCCCCTTATAATAGTACATTACACAACTAGGGTGGTAAAATAAAGAAAGGCCGAGATCGCAGATGTTCGCGGCCCGCATTTATTTGCCATATATAAAAAGGCCGGTCAAGTGCGAGTCTGATTCACATATCAAGGGATCCGTGTGACAAGCAAAAAGGCGCCAAAAATACTTTTCTTGTATGAGGTGAGGACCCATTTATTTTTAACCGACTGCGGCGAAGCCCAAAGGAGGGTTATGTGTTTGACTTGTATGTATGTATGTATGTCCGTTCCTGTGTCCGCTCTTTACTACTCAACGGCACATCCGATTTTGATAAATGATACATCATTAGATTCGTCTTGATGGTGCGAGTGTCACTGGGTATGAAGTTCGTTAAAATAAACAAAATGGCGGATTTTATGCAGTTTCAAAGTGCACCGCGGTCGGGTTTTTTTTAGTAAAAATGTGGTTATTAACTTTATTTTGTTTGTTATTATAGCGGCAATAGAAATACACATTCTGTGAATATTTCAAGTCTCCACCTATTAAGGTTTAAAAGATACAGCAGCCGTGTGACATACGGACAGACGCTGTGTGTAAAAGCTCTTAAGATTGAGTATATACCAGAGCTTGAAAGACCGCCGCAAAATTGATATGTCGGCTGCGGTTCCTTTGGACTGCCTTTCGGACCACTTATCTCAAAGTATAAAGACAACCAAGTAGTACGATTTCGGCCGTTGAGGAGCGCGCGACACGTATTTACACAGAGGCACGACGCGCGTCTGTGTGAGTGAACGCCATACTGTGGCAGTCGCGCGCAGTCGGCAATGCTTGCCTGTGGTGCGTCCGTACACGGCGCGCACACATGCGCGCTCCCGATGTACCTTTTGTTCGAAGAAAAACTACCGTATACAGTGCTTATCTCGATCTTGGGGTATCAGCGTTATTCGTCCCATTAGCTTTTCGTTCAATTCGTATTTCGTCTCATTCTATATTCGTCACACATTCTTTATTCGCCTTGTTCGCTATATGTCTCTATCTTCCTAAGTATAATTCTGTAACTTGTCTCATTCTTAATAAGTCTTAATCGTATTTCGTCACGGTCTTCTTAGAACTCATTCTTCATTATTCCTTTTCGATTTTGGTCTCATTCAATTATTCGCCTAAATTTTTTGTATAAGTTCGATGTTGGTCACATTCGTAAAGAGTCTCATTCGTTTTCAGTCCAATTCTAAGTTCGTTTTATTCGTTTTGCGTCTTGGTCGCTATTTGTAACAATCTTCTCCCGTCAATCTTAAATTATCATTATTAAATAATTTATTATATAGACGATCTGGCAAAAAATATATGAATAAAGCGAGTAAGACGTACATCGTACGGGACGAGTAGCGAACGTGCCCAATAAAGAACGAGACGAGTTACCAATAACGACAAAAAAAGAGAGAGACCAATAACGAATGTGACAAAAGATAAAGTGCGAATGATACTAAAAACGAGAGAAACAAACAAAGACATAGTCCTAGGAAGACCGTGACGAAATACGATTAAGACTTATTAAGAATGAGACAAGTTACAGAATTAGACTTAGGAAGATAGAGACATATAGCGAACAAGACGAATAAAGAATGTGTGACGAATATAGAATGAGACGAAATACGAATTGAACGAAAAGCTAATGGGACGAATAACGCTGATACCGATCTTGGAGGCAGGACTCGGATCCGGTATTTTGCAAAATCCCCGAAAAAGCCCAATATTTTGAATTATTTTAACAAAAGTCAATCAAATGTGGGTTCGTAGTCAAAGCATACCTCGAAAGAAACGGAAAAAAGCGCTTAGACGAGAGAGAGGCCTGCTATCTTCAATAAGATCTAAAACTTTGTATCTACTAAGTTATTCTGAGTGTACCTATTGAGTATCTACCAGAGTCGTGCGAAGGTCTAAGGCTACACATCTAAGCTGTGCTAGAACTGCTGGGTAACGAAGCAGTGCGCGAAGAAAAATATTTTTACTTAAAAAAAACCCGACTGCGGCACTTTAAAAGTACATAAAATCCGCCATTTTGTTTATTTTAACGAACTTCATATCCAGTGACACTAGCGCCATCGAGGCGGATCTAATGATGAATCATTTATCAAAATCGGTTGTGCCGTTGAGTAGTAACGAGCGGACATAGGAACGGACGCACATACAGGTCAAACACATAACCATCCTTTGGGCTTCGCCGCAGTCGGGTAAAAAGTGCACCAATTCCACAGTATAATAGCAGTAATTTTTCTTCCAACAAAAGGTACATCGCGCTCGTATGTGTGCGCGCCGTGTACGAAAGCACTACAAGCAAAGATGTAAGAATGCGTAAGAATACTCCAGTATAAATCGCACTCACACAATGAGGGTATTTAGAAATCAGAAATCCACCAGCTGGCAGCAGCCAGAAAGGTCTATTTGGCAGTTGATGTCAAAATCAAGTGGTGTGATTGGTGGATCTTGACGCCTACTGTCAAAAAGACCTTTCGCCACCCTGCTGCCAGCTGGTGGGTTTATGATTTCTAAACACTCTCGATTTCTAAACGGCCGAAGTTCGACTACTTGTCTTTGCCAAGCCAATGCGCCGAAATGCTTGTCCGTTTTTACACTTTGCCAATTCGTGGCTTTTCAATCTCGCTTTAGTTACCTCACACGGAGTGAGCGAGGCCATCACTCAAGCTCCAATAATGCAGACTTGACGCCGCTAACTCAATTGACGACAAAAGGCGCTCAGAATCGACGCTTATTGCATCAGGCGCTGGAGCGATGTGTCGGGGCTGAGTTAAATTCGATTTGCACTAATTCAGCGGTAACGCGAGAACAAAGGTCACTTTACAGAAAAGGCGCTTGATAAAAGGCGTTTAAAGTTCTTTTAACCTTTATAACTATATTTTCTATAAGGATATTTTTGCTTTTTTCATTTGATGTTTGAGTCTTGAGGTGCCTTTTGGATCGCAATCGGAATTCTCAAATTCGTAAGGCGTATGCAATGCAAGAGCGAGAGATGGGTTTAGAGAAGGAGAACGGAAATTCAAAAGGCTTTGAATCACAATATGTTTAAAAGAAAACATTAGTTAGAAGCTGAAATACAAAGGAAAACCTTAGTACAATTATATTAGTTGTCCTTGATCTGCTTCAAACAAAGCTAAAGTAAAGCTTTCGCGCTGATGGCGGCGACACCCGGCGAAACTCGTCGTTGGCAGTCGATTACGCGCAAATACCGGGTGACAATTTAATTCATTTATCACTTTAGTATGCATGCCCCGAGTTAGCACACGTATGATCATAGTCAGTAAATGATAGCAATCGGCTCTCCATACAAGCAGAAAGACGTAACGCTCTTCCGTGTGACATGATTCACCTCAACATCAATGTGATTACATTTCCGTACGTCGAAACTCGAGTTTTAACCATAACTTCCCTCATTAGTATCTCAAATTACAGCAGTAAACAATTACCGGAATTCATCGTGAATGTTATTATTTAACAAAATTATCCGACAAACTGTCGTAAAACCAATTAAGATTAACGCGATTCTGCTGAACAGATAATTACTGCAGTGAATGGGTGAATGGGACGAGTGAACGAATGTGCGGACATCATTCACTCGCTGAAATCGTGTTGCAATCAGGCCGCTGTTGTTTTTAATGATTGTGCTTTCGAAGGGTTACTTTGACGTATTTTATTAATGATCTCTACGAAACGTAATCATTTTATCGCGTTAATTGTCCTGTGGAAGAGAGGACAACAAAGAGATCTCGCTCCAGGCGCGTGTTGTGCCTGGGGACCGAAGTTCGATGGAAGTTGGTTAGAAGTGGTATATGTATAGTATTAGCGTAATAAACGCTTCTATAGTGTGATGCAAAACGGTATGGAAATTGTGCCGTTTGTATGGACGTTGATGTAAGCGAAGCTGCAGAAGATCTTAGAGCCTCATTTACTCCCCTTGTCTCTTGCGATGGCGTTGTCGGAACTGAATATGAATCCTTTATAACAAAACATCTCTTAAACTATGTAAAAAATGGTACAATCTACATTCACAAATAATTAAGCGGATCAAAGTCAAAATTCAAATATAATTGCATCAGAATTAGGGGACCTATTAGAATTAGGGGAACGAGAAAAAGGATAGAAAGATTTAGATGCGAAGACGGCTGTGGAATACCTATCCTGGAGCACTAGATTTATCTTATTTTTACCATATAATTGTGTCACGTTTATTTGTATTATTTAACGTAATAAAATAATTTATTCACAATATACGATTCATTCAGACGGCCAAAAATAGTTTCTACGCAAATACGAATCATTGAACTGAAAACGCTTCTATAGAGCTGTCACGAGATTATCCCGATATTGCTAGAACAATTGAAATTCTATCGCTGTCGTTACACCGCTGGTGGAACTGTCTCGAACACTTCGCCATGAATATAGTTTAGATAATGCTATTTAACACTAGCCTGCTTATTTACATAATCTAATTCTAGGTCAGCCTTAAAAAATATCTTTCACACATAGATTGGCATTTCGTCATTAATTAAAACAATAATATTGCTTTGCTAAACCGCGATATGATTACGTGTTAGATAATTAGTTCTAGTCCGTTATAATTACTTGCGTATTTCTTCATGCACTTACATGCAAAACCATGATTTACATCAGCGGACGCCGGTCAGTCAACATCTCCAGCATCTCCTGAGGATGCCTCGTAGAGAGCCGAAACACGTGTCGAGTTTTGTATTTTTGGTGGTTGTTTGCTATATTTATTTGCATGTTTTTAGGGTTCCGTAGCCAAAATGGCAAAAACGGAACCCTTATAGTTTCGTCATGTCCGTCCGTCTGTCTGTCTGTCTGTCCGTATGTCACAGGCATTTTACTCAAAAACTACATGATGGATATTGATGAAATTTGGAATATAGGTGTCTTTTATGAGCCGCTACTTAATTTGGTATATAAATAATTAAAATAAATATTTTTAGGGGGGGCACTCCATACATGTTAAAGAAAGTAAAAAAAAATTTTTCAGCAAATATCAACGTGTGGTACATAGTTCGACAGCTCTTAAAAAAACACTATAAGGTTTCTAAGTAATGTTTTTGATTAAGTGAATGTATTTGGAAATAATCGCTCCGAAAGTTGTGTAAATTGTGTCCCCCCGCCCCTATATTTTCTAAACCGTGCGTCCGAAAAATATGAAAAAAATCACGAAGGTAACGCTTAATTAATACTTTCAACGAAAATTATTTTCAACAAGATCGAATGTACCGTTTTTGAGTTATTGCCGATAAACTGCACTTCTCAACAAAAGGACGTAATTGCTATGAAGATACGCTCTTTTGTTGTTGTACTTTTTTTACATCGTATTTTTTACCTTATAGTTACGGCTATGGAACCCTACACTGAGCATGGTCCGACATGCTCTTAGCCAGTTATTTCGTTTTGCAAGCGACAATATCCATAATGTACCTTTACCCGCAGAATGTCACATATTTTTGTCAAAGCTGAACGACAGAGTGAGATAACAAACATAAAAACAACTTCTTTTTGTATACTTGTGTAAAAATAAAAACAGCCATCTTTGCGCGGGTTAAACCGGGTAGGTTCAACTCGCCCCTATTCTACCGCGAATAAATATGACTTGTTTGACTTCCCAACTTGCAGGCCCTTACCAGTTGAGGGTTGTTTGCTCTTCGGATACAGGACTTATCCGAAGCCTCCGGAAACTTTACTGACGATACTTTCTAATTGTAACGAAAGCGGTTTTGTGATTACACTTTTAACAAGCCACAGGGTGAATATTCGATGTTTAGCAGGGTTTTTTTCATCATTATCATCTCTGCAAATTATAAATCATAACACTCCTTTTTGGTTCGCCGTAGTCGGGTAAAAATAGGTAATGGTCAAGATTTGGTGAAACCGAACGGTAGTCCCGAATCTGAGTTTAGTTTGATCAATATGGCGGCTTACTCTTCCATTGTGGTAATAATCGCGGAATAATAATGACATTGAACCGCGCGGTCAAAACGCTCGTAAATTACCCCGTATATCTTAAATTCAGCTCCGCTCCTCTCCGCTCCACTTCACTCCAGTGGACGGGCACTTTCCTAGTTGACTCATAACCTCGCTTACTTCAAATGCCACTTGGACGTAGTTTAGCGGAAAGGATCCATTCCACAAGACAGATTTATATAGAATTGCATACAAAACTGTGTTGTGGATTGGATCCTTTTCGCTAAACTACGTCCACTTAGGGCCGATACAGACGGACTGCAACCCAACTACAACTCCCTACGATTTGTATGGGAACTGCATCACAACTGCACGCTGACGCGCAGTCGACGAGTTGCAGCTGGGTTGCAGTCCGTCTGTAACGGCCCTTATAGACTAACTATTTATATATATCGTCAATAATTAGCCTATTAACTGGTCGACCATAAACCAACCTAATAAACTCGATTAAACCGGATAAGCATCCCCAAATCCGGTTCAAACTAGTTTTAAACTACTCGCACGTTACCTGGCTATAACCAGGCTCGTTGGCTATTAAACGAGTATGATTATATTCGGATAATGGCGGAAAGTTTGAAACGGAGCTTTGGGTAGATTGTGATCTAATCGTGGGTGGAATACCGAAGGTTGAATATTTGCGCATGCCGAATCGATATTAAGCTATTCTGAGCAAAGTGATTGTAGTATGTCCAGTTCTTTCATAGAAATATTTCGAGGTTGAAGGAAAAAGTGTATTAATCCATTTCATTTGATAAAACTACTTAATTGCTTTAGTAAGTAAACAAAAAATCTATTTAAAAGTGATGCAAATAAAATACTCCACCAGAATTTGAATAAACACATTAGACAAAATGTTTTGCTTAAAATGGAGAAAAATAAAAACATTTTATCATTGAAGAAAGCTATTACTAGTATAGTAGTCTAGTCAACGAAGAGATCTATGTTAAAATATGTTCCTTCGTTTGTAAGATTTAGCTGGTTGACAAATGTAGTTTCAAAATCAAAATGATTTATTTCCTCAAGGGCCATTACATGTCTGATTCAATGTTTGTCTTTTGGTGCTTGGTGTGCACCTTCTGGTGAGAAGAAGCGCCGGAAGAAACTCACCAGTTTCTCTTTTCAAAAAAATGAATTATTACAACGATTACGACATTATTACATGAGATTTAATTAATACATTACATTAAACTTCAAACTACATTTTTAGAGATGTTCGGTCTCTAGGCGTCAAAACAAGACAAATAAAATAATAGAAAATACCGAATACATAAGTATAGTAAAACTAGAAGTAATGTTTTAAAATATTGATTTGTTCTTTTAGCTATCCCTAATCTGTTTTTATCGCAGTCCAATCCCACATCTATGAAATAAATTGAGAAAAAGTGAAACCTGGTAATTTTTTGTTGCCATTTTATAGGGGTGTCCCTTATTAAGCATAACTTAATAAGCCTAATATTAAAATGCATAACAGTTTAGGCATACGATGATTAAGCATACCGATTAGATGGCATAATCATAAAAACGCATACTAGTTAATTTACATACCGATTGAATGGGCATACTTGAAATCCGCATAATGCTATTAAGTATAACGAACGCATACATTTATGCGTTCGGTATACGTGGGGCGTTACTTGGAAAAAAGTAACTTAATTGGTCGTTGTTGTTTACAGAATCCCTACTTTTTGGGATTTATCTACTAGTACTATTGTTTCTAATACAATAAAATATGTTCCCATTTTTACAATGTTTTTTTAAAGTTTTGTGGTTAATATATTCCCCCTATTTATTCATTTGTTTTGATGCATGTATGTAGGTTTATATTTGCCCCTGCGATTATTTATTTTTGGTAATTAGCTCTCCCTTTTGTTACCCTTCGCACCACTTACTTTTCTGGTTTATTTTTGTGTCAATTCCGCTACTCAAATGTTGTCTGGAACATATATCTGGGAGATATCGCTTTTTAGCGATACGACCGCTTGGCCTACCTTTTTATTTTAATTATTTTCGCATATTTATGCACAAAATAGCTGCGATCTGAGACATTTTTTATTTAACTTACCACCTTAGTTGTGTATTATAAATTATAATAATGCCTACGTAGGTTTTATAAAGCATCCAGTTTTTTTGATGCCTTACCTTAAAGGGACGTTTACCTTGTTGTTGTTGTTGTGGACTTTCTTTATTATCTCCTGTGTTGTGTACATCATTTTATGTCTACACTTGTTCAGAAAGCGGCTTTTTCCGTACGCGTAGCGTGCGGTAAAAGTCACTTTATGGCCAGATGTGGCATAAATATTTTTTGTTTTAGAGATTTCTTTATCTTCACTGTAGTTTTACTTTTAGAGATTTCTTTATCTTCACTGTAGTTGAGCCACTAACGATGCGTACTGGGCGTATTCTTATATAAATAAAATTGGTTTATCAACATATACTATAATAGTGTAGGTATTTTAATAAATAAATTCGAGAGAAAGTACTTTTACGTAATTAAACTGGAAGCGACAGTTAGTTTTCAATACAAGTATGTATACATGTCACTTTAAACATACTTGTAAAAACTCTGCGATATCAATTTTTCGATTGAGCATCTAAAATTAAAATTTTTGATTAGACCTATTAAAATTATACTTTTTAGTATTTATGAACACTAATGTTATACCAAATAATTGTTATACGTTTTAATAGTATGCGAATTAAAATATGCGTTTTAAAATATACATTTTAATATTATACGAATATACAATTATGCGTAACAACGGTATGCATTGTCAAAATAGGAAGTTTTACTGTATGCGTTTTAATATAGACCAATTTTATAGCTTGTGTAAATTCTGAAATATTAACTACTGTTCCGCGTTGTCCGAAATAAGTATGTGTTTGATTGACCACACAAATTAATTACTGCTATTTTTTTGTTCGCCCATCTTTAACTCGAAACATAGAGATAGAAAGAAAAAAGTACCTCGATTTGTATGAGAACGTTGCGTGTCAGATTTTTGCGTTTGACAGTTTGAACGGCCCGATTGCAACTATGAGGTAATTTGCGCAAAGCGCAAACGTCATGGCACGCGAAGTATAAGCATTTGTTGGGTCTACTTTAATACATGGTTTGTAAGGGGCCGATTAGCCTTGGGAGCAAGCTAGTTCAAAGCAAGCCTATTTTCGGATAAGAGTCAAGTCAGGGGCGATTGTTCGGAACAAAAACCGTCCTCTTTGACTGGGGCACATGTCAATTACTCGTAAGTACTCTTTGTAGCGAGCGTTTAAGTGCTAGTTTTTCACCTGTCATCATGTTTTAAGTAAATTATATACCCCTGAGAATTCTACTGCTTGAAATATTTTCAAAGTACAAATGTCTTTGTACAAAGCATGCAAAACACAGTCACGAATCAGACCTTTTTCTTTGCCCTTGCCCTTTATTTTAGTGATGATCAATACTCAGAGTCAAAATCAAAGTTCTCTATTCTTCAATTAAGACATATTAAACTGCACCGAAATGGTTCCAAAGTGAAACCACTGCCCCGAGAAGAACCGGTGTAAGAAACTGCGAGGGTTTTTTTTTCAAAACAGTCAAATACTAATATTATGCCTACTAGTGAATGTGAAAATAACGTTGGCTATCTGTCCGGTTTTTACTAATAAACCCGATAAGAAAATGAAGCGTTTGATGAACTTTGTGAATCTACAACGGAGACTCTTTACATCCCCATTAAGTAATTTTAGTATCAAT
This sequence comes from Eudemis profundana, assembly GCA_947034925.1. Classification (NCBI taxonomy): domain Eukaryota; kingdom Metazoa; phylum Arthropoda; class Insecta; order Lepidoptera; family Tortricidae; genus Eudemis; species Eudemis profundana. The sequence continues at coordinate 660,820 of OX344812.1, forward strand.
TTATTTTCTATTTTTTATTTGTCTTGTTTGGACGCATAGAGAGACCCTTTACATCTCTATAAATGTAGTTTTTAAGGTAATGTAATGGAAATCTCATGTATATTAAATGATGAAAAGAGAAACTGGTGAGTTTCTTCCGGCGCTTCTTCTCACCAGAAGGTCATTACCCGAAACGCCAAAAGAAGAGCAAAGAATAGAATGAGACATGTAAAAGAGCCCTTGAAGGCCTACTTGCAGAAATAAATTATTTTATTTTATTTTTATTAACTCCTACAGCTCCGCCATTTTGCAAAATTCCAAACACTAAATCGCCAAAAAAAATATTTAAAATGGCCCGTAGACTACAGATTTTATCGGAAGATAGTTTATTTTGGGGTATGTATGTATTACCCCCCGATGGGGGGCCCGATGGGTGCACTTTGGTGCCTTGGCGTTTGGGAAGGCCCCTGGCGGGGGACTTCACCTGCACAGACACGCTGGCTCCGTCCCATGTTCTTTGTTCTGCCTGTAGGCCAGGATCTGCCGCTGACAACGCCCAGACAGTCAAGTGACGCAAATACGCTTTCTGTCAAGTGATTACGTATTTGTGGCACTTGCAGTAGAAACCTTAGGGGTCGTCTGACACCAAAAAAATTGTCCATGAGATATCGGAAAAGTTGGTGGGAGTCTCTGGCGATCTCAGGGCTGATTCTTTTTTCGCACAGAGGCTGAGCCTGGCGATTCAGCGAGGCAACGCCGCGAGCGTTCTTGGCTCTTTGCCCAGGGCGGGGGAGTTGCAGGGATTTTTTTGTTAGTTATGTTTGTTGTTAGTTAAGTTTAAAAGTGGTATTCGTTGAGTTTTAGTTTTTAAGAATTGGTAGTAGTAAGTAGTGTTTTAAGTTATTTTAGATTTAAACTTTTGTAATCTTTTGTTTTGGTGCACAATAAAGACTGTATGTATGTATTTTTATGAAAGTGCGCACATTACACCGATTACGTGTTCATACTGATTAACACTAAGACTAAGCTATCAGCCGATAATAAGTCTTAGTCTGCGGGCTGTTTAACTATCGAACCTGTACCTGTAGCACAACTGTGACGCGTGAGTCTTTCTATATCTTTATCAATTCAATATAGTGTGACAGTGACAGGCCATGCTGAGTCGCGCGATAAGCGAAGTCGCGCCCAGTTGTGCTAGCAGTACTGCTCACAAGATTTCACGATTAAAAAATGCAGTGTGAAGAGGAAAACAGCCGGACATCCACCGTACGGACAGACATATAAATGCATGTTTGCCGAAGCTAAAACTTAGACGCTTCTCTTCGTTCGCTCGGTCAATAAGGAGGAAAACTATTTATAAAAGTTCTTAATTTTAAATACTAGTTCCACACTTGAAAACATGAGGTCACGGTTATAAAATTATATTTAAGAAACTAGATCCAATTCATCCCGTAAATATTTCAAAGAAAATAACCAATAAAATATGACATTGTTATACAAACTTCTATTAAACCAGTTCGGTTAAGTAAAAGTCAGATTAAGTGATATCTCAAGTTGAAGTTGAATTTGAGCAGATTACTGAATAATTGATCAAGAAGTTGAGAGACCTCAATTGGATTGCCAGACTTTTGCAACTGAATGTAGAACCGTAGTTTAAAAACTTACAGTTGGCCAACGATCAAATTATAGGGAAACACAGCCCGTTATTATTACTTCTGTTATTTTCCTAATGGAACTCTTTACCAAGATATAAAGTATACAATGCTTCAATCCAGGACTTGGTTTACTTACATTTCAATCCATTCAGTTGTTACCGTGTTATTTAGTAACAAACATCCAACACTGTAAACATTTATACAAACTTTGACATTTATAATATTAGTTGGACAAAACAGGGCTGTTGCAGATGTTCACATTCGCATTTGCGGATCTTTTGAAATTTATAAGAAACTTGCATTCACCCGCGGCTTTGCCAGTGTTGTTCCCGTTACTGCCCCAAGGGAAGTCTTTACCGGGATTTGTATAAGATTGTCCCCCGATATTTATTTATATAAAGTATCCTTTGTTTCTTTCCCGGATTAGGTCTACGGGCATGCCAAATTTTAGCTCAATCCATGTAGTTGTTACCCCGTTCTTTAGTAACGAAAATCCAAAAATCCAAACATCTGCACAAACTTTCTCATTTGTAATATTAACTAGCATTTTCCCACGGCTTTGCCTGCGTTGTTCCCGTTATTGTCCTAAAGGAACTCTTTACCGGGAATCCAGGACTTGATCAACTTACATGCCAAAATTCAGCTTGATCCATTCAGTTGTTACCCCGTTATTAGGTAATAAACATCTAAATATCCAAACATCTTCACAAATTTTCACATTTATAATATTAGTGGGATGGGATGTAATTACACCAGCATCCGCATTCGTGGATGTCAAAAAACCAGATCTGCACTGCAACATCCCTACTCTGAAAGTATGTCCCGAATTCTTAAGTACGGCGATATATATGTTCGGACTTACCTCCGCATTTCACTCCGTGACCCCCGCACTACAGCCTTATCACACTGGCGATTTTCATCTTCATCCTTCCCGCTGATCCGCTGCTCACTTTGAGCAATCAGCGAAAAGTCAAGGTGGCCCTGGCCAAACGACCTGGTTCGACTCCAGGCGTTCAGGGTCCCACCTAGTCCGACCCTATCGAGGTGGACCGGGACAAGGCGACCTGGTTCGACCCCAGGCGCCCCCGGCACCCACCCAGTCCGATTCACTCGGGGAGGTCCGGCTAGCGACCTGGTTCGACCCCAGGGAACGCCGCGGCCGACCACCCGGTCATAAAATCGCTATGCCCACTAGGGTTACGAGTTAGTCAGGCTTTAAAAAATAAAAATTAAAAAAAAAAACACTGACGATATGGAGCGAGTTGCGAGCGTGTTTTCATACTGATTTCAATTCGACAAGTTTAACATGAAAACACGCTCGCAAATCGCCAGTGTGATAAAGCCCTAAATATCTGGCCATTTCTATTTTTTACTTGTACACAATAGAAATTGTTGGCATGGAGTTAAGTCATTAAAATAAATCCTTTTAATAAATGTTTCATTCTTTTGGTTATGCACTTTTTTACTGCTGAAAATAAAAAAAAAAAATACGGAACAAACAGTACACTACTTTACTTTTTGTTGCTATTGTTAGACTTGTACTGCTTGTTACGTTTTTTTTATACAACTAGGGTGGCAAACAAGCATACGGCCTGCCTGATGGCAAGCAGTCACCGCAGCCTATAGACGCTTGCAACACCAGGGGCATAACGTGAAACCTATTCACACTCCTCTTGAAGAACTCCATACTGTAGCGTTCTAGGAAAACTGCGGCAGGGAACTCATTCCACATTCGAATTGAGCGCGGTAGGGTTCAGTATTTTAAAACTGCGAAACCATAAGGAAGGCATTTAACTCCACACTAAAAAATTCTTGATTGGGTACTCCGTTAGCCGACTGTATGCTCCTTAGACTGTGATATGGCCGTCTGTCGAATACTTTTATAGATTTTGATGTAATTCAGTTTAGATATTTATTGAGAATTCTGTACCTTGATGTAAAGTTCGTTACGTTTAGAGAAAAAAAATCGCTTAATCACATTTACAGCCTATATAACACATTTTCTTTCATCTAAACAATATAAAACAGGTACATTACAAACATACTTAAATGCAACGCACAGCCTAAACCACTGCACATAGCGGTATGAAATTTGGAACACGTGTTGTTTGATGGACTTACAGGTGTATTAACGAATGATTTTTCGAAATTTTATCCCTGAAAACTTTTGCCGGTGGTACCCAAATTATGGAATGTACCAGAAAGACGGTAAATTTTGCCATAAAATATCTATGATCTTATAGAATAGCATCGGCAAGCGCCGTACTGCCTGTTTGTGTTGCATCTGTGTGAGTCATAGTCAACTCGAGTTTGAGCTTGCGCTCTGTTTCGACGGTAGTGTCATCGTTGTTGTGCCCCACATGACAGTAAAAATTTGCTCCGTAATAACGGTATGGGTTTTGATCGGCAAGTAGCGTACTGACTTATAGGCAGTCGCGAATAAATACTGCGTTAGCCGTCATAATAGCATGGTTCACACTTTACGGTCATACCCGTTACCGCTGGGGCTGAAGTGTGAAATAAAAGTTAGTATGGAAAGAAATCATAGTCACGAGATAACGATGGTGGAATCATAAAATTAATTGAGAAAACTTGTTCTACATTTTGATTTTACAAAGTAAATAAAAATTCGCTTAAAATGAAAACTCTCCACAAATAAAATGTCGAACCACAAAATATAAGAATATAGCCTATTATAATAAAAAAGCTACACATGACAAAGTTATCAACATCCAACAAAGAAATAGTGAAATTATGAGCTACTAATTGAATATTTCCAAGGCGAACTTGATTAGAAGCGAAATGAACAAGAACTGATACAAGAATCACTTAGTATTCGCTGGGGATCAGGTTGTTAGCAGCCGATAGGGAGCTAGGCGTTTAGTTCATTGGCTATCAGCCACAGCTGAAAAGAACACACTCGACACACTTGACCAGGGATAGTGAAAGTGTTTTTGGCATACGATTTTGCTAAAAAAAGTGTTTTGAGCCCGTGATGTGCCATTTAATTCTGAATTATATAAAAATACGTTTTCATGTACTCCATTTTTTGTCGCGTGCCATTAATGGCGTACATTCCAATAGTTCAGCGAACATGATCTAAATCATGACATTCATAAGTGCATTTTAATATGCCTAAATTAAAGAATAAAGTACTTTGACTTTGACTTATTGCTAAAGCAATCAATACTAATTCGGAAACCCAATTACTTTTCAAATTGTGAAAAATGTTATGAAAGATGGACATTTATAAATTAATTAGCAATGAGATCCAAATGAAAATCCATGCAAGAGGCATACGTCCAATAGAGCTGGACGAAAAAGCTGCCGAGAAGAAGAAAATTAGGAGGTATAAAAAATTAACAACATATTTTGGAATCCGTGAACGTTAAACTGAATAACCTAATATTTTAGTGCCGCAACTGCCGCCAATCTGTGGTCAGTAAAATAATCAGCCGTTTCCAATTCTCAATGGGCACTCAGTATTATGGCAATTAGTACAATAACCCAGATCCAGACTGCGGACCAGCTTTGATATTAAACCAAATCAATACTTACGCAACAACCTATCTAAGTCGGGGTTGTTACATCAAACACAACCCTTAGTCTTGTTATTACAGTCTCATTTCGAATAAAATGTAACATTGAGCTATGAAGTTACGAATAATGCATGCCAATTAGGTTCTAATGTTGATAGTGATTATAATCAGTTTATGGGGTGGACAAATTGGGCGATCAATTACGAAATATGGTGGCTGATATTGAGGCTGGGTTTAATTCAAAGTTTTCAATTTGTTGCTACCAGTAAATTCGTTGAAAAGCGGCTTATGTCTAATGATAGCGTAATTGCTCGCGCGGCTATATCGTCATCAAATTTGTTATCAAAAGTGAATTGCTGTGAGTGCTACTTATTACCTAAATTAAATAAGATAGGTATCCTAATTACTATAATATCATACGAATTCAATGTCAATGTTGTTTTAAGGAGATTCAAGTCGGCCGGTTTTCCATACAAACGTAAAGAGGGTCAACGCTTGCTTTTACGGCATCAACTACGTTTGAAATGTATTTTATTTTATAGCTCGTTGCATTTTATTTGCGCGTAGTCTCGAAAAACAAGAATTAACATTCAATTGGGCCTTTAGGCTTAGCGCTATCTATTAGCATAATTTGAAACTAAATGTTTTTAACTAAAATATTTTTTTTGCCTTTTTGTGAGTTTTCGTGTAATTTCGCAGAAATAAACTGTTTCAAGCTATAAAATTAAATACATTTCACACGAAGTTGACGCCGTAGAAGCAAACTGTTATATTTGGTAGTAATTTATTAATACGCCAATAACAATGCCTCCAACAATGTTCGCCTTTGTATAACCATTGATTTTTGTATCGTATTTATATAATTTTGTGTGCAATAAAATGTTTTGTATGGATCACCAACACCAACCGAATGTAATCACCTTGAAGGGCTTATTTTATAATTATATCAGTGTATTGTGGACTGTGGACTGACCCTCCTCAGCAGTGGTTTCCTCTTTTAAAAAGAGCCAGTACACTTTGACATGTAAAAGTGCCCTTGCGGCCTACCTGCAGAATAAACTTTATTATTTCATTATTTGAAAAGGGTAATTTTGTAGTAATATGTATAAGTTGATAACATAAAAATAGTACCTAGTTTAAATCTGTATCCTCCAAAATACTGCATATAATGCAGCTTTTATTCGAAATAATGTGTTCAGAGTGGAATTCATTCCACCCGGTATTTCGTTTCAGAAGTAAAACAGATTTTGTAATTGTATTGAGGCTTTATGACAATAAACTCTTCCTGGCCGTTTGGAATCTAATGATTCATATTCAAATTGAATGAAAGAATGTTGATGTCGTTCGTTGAATGACATAAGCTCATTCCAGTCCTGACTATCACGATAGAAAGATAAATGTTATTTGTATAAAGATTTGTTTATAATAAGTATTGTGATTAAAATAGTGAGAACGTCGATTAAAAGAAGTGTCCAAAGCCCTCTGCGTTTCAATTACAGGTTATGGGCCCAGCACGCTTCCATTGCGCCACTCTGCTCAGACAACAGACAAATACATGGTTCAAGCACGTAACACATGCGTTTTTTTAAGAAAGCTACCGCCCTTTTCGTTATTAATTACAAAATGCGTTCGGTATTAAAAATTTAGCATAATGAGCAAATATTTACATCGTATCGGATGTGTAATGAGAATGGAGTTTTTGAAAGACATGTTGTAAATGTGTAGGTTTACAAAAATCTTTCTTTTTTTTCAAGTATATATTCCTCAATATTAAATTCAATTCGACGCAATGTTAGGCCCGAAAAGTTGTAAAACGAGTTCAATAAGTAGCTTAAGCGCTTAATACTTTGCTCTCAAATTATACATCGATAGGCCTTAAGAACTCAGGGTTATTTGTCGACCTCACTTAAAGGTTCAGACAACCTGAATAACTTGGAACCTTTTGAGCTTGCTAAGCTTTTACTCAAACAGTTGAGCTTTGCTCAGAAACTCCTCGAGTCAGCTTTGCCAAACTTTTACTTCGAGTTAACCCTATCCAACACTTTAAATATATTTTCAGCGATTCGCCTTTCTATCCTTTCGAGTTGTGCCAGCGTGGCCCCTAGAATAAGACTTTGATAAGTTTGAGTTGGCTTGTGTTTCTTACATAAGGGCTCGTGCTCACGGGCGTAGCTGCCACATAACTGCCAGAGTTAGCTAGTTGAAGTGGTAATGAACTGGCATATGGATCGAAAAAACAAATGGGGGGTAAAGTAGAGGCCACGAACTGGAAGACGCATCGTCGGTCGGCACCTACATACAGCGCCAAAAGAAAAGAAAAGAAGACAAAATAATGTAAGACATGTAAAAGAGCCCTTGAGGGCCTACTTACAGAATTTTTTTTTTTTTTTTATAGTTAAAGGCACCAATATGTATACACCGCCAAGTTTCAGAAATATGTATACAGCTCTTATTATTATGGCAGTAAGGTTTATGTATACATATTTTGGAACTTTTGTGGATATTGATCTTTGCCCTTGACTGTATGACGACCGTTAAAGTTACCAGAAATCGACGAAGGTAAAAAGCGTGCTACGCTACCACTCGGTGTAAAAGTTTCGGGAGAGACCTATGCGTAGCAGTAAACTCCAGGTTGAACGGACGATAACTCAAGGGGTGATAAGTTACCAACAAGAAAGCAAATTGTAGATGTCACTACTATCATCGGCACTCGTCTACGATCGGCGGCAGTCGTCGACGCTTCGGTGATAATCGGCAACACATTAAAGGCAGCCAGGCAGACTACTTCACAAACTTGAACCCTAATATAATTTACCTATAAACTAGCAACCACATAATTACCTACTACTATTAACACCCGGATATTTGGATACATTATATATCGATGGTGTATAAGAGCCCTTATCCTTCTACTAATTGTTGTGACACAGAGCGACGCTTTTGACGTGACATTGTTTGAAATTAAAACGATTTAAACTGATTACATCGCGTAGAGGGTTTGTAGTTTTATTTTATGTTTAGTAATAAAACTCTCATTTTTTGCGTGAACGCGGGTTTTCTTGCGTTCTTAGCTATGTTTGGTAAAAATCAATCCAACCGTTTGAAGATTATCAGCTCTTTTCCAAAATTGTGTAAGGCATTTTAGGCATAAAATGGATTTTTAGTAAAAAATAACCCTGAAAAAGCATGAAATAAAACTTAAAATATAAATTTAAAGAACCCCCGACTAATATAAGAATAAGGCAAGATAACTTGTCGTCGGGTCGGGGGACCTAATACATGGAGTACTTACTAAAACAGAAAGTCCTTCGACAACATCACCATCGACTTATCTTGAAACATAAAATGATAGGAAGATAGGTAGGGACATATTTACATAATATTATTTTTTACTTATTAGAGTTTTTTTTGTAGTCGGGGGTATTTTGCATCTTAGAAAACGTCAGATACATAATTAATAGTAAATCTAAAGTCAAGTACCCATTGTTTGTATTGTTAGTTCACTTTCGCACTCAACTGTACTCCTCAAAGACAAATGGTCCAAAGATCCATTGTCTCAGCATCAGCCCTTTCTTTGACAATTAGCATTAAATGAAGCCAATCTTGAAATATGCCAAGGCAGCCGCAGGCTTTGAGGGCACTAGACTGAAACTAGCTCTTTGTCATTTGAAGGACTTTCTCATAATTTATTCTATAGAAATTGAGAGTACATTTACTTATGCGCAAATTAATAAACTACACTTAAATAAGGTGTTGTATTGATGTTTTAATAGTAGTAAAATATGAGTAAAATACCTCCTAACATTCACGTGAGTTTTGTCCTTTTGCAGGTGAAAATTTTACATAAATTATTAAGAGGTAAAACGGCGTGTTTTATAACTACCTACCTCATAAATACTTACACTTAATATACAGGGTGGAAAAAATCTATGAGCCCTGGAGGGGAACTACCTTAAATCCTTTAGTTAACTCATTTTACTTAAAGGAAACATTATTTTATTAAAAAAAAAACAAAACTGCATTCAAAGATTTTTTTAAATTCTCTTGGCCTATGTATTAGGATTAATGGTAGAATAAAATTAATGATAGATTTCACGATCTTTTTTACTCGTAAGATCAAATGTTTATTAGAGAGATTTTATCCTGAACAATAGTCCTATCGATTAGTACAGCGGTCGGCAACCTGCGGCCCGCGGACCGCATGCGACCCGTGAACCGCTCACTTGCGGCCCTATACAGGGTGTTTCATTGAACGTAATACAACTCATGTTTTTAAACTCTTCTCCCTGGTGCTAAAACCCTGTGCTAGGTCTCGTGTTGTTAAAGTCATCTTAATTGATTAATATCACTGTTTTAATTATTCATGTTTTTTTGGTCTCATCGTGGTTGACCCTACTTAGAGTTAAAAAAAAAAGTTGGAATCTAATTTTGTAGTGAAAACTTACCTTTTTACTTATCTAGGTCGACAGTTTATGAATAAAATGCATGCATTCTGACACATTATTGAAGTTATTGGTCATAACAAACAAACAGGTAACGTAAGCGTGACGTCATGAGGGGTGCCCACACTACGAGATTGTAATTTCTTAATTCTATTAGCAAACTAGAAAAAGTTGATTATGACGAATTTTAATAAATCAATGAGTGCATTTTGTTCTCGGTCGTTAACTGAGCCGGAATTGCTTAAGTTGTATTACTTTCAATGAAACACCTTGTATTCTAGTCTGTATTGCAGTTGCTATATTCCGAATTGTATAAAGTCACAAATTATTAACAAAGTGGGGCCCCCGTCAATTGCCTTAGCTACTATATGGCCGTTGGCTGCTAAGCGGTTGCCGACCGCTGGATAAGTAGAATAAAATAGCCAGTGCTTATTTTTTAATTTTTAGCTGGTTCGGTTCCAGTATGAGACAAGCGAATTTTAGAAAATCTTTTAATGCAGTTTTGTTTCTTTTTAAAAATAAAGGAATGTTTCCTTTCAGTAAAATATAGCTAACTAAAGGACTTAAGATAGGTTCTCCTCCAGGGCCCATAGGTACATAGATTAAAGTACCTTATAAATTTTTAGTCCCTTAGTCAAGTCAATTTTTTAATGATTCAACTGAAAAATATAAAGTTTTCAGATTTTTCTCCATACTTGTAGAGTCTGTTTGGAAAGAGAATAGGCGTAGCCAAAAACGGAACTAACCTAACCAGTATGGCATTTTTTTTTTGCAAATACGGAACAAAAGCATTACAGCCCCCCCAACTAAATCCTATTCTCTTTTCGCACAGACTCTAGTATAAGGCAGTAATTAATTGCCAAATGTCATAGTTCTAAGTCATCGGAAAGTACTCTTTGAATTTTAGTTTCTTGACAGTGTCAAAATTTACGTTTTTTGCAGCATAAATGGCCGTATCGTTTTTACACGTGAATTTAGAAGCTTGTTTGATTGACCGTAGCCATGAGTATATGGTTGAAATTTCATCTCGATATCCACGCGTTCCCCAAATAAAGGGTCTTGGCAGGCAGACAGGCAAACATCAAATTGATCTTATATTATGAGGGTTCCGTTTTTTTCTTTTGAGATACGGAACCCTAAAAAACCGTCTTCAAACAAACCGACATAAATAACATGTTCACGTTGTCCTCGTGTCACTATTAAAATAACTCTAATCACATTTTTTGCTATAATACATGCAGAGTTCCCTAAATTTCTTCAAGATTCCAGCTTCAGATCCATTATTGCCAAACCATGCATGCCAGTATGGTTTCACGTGCTAAAACATACGGTTTTACATGCTTTTTGAGGCACCAAGTAGTGCTTCAGAAAGCACTGTTTTAGGGACATAATTCCGCTGCTGTCGTTAAAAGCACGCTTTTGTCCTAACAAGCACGGAAAACCGTGCCACAAAGCAGGTTTTGGCGACACTGATCAGATCTTGACCTGGTTGTAATCAAACCAAGTGAACGTGTACCCTTTAAAACAAAAAAGAATTTTCCAAATCGATACAGCCCTCTTAAAATAACCGAGAAACATACGAAAAAAACTCTTTTTAAAATCTGTTTAAAAGCTATTAAAAATATTTGACGTCTTATCACAAATTGAAACGCTTATATAGTACATTACACAACTAGGGTAGTAATACAAAGAAAGGCCGAGATCGCAGAAGTTTGCGGCCCGAGCTGCAAGCGAGGGACGTAAATATGCGATCAAGGGCTTTCTTTATTACCTCCCGTGTTGTGTACATCATTTTATGTCTATATTTGGTCAGAAAGCGGTTTTTTCCGTACGCGCAGCGTGCGGAAAAAGTCACTTTATGGCCAGGTGTGGCATAAATTTATTTATTGAAACACCATCTTTTTAGGGTTCCGTACCAAAATGGTAAAAAAGGAACCCTTATGGTGCGACTCTGTCTGTCTGTCTGTCTGTCTGTCTGTCTGTCTGTCTGTCCGTCTGTCACAGCCAGATATCTCAGGAACTACTGATGCTATCGATTTGAAATTTGGAATGGTGTTAAAAGTAGCTAACCCGAGCCTATTGGACATAAAAAATATCTTGTACCTTATTTACTTTTTTTTTAAAAGGCTCCGTAATGGGAATTTGTAATTTGAATATTGAGTGGGGTATCAGATGAAAGGGCTTAATTTGTAGATTAAAACACCATTTTAATTTTTTTTCTTAAATAAGTAGTTTTTGATTTATACATTTTTATGTACCATTCCCCCCCTATTATCTCCGAAGTTACTGATCAGAAAAATGTGTCATAATTACTAATTATAAATATCAACCTGAATATTACAGGAAAAATAGAACGGTCTTGCTAACTTTAATACCTTTTTAGAAATTTACAAAACTTGAAATCCCTAGCGGCGAGTAGCAAAACTAAGCGATGGCATGTTTCACGCTAGGGGATTTCCGGGCAAAACTAGATGGCGCTAAAACACTAAACATTTAACGATGTTATAATTGAACAAAGAAACATAGTATAGTAACAATTAGTTCGTAAACAGCTAATAATAAATAAATTTAAATACATTTAAATACTGTGTCACGTTTGCAAAGTTAAATAATTGTAAATAATATTATAATTATTTTACCAAGCTTATACATAGATGGCGTTGTAAATTCGGGGAACAGCTTTTTGTATGGACAATGACAGTCCTCTTGATTTAATGGTCCTTGCTATTAAATATAATCATTACACGTCAGGTTCTAAATATTACAGGGAAAATATAACTGTTTTCCTAACTTGCACTGTTTTTTAGAAATTTGCAAAAATCATAACATATACTTATTTGCTTCTACTAAACAAATCGACATACAGTTTTTCTTGTACTATTCGCGTATCTACTTATGAGTTTGTACGGAACCCTCGGTGCGCGAGTCCGACTCGCACTTGACCGGTTTTTTCTTGTAGTCTGTGAAATATTGCAGCTCAGATTATATTAATGTTTTAACTGGTAATTCTCGTTTTACGGTCCAGTAGGCTAAGTCACATCTTCGCCGTCAATATAGGTATGGTTCTTAATATAATGAGACCCGAGATAAGTAGTCCCCCTGTCATACATTCGTTGTATGGTAGGGGGTATACTTATCTCTGGCCATGTTGTCCTCGTGGCGCGCGAGCGACTCGCGGTCCCCGCGCCAACGGCGAGCCGCTAGCGCGCGGTGGCGCGACGTGATGTAAGCGCGGTGACCGCGAGTCTTCCGCGCGTCGCTAGACCTTGGCAACTTCGTTGGTGACACTCCCATGGTCACCACTACACACGATGCGATCTACGTACGGATATGTCTGCAAAAATCCCTAAAGGCCGAAGCAGTCTTTTGATGTTTTCTAGCTGCAAATGCAGCAAGGCGGATTTTTTGCAGTTAAAATAACTGCACGCCGACGAATTTTGATGCAGTTATTTCACCTGGAAAAGAACTGCCTTCCAACTGTACTTTTGCAGCCAGAGAGCAATGTTTAAAATATGTATGTATACAGGGTGTCCCTAAAACCAACTTTTATACGATCAGGGCTGATAGACCAGCTCATAAGAACGTAGATTAAGCAAATTTGACCTCAGTAAAAATCTCTTAGTTTTCGAGATATTGACGTTTTTGTAAAACTCGTGCTAAGTGATACCCTGACTCGGTGTTTTGAGTGTCATTGCTAAAATATCAAGTATTTTACAAATCTGTTTTTTGCTATGTGTGGCCAAATAACTATGCTATTGAACGTATTTTCTATTTTTGCTAATTTATTCATGCTGTGGACACAGTACAATAACAAAAAAAAATTATTCGATTTTTTTCAAATTTCACCTCTGACTTCGAACTAACGTGGTGAAAAAAAAATGTACCAACATAACCAGGCACTCAACGTAAAAAAATTGCGCATTTATTGTAGTTTCTAAAATGGTATAAAATTTACTAAACACTGTAATAATTTTTGAAATAATGATATTTTGTTACAAAATTAACTGTCTGCCGCCTTCATCTCATACGATCCGGTTGAACTAAGTTTGCACCTGGCGTGCTTGACATCACATACAAATTTGGTGCAAACTTCACGTAATCGTCAATATCTCGAAAACTAAGAAATTTTTATGAGGTCGATGAGGTCGATTTTACTCAGTCTCGTTTATTATGAGCTGGTTTATCAGCCCTGTTCGCCATTTTGTAAAAGTCGCGAATTTTGATAGCCTGGATCAGTCTTTCGAATGTCATGACTTCAAATTTCAGTATTTTCTTAATCTGCTTTTTGTTAAACATTACTTAATAATTATGCTATCATACCTTTTCTGTTCGAAATTCAAATTCTGGTACGAAATTTAACCAATGGAATATTGTAGTATAACCTCCTTTTGAATTAAAATGCTATTATCTTAAAAACTACGGTGTCTTGTGTGTAAAATCTTACTATTTTAAACTACATTATTTTTTTTTATTTTAGCATGGTAAATTTGTTTTAAGTATTACGCGATTCAAATCCGAGGTCATATTTTGAATCACGTAAAATCTAATTTATTTTGATAAGGTATGATAGTGTATGAGATGAAGGCGGCAGACAGTTAATTTTGTAACAAAATATCATTATTTCAAAAATTATTACAGTGTTTAGTAAATTTTATACCATTTTAGAAACTACAATAAATGCGCAATTTTTTTACGTTGAGTGCCTGGTTATGTTGGTACTTTTTTTTTTCACCACGCTAGTTCGAAGTCAGAGGTGAAATTTGAAAAAAATCGAATAATTTTTTTTTGTTATTGTACTGTGTCCACAGCATGAATAAATTAGTAAAAATAGAAAATATGTTCAATAGCATAGTTATTTGGCCACAGATAGCAAAAAACAGATTTGTAAAATACTTGATATTTTAGCAATGACACTCAAAACACCGAGTCAGGGTATCATTTAGCACGAGTTTTACAAAAACGTCAATATCTCGAAAACTAAGAGATTTTTACTGAGGTCAAATTTGCTTAATCTAGGTTCTTATGAGCTGGTCTATCAGCCCTGATCGTATAAAAGTTGGTTTTAGGGACAACCTGTATACATTATGTATAATTTGTTTGGCTCGACATGCAATAACTTTTCCGATCCACAGACTCAACTTTGCGTAGTTATTCGTGTGTTTTTTGTTATGTGCAGTCGTAGTTACATACACAAGTTACCGCCAACAGCACCGGCGGCCGACTGAGCTCTTGTCAGGCGGGCGTCGCCGCGCGCACCCCCGCTGTCTCCTCGTCCCCGTCGCCCGCGGACCATGGGAGTGTCACGAACGAAATTGCTAAGCTATAGCCTGTGCCGAGCCGTGACGTTGCCGTTCCGATGCCGATAAATGTATGTTCAGTATGGAGTTATGTATGTATGTATGTATGTAAACACTTAATTGCACATAAAATAATACAGAAACAGTACAAAGATCAATTGGAGTTCATTAAAAACCATACTGAGTAGCTCGAGCTGAGCTGCAACCGTTCCTGTGCCGAGCTATGCGAGTTTTTGGTTGTTCAAATTCCTTGAGTCTACAAACATAATTTTACTCTGTTCTTGCTACGATATTATTATACGTATAGACGATATTGACTCCGAACTTATGAATAATCTTCCAGGATTTTACGGTTACAGCGCAACCGGACGGTGGCGCGTTGTTTTAACACTTCTTTATTTTAATGGCCGCCGTAAAAAACCTATTAACCGGAATTAAGTTATTACGTGGATATAAAAATCATACGGATGAGGTTTTATAGAAGTAAAACTTACAGATTTATTTTTCAGGCAAGATTTTTTCAATAAACATCGTAGTGTTATATGCTATTTGATGATAGATCAAGTTAGTGTGTTTTTAGATTTTTTAATGTTTAATTAAACATCTTACATTCAGGATCGTTCGAATCAATGAGTAGGTATAATAAGTAGGGCATGCAATACCGGTTTTATTTGTATGGACCAATACCGAAAAACCTGTTTTTATGTATTGGCCCATACAAGTAAAACGATACCCTAATAATAAGTAATGAACAACTCGTCGTGACGTCACCCCTGTCATGTCCCACCGGAAGACCAGCGCCGTCTCTGGAATTGGCATTATGCTGAGGTTGGACCTTTTCGTAGCAGCGAGATTTTGTTTTTTGCGTTTTCTTGTTTTTTATTTTAATATGTAAACATATGTACAAATACTAAAAACACACACACACACACACACACACACACACACACACACACACACACACAGAGAGAGAGACAACTCTGTTGTTTATAATTTTAACTAGCTGTGAACCCGGCTTCGCCCGGGAAAAATGTAAAAAATCACAAACCCCCGTTTTACTTCCTTAGAAATATTTTCTTATTTTTAACAGACATTACAAAAAGGAGGATGTTGAACTGATGGCTGAGTTCCAAACATTAAAATAATGTTGAAGTCGTTTTTGGTTTAAATTATCCAAATTAAATTATTGTTGTTACACTATATTTCCCGTTAGTGAGCACAGCTCTCCCCTTTAAATTAGAATCGCCCCGGTCCAGAGGCGGCGTTAGACGTAGGCGACGTGGGCCACCGCCAACGCCACGCGGTCCAAGGGCCCTCGCGCCTCGACGGCAGCACAGCAAAAAGAGCTTCGTCACCAGTTAATAATACCATTAACCGTCTTCATGGAACAGCAAAGGGCCTCGCGAAATATCTTTTGTCCACAGCAAATTTAGGTCTTGCTGCGCCACTGTCCCGGTCCCGGGCAAACTCTGGCCGGGACCCGGCGGAAGAAATACATCTAAATCATCCCACTATCTTCGCCGCGGCCGGCCCCATCCTCGTCATCCAATTTGTGGCAGCCACTTAGCGTCAGTTTAGTCAACCTATGTGTGTGGCAGATGTGGCTAGCCCGGGCACAGTCCATCTTCAACCTGGCGGGTTTGGACCCTGCATCAGCAACGCGGTTTTGTATGCGCAGTGTGGTGTTCCAGACCCGGTCAGTTCGTGTCACTCCTCTTTCAATTTAGACCTTCTTCAAAAAGTATAGAATCATCTTATGGAGTTTATGTTTAGTTTATTTTATGGAACGGTTCCTGTGTATGTAGAAGTGCCCGCGAGAGGTAAAAATTAAGATGGCGCTACTATCACAGGTGGGTAAATGTTGCAGCAAAGCGCCAAAAATTATTTGACTTTTGTTAATTCATTAGTGAAAATTGTTAATTTAATAAAAAAACATGTGACCTACATATTTAACTGATTCCCCGTATAAGATAGTTATCCTTACCTCTATCCTCTATATTATGGGGGTAAAATTAACTTCCATCCACTATTTTGCCCTCAATAGAAAAGGAATTTTCGAAAGAATTAGTATATATTTGAACATTCCCACCTCCAAGACAAAATAAAAAAACATTAGGGAATATGCATAATATTTCTTGTTTACTTTAACGAAAGCTCTTTCATATAAGAAACAGGAGGCAAAAAGTATTTTTCGAATAAGTATAAAAATAACCAAGATACCATCAAAGATTCAAAAAATCAAAAAACGTACTATAACATCATAGTCCATGTCTTACCAACAGGTGAGATAAAAGTTAAAAAATTAAACTTAAAAAGCTACAATACCGAGTTTCGCTCAAGTCACCACTTCAGAAGGATTAAATACAAAAGTGCATCAAAACTGCCTATTCCTTGTTTTTTAAGCTTAGAATTTTAACTGTCATTTTCGCCTGACGTTGGTTCGTTTTCATTGAGCAATGAGACAATAATATTGAGCAATTTTCACTTATGTCAGTAATTTATTAGGTACGTTTTAAAAAATAAAGCAAGATGCATAATATTTTCCTGTTAAAAGATCGTTTTCTTGGAAATAATATTCGTAAGGATATCGCACGATTTTTCTAATTAAAAAACACCGTAAACTTACGTCGCGGTCAAAGTCACACGTTACGCGCGCTTCCTTAAACTATATCAGTTTCCGAACGCAGCAAAGAAACATGGCCGACTGTTTTTGGCGTTATTCGTATTATTTTACATCTTTATACGCTTATTTCTCCGTTATACGAATTTTGCGGATATAAGTTGTCGATTCGAAAGTGTTATTTTTTTACGCTTTAATTTTTGAGATGCTTTTCGTTCAGGTCTACCGTAGGGCCCGGCTAAATTATTAATATAGATAATAAGATTAGATTTAAAATTACAAGCATTATATTTGCTTACTGGAAGGTTCCAACCCTGCTTATGTTTGTATCCGTGTCGTGAAAACCTCAATAAACTTTTTTTCATTTTTTTTTTTCATTTTTTTTTCTCTAAGTACATATTTTGTAACTTTTTGCTCTCATCAATAAATGTTTAATAGAATCAGTCAGACATGTAAAAGATGGGCCAACTTGCAGAAATAAACTATTTTATTATTCATTTTGTATTTTCTTTATTTCTTTCTAATGTGGAAACACCACTATTTTTTTATTACGATTGTAGATACAAAGATTAAAAACATAGAAAAAATCAAACGTAACCCACTGTAGCCAAGGCAGGGTTCGAACCCTGGGGCGTGGGACAGGTAACCTCCTCGAGTGTCTGGGTTCTTCTCATTCCTCTTGATCCTATGGATCCGCAGGAATCGGGAAGAGTCTTGGCCGGTGCGCCCTGGAAGCAACGGTAAGTGATTTCTTAGTGGACCCTAAGTGATCACTTGCCGGTGCTACTAATAACCTGTCAGGGGGGGATGGGGGGTTCCGCACCAGGG
The DNA here is from genome assembly GCA_947034925.1 of Eudemis profundana. NCBI lineage: Eukaryota > Metazoa > Arthropoda > Insecta > Lepidoptera > Tortricidae > Eudemis > Eudemis profundana. The sequence continues at coordinate 679,180 of OX344812.1, forward strand.
TTACAGGACTCCCCAGGTGCGGCGGTGAGGGTACAGGTCTCCGAATCCTGTATAAAATTCGGACCCGTAACCCCGACTCGTCGGGAACGGGGGCTCCTGTCTGGCTAACGCCGGACAGAGGCTGTGAGGAATCGCCGTTGCCTCTATAAAAACAACGGCCCCGTAACCCTGACCTTTTGGCGACGAGGGCCAGATGGGTTGGAGCGGGAGCGTCACCGGGCCGCCGCCGGGTGATTGCTGCGAGGGAGGAAACCTCTATAAAAAGTTACAACCCGTAATCCTGACTTGGTTGGGAACGGGGGTTCCTGGTGCGGGACCAGGGGCTGTGAGGAATTGCCGTTGCCTCTATAAAAACAACGGACCCGTAACCCTGACCGCTGGCAACGAGGGCCTTTTGGTTAGGAACGGGGGCCCCTGTCAATGGCCGACGCCGGACAGGGGCTGTGAGGAATCGCCGTTGCCTCTATAAAAACAACGGACCCGTAACCCTGACCTCTTTGGCAACGAGGGCCACATTGGTTGGGAACGGGGGCCCCTGTCGCTGGCCGACGCCGGACAGGGGCTGGGAGGCAACCCAGTTGCCTCTATAATAACAGCGGCCCAGTCTTCTGTCTCCCGTTAACCCGACTTCAATGGCAGGGTGGCCAATGAGGAATGCCACGATGATTGGGGCTGGGTGCAGAGGATTGGAATACTGCTGGACAGGAAATTCCGATACTGTATAAAATTTCGGACCCGTAGCCTCGACCATGGACCTCGGCATAGTTGGGAGCGGGGGCGTCACTGTCAGGCCGGTGCCGAGTGATCGCTGCGAGGGAGGAAACCTCTATAAAAAGTTACAACGGGGACCTGAGAGACTGAATTCGGTGGTTTTCACTCTCTCCCGGTGTGGAGGTCCTCGATACAGGAGGTTCCGACCCTGTCTAAATAATTCGGACCCGTAAGCCTGACTTCGGTTAGGAATGGGGGCTCCTGTCGCAGGCCGACGCCGGACAGGGGCTGCGAGGCAACACCGTTGCCTCTATAAAAATAGCAGCCCAGTCTTCTGTCCCGTTAACCCGACTTCAATGGCAGGGTGGCCAATGAGGAATGCCGCGATGATCGGGATTGGGGCAGAGGATTGGAACACTGCTAGACAGAAAATTCCGATACTGTATAAAATTTCGGACCCGTAGCCCTGACTTCGGTTAGGAACGGGGGCTCCTGTTGCAGGCCGACGCCGGACAGGGGCTGCGAGGCAACACTGTTGCCTCTATAAAACAGCGGCCCAGTCCTTTGTCCCGTAAACCCGACTTCATGGCAGGGTGGCCAATGAGGAATGCCGCGATGATCGGGACTGGGGCAAAGGATTGGAACACTGCTGCCCGTAGACTCGGCCGCAGTTAGCAGTGAGGGCTGACTCTGGCTGGGGATGCGATGACGAGGGACAGGAAATCCCGATCCTGTATAAAATTTCGGAACCGTAGCCTCGACCATGGACCTCGACATGGTTGAGAGTGGGGGCGTCACTCAGGCCGGCTGCCGAGTGATTGCTGCGAGGGAGGAAACCTCTATAAAAAGTTACAACGGGGACCTGAGAGACTGAATTCGGTGGTCTTCACTCTCTCCCGGTGTGGAGGTCCTCGATACAGGAGGTTCCGACCCTGTCCAAATAACTCGGACCCGTAACCCTTACCTCGGTTAGGAACGGGGGCTTCTGTCGCAGGCCGACGCCGGACAGGGGCTGCGAGGCAACACCGTTGCCTCTATAAAAATAGCGGCCCAGTCCTCTGTCCCGTTAACCCGACTTCAATGGCAGGGTGGCCAATGAGGAATGCCGCGATGATCGGGATTGGGGCAGAGGATTGGAACACTGCTGGACAGGAAATTCCGATACTGTATAAAATTCGGACCCGTAGCCTCGACCATGATCTCGGCATGGTTGGGAGCGGGGACGTCACTGTCAGGCCGGCGCCGGGTGATGTCGTGAGGGAGGAAACCTCTGATAAAAAGTTACAATTGGGGACCTGAGAGAGTGAACTATGGGGCACTCACTGCTCTCCCGGTGTGGAGGTCTCCAGGTGAGGATCCGACGTGAGCTATTTACCGGCTCACGTTTTGAGGGACGGCTTCGGCCGGGCGGCAGGTGGGGTTCGCGGTAGCCTAGTCCCGTGGCCTCGCCATAGTGCCGCTGAGGGTAAACCGTGGGGTTTTAGTCGGTAGTTGGGACCTTTCCCAGAGCCCGGGATTCCGGTCATTCAATGACTTTACCTGCGGCCCCAGCAGGCGGGATGCGTAAATGCATTTCCCCACGTAAAAAAAAAAAAAAAGGGTTCGAACCCGCGTCTCTGCATCACCGGGACAATTTCGACGAGTCTGCTAGTACTCAGGTGGTATAGCGGTTAGCACGGTGTCCCGACACGACAGAGACGCTGGTTCGAACCAGCCAGAATCCGGTCTTGTCAAGGTGACTGTGAGGTTTGTACCCTGGCATACAAACCTCACCGTCTGCGTGACAGACTGGCAGCTTTTGGAACTATTCATTTGAATTTAATAGAATACAGTCTGTCTCGCTCTATAGGTAGTTTAAGAAGTTATGTTTTAGTCATAAGTTAGCTCTAGTACCGAGCACTTGAAATAAAAGTACGTTAACAAAGTTATTCCTTTGATCATTTCCTGGTCCACCTTCACAGTACCTACATCTGGTTGATTCTTCAATATATTTGGTATTTTTAATGTAAATTTAATGTTTCAAACACTCATAAATAAATGATTTTACGCAATCAAGTCGCATTTTTATAGTAATGAGTCCTTATTAGGGTTCCGTACCAAAATGGTAAAAAAGAACCCATATGGTGTGACTTTGTCCGTCTGTCACCGTCAGATTTCTCAGGAACTACAGCTGTTATTTTATTTCTGTGTTTACTAATAGCCGGAGGTTATTGAGATTGAAAGCCCGCCTAGAAGACTAATTCACAATTATGCTGTAAATATCGTCTGCAATATAATTTGAACCTTGAAATAATAACAGTTCATAACAGGGGTCATGTGGCAGTGATTCGTTAAAGTCTAAGAAACAAAAGGGCTGGTATACAGGGTGTCCCTTAAACCAACTTTGATACGAAAAGGGCTGATAGACCAGCTCATCAGACACCAGATTAAGTAAATTTGACCTCAGTAAAAAATTCTTAGTTTTCGAGATATTGACGTTTTTGCAAAACTCGTGCTAAGTGATACCCTGACTCAGTTATTTGAGTGTCATGACTAAAATATCAAGTATTTTTCAAATCTGTTTTTAATATGGGTAGCCAGATAACTATGCTATTGAACGTAATTCCTATTTTTGTTACTTTCTTCATGGTGTGGCCACAGTAGAATATCAAAAAATAATTTTCAGATTTTTCCAAATTTCACGTCTGATTTCGAACGAAGGTGGTGAAAAAAAAATGTATCAACACAACCTGGCACATGACGTAAAAAAATGGCGCCTTTTTTGTAGTCTCTAAAATGGTATAACATTTACTAAAAACTGTAATAGTTTTTGAGATAATGATATTTTGTTACAAAAATAACTTGTACTGTAGTTACACTTAATCTTAAATTTCTCATACGATCCGGTTGAACTAAGTTTGCACCTAGCGTCCTAGACAATACTTACAAATTAGGTGCAAACTTAACGTAATCATCGGTCAAAGTAGGTCCGTTAGCACCAAAAATAGCCATTAATCAATAAACTGTATTGAATTAGGTTACTAACGAGAAGACGATCAAAGGGCTTTGTAGGCGACGCAAATCATTTTTATGTTTTAGGATAGGATAAGTTTATTTTTAACTATTGAGGTACTTGTAATGCCATCTAGTGTTCGTTTTATGCAATAAAGTTATAAAAACATTGGTGGGTAGCTCGAAAGCCGGCAGCGCGCAGTTGCAAATCACCGCCAGTCAGTGCTTTACCAAAATTTATATCCGCGTCGCTGGCTCCTAGCTCGCACCAACGTTTTCGCGTTTAGTTTTCAAAATTACGTGTTTTTATTCGCCTAATCATCTACAAAACTGGTCCTTCGAACCGGATCACAATTAACACAGTGATGTACAGAACTCCGTCGCGGCCGATAACGCGTAAACAACATCGAGAAATCGAGCGCACGAAATTGCAAATGGCGAGTACGTCTAACGGCGAGCCAGCGGAACCTATAGTCCAAACTTCAACCTTCGGCACCGATAGTCAAGTACAGCCAAAGGATTTGGAACAAGTGAAAAAGGAAATACCCCAAAAATCTTTTGTGAGGGGCTCAATTACGTCTGCGAAGTCAAAGCGCTCAACGTCATCATCAATCGCTAGACGTAAATTATTAGAATTTGAAGCTGCTCAAGCTAAAGCGCAGATCGAGTTGGCTCTTATTGACAAGAAACTCGAAGCCGATTTGGCCCAAGTTGATGCCGATGGGTCTCAGAACGAGGACGGCAGTGAATCTTGTGGGGAGACGCCTAGCGAACGGGCGCGATCTAACGTCGAGCAGTGGCTAAACCAAGGTCACGACGAAGCTGGCTGTTCTTGTCCAAAACACCCGCCAGCGCCACCAGTAGCAACAGCGCCACCAGTGGCACCAGCGCCGCTAGTGACACCAGCGCCGCTAGTGGTACCAGCGCCTCTGGGGGCACCAACGTCGTTAACGGCACCAGCGCCGCCCAACGCTACAGCGCTATCAGCGACACTGGAACCCCCAGCGCCATCCGCCTACGTCAATGTGGTCCAGCGTCCAGATGTTCCTACCGACAGCATCCAACAGCTAGCGCTCACCTTGAAGGACATAATGACGACCTCGTCAACCCAGCGCGAGGATCGTTTACTCAGCCGCCTATCAACACCGCGCGAATTACCTATCTTTAGCGGTGATTGTGTTGAATTTTTAAACTTTAAAAGAGCATACAACGAATCCACACGCGTATGTGAATTTAGCGAATGTGAAAATTTGGAGAGACTACGCAAGGCATTGCGAGGCGACGCCAAGGACACGGTCACGGCTCTGTTGATCGGTAATACTCCGCCCGCAGCTGTTATGGAAGCCCTGGAATTGAGATATGGTCGATCTGACGTCATCATTCTGAACCTAACATCGCAGCTGAAGAAGCTACCTGCGTTACCTACGTCATATCAGAATGACTTAATTGACTTCTCCATTAAAGTAAACAATTGCGTAGCCACCATAGGTGCTCTAAATCAGCCAGATTATTTACGAAGTCCCGAGCTCGCATCAGCCGTGTTAAGTAAGCTACCTAGCACCCTGATTGGTAAATGGACCGATTTTGCCTACCAACGATTAGCCGAGGACCAGCCGAAGTTAAAGTTAATCGCAGACTTTCTCAAACACGAAGCACAAATGTTATCTTTAGTTGGAGTGACACAGTTACGAGAACAAAATAAGGTGAATGAGTTAAAAGTGGCACCGAGACAAGCAAGTGACAAATTCCGCCCTAATCGACCCATATTTGCTACGACTGCAATAGAAGAAAGCAAAATGTGCAAATTCTGTTCTAAAGGTACGCACTCCCTGCCCGAGTGCCGTGTGTTTAAGCGCGCGATGCGTCGTGATCGATGGAGATTTATTAAATCTCAAGGCCTATGTTATTGTTGTCTCACGTCACGACACGATAGGAATGAGTGCCCCGCACCTGTGTGCGATATAGATGGCTGTGGGCTCGCACATCACAAGATGCTGCACTGGATAAAGCCTTCATCGAGTAAATCAGTTCTTGAGGTCAACAACCAGCCGCCCGAGTCGGCCCGCGCTTATGCTCAACCGTCAGCGCCAGCCGAGCCGGCAGCGCCGGCGCCGGCGCGGGCGCCCGCGGCTCCCGACACCGTGGCGCACGTCGCATCGGACCGTGACAAACTTTCTATGGACCATGTGATGTTAAAAGTAGTGGCAGTGCAGTTAAGTGGACCTAATGGACTAGTGAGCACTTACGCCCTTTTAGACGACGCGGCATCAGTGTCTATGATAGACTCCGATCTAGCAACCGAGCTAGGTCTCGAATGTGAACAGTCTAGTGCTATAAAGTTTATTGACGCGTTTGGACTTGAAGTGTACCAATCGGATGCGCCGTCCGTTACGGCTCAAATAAGTGGACAAAACTATAACAGTTATTTTGACATTAAGTTGCGTAAAGTGTCCAAGTTAAATTTGCCATCACAAGATTTGTCCATAATTAAACATTTAAATTGCCAACATCTATCTCATATCAAAGATTATGTTTGTAATAGTTGTATAGTACCACGCATTCTTATCGGGGAAGATAATTATTTCTTAATTGCACCGATCGAAATTATTCATGGTAATAAACATGAACCATATGGGTCTCGATGCAAGCTAGGTTGGTCAATCCATGGGTATTGCGGTCGCACTCACTCTAACGCTGCCAATGTTTTCCATCTCAGTCATACAGATAGTGATAATATTAGCGAGTTAAACGAGTTAATGAAACATTATTTTTCGTTAGACTCCATTGGAATTTCAACCGTACGGCGCGAGAATAGTGATCATTTAAGGGCGTTACAGATTTTAGATGATACGTCGCGTCTTATAGGCAATCAATGGGAGGTGGGCCTTCCGTTCAAAAGGGACGTATTTACCATGCCAGACTCACGCGAAGCTGCCTCTTTGCGACTAGCGTCCTTAATGCGAAAATTTGTTAAAGACGACGCTTACGCGGAACGGTACAGAACTGAAGTAAACAAACTGTTTTCTAGCGGTTATGCACGGGAGCTACGGGAAAATGAACTCTCGGCGGAACACATATGGTATGTACCACATTTTGGAGTCCAGAACCCTAACAAACCCGGTAGGATAAGAATTGTTTATGACTTTGCAGCTAAGGTGAAGGGAACATGTCTTAATGACTATCTCTTAACTGGTCCGGATTTGTATAATTCGCTTATGAACATAATGTTGAAGTTCCGCGAAAACAAAGTGACTATAATAGGAGATATTAAGGATATGTTTTTACGGATAAAAGTTAGACCACAAGATCAACATGTGTTACGTTTTTTATGGCAAGATGCACCCGGCGTGCCCGTAAAAACATGTGCTATGCAAAGTTTAACATTTGGCGCGACATGTTCCCCTTTCATAGCGCAATATATTAAAAATAAAAACGCGTTACGGTTCGACGATTTATACCCGGAAGCTGTGCATGTAATTGTAAACAGTCATTATATGGATGATTGTTTATACTCAACTAATAGCGTTGAGAATGCAATTAAATTAGTTAAAGAAATTACTCAAATTCATAAAAGCGGTGGATTTGAGATAAGGGGGTGGTCCAGTAATAGTCAAGAGGTATTAAAAAATATACCTATTGATTCGCTCGCACAAACGGCAATTCAGTTCAAAGATGGAGTTATGAATACGGTCGAGCGCACATTAGGATTGATGTTTCATCCATCAGATGATACTTTTGGGTTTAAAATTTCATTTCATCGGGTGCCAGAGGAAATCTTAAATGGAACTGAACCACCAACAAAGGCGAAAATGTTAAGTTTGATTATGTCGGTTTCAGGGATCGGAACCGGTATCGAATTACCGTTTTATTTCGTTGAAATACCGTTATTTTACTCCGTTCGTGCTACAACCGGTATTTTGATGGAACGGAACGGAATATTTCGGTGATCGCTAAGTGATGAAGAACGAAATGATAACGTTCCTGATGAGAATAAAAACCGGTATTATCGACGAGCCGAGCTCGCCGAGGGGCTCGCAGGGGTGGTGACGATGTGCGCCGGCATTTACAAGGTCAAATTCCGTGTTTTGTAGCGCGTCGCATAGCGCGATGTATTTATTTTCAATTTTTGTCGGGAAAGTTTAAATTCTGAGTGTTGAAGCGCGCACGCTCTTTATTATAATATTGTTTGTTTTGTGATATTAAGTTTTTAAAGATGATACATAGTAATTTTTTAACTAGATTAATTATTTGCAGGTATTTCTATACTACCGAGTGACAAACAAGCATTCTGTCTACCTGACAGAACAAACTGAATGCAAAATTAAATAATACAAATAACGTTCTTCTTTTTGCAATATTTTTATTGTATTTTAGGTATTTTAATTTAGGTAGTTTAATTTAGTTTTTAGGTTTATTTAGTTTTAGGAAATTTAAATTTTATCTTCTATGTATTTGTTAGTTTACTGTACTTTGAACAAATATTTTATTACGTTAAATAATACAAATTAATAAACAGAGTATGGTAAAATATAGTAAAAAGAGGAGAAATCTAGTGCTCCAGGATGGGTATTCCGCAGCCATCTTCGCATCCAAATCTTCCTATCTTTCTTCTCGTTCCCCTGATTCTAATAGAGACCGCTCTGATGATTGATATTTGTATTTTGACTTTGATCCAGTTTATTATTTGCGAGTGTGGCTTGGACCATTTTTCACATAGCTTAAGACATGTTTTTTTTATGAAGGATTCATATTCAGTTCCGACAACGCCATCACAAGAGACCACAAGGGGAGTAAATGAAGCTCTAAGATCTTCTGCAGCCAGATCGTATTTGCGATGTTTTTCACGAGCGTGTATTTGGGCAATTGTGGGCCATGTAAGTAGACCATACGATGCGGCGTCGGCATTTACAATGCGAATGTCAAAGAACGCCTTCCTCGCTGGCTCCCACACGCTTTCCAATAGTAAGTCGCTTATTAGCCCTGGTTGATCTAAGGTTGCGGCTCGCATTATTGGCTCAGTAGTAGCCGAACCCCATGCTGGTTCCGCCCAGTTTTTGATATCGTCTCTGTGTTGGTCGTGGCCTCTTTTTACGAGACCTCCTTTCTTGCAATTAAGTGCATGGTTGAGGTTGAAATTATTTTCGCCGCAACCATCGCAGTTTAGTGGCAGGCCAGAAGGTTCATGTCCGTATCTGATCGCAAGGCCGTCGCGAAACTGCGTAGCTGTTAGGTCGGTATCATCAGCTTTGGTCGGTAGTATTGTTAGCCACTGTGATGATTTTTTGTTAATCGCCCTTTGGATGCATTTTTTTGTTTTTATTGTCAGTTTACTGTACTTTCTTTCAATAAAGAAGTCACTGCCAAAAAAAAAAAACGTTCAATCAAACTGATTGATTGAGTCAGGCGTTACTTATATTATTACCGCGTTATTGATATTTTTGTTTAATTAACGTTCAAACTCTTCAAAGCAAAAGTCAGTCTAGGGACAAAGATGTAGTGTCTGATGCACTGGTATACCTACCTAATACATACTTATATTTAATTTGGATAAATTTAATGATTAGAGGCAAGTACATTTATTTCGTCTTGACGAAGACTCTGAACCGAAATAATATCCAGGTTCTGATGATGGAGCCGGAATGTGGCCATGGGAACTCCGTAATAAAACGTCGGAACCCCATCGTGTTTGAGCTCATTTATTTTGTCTTGACAAGTACTCTGAACCAGAATGATATCCAGGGTCTGATGATGGAGCCGGAAGGTGGGCATGGGAACTCCGTAATAAAACGTCGGAACCCCATCGTGTTTGGGCTCATTTGTTTTGTCTTGACGAGTACTCTGAATCGAAATGATATCTAGGGTCTGATGATGGAGCCGGAATGTGGCCATGGGAACTCCGTAATAAAACGACGGAACCCCATCGTGTTTGAGCTCATTTATTTTGTCTTGACGAGTACTCGGAACCAGAATGATATCCAGGGTCTGATGATGGAGCCGGAAGGTGGGCATGGGAACTCCGTAATAAAACGTCGGAACCCCATCGTGTTTGGGCTCATTTGTTTTGTCTTGACGAGTACTCTGAACCGAAATGATATCCAGGGTCTGATGATGGAGCCGGAAGGTGGGCATGGGAACTCCGTAATAAAGCGTCGGAACCCCATCGTGTTTGGGCTCATTTGTTTTGTCTTGACGAATACTCTGAACCGAAATGATATCCAGGGTCTGATGATGGAGCCGGAAGGTGGGCATGGGAACTCCGTAATAAAGCGTCGGAACCCCATCGTGTTTGGGCTCATTTGTTTTGTCTTGACGAATACTTTGAACCGAAATGATATCCATGGTCTGATGATGGAGCCGGAAGGTGGGCATGGGAACTCCGTAATTAAACGTCGGAACCCCATCGTGTTTGGGCTCATTTGTTTTGTCTTGACGAGTACTCTAAAGTGAAATGATATCCAGGGTCTGATGATGGAGCCGGAAGGTGGCCATGGGAACTCCGTAATAAAATGTCGGAACCCCTTCGTGTTTGGGCTCATTTGTTTTGTCTTGACGAATACTTTGAACCGAAATGATATCCAGGGTCTGATGATGGAGCCGGAAGGTGGGCATGGGAACTCCGTAATTAAACGTCGGAACCCCATCGTGTTTGGGCTCATTTGTTTTGTCTTGACGAGTACTCTAAAGTGAAATGATATCCAGGGTCTGATGATGGAGCCGGAAGGTGGCCATGGGAACTCCGTAATAAAATGTCGGAACCCCTTCGTGTTTGGGCTCATTTGTTTTGTCTTGACGAATACTTTGAACCGAAATGATATCCAGGGTCTGATGATGGAGCCGGAAGGTGGGCATGGGAACTCCGTAATAAAATGTCGGAACCCCTTCGTGTTTGGGCTCATTTGTTTTGTCTTGACGAGTACTCTAAAGTGAGATGATATCCAGGGTCTGATGATGGAGCCCAAACACGATGGGGTTCCGACATTTTATTACGGAGTTCCCATGGCCACCTTCCGGCTCCATCATCAGACCCTGGATATCATTTCGGTTCAGAGTATTCGTCAAGACAAAACTAATGAGCCCAAACACGATGGGGTTCCGACGTTTTATTACGGAGTTCCCTTGCCCACCTTCCGGCTCCATCATCAGACCCTGGATATCATTTCAGTTCAGAGTACTCGTCAAGACAAAACAAATGAGCCCAAACACGATGGGGTTCTGACGTTTTATTACGGAGTTCCCATGCCCACCTTCCGGCTCCATCATCAGACCCTGGATATCATTTCGGTTTAGAGTACTCGTCAAGACAAAACAAATGAGCCCAAACACGATGGGGTTCTGACGTTTTATTACGGAGTTCCCATGCCCACCTTCCGGCTCCATCATCAGACCCTGGATATCATTTCGGTTTAGAGTACTCGTCAAGACAAAACAAATGAGCCCAAACACGATGGGGTTCCGACGTTTTATTACGGAGTTCCCATGCCCACCTTCCGGCTCCATCATCAGACCCTGGATATCATTTCGGTTTAGAGTACTCGTCAAGACAAAACAAATGAGCCCAAACACGATGGGGTTCTGACGTTTTATTACGGAGTTCCCATGCCCACCTTCCGGCTCCATCATCAGACCCTGGATATCATTTCGGTTCAGAGTACTCGTCAAGACAAAACAAATGAGCCCAAACACGACGGGGTTCTGACGTTTTATTACGGAGTTCCCATGCCCACCTTCCGGCTCCATCATCAGACCCTGGATATCATTTCGGTTTAGAGTACTCGTCAAGACAAAACAAATGAGCCCAGACACGATGGGGTTCTGACGTTTTATTACGGAGTTCCCATGCCCACCTTCCGGCTCCATCATCAGACCCTGGATATCATTTCGGTTTAGAGTACTCGTCAAGACAAAACAAATGAGCCCAAACACGATGGGGTTCCGACGTTTTATTACGGAGTTCCCATGCCCACCTTCCGGCTCCATCATCAGACCCTGGATATCATTTCGGTTTAGAGTACTCGTCAAGACAAAACAAATGAGCCCAAACACGATGGGGTTCTGACGTTTTATTACGGAGTTCCCATGCCCACCTTCCGGCTCCATCATCAGACCCTGGATATCATTTCGGTTCAGAGTACTCGTCAAGACAAAACAAATGAGCCCAAACACGACGGGGTTCTGACGTTTTATTACGGAGTTCCCATGCCCACCTTCCGGCTCCATCATCAGACCCTGGATATCATTTCGGTTTAGAGTACTCGTCAAGACAAAACAAATGAGCCCAGACACGATGGGGTTCCGACGTTTTATTACGGAATTCCCATGCCGACCTTCCGGCTCCATCATCAGACCCTGGATATTATTTCGGTACAGAGTACTCGTCAAGACGAAACAAATGTACCTGCCTCTAATCATTAAATTTATCCAAATTAAATATAAGTATGTATTAGGTATAACAGTGCATCAGACACTACATCTTAGTCCCCAGACTGACCACCCATGTGTAATCTTTTGCTTTGAACAGTTTGAACGTTAATTTGTTCTATCAGGTCGACAGAATGCTTGTTTTTCACTCGGTAATATAAATTAAAATTATACCTACAAATAATTAAATACACTCACGAACAATGAATTCTGGTCATTTCCTATTATAATTGTCCTTAGAAAATGACCCGAATTAATTGACCGTGAGTGTAATTAATCTCGTTATATGTATACCATATACCAAATACATCGCGCTAGACACTTGCTAACTAAATTATCTACGAAAAATGGTTAATTGTCCGAAACTACTTTTATAATCCGAATGAATCCGTAACAAAACAACACAACAACCTAAGCAACGCACAAAAGCAAAAAATACAAAATCATTGTGCGCAGCATACCGAAAAACAAAATATCCCGCAGGCAAACTCAAGGTAAAATTAGAAATAGCAACTCGTTCTATCTTGTTACGCAACGAGAAAAACGTTTAATTTCGTTCCACAGAAACGGAACTTAGTAAAAAACGGTATCGCAAAAGAACGGTTCTTTAACCGGTGATCACAAACAAAAACCAGAACCTTTCCGTTCTCGTGTCAATGAACAAAACCGGTATTCTACTCGGAACGGTTTCCGATCCCTGGTCGGTTTACGATATTCACGGATTTTTGTCACCATTTATTATTAAAAGTAAAATAATATTTCAGAATGTACATCGTAGTGGCGTGGATTGGAACTGCCGCATCCGCCCGGATGAACATGCAAGTTGGGTAAGGTGGCTCGAGGAGTTGAAGCTTCTAGCCTCGTTACGCATACCACGCTATTATGGTGCCGCGGGCGAATGGACGTGTTGCTATGGTGACCCGAGGGATGGGGTAAGTGACCCCACAATTATAAATACCGAGTTACACGCATTTTGTGATGCGAGTTTGAAAGCCTTTGCCACAGTCATTTATTGGCGTTTCACTCGCTCCGACGGAACCGTCAATGTGTGTTTTGTCGCGAGTAAAAGCCGAGTGACCCCTCTTCGTCCGGTTTCAATACCGAGACTAGAGTTACAAGGGGCCCTGCTCGCCGCGCGCCTTGCTGCTGCGGTGCAGAGTGGCCATCAAGACATCAAGGCAAATAAACGGTATTTTTGGACGGATTCTAATACCGTGTTACAGTGGATACGTAGCGATCCTAGAGATTATAAGCCGTATGTGGCTCACCGTCTCGGCGAAATTGACGAGTTGACCTCTGCGTCAGAGTGGCGGTACGTCCCGTCCGCTTTAAACGCGGCCGACGTTGCTACTCGTGACGATGCGCCGCCGTTGCAGTACAAAGATATATGGTTTCAGGGACCTCATTTTTTACGCGAACCAGAAAGTGAGTGGCCGCAGCCTCCTCGGAGTCTTAAGCCGCTCGATGAATCGGTTTATGAGCGTAAATCCGTAAACGTCATATCTTCGACCGCCTGTAGCAGCGCCTTGCCTGTGCCTGACGAGAACAGGTTTTCGTCGTGGATTCGCTTACTTATGACTACCGCCCGGGTGCTATTGTTCATTAAAAAATGTCAACAAAAATGTAATCAAATTGACAACGAACTTATGCAATCGGCGGAGGAACTTTTGATTAACAAATGTCAATACGATTCTTTTTACGAAGATATTCAATGCTTAAAACAAAATAAGCCGTTATCGAAAGGTAGCCGACTACTGAAATTAACACCTTATCTTGACAGCGCAGGCTTGCTACGCGTCGGTGGCCGTATCGACAAAACTGTAGGTGTCGAAGAGTCAACGAAACGGCCAATCATCCTTGACGGAAAACATAGGGTGACCAGACTACTCGTGGAGTACTACCACAGACGCGCCTGTCACAGAGCTCACGAACTGGTAGTAAACGAACTCCGGCAACGTTACTGGATTTTGCAGCTACGTTCCACAGTACGCACAGTGGCAGCGCAGTGTCTTTTCTGCAGATATCGACGCGCCGCGCCGCAGCCGCAGCGCATGGGTGACCTGCCACCTGCCCGGCTGCAGCATAACCGTTATCCCTTTGCCTGTACGGGAATTGATTTTTTCGGGCCTATGGAGGTGACAGTGGGTCGTGGTAGGCAGAAACGTTACGGAATGCTATTTACTTGCTTGACAATCCGAGCCGTGCATATTGAAATAACGGAAAATCTTACCACTGACTCCACCACCATGGGATTGAGAAGGATGATAGCCCGGAGACGAACACCCTCCGTGATCTACTCCGATAACGGTACAAACCTGCGCGGAGCAGACACGGAGCTGAGGCGCAGCATCACCGAACTGGACATCGATGCTCTGCGTAACGACGGGCTGCTGAGAGGCATCGATTGGCGTTTCCTGCCTCCCGGAGCCCCAGAAATGGCCGGGGCCTGGGAGCGGATGGTCCGGTCAGTAAAGGCAGCCCTACGAGCCGTTTTGAAAGAGCGCGCACCCCGCCCAGAGACACTCTCAACGCTGATGGCCGAGGTAGAAGCCCTAGTAAATAGCCGACCGATCACTCACGTATCAACGGACCCAAACTACCCGGAAGCTTTGACGCCTAATCATTTTTTGATTGGCACGTCATCCAATGGACCTGCCTTCGGAAGGTATGAAGACGTAGATCTCCAGCTAAGGCGACAGTGGCGAATTGCGCAACGTCTGGCAGATATGTTTTGGTCACGATGGCTAAAAGAATATCTGCCCACCCTTCTGCCGCGACAGAAGTGGACCCGCGAGCAAAGATCATTACGTGTAGGAGATTTTGTTCTTTTGGTTGAACCTAACTTGGAGCGTGGTTCATGGCGGCACGGAGTAGTGAGTGCGACACTCCCCGGGGATGACGGGCGTATCCGCGTGGTGGATGTGCGCACTCGCACAGGCATATTGAGACGACCGGTTACTCGCGTCGCCCTACTTGCACCAGAGACATCTAGTGACGACTAGTCATCACTAAGGGGGTGGGTTGTAGGCGACGCAAATCATTTTTATGTTTTAGGATAGGATAAGTTTATTTTTAACTATTGAGGTACTTGTAATGCCATCTAGTGTTCGTTTTATGCAATAAAGTTATAAAAACATTGGTGGGTAGCTCGAAAGCCGGCAGCGCGCAGTTGCAAATCACCGCCAGTCAGTGCTTTACCAAAATTTATATCCGCGTCGCTGGCTCCTAGCTCGCACCAACGTTTTCGCGTTTAGTTTTCAAAATTACGTGTTTTTATTCGCCTAATCATCTACAGGCTTTTTATTTGGAATGAAATAGTCAAACATTTAGGTAAATTTTTGGTCGACTGGTTGAGCGCCAAGTCAATGGAATAGTCACTTCAGTACAGGTTATTTTTGTAATTTGTTAATGTTGTTAGAAACTACAAAAAATGTGCCATTTTTTTACGTCATGTGCCAGGTTGTGTTGGTACATTTTTTTTTCACCACCTTCGTTCGAAATCAGACGTGAAATTTGGAAAAATCTGAAAATTATTTTTTGATATTCTACTGTGGCCACACTGTGAAGAAATTAACAGAAATAGGAATTACGTTCAATAGCATAGTTATCTGGCTACTCATATCAAAAACCAGATTTGAAAAATACTTGATATTTTAGTCATGACACTCAAATAACCGAGTCAGGGTATCACTTAGCACGAGTTTTGCAAAAACGTCAATATCTCGAAAACTAAGAATTTTTTACTGAGATCAAATTTACTTAATCTGGTGTCTGATGAGCTGGTCTATCAGCCCTTTTCGTATCAAAGTTGGTTTTAGGGACACCCTGTAGAGTTGTGCCATTCGATTCTCGGGAATTCTCGGAAACGTTCTCAGTTTTGTATGGGAAATGTTCTCGAGAACGTTCTCGCTCCATACAAAACGGAGAACGTTTTCGAGACTGGCACATCTCTAGGTATATAATTGATCCCTGATTGCCATTTCGCATTAGTTAACGGATCATAATAATGATGAGTGTCTCTTTTCAAAGGGGCTTATTTCTACATGGAAGGAGATTTCCTTGTTTCCCATAAATATTTAGCATATTTTAATACGCTAGCGTATGGAAAACAATAGCTTAGGTTAGGTTTGTTTTATAACAAATCTGAAATCTTAAAGGTTCCATAGAAAAAAAAGGATGTATGACTTTCGATAATTACGACTACCAACACAGTATGACTTTTAAAAATTATGGAAGACAATATAGTCCCACATGGAAGACGTAGAAAAATAAGAACTTTTTAATCAAGACTAGGGAATGCAATTACCGGTAAAATTTACCGTCTTTTCATACTAAAGTCCGGTATATTACCGGTAACTTACCGGTAATTGCATTCCCTAATCAAGACACCTCAAAGGACTAGGGGATACCCACAACTTTCTTCACAGAGGTAAAATAAGTCTGTGGGTATAGTGAAAAGGGGTATAAGTCAAATTTATACCAGCGCCAAAAGGTCACAACTCTGTAGTATGACTTAAGCTATTTTGCTCCTAGGTTAAATGTGACTTGTAGGTACCCCTTTTCACTAGACCCACAGAAGTTAAATCGGCCCGTTAAGCTAAGTTTACACTTTGTTAAATGCAAGTGCGAATGCGAAGTGATTAGTTAACAGGTTTTTTGGATGTTAAGCGTTAAGTGTTAAGAAATCGTTTACACATTGTTTAGTGCAGGTGCAAAGCAACAAAATGGACGACGAACAACGATTGGAATTACGAAATATTTTAAAAAGGATAGTCGCGGTCATTGCTTCAGAAATCGTAAATGAGGTATTAAATTCAACGTTTGCTCCTCAGTCCACCTCATTTTTGTACCGTTCGTGTCCATACTATGCATTTAACCAGCCGTGACGGCGAGCACGGGGAGGATGCGGGTGTGAGGGGGTAGCTACTTGACAGCCAAAATAGACCGAGCGTCTATTCACTTTACTTCGCACTCGCACTTCGCACTCGCACTTGTCACTTATCAGCGTGACCGTTTACACCTACATTTTACTAATCACTTTACACTTACACTTCCCACTCGCACTTGCGACTTAACAAAGTGTAAACTTAGCTTTAGTTTCTGCGTGAAGTGAGAACAAACAGCCCGAAAACTTAAATTAAAAATGATAGAAAATCCCGACCTTTTCATTTCAAATTTGACTACCTCATGAATGCCTGGACCGATTTAGATGAAACATGTCTAACATCCATTGCTAGAAAACCAAAACTACTTTAATATAAATAACCGCACCCAAATCGGTTGACCCCTTTAAGAGCTATGGTGTCACAGACAGACACACACACACATAACGGTCAAACTTATAACACTTCTCTTTCTACGTCGGAGGTTAAAAAAACAGACAAAAATTTAAGAGACTTGTATTTTATTACTGAATTATTTTTTACTTTCCCCAATTTTTTTTTTTGACTATATTATGATTTATTTCATAAAAAACAAAAGGTCAGTACAAAACCACTTAACTTAAGCCTACCCTTAAGTCTAGTCAAAAAGGGCCCCTCGAGTCGTCCCTGGCGCAAAGGTACAGGTCCCCAATTACTTTTATGATTTTATTGTTTGTAAGTAACAAATAATAAAATCGTAGCATTAGCCTCTCAGCATCTTATTTTAGATACTAACATAGTTATTTAAGTTAGTTGGTATTACTATTAGGAACTATTAGGCAATTTTGTCCGAAATATTTTTTTATTTTTATTTGTATGTCTTTCCCGTACACGAGACAATGATGTCTCGGCCCTTTGGGAGGCGTGCGCGGAGCCGAAGCCAACGCGTAGAGGCCCTTTCGACAATTTAATGAGAGGCAAAGTGTACACCCAGCGGATGCTGTCCCTGCCCGTGTCATGGGACGCACGCAGAGACAGCCCCCGCCAAATGCAAGGATAATATAATATGGAAATTGACGACGAGTTGTGAATCACTCTTTACGATCCAGACAATTTTATCCATTTTCAATGTCGGATTATATTCGCTTAATTTCCCGAAATTGGAGATATTGCCCGCAGCCAGCCCCTGTCCAAATAACCCAGTATTAAGCCCGTTCAAAATATAAGGGTGGATTGGGGTTGGCATACTGAATCTAATTAGTAACTTTAGCTTTTGCTGTAGGCTTGAGTCACTCGTATTTCGTGTGCGTATATTAGGAAAGTAATAACGTTCGTCGGTCCTAAAATACCAAAAAGTTTGTACATCATTTAACAGATTTTTTATTGATTCCTATTTGGTTACCAATTTTTGGTGAGGTTTAGGGTTCCGTACCAGAATGGGAAAAAACTGGCCAAGAGCATGTCGGACCATGCTCAGGTTCCATAGCCGTAACTAAAAGGTAAAAAATACGATTTAAAAAAAGTACAACAACAAAAGAGCGTATCTTCATAGCAATTACGTCCTTTTGTTGAGAAGCGCAGTTTATCGGCAATAACTCAAAAACGGTTAATTCGATCTTGTTGAAAATAATTTTCCTTGGAAGTATTAATTAAGCGTTACCTTAGTGATTTTTTTCATATTTTTCGGACACACTCGGTCGGTGGAAATGGAGTTCTGTTGATACCCCCCTGGTACTGACTTGGTTTAACTTTACATCTCAAAACTTTTTTACTGTAGGAGAACTGCTTTGCGAGACTTGCATCTTTTTACATGTAATGTTTTTGATGGGATAAGTTAGTCACGAGCTCACAAGATTGGCAGTGAAGTTATGAACCCAACAAAACTCACCAAGTATCGTTAATTATTCTTTCGTCTGGACCCTCGGCGTCATAGTTCTGAGTTTTATTGAAAAACTTGCCCGAAATCTGCTTAAACAGTTTTAAAAGGTTGCCCCAGACTTGATGTATTATGTAACACAAGTCTTTCTCAACTTTTGACACCCGATTCGTTTAATGATAAGTTTTGACATATAGGGGCAAGTGCTGTACGTGTGGACGGTTTTACCTGTGGACACTACTCATACAGAGAAAACGAATAACCATAGTCAAATACCAATCACTTATTTGAAAAGTATTTTTTTCATATGGCAACACTAGCTAATCGCCATCTTTACTGATTACAGAAACTGTGTGTTTTGAGGCTGCCGAAAGTTTTTGTGACAAAAAGTAATTTTTTACCTTCTTTTAAAGCATGTTTTATGTAAAATCTCTAAATGTTGCGGGTGTCTTTGCAATGGCATATTAATTTATATGATGTAAACGTTATTTCTACAAGATTTCGTTAATCGTAGGTAGCATTTATAGTGACCGGTATGAATTCAAAATAAAAACCGCCGAAATTGTACCTGTGGATACCTCCGTGAATGTACCTGTGGACTGTCCATAGGTACAGTTATACTGAATGTTCCTGTGGACAGTAAAATTAATATACAATATTTTTGTTTGTTTTAGTGCCTCGTAGTAAAGCTGGGAAAAATAGAGACAAGATATGCCTAGACACTCTGACTGCAGCTGTTTGGGAAGTAGAAAATGGAAGTTCAGTAAGGAAAGCCGCAGAGAAGTTTAAAATCCCAAAATCGACAATCTTTAAAAACATAAAATTAAATCACTGTCAAAATATTGGTGAAGAAGGCTTAGAACTCCTAAAAAATGATGTCAGGAGGATATTTAGCGATACTGAGGAGCAACAGATATATGATTACTTAAAAAAGCAGCATTACTACACACAGCATATTCTTCTGCTGACAATGGAGGCATTTTAAAATCCCATAATTATACTTGAGATTTTGCTAAGAATATTAGATTTCAAGAAGAAAAAAAGTAACTGTGATATGCAGAGCAACATATAATTACATGTTGTTTAATTGTATGTTGTTAATTACGTTATTCTAGAAGTTTATTCTGTTTAAAAGTATGTTGTTGATTAATGTCCGTAGGTACGTTACCGTCCATAGGTACGTTTTTGGAGTCCATAGGTACAGACAGTAGATGTACCTATGGACAAAATGAGTGTTTTTTTTAAAATGCTTCTATCCGCCATCTGCGGATAGCTAGCGTAGAAAACATATGTGGACTTTGAAGATTGTTTAATTGTGATTAAAACAAAATAAAGAATTCATTTATAATACGCGTAGTTTTTGTCTAACAACTGATTAAAAGTCAAATTCTGGAAAGTGTCCACAGGTTGAGCACTTGCCCCTACTGAATCATCATCATCATAAATTTAAGAGACTTGCTCTTGTCGGTGGAGTAATCGCCATTCCGTTCTTTTTTCTGCTACCATCTTGAGCTCCTGATACGACGTCACATTGATTTTCTCTTTAGCTTGGTCCACAAACGCACTGTCCATATACTGAATACATACCTATAATGCGTACTGTAGCTTGTTGTAATGACTGTTAGCTTAATAGTCCGTTTCTCGACGTGAAACATGTTTCTCATTTTGTAGTTGGACGTTTGGAAATCCTTTACAACTCCAATACATGTTTTGACCACAGATACTCCTTACCATACATTTCCATTAACGGTATATAACTATTTATTTCTATTGTTTTTTCTTGTTTTGACGCCTAGAGGCCCTTTATATCTCTAAAAATTGTAGATTAAGTTTATTGTAATGTAATAATTAACTAGTCACAATATTTTCCTTGGATATCCTTATTTATGAAAAAAAATATACTCCTAGGTGGCCAAAATCTCAGTCATAATTTTAATCTAAAAAAAAAAAGACCTAAAGCTTCCTCGCTCAACGCATCAGCCTCACAATCCAGCGAGAAAATGCTGCCAGCATCCTCGGTAGCATGCTGCAGGCCATTTTTAGATTTATTTTAGTTTTAGTTTATAGCAAATTTAATTTAGTTTTAGTTACTTTGTATTATTATTATTTTGAAATATATGCTTCAATAAAAAACGAGCTATGTTTACTATCCTCGTACAAATATTGAATTACAACTTCAATATGTCAACACTCCGTACGGTGCGAAGTGAGGGTAATATTTTTCCAATTTTTTCTGCGACATTCGATTCAATCTGGCCCTCGCCTCGCAGGGTACTCACTCGACCTATTTAGACGGCGGTTGTGATGGGATAGTTGTATGGAGATTTGGGTCCATATCGAAAAAAGAAAATTAAATAGGGAACATTCTATTATATTCTCTATATATTTCTGTTACAACATGTATAGAACATCCTTGTAGAGGTCGGAAAGTTAGCAATAGATGGACGAGTGAGTAAGAGTCGATGAATACGAGGTCATCTATTTAGAAATTCACTGAAACAAGTGAGAATATTTATTTAGACTCCACTGGAACTGTAAACCCTGTCTCCTCTGTCCCAAAACGGGCGCTGTTTGTTTTACCGCCATTGATTGGGCCGGACCCCTCCCTTCCAAACACCTTTCCACATCATTTGTGAGTGCAACTGTTAGAAGCGTCGGGAATATGGAGATGTTACCCATATGAGCTGTTACAATACAATCGAATACACTCGTCAGTCCTTTGCCGAAGCGCCAAAAGAATCAGACTTGTGAATCACCCCTTGAGGCAAAGTAAAAAAACGAACATGTATTTACTGGGATCCCCTTGGATCGCATAATGATTTTAGACTAATGCTGTTTCGCATAATTGATTTAGCATAATTTGTTTTGGCATAATAGTACTTTCGCATAGTAATATTTTGGCCTACTGTTTTTTTGGCATACTACGCTATTAGCATAATTTTAGTTGGACTAATTTGTATTGGCCGAATATACATTACGCATACTATTGTTTGGGCTAATCATTATTTGGTATATCTGTCATTATCCATAATTTCAGCTGTCTAAATGAATAAAACTCACTTTCATTGTTAACATTTATTGTATATGTCGCCGCCAACTAGCTTAATTAGCCATTTAGTTAACTGCCTAGCCTTTTCATTTAATTTTTAGGTTAGGTTTGTTAGTTAGCTTGTGTCCCTCAGACCAGAAATAGAAGCCCCGCGTAGCGGGGCTTCGTAGACCTGCTGGCGAGTCATCATTTTGTGAAAATGCTAGGGCATTTAACCAAATGGCTAATAAAACCAGTTAGCTGCGACATATACAGGGTGTCCCTAAAACCAACTTTTATACGATCAGGGCTGATAGACCAGCTAATAAGAACCTAGATTAAGCAAATTTGACCTCAGTAAAAATGTCTTAGTTTTCGAGATATTGACGTTTTTGTAAAACTCGTGCTAAGTGATACCCTGACTCGGTGTTTTGAGTGTCATTGCTAAAATATCAAGTATTTTACAAATCTGTTTTTTGCTATGTGTGGCCAAATAACTATGCTATTGAACGTATTTTCTATTTTTGCTAATTTATTCATGCTGTGGACACAGTACAATAACAAAAAAAAATTATTCGATTTTTTTCAAATTTCACCTCTGACTTCGAACTAGCGTGGTGAAAAAAAAATGTACCAAAATAACCAGGCACTCAACGTAAAAAAATTGCGCATTTATTGTAGTTTCTAAAATGGTATAAAATTTACTAAACACTGTAATAATTTTTGAAATAATGATATTTTGTTACAAAATTAACTGTCTGCCGCCTTCATCTCATACGATCCGGTTGAACAAAGTTTGCACCTGGCGTGCTTGACATCACATACAAATTAGGTGCAAACTTCACGTAATCGTCAATATCTCGAAAACTAAGAAATTTTTATGAGGTCAATTTTACTCAGTCTCGTTTTTTATGAGCTGGTTTATCAGCCCTGTTCGCCATTTTGTAAAAGTTTGATAGCCTGGATCAGTCTTTCGAAAGTCATGACTTCAAATTTCAGTATTTTCTTAATCTGCTTTTTGTTTTAAACATTACTTAATAATTATGCTATCATACCTTATCAAAATAAATTAGATTTTACGTGATTCAATATATGACCTCGGATTTGAATCGCGTAATACTTAAAACAAATTTACCATGCTAAAATAAAAAAAAATAATGTAGTTTAAAATAGTAAGATTTTACACACTAGACACCGTAGTTTTTAAGATAATAGCATTTTAATTCAAAAGGAGGTTATACTACAATTAAATATTCCATTGGTTAAATTTCGTAGCAGAATTTGAATTTCGAACAGAAAAGGTATGATAGCATAATTATTAAGTAATGTTTAACAAAAAGCAGATTAAGAAAATACTGAAATTTGAAGTCATGACATTCGAAAGACTGATCCAGGCTATCAAAATTCGCGACTTTTACAAAATGGCGAACAGGGCTGATAAACCAGCTCATAAAAATCGAGACTGAGTAAAATTGACCTCATAAAAATTTCTTAGTTTTCGAGATATTGACGATTACGTGAAGTTTGCACCTAATTTGTATGTGATGTCAAGCACGCCAGGTGCAAACTTAGTTCAACCGGATCGTATGAGATGAAGGCGGCAGACAGTTAATTTTGTAACAAAATATCATTATTTCAAAAATTATTACAGTGTTTAGTAAATTTTATACCATTTTAGAAACAACAATAAGTGCGCAATTTTTTTACGTTGAGTGCCTGGTTATGTTGGTACATTTTTTTTCACCACGCTAGTTCGAAGTCAGAGGTGAAATTTGAAAAAAATCGAATAATTTTTTTTTGTTATTGTACTGTGTCCACAGCATGAATAAATTAGCAAAAATAGAAAATACGTTCAATAGCATAGTTATTTGGCCACACATAGCAAAAAACAGATTTGTAAAATACTTGATATTTTAGCAATGACACTCAAAACACCGAGTCAGGGTATCACTTAGCACGAGTTTTACAAAAACGTCAATATCTCGAAAACTAAGACATTTTTACTGAGGTCAAATTTGCTTAATCTAGGTTCTTATGAGCTGGTCTATCAGCCCTGATCGTATAAAAGTTGGTTTTAGGGACACCCTGTATATTTCATTTGATACATGCATTATATATTTGTAATGGTGATTGTTCATTGCAGTTTTAGATTACTGGCGATGACTTGTAGTAATGCTATTTTTGTAGTAAATTCATTTTTCTTGCTGATAATGTGGTCTATACGTTGCTGTTTAACTAGGTATTTTTTCTTTTTTGGTGGTGGTTCTGTCCTTAATTCTCTTTGTTCTATTTGTGTAATTTGGTGTGTTATTTCTTGGGTAATCTTTTTTGCTAAGTAATAGAAGTAGGGATGATGTTTTCCCACAAAATGTGCGAATCTATTATGCCACGCTTCGGCATGATTTTGTGTTCGAGGTATATTTTTTAATAGGATAATAGCGGTATGCATTTTGATATGATGCCAATTGATTAATATGCCTATTTATGCTTATGGCTTTTTGTTGTTAGGCTTTATGACGGTTATGCTTTCTGTATTTATGCTTTTATATGTTATGCGTAAAAAATTATGCGTAATGTGGCTTATGCGCATCTCATTTTCGGCGAAAAGCAATTATGCGTAACCATATTAGTATTAATGATTTTATGCCTTCCAATAGTAAACCGTATTTACTCCAACATCGGCGGCTGTTTAGGAGCGCGCGACACGTATTCACACAGACGTGGGATAGCACGTCTGTATGAGTGCGATCTATACTAGAGCATTCTTAAGCATTCTTATTTCTTTGCTTGAAGTGCACGGCGCGCACACATTCAAGCGCGCAATGTAGTACGTGTTGTAGGAAGAAAAATTACTGCTATTTTACTGTGCTTGAGGCGTGCTTGCAGAAATGAATGATTTCAATTCATTAAATTTCACTGTTCACTGTACATTTGTAAACGAATGTTAACTTTAGAGGTATTGCGTGTTAACGTTTATGGATGGTTAGTTAACCGTGGCTTCGTTTATATACACGTAGCTAAATGTAGATTTAGCTACGTGGGTACCTCCAGTGACTATCTACCTATCTACTAGCCACGGACATCTACTGCTGGACTTAGGTCTCCTCTACAGATCGCCACAGAGTGCAGACCTGTGCAGACCGCATCCACCGACTCCTACGCCGCGCCTGCCTCGATTTAGCATAAATTGATTCGTCCGAAGGTATTCTTTGCTCGATATTTTACTACGCATAATTGTTCTATAACTTCAAAGAAATATACTTTTATGCCACACCTGGCCCTAAAGTGGCTTTTTCCGTACGCGCAGCGTGTAGACATAAAATTGATGTACACAACCCTCGCTTTCAGCTCGGGCCGCTAACTTCTGCGATCTCGGCCTTTCTTTGTATTACCACCCTAGTTATGTAATTTACTATTCTCAAACTGAAATGAAATGTTGAGATTACGTGCCTTATAATAGGCCGCATTGAATGTGAATATCGTAGGAAAATGAACAAACATAGGCAAAATCGAGCGTTAAAAGTTATGTAGAGATAGGAAACCCTCTGCCGATAATTATTTAACCCTGCCGATGCCGCGCCAGAATCCGTCCTAAAAGCGGGCCCGTGATCAAACTGTACGTTAATTCACGACTTACCGCAAATCTCGTCTTTAATATCGATGGTCTAGTTCACAGTTCACACTCGAACTAATTACGAAAAAAAAAGTTTCGTAATTAGCTTTTTTTTTTCGTAACCTGACAAACCTGTACACCTGGGCACCTCGTTGCGCCCCTCCAACAGGATGATCCTACCTGCACGGGGGGGCTAGTCCCCCGCTCGTGCGGATAAACTTATGTGAAAAAATATAATGAAGCTAACGATAACTATATGTAGAGTGTATGTGTACATTGTTTTACCTAACTGTTTTTCAAAATAGTGTAAGATATCCTAATTGCGAGTGTGGTTATTGTCAAAGTCTTCGTAATTAGCACGTTAGCACACAAATCTTAAAGTTGCTATTTCATTGGCCACAAAAATATTGGTGCGAGTGTGAACTAGACCATCGATATTATTTGACGCATGAACTAGTATAAATTTATTATAATAACTATGTAGTTCACGTGGTGCGCTATGCTTATGTACCTACGTATACATGTAGGAGGGTGAATCAACTTTTCTTTGTTAACAAAATTTCACCTTCTCCGACTAAAATTGAAAGGAAATCTTTATTCGGATATTTTTTGAATAAAATGTATGCTCGTATAAAAGACAGATAATAAAGCTACGTAATACAAATCTTTTTTATTATAATTTGTTTATTATAACTTGTTTATAAGCAGTGACCCAGCGGACATAGCTATCCCCCACTTTTGTATGAAAATAAGGGTTTGTCCGCTCGGTCACGCTATTTATTTGTTAAAAACGAGTTTTATTTTTATTTTTACCTAATCTATCTCTAAATGTAAGATCTTGTTCCATTTCAATCATTTTAAAATATGCAAAACGTGAATAAATAAGGAGAAAGGGTAATCTTTGCATAAAGCAAAAAAAAGTTGATTCACCCAGGAGTGTTTAGGCCTCTCATTGCGTGATTGGTGTTTTGTTTCCAGCGTTTTCAAATGGTTTTCCTCAAACTACTTTTTTTATACAACTAGGGTGGCAAACAAGCGTACAACTTGCTTGATCAGAGGGACCACCAGAAGGTCACCCGAAGCGCCAGAAGAAAAGAATAGAACCAGACATGCAAAAAAGCCCTTGAGTGGCTACTTGCAGGAATAAATTATTTTGATGCTAAGCAGTCATCACAGCCTGTGGACGTTTGTAAAAGCGGCATTACAAGATCACGGGTCAAATGATGTTCATTACGAGGTTGAGGGCAAGTTGTGAATAGCCTACTGAAAACGCCCGCCATTTCAGACGGTTTATTATTCAAGCGCTCGTCGAGCGCCGCTGCATGCAAGTCTAATAGTGGTGATGCAGATCTTAAATGTCTGATTGCATGGTAATTATTTTTTGAGATTTAACATGTCTTTTCGCGCAAAAAAATGTATCAAGATAATAGAACACAATTTTTTTTTTTAAATAAATATTAGGGGACAATCTTACACAAATCGAACTAGCCCCATAGTAAGCTCAATAAGGCTTGTGTTATGGATACTAGACGACGATATATTTAATAGATACAAATACTTAAATACATAGAAAACATCCATGACTCAGGAACAAATATTCGTGCTCATCGCACAAATAAATGCCCTTACCGGGATTCGAACCCAGGACCTCTTGCTTCGTAGGCAAGGTCACTACCAACTAAGCTAAAGCGGTCGTCAAATTATATATCATGACATGGAAGCGAACGATGACCAACGAAAACCACAGAAACATATCGAGGTAGAAGGCAAAACTGTATGTACCTCGCGTGGTGAAAAGAAGTGGCGACGACCTACTTTGCACGTCGTCAACTTCAGTTTCCGTCAATATTATTAAGAGATTTGAAAATCTAACAATAATGGTACAGTTAATTGTTCAAATGCCACCAAATGAAATGGAAAATTTATGTTTCCCGTCACTAAATTACTCTTTTGGCGCCAAACGCCAAGCGAAAAACGTTACACGCTTGGTTCCCATACAAAACGACGGACTATTTCCTTCTATCTCGATACACCTTTAGACTCAAAGGACGTAAACGCCGTAGGCTCTAATGGCGCTTACGCCCTTTGAGTCTAAAGGTATCGATATATTTCTGTGTGGAAAACCTACCGAGTCGAATCACCTTAAAGGGCATTTCTCCAGATATATGTCTGCGACTCATTCATCTGTCTCCATACATTTAGTATGAAAAAGGGCCAGATGAATGAGGTGACCGCAGACATATTTCTGGAGAAATGCCCTAAAAAGCATAATATTAATTTTCTAAACTTAAAATTGATATAAAGTAGAAGCCCGGTACAGGAAGTATCTTAATTGTGTAGTACTTAAAACTTCTGGCTAACTAAAACTAGAAGCGCCTTAACTGTATAAAACTGAGTTTCTTACGTTGAAAACTTTCTCGTCTAAAGGGAAATGTTTGAATTATTTTTATAGCTTAAATGCAAACGGGTTAAATTAATGTTTATATTGGTATATCTTTATTACGATATATGATACAATGTATATATAAAAAGTAAAATACTTACACAATCTATGATGGAAAGCAATAATGCTGTAACCCGCACCACCATCGAAATAGTACATTACATAACTAGGGTGGTAATACAAAGAAAGGCCGAGATCGCAGAAGTTTGCGGCCCGAGCTGCAAGCGAGGGATTTAAATATGCGATCGAGGGCTTTCTTTATTACCTCCCGTGTTGTGTACATCATTTTATGTCTACACTTGGCCAGGAAGCGGTTTTCCGTACGCGCAGCGTGCGGAAAAAGTCACTTCATGGCCAGGTGTGGCATAAACACTTTTTTTGCATAATATTCTTATTAAGTTCTTTTTTCTGCGTCAACTGATATAGTTTTCATTTTACTGTGATAATAAATAAAATGTATACAGCATAGTTTTTATTACCTAAACTTGTAACCACGGAATGAAGAAATGCTGTAACCCGCACAAAATCTCGCGTTTTCAACTGCGTTGTGCTTTACAGCAAAATGGTTTCCGCGATTAGTTCTCTGTTATCAAGTAAGTACAGCATTTTTGCGGTCCGTAAATTTTAAATTTTGTCCAGTTTTGGTATTTACAGCAGTTTTTACATTTAATCGGGAGGTGTTGTGAATAAACTATGGTGTGTACAGCATTTTAAAGATACAGTAATAAGTTAATAATGACAGTTGTGACATTTTAAAATATAAAGGTAGTAATTTGGTATGTAACTTGCACATTTTGAGATCTGCACGTTTTGTGATATGCACATTTTGCGACTTGCACATTCTGCTATGTATGCGCAATTTAAGTCAAAACTGCACACGTAGGTAAGTTTGTAATCCTGTATAAATACGTAATCCTATAAAATAAAAGATATTTGTAAATTGAATTAATTGTTGTGTGTATTTTTTTAAGTTGACTAAATTTAATATCATTTTATGTTAAAATTGTACGATTATGAGCCTTTTAGATGCTTGAAATTATAAAAAAAAAAAATCGGTTGTCTGTAAAGTCGGTTTACTGACGATAGTCGAACGTGATAACGTTGACCTTGACCCTGACTTTGACTTTGACTTCGACTTCGACTTCGACTTGAGTACCGGCCGCCCTTTTCTCAGCAGCAGCAGTGATTTTTTGTCACGATTGGCCGCCCCTAATATCTGGCCGCCCTAGGCCCGGGCCTACTAGGCCTTAGGGCAAATCCGCCACTGGTCTCTTGTCATTCAATAGAGATTTTTGACAGCCGTATCTTAGGGAATAAGGGCTATTTTATTAACAATTTGTAAGAAACTATCGTCTTAACGACTTTAGTGCTGGAATAATATAAAGTACCTATTTGACAGGTAACGACCCTGCAAGGTAACGGCCCATGACGTCACACTTTTTCGTGCGTGCAGCCGGCTCCATCGAATTATTAGACGTTATCACGTCAAAATACATGCGATTACAAAGTTAATGGATTAGAATGTAATAAGCAAAATAATATTATTTAACTGTGAAGGAACACATTTCTCAAATAAAGAATCCTCCACGATGATGTAATAGGTGGAAATCGAAATCTAAAATAACAGACTTTGTACTTTACATCTCAGAACTTTTTCGTTGTAGAAGAACTGCGTAGCGAGACTCATATTTTTACATGTTACGTTTTTGATGAAATATTAATTTTACATGAGCACTCTTAAACCAAAGCCACGAGAAAATACAAGTAAAATGAAGGCATTCAAAATACTAAAATTGCCTACAAACCTCCCTTTTTGTACCTTTGACCTTCAATGTTCACGCAATTTTCAAATTAAACATGATGGAAGTAAATTAAGATGAAAATACCACCCATGAACAAAAAGGCAGAATTTTCAATAAACCCATGTAACGCATTTCTTAAGTTGGCAACACTGTCAGTTTGAATTTGGACCAATCAGGTGCGAGTTGCATTTGGACCAATCAGGTACAAGCTGCGGCCAGCACTGGTTGGGGTAGTCAGATGGCGGGAAAAAGGCTATATAAAACTCGGCATCAGGCTCGAACGACCTATTCTGTCGTCATTCTCTAGTTAAGCAGAAGTTATGTCCGATTACTATAAGATTTAAAGTGTCTAATAAAGTGAATACAGTTAAGAGGTGCTTCTTATTTGTTCAATACTTACACCTCAGAAACTATCTGAAGAACGAGGTTAACAACTTCAGAACCGGGATTGAATACCAATAGCCCACAAACGGTACGTAATTGTATCCTATTATTTTAATATTAGTTATCCAACTACCTTCCGAACCTTTTTGTTACATTTTATTTTGTTCTAGTTATTTAGTTCGTTTAAACAGAATAGTTTCCAGTGTAATTTTTTTGCTTACTGTCTTTATTTAGCTATCGTAATTATGTATTAGGTAAGTGAAGGTAACAATACACTATACAACACATGCATTTCACACCCATTGCTCTCCGGAGTCACAGGCACCCCATGTGGGCACTACACACTTATCTATACTTATCAAACACGCATTTCACACCCATTGCTCTCCGGAGTCACAGGCACCCCATGTGGGCACTATACACTATCATACTATGAACGGATTACTGCCCAGGAATGACGTAAACAACAATGAAAGCGTAATGCATGTGCTACATTCGATCGGGACTACTCTTCGGTAATGTTACCGCTGCATAATTCTTTCATTGTTATCTTAATTACTTATGGGTCCAATAGAATCGTATTCTATCACGTGGCAAAACAACATTCTAAGATTCTTAGATGAAGATGGCTGTTACTTATAGACAAGCTTAACTACATGTCTGTTTGAAGTTTCAGATTCAATTAAAAAAAAAATGGACGTTGACGATGAGGAAAGACCTCCAGAGAGCCAAACACCTCCAAAGAGTCCTGTTGTCCAGAGGATGACTATGACTCGAAGGATTCTAACTACTCCAGACCGAGCCCGTGAACGAAGTCGCTCTGGCAGCCGTGGTTGTAATGGCTCACGTAGCCACAGACATAGTCAGAAGCGAAGTCGTACTCGTAGCCGCAGCAGCAGATGCAATCAGAGTTTACGAGCTGAACTGGAGCTGGAGAGGCAGCGTCTTCGAGTCCTCGAAAGCCAGCTAAAACGGGAGCGCGAACGTCAAGAACTTCAGGAACGTGAGCGACGTAGAGAATCTGAGCTCCGCGACCGGAGACGGAGTCCTCAGCGGGACTACAGGGATGCCGAGAGGCCCAGGTATGAATCAACATCTGTTTTCTTTGAAGAGTTTTTGAAAGTAATTAAAAGACAACCTGGTGAACGTGATAGTTTCCCCGCTGTCCTGAACAATGTTGTACCAGAATTTGACCCCATGTCTAAGGAGCAACCGATCACTGTTTGGTTGAATAAAGTAGACGAGTGCTCTGATATATATGCCTGGAATGATAGGCAAACTATCCATTACGCGTTGCCTAAGCTAACCGGACACGCTAAGCTTTGGTACCAGGGCTTACCATCTCTTAAAAGAACTTGGCCTGAATGGAAAGAGTTGCTGACGGCATCCTTTCCTGCCACAGAAAATTATGCAGAGCTTCTTACTGAAATGTTGAACAAGAGAGCAAGATTCGGGGAATCCCTCGAATTATATTACTTTTCCAAAATAAACCTATTGAATCGCTGCAAAATTTTCGGCAAGGATGCAATCGATTGTATAGTACACGGGGTAGATGACAGGGGGGTTAGGGTAGGTGCCCAGGCTGCCAGTTTTGAGAAGCCAGAACAGGTTTTACAATTTTTCAAGACTGTAAAGGTCCAAACAAGAGACAATAACGTAGACTCAAGGAGAGATAAAAAACCCACTGTCACGCAGACGACGTACAAACAGACTAACAAAACAAATGAATCTTCAACCCATCCATCCAACCAAACTCATCAGTTTAAATCACGCCCAAATTCGGAAAATATAACTTGTTTTAATTGTAAAGAAAAGGGACACATATCTTCTAGATGTCCACAGCCCATAATCAAGTGCTCGTATTGTCATCAAATTGGTCATGCGATTTCCGAGTGCCCTAAAAAGAATACAAAGCCTGAATCTACGGAGAAAAGTATTTTAAGAGTATCCTTGGACGAAACCCGAGGAGGTTTTATGCCAGTAACAACGCATGTAAAGGGCCAATTGCATGATTCGTTTGATGATGATTCTACTTGCAAGTACAGAATAGGGATTAAAATCAATGAGAGACCTGTAACATGTCAGGTAGATTTAGGTAGTGAGGCTACACTCATTCGAAAAACAGATGCTCAAAAACTCGGCATACAGTGGTTGGTTGTTGACGGTCCATTATTACGAGGCTTAGGGAATGTGCCGTATACTCCATTAGGCAAGGCTCAGGTTACAATTGATGTCCATGGTGTAGTTGAGAAGGATGTCGACGTCCTCGTTATAGATGACCAGTTGATAAACAATCCGGTACTTTTGGGGCACACTTTTACCGAGCGACCAAGCGTACACATTGTTAAAACTGCCACGGATTTGAAATTTGAAAAAGTTGATTTATGTAACAACACTAAAATACCATTAAGGCTCGTGAACGATGTAATTATTGATGTGAGCGCAATGAAAGCTGTCAGAGTTAACACAGATAAACTATTTAGTGGAAGTGTGTACGTTGGTGGTTCGGTGAGAGGAAGCATGGGCAACGAATATTACCTTCTACCTGGTGAATATGAAATTCATCAAGGTACATGTCTATTATTAATGCAAAACTTAGGCACGAAACCAATAACTCTGACCAAGGATTCACTGATTACTCGGGCTAAATATTTAGGTGTGGGAAAACAAGTTCTGAATGTGACAACTGTACAAGGTCATGCTGCCCTTGACAAAGAATCGTTACGTTACGGTGAGAATCTTTCTTTTGATGAGATACAAAAATTGAAGGATCTGTTAGATAAATATCCAGATTGCTTTTCGACCGGGATGCATGATTTAGGTTACACCACTGAAGCAGAAATGGTTATACAGTTGAAAGACTCTGACCCGGTGGTTTACCGACCCTATAGGATGTCACATTCAGAACGGCAACTCGTTAAGGGCATGATAGACGAAATGATTGAGAACGGGATAGTTCGCGAATCTGTGTCGCCGTACGCTAGTCCAATTGTGTTAGTGGATAAGAAAACCGGCGGAAAGCGACTCTGTGTGGACTATCGCGCTCTCAATAAAAAGACTAAAAGAGATCATTACCCCCTGCCTCGAATAGAGGACTTGCTTGATCAATTGTCAGGTCAGACCGTGTTCACAACACTTGACCTCGCGTCGGGTTATCACCAAATACCGATTGCAGAGGAGTCCAAGGAGAAGACTGCGTTCGTTACTCCTGAAGGGCAATACGAGTACAATCGGGTGCCCTTTGGATTGGCGAATGCACCCGCAGTATTTCAGAGAACGATACATAAGGTTCTCGCAACCGTCAAGTATGTAATTATTTACATGGACGACATATTGATACCTGCGGCGTCATTCGATGAGGGCCTGGCTCGTCTGCATGAGGTATTAGGTTTGTTACGAAAAAGTGGTCTAACTCTGAAAATTGAAAAGTGTTCTTTTTTTAAAACAACAGTGGAGTTCTTGGGTTTTGAGATCAGTAAAGAGGGAGTTAAGCCAGGTATACAAAAGGTCCAGGCGGTTTCAATGTTCCCCACCCCCGCGAATCAACATGACGTACGTAGGTTCTTAGGCCTCGCAAGTTTCTTCAGAAGATTTGTCAAGAATTTTGCAGTAATAGCACGACCATTGACGCATCTTTTGAGGAAAAACGTCGCTTGGCAATGGACGAGTGATGAGAATACCGCATTTGAGACACTGAAACGTCACCTTACCGAAAGGCCAATACTTGCACTCTATGATCACACTGCAGAGACCCAACTCCATACAGATGCTAGTAAAATGGGGTTAGCCGGTATCTTACTACAGCGTACTGGTACAAACCCCTGGAGGTGTGTGGCTTATTACAGTAGACAAACTACAGTTGACGAACAAAAGCTGCACTCCTTCGAACTCGAGACCCTTGCGGTAGTAAGCTCACTAAACAAGTTCCGCACCTATTTG
The DNA here is from genome assembly GCA_947034925.1 of Eudemis profundana. Lineage (NCBI taxonomy): Eukaryota > Metazoa > Arthropoda > Insecta > Lepidoptera > Tortricidae > Eudemis > Eudemis profundana. The sequence continues at coordinate 713,247 of OX344812.1, forward strand.
CTCGGTATCAAATTCACAATAGTCACGGATTGTAATGCTTTACGTTCGACATTTACCAAGCGAGATCTTGTTCCACGCATTTCAAGATGGTGGATACAATTCCTGGAGTACGATTGTGAAATTGAATACCGAGCAGGAGAAAAGATGGCTCATGTTGATGCACTGAGCAGAGGTCCCGTTTTAGAGGAAGAGGAGAGGCCACATACGTTAGATATTTTAGCGGTCAGCCTAGATGACTCAACTGTTAATTTGGAAAATTGGATAACAACAGTCCAGTCGGGAGACCCTGAAATAAAATTGATAAGAGATGTTTTGGAAGACCCATCAACAGCCAAAATTGCAAATATTCACAAAGAATATAAATTAAAGAATGGCAGAGTTTTCCGCATTATTGATGAAAACACACTACGATGGGTCGTTCCTAGAGGTGTCCGTTGGCAGTTATTAAAATCCAACCACGACGACTCCGGTCATTTTGGCTTTGATAAAACGTTGCAACGGCTGCAATCTTATTACTGGTTCCCAAAGATGCGACGGTTTACCAAGAAGTATGTGTCTGCGTGTTTGGAGTGTGCCTATCACAAAATTCCTTCAGGGGCCAAAGAGGGTGTACTACACCCCTTGCCTAAAGTGGAGGTCCCATTTCATACTGTACACGCTGATCATTTGGGGCCTTTTGTGCGCAGCAAGCGAAAAAACTCATACTTGTTGGTAATCGTAGACTCTTTTACCAAATATGTTAACATAACGCCTGTCCGTAGCACGAAGTCTAAAGCGAGTATAAAAGTATTTAAAAGTTTTTTCAGTTATTTTGGAACACCCACGCGACTGATCACCGATAGAGGAACAAGTTTCACCAGTAAGAAATTTAAAAATTTCATTCAATCTTCGGGGATCAAGCACGTTTTAAACGCGGTCGCTACACCTCGTGCTAACGGTCAGGTCGAGCGGTACAACCGCACTATTCTTTCTGCTCTAAGTACCATGTCCCATGGAAAGAGTCCTGATAAATGGGATGACTATGTTGAGGATGTGCAGTTGAGTATTAATTCGACTGTTCATGAGGTAACAAAAAGAACTCCTAGTGAACTGTTATTTGGCAGGAAAATTACGAATCCATCGCAGGGCGTTATGAATAATGTGATAGATGATGTGGGAGGTGGCAAGGTAGATAAGAGTTTAGACGAAATTAGGAAAGAGGCTAAAAGTTTAATTGATAGGGACCAGGAGCGTAGCAAGGAGAGGTTTGACAGACGTAGGAAGAATTGTACACTGTACAAGGAAGGTGACTTGGTTAGGGTGATTAGGGCCATAGTTGGAGGCACTGGGCAGTCAAAAAAGCTCGAATCCAAATGTCAAGGACCATATCGGATAAAAAAGGTATTGCCCAATGATCGCTTTGTGATTGAGGATACGCCCGTAACCAAAAAGGGAAGGCGTTACGAAGCAATTGTTTCCATTGATAAAATATTCCCCTGGTTGAGTTTTGATAACGATCCAACTGATGACGCATCGAGTGAAGGTGAATCCTCAGAAGGATAGGCATGGACACTGTTCAGGACTGCTGGCATAGTTTGGTTAATTAATCGTTTCAATAATTAATTAACATAATATATTTTACAGATACAGATGTTGGTTCAAATTCTGATTGGAGCATGATTTGTGATAATTATGTCTGTACGTGACTCGCATGTTCACATGTGAGTTCATGTCTTGAAGCACGGAGACGTGTCTGAGTGTTATGGGTATAATCCTATGGCATCCTAGTGGTATGTTATGGGTATACGCCTGTAGCATCTTAGGGGAGTGTTATAGGTATCGACTCACCTATAGCATCTTAGCCGTAGTATAAAATTATTATCATTGATATGATTTAACTATAAATATTTTAGAATATGAATATTTTAGATTGGCATATATAGTGAACTGAATGTAATGTAATACTGATGTAGATTAATTATTTCTATTCAATTGTAAGTCAAGCAATCAATGTAGTGTAGTTAAAAATAAATTGAAAGGCAGGCTTGGTAAGATCCATTACATAAGACTGATTTGTATGTTTACACTTTACTCTCACAGAACTTAATGAAACCCTATAAAGGAGCATGTAATGTAAATACTTACCTATTCATTAAGTTAAGTCTATACGTACAATTTTTGTTTGTTATTTATTTTAAATAGTCAATATAGGTATATACTTATCGATGAATTGTAACTACCTACTACAAAACGAGAGGACTCGTTTCGAGTCGGATGGCCGATTGTAACGCATTTCTTAAGTTGGCAACACTGTCAGTTTGAATTTGGACCAATCAGGTGCGAGTTGCATTTGGACCAATCAGGTACAAGCTGCGGCCAGCACTGGTTGGGGTAGTCAGATGGCGGGAAAAAGGCTATATAAAACTCGGCATCAGGCTCGAACGACCTATTCTGTCGTCATTCTCTAGTTAAGCAGAAGTTATGTCCGATTACTATAAGATTTAAAGTGTCTAATAAAGTGAATACAGTTAAGAGGTGCTTCTTATTTGTTCAATACTTACACCTCAGAAACTATCTGAAGAACGAGGTTAACAACTAATTTTCAACTTCAACCTAAAATCCATGGTATTATGGTTTAATTTTGAATGAGGTCTGGAGGAATCTTGAGTCAGGTCGTTTTACGACAAAAAGTATTATAAGAACAATGCAGTTTTGTCTCCGTGTTTCTTTGTGTGCCGACAATGGAAAAGTTTAATTGATTACCCGCTTTATTAATTAGTTCTATACTGAATAATGATTTTTGGTTCAGGTAGGATGGTTAGTTTTTATAAGGACCATTAAAACATGAGTACTGTCATTCTCCATACAAAAAAACTGTTCACCGATATTTAAAACGCCATCTATGTATAAGATTGGTAGAAGAATTATATTATTTACAATTATTCAACTTTGCAAGCGTGACACAGTATTTAAATGTTAGAATTTATTTATTATTAGCTGTTTACGAACTAATTGTTAGGTACTGTACCTACTATGTTTCTTTGTTCAATAGGTTAGATGACTAAAAAAAACTGTTTAGTCCGTCTGTTACATTATGAAAAAATATCGAGGATAGAGTGCTTAGAAGTTTCGAGTGACGTCACTCTTGAGTACAAATTGTACTCAAGAGTGACGTCACAAGCCCCCACTCCAGAAGTTTGATGATCTATAACTTTGTCGATTTTTTATATTTTGATAAACCAAAAAAATACGTGTCCCATATTTTTCCATAATCTAACTGACAGACTAAATAGAATTACATATTTTTAACCCAGTCATCATCCCTATTATAACATTGTTAAATGTTTAGTTTTTTAGTGCCGTCTTGTTTTTCCTGGATATTGCCTTGCGGTCGGGGCACGATCCAAAGTATAGAGAATGACAGTCCTCTTGTTTTAATGGTCCTTGGTTTTTACAAGCTTTTATAGGGAACGTGCACAACGCAGGTGCTGCCATCTGGTGCCGCCAATCCGAATCTTGTACTCTATCATGCCACATTAACGGGAATGACTTGCAGCATTTGTGGCCGTACATTTGCAGCAAAAATTGGCTATGTCAGTCACATGAGAGCACACGAACGACGCTCTGACTAGCTAGTATGTCCAGTCGCCGTGGCCGAAATCGGCTAGGATTGGATGATGATAACGGGAATTGCCGCAAATTATCGCGACGAAAGACGATAAAAGTTAGTGTAGCCGGGCGTTTTCCAATATAAATACCGGGGTAGCTAGCCACTTAGCCACAGCGGAAACGAGGTACCTACTTCGCGGCTTATTATAAGGAACGTAATGTCAATATTTCATTGCATGTTTGAGAAAAATATAATCCTTCCGCTCGCTCGTTGCTTTATCTATCACGAACCACTCAACATGACCTCCGATTCTGGTCCTTATTATTAGTTAACCGGTCAAATTATATTGGAGACGCGATGACAGCGGAGTCCTGAAATACGATTCTGATCTGTCGTTACTAGGCGAAGTTCCTCCATAGGGTTATCTAAACTATCTACCTTGAATTACTTACTAGAGAATTAGGCGATGGCTCTTACCCACGAATGTGTTTGGCAAGGTTGTTTTTGGGGTCAGGTCTAGAAAACAGGTATACTTAGGTAAAAAAACTTATAGTAGGTACTTAATTCCTTTCTTGTAAGTAGTAACCTATCCGTATACAGTGTGTAAGTCTAATACGGGCGAATCTCTTAACGGTGGTTAGTATAGGACAAAGTGAAGGTAATTAAATAACATTTACTTAAAGTTGCAACAATAATTTTGTCCGTACAAAATAATTCAGCCCGCAATGTAATGCAAACACATTCACGTTAAACGCTCGTTGACAGTTACGTTGACATTTCGGTACCGCCGTACCGCAACCATGTTTACAGTACATTGCTGCTGACAAATTTAAAAAAAAATAATTATGGGGTCGTAATGAACTGCAACTTAAAAAAAACTTTTACTTCATGATTACACTAATGAATACTATGTCCGATTTAATTTATCGCCCGTTTTAGACTTACACGCTGTAGACAGTTTGACGTTCCATTTTGGAGAAAAGACATAAGTTCCATATAAATTCTGTGCACTACTACATGCAACACGGGCTTTAGTTAAGTATTTTACGTCACACCTGGCTACCTTATGGCTATTGTCGCTTGCGTCGTATCTGACTCCGTTACTATAGGACATCAAGGTAGAAGGACGGAAGCGACAATATCCATAAAGTACCTTTACCCGTGGAATTTCACATATTTCTGTGTACAGAACCATCATCGCACTTAACAACGGCTTTTTATAAGAAAGCCTGTGGGCGGTACGTGACCTTTGCTTAGAATAAGTGCTTCTGGAAGGTAATCACATTACGTAACTCGAAGCAACATACACGATCTCTTTGAGTAAGCGGGCTATTTTTGGAACATATTAGGTATAGACCACAAATATGTCGAGGTAGAAGGAAAAAGTGTATGTACCTCGCGTGTTAAAAAATGGCGACGACTTACTTTGCACGCCGTCAACTTCAGTTTCAGTATTATCAGACCATATATGCTATCAATAAATAATTAATTTTTTTTCTTTTCAGATTTGATGGTAAACAAAAGAAGCAGTGGTCGTCAACATTTGTAATTATCAATGAACAATTTAAAAGTAAAAAGATTTTCGACATACGTGCCATTATTCTTATGCGCGCAACGCAGCTTATTACAGACACACACTTTTTACTTTGATAAATCACAAAATAAATACCTACAAAAACAGAAGTTCTAAAGATATATATTACTTTTTATTCGCAACTGTGTTGACAAACGTCAACGACGTTTAAAAACCTGACCATAGCTTCAAAACCTCTGCCTCTTTGGGTATTTTATTGTGCAACATTTCTACAAATGATTAAAATAATAGGCAAAAAATGAATCTGATTTTTGCTTTTAGAATAATGTAAGTAAAATAATAGAAATGAGTTTTTTTCTTCATTTGTTAATTATGTAAATTGCAAACGTACATAAAAATCAAGTATTCACTATCAAATGAAATTAATTGCACAATGTCGCCACACAATGTACCTGTTAAAAAACCTCAAGTTGACAGATGTCAACTTTGTTTACCAAATTTTCACATAAAAAAAACGGAGTATAGGCACGTTGATTGGTGGGTTTTTCCTCGTACACCGCTACCCTACCTCGCACAGCTCTAGTAGAAACGCAGCATTACAAATTGAACTACTGAAACTAGACCGGTGAACATACGGTCTAGTTTCAGTAGTCCGTAGTATCCCTGTACCTCTAGCACAACTATGACACGCGACTCTTTATCGCGCGACAAATGCTACCTATCTCTTTCCACTCAATATAGTGTGACAGTGACAGGTGATGCTCTGTCGCGCAAGAAGCTAAGTCGCGGCCAGTTATACTAGACGTACTGGTCTATGAAAAGTGCCTTAGAGCAACTATTTTTCTTCAAAGTCAGTCGATCAATCTGCTGAAGCAACAAGCCGTAACTGCATCACCAGACTTCCTGCAGACCCCGCAGTGCCTCTGTGGCTACAGAGCATCTAGCCAAGAGTTGAACCACTAATATTAACCTACTTTTTAGGGTTCCGTACCGCTAAAGGTAAAAACGGAACCGTTGATCTATTTTGGCTTCCAACCTAGTTACTTAGCCACAGTGTAGCTAATATTTTTTTTTTATTATGGACAAATCGAACTAGCCGCATAGAAAGCTCAATAAGGCTTGTGTTATGGATACTAGACGACGATATATTTAATAGATACAAATACTTAAATACATAGAAAACATCCATGACTCAGGAACAAATATTTGTACTCATCACACAAATAATAATTGCCCTTACCGGGATTCGAACCCAGGACCTCTTGCTTCGTAGGCAGGGTCACTACCAACTAAGGAAGCGGTCGTCAAATAATTGCTTTTTACCGTAATCTTCAACTGTTCTCCTATTCCAACGATGAACTAATCCGCTAAAGAAACAAGCTGTAATAATATCACCTGGCTTTAGTGTCCGCCCAAAACTGGTTTTTACGGCGGAAACCGAAACCGAAATTTCCATGCTAGGTAAAGTTTTCGTGGGAAGAAACAAAATCATAACAGTCAGTCTTTATTTTTAAAATACTTATATTCTATTCAGTCTCTGATATTTGAAGTAATAAATTACATTCATGGATTAATATACGATCACTGGTTATTTCAAATAAATTATTTGTGTTGTTTTTTTAAATAAAGACTGTTCGATCACAACGCGAAGCCTCTCGAATTCAATTTCATTTACGGCCGTTGTGTAGGTTCGATGGCAGCCGAAACTGCAACTAAGGAGAAACCCGTTTTTTAGCAGAAACTAGGCCAAAACCGAAACCGAAATTTCGGTCGGACTCTACCTGGCTTTCAACAAACTGTCCGGCTGCGAACACAAATTGACTACTCACCTAATCGTAGGTAATGTTGGCCATTTGCATAGTTTTAGAGCACTAAGTCAATTAGTAGCGGGATGGCAACAGCCGGGAAAACTTTGCTGGTGCCAAACTAAGTTTTATTGCAATTTGCCCGCCGGTATACCTTTGCTATGTGAAAATAGTACATTACTGCAGAGGCCGGGAAGTGAGGGGTTGCCGGCCGAGTACATATAGATGGCCGAGCGAAAGCGAGGTCTGATAGTTCACGCCGAGGTATGTATAGTGCTTTTCTCAAATATGCAATGAAATAAATTAAAAGAACTCCAAAAAATCTAACTTTATGTTTTAGAGACACTAAAAGTAAAGTAGACAAAAATAGAATTACAGAATAAAAAATGTTCAATTTTCTCTCCAAAAACTGTTTGAGTATACATTTATACCGCTAAAATTTAAACGAAATGTTTTAAATGTGTATTCGTGTAGTCAAATTTGCATCTTAAAATTAATTATAGGATTTTTTTTATAGAGTTAATGTATTATTCGTTATGTTCATCTCAATTTTATATAAATAAATAAATTGTGGAATGGAAATTAAAAAAAAAACCTCTTGCAACCTAGGCCGGCAATGTTGTATGAAATTCTTCTATGCTGTATGGAAAGGCCTCTCGTCTAGCCGCACTGGAAACGAGGTACTTTGCGGCCTATTATAAAAGTCAAGATTGCAGATGTTTGCGGCCCGAGCTGCAAGCGAGGGACGTAAATATGCGATCGAGAGCTTTCTTTATTACCTCCTCGTATTGTGTACATAATTTTATGTCTACACTTGGCTAGTAAGTGGCTTTTTCCGTAGGCGCAGCGTACGGTAAAGCCACATTATGGCCAGGTGTGGCATAAATGTATTTTATAGCACTTGTGCTTGAAAATGTTTTGACTGAAGGTTACTCAAGTCACTCGGTTCTTCTTATAAAGGAAGAAAAGGTTAAGAATCGACTTATAGCTACATCAAATTTGGTTGAAATGTGGCTCAATTAATTACTTGATACAGTGTATCTGCGTTTTTGGAACTTCTCATGTTGTTTTGCACAGACGAAGTGTATCAAACATATTGAATTAAAAACGAATCACAAACGTTGTACAAAAGACGAGATATCTACTTAGAGTTGTGCCGTTCTCAAGAATTCTCGGAAACGTTCTCAGTTTTGTATGGGAAATGTTTTCGAGAACGTTCTCTCTCCATACAAGACGGAGAACGTTTCCGAGAATGGCACATCTCTATATCTACTCGACATGTTCCGGGAGCACTGGGCATTCCCTTAATCATGAGTATTCGCGAAAGCTGCCCGGCGACTACTACGCTTAGGGCTGGTTTGAGTGTCACGCTGACCGTCAGAGCGGATTGCTCCGCGCCGACCGATTAACTTCAAGGAGTGCTTTAGAGTGAAGTGCAGGGCCTGCAGCCTGCATGCAGGCCTCGGCGCGCGGATAGCTCCGCGACACTGACGCGCCATGCGGACGGCTGCGGAGCTATCCGCGCGGGAGGTCGTCCGCACGGACCCGTCAGCTTCACTATAAAGCGCTCGCTGAAGTTAATACAAATGTATTGGTCGGCGCGGATCGCCAACGGTCGGCGTGACACCAAGGACCATTAAAACAAGAGGACTGTCATTCTCCATACAAAAAGCTGTTCCCCGATATTTACAACGCCATCTATGTATAAGCTTGGTATAAGAATTATATTATTTACAATTATTCAACTTTGCAAGCGTGACACAGTATTTAAATGTTGGAATTTATTTATTGCTAGCTGTTTTCGAACTATACTATGTTTCTTTGTTCAATTATATCGTTAAATGTTTAGTTTTTTAGCGCCGTCTAGTTTTTGCCTGGATATCCCCTTGCGGTCCGGGTACGATTCAAAGTATGGAGAATGACAGTCCTCTTGTTTTAATGTTCCTTGGTGACACAAAAACCAGCCTAGCTGCTCTGTTGGCGCGGCGTCCGGCTACACACAATTGGCAGAGTGCAAAGCGGGTGGAGGGGGTAGCCTAAACGATCACAGCGCTCGCTACGGCTAAAATTGACATTTTTGTCGCTGACTTTTCTCACTGAAAACAACAATTTTAATATTATTGGCAATAATGTTACTGATTACCATTGTCCAAAATTGTGTAATATAGTAAAATAACACAAGATTTCATTAATATTTTTCACAATATTTACTTACTTCTTGTTTGACAGCGGTGACAATATTGTCCATAATGGCCGCCTATCACGTGGCGCTGTCGTCGCGCTCGGTCCCAATACTGTTAACGTCACATTTTAAGGGCGTGTTCCCATTAAGCACCGACTCACCTATGTAGAACTGTTTTCCAACTAGGGGGTACCGACCATCCGCTATCCCGGTTGGTTTTATCGTGTTCGCGAATACTACTCATGATTAAGGGAATGCCGAATGCTCCCGAAACATGTCGAGTGGATGTTTCGTCTTTTGTAAAACGTGAGTGATCCGTTTCTAAGTGTATAAAGCTAACAAATGAAATAAACTTCAACCAAATTTGATAACGTTAAAATGGAATTCACTTTTCGTTTGTATGAACCGGGAGACTCGACTTCTTTTGAGACATCAAAGTGCTCTTTCGTTTTATTTTTAGGTCTGCGCCATTCCGGAAACGCTTGGGAATCGAATTTTAAAGCCCGCCTTATGGAAATTGCCGGAAAAGCAAGAAAGGGAAGTGAAAAAATTACTTGGAATTTTTCTTCGCAAACGATTTATTGATTAGATTGAAGCCTTCTGATGACTTTGTGGAGTTCAGGTAAGTGGAACTTGATGAAAAAGATAGTTCAATGAGGGCTAAGTAGCGCTAGAGGCGCTAGTGTATTTTAAAATGTTTATTTAATCTTTATTTTTTTTTTATCTTTATTTTTAGGGAGCTTTTGTCAAACTGACTAAGCCATAACATGTTTATATTTTGTATTTGCATTTGTATTTTACTTTTTCTATAAATGTATTGTAAAAAACGTAACTTAAGAAAATAAAGATATACGTTTATAAAAAAAAGTTATACGATATTTATATTGAAGCTCTGTATAACATAACATTTATCGTTTTATAAGTGGATTAGAGGCCATTAAAAATTCAACAGCCTTTATATTGGGCGGAATTTAATTTACGTGATTGAGGTTCACTCTCGGCGGGCGTCAGTTTGAGGTCGGCAATAAAAAACAGAAATACACTTACTTGATTAATTTATTCTTACAAAATACGGTACAATAAGATAAAGAACAATAGCTGCATTACAAAATAAGGCACGTTGATCACAATTCTGACTTAATCCTAAAACATATATTCCTTAACGTTAAAATAAGCGTTTTATACTTGTCTAAAATCAGAAATTGTTCATAAGTTTGAGTGTTATTTTGCAGTATCCTAAAACGATTGAGATTGATGACAACATTTCAGTATTCCATATTATGAAAATCGGCTAACGATGCAATACATTTTGACATGGAACTGATTTGATGATGGTGCCGGAAGTTCATCAGGCCTTTGCGTCTGTTGCCGACAATTTATGGTGTCATGTTTCGAAGAAGAGGTGACGCTATGTGATTTTTTGTCCAGGGTCGAGTTAATGGCTCAAGATCCAGAAGACGCTCTCCTTTGCGATAGACGGACACAGTGAAAGCTCTAACGGAATCACCCCTCAGTCTGTGCGTAGGAACGTCGGTGAGGGAGAGATGGCGGGAGACAGTCAAAACGGCCGTGCTACGACCCCATGACCACGACTACACTGCTAATAGTAAGAAGGAGTCTTGAAGACAACGTTTTTGGTAGCTGAATAGACCGATACGAGAGCGCTACTCCAAGACTGACAAGAGAAATTCACGACAGATGGTACTAAATCACATTGATGTCGCCTTTGTCGGCGATGCTGCGAACTATCGCAAAACTTACGGCCGTATGGAGTTCACATAAGGACAGGATGACCCGAGTCATCCTTCCCGCTGGTCCGTTGCTCACTCTGAGCAATCAGCGTAAAGTCAAGGTGGCCCTGGCCAAACGACCTGGTTCGACTCCAGGCGTGAAGCCCCCACCTAGCCCGATCATATCGAGGTGGACCGGACTAAGTGACGTGACCCCAGGCACTCCCGGGTCCCACAAAAAAAAAAAAAAAAAAACGGCCGTATGGATAATTTAAATTAAATAACATAAATTCGTCAAAGGACATTCTGGGTGATAAAAGGACAGATCGCGTCCGAAACACCACGCTGCGTTCCAAAACACGTATAGCTGACATCGGATCGAAAATCGCCAGGCTCAAATTTGACTGGGCCGGTACATTAGCCGCATGCGTCTGGATAGATGAGCCCATATAGTCACAAATTGGGTGCCGCAGATGGCCGGCGATGGTAGGGCAAGCCAAGATGGAGATTGCGGGACGACTTAGACGCTTTCCTAGCCGATTGGCCGGAGACTGCAGCAAATAGGGAGTTGTGGAGATCAAATTGTGAGGCCTTTGCTCAGCAGTGTGATACTCTAATAGGCTAAAAATGTATGCGCTATACTTCCAAACCTGCATGTCTACAATATTTAAATTTGATAGCGTCTCCATTGTAATAGTATGTAGAAAGAACTGTCATAGGATGATAATTCGGCGTGTAGTCACTACGTTATTTCGTGCCACGTGGTTTAGTTTATATAATGTCATTCCATGCATGCATCTCCCCATTACATGGCTAATGACGTTTAGCTAGCCATTAGCCATCTAATGACGTTTAATCTAATGATGAGATTCATTAACGTCACCGTTAACGGGATTGAGACTTTAATCGCAAAATATGCCGCGTTGCAGCCGCTGTATGAAAGGATTCGATGTGCAGCGCTGTAATGCTACTAAAACTCCTATATGTGAAAGCGCTGTAAAAACCAACCGCAAAAATTGAACGGCTTGTCGCCGCTCGGTCGCTTCAGCGGCGCTGATCCGATGCCGTTACGTGTTTGCATATAGTTGACGGCTGGTCGACAGCAAACCTGTTCGAGCACAGACTAAACTGACCCGTCCTGGGTAGGCTGGTAGGTTCCATCTGCGACTGACCCACCTCTCTCCAGGGACCAATCTGAAATCCAGCGCTGGTTCCTCTGGCTCCCCGCCCAGCATTCGCTGAGATTGGTACCCATTGCCAAAAAATATTTGAGTTCCTTTATTATTGTTTCTTTGTTTGTAGTTTTTAATTTATTCATGTTTTTTTGTTGTAACGTGTTTTTTATGCCAATTATCATTTTCTAATTTCTAAAAAAACAATGAGTTCAGGCGGTGCTGATCCGGTGCCGAGCCGTTATATGCGCGAAAATCTCAAAAGTGGTAATTTCAAGAAGTGGCCTTTTGTAGAGTAGTAATTTATAGATGTGGTCATTTGTGGTGGTAGTCCCACTCACGAAACCTTTATGGTTCCATTGTGGTCCTAATCGGACCCATGAAAGGATGTCAAGTAAAGTCGATTCTTAACTCTTCATTCGTTTGTAGAAGGGATTCATCTTAATCACGCACAAATATGATTTACTAGCATTTACCCGCGGCCTTTGCAATTCCCTTATTATCCCAGGAGAGCTTCTTACCGGGATATAAATTATCCTGTTTCAATCCAGGACATGGTCTAGTTGTAATTTATGTTAAGCCATTCACTTCTCCGCTTATTTAGTAACAAACATCCAAATGTGGCGTGTCCACATTAAGCTAGTATGGGACGCGCCCACCATAGGCTTTCAGCCGCCTTTGTTTATAATTTAAGTATACATATCTGTAGGTTAGGTTTTGTTGGCTGCATGCAACATCTAGCAGTCACCCAGTAAACACCGTTGAATGAACACCTCTCTTATTTAATTTACCGTCCTTCTGATACCTAAATCTAAATCATCACCACTAAGGCACTAACCAATACCAACCATATAACGGTAAACAAACATGCAAATATCCAAGACCCCGAACATCTCCACTAACTGTCACATTAATAATATTAGGGAGGTTAGGATATGATTTAGCTACTTCGACAAACAAATCAGGTTCTTACGCACTGTGTAGGCTTATGATGCTACGCTTTGTCGTGTTTGTTGCTTAATAAATTACTGTCACACACAAATTGTCAGAACGTGACGGATGCATACGTCGTTTGTCCTAGTACCGATTGAAAATGTGAAAATTACATCAATATACTGCAAGAGTTTTCTCAAACTTCCGTTAAAACGTTATATAATCTAAAAACGTAACACGAGTTGGCAATGTAATTGCAATATCCATTTGGCGCACGTCGGCGCTCGAAACTTTTCCAAAATTCCCGGAGTTTAGACAAGTATAAACCGCGATCTAATCCTAACTCTGTGACACACGGGGTTCGGTAATTTTATGAGATTGCTTTAGATATGGTATAACTGAATAGGGTTGAATGGACGCACTGAATTTTCAAATTCGTTCTAATTGTTACCAACTTCACGCCGGTTATTATATTTGAGAAAGGCACAGGATCCGATATGATGTTCTTCGGCCTACATTCTTTCTGATGCCTAAAAAACGTCCCTTATACATTTAAACGCATAATTTCTTTCTCATTTGTTGGTCCTTGAACAGCAAATTCAGTATTTTTTTAGTATCTCATGAATTCGCTAGTAGATTCAATAAAGAATTTCAAACATGAAATTCATGTTTTTTTCTGTACGTATAAGAATATTAAGACTGAGCCTTCCTCATTCGTTTTATCCAATGGAATAAAATGTAGTTCGATTTAAAAAAATTTGCTATTGATAACGATATTGTTCTATGGACCAATATAGGAATAAATCAAGTTGCTAAAATTTTTAAGTGCGTTGAAAATACTCTGTGGCGAAAGACAAGTAATGCTTATGGTAAACAAATGCAATATTCAGTACTTATTGAATAACTACAACTGCCGAGATAGCAAACCTGACAACGACCTCGCTTGCCGTATGAGGGCCGGCGAGTAAACGAGTAAAACTGGGCGAGTAGCATTTAATTACGGATCTGGAAAGGTCGATCGATCACACGGTACTACGTCAGCCCGCAATGAACTGTACTCGCCCAATTTAACTCGCTTCCTCGCCGGCGGTGTGGCAAATGCCTGACTGAACATAACCAGTTACTGTCACATATTGATTGAAAAAACCTATCTCTTTTCAGAAAGTTATTCGTAAAATAACGCAATGTATGTAAATAGCACCGGATAGCTCCCTTACGTCATCTACACGGCCATTCTCACGAAGTATGACTGCGTCTAATTACCGCGTCTCCATACATTTAGTATGAAAACAGCGTCGCGGTAATTAGGTGACAGCAGACATACTTCGTGAGAATGGCCGTACAACACAATACGTGTCTTGCATTACAGCGGCCGTAATTATGAGACCGTAAACCTAATATAATTACATTACTTACATAGGGCGGTAAAACGCTGTAGAAAGAATGCCTCAGATCGCATATAATTTGACTCATCCGAAGGTGATAAATATGCGACCTGAGGCTTTCTTTATTATCTCCCGTGTCAAGTAGCTACATAATTTTAAGTCTCCCCCAGGCCATTAAGTGGGATTTTTCGCCAGTTATTGCCACTTTATGGCCAGGTGTAACGTAAAATTTATATTTTGCGCACAGATCGAATCGTAACTAGTGATGACAATAGAAGTTTAAACATAGTTTCTCATTCATGTTTGTTTAACAGTTTTGTGACTGCCTCTATGATTAACACGCAAACACGGCCCAAATAACTGTCTTCAATCTTGTTCCTAAAATAATTTGACCCGGGACTAATAATAACAGTCTGTAATCGCGAGTCAAAATACAGGGTGGAAAAAATTTCGATAGGCTCTGGAGGGAAACTCCCTGCAATCCTTAAGTTAGCTCATTTCACTTAATGGCCAGTTCACATTATTCCAGTAGCATTCCAGTCCAGCAATCCAATCCAGTGCTGGAATGCTACTGGAATAATGTGAACCGACACTGGAATGCAGTAGCATTCCAGTCCAGTGACTGGAGAGACCGTCAACTTTTCATTCCAGCTCACCCAATCCAGCGCCACTGGAATAGTGTAAACCGTCAATCCAGTGCTGGATTGAACGTGATATAGTGAATACGCGTGGTTGTTTTTGGTAACAGTCTTCAAAAACTCTTAAAAAACTGGAATAATGTAAACGATATGCTCCAGTCCACAACTGGACTGGATTAGCCGGCTGGATCACTGGACTGGAATAATGTGAACTGGCCATTAAGGAAGCAAATTTTATTGTTAAAATAAACAAAACTGCATTCATAAATTTTCTAAAATTCGCTTATCTTTTGTATGAGAATTGATGATAAAATAAAATTTACCCAATATTATTTGCCATACATAATCTCAGATATTGCAAAATATTGATAACATTATTCTGATAACAAATAAACCCGTGTACCCAGAAACAGTGGCATTTGACATTTCGGAGACCTCACGCTACACTAGCGCCTCTCGCGGCGAGATTTGTAGCCCTCATTGCGTGCTGTTATTACTAGTTCACAAGTCCAATCATACACTCACGGACAATGAATTCGGGTCATATTCTATGAACATAAGACGAAAAGGACCCGAATTCATTGTCTGTGAGTGTATTAAGAACGGGATTATAGACGAAGTTTTACATTGGGTAATGTAATACAGCAATTAATAGCCGTATAATTAAAGTAAATGATTCTTAAAGGTAAAGAGAAGTGCCTCAAGACAGTATTTTCCGAGTTATTTATACAGGCTGGCTCCAACAATGGCGCTTTAAATGTAAAGTTCGATTCTTTTCGCTAAACTGAGATACTTTTGTTTTGCAATATCTTCAAATAACTTAAATTAAGTTAATTAATTCGTATTCAAAGTTCAATTCTGAAAGCAGTGAAATGTTTGTATGAAAAAAAATGAAATTAACATTTGGCGTGGTTTTTTTACAAGTTGCAAAACGAAAGTAGCTCAGATTAAGGAGTAGAAACGACCCTTTCATTTAAAGCCTCCTTGTTAGAGGCACCCTGTATGGCAGAAATTCTGATGTCGCATGCGTCCTTCCCATTGGTGAAGGTGACTGCTTAAACGTAAGGTAATTTAAGGTATATGTCCTAGTGTTTAACAATATCCAATAGTTGACACACGGCTATCACCACCATTGCTGATGACATTCAAGATGGCAATCACTGAAACTCACTCTGACGTCTACTTAATGAGAACGAAAATTTTGCATGAACACGTTAATTTCCATTTCCTTAACCGCTACGTAAAACATAAAAGTCGCAAATCAGACGCCATGACATAACAGTGTCAAAACCGAAATAGGGCATTTGCCTGTAGTCAATATAAATTACTACACGCTAGCCATTAAATCACGTTTTAAACGATTTTTAAAGGATCAAAACCTATAAATAAGATGATTGGATGTTTGAGTAAAATGACGTCATTTAACTTTTATTTCATACAAACTTCGTACTATCTGAGCGTTTTGACACTTCATAAAAAGGAACTGATTTGATCTGTCAGGAATATGCTGGTGCATGAAGGTGTATATGCGATCTGTGGACAGTATCTGCGTTGTTGGCGTCCAGCCTGCGGTGCCAATATACGTCGTTTAAGGTTAACCACTAGTTGTGCGATGGTACCAGGGACTAAGACTGCAAAGGAGTCTGCTCCGCCAGCAGCGCCTTGGGTGGAGCGCTGGGGGGGAGCAACGCCGCGTTGTTCATCCCTGGCCTCAGCTTCTCTCGTCTACGGAGGAGACCTCGCTTCGCCGCCACCAGCAGGAGGATGGCTGAGGATACGGCGAACGATACCACCTGGAATTTGAGAGATTTTTTTATTTAGATAGGCCTTTTAACTCTTGACCACCTGCCAGTAAAAAAAAAAAGTTTATTTTTGCAAGTAGGCCCTCAAGGGCTCTTTTAGGAGTCTGATTCTATTCTTTCTTTTGGCGCTTCGGGTAGTGACCATCTGGTGAGAAGAAGCGCCGGAAGAAACTCACCAGTTTCTCTTTAAAAAAAGATGTTTAAATAAAACAACATAAGTATGACATTATTACATTCGATTTCATTAATACGTTACAATAAACTTAAAACTACATTTTAAGAGATGTAAAAAGTCTCTAGGCATCAAAACAAGACAATTAAAATAACAGAAAATAAATTGATAGTAAAATTAATGGAGATGTAAAGAGTCTCCGTTACATGTGGCGTGGCGTTACAACATTTAGTAAAACCGGAGCAGATTTGAATTACTTTTTCTTCAGGAGTAGTAGATACTCCGGTCATATGCTTTGCAATAGGCAAGCCGATGGGAATCGGGTTCTATGGACGTCATGCCACTGCCACCTACGTACAGTAAGGGAAAGAGATTCACGTATCACCGTAGAACCCTGTCGCAGTAACGTCACATGTCACTCGAACTTGAGTGACGGCGATCTGTCATTGCAACAGGGTTGTACGGTGATACGTAAATGTCTATATATCAGAGAAGTGTGCATTTTTGTAAGCTCCAAATCCGAATATGTACTCGTATTTCCGAACAAAAGAGAGTGCATTAAGGTATACGGTGACAAGACAGGGACGAAAAGTTCGTGTTTATCGTGTCTTTTCTTGCAGCTCACGGCTCAATAGAGCTACCCGAGACTCACTCGGAGTTGAAAGATAAACTGAGTATCTAGTTTGAATCGGCACTGAGCTAGTGAGCCGGTGAGCTAGGCCAACTGATATAGCTATTTTGAATTAGGTACTCACTCGCGCGCTACACATGTCTACTAGTTGATGTTCCTAGGACGAGCTAAATGGAAGGATATTGTTATTTTTCCTCACACCCAATTAAGAATTTGTTAGCGTAGCGTTAAGTTTTTTGCACTCTGTGATACGTATTTATTTAATTTTAAGCATTAAAAAGTGCGTAACCAAAGGGACAAAACTTAACTCGATGCTAACAATTTCTTGATTGCATACAACAAAAAAGAGAAATGCCCATAAAACGACTAAACTTTGACGACACGTTTAGCTCAGTGGGAGTGCCACCGCCCACGAAACTAGAGGTCCCGGGTTCAAATCCTGGTAAGGGCAAATATTTGTGTGATGAGCACGAGTATTTGTTTCTGAATCATGGATGTTTTCTATCTATTTAAGTATGTATTTATCTATATAAGTATGTATTATTAACAGTAAAATCACTAGTTACTTGGAAACCATATATTTATAATAAAACACAATCGATCCAGTAATTGATTATCCTCTCGAGACGCCATTCCGGCGCGAGCCCACGCTAGGAGGCTTGACAGCGCGCTGGGTTGGCAGCGCCCTCTCCAACTTAGGCCGCGTTCAGAAATGCGGCTAACAGTATATCGTCGTCTAGTATCCATAGTACAAGCATTGCCTAGTTTGGGACTAGCTCGATTTGTGTAAGATGGTCCCCCGATATTTATTTATTTATACATTAAATACTTGCTCGTTACTACGCCTAGAGTCCGTGCGGAAAGAGAATAGGCGTGGCGAAAAACGGAACTAAGCTAACCAGTATGGCCACAGAATACAAAATACGTCACATACGCTACAAAAGCATTACAGCGCCCCCGAAAATTAATCCTATTCTCTTTCCGCTCAGACTCTAGTGACTGCAATACGGCCACATCTCAAAAAAATATTTTTTGCGATTATTGTTGATTACTGTCTCGTATTAAGAGGAAACAGTAAGGTCGAGAGAATTGAAAATTAGGTATTTGTAAAATGTGTCGCTATCCCGCACTGCCCGCCTCTCACCCGCAGAGCGCGATAGAGGCAACTGCAGCTTGGACCGAAAATACCTTTTAAAATTTCATGAAAACGACGTTTCGTAGTCCCCTGATTCCTTCCCAAAAACTTAACTTATTTAACTAATTTTTTCATTTAACATTAAAGAAAGGCTTTGGCCGTGTTCCTATGTTTTCCATTTTTTTAATAATCTAGTCAAATTTGTTTTCTGGATGTGTGAACACAGCGGAAAATCTGGCGTTTTTTTTAGGTTTTTGAAGGATCTCTTTTGAGAATCAATTTATCGTAAAAAGGAAAACATAGGAACATATCAATAGTAGCCATAGATTTTAGGACAAAAAATGATTGCTCTACTGGCATTATCCAGGGAGGAAACAGGGGACTACGTTTGTATGGAAAAACTGCCCTCCTGTTTCCTCTTAAGTACGAAACTACAAACAAATCCAGTCTGGATGCAGCTTGTAATCATGCCATAACCACATTTATATTTTTAGTACATTATTGTCATACCATTCAGCACACTGGAGTATTAAACAGAAACATGTCGTCTCGTTCTATTAATAAATATTGCACCGGTGCAAGAGGGACGCATAGAGCGATAAATAGGTCAGGTTCATGTTAGTTGTTTATATCAATCGAGGCCACTGATACGGTTTTATTCATAAATAATTGTTTACTTAGGCATTCCTGACATTCCAAGGTTTTCATGAAAAAAATCGTAGGTATGTCTAACATTAATGGAATGAATTAATAAAACATTTATTTTACGTTAGTAAGAGCAAAATGGATTAATGCTAAATAGATCCCACTACTGGGTTTATGAAGCCTACAGCAGTGTACAATGTAGGGACGGCTCAGTCTGTCTACGACCATTATCAGGAACTCGTAACTCGTAGAAGAGCGTTTTCCAAAAAAAATACCGGGGTAGCTACTTTCTCAAAATATGGACTTGTGAGGTTTTTTTGGCTCAGAATCGTTAGTACTTTCGAACCTTATACGTAAAAAAAAGTGTCAATTTTGTTTACATTTAGTCCAACCGTCTAATGCGACTCTTACTTTATGATGACTAACCATATCCTTCCACAATACTTATTGACACAGTAAGAGCTTTGTATGTATTTATAGCCAATGAATTTGTGCAATTGTGTCATAACAATTTTCAGCAAAATCCTCTTCACTTGAAATTATAATAAAGGATGACTTTCCAAAAATATTTAATTGTAGCAGATAAAAAGCTATCGACGAAATAAAACATTCGAAGTAACCCTTGTCAGTAAAAGGCAGGCACTTACACTCACGGACAGTGAATTCGGGTCTTTTTCTACGAACAATTATATGTATAAAAAGTGACCCGAATTCATTGTCCTTGAGTGTTTATAGATACCATCCAGTCTAAAGAATGCAACGCAGATGCTACGTAACTTGCCTTATTCGTATTATGTTAGACCTTTAGTCCCTGTCCATACTTTTATTAATAAGTACATTAACCAAAATATTACAATTTTATCTACTCTCTGAAGTTCAACCTCATAAAGTTATCTATATACACCGTTTATTACTCCAACATCTACATATAACTACATACCTATATATATGAAGTTTGCTTTAACAGTTTCTTTACACTAACAATAACGTATTCAAATAACAAAATAGCGGTACTCACAGCTGATACTCCGAATGTGGCGATCACTTCAAACGTCAGAAACATGTTCACAAAAACTATTTAATAGATCTAGTCGAAAAAACGTAAACACGACGTCTGCGCAGCTAGTATTATAACTGAGAGTTATTGTAAAAAGGTTTTCCAACTACTAAAATAACACGTGGAATAGTGCGGTTTATAACATATAACTGAAGTTTGTTTGTGCTGTTTGAATTCGCATCGTGCCGTTTCACTCAATCAAGAATAGTTTTACGCGAGAGCAAAAGAGACGGTACAATACGAATCAGGAATAGCCCTGCTGTGTGACACAGTGCCTGAGTCAACTCACCAGCTAAACTTCATAATCGCAACGCTGTGTTTGCTGTTGTAATTGGCGCTGCCGTCGCAAATCACAGCGATTATACTGGTTCCAGATTTGACCACGTGCATTTGTAAGTTAGTATCTCTGACGTTTCGCACGGAACGGCAACATGCACCGAACGGCAATGACGATAACAGGTTATGTCGTCATTCTGCTCTTGCAACGGTAAAAGCGACTGTATTTAAACTTCCTTAGAGTCCTTATTTAAGTGTTCGATCTAGTTTGTATAAAGTCAAGATAAAACCCGACTAGCGTGTTAACAGTTAATATAACATGATAACAATGACTAATAACTAATGTATTGCCTGGTTGCGCTATCAATCTCTAATTATTTCTAGTGTCATGTTCTGAAACTAAATCAAGACTTTAGCCAATAATCGACCAATGGGAGCTCCCAAAACTGTCAATCACTCAATGTCTTACCATTGGTCGAAGGTCATTCAAATATGTCATTCATTCTAAGGGTCATTCATTCTATCATTCACCCTTTTTTTTTCTTCTAACCGCTCTCACGGGAGACGGTGGTGTTTTTTCTGTACTGTAATAGTTTTATATAATAAACGACATGTAGTATAAAGTCAGTTTAATTGGTGAGGGGGTTCCTAGGGTGGGTTCCTTCTAACAACTGGATGGGCGAGGACGCTCATCCCTTCAATTGCCTGCCATGGTCCGGGAAGACGTGGCGGGCTGGTGTCCCATGGAAAGCCGTCTGCGGGGTCAGGAGGCGGTAGTCGGCGCAGGCGAGCAGGAGCTGGTCGCGGCCCAGGGCGAGCTGGCGGCCGCCCTCGTCGGCCGACAACAAAGAGAAGTATGAGCCGGTGGTTATGGCAGCCACGTGGGGTGGCCTATGGCCGCTGGTCATAGAGACTGCGGTGAGCTAGGGGCGGCTGCTGTAGCCTTCTCATACATCAACAATGTAGGTTCATCCCAGGACGGGAGCCTCACATTTATTCCTTCATTTTTAGTACCCCAAGACGGGGAATTTAGGCCTCACTATGAATTACTTAACTAACATAATGTAAAAGTCACACATACTTAAAGATTTTCTGTTAGAAAATACAAAGAGGATTAAAATATTATTCATCTCCCCTTTGAGATTTCAAACGTAGGGATATCTTACATTTCAAAGGGATAGTACTCAGACTAAGTTAGATTATTATACATTTTTTTAGTCTTATAGTATCTAGTAGGCCTTTGCCCAGCAGTGGGACACACAAACAGGCTAGAGAAAAAAAAAAGTATCTCGTGAAATCTGCCGCCCTATGTCTAAACCCCGGCTAACCTGTCTCCATAGAGATTAGCTGGTTTTTATTTAGTCATAGGATAGCTGAGCAGATTAATAACTAGTGTTATAAATATTGTATATTTTAAGTCGGTATTTTTTTAGAAATCTTGTTTAAATATAAAAACAACACCTTTGCTGCATTCCAACATATAATTTAGATGTACAAGAAAAAAAACAAAATTAATATTAACGTTTATTTCTCAAGCGTATGGTTAGTCAGCATCAAATAATAGCAGACATATCGTCACATATCTTATAGCTATAAGATATGTTGTTTGTATGATGTATATGGCTTTTTAGTATCAGTAATTATTATATCCGCAGAATAAGTGACAAACTCGTAGAATTCCACGGTTAAAGTGGCAGCGGGCAGGCCATATAGCCCCAAATCAGCTAATTGTTGGTCTAGGTAGAGAAGCGACCACGCATAGGTAAGCGCATTGAAGTTTGGTGCTGACTGTAGAGTAACGCATTCACTGACGGCAACGCACATATACACTTCGACGGTGACTTCGAATTGGTAATACAAAATGAATGTTTTACATACATATCCCCTAAACTTAGCCCCTCAATTAAGTCTCATACTTTTAAAATAATCAGAAGTCTTTTTTTTTTTAATTATTAATTTATCCCATTTTTGTTGGTTTAACATGGTTATCCTACCATAATAATAAACAAAGAGGTTTAAAGATTTTCAAATGAACACTTTCCTCTTTGGTTATCCGTCACATGCCGCAATATTTACGAAGAAAACGTGTTTTGATTAGTAATTGTCAGTTGTCAAATAAAATACGAGTGACAGGTATGACACTTAGGTATTTAATGGAGGGTAACCACACTTTAGGACTTTAATTATTATTAAGGAGCGTGGCCGTCAGTGAATGTGATATAGTAGTCGTGGTTTATTTTAGTTGGCAGAGCGAGCGAGATAGTAGGACCTCGCCAGACGGGCTGTAGTGGCGAGTCCCCTCCAGGTCTCTTCGTTGATGTGGTTGATGTACTGCGGGGGTACGCGGAAGTCCTGTCCGTATCCTGGCAGCTCCAGGGTGTAGGAGAACGGGACGCCGACGTGCTGTAAATATGGTGATGGTGAAAGAATGGAGGTTTTCAGAAATTATATATGGACCAGCGTGTGGTGCCAGAGGTGGTGGAAAAAGGATTTATAACAGCAGGTAACAAATACTCCAATTACACCTTAAGATATTGCTATCTACTGTCAAAAAGACCTGCCGCCACTGTGCTACCAGCTAGCTGGTAGCACGGTGTGCAGCTGATGGATTTATGATTACTGAAAACCCTAATAGGAGTTAAAATTATGATGTATGGAAGGGGTTGTGAAAAATATGAAAACACGTATTACACATGTATCCCACCTCAACGCATAAACTTTACAGCCATGACAATTGAGCGAGAGATGGCTCTATTTTTTTATTTTTTTTTATTTGTTTATTACCAAATATAAGTTTACATTTACATATACTATATGACATCTGCCAATCTGTATAACAGTTTGTTGGCATTAATACTACGTATGAAAGAAACATGATGTTTCTTTATTTATTTTTAATGCGGGTAAATTATATAATTATAGATGGCGTTTAGGTTAAAAACCTATTAAACAAGAATGATACGAAAGTCAAAGTAGATGGTAAAAATATGAAAGTTAAATTGTACATTTTTGTAGACTTTCTGTTAAGATATTATGTTACACTATAAACTTTCCATCAACCGTGACTTATCTGCATCTGTGATGGTGCAAATCTACAGTGCATTTATATGTATACATTTCTACTAATAAACTACAAAATACAAATCATGGATCGGACAGATGGAGTCTCTTTATGTGATCGAATCAAAAATTTGGAAATTTATAAAATAACTAAGGTGACCGACATAGCTGAACAGAGTTAGCAAGTTAAAGTAGCAACGGGCTGGGCATAATTATAGATTGAAGTACTCTGCCGCCGTAACGCAAAAGGGCACAACTAACATTTTTTTTTCGACACTGAGTAGCATACATATTCGGAATCAGTGAAATTTACTCAGTGTCGAAAAAAAATGTTAGATGTGCTCTTTTGCGTTATGGCGGCAGTACTGCTGCCCCATTACCGATGGGGCATCCCTCCGTTTCTTGTGAAAGTCTTTGTAGGAAACCTATGTGTAGCAGTGGACGTGTTAAGATTGAAATTATGATGATGATGGATCAGTCGTCAGATATGCTCGTTAATCCTATCCTAATCGGTATGCGTTAATTTATGGAATTCGCTTTGCTGTATTAAGATAGCTTTAGATAAGTAATTTAATCCTGTAAATGTATTGACTATTGAATAAGCCGAATGAGATGAACGACATATGTTTGTTGGTCTTAACTACCGTAAAATTTGGGACAAATCAATTACTAATCAGTTGTCAAATAATAATAACTAAATATTTTTACTAAAAAAAACTGGCCAAGAGCATGTCGGACCATGCTCAGTGTAGGGTTCCATAGCCGTAACTATAAGGTAAAAAATACGATGTAAAAAAGTACAACAACAAAAGAGCGTATCTTCATAGCAATTACGTCCTTTTGTTGAGAAGCGCAGTTTATCGGCAATAACTCAAAAACGGTACATTCGATCTTGTTGAAAATAATTTTCGTTGAAATTATTAATTAAGCGTTACCTTCGTGATTTTTTTCATATTTTTCGGACGCACGGTTTAGAAAATAGAGGGGGGGGGACACAATTTACACAACTTTCGGAGCGATTATTTTCAAATACATTCACTTAATCAAAAACATTACTTAGGAACCTTATAGTGTTTTTTAAAGAGCTGTCGAACTATGTACCACACGTTGATATTTGCTGAAAAAAAAAATTACTGTCTTTAACATGTACCTATGGAGTGCCGCCCCTAAAAATATTTATTTTAATTATTTATATACCAAACTAAGTAGCGGCTCATAAAAGACACCTATATTCCAAATTTCATCAATATCCATCATGTAGTTTTTGAGTAAAATGCCTGTGACATACGGACAGACAGACGGACGGACATGACGAAACTATAAGGGTTCCGTTTTTGCCATTTTGGCTACGGAACCCTAAAAACCCGACCGCGGTGCACCTCAAAAGTGCATAAAATCCGCCATTTTTATTACCAACTCCATACCAACTGACACTCGTGCCATCAAGACGAATCTAATGATGTATGATGATGTATTTATCAAAATCGGTTGTGTCGTTGAGAAGTTACGAGCGGACATAGGAACGGACAGGTCAAACACATAACCCTCCTTTGGGCTTCGCCGCAGTCGGATAAAAATTTGCATAATTCTTCAATTTTGCAATGCCAGAAAACTTACCTGTCCATAATCTTGTGCGCTTCCCGATGTCGCGTACAGTATCATAGCGCTGTTCCCGACCAAATAGTACCCAGCCTCAGGAAGCTTCACAGCGTCCATCTCTGCTCCCATGGCGGCACCAACATGATGAATTTGAGCCACATTTGCCGGCAGACTCATGTTTCCAAATCCATACAGCACCCAGTTGCCGTGGCTATGGATGTTCATGTATAGCTGCATCCGGTCTAGGTGTTCCTCGATGATGTCTCTGACGATTTGGGTCTCGGGTTCGGAGAAAGCGAGATGTCCGGGGTAGACGTCGGAGCAGGGGTTGGCTGCGACTCCAACGGTATTGAAGGAGACATCGAAGTTGCGGTTGGCGTCAACTCCCCAGCAGGTTGTACTAATCTCGGGGTAGTAAGACCGGGTGCGGCGCCATAGACGCACCTGATGAAGTCATGTGAAATGTTTGTTATAGGTAGTTTCACGATAGTTGAGGCGAATGATTACACACACAGCTACATGAAGTACTCATTGCAAAAAAAGTGAATGAATGAGTAAATAATAAACACAAGGCTATAGTTTAAAGAAACTTTTTGGTCTATCTTGCAATTCACTGTTGAACCTGCTATCGATACGAAAAAAGAACAGTAATTTCACATGACATGTTGCTGTGTGCGTGGCCTCAACTCTCGTGCAACTACCTATACATGGTGAAAACAGTTTATATATCATGAAATTATTGAATGGTTAGGTAAATAAAACAAGGTTTACTCTGTCTAGTGACGATGTAGGAATACAAGGACGTTACTTTTACATTTTAACTTAATATCTATCCTAATAGACCAATCGATAGAATAGCTAACTCCAAAATTTGCATATTACGACAACAAAGAAAACTTACTGAGAATGCGACGATATACGAAAATGACCCTACTCACCTAAAAAGTAATACACGATGTCGAAATATTTTTAAATGAAACGACATTCGAAAATCAATTTGCAATTATCAATATAAATTATTTGAATAAAAAACTCTTCCGAAAATACCAAAATCATTCAGTTACCGCCAACACGAACGGCGACCGACGGAGGCAGCCTCCGCAGGCAGCCGTTCGTGTTGGCGGTAACTTGTGTAAGTAGTGTAAATAATTATGAATAAATGAAATATAAATATAGTTACGCCTGCACATAACAAAAAGTACACATGTGAGTGTCACCAACGAAGTTGCCAAGCTATAGTTGAGAGTGAATGGGCTGTGAATGGGTCTATGAGAGTAGGCCTGTGCCCAGCAGTGGGCCATATATAGGCTGACTATGATGACTCACTAAGGTACTAGTTTATTTTCAGTTTAGGCAAGTACTTTTGTGTTTACTCACGTCAGTATGCGTGTACTCGTACCCATCAGGGTTGACGAGGGGATGGATGATCCAGTCGATGTTCTCCAGCAGGTCGCGGTCCTGGTCCCTGAGGTCCTCGACCAGGCGGTGGATGCTGTACAGCGCCACGGGCGTCGTCACCCACTCGCGCGCGTGGATCATGGCGTCCATGTAGTACACGGGCTTTGATGTGTCTGTGAAGTTGGTGGTTGAGATCTGGGGAGAAATACGGAAGTAAATTCACCAGAAACATAGCTTAAGGGATTTTACATACTGCCAAAAACAACACTAAATTACAAAATAATTAAATAGTACTTTTGAAATCAAATGAAATCATTAATTTTGCAAGTAGGCCTCATGGACTCTTTTACAGGTCTGATTCTATTGGCCTTCTAGAAGCGTTGGAAGAAACTACCGGTTTCTTTTTTCAAAAACATTAAGCATTACAAAATAAACAATAATCTTAAAACATTTTTTTCGGGTTTTTTTTGTCGATGGCCAATGGAGCGTAAAGGATTCTGAATGGAGATCATGAACCAGAAGACGCGCCGTAGATCAGCCCGCCAGAATATGGTCTGACGACTTCGTTAAGGTCACCGAAAGTCAGTAAAGGCAGAAAGAATGAGACCGCTCGTTGTGTAATTCCTTGGGGAAGACCTACGTTCAGCAGTGCACGTCCCAAGGTTGAAATGTTGATGACGATGATGATAAATTTTCATCCTAGGGGCGGTTAGTTAGTGGAGTCGAAAACATTTTGTCATCTTTTTAACGAGGCAGCCACATCCCAAAACAATCTTGTAATTTGACAGAAACTGAAGAAGTGTGAAGAAAAATTGAACTGATAAAAGGAAATGAACGTACCTTCAAGTACTTGATAGCTCTGTTCTCCCAGCTGGTGCCAGCGTTGACCAAGGTCACGATATCGGGGTAGGCCGCCGCAATCCTCTCTAAGTAAGCGTCAACCTACAATTTAAGATAATATCACATCACACTAATATCGATACCTTTAGGCTCAAAGGGCGTAAACGCCGTAGGTTCTAATGGCGTTTACGCCCTTTGAGTCTAAAGGTATCGATATTATAAATGTGAAAGTTTGGATGTTTGGGTGTTTGAATATTTGGATGTTTGTTACTAAATAACGGGGTAATAACTGGATGCATTGAGCTGAAATTTGACATGCAAGTAGACCAAGTCCTGGATGGAAACATAGTATACTTTATATCCCGGTAAATAGTTCCACTGGGACAGTAACGGGAACAAAGCGGGCGAAGCCACGGGTAAATCTCCTAGTACTTGAGTCGTTTTCAAAAAAATTGTACACAGTTAAGGGCCTAATAAAAACAAAATCACGATCGCTTCCTTTGTGTTACGAAACTTAGGCATACAAACTATATGGGTAACTTTCGTAACACAGAGGAACAAATTAAGTTTTGTTTTAATGAAATCCCTTAACTGTATACAATTTTTTTGAAAATGGCTCACTTACTAAATTTAAGGATAACTGGCCAAGAGCATGTCGGACCATGCTCAGTGTAGGGTTCCATAGCCGTAACTATAAGGTAAAAAATACGACGTAAAAAAAGTACAAAAACAAAAGAGCGTATCTTCATAGCAATTACGTCCTTTTGTTGAGAAGCGCAGTTTATCGGCAATAACTCAAAAACGGTTAGTCCGATCTTGTTGAAAATAATTTTCGTTGAAAGTATTAATTAAGCGTTATCTTTGTAATTTTTTTTATATTTTTCGGACACACGGTTTAGAAGATAGAGGGGGGGGACACAATTTTCACCACTTTCGGAGCGATTATTTCCAAAGGTATTCACTTAATCAAAAACATTACTTAAAAACCTTAAAATGTTTTTAAAAGAGCTGTCGAACTTTATACCACACATTGACATTTTGTGAAAAAAAATTTTTTTAGCTTCTGTTACATGTATGGAGTGCCCCCCCTAGATTTTTTTATTTTTATTATTTAACTACCAAACTTAGTTGCGGCATCTACAAGACATCTATATTCCAAATTTCATCAGTATAGGTCTTGTAGTTTTTGAGTAAAATGCCTGTGACATACGGACGGACGGACGGACGGACGGACGGACGGACGGACATGACGAAACTATAAGGGTTCCTTTTTAGCCATTTTGGCTACGGAACCCTAAAAAATCAACTTTATACATTAGATCCCTACCGCACCGAAGTAGCGAATGCGTTAGGTACTATTAAATTAACGATACTGATATTGGTATAGATGTGGGCAAAATTCAAAACTCTCTTTTCGTAATTATGACTGCAATATTAAGTAGTTAAGTGCTAACCTCAGCATAACGAGGGTAGTTTTCGAAGGCCATTCTGTTACTTCTGCTTTGTTGGAAACGGGAGACTTCAGCATCGTGCTCTTCAAACGCTCTGAAAAGAAATTTATAATACCACATAAGTCATAACCTTCGAATTAATCCCTTACAATACTGATGACGACATACTCTATCTGCCTTCTCTCCGTTTCTCTCTCTAACTTGGGTTTCTTTCGATTTCTTCGTATCTTGAAGCGATTTGAGTATAATCCCAGATTTGACAGGTCAGTAACTTTGACATACAGCTCTATTATATACTGTTCCTTTCCATTATCTTTATACGCGTCACAGATGGTTTAGCACTTATTTTTCAGAGCTAAGTAAATTAGTAGGTCTATTTAGAAAGAAAGAATTTATTTAGCGCAAAAGCATTATATTTGTGATCAAGGGCTATTACGCTACGCTAGTAATCCTAGTGTAGTAGTTATAAGTATAATTTGTTCTTCAGAAATAGTAGAATCGCTTTACATAAGAAACAAAATTTAGTGCACAAACCTCGTATTATATTAGTGACTAAATAGACGGTAAAGTTATGTACTGTAATGCTTAAGAGACATAGGCATAACTCACGAAGCCACGTCTTCTAAGTGCACATAATGCTCCGCGCTATTCTTCTCCAGTTCTCCCAAGAAAGCGGCTTTGTTCTGAGGAAAGACCATGACGAGGGCGTCCCTCTGGGCCACAGCGCCATGCTGCCAGACGTCCACATCTAGGGATATCTCCAGGTCGTGGAGAAGCTGGACTTGGGACTGAGCAGAGAGTTTGACTCCGTAAACTGAGTAGCTGGAACAAATTACGAGTTCAGCATCATGTCCATCATAATTTGACCCTGGAGACTTAGACTACGATTTTAGATAAGCGGTCTGCGAGGATTTGAGAACAGTGTTGCCATGACGTGCGTTTTGGTACGGTTTTCCGTGCTTTTTTGGACACAAACGTGCACAACGAAACTGCTACCAACTGGTGCCGCCAATTTAAATCTTGTTATCATGCTGGGGCCACATTA
This sequence comes from Eudemis profundana, assembly GCA_947034925.1. Lineage (NCBI taxonomy): Eukaryota > Metazoa > Arthropoda > Insecta > Lepidoptera > Tortricidae > Eudemis > Eudemis profundana. The sequence goes on from OX344812.1 coordinate 743,326, forward strand.
AATGGAAACACCTGATGCGCGCTGATGGACGACTATCGTTAATGCGGCCACGACTTATTTGACATTTATAACCAGTTTATGTCAGGCCTGATAAGTTTCCTTTACTGTCCACATAATGTCTCTTTTGTGGATTTAGTGCTGCCACCTATAGTTCTTACTCGTTCCCTATCACAGCGAAAAAGTGCTAGAACCGTGCGTTTTGGCCATTAAAGCGTGCTAAAGCGCACGTTTTGGCAACACTGCTTACTAGAGCAGCTGGTGACGGAGTCACAAGTCACAGCTGTGTTGATTAAGGAAAAGTAAATAATAACTAAAACTGTATTTGTATAATCTTACTGTGATTTTTGCAAGGTCTGATGTGGAAACTCAATAAGCGAACAAAGCAATACTTATTCATTTGATTTGCTAACACTAAATGGACCTTTGATTAGACCAGTAAAGCCACTTCAACAATGATAAAAACAACATACCCCGAATAGATATCATGTTTTCCGGCAACAGCCAAAGAGACCAGAAATCCACTAAAAAGTAGCAATTTGTAGACCGCCATGTTCCCGACTATGTGGCAGAATGTCCATCAGACGGCTAGTCTAATCTACAACTTCTATAGATTATGGTATTGATACGTGATATCTGTGAAACTAAATTAATAAATTATGATTAATGTATGAAACTGCTTTATCACGTTGTGTATGTTACGTTGATAAAGTAACAGTATTATCAAACGACTTTCTGTAAAACAATAAGAAGGTCACAAATTTGTGCTCACAAATCCCATTTAAAACATTACATGTAAATAGATGAATTCTCGCAACGCAGTACTTTTACAACAAAAAAGTTTCGAGATATAATGTTAAACCAAGTCAGTACCGAGGGGGTGTCCACAGAACTCGATTCCCACCGACTTGCCTATTATTTACTCGTGGAAGGAGGATCTTTATTTAAGAAGAATTAAGTTCCTCCATGGTTAAAAATTGCATACGAGTTCTCACCCCGTCTAGATGGGGCCTTATAATTTAATCGGGGTAAAAACGAAAATCGTGAAAGTTTAACGTGATGTGTGACCGACAAACCGAGAAAAAAATCAAAAATCATTAAAATTTATTTGTGTCAATATTAATCCGCCACACTTACCATTCACATTAATAGTACATTACATAACTAGGGTGCACGGGTGGTAATACAAAGAAAGGCCGAGATCGCAGAAGCTTGCGGCCCGAGCTGCAAGCGAGGGACGTAAATATGCGATCTCGGCCTTTCTTTGTATTACCACCCTAGTTGTGTAATGTACTATAACCTACAAGTAGTCTTGCTACAATTTTTATTGTATGTATAGATTAGATTTATAAAGATATAATTTTAAAGAACTAACAACTATGTAATAAGTCGATACTTTCAGATACTCTAAAGCTTAATTAATTTTTAATTAATTAATTTGCACATTGCATTAACACTGCTTATGTTAAAATAATAAATAAATAATTATTAGTAGACAATCTTACACAAATCGAACTAGTCCCATAGTAAGCTCAATAAGGCTTGTGTTATGGATACTAGACGACGGTATATTTAATAGATACAAATACTTAAAAACATACAAAACATCCAAGACTCTGAAACAAATATCATCACACGAATAATATTTGCTCTTTCCAGGATTCGAACCCAGGACTGTCAGTTACGTAGGCAGAGTCACTAACCACTAGGCTAAGCCGGTCGTCTAAATAAATACAAACGACACAATAAAGGCAGATAAAATAATGATTTAAAATGTACCGGAACTTATACCTAAAAAACTGAATTAAACACATAAACATAAAAAGAAAGACTTTATATGAAAGAAACATTTTTGTCTCTTCATTGGTCTGGACACAGGTGAGTGCCATTTAATTTTTCTATGTACTTTGATTTCTTGTATATATACAGGTTGTCCCATAATCGACACGTCACAGTGACACTGGAGGTAGACCAGGTCAAGAGGTACCAAACCAACTTAACATGACCCCAGTCAAAGTGGCACCGTTTTTGAGTTATTGTCAAATTAAAGTTTTTCATGGATTTTGACCGTTTTTAACAATATTAGTGCCAGTGTGCACTCGGAAAGGTGTCAAGGTTAGTTTTTTTATGTATACGGTACCATGAATTGTTAATTAAGGTTACAGAAATGGTATTTTATCCAAAAACTAAGTAAAATTAAAAAAAATACTAGTTTGATCTTGAATTAATTCACAGCGAAACATTCATTTCGACTTTAACCACCAGTAGTGAAAAAAAAAATTACGGTCGGCGGGTCATGTTAAGTTGGTTTGGTACCTCTTGACCTGGTCTACCTCCAGTGTCACTGTGAGGTGTCGATTATGGGACATCCTGTATATGTAATAAAAAGAAAGAGTTAAAAATTCGGCCAAGTGTGAGTCGGATTGGCACACGAAGCGAAGGGTTCCGTACTACTGTTCAACAAAAAGACGTAAAAAAAGACGTTTATTGTATGGGGACTCATTACTCAAATTTAAAAAAAAATAGAAGTATACTTACGATTATACTGCTCTCGTTTTATAAACACAACTATATAATTTTCATCACACTTGCTCGAAAATGGTGTCATTACACGTAGGTTCAGCGGGCCGTAAATGGCATATTACGCCCTAGGGCGTAATGGTTTTCTTCTTAAATTTGAAACGCTGGTTCTGTTTTACTCTTATTTGTCATGTTCAAAGGAAACGCCAACTTACTTTTTTAACTTTTATTACTGAAATATTTATTTAAAGATAACTGTAATTGCAAATACATATAAACACATATTTCGGTAACATTAATTAAATGTTTAAATAATGTATTTCTTTATTTTGCAAATATAAAATCAACTAAAATGGCCGTTACCGCTATGGTTTCCGAACGTGACTTGACGTTCGCATTGTCTATGGACATATGTGACAAATGTCACTGTCTGTTTTAATATTTTCTTGTCATACTGGGTCGAAAAGTAAGGTTATTTTATTAAGATTTCCTCACAAGTGTGATGAAAAACATTGTGTGTGCCACGGGCGGTAAAGGAATTACAAACTCGTGTTGTTAAAGCCCTCGGTTTCACCTCGGGCTTATAACAAACACTCGTTTGTAATTCCTTACTTACCGCCCTAGATACACAATGTACTATTACGTATGTAACAATTAACCACGTATATTTTCACGAGAATGTATGAGAATATTAGTTTTTTTACAATGAACACCTTTAAGTCCACTCATGAAGATATATTTTAGAATGACAAGTTATGAAATAAACAAAGACTTTTTTGAATACTTCTGAATAACTTTATGACGGTCGAGTAAGATCTATATTTGCGTGGCTTTAACATTTTCCTGTTGCAATTATTAAGCTATATATCTCTCACTAGTTCTTAGTAATAAAGGGGAACAAAAAATATTCACTTGCTAAGATAAGGTGTTAGTCAAGATCGTTCGTAATGTTCGACTTAAGAACGTGTTGAAGTTTTTCATCATATTATCGAAATAGAAATTAAACACACAAATATTATTCATAAAATTTATATTTTTAGTAATATTTCTAGCACTAGAGAGTAGGGCGATCTGAGAAACCTTATAAAATTTAAAATTAAATATACTAAAAACTAAAACTACATTAAAATTAAATGAGTTAAAACTAAAATAAATCTAAAAACGGCCCCTGCGGCATGGTGCCGAAGATGCTGGCAGCATTATCTCGCTGTATTGTAAGGCTGATACGTTGTGCGAGGAAGCTGCCAGCTCTTCGGTCCCTTGTAGTTTCTCTGAGTCTCTTTGATATCTCCTTGACTCAGAGCGCCAGGGCCCCACGGGCCAAGGGTCTCGACGCCAAAAGGAACCTTATAACTATAAATACTTGTCTGTATATTATTTGCCCCTGATAAAAAATGCAAACATACTATATTAATCAAAGAATAAATTACATGCATTTGACAATCTTACAACTACTAGTAGAGTCTGTGCGGAAAGAGAATAGGATTTAGATTTGGGGGCGCTGTAATGCTTTTCTACCGTATTTGCAAAAAAAAGCCATACTGGTTAGTTAGGTTATTTCCGCACAGACTATAAACTAAAATTAAGTATAAATTAAATTAAACCTAAAAAGCTAAGACTAAAGTGTATTATTTTAATTGTTTAGGATTACTATTTAAATTACTTTGATTATATCTTATTTATGATTCTAATATTCAAACGCAATGTATATTGCTTAATGAATAAATAACTATGACTACTTATGACTATGAATAATATGAATATATCGATACCTTTAGACTCAAAGGGCGTAAACGCAATTAGAACCTACGACGTTTACGCCCTTTGAGTCTAAAGGTATCGATATATGACTTCAAACGTATTATGAAACGGGTCATAAAAAATTCTGACGCCCCTCTATGTCATAACAATTAGGTTTCCTCCTCAATTTCTCATATCGATACTTTTAGACTCAAAGGGCGTAAACGCCGCAGGTTCTAATGGCGTTTACGCCCTCTGAGTCTAAAGGTATCGATATGTCATGATGGCCGATGACCTCGCCATTCACTCAAGAGCAAAAGTTTCAGGTCACCGTAATTTAAATAATAGAAATAGGTATTTTTCAATATGTGACACTTGTGTCATTTCCATATCAAATCAAATCAAAATGCTTATTGCATGGTCATGTTATACATAATCTAGCAGATTAAAAACAATTAAGACAATACAAAAAACACCTAATTTTTTGCTTTTGTTAAAGGGGTTATAAAAAGATGAAGAATTACAAATATCCCTCTCGTTTCTAATAAGTAAAGAACAATTTCCGATTATGCAGCCTTGCTTCACTCCGAACTAAATCAAAGTAGTACTTATAAAGGTTTAATCCGTTCCACCTCCACTGTCACAACCGCCCCCACTGTCCCCACCCCCGCCACTGTCACAAGCTCCGCCACTGTCTCCTCCTCCGCCACTATCACAACCTCCGCCACTGTCACCTCCACCGCCACTGTCACAACGCCCAGTATCACCACTGTCGTGTGTTCCACTATGATGGTGCCCCCCGCTGTGATGATCTACCCCACTATGATGATGGCTGCCATGATGTCCCCCAACAATGTCTCTCTCATCATTGCCATAATTATTATCATAGTTTGGTTCCGCCGTGTCCCAAACGCTAGGACCGAACTTTATGTCACTCTCCACATCGCCTATCCTTCTCATGCAGTGCTTCCTGTTCCTTTGGAAGATGTTGCTCGCGTTCCCGTTTCGTATGTTTCTGTTTTTGTAATTAGGAGCGTCGCTGCAACCTGACATACATGCTCGCATAACTACGACGCATAATGTCTGAAACAAAAACACACATCAAGATAAATTTTAAGTTTTGTTTAGGGATTTCTTTTAGGGTATTTTTCTGTTACTAATACTATATTACCAACCTAAGGCGGGTAAATTAAAACTGACTCAGATCTCAGGAGTTTGTCACCAGAGAGAAATAATTATGCGATCTTAGGCTTTTTTGTACACAATTTTACGTCTTCCCCGGCTAGGAAATGTTGTTTTTTCCCCGTGCAACGGGCGGACAATATCTTTTCATCACACTTGCTCGAAAATGGTGCATTACACGTAGGTTTTGCGGGCCGTAAATGACCTATTACGCCCTAGAGCGTAATGGTTTTCTTTTTAAATTAGAAACGCTGGTTCTGTTTTACTCTTATTTGTCATTTTCAAAGGAAACGCCAACTTACGTTTTTTAACTTTTATCACCGAAATATTTATTTAAAGAGAACTGTTATTCCAAATCCTATATGTAAACACATATTTCTGTAACATTAATTCAATGTTTAAATAGTGTATTTCAGTATTTTTCAAATATAAAATCAACCATTTTAGGTCTTTACCGCGATGGTTTCCGAACGTGACTTGACATTCGCATTGTCTATGGATATATGTCATTAATGTCACTGTCTGTTTGACAATTTTATTTAGGTTAAGTAAGATTATTTTAATCAGATTTCCTCACAAGTGTGATGAAAAACATTGTGTGTGCCACGGGCGGTAAAGGAATTTCAAACTCGTGTTGTTAAAGCCCTCGGCCTCGCCTCGGCCTTGTAACAAACACTCGTTTGTAATTCCTTACTTACCGCCCTTGATACACAATGTACTATTCACGTCCTGGGCTGACGTTACATAATTTAGCTACGCTAACCATCCAATTACATATAAAAACTAATTGCAAGAAATCCAGCTCTAAGAGTCTTATCACACTAGCTATTTACGAGCGAGTTGCAAGCGAGTTGCGGGCGAGTTTCCATACAAATGTCGCTCGCAGCGAACTCGCTGCGAGTTCGCCGAGACTGATTTTGTATGGAAACTCGCCCGCAAAATGAAATTAAAATGAATTTGAATGTAAAATTAACTGAAAATTAATAATAAATTACTTACAACTGCAATAAAAGATACCGCACCCTTAGTAATAAACTAGCCTAACTCAAAAAAAATTGACAGTTTATTTCCAATCTTAAAATGAATGCAAATGGTTTTAACTCAATTGTAGGTAATTGAATTAGGCCAATTTTTTACTAACGGTGCGATACGATGATAGCCACGAACAACCAATAAAACCACGGAGGCCCTTCCATTACAGACGCTTTCCAAAAAACCGGTGGACTGTAACACTAAACTGGTTTCAACACTACATATTTTATTGATTTCTTTTAGATTGCTGCTTAAATTTCGGTCTGAGAGATGCAAAATACTGCGTATACGATCACTTCCACCAAACAAATGAGCGTCTGTCTATAGGAATGTTTTTAACTTCGGGTTTCCCAGACATGCCGCAATAATTTATTAGCAAATTTAAATCCTATTCCCTGGTCTTAAGTTCTAAAATAAGCAGGTACTGTACTTACGACGTTAAGAGAGGTGTAGGTCAAACCAGTTGGACGCTACAACCGACCCACATGGCAATTTGCTTGTTTACTCTTTTTAAACTATTACCAATACCTTAAATCAATCTGATAAGGTCTTATTTTGAATGACGGAATAATTGCAAGCGTACATAATTTTGCTTTGATATGATTCAGCGTGAACCTTAAGTCAATCGATTAAGGACTATATTTGAGTGTCATTCTCCATACAAAAAGCTGTTCCCCGAACTTACAACGCCATCTATGTATAAGCTTGGTAAAAGAATTATAATATTATTTACAATTATTCAACTTTGCAAACGTGACACAGTATTTAAATGTTACAATTTATTTATTATTAGCTGTTTACGAACTAATTGTTACTATACTATGTTTCTTTGTTCAATTATAACATCGTTAAATGTTTAGTGTTTTAGCGCCATCTAGTTTTTGCCCGGAAATCCCCTAGCGTGAAACAGGCCATCGCTTAGTTTTGCTACTCGCCGCTAGGGATTTTAAGTTTTTGTAAATTTCTAAAAAAATATTAATTTCCTGTTCCTTACTTACCGCCCTTGATACACAATGTGCTATTATGCCACACCTGGCCATAAAGTGGCTTTTGCCGTACGCTGCACGTACGGAAAAAGCCGCTTTCTGTCCAAGTGTAGACATAAAATGATGTACACAACACGGGAGGTAATAAAAAAAGCCCTCGATCGCATATTTACGTCCCTCGCTTGCAGCTCGGGCCGCAAACGTCTGCGATCTCGGCCTTTCTTTGTATTACCGCCCTAGTTATGTAATGTACAATTATATCACTATATTTTATTTTATTTCTTTATTTTTAAATCAGTTTTTTCCTGCAATATCCGTTTGATTCCGTTTGAACCTATTCCCAATTTACCTGTATTTTTTACCCGACTGCGACGAAGTCCAAAGAAGGGTCATGTGTTTGAACTGTATGTATGTATGTCCGTTCCTGTGTCCGCTCGTAACTACTCAACGGCACATCCGATTGTGATAAATGATACATCATTAGATTCGTCTTGATGGTGCGAGTGTCACTGGGTATGAAGTTCGTTAAAAGAAACAAAATGGCGGATTTTATGCAGTTTCAAAGTGCACCGCGGTCGGGTTCTTTTTATAAAGATATTCTGTATTTCAAATGCAATCATTAAGCCCAAACACGGTGGGTTCTTCGTAAGTTATTTACAGCCTCGGCTAAAAGTTGAGCTTTTGTCTATTTTTCATACAAAAATCGAACGTTTGCTCGATGCTGCTATTTTTTCTAATAACAATTTGAAAATTCTTCGAAAAAGCTTATATTTTAGTTGTTGTTAAATTTCATTTGCATATATAAAATTTGCAGTAGCTCGCTCGGAAGGAATGTAGGGGTTTTTTTTTTGTGGTACTTTGAGGTGATATAGACAATTTTCCTGATTCATGGGAACTTTATAAAAAAATGCGTATTTGTATATTTTTATTACAAAATAATATTTATGAAAGTTATTTCACAAAAACAGGCATGCGCAATACTTCTGCCAAGGCTATAAGGTAGATGATCCTATGGTCATTATCAGATGGGTTCATAGTAAAGTTGCATTGTCGTCCTATTTACTTCAGCTCGGTCGCTTGAGGAATGAGGATAACTGCTTTCAAATATAGTTGCATTTTTTTATACTGCTATTGTGGCAAACAAGTGTACGACTGTCCGATGTTATTTTTTATGTTGATTTGACCCGAATAAACATATACACCGTGGGCCCTATAACCCGACCATGTATACAAACCATCCAAGTGAGACTAAAGTTTATAAACCTCCTAAACCTAAGGCTTCTTAAGTGAGAATTGAAAATTAAATAATAACTGCGACTTAGGAAATCCAGTAATGTAAAACCTAACCTGATATATAAAATTCCATTGAAATATAAGCAAGAATTTTTATTCAAGTGTTTCCTTTAAGATTTTCCCGTGACCGTATGGTAAGCCCGCTAGACTTAATTTTGCAGTACACTCTAATAGTGAGTGTATGTATACTCTACTTTCCGAAAATCGTTTTTTCCTAATAGCGATTAATACCAGTCGCATATTTTACCACTTTTTATTTTCTCGTTAGCTTCCTTTCCCGAAAGTGTTTTTAACCAGTTGCATATTTTGCCAGTTTATTTATTTTTCAAAAGCATATTTTTCCAATACGTTTTTTAACCACTTGGACAATTTCTCACGGTATTATTTTTTCAACAGCATATTTTTCCGATAGGGTTTCTAACTATTCGCATAATTTACCACTATAGTTCTTTTTCAATAGCTTATTTTCATGACAAGTGTTTTTGTCGCATCTGCGGAGGGCACCTACAGAATGCAAAGAACATTTCTGCTTTTCAAGGGTAGTTTTGTTTATGTTTAAACGTATTGTGCTAGACGGTTTATTTTGTGACGTAAACACTACACAGCACATGATAGGGATTTCATTCGTCTTGTGGCTGAAACGTCAAAGACTACTATGAGATACCTACGGTGATGACGGTAATGCAGTGGCGTATTTACCCTAGGGCCATCCGGGCCATGGCCCGGGGCGCCAATCCGCCAGGGGCGGCGGCTCCGCCCCTGGCCGGTTGCATTTTGTTTTGGTTTTGGCGCCATTCAACCAACTTTTACTTCTTCTGGGGCGGCAAAACTTATTGGCCCGGGGTGCCAAATTTCAAAATACGCCCCTGCGGTAATGGGACTTTTGGGACAACAATATGGATAAAAATATTAGTGCCACTTGTCCCATGGGACTGCTGAGACATTCAGATCTAGGAATGTAAGGGGCAAACGCCTGACAGGTGGATAGATAGATAGATAGATACATAAAACATTTATTTGTTCCACTATAACACACACAAAAATACAATAATTACAAAAAAACCTAGGAAACAGAAAAACAGAAAGGTGAAACATGAAAGAAAAAAATAATGATATTAAACACAAAAAAAATAAAACAAACAATGCACATGGTAGCTTGTAAAATTGTACTCTGTGTGCCTTGCAGCAGTACAAAAAGGTTCCAGCTCAGTAATCAATATTGCTCATGACAACTGAGCAAAACACTGGTCTGTCGGTTGTCGTTCGTGTTGGCGGTAACTTTTGTGAGTACGGCTGCACATAACAAAAAGCACACATGTGAGTGTCACCAACGAAGTTGCCAAGCTATAGTTACGTATCAAAAAAATTAGGAGATTCTTACGACAGAGAAGTTCCGTTACTCTTAAAAATACCTACTGAAAAAGAACTATAGTGGTAAATTATGCGAATAGTTAGAAACCCTATCGGAAAAATATGCTATTGAAAAAATAATACCGTGAGAAATTGTCCAAGTGGTTAAAAAACGTATTGGAAAAATATGCTTTTGAAAAATAAATAAACTGGCAAAATATGCAACTGGTTAAAAACACTTTCGGGAAAGGAAGCTAACGAGAAAATAAAAAGTGGTAAAATATGCGACTGGTATTAATCGCTATTAGGAAAAAACGATTTTCGGAAAGTAGAGTATACCGTATTGCAATGTTAGTAGAACATCTTAAGTCTCGTAAAACCTCATTAAAAGGTAAAACATTGTTAGTTGCGAACTTTATTAAGGTGATTCGAGTCTTGGTCTACAAACAAAAGAAAGATGAAAATTTAAATTGATTACATCAAATTTGGTTGAGATGTGTTTCATGTCATAGCCTGGTACATTTTATCTGCTCGAGACAACATGACTAGTCCCGAAAAGTCAGAAAAAACGTGCGTTCGGTCGTTTATGATCAGCAGAGCTCGGAATAGGTAGTGCCTATTTACCTAAACTTCGCGGGAGGACGTAACTAAGATTGGTTACATGGTTGTAACCAATCTTAGTTACGAAACAAAAACAAAAATAATTAATTTTTTGTATTGAACCCGGGATTTCCCTGGTTTAATAATAATACATTATCCACATAAATTCACGCTCAGGGTTAGATTATTAATGAAATACAATTGTTTAATGCAGAAATTTTGTATGAAGTCGATTTTTGAGTTCTCAATATATTTTGTATTTCATTAATAATTTAACCCCGAGTGTGAATTTATGTACATTATGTATTCTTATTAATCCCAGGACATCCCGCGTTCAAAATAAATTATTATTTTTAGTGGTTGTAACCACTCTTAGTTACGTCCTCCCGCGAAGTTTAGGTAAATAGGCACTACCTATTCCGAGCTCTGATGATCAGCCTCATTGCACCCATTGTCCAACTACTACTAAGTTTTTTTATATAACCATTTTTAATTCCCCTTTTTGTTTTTGTTTGTTTCTTTATTATTGTTTTGCTTTTTGTGACTTCTCACGTTATTTCGCATAGACAAAATATATCAAATTGTAGTTTGAAACCACATTTCAAGCAAACTGATGTCGTTAACACGGATTAAGATACCGTAACATAAAGAGTTATGTTTGTATGAACACCGATTGACTCGATTCACCTTAAGCGTTGGTTCCTGTTTTTTTTTAGGTTGACATTTTAATTGTAATTTTTTGATGGACGTGTTTTTGTAATTTATGAGGTAATTAATTATTACCTTTTTATTTTTTATTTTTTGTCGATCCTTTTGTGAATTCATTTTATAGTTTTAGTCTAAACCACTATGTAATTTTCAATCAGAAATAAATGAATCTAATCTATCTACTTTATTTTTGCAGTGCAACCAACATCGTCCTGAAAACTGTCTTATGTCCCATTAGAAATGCTAGCTGTTAAGTCTTTTCAGTTATAAACAGAATTACGCATCGTCGGCGCAACTGGATCCAATATTATGACACATTCTCGATAAACAGGAAACTGTGTTTGTAATCCTGCGACTCGATGCAGTCATTTGAAGCACAGTTCTCAGTTGGAAACCACACTCACGCCAAAACATCGCAATTTGTTCAAGTAGGGGCGATTACGATCATGTTTTACTAAATATAAATCCATTTAATTAAATTGAAAAGCACTTTATTGTGTTCGTAATATGTTTTAAAGTTGCTTGCCGTAAGATTACATAGAATATAGGTGGATTGGACTGTTTTGCGATTGTTTATAAAGAAAAGAAAGTATAACCTACACAAGCTATTACTTTTAATAAGTCTGTAAGTGAAAAACTACATTTTGATAACGTACTAAAACTGACAGAAGAAAAATAGTAAAATGGAAGATATTGGAGTTATTTTCTTAGTGTGTTTGGCGTTTGTAAGTATTTTTCGCAAATTGTATAATGTAACCCATACTTTCACTCGATCGTATTTTACTCAATATTAAGTCCAAAAGTAACTTTACATTCTTACAATTCTTACTCAGTTTTTATTCCAAAAGCTTCATTTTGGGGTTAAGTATTGGGATAATATATTTTAGTTCATAATTTCTTTAACGCCATTGTCTTATAACAATGCTTTACGAGTTGTCATTAGTATTTTTTGTTAAAAATTAGCTAATACTAGCGTCTTGATTGATTATCCCATTATCCCATAGGAATTCCATAGCCGGATATTATGTAACTATTCTATGCGTTCAAAGATTTTTTTTAAATTCTCTTGGCCTTTGTATTGCGATTGATGGTAAAATGAAATTAATGATCTTTTTTACTTGTAAGACCAAATGTTTATTAGACAGATTTTATCCTGAGTAATAATCCTATCCATCAGTAGAATAAAATAATGATTGCTTATTTTTTGAATTTTTAGCTGGTTCGATTCCCGGGTGAGAAGAAAATATTTTAATGCAAATTTGTTTCTTTTAAAAAATAAAGGACTGTTTCCTTTCAGTAAAATGAACTAACTAAAGGATTTAAGGTAGTTGCCAGGGCCCATAGATTTTTTTCAGCCTGTATATGAAATCTTATGCCAAATGTAAAGTTTTTTCTTTATTTCGTTACAGGCAATAGCTATACTAATTTGGATCACGTGCTGTTTCTTCAAAGTCAATGGCAAAGGCAGGAGCGACCAAATGTCTAAATCTGGTGCAGCAAATCGGTTGCACGAAATGGAATACAACAAAACCAATAGCAATAGAATATCCAGCCATCAACATAACGTCATTTTATTCCTGAACAAGAAAGACAAATACGCTAATGACTCCAAAAATAATGCCATAAGTGATAATCGGAACAGGAGACGTGATGGTGATGATGATATCATTGATAATTTCGTAAATGGTGGAGATATTGGTAATGATATTGGCCTTGGTAAGTGTAGCGAGAATAATCACCAAGCCCTTGAGTCAGCAACTTGTCATCAAAGTCACGGAGCACACAGCAATGGAGGTTTCCATCAAAATCATGACAGTAAGCACGATCACGGGGGATTTCATCAAAGCCACAGTAGTACTAGTCATGATCATGGCCATGTTAATGATGGATTCTCAAGTCATTTCAGTAGTCATGGCGGCGGTTGGGGTCACCACAGCGCTGACAGTGGCCATTTTGGTCATGATAGTAGCGGCTTTGGTTATGATGGTGGAAATGGGGATGATGGGGACGATTAAACGTAAGAAAAGTTGACTGCAAAAATTTCTTATAAGAATAATATTATTTTTAGATATAAATGTTACAAAATTACAAATCAATCATGTGGCAAAAAAACAAAATCTATGGTAATTACGTTCATATGAACAAATTGCATTAAAATTTAAGTATTTTAATATCCAAGCAATATTCGCAGAACTGTATGATATAACTTAATTAGTCTAGTCGCTACACTCACATACTTCGTGCATTTTTTTACCTTTTTAAATATATTATTTTTATATAACACGTTTGTTTAAATTAAAATAAGGGGTATTTGTATATCTCATGATAACCGGGGTATAAATCGCTTTTATGGTGAACCTGTTTGTTTTTTTTTAATAAAACTTAAGTTTAGAGATCAGAGTGTTTTCTAGCTATGTTTTGCCAAAAATCTAATAAACAATACCTAACTACCGTATCCAATACGAATTTTACTTGTTCATCAAAAATGTTTTTTTTTGTTAACGGTGTGGAAATGCATTACGCATAACCCCCATGCGACGCTTTGAAGGTGGTCCGGGCCAAGCGACCTGCTTCGACCCCAGGTGCCCCGGCACTTGGTCCGACCATCTCATGGTGGTCCGGGCCAAGCGACCTGGTTCGATCCCAGGGAACGCCACGGCCTGGCCCGATTTTTGCAACAGTCAGTAAGACTTGCAATTTTGTCAGCTTCCAAAAAAACCCCAGGCATTACCAGGCCCTTTCCCAGGACCTTTAAAGGACCCTTCGGGGAGGTTATGTGGGGCTCACATCTCAGAAGGAGGAAGCATACCCACTAAAACCACACCGGTGATGGAGCCTCTGCAGGCCTGCATCCTGCAGGCCTGGGCCTGCATCCGCGGCCCGTTGCACGTGGGAAGTGGCCAGAACTCCTCAGGAGTTCGCGGCCAGGGTTATAGGGGGCGCTAACCTGACGTCTAGGACGCCAATACCGGACTGCGTCTACTGGACCAGTACCTCTAGCACAACTGTGACACGCGACTCTTTCTCGCGCGAGATATGCTACCCATCTCTTTCCAATCAATATAGTGTGACAGTGACAGGTGATGCTCAGTCGCGCGAGAAACGAAGTCGCGGCTAGTTATGCTAGACGTACTGTAAAGCTAACAGAAAATTTGTGTGGCAGAGAATATTTTCCAAAGAGGTCTTGCTTTAATGTTCGATCTCAATATTTTATTTTAAATTGCCCATAATTAATAATGCTATGTACAAGAAAAGTGCTTTTATATCAGCAATTTTTGTATTTAATAATCTTCCCTCTCATATCAAAAGTATAGATGACAGCAATTTTAAAAGAAAACTTAAAGCCTGGTTATAAGATAATGTTTTTTATAATCTAAAAGAATTTTACGAGAGTTAAATGTTATTTATTTAAGGTTATATATATAAAAGTGTATAACGCATTGTAAGCCCGGAAGGGTAACTGTTGATACAAATATTTAAAATATCTACACCAGCTTTGTACCTACACTGTATTATACAATAAAGTTTTTCTATTCTATTCTATTCTATTCATATTACGGCCTGATTAGTCGGATTTGAGCCCGTTGGGACTCAGTTAGTCCAATGAGGTCAAAAATGATTAAAATCGAATTACAACGTTTAACATTTTTATTCACCTAAAGGTGATCCAAGCCACCCTGTTCTCTAATAAAACGAAACTTGGGTTAGCAAAATATTGTCTTCGATTTCTGCGATTATCACTAATTTTAATAAAACAACTTTTATGCCATAAGTGGCTTTTTCCGCATGCTGCGCGTACGGAAAATGCCGCTTTCTGGCCAAGTGTAGACATAAAATGATGTACACAACACGGGAGGTAATAAAGAAAGCCCTCGACCGCATATTTACGTCCCTCGCTTGCAGCTCGAGCCGCAAACTTCTGCGATCTCGGCCTTTCTTTGTATTACCACCCTAGTTGTGTAATGTACTATTATGTCACACCTGGCCATAAAGTGCCGGACGTACGGAAAAAGCCGCTTTCTGGCCAAGTGTAGACATAAAATGATGTACACAACACGGGAGGTAATAAAGAAAGCCCTCGATCGCATATTTACGTCCCTCGCTTGCAGCTCGGGCCGCAAACTTCTGCGATCTCGGTCTTTCTTTGTATTACCACCCTAGTTATGTAATGTACTATAACGGATTAAAGTTTATTACTTAATTTTTACGTCATAGGATTAACTATCCATTTTAATGACACCACATTTCGTTGAAACTAGAATTTACCCGAGCTTCACCATGTCAGTGTCATGCCACAGTCGGTGCCCTTACTTAAGTATCCAGGCGCGTGCATACATAAATGCACGTGCGCCTGGATACTTAAGTGAGGCAAGCGAATGTACTCTTTATTTATTCTTAAATCTGTAGCTCTAATACAGGTGGCTTAGGTCCAATAGTGGGACATATGTAAAATTCCGCGGGTAAAGGTACCTTATGGATATTGTCGCTTCCGTCTTTCTATCTTGACGTCCTATAGTAACGGAGTCGCATACGACGCAAGCGACTATATCCATGAGGTACCTTTAACCGCGAAATGTCATATTAAATTAATATAAAAATAATAATGTAGGTATCCTATTATTTTATGCATGATTATTTGAAATAAGGAAACAGCTCAACATCATGCTTTTTGTCTCATTAATTTACTAGGTGCGGGAACGAAACAAAACATTGTTTTCATTGCCAATCAACTTGAGCTCTTATTGAATTGTCATAACGTCTAATTCAATTGATACCTATATACTATTTATGGGGAAACGTGCAATTTTCCTTTTTGGACCTGACTCGTTTAGATATATTTTAATTATGAATCCTATTTACTTGACATTATAGCCAAAAATTGAGTGATTAAGTTTTGCGGAAAGCCTAAACTCGATAATAGGTATGCGGTAAAAAAATATGCAACCTGATAATAAATTAATATGGGACAGTTTGTAAGTGGAAGCTTGGACTGTGGTATTTTATTTTAGGTTCCCTCTATTTAATTAATTTTATTTGTCCAAATGTACTGTTTGTCTAAATTGTGATTTAGTATACCTAATTTTTCTCTTGGTAAAAAGAAATGGAAATTCTTTTTCAAGAGTGCCACTAAGAGCTATGGTTATTGAATGATTCGGTGGTATTTATAAACTAATTTTTACGTGGAAAATATTTATGGACAAACAAAACATTTAGATAATTAAAATTATGCTAAAACAAGGGGATTTTTTGTTGTAATCCAAGATTCAATTAGTGGTAGACCTGGAAAGGCTTGTTAAGATAAAAAAAAATGAGTGCCTAAATTTAATAATTTAAGACAGTTACAAGAATTCGTTCTCAAATATCGTGATATTATTTTGGAAATAGCAGTGAAGGTACATAATGGAAGAACAAACGACTGTAGCAGTGATATTAATCACCATTGGAACGATTTTGTTAGTTGTGGTAAGACCCCTATTTATTAATTTTAGAAACTAGATTAAATATTCTAAAAAATAGATAAAAACTAAAATTAGTTTGGGACTGGGTCTGTGTCTGATGACTCCTAATATTCATCACTAGCATTTATCCACGGCTTTGCCCGCGTTGTTCCCGTAACTGTCCTAAGGGAACGGGATATAACCCTATGTTTCAATTTAGGACTTGGTCAACTTGCATGCTAAATTTCAGCTCAACCCATTCAATTATTACCCCGTTATTTAGTTAAGTACCAACATCCAAACCTCCAAACATCTGGACATGCAAAAATCTTCACAAACTTCCACATTTATAATATTAGTATGATGATTTATTTCCATGAGACGAAAAGTTTAATTTCACTATTGTATGTTTTCAGTTATCCATCCTTCTAACTCGAAAATTCTGCCGTGAACGTGCTCGCATGTGCTGTGTCAAGATCATCAATTGCGATGATTTGGACCTAAACCGGGTTAAAAGGAGAGACACAGAAGAAGCCGGTGGTGAAGGGATTGAGTTAAATGACTTCAGTGGGGTGGAGAGCCCTGTCCATGTTGTTGATGACAATCAGAAAACAGATCATTATATTGGGAATAGCAATGGTAGCAGAGATACTGATAAAGAAACTGATAGTGACGACAAAAGTGATAGAAAAAGCTGCAAAGATGATCACAACGATCCAGGACATGATAGTAGGAATAACGAAGGAAGAGGTGATGAGAATTCGACCCAGATGGTGAAGGTGACTAATATTTAAGTATTTGCTTTTACGAAGTATAATTTTATTTTCAATAGACTTATATGGTAATAGGGCCTTACAAATGTTTTTGTTTATGATAAATTATGATAGAACTAATGTTTTTTGGGTTAAATTCGTCACTGTTACTTTTTTCTTTGCTACAAATAATTTTTATTATAACTCAGTGTTTATTATATGTAACAGTACAGGCGGGTGAGTTTTGTACTTCAGTATATGAATGTTTATGTTATGTATATTAATGTTAAATTGTTGTTGGTATTTAAATAATGAGGTAGTTTTCATATGGATACCTATAAGGTGTCACGAGACTAAAGCCTCAAAAATTTTAATTCGGTCTGAACTTGATATGATGTAGACTTTGTGAAATTTTGAGCTTTGTTAAATAAATGAGTGTCTTCGAAAATATTGTACGCTCTGACTGCCGTTATTAAGAAAATATTCCGTAATTCTGATATGATGAACATAATTATTTTGAGTAATAAAGGAAAGCGAGTTCTATCGGGATTTTAGATAAAGTTATTTCTTGGCAAAAGACGAGACGGTATATCATTGTGATATACAGCGTGTAAGTCTTATACGGGCGAACAATTAAACCAGATATAGCGTTTAGTAGTGTTATCATTAATTAATATGATTTTTTAAATTACACTTAATAGTGACCTCATAATTAATTTTTGAAAATTTACCGAGCAGCAATGTACCGCATAATTGCTTGTTATGACATTGCGAGATACGAGCTTTTTTAAAGTAACTGTCAACTAGCGTGTTTGTCAACTTGAATGTGTTGCGTTACATTGTGGCCCGAATTATTTTGTATGGTAAATATTTTCATTGTGGTTTTAAGCAATAGTTATCTAAATATGCTTCTTAGGTCCTATGCTGACCACCGTTTCAATATTCGCCCGTATAAGACTTACACGCTGTATACATAATGAAAGGCCTTAAAACACGAGTATGCTTATAACGAAACGAGCCCAAAGCGAGTTTCATAATAAGATCACACGAGTGCATTAAGGCTTTATTGTGTACAGTTACATACACTACTTCATCTACATACATATTATAAGCTCTCTATGATGTGTTCAAAAACCGCAAATTAAAAATGTCAAATGGCGGAAAATTAAAAACTTTTTCACAAATGTCACCGTAGTTTTTTTTTATTCAAGGACCCACTATACTCTATTTTTTTATGTAGAAATTATGACGAAGTTTCGTCAACATTTGTAAATATTTATCAATTAACAATCTAAAAGTAGGTACATGATATTTATTATGTCATTTTCTTTGTCCGATATAAATTTATTAGGTATAAGCCTAAAGTGCTCATTAAGTAGGCCAACACAAAGCATAATTAT
This sequence comes from Eudemis profundana, assembly GCA_947034925.1. Classification (NCBI taxonomy): domain Eukaryota; kingdom Metazoa; phylum Arthropoda; class Insecta; order Lepidoptera; family Tortricidae; genus Eudemis; species Eudemis profundana. The sequence goes on from OX344812.1 coordinate 762,324, forward strand.
CTGGGGGCACGACAGTGCCCCCGCCAAGTCGAGCAAAACAAAGGCACGGCCGTACCATCCTTTTCTCGAAGCCATTCAGGCGATTTTCAGCCTCCCGTAATTTTGTACTGGCTAAAGCTAGAAGCCTGAAATTTCAGGAATATATAGGGCACAATAAGACATATATATTCTCAATATCATTAAATTTGAACGTGTAGTTTAAGAACTGTTGCATGTCAAAGTTCCTTAGTTTTGTCACTGACTCACTGATCATCATAATTCTAAGGTACTTCTAGCAGACCTACAAGCTCCAAATTTTAAACATAGTTAGTTTTTAGCCTATAAAGTCCTTAAAAACCTAAATATGTAGTAATTTCAGTCACAACTGCACACATAAGTTTGTAATCCTATACAAATACATGCGATTACAAAGTTAGTTTTGCAGTTGCAGCAGGAAAAGAATGGATTGGAATGTAATAATTAAAGGAAGACCACTTACAAAAAGAAATGAGATCCCATCAAAAACATTACCCTTCGGAAGGGCAAGTTTTGGTACTAGTAGCTGCGCGGCGAAATCACGGAGTGAGTCACTCCTGTACCCCTAGCACAACTCTCACACGCGACTCTTTGTAGCGTATCCGGTGGTCCCTGGAAGCACCCGAAGTGGTCCGCGAAGCCATCCGAAAAAAATTGTATGTCCTCCCGAAGACCCCTTGTCACTCAAGGTGGTCCGGCCAGCAACTGCTCTTTCAGGTTAAAAATAAAAAAAAAGAGCACGCGTCGACCGCACGGGGCAAATAAACCCAGAAACCCTAACATAGATTTTTGTCAAATGGTTCCTCATCACTAAAAGGTTAAGAACCACTGGCTTAGAGCAACAAGGAAAGGAGGCGTCATAAGGCACTTGTCCGGTACCTACACAAATTCCTGCCATATTTCGGCGAGGGGGGAACGAGGCAACTAACGCACACTTAATTACACACGTATACATGAAAAATCGTCTATCACTACGAAACTAACACTTAACAAATAGAACAACACATTGACCAATTCACTATAACTAAATATTTTTACTAAAAAAAAGCCGACCGCGGTGCACTTTAAAAGTGCATAAAATCCGCCATTTTGTTTATTTTAACGAACTTCATACCCAGTGACACTTGCGCCATCAAGACGAATCCAATGATGTATCATTTATCAAAATCGGTTGTGCTGTTGAGTAGTTACGAGCGGACACAGGAACGGACATACATACATACATACAGGTCAAACACATTACCCTCCTTTGGGCTTCGCTGCAGTCGGGTAAAAATAGTGTAATGACGTGACGCACAACATTTGTAACGAACCGACGCCTGGGGACACCTTATATTAGTTTTGAACCTAGAGAAACGCCATGCTACGTAAGGGCTTATAGTACTTCGACTTGCAGTCACCAAAACCACTCGCGGGGAATGTATAGCGCAGGGATTTCTCTTAGGGCTACAAATTGGATCAGGGACGTGAGAGAGAGTTCTTGGTAGCCATAGGAATCGTAGAATCACTAATATTTTGTTATAAGAACCAACAAAGCACGCTTCCTGCTCCGTATTAGGGTTATTATGGCAAATGGCTGTGCAAAATAATGAAAACGCTTACTTAAGGTTACAGGGAAAGAAAGTCTCGATCCACGCGGCTTGCTGGCAACCGAGGGAACCAGTATCGGCGCCTAGGCGTACTACGACGGCTGTGGTATTATTGGGAGCAGTTTATCCTTCAGTTTTCATGGGCAGGGTTAGGTTATAGCGCCGGAGGCGAAGGAGCAGCGAAGCTATTAAGGGAGCGAGCGCTGTGAGCGTTTGTACTACAAGAATATCAGTCGGAAGATCGAGGACTCGGTTTGGAAGAGCAGAAAAGACTGCGTATGCGAGTAATTACTTATAGAGAAGATTTCTTTGATGTCTCTATCTAGAGCCGGCTCATTGGGAGTGAATTTAAGCTATTCCGTCGAGAGAAGACGAGGAACATATTTTATTTCACGAATTTATATGAAATATAAGTACAAAAAGAAAGGCAACTTACCGATGGCGAGAAATCCACACAACTCGAGAAAAACACACACTAGTTAGAGTATTCTTGCTGCAACACTAGGCTGAGGCACTGATTAACGGAGGAATAAGTTAAGTAAAACGATACGGAAAGGAAATTCTGAATTATTGAGGGCTACGTCTAGCTGACGCATTTGCGGTAGGACTGACGGAGTCACTTTTGACATGTTTTATTTTTCTGTAAGGAGGCCGAGGCAAGGCAGAATGTTGCCGCAGGGAGGAGATCTTCGCGGGATTTGCGATATTCGGGGAAAATTGGACATAGGTCTAATTTATAAATTTCGACAGCGATCCAAGGCAGGGGAGATGAGTCTGACAGTTAAGGGGAGTGAAATTGCAGAATTGGGGTAGAGTTTAGCCAGGTAGAGGGCCCGAGACGGTGGAAAACCAGGGTTGAAGCCTAGGAATGGAAGTTGGGGATCTGTCAGCGTGATTCATTTGTTTCAAAACAAATGACATTTTCGATCGGCTTTTGTCAGCGCGATTCACTTGTTTTAAACAAAAGCCGAATTTCGGCGTTCTTTTGTTTCAAAACAAGTGACATTTTCGATCGGCTTTTGTCATCGAGATTCATTTGTCAAAAAACAAAAGCCGAATTTCGTTATGCTTTTGTTCAAAAACAAATGACAATTTCGATCGGCTTTTGTCTAAAAAACAAATGAAACCGTCGGTGCAGGCGCAGGTATAAAAGCGCCGGCCCCGCTGTGGTCGGGGACACTCGATTTCGACGCGCCGACGGGACAACACCTCTGGGAGAAGATCAAGAAGCTGTACGACGAAGCTCTGCCCGACAGCGGGAAGAATTCTGAAACGTCAGCAAGAACTCTGCCGAACGGCGAAGCTCTGCCCGACAGCAGGGAAGAATTCTGGGACGGCGGCAAGGACCCAACACGACGGTGAAACTCTGCTCGGCAGTGACGAAGAATTTCGGAACGTCGGAGAGCGGCGAGCGACTTCAGGACGAGCGGGAGCGGCAGGCGGCCCTGCGGTACGAGAGCATCGCGAAGCGGTCTGGAGAGCGGAGCGGCAGGCGGCTCTGCGGTTCGAGGGCATCGCGGCGCGGTCTGGAGAGGAGACCGCCCAGAAAGGTAGTCAAGCGCCAGATCGGTGAGTTACCATGCATTACTTCTTTTACCGTAAGTTCGATGAGCGTCCTATGCGTTGCAGTCAAGGTAGGCAACTCGACGCGGAGCGTATAGGTCTACGGACCAACGTTATTTGGGTATTATTAATCCTTCTCCCGCAAGGAGATGGACGCTGGATAAGTCTAAGAGTAATAGTTTTAAGGAACTTTGTAATAGTTACGGGGTGGGAAGTGTTGCTGCACTAGCGACGTGTGCACCCGCGACTGTGTAGACTCTCTCAATGCTAGGGCTGCTGGGCAGCCAGGATGGGGTTTGGACTGTGAGCATTTGCGACTGGTTAAAATGTTCCGGATTTGAATATCTTTCTGAAGTTATGGAAATTTGAAGTTGGGAATCTAGCAATTAATACTGTGTAAATCTAGGGTTAAGTTAAAGCTTGCCTTGATTGTTTGTAACTCATGTTTAGCCTAGAACGGAGCCATCCATTTGGTAAAATTATAAATTTTGGGCTGGCAACCCGAGAGACAAGCAGCAATAGGCAGGGCTTTGGTGACGGTTGAATAGCGTTTCTGTTGTGCCAGCCAGTTGTGAGGCTTAGGCCTAGTCAGCTAACGTCAAGTCAAATGATGTTTAATGGAACACTGCTTCCGATGTACGGGACTCCTGTAAAATGCTAATTAGGGCCTAGTGAGACTCCAGAGTCTTGCGACAGGGATCGCCGGGAAATGCGGGGCAATCCTAGCTCTAAGCTCCCATGTTCCCAAAGAGGAACCTATCTTCGAATGAGTCAGCCTGCAAATCTCCCAGGGAGGAGTCAGCGGGGTGGGTCGCCTGGTGGAACTGACATTGCGTGCAGGCAGTTAAAGACCTGTTTGAGTACCCGGTGCGACGCCAGGCCGGCCTCATTAGACGCGTCAGGGAAATCGGCAACCTAGCCTTTCTTCAACCTACAATCTCCCAGAGAGGAGTCAACCAACACAAATCTCCCAGGGAGGAGTCAACCTGGAGGACGTCTGGTGGAATTGACATTGCGTGCAGGCAGTTAAAGACCTGTTTGAGTACCCGGTGCGACGCCAGGCCGGCCTCATTAGACGCGTCAAGGAAACCGTCATCCTCCTCTCTTCACTAGCCTTCGGTAAGATTAATGGACAGCAGGATTGGACCGTAGGGCCGGGCGACTTACCAAGATGAGGACTCTCTCTGGCTTTGCCTATTTGAGATAATAGTAGTAGGATTGGCTCGGGTAGGGGAGCTAGATCATGGCTAGGTAGATTAAGTCTCTCTCACAATTTGTAAAGAGCCATGAATAAGTGTGCCCGCTGTGGAGGCACGTGATGTCGTTTTAGGTTCAGGATTGCTAAAATCTCCGAGTGATTATTTCGTCCTGACCGGACTAATAAGGGTTATGATAAAACAAAGTATTTGCTAGTATAAAAGAGGCTCTGGAAGCCCACTAACGATACCTATTCATGGCTCTGTCTTGCTAGGCGGTTAATCCCTATCCGGCGGACAGATCGGGACTGCTCTAAATTGCTATTCATGTCCGAATCACTTTCACGAGGCCTTTAGGGCCTTCAACTTACCGTCAGTAGCGCATTTCGACTAGGGAATGCAGCCATAACCGAAAACCGAGTATCGGTTTTTCCACGGTTAAACTCGAATTCGAATCGAATACTCGAATAATAACCGAGTATTTTTTACAGTAAGCAAAGTATTGAATAATGATAGGTTAACGTGGTTTTTATGATTTTTCATCACACTTGCTCGAAAATGGTGTTGTTACACGTAGGTTTTGCTGGCCGTATATGACCTATTACGCCCTAGGGCGTAATGTTTTTAATAAGTTTCAGTATTTAGAAAATGACACTCAAATACACTATTTAAACATTTATTTAATGTTACAGAAATATGTGTTTAGATGGACTTATTTGCATTAACAGTTCTCTTTAAATAAACATTACAGAGATTAAAGTTAAAAAAGTAAGTTGGCGTTTCCTTTGAACATGACAAATAAGAGTAAAACAGAACCAGCGTATTGAAATTAAAAAAAATTACACCCTCGGGCGTAATAGGTCATTTACGGCCCGCAGAGCTTGCGTGTAATAACACCATTTTCGAGCAAGTGCGATGAAAAATAACATCGAGTTACCTGAGTACCTGACGTACCTGGATTAGGGTAGGTAAAGGGATGAGCTGTATTGGCAAGATAAGAGTTATCTCGCGGTCTCTTTTGGTTTTGTGACCTTTTCTAGATAAGGACATACTCATTAAATTACTTATTTAGTATTAACATTAATAGTACATTGTGTTTCTAGGGCGTTAAGTACGGAATTACAAACGAGTGTTTGTTATAAGCCCGAGGTGAAGCCGAAGGCTTTAATAACACGATTTTTTAATTCCTTTACCGCCCGTGGCACACACAATGTTTTTCATCACACTTGCTCGAAAATGGTGTCATTACACGTAGGTTCTGCGGGCCATAAATGACCTATGGCGCCCTAGGGCGTAATGGTTTTTTTTTTAAATTTGAAACGCTGGTTCTGTTTTACTCTTATTTGTCATGTTCAAAGGAAACGCCAACGTACTTTTTTAACTTTTATCACTGAAATATTTATTTTAAGATAGCTGTTATTGCAAATACATGTAAACACATATTTCGGTAACATTAATTAAATGTTTAAATAGTGTATTTCAGTATTTTGCAAATATAAAATCAACTAAAATGGCCGTTTTAGGTCTTTACTGCTATGGTTTCCGAACGAGACTTGACATTTCGCATTGTCTATGGACATATATCACTAATGTCACTTTCTATTTTAATATTTTCTTGTCATACTGGGACGATTAGTAAGGTTATATTAATCAGATTTCCTCACAAGTGTGATGAAAAACATTGTGTGTGCCACGGGCGGTAAGGGAATTACAAACTCGTGTTATTAAAGCACTCGGTTTCACCTCGGGCTTATAACAAACACTCGTTTGTAATTCCTTACTAGATACACAATGTACTATTACATCACACTTGTGAGGAAATCTTAATTAAACAACCTTACTAATCGATCCAGTATGACCAGAAAATATTAAAAGAGAAATTGACATTAGTGACATAAGTCCATAGACAATGCGAATGTCAAGTCACGTTCGGAAACCATAGCGGTAAAGACCTAAAACGATTTTATATTTGCAAAATACTGAAATACACTATTTAAACATTTAATTAATATTACCGAAATATGTGTTTACATGTATTTGCAATAACAGCTATCTTAAAATAAATATTTCAGTGATAAAAGTTAAAAAAGTAAGTTGGCGTTTCCTTTGAACATGACAAATAAGAGTAAAACAGAACCAGCGTTTCAAATTTAAAGAAAAAAACCATTACGCCCTAGGGCGCCATAGGTCATTTCACCATTTTCGAGCAAGTGTGATGAAAAATCATAAAACTGGCCAAGAGCATGTCGGACCATGCTCAGTGTAGGGTTCCATAGCCGTAACTATAAGGTAAAAAATACGATGTAAAAAAAGTACAACAACAAAAGAGCGTATCTTCATAGCAATTACGTCCTTTTGTTGAGAATCGCAGTTTATCGGCAATAACTCAAAAACGGTTTATCCGATCTTGTTGAAAATAATTTTCGTTGAAAGTATTAATTGAGCGTTATCTTTGTAATTTTTTTTATATTTTTCGGTCACACGGTTTAGAAGATAGAGGGGGGGGACACAATTTTCTCAACTTTCGGAGTGATTATTTCCAAAGGTATTCACTTAATCAAAAACATTACTTAAGAACCTTAAAATGTTTTCAAAAGAGCTGTCGAACTATGTACCACACGTTGACATTCTCTGAAAAAAAAAATTTTTAGCTTCTGTCACATGTATGGAGTGACCCCTCTAGATTTTTTTTATTTTTATTATTTAACTACTAAACTTAGTTGCGGCATGTACAAGACATCTATATTCCAAATTTCATCAGTATAGGTCTTGTAGTTTTTGAGTAAAATGCCTGTGACATACGGACGGACGGACGGACGGACGGACATGACGAAACTATAAGGGTTCCTTTTTAGCCATTTTGGCTACGGAACCCTAAAAACCACGTTAACCTATCATTATTCAATACTTTGCTTACTGTAAAAAATACTCGGTTATTAACCGAGTAATATTCGAGTTTCAAATCGGTTAAAACCGGACGGTTAAAACCGATACTCGGTTTTTTCACTATTCGGTTGCATTCCCTAATTTCGACCTAGGACCTCGCAATCCTGATCCGTTCGATACCAAACCGAGTTAGGGCTGGTTGGGGCTATTACCTTTCAAAACTACTAGCTTTTTGAATAATACTTTATTAAAACACACTTTAAGATTTCCTTAGGTAGTCGTAGGCAGAAGCTGCAGGCAGGACCCCAAGAAATGGGCTCGGTCTGGGTCTTCAGGGTTCTAAGGTCTCCCGCATAGATGAAAAGAACCTAGGTTTCTACACGCCTCCACTTCGAGACAGGATCTACCACTAGACGTTCACTATTTGGCCATCCAAAGCAAACTACAGTCAGGTAAGATTGGGATCCGTGTAGTAGTATAGTCTTCGGGGATTTTACACCAATAATCGGGGTTGGGCGTCACACATTGATAAGTTTAGCAGAACACCATAGCAACGCGAGGTTGCTTGTTAGTCAACTAGTAAACAAACTTTAAATAATGTCAAATCAGATTTTTGTTTTAAAGGAAATAAATAATTATAATGTGATTCTAAATTCTTTGTACGTTTGACGTGTTAGATCTTCTTTTGCAGCGAACAAGGAACGTTTACGGAACAATTCGGCATATTCACAGAGATCTCTTCAGGTGAGTTACTAGATTTAGTCTGACGACGAAGAATATGATCGCTGGCGCAAATTGCTTGGCAGAGGGGAAATACCTACTAAGCAAGACCACTCCCCACGAAGTCCGCGTTGCTCTAAGTTGTAGCGCGACAAATGCTATCTATTTCTATCCAGTCCGTATCATCATCATCATCATCATCGTATCCTTGCCGATGTCGACCACGGCGACAGGATATTAGCCGACGTTATATGGCTAATTGAGAGCGCCGCTCATGAGCTGAGGTGGCTGACATAGCCAATCTTTGCAACGAATGTGCGACCACACTCGCTGCACGTCAGCACCCCACCGACTAAATTATAGTTGATGACCGCTGATGGTCGGTTCTTTAGCTCCTCGCGCTTTGCATCAAGCTCATCCTCTTTTTTCCTCGAAGGCTTGCACATTTATTGCCTCCACTTTGTTCGATCTTGCGCCAAGCTCTCCCAATGCGTTGGGTCAATGTTTCCTTCCGTATAGTGTGAGAATGACAGGTGATGATGGAGATGGTGCTCTGTCGCGCGAGAAACGAAGTCGCGACCAGTTATGCTTGCCCGCCTGGTATTACTACTATGAGTATTGTATACCGTAGCAGGAAAATCGGAAGTAAAACTCATGTCTGCCTCTACCTACTCGCTTAATTTACTCGAACGAATACGCTGTGCCAACGTAGACGCCGCCCGTATTGTTTTCCTTGTACTTTTTATACGTTACTTCTTAAACATCATCAATATAGTTAGTTAATTGGTTTTTATAAAAGTGGAAACTAGTGCATATAATATGGAACCTTTTTCAGTTAAAACTGAAGCAATGGATGGACCTCCCTGGTTTATTTGTGTGTTTTTCGGCTTCGTTGTTTTAGTTGTGACACTTGTAAGTTTTTCATTACCTGTTTTATTACTTTAAGTATTATAATTTAGTCTTTTTAATGTATTACTTTTGCCTTAGGTAGCTAGTTAAATAATAAAAATAAAAAAATCTACGGGGGGCAGTCCATATATGTAACAGAAGCTAAAAAAAAAATTTTTCAGCAATCGTCAACGTGAGGTACATAATTCGATAGTTCTTTTAAAAACATTATAAGGCTTTAATGTACTTTTTTTCGATTAAGTGAATACTTTTGGAAATAATCGCTCCGAAAGTAAATTGTGTCCACCCCCCCCCTTTAACTTTTGAACCGTAAATTCAAAAAATATGAAAAAAATCCGGAAGGTAACGCTTAATAAATACATTCAACAAAAATTATTTTGAATAGTAACGAATAAACCGTTTTGAAGTTATTGCCGAAAAACTTCTCAACCAAAAGGTTTTAAGTGCCATTGATTTACACGGCATTTAAGACCTTTTGCAAGTTGTTTATTAAGATGTTTTTTTTTGTATGTTGGTACGGAACCCTTCATATGCGAGTCCGACTCGCACTTGGCCGGTTTTTATTTTATCGTGTAAACTAACGACGCCATTTTATATTTACCTTTAAGAGTATTTTAGCAAAACATGAGCCTTATTATTAAATGTGTACTCAATTCAGTAAAACTAAATTCAAATAATTGCGTCGTGAATCGCCCGTTTATATTATTTGTAGTGATAATCGCGGAGACTGAAGGTAATAGGTATGAGATATAATAAATTTTTTTTTTTTTTTTTCAGATACTATGCCTGGCATTTATTCGAGCATGCAGGTCATGTTGCGGAATCGAACCAAAAAACAGGATCATAAACGCGAGGGGCCAGTACATCCGCAACATTAATCAATCGAACGTGAACCGGCAAAACAGGAACCAAAGAAACATGAACCAGACAAGCAGGAATCAGAGAGACAGGAATCAGAGAAACATGTATCGAAGAGACGACGCGGAGAGTGGGACGGCGTTTGGACACAATATAATGAGCCCGCCCCCCTATGATTCTATTTTTGGTGTAACTAACAGTAACTTCATGTCTGATAATGGAGAAGTGTACCACAGTGGAGCTCATCACAGTGGAGGACATCATGGTGGAGATTATCACAGTGGCAGTGGTGTTAATGGAGGGGGTGACAGTGCCGGTGGAGGTACCAGTGGCGGGGCTTGTGACAGTGGCGGGGGAGAGGGTAGCAGCGAAGCTTGTGACAGCGGGGGAGGTACCAGTGGAGGCTGTGATAGCGGGGGAGGTGGAATTGATTAATTATAAAAGAACAATAACAAGATCTAGCTTTACGCTTAGTTTAAAATACATTATACACACCCATATCATAAATCCGCTGTAATACGTTCGGGAACCATATCCACCGTGTTTTTTTGATTTCCGTTAAATTCGACACGTTGATTCGAATACGTCAACAGAAGATACCTGGTATATCGCTTTTTGTTAAATTCGAAAAAAAATGTTTGCTTTTCATACAAAATAACTTTATCTTGAGTTCATGACCAGTTTAAAAGACACTTTTGAGCTAGTGAAAAGTTAATGTCAACTATGACAGTGTTGGAATTATGACAGCTCATTTATACTGGTTGGTGATTAAATTAAGATTATGGATACTTTAAGCACGGTACAATACTAATCACGTAAAAAGAACGCTGGTGGTGGGGCTGCGCAGTAGGCAATTTATCGGTCTATTTGGTGGTATGAGGTGCGGCGCGGGGAGGGCGGGTGCCGCGCCGCGTCATTGCCGGGGCGCTATTGGTTCGTCAGTCGACCTTTGCTTTCCGCACTGTGTTCACGTCACGTTCGTTCTCAAAATACTGTCGCGCACAAAAGTGTCTTGTTTATTACAAAATGGTTTTACATAGAAAAATGATTTATGATGTATATTGTTTGTTTTTTCCATTCTACACAGAAACATGTTTTTAATTCCATTTAATAATATATCAACTAATAATACTCAAGGATCCCACAGTCAAACTGTGTAAACAGTTATGGGGGACGATGTTTTACTATTAAGCGTCATTCCAAAAAAAAAATAGGTTCATGAGACGGGACTTTCAACGTTTTAACATACAATATAAATTTAAATATAGACAAACCATTTTTTAAGGGCTTTATATTTCAACGAAGATTAGAAGTTGCGGACAGCTTTGTGTGGGTTAAAAAGTTGATTCACCCTATTAATAAATAAATAATAGATAATAATACATATACTTTTTAATCGAACCGCGCCGCGAGCGAAAGGCTAGTTTAAAAATAAAACAATAAACATAGTACTTTCGTGCGCGAGTGTAGCAATGCGCAAACATACCCCCTCCACTTTCTTCCAGCGTTCTTTTTACGTGACGCGAACTGTATGAGTTACAACATTAGTTTTTCGGAGCAATTAACTTAGTTAAATCTGAAGAAGGTGCCCTCTGTGAGACCTCTCGTGGGTGGTTAAGGATTAACGGAAATAAAAAAAACACTGTATATAATATGTTTGTATATAAAACAATATATGTAACTGTACTTAATTAAATCTTAAAACGTGAGTGTGGCTTTAAAAACGTGCCGAAATTGAGTTACATAATATAATAACGCTTTCAGGATGCTGTTGGGTCTACCTAGGTGGTGCAGTGCTTCAGGCATGTTTGCCGAAGCGCGAATGTGGTTTTCACGCGATAATGCGTAGGAAAATTCACAACAGCATCCTGAAAATGACCGCGGGAAGATTTGGCTGTCCAATCCTGGTACACTGGATTGAACAGGTCAAAACTGTGGTGCGTTATTGCAAATAATTGTAAAAGTTTATTGTATGTAGTAGTAGTTAGTAGTCTTAATCTAAGTAATATAAGAATGTACCTTCCTAACCTAGTTCCTAAGTAAATTGTTACAAACACTTACGAGTATATGGGCCCATGGGCCTGAAATAAATGAATTTATTATTTTGTATGTCTTTCCCGTACACGAGACAATAGTGTCCCGGCCCTTTGGGAGGCGTGCGCGGAGCTGAAGCCAACGCGTAGAGGCCCTTTCGACAATTTAATGAAAGGCAACGTGTACACCCAGCGGATTCTGTCCCTGCCCGTGTCACGAGACGCACGCAGAGACAGCCCCCGCCAGATGCAAGGACTATTGTTGATTGATGGAATCTAACTTTACTGGGTTATGGTGGTGGAATTATGGACTAGATACTGGGCTATGGATTGAGACATGACGGCGCCTGTCAGGAAAAGTGTCTCATGGATTTCGCGGCACTGACAGACCGTGACTTGCCCTCCGCTGATGGGCCCCTGTTAAATAGCGACATTATGAGCAATGGCCCAGGGGCAACACCGCTGCCGAGGGCTGCAGGGTGTCGAGAGGTGTGCTGCGCTTTCTCCGAGGGTACTCGCGGCGTTATGCCCTTTAACACTTCCACGCCTGGAGCATATAGCTCTCGCGACTCCACTCTGGACGGCCGGTTAAGGCAAGCCAGAGGCGGAGGTCCTTTCACTATTAATTTATTATATTATTATTATAATAAGTTCACACGAGTGACCCTATAGTATTTGACGCCCGAAGTCGTCGAAGGAAAAGTCGTTTTCTGGGCTTTATTAAACCAAGTGTTAAGTATTTCCTTTATGTAACGAAAGTTAACTATATAAATTGTATGGTAACTTTCATTACACAAAGGAACAAGATTAACTTTTTGTTTAATTGAGGTCTAATTACGGACATCTTTTTTTGAAAACGACAATATTTATATGCGATCTGAGGCTTTCTTTATTCCCGTCCGTGGTAAGTACATTACGTCTCCTCCAGGCCATGAAGTGGGATTTACCGCACGCGTAGCGGGCGGTTATTGCCACTTTGTAATTTAAATCTTTATCAAAAGGAATCCAATTGCATTTTTCATTGTAAAACCAAAAAAAAACCTGTAATCTATTATAATTTTATATACATAAACCATAAATATAAGATAAGAAACACATTATTTACTACTCAATAATTATAACTTTTTTTTTGACCCCGGGAAATGCATAAAACTGCATACCACTACGTAACCTAAGGCCGTCGGGGGTGACAGCCAGATGTTACGTATTGGTTACGTGGGGCTCTCCGCTCCTGAAGGGATTGGCCTACCCACTAAAACCCAGGGATGCTACCGACCTGTGCCTTCACGGTGATGCCGTGGGATCGCTATCAAGCCACCACGACATCACCAGCACCTCCGCCCTAGGGCGGACCCTCTCCGAAAAAGGCACACTGTAGCATGGCCAGTGTGCCTTCCCCACCTGCTTCCCTCCGGCCAACCGGGCCGTCCCCCAGGGAAGCCAGCAATAATTATAACCTAACCTAACCTAACTTAACCTATTGGAACCTAAATTATATATATAAATAAAGAAAGTATCTAATTACTTTATATATCAATGTATTCTATGTCATGTAGATTTGAATTTCATTGCCAGTTCTGCTTGTATGGTGTACGGTTAGAGGCTGAATTATAATAGAATTGTATTGTAATTTTGATAAAACTGACATTTAAGCCATACCAAGAAAAATACATCAGCCTGTGATAAAGATATGCCAATGTTTGTATAATTTAATTTCATTGTTTTTACAATTTTAGTATTCCAAATTTTATGGGATGGAATGTTTAGCTAATGGTAGGCTAATGTTTAGCTAAAGGTAATTTCACGAGAGTTGAGGTGAATGATTACACACACAGCTACATGAAGTACTCATTGCAAAAAAAGTGAATAAATGAAATGAATGAGTGAGTAAATAAACACAGCGCTATAGTTTAAACAAACTTGTTGGTCTATCTTGCAATTCACAGTTGAACCTGCTACCGGTACGAAAAAAGAACAGTAATTTCAAAATCCCGCTCTCATTACATAACAGTGTTGTTGTGTGCGTGGCCTCAACTCTCGTCAAACTGCCTATAGTTAATTTTAACTAACTTATTTGAAAGAAAGAAAGAAATAAAGAAAATACATTTATTTATGACAGCAGAAAGTTACATAAAATAGAAAAAATAAACAAGAAAACACAAAAAATAAATAAAAATCTCGCTGCCACAAAAATACAAAATATAATAAATTTATAATATAATATATAATATATTTATAATATATTTGAACTACTGTAACTGTTTTCTTGACTCTAAATATTATAATACTATGTATTATATTTCAGCAAAAAGACTGCACATTTGTAAATAAATAAGCTGTGATAACTATAGAATAGATAGCTTAAATTTTATGAATTTGAGGAATAAGAGACTAATTATTGTTATGTATAGGTACGTAGATAATATTATGTTCTTAAAGTATATACCTAGTTAATTTTTTTACTTAATATTCTTCCCACCGTAAAGTTGGTTCGCAACTTTACGGTGTATTTTTATTTTGTTCGAAAAAAAGTTTTTTTGTCTAATTTAACGCAGATCAAGTTTTCTAATTACTTGTGCTTCGAATTGCCACACCCATTTGCTATGATATGAACATGACACTCTCGATCATTTTACGTATGTTTTTTCCCAGATTGCGATCGTCATAAAAATCCTCATCAATAAATTTACGCAATGCTAATGTAACAGGTAAATCAAATATTCATTGGAATCTAGTTCTTAATCAATTGACTTAAGATTCATCCTCAATGTCAGGTCAAACCTACATTCGCACTTTACAGTATTTACCTGTCATTCAAATATAGCCCTTAATACATCGATTTAAGGTCTTGCGTCATTTGCGTTTTATAAAGTGGAAATGAATAAACTGGGAGCGCGTGCGCTGCGTATCGTAACCGGTTGGCTCGACATTTGCATCTTGTATCATTTTATTTGTATTTTAAAACATAATGTAAATGGGTTAAGGTTCAAATTCAATTGACGTTACAGTTTCCATGTGGGGAATCCAAACGCGTACTCGTATTGTGTTTATTCATTGAATCATACCGCTCTACTGCCGACGCGGTTTTTGTTTTAAATTTACAAAATGTTTCAAATTTACGACATAAATACGACATAATAATAAGAAGGCCTTAATAAATAACAAAAAAATAGTGAGACAAAGATTCTCAAGCGTGGAAATAAGTTTAATGTTCCAAGTGATTCTGATGTGTGATTGAAAGTTAAAGCAATTAAAAATGGATATCCAAATGCCATGGTATATGTGGGTATCATTAGGCAGTACTCTACTTGTAATGCTCGTAAGTTTTTGTTCAATTTTTAAAATATTTATTTAACAAAATTATTCAGAGAATTACTTTTCCTTTCAAAAGTTCAAAATTTTTAATTCAGTTCTATTAAAAATAGAGCCAGTGTAGAAATTAACAATAAACTTGTATCCTACTTATTATCCAAGCAAAAAGATGTTTATGCCACACCTGGCCATAAAGTGACTTTTTCCGCACGCTGCGCGTACGGAAAAAGCCGCTTTTTAGCCAAGTGTAGACATAAAATGATGTACACAACACGGGAGGTAATAAAGAAAGCTCTCGATGGCATATTTACGTCCCTCGCTTGCAGCTCGGGCGGCAAACTTCTGCGATCTGGGCCTGTCTTTGTATTACCACCCTAGTTGTGTAATGTACTATTATTACTTTTATCTTGAAAACCTACGCTCGGTTGTATTTTGCAAAATATGCATTGACCTAAATGTGTTTTAAGCTAAATAATACATTTTTATACTAGACTGTGCAATTTGATCCAACAGTGCAGTAGTTAAAAAAAATTACAATACCCAGGCCGAGTGGCTGTCCTTTACCCACTACACAGATAGAAAATTGGACTTCCTGGCCAAGGGCAGACATACAATAACATTATTGTACATTGGGTCTTTCTTCACTATCGCACAATAATTTTATTGTGTACAAACCCAGATCGCATATTTTTGGCAAAAACACCTGCGTTTAGCGCCATTTCTTGTTATTCCGCCCTAGGTAAAATATACAATTTTTCTTTTCAGCTAATAGTTTGTTTAGCAATCAGCCGCACATGTAAATCCAAAAAGAACCAAGGATACGTGATACGAGGAGGTGATATAGAAAATACGATGTGGCCACCTGCTTATAATGATATTTATCCAAATGGCATTGGTGTTGACAGTGCGCATCATAGTGGAGGGGACCATCATAGCGCGGGAGATCACAGCGGGGGGCATCATCATAGTTGTGATACTGGGGGTTTGGACAGTGGCGGGGGTTGTGACAGTGGCGTTGGAGGTGACAGTGGCGGTGGGGGTGACGGTGGCGGCGGCACTGGGGGAGGTGGAACTGATTGAAACATTACAAAGTCTCATAATGTGAATTATCTACGCCATAATATTTTTACTTTGTTATCGTAAAAATCATTTTTCGAATAATATAAAGTTTCTTTGTCACTTTGTCACTAATGGATCTCAATTTTTGAGATCTAGTACTAACATGTGTGTGAGGAAATGAGGAACAATACTAATTGTTATTAGTCTGGGACCCAATGAGAATAAAATTCATTTCCGTGGGACTTACCTCCGCCATACGGACTACTGCTATGTACTTATTCGGCATACTTTCCTGAACATAAAAAGTGCGGTAGTCACTTCCTAGGGGTATGGAGGGGGTAGCTATGACGTAACAAAGATGGCGGCCGGGCCTATTCTATTTACGCTATGTTTAGATAACTACTGAGCCGATTTACTCAAATAGGATGTCAAATGAAAGATAATTAAATGAACATTATTTTATTTTAAGGATTCAATACTGTTAACCTAAAACCAAATGAAATATTTTCAAAAAACTACAATTTGTACAATCAAACTTTTTTTAACATGTGAAAAACTCGGAAACCATCAGGATTATGGAAATTTGCAATATTATAAAAAAAATTGATACATTTATCACCTTTCGAAAAAACTTTAAATCATTAAAATCGAGCTGTAAACAACGGAACTGCAGTCGTCTAAGTGAGCGTGGGTAGCGCCGAACTGACTATGGTACTTAGATTTTGGTACGAATAATCTTGTAAATAACGTAACAAAACGGGTACAATCACAGCAAAATAAAAAAGTATTATGGGTGCTTGACTAAATGTCATAGAGGTTTGCAAGACAAAGAGAGTGGCATTTGTTTTTTTTTCAAGATGGCGACTTCAATATGGCGGCTGATTTTCAAATTAGTTCGAGGGGGCCGAAATTCAGTATGGGGGGGGTTTTTGGGGCCTACGAGTCTGAATCTGAAATCAGAATTTTTTCGTTCATACAAAAAATATTTTTTTCATACAACACTAAAAATTAAATTTTGCGAGCCCGAAGGGTGAGCTTCAGGGTACAAGGACGAGCCCCCGCGGAGGGCCGCAGACCCGACGCGTCGTCACCTTGGCAAGCTCTCCTTATCCCCAAGTAACCTAAAGCCAGGCCGAAGGCCGAGCTCCGCGTAGGGCCGAAGGCCCGAAGCGTCCAAATATTCCCAATTTTCTCTATATCCAAGAATATTTAAGCTCTTGGGGAGTACCAGCGATGCGAGGCCGAAGGCCGAGCTTTACGTGGCACCGAAGGTGCGGAGCGTCACAGCGCCGCTCCCAATTACGCGAGCCCAAGGGCCGCAGGCCCGAAGGGCGAGCCCACCCAGATCCTTACTACCCTCACAGTATCTTATAGCTCTCCCGAGGACGGCAGGCCCTCGGGGGAGCGTCAGTGACGCGAGGCCAAAGGCCGAGCTCCGCGTAGCACCGAAGGTGCGGAGCGTCACAGCACCGCTCCCACTTACGCGAGTCCAAGGGCCGCAGGCCCGAAGGGCGAACCCACCTAGCTCCTTACTACCCTCTAAGTATCTTATAGCTCTCCCGAGGGCTGCAGGCCCTCGGGGGAGCGTATGCGACGCGAGGCCGAAGGCCGAGCTCCACGTAGCACCGAAGGGGCCCTCGGGTGAGCTGAAAGACACTTGGGGATTAGTAAGGATCTGGGTGAGCTCGTCCTTCGGGCCTGCGGCCCTTGGACTCGCGTAAGAGGGAGCGGTGCTGTGACGTTCCGCACCTTCGGTGCTACGCGGAGCTCGGCCTTTGGCCTCGCGTCACTGACGCTCCCCCGAGGGCCTGCCGTCCTCGGGAGAGCTATAAGATACTGTGAGGGTAGTAAGGATCTGGGTGGGACCCCAAAAACCCCCCCATACTGAATTTCGGCCCCCTCGGACTAATTTGAAAATCAGCCACCATATTGAAGTCGCCATCTTGAAAAAAAAAACAAATGCCACTCTCTTTGTCTTGCAAACCTCTATGACATTTAGTCAAGCACCCATAATACTTTTTTATTTTGCTGTGATTGTACCCGTTTTGTTACGTTATTTACAAGATTATTCGTACCAAAATCTAAGTACCATGGTTACCTATCTGAAACACTAAAAATGTTAGTCCGAATTTCGTTTCGGCAAAAAGTATTCGACAAATATCGTTTCAATTTTTTTTCGTTTGTCCGAATTTTCATTTCGAATTATTACGATTCGGCATTTATTGGTTCGGTTTTTTAATCATTCGACAAATTACGGTTTGCCCTAAATCTCGTTTCACCGTAATATCAGTTACCCGAAGTAACGTTTCGATTTATTCACCATTCGACTTTTTTCGATTGACTTTGATTTCATTTGTCCGATTAAACGATTCGATTTTTAACTATTCGACATGTGTACAGCTGGCATTACAATTTACAATTATTTATTTTTATACCTGGCAAACTAGTCTGCAAGAATCTACCCGCTTTGTACTTTGATAAAGATAACCCTACCCGCTACATAAAACTTGTTATAGTGTATTATTAAAGCTAATACTGAGTAGTACAGTGCGATAGTGAAAACTTATTTAAATATGTCTGACCTAACCTACTTTTTTCCTAGCAGTTCGTTTTTGTTGGGGGACGCAGTTCAAACCTAACCTAACCTATTTTTCTGGTAGCAGTTCGTTTTTGTTGAGGGACGCAGTTCAAACCTAACCTAACCTATTTTTCTGGTAGCAGTTCGTTTTTGTTGGGGGACGCAGTTCAAACCTAACCTAACCTACTTTTTTACCTAATTGAACCTTTGTTTTGAGTTTTTTTCCATGCGGGGGGCTTCGCCCCCCGAGCCCCCCTTGTGGGGAGCTCCGCCCCCCCGTCCCCCCTTTGTCCTTGTGCCTATTTAAGTTTTCTGTGAAAGTCACTTCCCCAAACGGCCACTTTTTTATGAACCAACCTAACCTACTGACCTTTCTCTAAAAAACTAATAATGACTAATTTTCTTTTCTAAAATAACATTTATTTTAGATTTAGGGAAACATACCTCTGCCGAGAAATAACTTGGGATATCGTTAAAAGGTAAACTGAAAATATGTCTAAACGTATCCACTGCGAAAAGTATCATTGGGTAAATGAAAAATGGGCAACGAAACAAAATACGTAACAATTCATAGGGCAAGTGAATGAGATGGGAAACGTTTTTCGGACAAACGAAACTTTTACTAAACGTGAAATGGTGAACAGGAAAAAATACGAAACCTGTCATCGGACAAACGATAATAATTCGAATAGTTTTTGGCCAAATGAAATTCGGTGAATGGTTTTTAGTGTTTGCGATAGGTTACCAAGTACCATAGTCAGTTCGGCGCTACCCACGCTCACTTAGACGACTGCAGTTCCGTTGTTTACAGCTCGATTTTAATGATTTAAAGTGTATTCGAAAGGTGATAAATGTATCAATTTTTTTTATAATATTGCAAATTTCCATAATCCTAACGGTTTCCGAGTTTTTCACATGTTAAAAAAGTTTGATTTTACAAATTGTAGTTTTTTGAAAATATTTCATTTGGTTTTAGGTTAACAGTATTGAATCCTTAAAATAAAATAATGTTCATTTAATTATCTTTCATTTGACACCCTATTTGAGTAAATCGGCCCAGTAGTTATCTAAACATAGCGTAAATAGAATAGGCCCGACCGCCATCTTTGTTACGTCATAGCTACCCCCTCCATACCCCTAGGAAGTGACTACCGCACTTTTTATGTTCAGGAAAATATGCCAAATAAGTACATACTAGTAGTTCGTATGGCGGAGATGAGTCACACGAAAATCGTTATTTGAAGACTTTTTTACAATTGGGTCCCACACTATATTGCAATAACGCGGTGTCAGATATTTTTAAAACCCGCATCATAATATATTTTAATGCTGGTGACTGTACAATACTCTGACCCACAAGGCCGTAAATGATCCTTATTGAAATTATGCGTTCATATTGTTATCTCTGATGTGATATATAGGGTGGGAGGGACTATACCGACATACTTTAGCCATGAATTCCTGGTGGTGTGACGAGTAAATTATGTTATATCAACATCGGTCGAATATTGTCATTTTACATTAATAGTCATATGGAACAAAATAAATCAGTAAATTCAGCCCCTCGTTATAAACATGCCCTTACAGGAGGAAAAGTTATCAAAAAGAAAAGAAAGGTAAAATGGAAACGAAAGGTAAATTTTTTGGCCTCGTAGTCGCTTACCATCAAATACTGCGAAGGTTAATTCCTGTTTAGTTAAAGGATTTAAAAAAATAGTAAAACTATCTTAGTCACATTTATTAGGACTTGTTACACACTTGGGAGTTTTCATTTAAAAAATAATGAATATCTCTGAAAGTAAGCGTTTTTCACATAACTTTTTTTACTCCTAATAGTTGTTAGAATCCATAGTTAAAGTTTGTCGGTATAATGATGGTCCCACCCTGTATAATGATGGTGTGACTTAAAATTACTAAAATAATGATTTTAAGTGAAAAGAAAAGTTTAAAAATATAAAAAAATGCATGATTTAATGCATAAACAGTCAAATAATTAAGCAAAAAATAAACTAAAACTATGAAAGTACCTGAACCTAAAATATTACTTAAATATAAATTGTTTGAAACATATTTGTGTGTTTAATTTCTATTTCGTAAATGTTTTTATGATGAAAAACATTACGAACCGAGCTAGACTGTCTCCTTATCTTAGCGAGTTTATAATTTATTCCCCTTATTTATTAGAACTAGTGAGAAAAATAAATGCAACAAAAAATGTTAAAGCCACGCAAATATAGGTCTTACTCAATCGTCATAAAGTTCATTCAGATTTAGGTATTCAAAAAAGTATTTTCACTTTTATTTAATAACTTACCAATTTAAAACAGATCTTCAGAATTTGACTTAAGGGTGTTGATTGTAAATCACCTTCATTTTACAAACCCACGTGCGCTGATATATTAGCCAACAGATTTTCTTACGTATCTTATAGTCGTTAGTATCATTACTATATTCTAAAACGTATGACAAGGAAGTAAGACTCAAATTTGTTGTGTACAAATTTGAGTCTTACTTTTTACGATGCTCTAAATCGGAGAACTCCAAATTTATAACCTATAGTTATACCTATGCACATCTATCAGCTTCGTCATTTGAGCATAGACGCTGCGTCATAATAGACGTAGGTATTATTTATTTGTGGTCTAAACGCAAAAAAATAATATTCTCAATTTCATACATCCTTGTGTAAATTGTCACAGAAGTAAAATCAATATATTTTGTGTTCAAAAAGTGACAGCAGAAGCTATGGACGGACCTACTTGGATGTTATACTTATTGATGGTCTTCGTTGTATTTGCAATAATAATCGTAAGTATAGTTGTATTTCAAAATATAAGGTCCTAAAAAAAAGCCATCACAGAACGTACAATTTTTTTTAGATAATATGCGCCGTTATTCGAAAAGGCATATCATGCTGTAAAATTGAACCCAAAATGATAGACAGGAACACAAGAAGAAACCAGAATATTTGCAATACTTATAATGAGGACAGCGGCGCAATGGAGTTTAAGCAAAATGATTGGGGGACACCACCTTCTTATGATTCTATTTTTGGCGCTCATAACAGTGGTTTCAGTTGTGACACTGCCTACAGTGTCACAACTGGCCTACCTACACCACCACCAACCTATCACAGTGGCGGTGATACTGAAGGCAGATATGATAATGGACGGAGAGGCGTCAGTAGTACTGAGTGAGATAGTGGCGGGAGAGATTTTTATTTAATTTATTTATTAAATACGTTTACAGTATTCTTAGAGTATTCCAATGTGCAGTGAAACAGAGACAATAAATAATAACTACTTACTAAGAAACTACACTAAAAACCAAATCGCAATATCAAAAAATATAATGTTATTCAAATTAAAATCCAAAGGATTTATTTCGGACCATAATATCCATAGAAATGTGTTAGTACAAGGCACAAAAATTTTAATGCTAGTGTTAGTAACTATATCTTAAACTACATACGAGGTACTCGAGTTTTAAAAACACAACCCAGTGTTTTATGCTAAAAAACTGGATTGCCTATCGTCCATCGTGTCACTCAATCAGATGACAGTTGGGGGAGGTTGTGACAGTGTCGGGGATGTGATAGTGGTGAAACTGTTAGTTGCGGGATGTGACAGTGGTGCAGGTTGTCAATGCGAGGTATAGTTTAATTTTAAAAAGCCATTCATCCTATTATTTAATTTTTCCTTGTTGTGTTCATATTATTTTCTATGAAATATAAACTTTTTCAATAATTTAGGTTAACTGTATTTAATAAGTAGAAAGTAATGGCTGGAACTACTGAAAGAATGGTATGAATATACGAGTAAAATAATAGTGTTATTTTTTTTAAAGTTACTCTGTAGCATAGTTTTGTATAATGTCGTCTGAATACAAACAGCATGTGATATTAAAGCTGTGATCTACTCGAATTTTGTAATGCCTAACAAAAAAAACCAAGTATTTAGGAAAAAAATATGTAGTAATGACTTTGTTTATTAACTTAATCACTAATAATAATTGTTTCCTGTAATACCATCTATTTTTTTTTTCCAAATTTGCTTTTAACCAATTTTTTCCCTGAATTAGAAAATAAAAACAGTACTTTAACCCTTTATAGGGCAAAATCAAAATTGTAAGGCAAAAATTACCATCTTACAACATTTTCTTTTGGCATTTTTTTTCTTGACAAGAATTATTAGGACAATTGAGCCCCGAGGAGACTTGAACTCCTGACCGCGGTGATTTTTGGGGCTTAAAGGGTTTTAATAATTAAAACTAGGGATGTAACGATACATAGTTTTGCCGATACGATACCGATACCGATATATTGTAGTTAATTATCGGCGATACCGATACCGATATCTTAGCTAAATAATGAAGTATAAACTTCAGATATTTGTATGTCCTTATTATAACTAAAACTTGGCTATATTAAACAGAGAGTCAACCTTGAAAGTGTAAAGTAAAAATAAATAAATTGTAACTCAAAATCCATTTTTTTATAAAGAACTAAAGATGTAATTAACATAGTAATTATCATTGCACAAGGTAATAGACCAGTTGAACTTTGTGTGAGAATGACACAAATGTAGCTTCAATTAGTTTATCTCTATTTTACCACCGCCTTCAAATACTGGTAAGGGCAAATATTTAAAGGGCAAAAAAAAACAAACTGAATAATATAATAAATCTGAAAATAACTCTAGCTGTCTGTTTATCTGTCTGTAAACTTTCCAGGCTTAAACCGCTTACTCTTATTTTATGCGAATCTCTTTGCTATGATATGGATATGCCACTCTCGATAATTTACGTAGTATGTTTTTCCTAGACCGCGATCGTCATAAAATTCCTCATCATTAAGTTTATGCAATGCTACTGTAACAGGTAAATCCAATATTCATTGGAATCTAGTTCTTAGTCAATTGCCTTAAGATTCATCCTCAATGTCCTTGTCTAGCCCTTAAGGCATCGACTTAAGGTCTTGAGTATGAATTATGAATCATTTGCGTTTTGTAACCAGTTAGCACGACCCGTCCTTTGCATCTTGTATCATTTTGTTTGTATTTTAAAACATATCGATACCTTTAGACTCAAAGGGCGTAAACGCCGCAGGTTCTAATGGCGTTTACGCCTTTTGAGTCTAAAGGTATCGATATATCAAAGGGTTAAGGTTCAAATTCAATTGATGTTACAATTTGCATGAGGGAAATCCAAATAGCAACAAAACAAAACTCGGTTACTAGTATTGTATCATTCATTCAATCACGCCGTGATGCCGTTCTACTGCCGACGCAATTCTTTTTGTAATTAAAAACTGCTACAGACTTATGACTTAAAGATAACGGTATAATAAGACCTTAATAAATAAAAAAAAATTGTGTGACAAAGATTCTCAAGGAAATAAGTTTAATGTTCAAAGTGATTAAAAGTTAAAACAGTTAAAAATGGATAACAGATTGCCGTGGTTTGTTTGGGCACCAATAGGCATGACTGCAATTATACTACTTGTAAGTTTTTATTATTATTTTTTTATATTTATTTGCTTATTCAGAGAAATATAATAACTACTATTAACGACGGGATATTTACCATGTATGTTTGTTTTTGTGAGTTCCCGGTATGTTTGTTTTTGTGAGTTCCCGATAATATCTATGACCATGTTAGCTTAAAATTCAGAGAAATACTTTGCCTTTCCAAAGTTCAATTTTTTTTATTTAGTTCTATTAAAAATACAGTGCCAGTGTAGAAATTAAAAGTAAACTAGTATCTTACTCATTATCCAAGCAAAAAGATGTTTATTTTTTGTTTTTTTTTCATCGTGAAAACGAACGCTTGGTTATATTTTGCAAAATATGCATTGACTTAAATGTGTTTTAAGCTAAATAATACCTTGTAATATTAGACTGTGCACTTTGATCCAATAGTGTATTAGTTAAAAAACCGGACAAGTGCGAGTTAGACTCGCGTGGAGAGGGTTCTGTACGTTCAAAACAATATAAAACAATTATACTTTATTGCACAGACTTTTTATAGGTTTCCCTGTAATCTATAGGTGTAGGATTATTTTTAATTTTTTTTCAAAATGATTGTTCAGTTAGTCAGTAATTCTAGCTGAAATAATTATTTCGCCCTAAAAAAGTATAAAGACAACCAAGTAGTACGACTTCGGCCATTTAGGGGCGCGCGACACGTATTTACAAAGGGTGTCCCTCGAGATCCCTAACATCGTTTGTCCTAAGATCACTTGCCCTAATTGTTTTGTCCTAATGTGTATTTGCCAAATACTATTTGGCCTAACGATCAGTTGTCATAATAAGGTTTTTCCATAATGTTATTTTTGCCATAATACTCTGTTGTTCGAAGCTTTTTTGCCATAACTATTAATATTCCTAATGTTATTTTGCATATTCCTCGCGATCCCTAACATCGTTTGTCCTAAGCAACTAGAGTTATGCACGAGTTCTTAGCTACGAAAAGGCTTAAAAAGGGGGGACGGGGGGGCGAAGCCTCTCACGAGGGGGGCTTGGGGGGCGAAGCCTCCCACATGGAAAAAAGCAGACAGAAAAAGTAGGTTAGGTTGAGTTCCCTCCGGCCGCCATCGCAACCATGTTTCGCAACTGGCTGCGATAGAGAACTAAATATTCTTTGTACGCAACTGGTTGCGACAGAAGAGTTTTCATTACTTGTTCGCAACTAGTTGCTGGTTGCAAAACATAGTCGACAACGACGTTTAGTTGCGAACACATCATGAAAACTATTCTATCGCAACCAGTTGTGTACAAAGAATATTTAGTTCTCTATCGCAGCTAGTTGCGAAACATGGTTGCGATGGCGGCCGGAGGGGTTGAGTTAGGTTAGGTTTGAAACTGCGTCCCCCAACAAAAACGAACTGCTGGCAGAAATGATGTGAGGGGATCAAATATTAGGGCATGTGAGTGTTAGGACAAATGATCATTATGTCAAACAGTATTAGGGAATGTAAAAATAGGTTAAAAAAATTAAGGGATCCCGATGTGAGGGGATCAAATATTAGGGCATGCGAGTGTTAGGACAAATGATCATTATGACAAACAGTATTAGGGAATGCAAAAATAGGTTGAAAAAATTTAGAGATCCCGATATAGATTCATTTACAAAGACGCACGACGCGCGTGTGCGTGAGTGAACTCCATACTGTGGCAGGCCCGCGCAGGTCCAAATCCTTGCCTGTGGTGCGTCCGTACACGGCGCGCACACATGCGCGCTCCCGATGTACCTTTTGTAGGAAGAAAAACTACCGTATACCGTGCCCTAGGTGTATAATGTACAATTTTTCTTTTCAGATTTTATGTTGCGCAATCAAGAGCGCATGTAAATCCGATAAGAAACAGGGAAACGGGGCAAACATGAAACCAAGAGGTGGTATAGAAAATGGTCGCATGAAGTTTGGCCGTCACAAGTATGGGATGTGGCCACCTGATTATTATAATGTTTATCAAGAGAACACGGGTGACAGTGGTGGAGCGCATCATAATGGAGGGTGCGATGATGTGAGAGACATTGGGGGACATCACGGAAGCCATCATTGTAGTGGAGCATATCACGGTGGAGGGGGCCATCATAGCGCGGGAGATCACAGCGGGGGGCACCATCATAGTGGAACACACGACAGTTGTGATACTGGGGGTTGGGACAGTGGCGGCGGAGGTGACAGTGGCGGCGGTTGTGACAGTGGCGGCGGTGACAGTGGGGGAGGTGGAGTTGATTGAAACATTTCAATGTCTCATGATGTGATTTATCTTTTTGTATAATATAGAGGTTCTTTGAATTTTACTTATGTAAAGAGGATCTCAATTGTTTAAATATTTGTGTCTATTTACTTTTGACTAATCATTAGGTATGTAATTTAGTTACAACTTTGATAGAGTTTGTAATTTAATAACTTTTTTAGGAAAATTGTGTAAATTTAAGATAAGTGATAGGAGGATATGCGAGTTTTAGCTAATTAATATTTGAGATCTCGTACTTACATGTGAGTATACTCACGATCAAAAATTTCGGATCAGTGATATATTACCACATTTCCTAAAATACTCCAGGGTTGTGAAATTATTGAATCCCGTTTTGATCTTTAATTAATTTTAGATATTATCTGCAAAACTAACACTTAAAATAATAGCAGTATCAGGTTTAGATTTAGATCGAACTCGTAAAAACCCATGAAAAATAAAAAGGTTAACGCAGTGAAACATCGCAAAAATTATTATTTTTGGGTAATAATATGTTTATGGTGGGTTAGCGGATATTGCTAATACAGCCAGGTATTATTAAGAATAGTATGTATGTACGTCTCTCGGAAGCAAGACAAAGCAGTGCCATTGAAATTAAATAAAACTACTTACTAAATTAAATTAAGTAAAAATTAAACTTAAAACTAGAAGAAGATAAACCTCAAATATTACTAAAAATATAAATTGTATGGATAATATTTGTGTTTAATTCCTATTTCGTTAATAGGTATGATGAAAAAAATCTACACGTTCTTAAGTCGAACATTACGAACGAACAGATCTTGACTAACACCTTATCTTAGTAGCAAGTAAATAATTTTTTGTTCCCCTTGTTTACTAAAAACTAGTGAGAGATGTTTATGTATGTCTATGTGAGCTCACTAATTGCAACAGGAAAATGTTAAAGCCACTCAAATATAGGTCTTACTCGACCGTCATAAATTTCATTCAGAAGTATCCAGAAAAGTCTTGGTTTGTGTAATAACTTGTCATTCTAAAATAAATCTTCATGAGTGGACTTAAAGGTGTTCATTGTAAATCACCTTCATTTTACAAACCCATGAGCGCTGATTATAAGATAGTAGGGGTCTACCTTATTTCGTATAAAATGAAATGGTATAAACTCAAAACGTATAAATTCAAAACGTATAAAATCACTTCGTATAATCATTCATTTCGGTTAAAATTCATTTTGTATAATATTTAAAAGCTCTAAATACGAAATCTCTATTCTTCAATATGTCTAACATTCAAAATGTATAAAATCATTACGCATAATATTCATTTTGTATAGCAATTACTTGATCGCATATTTAAAACGTAGAACGTTCAAAATGTCTAATCATCACAATGTATACAAAACAGTCAAACTCGTTAAATACAGTGGTTGAAGTATAAAGGTACCATTCTTAATGCGGTCCTTGTCACTGTTCCAGTAGTTGTCACCTTGAATGTTATTAAGTCATTTAAAATAAAGGACTTAAGAAATCACTCGGTCGGACTCCGCAACTGCTCCGGCGTTGCGGGAAGAGCAGCCCCTTCGCCCTTGCGTATCAAAGCACAGGCACTAATGCTGCCTGTGCTTTGCTACAGCGGGCGAGGGCTGCTCCCCCTCCGCGCCTCCGGCTTTCTATATACACTCTAGGGGTAGGGCAGACAAGACCACGTGGATAGTGGGGTGCTCCGATTCGGGTTTTGTTACCTATGTGTTCTCCAATGCATATAAAATACAATATCATCTCAGCCATTCTTATTATTAGAACGTTTTTAGTGTATTTTTATCGGAAAAACTATAAAAATAAATATTAAATTTTGTCAAAAAAGTCGTGAATTCCTTCAAACTTTAAAACCTGGGCCTCATATTTGAATAATATTAAGGGTTTACAAAAATGAAAACTTTTAACAGTTATACCCCGTGAATGTTATACCTTATAATACTTATAACAAATAACGTTTCGAGCAAATGAATGTTATACCTTATAATAAATCCAATAACGTTTCGGTCGTTTCGAATGTTATATCATACAAAATTATACAAGATGACTTTAGAGCATTTGAATTTTATACGAAATGTAATTATACACTTTAATTTTTATGCCATCTGAATTTATACGAAATTAATCATTATCCGAAATGAATTTCGACGAAGTGATTTTATACGGATTGATTTTATACCACATAAGAGGATACCAAGACAGTAGCCAACAGGTTTTCCAACGTATCTCTCAAAGTCGTTAGTACAGTATCATTGTTACATTCTAAAATGTATGACAAGGAAGTAAGACACAAATTTGTATTGTTGCGATGTTCTATATCGGGGAACTCCAAATGCATAAACTTTATACCTATTTTTGCACATCTATCACCCTCGGGGTGGACTGGCTAGCGACCTGGTTCGACCCCAGGGAACGCCACGGCCGACCACCCGGTCCGACAATCGCTATGCCCATAAGGGTTGCGAGTTTGTCAGTTTATAAAAAAAAGCACATCTATCAGTTTCGTCATTTGAGCATAGACGCATAGACGCTGCATCATGTCATAGTAGACGTAGGTATTCGTTTTATTTGTGGTCCAAACGCAAAAACTAATATTCTCATACATTCTCGTGAAAATATACGTGTTAAATTGTTACATATGTAAATTAGCAGTATAGTTTTCTTTATGCAAGTCATAGCGAAAGCGGAAGCTATGGACGGACCTACCTGGCCTCTGTACTACTTGATGGTCTTCGTTGTATTTGCGATAATAATCGTAAGTATACTTGTATTTTTTTTTAAGTTGAGTAGTGTCTGTATTTTTTTTGTATTCAAGAAAGAAATTATAAGCGTGGTCAAATTGTGTCATTTTAAGTAGTTATGCGCTTTTTCAATTCATAAAAATGAAAAAAAACTTAACAATAATACAAATATATATTATGAAGGAAACATTTTTGTCTCTTCATTGGTTTTAATGTAGGCAATTTACACCCACTTTTTATGTTACATATATTGATACAGGAAATCAAAGTACACAGAAAAACTAAATGGCACTCGCCCGTGTACAGACCGAGAATCGAACCCGGTACCTCTGGATTTCCGGCCCAGTGACTCAACCACTCGTCCACCGTACACTCAGAAAACGCCCTCAATTCTGCTATCTATCTTGACTTCCGTATCTTTTCTTTTTTAATAGAATTTAACCTAAACGCCATCTATGAGAATAAGACAAATGTTTACTACTGTTTGTTAGGTTTTTTTTTAATTTAAGCATTAGAAAAGTGCGTTTTGAAAAGGACGAAATTTTACTCGACTCTAACAATTTCTTAATTGACTACAGAGAAAAAAGGTTAAAATGCCCATACCGGTTGAAATTAAACGATACATACACATTTCAAATATTGAATTCTATAGAAGAAAGAAACAGCAACCATAAAACTTTTTTTTTCAGATAATATGGGGCGTTATTCGGAAAGGCATATCATGCTGTAAAATTGAACCCAAAAAGAGAGACAGGAATACAAGACACCACAATATTTGCAATACAAATCAGAGAAAAATGAACCAAACACATCATGAGAACAGCGGTGCAATGGTGTTTAGCCAAAATGATTGGGGAACACCACCTTCTTATGATTCTATTTTTGGCGCTCATAACAGTGGTTTCAGTTGTGACACTGCCTACAGTGTCAGTGTGGTGGCGGATGTGATAGTAGACAAGGAGGTGACAGTGGTACGGGGTGAGACGTGAGACAGTGGCGAGGAAGTGACAGTAGGGGAGGTGGTGACAATGCCGGGGATTGGTGAAACTGTAATAGTGACGGATGACAGTGGTGAAACTGTAATAGTGGCGGGATGTGACAGTGGCAGAGGTTGTAAACGTACAGTTTTATTTTTAAAAGTTATTAATTCTATTATCTAGTTCTCGCTTGTGGTGTTAATATAATTTCTATGAAATATGAACATTTACAATAATTTAGGTTAACTGTATTTAATAAGGAGACAGTAGTGGCTGAAAGAATGTCATGAACAAAAGTATTATTTTTTAGGGTTCCGTAGCCAAAATGGCAAAAACGGAACCCTTATAGTTTCGTCATGTCCGTCCGTCTGTCTGTCTGTCTGTCCGTATGTCACAGGCATTTTACTCAAAAACTACATGATGGATATTGATGAAATTTGGAATATAGGTGTCTTTTAGGAGCCGCTACTTAGTTTGGTATATAAATAATTAAAATAAATATTTTTATTTACATTATAGTTACGGCTATGGAACCCTACACTGAGCATGGTCCGACATGCTCTTGGCCAGTTATTGTTCAAAACATTTTTTTAAAGTGATTCTGTAGCATAGATTATCCGACTACAAACATGTGATATCAAAGCTGCAGCTGTGATCTCCTCGAATTTTGTAATGCCTAATAATTTGTAAAGGTTCCTACCTAACCTTTAGGAAACAATGTACTAATAATATAAGGTCCTAATTTATTCGTTGCAGATATTTTAACACATAATACTTTACATTAAAATAATTAACTTTAAAAAGAAATTAAGAAATCTTTTCATATAACTTTTTTGATTTCATTTACCTAACAAAAAAATTAATTATATTTTCGTCTAAAAAAAATCACCATGTGCATTATCACATGTCACAATAACACTATCTGTCATGTCAACAATTGTTTGTCGTAAATGTCGTAACGGTTCGGCGGGAAAACTGCAAATGTCATTAGGATGGGATTTATCGACGTGAAGTGGCCAGTTACAGTTAAGTGGTATGTAAAAGAACTACTAGAATCTGTTCAATGAGATTTCATTTAGTAATCACATTAACAGGCTGTTATTACGTAGCAAATTTGTTTTTCCTTTTTCTCCAAAAAAACATCGTAAAAGCTATAATGTTTCATGCTTTAATATACTCCAGGGTCCGGGTACTATCAGCTGTAAAAATATCTGCAACTAATAAATTAGGACCTTATATAGGTAAATAAAAAGAAACAGACATGTGAAAGAGCCCTTGAGGCCTACTTGCAGAAAAAAATATTTCATTTCAATAACTTTGTTTGATGATTAAGTAAATCACTAATAAAAAAAAATCTCTTGAATGAAATTAATTTCATTATTGCCCAAATTTGCATACCACCAACTTTTTTCGTAGGTTTTTCTTTAATAATTAAAATATTGGTCCTTATATTATATACCTCCATTTTATTGTGTTCGAGTAATTTATATTTTTGTATCGCCTCATTCCATTAAGAAATTAGGACTTGTTACCCCGCCAAAATGCATCCAGACCAGACCAGACGCGCCGCATTCGATTAAAATTTCGGTATACTTACATATTAACGTTGCCAGCTCAATAGTGTCCTATCCTTCTTATTTATAAAGAACTTGTAAGAGACAGGAACATTCTGTTGACGTGATGCAATTTAGCAGACAACTCAATACCCACTCAAATACATTCCTTAATCGATTGACTTAAGGTTCACGCTGAATCATATCAAAGCAAAATTATGTACGCTTGCAATTATTCCGTCTCTTAACGTCGTAAGTACAGTACCTGTTTATTTTAGAACTTAAGACCAGGGAATAGGATTTAAATTTGCTGATAAATTATTGCTGCATGTCTGGGAAGCCCGAAGTTAAAAACATTCCTATGGACGCTCATTTGTTTGGTGCAAGTGATCGTATACGCAGTATTTTGCGTCTTTCAGACCGAAATTTAAGCAGCAATCTAAAAGAAATAAATATAATATGTAGTGTTGAAACCAGTTAAGTGTTACAGTGCACCGGTTTTTTCGAAAGCGTCTGCAATGGTAGGGCCTCCGTGGGGTTTTTGGTTGTTCATGGCTGTCATCGTATCGTGTATTGTAATTGTAAGTAATTTATTATTAATTTCACATTTAAATTCAAGTATGAGACGATCTAATTAAGCATGACTTTTTGAAACAAGAGATAGTTTGTTGGTTGTCCATTAGGATGATTTTAATTGCATCTTCGTAGTAGTGACCTATTTTACTACGCTAACCATCAAATTATATATAAAAACAGATCGGAAGAAATCCAGCTCTATAAGAGCCTTATCATACTTGCGATTTGCGGGCGAGTTACCATACAAAACCAGTCGCGGCGAACTCGCAGCGAGTTCGCCGCGAGCGACATTTTTATGGAAACTCGCTCGCAACTCGCTCGCAAATCGCTAGTGTGATAAGACTCTTAGAGCTGGATTTCTTACAATCAGTTTTTATTATTATATATAATTTGATGGTTAGCGAAGCTAAATTATTAATTAGTTCATTAATTTCCTGGCCGGGGAAGACGTAAATTTGTGTACAAAAAATCCTAAGATCGCATAATTATTACCCTCGCTTGTCGCTCTCGTGACAAACTCCTGCGACCTGAGTCATTTTTAATTTACCCGCCTTAGGTTGGTAATATAGTATTAGGAACAGGAAAATACCCTAAAAGGAATCCTTAAACAAAACTTAATTGTCCGAAATAAAGATTATTATTATTATTAAAACTTAAAATTAATCTTGATGTTCGTTTTTGTTTCAGACAATATGCGTCGTAGTTATGCGAGCATGTATGTCAAGTGGCAGAGACGCGCCTAAATACAAAAACAGAAACATACGAAACGGGAACGCGAGCAACATGTTCCAAAGGAACGGGAAGCACTGCATGAGAAGGATGGGCGATGTGGAGAGTGACATAGACTTCGGCCCTAGCGTTTGGGAAACGGCGGAACGAAACTATGATAATAGTTATGGCAATGATGAGAGAGACATTTTTGGGGGACATCATGGCAGCCATCATCATAGTGGGGGAGATCATCGCAGCGGGGGGCACCATCATAGTGGAACACACGACAGTGGTGATACTGGGCGTTGTGACAGTGGCGGTGGAGGTGACAGTGGCGGAGGTTGTGACAGTGGCGGGGGAGGAGACAGTGGAGGGGCTTGTGACAGTGGCGGGGGTGGGGACAGTGGGGGCGGCTGTGACAGTGGAGGTGGAACGGATTAAAACTTATAAATACTTATTTAATTTAGTTCGGAGTGAAACAAGGCTGCATAATCGCAAATTGTTTTTTACTTATTAGAAACAAGAAGGATATTTGTAATTCATCATTCATTCATCTGTTTCAGCCCTTTAACAAAAGCAAAAAATTAGATATTTTTTATTGTATTTTCTTAATTGTATTTATTATGCTAGATCAAACTGTTTGTTGATAGGCGTCAAGGAGTGTTTATTGACCATGTTTAGATACTCAAAGAACAAAATTCTTTTACAAATTCTAGTCTTTATCACTATTACTTTTAAGCTGCCAATCACGTGTTATTTATAATAAACATTTTTTTATACAAGCTTTAACCTGGCCTGTCTGTTTCATAGGTGATGTACCCCGTGACTTTAAACTTTTCATTGGACTATGAAGAGTTACTTTTTGTATTTACTTGTTTTTATTTTTGAATTTCAAAAAAAAGAACAGTATATGTTCCTTAATTTAAATTTGGACCTTATAAAAAGAAATAAGAAATTACTAAGGGACTGACCTGTCAAAATGCATCGAGACAAGACCCGACGCTTACAAATTAAAATTTCGAAGTATTAACGTTGCCAGCTCAGTAATCTTCTATCCTTCTTATTTGCAAAGACATTGTAAGAGATAGAAGAAGCCTGTTAACGCGAGGCAATTTGGTGAGCAATCGATATACCCACTCAAATACAGTTCTTAATCGATTGAGTTAAGGTTCATGCTGAATCATATGAAAGCAGCATTCTTTAGGTACGCTTGCAATTATTCCGCCACTCAAAATTAGACCTTATCAGGTGGACTTAAGGTATTGGTTATAGTTTACAAATCGTAAACTTACCTTTAGTCAACAATACTTTACTAATATGTTTGTGTCTATTATGGCAAACTTACTACTATATGTTCAAAATCTATACAGATATATTTATGACGAGGAAGGCCTACAAGCATTACCTTTGGGTTCCGGATCACCTTTGGTCACCTTAGTAGTGTGGTCCACTAATTATCAAATAATCCAGTATCCGCACCAGTTTGAGTACTGGTGTATTTCTCTTCATGTCTTTCTTTGCACAATCTAAATGTCGCGTTGATAAAGCTAAAAGCTACAGTAACACGATAAATTCGCAGAGACCAGCACAATTCCTTTAGTTTCCAAAGAAGACTGGCAAATTGGCAATCCATCCGTCAACGTCATATTTCCTCCTTTTAATCTAAACTGCCTGCATTGCTCAAAAAGGATCTAATGCTAGATGGTCAGTCATAACTAGCGCCCTCTCTGCGACTTTATCCAAGCCAATAATCAGATATTTTTGGCTAATGTAACGTTGTTATTTTATCACGATACGACGTATATTTAAGTTGTTGTTGACACTTCATTGCAATAGTGGAATGTGAACATAATAATTTCTGTCACTGTAACTTTTCTAGTAATTTAATCAAATTATTTTTGTTCGCACTACCCTTGTTCCCTATAAGGATAAGCAGTATAGTGTTGGAATGAATATTATTATCATTCAATATTTGTTTTGAGAAATGATCAAGGCTACTATAAGGTAGACAATTGCTAATTGCGCTAAGTCCCTTTTAGTAAAAGTTTAAGTAATTGCCCATTTTACTTACTTCCAATCTCATCTCAGTACATAATTACATTAGGTTTAGGTGTGTTTTTTTTGTGTGGTGAGGGCAGAGTTGTTTTGGAGGTAAACTGTCACACGGGTCCGG
The DNA here is from genome assembly GCA_947034925.1 of Eudemis profundana. Lineage (NCBI taxonomy): Eukaryota > Metazoa > Arthropoda > Insecta > Lepidoptera > Tortricidae > Eudemis > Eudemis profundana. The sequence continues at coordinate 797,532 of OX344812.1, forward strand.
GTTAAATCCGCCAGTAGACAAATGACCATTCAGTCGTTTACATACACATGACTGGCCATTTGTCAGCGACTCATGAACCGCTCTGAACTATATTTAATTTGTGATTTTAAATCATCCAAGGCTGATGAATATTCATTTATAATTTTCTTTGAACTCTCATTCATATCATCTAATGATTGTATTGAATCCTCCAAATTCTGAATTTTTAATTTTAAAAACTGTGTGTCAGTTTCATATTTTGACTGACTATTGTAACTGAGCAGAACACATGACATATCCAATTCATCTATCAAGTTCAATGCGTGTCAATTTTAGTAAATCTTAATTTCCTGATAAACAATTTATTATGTTTTGATAACTTCAAGGAATTTAATGTTTAGCAGATTAACATTATTTTGAAATTGGTCGTGTTCCTTTCCGACCGAAGATAAACCTAAATTACTATTAATTAATATTAGAACTAAAAGTTCGATCTAATTAACTGTCCTTTGATGAATTAAACGTTCTCCGTTCGTTAATTACTGAATGCAAAAAAAGGACCTTCCAGTGATACTATTTAATTATGAGAGCAATATTATATTAGTGGCAGTAATAAAATTAATGAGATCGCCCCGAACTTAATAACGTTAACTTCAATAACGGTAGAAATTAATTAGCATTTTTTGACTAAACTGACCCAAATACCTACACTATTTTTTTTGCTAGTCTATCACAGTGTCCCACTGCTGGGATAAGGCTAGTATTTTTTGAGTAAGTAAGTAAAGTTTGAGGAAGCTCGACTCCAAGATCTGAATGCTGCGCGTCAACAGCGCAAGGCGCGCCCAAACCAGCCTACACACACATACCGGGTGGCCGGGTGGCTAGATCGGTCAGTAACAGCAAGGACCATTAAAACAAGATGACTGTTATTCTCCATACTTTGGATTGTACCCCAACCGCAAGGGGATATCCAGGCAAAAACTAGATGGCGCTAAAAACTAAACATTTAGCGATGTTATAATTGAACAAAGAAACATAGTACAGTAACAATTAGTTCGTAAACAGCTAATAATAAATAAATTCTAACATTTAAATACTGTGTCACGCTTGCAAAATTGAATAATTGTAAATAATATAATTCTTATACCAAGCTAATACATAAATGGCGTTGTAATATCGGGGAACAGCTTTTTGTATGGCGAATGACAGTCCTCTTGTTTTTAATGGTCCTTGGTAACAGTATGGGAAAGTCTGAAACTATAAGATAAAACATAGGAAGATCTATTCTTAGGAGCCATGTCATAAAAAAAACTTGCACTTTAACCGGGAATCCAACCCGGTCGTTTTGAAAAATAAAACTTACATTATTTCTATATGGATATCGATTGTGTAGTTCACAAGCGGTAAATGTTACTAGGAAACACGATATCTAAAACGAACAAAATCCATTGTATTTTATTTATATTTTGGATTGCCGGTTAAAGTACAACTTTTTTTTCAAATCTATGTATGCATGTTTCTTGTCCCTAAAATCGATGAGATGTTTCCTAAGAAGAGATCTTCGTACATACGTCCTATAGTTTAAGACTTTCCCATACTGACCGACCTAAAGGGGCCACCTTGTTTATCTACAATAGCCGTGGTGAACTTCACTGTGAGTGCTGTGACTGTGACCGGACTATCAAGAACAAGTTGGGCTTCGCGAGTCACATCCGCGCCCACCGACCGTCGTAAAAGCCCTACAAGCTGAAATCGCTGTCATCGGACACGATGAAGAGGACATCAGTATATTTAAAAGAAAAAAAAAATTGTCCAGCCATCTTCAAGCAATCGGAGAAAACCTATTATACACCGTGTTTTTTTATTTCTGTTAAATTGGACACGTTGGTTCGTACGCCAACAGAAGCTACCTGGTACTCGAATATCGCTTTTTGTTAAATTCGTTGTTTTTTTTACTTTTCATACAAAATAAATTAATATTGAGTTGATGACCATTTTAAAAGACACTTCTAAGTTAATCAAAAGTTAATGTCAACTATGATAGCGTTGGGATTATGACAGCTCATGTACCTATACTGGTTGGTGATTAAATTAAGATTATGAATATTTTAAAAACGGTATGAGTTACAACATTCGTTTCTTGGAGAAATTGACTTAATTAGATCTGAAGAATGTGCCCTCGTAGTTAACGGAAATCAATGAAAACACGGTGTATAAAAAAACAAAGATTCTAACGGACTGAGAACTTTTTTTGAAGTCGATTAACAAACTAATTATCGATGTAAATTCTTAAGGAAAACAAAGTGTAAAATTAATTACCTTAGGATTAGCCTTGATGTCATCCGTCAGTGCTGTTTGAGGACCATCCTCATTGGTCGTGTTTCCCTGAGAGTAATAAATCAACTTCATGTTATTTCTATCTAACAGAATTAACAATCGGCTATGGGTTTCATGGTCGTGGTTTATTTGTTACTTGCTGTGATTGCTGCTGTAGTAAGTATTTATTTTTGCTTTGCTTTAAATTTCAATGTTTAATTAATCTTTTCAGTGGGTCGAAAAAAAAAGATCATAAATTGTATACACGGTGGGAAACGAGTAACCCGACAAACTTTAACCACGTATTCTTGATGTCATTTCAAGTAAAAAATGTTATATCAACATAGGTCGAATTCTATCATTTTACATTACTAGATTTTTGGAAAAAATAAATCAGTGTAAGTCCTTGTAAATATGTCCCCACTGGAGGAAAAGATACCAAAAAGGAAAAAAAAAGTTAAAATATAAACAAAAAGTTTTTTTTTGGCCTCGTATTTCCTTACTATCTAATGCTTAGAAAGGTTAATTGTTATTTACCAAGCGGAATAAAAAAAAATGTAAAAGTATCTTAGTCACATTTATTAGGGCTTGTTACACACTTGAGAGTTTGCATTTTAAAAATGATAAATATCTTGGAAAGTAAGCGTTTTTCGACTATACATCATTTAACTTTTTTTACTCCCACTAGTCGTTGAAATCTATAGTCAAAGTTTGTCGGGTTACTCATTCCCACCGTGTATATTTTGCATCGAAATAAAGCGTACTAATATTAATGAGAAAATTTGTGGAGTTGTTTGGAAGTTTGTTACTAAATAAACGGTAACGGATTGAAATATAATCTGGCAGGTAATCTGGATTGAAATAAAGCATACTCTGCATAGGTACTTTATATCCCGGTAAAGAGTTATCTTGAGATAGTAACAAAAATAAAGTTAGGAATAAACAAAGAACATGAAATCAAATACGCATAGCTATTACAAAAAATAAATTAAAAAAGCGTATGACACGTTTTTCACATTTAATTTCGAAATTCAACTAGCAAAGTAACGCCAGTTCATTTGTTTTAGATATTTTTTCAATATTTTGAATATTTCTTTTGTGAAACCATTTCCTCGAAATATTAGTTCCATTTATTTGCAATGTTTAATTCTACCGCTGATATTTTTTTTGGTTTTACACTTGGTGCAATCGAGTCGAATAGTAAATAAATATAATTCCGTAGCCGCCTGAAACATTGAACCAGTTTATTTATATAGAATTCCGCAAAAAAATCAGAATTAATCAATAAAAGTAATTACTTTTATATTTTTATGCCACACCCTGGCCATAAAGTGATTTTTTCCGCACGCTGCGCGTACGGAAAAAGCCGCTTCCTGGCCAATTGTAGACATTAAATGATGTATACAACACGGGAGGTAATAAAGAAAACCCTCGATCGCATATTTACGTCCCTCGCTTGCAGCTCGGGCCGCAAACTTCTGCGATCTCGGCCTTTCTTTGTATTACCACCCTAGTTATGTTATGTATTATTTTCAGCTGATCGGCTCATCTTTATGGCAGTGTTGGATGTGGCACAAACACAAACGCAGCCGCGCTAGAACACTTGATCGTGAAGCCGCAAATGATCATAACCGGATGATGGCAGCGCTTCGTGATGGCCCCATCATCACCACAGCTGTCCGTGACGATAAAACGTGATGTGATAAGAAATAGCAATGATGGCAGTGCTTCGTGATGAGTATACATCACTGCTAAAGGAGACAGTAAAATATAATAGTAATTATATGTATAGTTTTAACCCAGTCGTCATCCCTATTGTATGTGTAGTGATCACAATCGGATGATGCCAGTACTTCGTGATGGCACCACCATCACCACCGCTGTTCGTAATAAGCGGTGGTGACGGTGGGGCCATCACCGCTTATTACGGCCAAGGGCCATGATGACAGTGTTTCGTGACGACTCATCATCATAGGCCTTTGCGTCTATAACAGACAATTCATGGTGCAATGTCAGGGAAACATCGCTTTTGGTGGCTAAATAAACCGATGCGAGAGCGACATGTCCTACCATAGGCCTGACAAGAGGACGTGACGACTACACCGGTGATAAACGGGACGATAAAAACGTAAAAAGATACAAGAAATACTTCTTAGTCGGTCCCTCTTAGCTGAGGATCGTGACGTGACCAGATGCAATGCAACTACCATCCATGCTGTTCTTGGTTTTATGGACCACCTGATAGAGGCTGCACTTAGCAACCCTCTTGATCGCATCGCACCAACGCGCTGGAACTCTTCCTCTGATGCGTTTGCCCTCCACAGATCCAAGGATAATCTGTTTCTCTAGCGCATGTCTTGGTGAGTGCACAAGAGATTTTATGTCACACCAGGCCATAAAGTGGCTTTTACCGCACGCATAATACCTAATAAAGAAAGCCCTCGATCGCATAATACCTAATAAAGAAAGCCCTCGATCGCATATTTTGCGTCCCTCGGTTGCAGCTCGGGCCGCAAACATCTGCGATCTCGGCCTCTCCTTGTTTTACCACCCTAGTTGTGTAATGTACTATAATGTGTATGCTCCTCCTCGCGCCGGGTTCTTGCTGCTGAGCTAAGGATCGCCAAGTCCCCGTGGAATTAGGTTCTCTCTGATGGTGTCAGATTTTTTCCGTAGTAGAGCAATAGTGATAATGTTATGAGAACTGATATATATATATCGATTTTGGAGTAGAGCGAAGGAATCGTTTACTTGACTTTACTATGTATGAATTTTATTGCAAATAAAACATTTAGATATTCCTTATAAACAACAAAGTGTTTTTATAATATTTAAATTGTTTCTGACATTTAAGTGTATATCATGCAAAACTGCCCAATGTACTTGACTTAGTATTGAATTCTGCCCTTGCCGTCTTTTAAAAAAATCATATCTAGGATCAAAAGTGAAACCCCGTAAATCTTTCCGCCTCATTCTTAAGCACTTTTCTTAGGATGTAGATGGTACATACTACTGCTATGCCAGTGTGGTGAAGGAGGGATCGATTAAATAGTAAACTCTACAAAATCAGGTTAAACTTTAGTGTGAATCACTATGAGGATAACTTGTGACTTTACGGGTGTCACAAGTGACGTTAAGGCGTTTCACGTCACGCTCAATGACTTTGATAGTGATGATGTTGATGGTAGTCACGATAGATTCAGTGGATATCATAGGACGAGGCAGGAAGTGGGGAAGAATTGATTAAATAGTTTAGTTTAGAATATTGATTTAATTTATGTATGTAACAAAACGATATTCTTATAAAGCTTTGTTGATAAACTAATATTATTAATGCGAAAGTAAATCTATTTATTTGTCTGCCTATGTATTCCCTGTACCGATTTAAATGATATTTCATGGAGATTTCAGACCCTGTCATTACGAAAGCTTTTATCTCAGAAATCATGGGTTGGTGAAAGGGGGGTAAAACTTTAAATGAAACATTTTTAATGTAAGCGATATAAAAATCAAAATCTACGCTAATGAAGTGTAAAAGCTAGTACAATAGATTATTAATCGAATTATAGCTTTTGTTAAATTAATAAATAAATAAATATTAGGGGACAATCTTACACAAATCGAACTAGCCCCATAGTAAGCTCAATAAGGCTTGTGTTATGGATACTAGACGACGATATATTTAATAGATACAAGTACTTAAATACATAGAAAACATCCATGACTCAGGAACAAATATTCGTGCTCATCACACAAATAAATGCCCTTACAGGGATTCGAACCCAGGACCTCTTGCTTCGTAGGCAGGGTCACTAGCAACTAAGCTAAAGCTGTCGTCAACGTTAACATTTATAACTGACTTATTTGTGCAGTCACCCGTACGGGAATGTTACGCCACTTCTCACTGTACTTAATTTAGCCATGTTATCATAATTGGCCAGGAGTACCTCTAGCATAACTGTGACACGCGACTTTTCTCGCGCGACAAATGCTACCTATCTCTTTCCACTTAATATCGTGTGACAGTGACAGGCGATGCCAGAAACAAAGTCGCGGCCAGTTATGCTAGACCAGTGGTTCCTAACCTTTATTATCATATCACCCACATTCTCATCGAGATGTGTATTATTACCCTTCCAAAAATAGGTACAGTCAAGGAATTTAATATCCTACTTTTTTCATTGAAATGTTGTTAAGCATTCACGATTCATTAAGGTCGAAATTTCTATTTCAGTAATAGTATTTAAATGTCAATACGTATTATTTGTCACTGCACATTACAGATAACCTCTTTGCGAAGTCATTTGACGTATTATTTGTCACTGCACATTACAGATAACCTCTTTGCGAAGTCATTTGCTCATCTAAATCCAGACTCCGGAAAATCTACGGCAAACGTCGATGATCTAAATTTCGTTATCTGCGTTCCTTTCATTTGAATATTGAAAGAGCGAGAAAGATAGACTTTCTTCGAATTTCGATTCTGCGGTTGTTGTCCTTTTTTGGTAGCGCCTTGACGTTCCAAATTTCAGTTCACCATGTCAACGTTGTTAATCTGTTACCTAGTTACTGACACAAAACAATGCGTGTGATATGCCAAAGTAACGTCGTACTCTAGCTAGCTCTTATGATGACAGTATGCTATACGATATTGGATCTTAAGTGGGTTGGAAATTAAATTCCTTGACTGTACCTAATATAAGCTTATAAGAAACTGCTCAAAGTAAAACGGCTAACATTCATGCGTATTACCCCTGAGAAAACTTCGTTTTACCCCTGGAGGGGTAATTAACCCCAGGTTCGGAACTACTGTGCTAGACGTACAGTCGTGTGCTCGAAGTAAGCTCGATTTGTATTACACAGCTAAATTAAAAACAGTGGCATAACATTTCCGTGTGGTCATTGTACTAATGTCAAGGTAAATCGTCAGAAGTTTATTAAATATCAAAATATCAACAATCCGATACAGTTTAAGTGCAAATACAATTATTATTGTATTTGTTTGTTGTAAACACAACAACTATTATTAGCTCGTTTTATCAATGATTCACATTCAATGACATCACTAACGAAAACACAGTCTACAAACAAAAGCGTACTTTATGTCTATGCATTTGCGGTTGAAAATTGAATGTCGGTTTTATAACGATACAAAATTACTACTGAGACAACGATAGTAAAAATAGTTTCATAATACCAGCTATTAATAGGCTCGTGGAAATCGACATAAAAACCGCAAAGCATGCCCTCTGAGACAGTAGTACTACCACGGAGTTCAACTGGTAGGACAAATTATACACCCTAAGGTCATTAGTACTACCAGTAGTACTAATTACCATAATGGAGGACCGGTAGTACTACTGTGCTGTAGTCTGTTGCGTTCATTGCTAGGTGCAAAGAGGCGAGAAAAACTATTTTTACGTAAACTCCTTGATATAGATTTAAACTTTCGCGATTTTCACACATTACAATAATAATAACATATACGGGACTTAACCGCGTATAAAATAAACAATAACATATTTATTTACCTCAACGTTTTGGACGTCACATCGCGTCCATGGTCTCGAAGGGGCCAATATGCGTATTGATGGGGGAATATGCGTATTGATCAACCTTCTTTTAAGTTTTTTTAAACCATCTTTACCTATTGTATTTTGTTTACATCTGACATGTGTATCATATGTACTACCAGCTGGACTTTTAACACTGTGGTCTATGACGAAACCCGGATGTTTTTATTGTATTTTTAGTAGTAGTATTAGGGACCTTAGAGTGTATCATTTGTACTACCAGTTGAACTACGTGGTAGTACTACTGTCTCAGAGGGAAAGCATGATGTAGTTCTGATTTTTTGGTATGTTGTATGGATCAGTTATTGTACTCGTAAATCCAAATTCGCAACTTCTAAAAAGTTGTGCTAGTTGAGTAATCTTTGAACTTTTTTGGATTTCTGCTCTAACTATGCATTTTTACAATAACATCTTTGGCAAATACATCATTGCATGGAAAACCGAGCGCCGCTACTAGTACCACATTTTACCCGGAGGGGCTTAGCCAGCGACCAGAAAGAGCACGCGTTATGCGATAGAGAGAGACGGTCGGATCCGGTGCGTACCGTCCGGTGGTCAGACTCGAAGGTTATAGTTTTGTTAGAAAGAGAAACATCTATACATAGTACAGTCGAGTTCATCATTATCTGAGCAAAGATTGGACCAAAAACATCTGAACAAGACCCTATTGTCAGAAGCATAGGAACTAGATCAGACATTTTTGATCCGTTCTTTGCTCAGATAATGATGAGCTCGACTGTACTATTAACTACTTATTTTGTGATATTACTAATATTCTCTCTCTCGAAACGTTCTCGAATGGAGACCACGGCCTAGCTTCAGTAGTTCGGTGATTTTAGTCCGGTTCATATATATTTGTTTGAACCGGACTAAAATCACCGAACTACTGAAACTAGGCCGAGACCACGAATCGGCAAGCGCAGCGTCGGAAATCCACCAACAAGATGGACAGATGATCTGGTTAAGGCTGCTGGCTCACGGTGGATGCAGGTTGCTTCCAACCGAACTAATTGGAAATCTATGGAGGAGTCCTTTGTCTAGCAGTGGACGTCCTATGGCTGAAATAATGATGTTGATGATGACTAATATTATTCCAGGAAAGTACTACAAAGATAAAGCCGGGGACGCACTGTGTCCAATAGGTATTTATTGTATAGAACTTGTGGAATAGTGATGGTAGTGATGATGACTCAGTACAGACAGTTGCAGTGTTAAGCGAAGCAAGTGGATTGTTTTAAAAATGGATTTAACTATTTACCTCTGGATCGCTTTGCTTGTAAGTATTGCTTTATTTATAACTAGCCACCCGCCCCGGGTTGGGTCCGGAACGCCTTACTTGCATTTAGCCTTAGAGAGCAGAGCACCTTAGTTGTATTTTTGTCCGGGGAGTAAAATGTCTTGGTCTGTAAAACGCCCTCACTGTTATCAGACATAGTAGACTGAATGACTTGACTGCAAAACGTCTTAACGTCATAATGTTTTAATAGGTATATGGTCTGAATAATCTTTACGTCCAATATTGTAGAATGTCTTTATAGTTTAAAGACTATGTAGTTAAATCGTAAAGTATAAAAAAATGTCTTAAGTAGCAATTTGTCCAGGTTGTATAATGACATAACATTATTTTATTATCACCTTCATAGTACTTCAAATTCGATTACAGGCCACTTATATTGATAATTAAGCAGATATTAATGTTAATCTGCAGTTACTAATTTTACATAAATATAACGTAGTCATTTAGCAATAAAGACGTTTCATCCACTTCCTCATTTTATTACTAAGACATTAAACAAACAAGATCTTCTGATTACGTAGTCCTTATCACAACCAAGACTTTATACAATTGAGACATTCTGCCTACTTGTGAATTTCACGACTTAGGCGTTTTGCTCCCTAAGTCTTTTTGAAACTTGGACCATTTTGTAATCATGGGAATTTGAAATAAGTCATTTTGCATACATGGCCACGGCCAGTGTTTGGAATACCAAGTCTAAATGCAAGTAAGGCGTTCCGGACCCAACCCCCCGCCCCGGCTTTGCACGGTGTTTCTCTATTATATTATGCATGTATTTTACATATAAACCTTTCTCTTCAATCACTCTATCTATTAAAAAAACCGCATCAAAATCCGTTGCGTAGTTTTAAAGATTTAAGCATACAAAGGGACAGAGAAAGCGACTTTGTTTTATACTATGTAGTGATGATCAGTTAATTAATGACACGAAGTTTAAACAACTGATTTTTCTGTGAAGAAGTACGACTATTTTATGCTAGGTGCAAAAAGGTACAATTTGATGTCATTTATTTTGAACATTAACACGGTCCCTGTCCCGGTGCCCCCAATGTGGGTTATGTGGGGTCATCAAGGTTTTTTCAGGAGTCCGTGCTTTCACTATGGGGTCACTTCCCCATACCGATTGCACTGTTGAGGCTTGTGAGATTGTATGATAGTTTTGTATGGGGACAGTGATCGTGTTAAACTAACCTCTAGGTTTGCGTAGTTCTTTTAGGTATCTACAAAAAGGTAAACAAAAAAACCACGTTACTAGGGTCGTTCAGCCAGTGGTATTGTGCCACAGATACAAAACATTACTTTGATTGGCTGAACGACCCGAGTCACGTGATTTTTTGTTTACCTTTTTTTAAGTACAAAGTATAGTATGACCGCGACCTCTGTGTCACAATGCTGAAACCCAGTACATGTTTTTTTAACGAACAGTAACATAGACACCACCACCACCACCACCGGAGACGACGACGACGACGATGCAACGGAGCCACGCCGTTTCGTCGCCAAAATAGATATATTATTCTTACGTTTCATGACGCATTGGTTTTTTTACTGTAATGTCATGTTAACATGTATAAATAAATAAATAAATAAATAGAAGTACATCTTTTCGTGATGTTTTTTTGGTATGCAATGAAGCATTATTGTGTTGCATAATCTTCATTAGAAACATTTCTGAGGCGTTTTAATCCGTCATAATATCTTCACCAAAGCTGTTTATTTTGCCAAGCCGATATGCTATGTATCGTTACCTATGTATGATATACCTCCGTACGCTGATTCCAATATGCGAACAGAATATTAATAAAGAGCTCCATCCGAGACACGCTAATTATAACACTTGGTTTGATCACAAACCAACCGTGCATGGGTTTCATTACGTCTTAATTATCAAAATACCTTTGATTTTAACTAGAGTAAATATATTTCATAAAGTTCTATGCGTCGTAACGCCATGCTACATTTTTTACTTACAATTACAACGTAGTAACGTCATGTCACCCTGTATCCCGCCCGGTTATATTTGAGGATACAGTGTGAACATAATTGTGGAAAGATGCCAAAAAACTATGAACTCACCTTTCAATAAAAAAAACAAACAATCTTAAGTAGTGCTACGTACAGGACCCTTCAGTAGTTCAGGCTAACAAAAGGAGAATAAGGAAAGTCAGTTAGTGTATGACAAATTTATTTTTATTTTTCACTCGCTTGCGGCCTCACAGTACAAATTCAGCGTTTCCTTAGCACTACCTATTGTGCTCAGTTGGTAGAGCGGGGTCTTAAAGCCTAGGTTCTTCTAGTAGTGAGGTCACAGGCTAGTATAAATGTTAGTGCCTAAAGTTACACTGCCATCAGTTAAATTTAAACTAAACTCCTAACAACGACTTAATAAATTTTAACGTCACCAACCTCGAGACTGCAGACTCTCATCGACACACCTTCTTACAGCAGTTCTGATGCCGGCAACAGCAACAGCAGGCTCCGGATGTTAATGACCCGTAGTGTGCATGAAGACTATTCCGACGAGAGCGCTACAGCCCATGGGATTTATAGGTGAGGTGTGAATTAATACAAAACCATGTTCCTTTTGAAATATCACGAAATTAGAAATTGAATTTGAATTTAGAAAATTAGAAATTAGAAAAATTTGAAAAAGCAAAAAAACCCATCTTCAGCTGGAATAGAACAAATTGCTTACATTAGTATGCTAAAGTATGTGTTTTTTTTCCACAGCTTAGAAGAAGACTGAAATTATGGTTATTCTCACCAGACAGAAGAGTTATATCCTCATAGCTCTGCGAAGCCCGCCACCCTTCATGAAGATGCCCCCGGAGGGCTAACTGTAACAAGACCTTTCAGTGAATGGGGTGCCTCATAGCCAGATGAGTTAACCTTAAAGAAATGCTACTCACAATTACTTCATGATGAAAATTAGGACTGCCTCAGCCGCGCCATATTTGTAGCCACCAAGGAGAACACAAGCATCAGGAGTTGCTCCCTTCACGGCCCAGATGCAAAAAGCTTTTGAAGAGCTCCAGCCAGTATAGCTAGACCTCCTCTCTTTCAAAGATCATTTCCAACCAAATTGTGTTTCCACTAAGGACCTCAATTTCTCCCTAATTGATTTGGAAATCTAAAGAATTTCAATCCTATTAATTAAGAAATAACATTTACTGATCAGAATATTTAACTATATTTACTTGTCCATTATATTCAAATTAGTTTATATTTTTATACTTTTAATATCTTATTATAATAAATGTTATTCCCCAATTTGCATTACAAATTTACCCTATAAATCTATTTATATGACATATAGCAACATCAGTATGTTGTATGTCAAGAATCTCTCAAATATGACACTAGACAGTTGTAGCAATGTTGCTAGACGAAAATAATTCTAACGAAGCTGTTCGAGACAGTTGTAAAAACATTTCTCTTGAACATAAAATTAAATTTGTCATATTTAAACCTACAATTAAATGCAAAAAACACAACGTGACAGTCACGACTCCTCACTTTTGTAATTCGACACGGTTCATCTTTGTCATTTTTTGCTTGATTCACATAAGAAAAAATCTTGTATCTATACTATATATACAGAGTGATTCGTGAGACGTCAGCAGGATCAACCCTACGAATACAGCAAAATATAAACACACTATAAAAACCGTATAATTATTATTTTTACTGACACGCCCTGCTAACTAGACGACGCCGCTTACCAAATTTCACATTTTTTTCGGTTTTTTATTTGTTTTGTCTGATGAAGTGTACTATAAATTAAATTATATGTATCTATCGACATTTTTAAGCCCTATATTTTCTTTTATGACCTTTGGGTGCAGCAGAATACCAGTGTTTTACTCAGTTCTCATGAGCAATAGTAATCACTGAGCTGGAACCTTTTTATACTGCTGCAGCGCACACTGAGTACAATTTACAATTTATCGTGTGCATGTGCAATTTATGTGTGTGGTAATTATTGTATTTGTGTGTCAGTTAAAGTTGAACAAATAAATGTTTTATATCTATGTATCTATATTTTTTTTATGATATTCGTATTTATGGTCACTCTACTAATTATCATACTTCAGTCAAGTATCGATACCCTTTGCTTTACCTGTGAATGTGAGTTAACAATGTTAACATTGACAATACTAAAAATAACAATGACAATTTACCTTCTCCATAATTAAAGTTCTGTCATAACAGTTAAAAAGGTTTTATCTTTATTATTTAGTTGTTATTGGGTCACCATGATTGTAGAAAATTAAATTTTGTATATAACAAAAATAACACTTAAATACAATGGTGAACTATCCATTAACATTTACTGCATCCGTAGAGTTAGTCTCGATTACGTCCCGCGAATCATCCTGTATACTTAATTATTTATTTTGTTTATTTCAGTTTCTATTCACCACAATAGTATATTGCTACTGCTGGTGCAAAAGATTCCATCGAGATATAGCAGAAGAGAACGGAATCCAGGCCAGAAGCAGAAGCAACAGCGACCACGACTTCAGCTATTGGGCCAACGGATGGCCGGTCAGCTACCCAGACAGCGACCATCAGTTCTGTCACCATGATCAAGCAGTCACTGACAATTATCAAAGTTACCATGACCATAATAGTAGTCATAATGACTGTCATATTGATCTTTCACGGCATGTTGATACGAATTATCACTTTTAGCTCCGGGAATCCGCTCTGTGGGTGCTATGCTCGTGGCAGATTTTCGCTACATATGCATTACATACGATTTTAAGCTAACATGGTCATTCACATAACAACTACTATTAACAACGGGATATTTACCATGTATGTTTGTTTTTGTGTCTTCCCGGTATTTCGGCACTGTTGCAAGCGCCATCATCACGGAGTAACTGACGTGCTGCGAGTTTTTAGTTCTAGTCTACCCACATTCGGAAAGTTCTGTTTTTCTTAAAAACCTTAGGAATTTAATTGTTTGTTAAGTTGGTAGTTGTGCATTTTTATAGCAAAGTTAGAATTGAGTGCTTAATCCTTGACCTAAGTTTAACCTAGATTTAGAAGTCTGTGGCTGCTAGCAGTATCGTTTTGCGACTATAAGGACACTAGTGCTGCTATGGGGAATAGAGTATAGACTTCTCTGAACTCATATTATGTATGTTCTTATATTAGTGTTTGTGACCAAGTAAAAGACAGATAAAAGTACATTCTGTTTTAAAATTTAATTTAGGTTAAGTCAGGTTATTTTAAGTATTTAGATTTCCTCACAAGTGTGATGAATAGTACACTGTGTATCAAGGGCGGTAAGTAAGGAATTACAAACGAGCGTTTGTTACAAGGCCGAATGTTTCATCGGCACCGTAATATTTTGGGTTTATAACCTAATGTAACATACCTACCTACCTACCCACCTAGCCCTATCTACCTAGTCGAAATGTATTATAGAATTAATATTATTTAAAGTGCCATGTTCTGAAGTTTTATATAATTATACTCCTAGCTCCTAGAACGAAGCCCAAAAATAAAAATCGCTTTATTGGTAAGCATGGCGTAGCGCAAACGGACATCAACAGTGCATTTAGGGCAGCGGAATCAAAAATACCGATATTAATTACAAACGTACATAAAGATGTGGTGCAATCGGATATATCGAAGTACATACATGAAAAAACACAAATCCGCGTTAAGTTGGAACAAATAACTATGAAAGATAAATACAAGGATCATAGTGCCTATAAGTTTTATGTACCCAAGACTAAACTGGATTTGTTTCTTAACGCAACGTTATGGCCGAAAAATGTTATATTTCGCCGTTTTGTAATATCAAAACACAATGGCCCTAACGATGATCGCGCTACGCAGGCTACGAGTGCTACGAGCTCCAGTTCCAGCGCTACGAGTGCTATATGTGCTACGACCGCCGCTAATCTAAATAGATAATATAATGGACCGCCCTGTAAACAATGTTAGCCTTTGTTCGTTTAACTGTCGAAGTATAAAACGGTCTATCGACGACGTGAAGCGACTATGTACCTTTGCGGATGTGGTAGCATTACAAGAAATTTGGTTATTACAAGATGACCTATCGTTTCTAAGCAGCATAAGTGACGAGTTTGCCTGTACTGGTACGTCGGCGGTAGATTCATCAGCTGGGATTCTGCGAGGCAGGCCCTATGGCGGGACTGCGCTGCTCTGGCGCAAGAAAACGTTTCCGTCCACCTCTGTCATTCAGTGTAATAATGCGAGAATAAGTGCGATTAAAATAACGTCTGGTGATAAGGAAATATTAGTGTTCTGTGTGTATATGCCTACCAACTCAGTGGATAATTTGCCTGACTTCTTGCAATGCGTGAGTACTATGAATGCTATCGTTAAGGAAAATTCTGTTGAGACAGTGTTTTTGCTAGGTGACTTTAATGCGCACCCGGGCGAGTTATTTTTTGACGAATTGTCAAGTTTTTGTGCGGAAGTAGGCTGGATCATAGCTGACACGACTAAACTATGCGTCAACTCGGACACTTTTACGTACCTAAGTGATTCGCATGGCTGTAAACGATGGCTAGACCATTGCGTAACCACAACAGCTGCGTGGAATACCGTAACTGACGTCTTTGTTGACTATAACGTATACTGCTCTGATCACTACCCTTTAATAGTAAAGTGTAATATTAATATGGTAAAATCAAAGCTGTGTAATATTAATCTTAATGTAATAGCGAAGGAAAAACGAATATTGTGGGGTGAGAGAACACCTTTAGAGGTCGAAAAATATACAGACAAATGTAACGAATTGTTAAAGTCTATTGATTTTCCAGCGGAGCTCAGTGCATGTTGTGACAAATCCTGTATTAATAACTTAGGTCATCTCATGATCGTTGACAACTTATATAATAATATAGTAAATGCACTGTGTGAGGCATCCATATGTAGTAAGGTTTTATCGACTGGCCCCGGGAGAGGAAAAGTCATAGGATGGAACAAGCATGTTAGTTCGGCCCACAGGGAGGCCAGGCTTTGTTTTCAAAATTGGGTTCTATGTGGTAAACCGTTAGCCGGTCACGTATTTAATGAGATGTGCTCTAGTCGAAAGATATTTAAATCAAGACTTAGATGGGTCCAGAAGCATCAGGAGCAGATTAAAATGGACATGCTCGCTGCACATCACAGAAAAAACGATTTCCGTAGCTTCTGGAAACTTACTAAGAAAATGGAAACAAGGCCGGGTCTTTCGGTGAGCGTCAACGGCATCTCCGAGCCTAAGGGTATTGCTAACTTATTTAAAGAGCACTTTAATGTAAAATCGTCGTTTGTTGTGGACGGTGAGCGGCAGGTGCTCGACTTTGAGGCGGGCAGTGACGTTCAGGTACGTTTTAGGGCAGGTGAAGTCGTGAAAGTACTAAGGGAAATGAAGAGAGGAAAGTCCCCAGGTCACGATCAGCTGAGCGTCGAGCATCTGCAGTTCGCCGGGCCGCATTTACCTAGATTGTTGTCGATGCTCTTCAATCTCTGTATCGCACACTCTTACTTGCCTAAATCAATGATCAAAACCGTAGTGGTGCCCATACTCAAAAATAAAACCGGTGACATTTCTGACATGACAAACTACAGACCTATTTCGCTAGCAACCATCATAGCAAGAGTGCTCGACAGCCTTCTTAACGTACAATTAGACAAATGTTTACAGTTACACGATGCGCAGTTCGGTTTTCGTGCCGGACTATCAACCGAGAGCGCGATCATTTGCCTGAAGCACGCTGTCGAGTACTACACCCGTAGGAAAACGCCTATATATGCGTGTTTCTTAGATCTATCTAGGGCTTTTGACCTTGTTAATTATAGTTTACTATGGGATAAGCTTGAAGAGGTCAAATTCCCTAGTGAGCTTACACGCATATTTAGGTGTTGGTACACGGGGCAGAAAAACACCGTCCGCTGGGGTCACGTTTTGTCAGATGAGTATGGCCTAGAGTGCGGCGTGAGGCAGGGGGGGCTCACATCTCCGAAATTATTCAATTTATATGTAAATGCTCTGATCGGTGAGCTGAGCAGAACACATGTCGGATGTCACATAGACAGAGTTTGTTTTAATAACATCAGCTACGCCGATGACATGGTTCTGCTCAGCCCATCGGTCGGCGGCATGAGGAAGCTCATTGAGATTTGTGAATTGTACGCTTTGGAGCACAACCTCAAATACAATGTACTTAAAAGCGAATATATGATTTTTAAGGCTGGAAGCAAGTGCCCGTCATATGTCCCTCCCATACTTCTTAATGGGCAACAGCTGAATAGGGTAAATTCTTTTAAGTACCTCGGGCACTTGTTAACCGATGATCTGCGTGATGACGCTGATATAGAGAGGGAGCGCAGAGCATTAGCGGTGAGAGCCAACATGATAGCTCGCAGGTTCAGTCGATGTACGGTGCAAGTTAAAGTGACACTCTTTAAAGCGTACTGTACGTCACTGTACACCTGCAGTCTATGGAGCAATCACACCAAGCGATCGCTAAATACACTGCGCGTCCAGTATAACGACGCGTTCAGGGTACTGTTGCGGCTGCCGCGACACTGCAGTGCGTCCGGCATGTTCGCGGACGCGCAAGTGGACGGTTTCTACGCAACGCTACGTAAGCGCTGCGCCGCGACGCTCAGCAGGGTTCGCGCCAGCCGCCACAGTCTCCTGGCGGTATTAGCTGATAGGTGGGACAGTGGCCTATTGAGGCACTGGACCTCTTTACATTTAAGTTGTCGTACTAACCTAGTTATGTAAGTCATGTAATACTAACAAAATATGGATCACGTCGTCGTCCGAAATAAATGAATTTTATTTTATTTTTATTTATTTATTTATTATTATTTACGTAAACTCTTTATTGTCTAAATTATTATGATTTGATTAAATCACTTTTAGAGTTAAAAATATTTTTTTGTTTCTCAGTTATACTAACATTAATATAAGTTCTCAAAATTGTAACTTACACTATGGACCTTCATCTGAAATAAAGTGATTGATTTGAATTGAATATTGTCGACGATATTCCTTGTCTTCTACTGACGGCGTGCCGACGCCGACTTATCGGTGCCGATATCAGTTACTGAGGAAACGCTCTGACATAGGGAGTCCCCGGCGTCCATTGGCTACATACATAGGCATATTATTGTAATAACTTGCGCACTGAATTAGTCATTGATGTAATGTAATGCGACGCATGTCAGACCAGTGAAGTATACCGTAAACAGTTAGTGGATTGTCAAACAACTCGTATTAAATTGATTAAAATGGATTGGAATACTATTTTCACGTGGGCTGTTCCGCTGGTAAGTTTTACTACCTATTTACCTATTTTTTTTACAATAAAATAAGATTGTACTGTTATCATCTGTTGAATTTTGTTATCTTCTTATTAAGTACTGGACAACAGTTGTCTGTCATTTTTATATTACTGTATATAATTAAAATACGAGATTAAGTGGTTTTAGAAGTTTGAAAAGTTATCATCAATTTAGGCTGTTTTCTTTATCACGTAGATTAAAGAAGAGTATTCTGCAGCCATATATTATATTGTAAAGAAAAAATCGCATTTTATTCTATGGGGTCGATTGACACAGAGATTTTACATCACAGTTAACTATTATTATTAACAATAGACGATATCGGGGCCACACATGATTTAATCAAAAGTTGTTACCACCCGGCAATTTCATGTTGATCCCAATGCAAAATTGTTTCCCATGACACCTTATTTATTGTGTTATATGACGTGTATATATTACTTTATATTTTACCAATAAATGACTGAATTGATTCATTCGCGATAGTCTTCGAGGGACAAATCAAATTTTGCTTTTGCATACCATTACATAAAATAAAGACATTACTCGCAATTGGTGTTATATTTTCAAATTTCAAAACAAATCACAATGATATTAATAAAATGAATGATTTTATCCTGAGTAATATAGTCCTATCGATTAGTACAATAAAATAGTGAGTGCTTATTTTTTGAATTTTAGCTTGTTCGATTCCCGGGTGAAACAAGCGAAGTTTAAAAAAAATCTCTTAATGCAGTTTTGTTTCTTTTCAGTAAAATGAGCTAACTGAAGGATTTAAGGTAGTTCCCTCCAGGGCCCATAGATTTTTTCCACACTGTAATATTAACGATTTATTATCTCTATTGATTTCAGAGTGCATTATTTCTGTTATTTTACTGCTGTTGCTGGTGTATGAAATTCCACCGAGACACGGCTCAAGACAATATCGTTCAAAATAGGACAAGCAACAATGACAATGACCTCCACCATCATGCCATCTTGCCGGTCATCTTGCAGCCTTGTTATGATGGTGATCCCCATCATCATCACCATCATAACCATCACAATTATGGTGCAACTAGTACTTATCAACCCACTCATGTCAATGTAGGCCACCACCCATGTCTGATAACTATGTAAAGATTTTTAAGAAACAAAAAAAATCACAAATCAAGCCACTGCACGAAAAAGTAGCACAATATGGTCGGAATTGCGACTGCAAAACATCAAGTTCTTGGACAGCGCGTTCAATGAGCTCATAACATTCCTTCTTTGGAAAGTCGTGGAAAAATGTAATCCACACGCCAATAATAATATTTTTGGATAGTTTACAATAGCAGTTTGACCAGTGAGAGCACGCTGTATGTTTCGATGACATTATATCGACCAATCAGATCGCGAGCTGTGCCGCAGCGCGTCGGGAGTCCTCGTAGGTAACTTTGAAAATACTCCATACAGCCACTTTCTCGCTAGAAATGGCAAATAAACAAAAGTGTTTCTTTCGTTAGTATCTGCGTTTTATTTAATTATTCTACGCAAATATCCTACAATGTTTAATATCATTACAAAAATGGCAGAATAGTACATTACACAACTAGGGTGGTAATACAAAGAAAGGCCGAGATCGCAGAAGTTTGCGGCCCGAGCTACAAGCGAGGGACGTAAATATGCGATCGAGGGCTTTCTTTATTACCTCCCGTGTTGTGTACATCATTTTAAGTCTAGACTTGGCCAGAAAGCGGCTTTTTCCGTACGCGCAGCGTGCCATAAAAATATAAAAGTAATTACTTTTATTGATTGATTCTGATTTTTTTGCGGAATGCTATATAAATAAACTGGTTCAATGTTTCAGGCGGCTACTGAATTATATTTTATATTTATTACCCACATACCGACTTGATTGAATCTAATAAATAAAAGCGCTGCGCGTACGGAAAAAGCCACTTTATGGCCAGGTGTGGCATAAATTAGTTTTTCATTGTAATGAAACAATTTAAACTATTTTTCCTCGCAAATGTGATGAAAAACATTGCGTGTATCACGGGCAGTAAGAGGATTACACAAATACACACTCCTAATATAATCTCGTTAGTAATCCCCTTCTTACTAACCTCGGTGCACAATGTACTATAAGGTTGAGAAAAAATGCAAAGAATAAAAAAGAAACAAACGACATGTTTGGGTTAGATGGATTGCAAGGCGATCAGATAGAGGAGTCAATAACATGTTACTAGAAGAACTTAGACTGGAAGTTACAAAGTCATACAGATTGTTATTAAACACTCATTTTATTCGTACAGGTTTGTTAATAATTTCATTGTTTTAATATTCCACTCGAAATTCTTGCTTTTCGACGACGCCATTTTTGAGGTCATACCACATGATGATAATTGTATGCTTGCTGTGAAATAGGATCAAACTTCTATGATCATAGACTATATGAATCACAGGTTGTTATTACACTGTCATAGGTCTTCCTTAGTTATATGAGTCCTACATCTATGAGCATATTTCTATAATAGTCTAATATCGGCTTAAGGCTGCGTTTCCACCGGACACTAAGATGTTTACAAATTCGGAATCAGAAAATTTCGCTGCTTCCAAATATGTATACCTACAGTGCGTTACCAGCAAGCAGGCTTTTTTTAAAGTAGGGTAAAGTAACGTTGTTTCTTAACCTTACCATGACCTTCATTTAATTCATCGACTAAAATTCCGATTTCATAAATTTTCTAACAAAATTTTAATTGCAAGCAATGTACAGTAAAGTACTAAATTGACAATTAGATGTAAATGCCAGCCCTTCATTCTATGTTTATAACGAAGACATCAAGATAAATGCCTGCATCTACCTATTTCAACAATTAGAGATACCAGGATTGCTACACTTAAGAAAACTACGGAAAAACAACACTAATAAAATAAAACTTAAAAAGCAATACGAGTACTAGACATTTGGACCTGTTTGAAGTGATCGAGAATCCTTTCTTCAAGTTTTACGTGCACAATTCCGTTTATAGGCCTTTCAGACTAACCAGATAGGACCATGCATTCTCTGGACCTCGCTGGACAGCCATTGTTATCAAACGAAGATTATGTGGATGCCGCTGATTTCGAAACCACTCTCGATAAAGTCTCAAGGCTTGAGGAACATTTCCACGTATCGCAAAAATCATGTCAGATAATTCACATGTGTCTTTAGCCATTTTAACGCAAAAAAATATCAGTTTTGCAAATAAATGTTTGTTTTGTAATTTGACAAGCCAATGTCAATACTTTTGTAATTGTCATGTCAAATTTTAGAAAAAACTCTTTAAGCTGTGTAAAAAACTCCATACATAAACGTAATGATAAGGACGGTATTAATTGTGGGATTGTTTTTCTCAACTTTTCACCTCCGTACCACGACATGCCTTGTACCAAGTGCATCAGCGATATGAATAACGATAATTACGTAGTACACCTACTACATTTAAAGTGCGGATTTAGGAAATTGAATTGTGCAGTTAATTCGCATAATTAGGATTTGCTAATACTTGCAAACGATTGCTAATGAAGCATATTATTATCAGTTTTAATAAAAGCCCGCATACCGGTAACACACTGTATAACTCAGTGTCGAAAAAAAATGTTAGTTATGCCCTTTTGCGTTATGGCGGCAGTATAGGTGGCAGCACTAAACGACAAAAGAGACATGGGCGGACAGTAAAAGAAACTATCACCGCTGTCAAAACAAGCTGTCAATGTCAATGACAATATCTAAGTGTCAATGTCAAATATAGTAAGTCGTAGCTTCACTGACGTTAATCGTCCTTCATCGTGATATATTAACGGCGTTTTCGTCAATGTGGCCCCAGCACGAGAGGGTAGATGATTTAGATTGGCGGCACCAGTTGGCAGCACCTTCGTCGTGCACGTTCCCTATTGTGCTAGGTAGCGGAGCGGTGTGTGCGGACACGAATCCACGTGGCCGTCAAGATGGCGTACACCGTAAAGATATCCAGAGTCTGATGCTACCAATAAATAGTACCCAAATAGAACCGACGAAACATCTAAGTCATAAATATACTACCCTTAAACTTTTTTAAATATAAGGCCTGTTCACGGTGAACGCTACCGGGCGTCAAGCTCGCGTACACCGTTTGTATCTCCGGAACGGTTTTGGTTTTGAACACGTTTTATACGTCAAATAATAGCACATAAATAGTATTCTAAGGTCCTAAAATTTCATTTTTCTAGTTATCGTAGAAACCGAGATATTCTATGACTTAACGGTGTACATTTTGGTTTTGGATAAGTACTATCAAGTGGATCGCGATTTTTTTTTTTATGAAATAGGGTGCAAACGAGCAGACAGAGCAAAATTTAGATGTAATATTTTAAATGTGCATTCATGTAGTTTAGTTTGGAATTTTAAATGATTGAAAATTATTTATAATGTTTTATTTGTTATGTTCATCTCGATTTATAAAATTGCAAAATAGGTATAGCAAACATCGTTTATTGTTTTTTTTAATGGCTGAACGCCGTGATGCGGTGTCACAAATAAATGTAGAATGAAAATTAAAAAACAAAAACGTCTTGCGAGCCTAGGCCGGCAATTTTGTATTAAATTCCATTAAAGGCCTCTCGTCTAGCCGCATCGGAAACGAGGTACTTTGCGGCCTATAATAATGAACGTAATGACAACATTTTGAGACGTTCCGCGGTTCAAGGTACCTTATGGATACTGTCGCTTGCGTCGTATCAGACTTCGTTATTATAATACAGCAAGATAGAAGGACGCAAGCGACAATATTCATAAGCAGTGTTCGGATTAGGTAGTGCCATTTCGGGTGAATGACTTTTAACATTAAACATAACATGGATAAGACTTCGGGACTCGAATATTTTCACACTAAATATTATTGACATACTATTTACTGTGCAAAATTTAAAGAAGACGCAAAAATACACTGAACTTTTCATATGAAATCCCGGGGATAAAAGGTACATGTATATTAAGCTTACGCACCGAAGTTCTGCGAAATGGCACTACCTAATCCGACCAGATGGTCAGATTAGGTAGTGCCATTTCGCGCTTGGACAGATGTCCATAACGTACCTTTAACCGCGGAACGTCACATTTCATTGCAAGCTTGAGGAAAACCCTTTGACGCTACTTGGCACGCTACCTGCCCCGTCGGACGCGACGCTGGACACTCGCCACTCAGGCTTTGCACTTAGTAGTTAGCGACGAAGCTGGCAGCGTGGCGGGCAGCGTCAAAGGGTTTTGTTTAGCGTGCACTTAGAACGCTCACGTACATTTAGTGTCCGACCGAAACTAGATTTCTCGGCCGAAACTGGAACCGTAACCGAATTTCGGCTTTGATCTCAGTTTCGCCTGAAACCAGAACCGAAATTGAAACTTTATATTAAGGTTATGTTTTCGTGGGAAGATAAAGAAATGACAGTCTTAATCAGTCAGTCCTCATTTTGAAATAACATATTAATCATTTAGTCTCTGATATTTAGAGTAATCATTAATATACCATATTATAACTTCTTATTTCAAATAGTTTACATGTGCTTTTTAAAAACAAGACTGTCCGATCGCAGTACGAAACCAATCAAATTCAGTTTCGGTTCCAGCCGTAGTTTCGACCGGATAAACCGAAATCCGTTTATTTTGCCGAAACTAGGCCGAAACCCAAATTTCGGTCGGAATCTAGATACATTTTGTTTATGTTTAACATGAACGCCGCACGCCCCTGCCCGCTGCACGCCCCACCCCGCTGCACGCCCCGCCCCGCTGCACGCTCCGCTCGAGCGTCCACTCAGGTCGTACTCTTACACTAGCTAATGAGGATAATATGATCAGAGGGAAAACTCCTAGAACTAATATTTACCGAGTATAATATAAATGCAGGTCATTCCATTCGAAACCGCGCTCGTTTCGCATCGCCGGTACTTTATACCAAATATTCCGTCTGATATTATATTCCTAGTTTTTAAACCGATTAGCTGAGAAGGTGTGTTCAGGGG
Organism: Eudemis profundana; assembly: GCA_947034925.1. Classification (NCBI taxonomy): domain Eukaryota; kingdom Metazoa; phylum Arthropoda; class Insecta; order Lepidoptera; family Tortricidae; genus Eudemis; species Eudemis profundana. The sequence goes on from OX344812.1 coordinate 822,024, forward strand.
TGTGTTTTCTGAGTGACATTGTGTAATTGTTTTGTTTAAAATGCCAGCTATATCACCCAGTTTAATAGTTTCTTATTTAACCGGAGTTAAAAATGAACAAATCAAAGATTTCCTCATATTTTACGCCGTTGCTCTTGTAAGTACCAAGTGAACACACAGCTAAGTGGGTGAGGCAAAAATTTCAATGTTTTAAATGGTTTACTCTCAATCGCGGACTAAAGGTGGGTCCACATTAGTGACAAATCGCCGAACCGAACACATTATCGGTACTGACACGTGTTTCTGATACGGTTACGGGATAATGTTCGGCAAATTGCCACAAGTGTGGACCCACCTTAACCTACCGCCAAAGAGCAGTGTTCGCACTGTTGAGTTCCGGTGTGGGGGTAAGTAAGGTAGCCGGTGAAATTACTAGAGTCTGTGCGGAAAGAGAATAGGGTTTAGATTTTGGGGCGCTGTAATGCTTTTCTACCGTATTTGCAACAAAAAAAATGCCATAGGTACTGGTTTACTGGTTAGGTTAGTCCCGTTTTTCGCCACGCCTATTCTCTTTCCGCACGTACTCTAGCATAGAGGCATTCCATCTTAGTCCTCAGGGTTGGCCATTTGAAATATTGAGATTGCAAATGTCCATGGGCCTCAGAAGTCACTGACCATCAGGTGACCAGTGTTTGCCTTCCCCATGACGTAAAGCACTCAAAATTACTATTTTATCAAGCTATGAAATAAAATATATTTTAAATACGACGACCGCTTTAGCTTAGTTGGTAGTGACCCTGCCTACGAAGCAAGAGGTGCTGGGTTCGAATCCCGGTAAGGGCATTTATTTGTGTGATGAGCACGAATATTTGTTCCTGAGTCATGGCTGTTTTCTATGTATTTAAGTATTTGTATCTATTAAATATATCGTCGTCTAGTATCCATAACACAAGCCTTATTGACTTACTATGGGGCTAGTCTAGTTCGATTTGTGTAAGATTGTCCCCTAATATTTATTTATATTATTATTATTTAAATAAAATTGATGGTGTGGAAACAAATGATAACCCACAAAGTAACCACAAGTTATCTTGCCCTAAGGTTAACTGGTAGAGATTGCCTTATGGCATTAAGTTCGCCTTTTGTACGATCAGTTTTCTTTTGTGCAATAAATTTTAAATAAATAAATAATCCGTCTTTTGTTTGTATGGAAAATTAACCGACTCGAACACAAGTAAATGTTGTAAAGATTTAACTTAAGTGGGTTACATATTGTCGACTACGTACTACAGTACAATCAGTAAGCGATCGTGATCGTGACAACTTGAAGTAAATCTTACACACTTATATTTCTGCTCTCCGGCCGGAAAGCGTCACCTAGCCGGCCGCTATGCTAAACGACGGTGTGTAATGGTCTATTATTTCATTATTACTATTGATTTCAGGTTATAGTATGTTTGATAACTTACTACTGCTTCTGGTGCTGGAAATTCCATCGAGACACGTCTCAGGAGAGTACTCAAATTACGAGAAGGAACTGTGACCAAGCCATCCACCATCGTTAGTAACTAGCCGCATCTTACAGACATATGATGATCATCGTCACCACCATAAACAACAATCATACAAGCAGCACGTATCGACATAATACGCCTACCTGTCCGAAACACAATAAATTTAAATAAAGTTTTCAAAATATCGTCCAAAAGAAAATTATAAGTTACTTTTAAAATTAAATATAAATGATAATAAATGACATGGCAACTTATGTGCTTATATGGGTACCTTGTCTGTGCTTTTTCATGCTCAGATTGACAAATTATATCTTTTGTCAAAGACAATCGGCTAGTTTTGATTGCAATTTGTGGCTGTTGTAGTGTAGTCATCCAGTAGTATGATGCTACGCTTTGTCACGCGATAAATAAATGATAAAGCATTCGTCACTCTCACACACTTTTTGTCAGAACGTGACGGATGCTTTATCATTTATTTATCGCGCGACAAAGCGTAGCATCATACGCCTAGTCAAAGTCAAATTTATTTATTCTTCAGCGTCGAGACCGTGGTTTCGTGGGGTCCTAGAGCTCGGCTCTTATTTAAGGAGCTTTTAAAACGGCTCCTCGACACCTTTGGCGATCAAAGGGCTGGCAGTTTCCTCGCCCAGTCCGTTAGTATTGCCATACAGCTAGGGTTACCAGATGGTCGGGATTTGGCGGGATTCTCCCGATTTTTTGTATGTCCTGACTCCCGACAAAAAAGAAAATCTCCCGACAAACGACTTCATTTTCAAACTTAGTAAGATCTCACTCAAAATCCCGACATATTGTTTTTTTCTCCCGATAATAGGGCCATTCAATCTGGCAACCCTGCATACAGCTAGGAAATGCTGCCAGCACCTTTGGCACCATGCCACGGGAGCTCTTTTTAGATATAACTTAATAGGTCGTTTTAGCTTTAGCCTTAGGTTTAATCTTATTATTTTAGTTTAGGATTATTTATTGTCGTTGTTATTTATTGTTTATTTAATTATTGAATTAATTGTCTAATTTATTCTTCAATTTGTGATATTAAAATGCACCTATGAATGCCAAGATTTAGTACCGGTTCCAATGTGGAACCTCTGCTCCGAGAAAAACTGGCGTAAGAAACTCGGCGAGGTATATTTTTTCTGTCCTACGGGCGGAAAGCGTCTACTTGCGCTAAACGAAGTTGCCGCTTTCTGGCTCCGTCGAACAGAAAAATAGTATATACATCATAATTTAACGACTTCTTCATTTATTTTGCACAGTAGGTGCACTTTAAGTTGAAAATTAATCAAAGTTTCTATAAACAGTCGATTTAAATCAGAAAAAAATTCAGTTCACAGGCCAATGCCGTACTTTGATTTGGATTTTTGTGAGTTCAGAATTTATTGAAATTCAGCTGCTCATAAGTACATGAGCAGCTGATTTTCAATAAATTTCAATTTACGACTACCTGGATGTTCAGATATTAATTAGTCATATCTAGTGCATGGAATTTAATGAAATTTAACTTATTTTTAATGTTAGTTGATTTTGGATTAATGAAATGACACTTTACTACAAAGTATTTTTTGTTTTTATTAAATACTTTTATGTACACACCGCGTGTTTATTTATTGGTAATGAATATTTTAGTATAATTTTACTCTAGATTAAGTATTATTTTTATGCCACACCGGGCCATAAAGTGGCTTTTTCCGCACGCTGCGCGTACGGTTAAAACCGCTTTCTGGCCAAGTGTAGACATAAAATGATGTACACAATACGGGAGGTAATAAAGAAAGCCCTCGATCTCATATTTACGTCCCGCGCTTGCAGCTCGGGCCGCAAACTTCTGCAATCTCGGCCTTTCTTTGTATTACCACCCTAGTTGTGTAATGTACTATTATGCAACTGTATATAATTAAGCCTCAAATCACTCGTGTGGTCTTAATTTGAAACGCGCCTTTATGTATTACGCATCTCATTATGTATCATGCATTGACTTCTATATAACTAATGGTATTTCCCTGAATGCAGAAATGAATTGCGGAAAACCCTGTAACACCTTATGATGCAATGAAACATAGTACCGTTCCGACAACGGTCACTCAAGTTATTTTTCTGGCCTCCAGCTGGAAAGCGTCACCTTGCTGGCGGCTGCGCTAAACGAAGATGCCGCTTTCTGGCTCCGTTGAAGAGAAAAATATTATACAAACCTTGGCCAGTGAATAAGAAAGCCTCAGACCATATGTTTACATGTGATCTGAGACATTTCTTACTTTTCTGCTTAGAAGAACTTAGAAATAGTTTTCTGCAGTACCTATTATGTTGACAAGTTCTTCAGTAAGAGAAATTTCTCAACTTTCTCATAGCCAGTAGTCATTTTCAATACGTTTAAAGTGGTCCGTTTTTTTCCAGTCGTTTTCGGTGATTGAAGCTAATGTCTCTAATGTTATGGCCTCAATCTTTACCACGATTCATATTGTATTCTACAACAAAAAAGTTTTGAGATGTAATGTTAAACCGAGTCAGTACAGTACTTGCCTATTATTTACCCGTGGAGGATTCTTTATATGAGAACTATAAAATGTGTTCCTCCCCGGTTAAATAATAGGCAAGTCGGTGGAAATCTGTGGACACCCCCCCAGTACTGACTTGGTTTTACACCTCAAAACTTTTTTGTTATAGAAGAACTGCGTTGGGAGACTTGCATCTTTTTACATGTAATGTTTTTGAATTTTTTGAATCGCGAGATTTGATAATTGCTGCGTTCGATAGATTGCAGTGAAACAAAAATACGTTTCAACGTGACTGTAAGTATCGTATTTATTATGAGAAGCCCAGTGCGGTGAACATTTTAAACGATTTTCAAGGTAATGTGGATTAAACATGTGGGTGAATCAACTTTTTTTTGCTTTATGCAAAGATTGTCCTTTCTCCTTATTTGTTCACCTTCTGCATGTTGTAATATAAGTTAAATGGAACAAGATCTTACATCTAGAGATAAATTTGGTAAAAATAAAAATAAAGCTCGTTTTTAACAAATAAATAGTGTGACTCAGTGGACGAACCCTTATTTTCATACAAAAGTGGGGGACAATTATCTATTACGCCCTAGGGCGTAATGGTTTTCTTTTTAAATTTGAAACGATGGTTTTGTTTTACTCTTATTTGTCGTATTCAAAGGAAATGCCAATTTACTTTATTAACTTTTATCACTGAAATATTATTTAAAGAGAACTGTTATTGCAAATACATACAAACACATATTTCTGTAACATTAATTTAATGTTTAAATAGTGTATTTCAGTATTTTGCAAATATAAAATCAACCGTTTTAGGTCTTTACCGTTATGGTTTCCGAACGTGACTTGACTGACATTCGCATTGTCTATGGCAGCGGTCGGAAACCTGCGGCCCGAGGGCCGCATGCGGCCTGTGAACCGCTCACTTGCGGCCCTATATTCCAGTTTGTATTGTGGTCACTATGTTCCGAATAGTCTAAAATCACAAATTATTAGCAAAGTGCTGCCTGCGTCAAGTTCCTTAGCTACTATGTGGCCCTTGGCTGCTAAGCGGTTGCCGACCGCTGGTCTATGGAATGGATATATGTCACTAATGTCACTGTCGGTTTTAAAATTTTATTGAGGTTAAGTAAGGTTATTTTAATTAGATTTCCTCACAAGTGTGATGAAAAACATTGTGTGTGCCACGGGCGGTAAAGGAATTACAAACTCGTGTTATTAAAGCCCTCGGCTTCGCCTCGACAAGATCTTACATCTAGAGATAAATTAGGTAAAAATAAAAATGAAGCTCGTTTTTAACAAAAAAATAGTGTGACTCAATGGACGAACCCTTATTTTCATACACAAGTGGGGGACAGCTATGTCCGCTGGGTCACTGCTTATAAACAAGTTACAATAAAAAATATATGCAGTACGTAGCTTCATTATCATGAGCATACACTCATTAAATGAGCATACACTTTATTCAAAAAATATCCGAATAAAGATTTCTTTTAAATTTTAGTCGGAGAAGGTGAAATTTTTTTGAAAAAGAAAAGTTGATTCACCCATGTAATTAGATAGGTGAGGTTGATTGTTTGAATTTTTGTAAATCTTTTGATTGCATTACTAAATACGCCAAAAATACTTTATTTTCCTTGAAGTCATAAATCGGATATTCTGACAATTATTTTTTTCAATTAGAGAATAATGTAATAAATCGACATTTATGAAAGAAAAATGAATTCAAATTTATTTGTGAGATTTGATTTAAGACATCGCTCGATCGACTCGCTCCGCGCGTGACGTCACCGCCGCACGCGTTAGAGATTTTTTGAGACAAATTGAAAGTGGAAAAGTCTATTGTTGTATTATATTCTTACGTGGCCAGCTCATCATATCCACAAAATATTGCAGGTAACTAGAGAAACGTCCTGTATATGGATCACCCTCTCTGTGCTTTAACCTTGAAACGTTCAAAAGTTCACCCTGTTGCTTGCCGTAGTTCGTTATACCTTCTTACACTTCTATTCATTAATTTAATACCATTTCACGGAATGCGAGAATAAATTAAGGAAAGCCCTGCCACACCTTACGTTGCAATAAAACGTAGTATCGTACCGAGAACGGTCACGCAAGCTATTTTGATTCAGTTTGGATGCGTGCAAAACGCCGTGACGTCATGCCATCCCGCCGTCAACACAAAATTGGAAACTCTAGACTCTGTGTCTACCAGTGGCGTGGCGTTCAAAGAACTCGATTCCAACCGGCTTGCCTAATATCAGGCATTTGACCAACTTATTCTACAGCTCTTAAGGAAAATCTACGCCAAATCTGCACAGGCTTGCCCAAGGATGCCGGCTTACGCCACGCCACTGGTGTCTACTTATATATGCGTGCAACTTTAGAACTGTTGACTTAAGATGCTACGCTTTGTCGCGCGATAAATAAATGATAAAGCATTAGCTTTACAAAACGGCTCAGGGCGACTTCGTCCACAATCCTATTGCGTCACGTTCTTAACTTGTCCTCATTTTCATATGGTCCACTGTTCTGAGTCGTCATAATTCCAATATCGTCACTTTCCTATCTTGCGTGACCCATAGTGCTAACTCGTCTATATTCCTATATCGACCACATGCTAACTCGTATACATTCTTATTTCGACCACAGTGCCAACTTGTCCACATTTCCATTTCGACCACAGTGCCAACTCGTCACATTCTTCATGCAACAAAAAAAGCTTTACGGACTCGTGATCACCCCAATTCTTCTGCTCCTTTTTTTGGCTATTTAAACGTTTAAATTAAACATCCGTAAGACACGTCTCAGGGATATTGATGATATAAAAATCCAGACGAGTTAGGAAGGTGACGATTTAGAAATTGTATGCTGACGACATGGCATTGTAGATGACTTAAAAAGGTGACAAAATACAGGGTGGTTTTCGATAAACTTTACATATTAAAAGGGGTGAAATTTCAACCTATTTTATCGGTAAACCTGAATTTAGTTCTTGTTTGTGGCCAGTCGTTTTTTCTACAGATTTTTAAACTTTTAGTGAAATTTAGGGCAGTATAACTTTTGATCTAATTGTTTAAAATGTAAGAAAAAAAATGCAGGGTCATGACAATAGCATGAGCGGATCGGACTGGGGGACGAAGCCTACAAAACGACACGCTATCACCGTGGTTCGTAGTTGGAAACGAATGCTTGATGTCTGCGCTGTATTCAAGTCAACGCTCCTTTGTTTTACTTTTCACTGCCTATTGCGTACTTCTAAGATTCTAAATTGTATCGTATCAGCTTAATAATAGAGTTGAAATTGTATTGAACTATATTTATATGATTTTAGTGATAACTTATTCTGGACATAGTTTTTTAATGTTTTGGTAATCTGGTGGGGTTTTTCAGTCATAAACAAACCACATAGCAGTAGACCTGTTGAAAATACATCCGCACAGAAGTATTTTTGGAATGCGGTGTCGTTTTTAAAATTTGTGTGTGTTCAAGTCCCACTCATAAAGAGATGAACATGGAAATGTCATTCCTTATACCAGTGATGAGCTTGGTAAGTCAATATTTACCTATTTTGTGCATTGTTTTTATCATGTCAGTAGAAATATAAGTAATTTGTTTACTCGTATCGGTTGTTCACTGTTTCTTTAAAAGCATTACTTATTTATGGCCACTACCGGGATATAATAGTATATTACACAACTAGGGTGGTAATACAAAGAAAAGCCGAGATGCAGGGTCGTAAATATGCGATCGAGGGCTTTCTTTATTACCTCCCGTGTTGTGTACATCATTTTATGTCTACACTTGGCTAGAAAGCGGTTTTTTCCGTACGCGCAGCGTGCGGAAAAAGCCACTTTATGGCCAGGTGTGACATAAAGTATCTTATGATTCAGGACTGGTCTACTCATATGCCAAATTAGATCTATTACATTCATTTGTTGACAAACTTGTACATTCATAATAAGTACCTATGAGTAGGATAAGATAGTAATTTATCGCTCTTTTTACATCAACGCCATAACATATTGAAGATTGTTTACAAAAACAACATAACGATAGAGCACAGTCGTACTAAACTTTTGAAGAAACTACTACTACTTCTCCCAATACTACTACTACTAGACTACTTTTTCTACCAATAACAACTTTTAAATGTTTACTTACACATCTTATTTAATAGCTTTACACTCAGAATCATAATAAATAATGCTTTAATTTTCAGGTATTTATTTGCGTGTTTATCTGCGGCATTTGCCTTTGTTTCTGCTCGCAAGTAACAGAAGACAATGAAAGGCTTCAGAGAAGAGCAAACCGTACTCAACCCGTCAGCTCTGCACCCAGCAACAGGAACCGATATAACACCAACTTTGATCATAGCATCAACCATCCTCTTACTAACTTTGATCACAGAATCAACCATCCTTACACTAACTTTGATCACAGTATCAACCATCCTTACACTAACTTTGATCATAGCATCAACGACCCTCTTACTAACTTTAATCACAGTATCAACCCTTACACTAACTTTGATCACTACATTCCTTCCGTCACTAGTGACCTCTGTCACTGCCCGTCCGCAAATTTTAACCACGATTCGATGCAACGGGGTTTTGAGACGCCTCCACCTAGCTATTTTGAGGTCACCGAGGGTGTTTATTCTAATTGTAGTCTTGTTTGTGACAGTGGTTTTGGTTCTCGTAGTGGTGGCTTGGTCAATGAATTTGATAGGGAAGGTGATTGTGACGGTTTTGATAGTACGGGAGTCACACATGATTGCGGAGGGGGTGGTAACGGGGTAGGTGACAGCGGGGGAAGCGATAACGGGGGTGATAGTGGCGGAGGAGATGGCGGTGGATGTGATTTTAGGGGAGCTGATTAGTTTAAGTATATGCATTTCTAATTTAAATAGTGTAAAAAAAAATATTCTGTTATGTGATAATAATAAGTCACTGCCTGATTTTTAATTAGCGCTGCATTACGATTATATCATTTTTAGATTTAAATGTGTGTATTTTCCAATCAAAGAGTTAATTAATAAATAATGTTTTTGTTTATAACGGCGTGGAAATGCGTTATGGAAGTGGCCTTTGTATTCCCCTAAAAAAGCCCTTCGGGGGGTTATGTAGTGGGACTCAATCCTCAGAAGGAACTAAGGAGGGTGTGTAATGATCTATCGAACAACAAATGGTATAACGTTCACAGTATAGAACAACATATCTCATAATTTCAATGTGTAGAATTGATCAAGAAATACAATTAACTTTTGATACTCGTAGAATAACAATTAATATATTTTCCTTTACTAGAACCACGATTCATAAAATAATTATTTATTATATTTATCTGTTAACATAATGCATATTTGGTATACTCGTCATTTGCTAGAACAATAATTTGTTCGAAAGTTGCCTGTTAAAAAAAATTGCAATGTGTACTGACGTGCATGTTTGTTTCTTTAAATCACCATAAAAATCAACCTCAGCCTTTTATAAGAAAAAAATGAAATACCTTGTGCAGAGGGCTGTAAGCAAGTCAACGAAGCCCCGCTACACGCGGCTTCTATTTCCGCTCTGAGGAACGCAAGGTAAGGTGACTAACGTAAGTGTAATAAATAAAAACCGGCCAAGTGCGAGTCGGACTGACATACGAAGGGTTCCGTACCACCTTACAAAAAACGTCGTAATAAACAACTGGCAAAAGGTTTTAAATGCCGTGTAAATCAATGGCACTTAAAACCTTTTGGTTGAGAAGTTTTTCGGCAATAACTTCACAACTGTTTATTCGTTACTATTCAAAATAATTTTCGTTGAATGTATTTATTTAGCGTTACGTTCTTGACTTTTTCATATTTTTTGAATTTACTGTTTAAAAGTTAAAGGTGGGGGGACACAATTTATGCAACTTTCGAAGCGATTATTTCCGAAAGTATTTACTTTATAAAAAAAAGTACATAAAAGCCTTATAATGTTTTTAAAAGAACTATCGAATTATGTACCTCACGTTTATGTTTGCTGAAAAAAATTTTTAGCTTCTGCTACATGTATAAAGTGCCCCCCTAGATTTTTTTATTTTTATTATTTAACTACCAAACTTAGTAGCGGCATCTACAAGACATCTATATTCCAAATTTCATTAGTATACGTTTTGTAGTTTTTGAGTAAAATGCCTGTCACATACGGACGTACGGACGGACGGACATGACGAAACTATAAGGGTTCCGTTTTTGCCATTTTGGCTACGGAACCCTAAAAATGGGGACAGTGTTTATACACAACGTAATAAGTATAACCTCCTGGATCCCCCGGTACTTACTTGAGGACATAACATTTAAAAAAATCTACAGCCAAATGTCAAACCGGCTTTATAAGTTAACATGCATAGAACGTTTCCGAACGAAACTGTCAACCTAAAAAAATAAACACCGAGTCATTGATGGCCAATCAGCGATCAGTGCGGCTTTGAGATCTGACACCATTGGCCAGACCATGCCCCGCGTTAAGTTAATCCAGATTTATCTCACCGAAAGTATAATTATATATTTTTGTTTCGTTTTGATTAGTAAATTTTTGGTGTATTTCATATGTTAGTAACTTAATTTCCTCCAGAAAATTAGAAAACTTAAGCCAAAAAAAGCTCTGAAGTTTACGTACTCGTGCGAGTACAAGCGGTCTTAACTTAACATGGTATGTTTATAGTAATAAAACAACTTAAACGGATTAAATCGCGTATATTACTACATTTTAAGTCCCGACGTTTCGTAACCCTTTTCAGCGTTCGTGGTCGCGGGTAGACTGAGAAAATCATAAATTTCCTCTGTCAAAATTACTGTTGTGCAAACCTACCCACTTTAAAAAATACAAATTCAATATTAGTGTTGCCAGATGGGCCTAATGTGTAAAGATGTTCACACATATGCCAGAAGGGCTTACAACAAACGGTCTCAACGATGTCAGATTTTTTGATCTTAGATGAATGTTAACTATGTTTTATTAGCGATTTTCAGGCTAAAAGGACTATGAAATAGAGGAGTAACTTCGACGAATCCGACGGTTTTTTCGAAGGCGAAGATGTTTAGTCAGAAATAATCTTGAATCTAATGGTTCCGTTATATCTAAATCGGAAAGCGACGACGAAGATAGCAATATTTTTGAAAATATTCAAAGGATAACAGAAGATATATCTTCGGCGGTTCCTAGTCCAGCCTTGGAAATAGAAATAGAGGGGATCAAGATTTTTATAAGCTTTTATTTAACTTTCAATGTATGTATACTGTATGTATGTACCTATGTTTGTTCGGGTGGAATCTTGCAACTCAATTTTGAAGCAGATATCTTCAACCGAATGAGCTAAAATTTTGCAAGAATACGTAAATCAGATGACAATGCAATATTATCATGACATGGAGCTGACCGGATGATGGATCTGGATGGTAGCTAAAGGATCATCTAAATTACAAGATAAATTCGCCGTGTTTGGGTTAAATTGATTGGTTGTGACGTGCAGATTGCGATTATATAAAAAAGTAGAGTCGTCCATAAAAGCTTATCTAAAAAGAAACATTTTTTTAACAGAAACTTATTCTAGTCCAAGTTAACGTAGTGAATTAAGCGCTTAGTCCAAGTTTATCATACGAAGTTTTTTTTGGTACTGAATTTAGAATTATTTGATTATGACACCGAATTTATAACCCTGAGCTATAATAAGTACAAGTAAGTCATTTTTGTATATATACATGAAAATAAAGTTGATTAAAAGTTGATTAATAATTTCCGTCTATTTGATACTGTTCTCGAGTGAGGACAAAGTCCCCACGTACTCGCCTGAGGACATAAAGAAAAATCGAGAGGGAAACTCTATGATTTTTTTTACTAATTTTCCGATATTAGGGTGCACTTACTAAATCGATTTTTTGAAAAAAGTATCAGTTTCGGCGAAATCGATACCTCCAGGACCCAGGAGGATAAGAGTCTTAACACACTTGTGATTTGCGAGCGAGCTGCAGGCGAGTTAGAAGCGAAGTTCCATACAAATGTCGCTCGCGGCGAACACGCCGCGCCGCGAGTTCGCCGCGACTGGTTTTGTATGGAAACTCGCTCGCAGTTTTCGCCCCCAAATCGCAAGTGTGATAAGGCCCTAAGCCAAAAAACTGGCTCGGTGTACCTGTACCTACTTTTGTATATTGGATGGGATGAGTCATGCTTTCATTTCAATAAACATCTTTTCAGTATGAAACATACGCTGCGCGTACGGAAAAAGCCGCTTTCTGGCCAAGTGTAGACATAAAATGATATAAACAACACGGGAGGTAATAAAGAAAGCCCTCGATCGTATATTTACGTCCCTCGCTTGCAGCTCGGGCCGCTAACTTCTGCGATCTCGGCCTTTCTTTGTATTACCACCCTAGTTGTGTAATGTACTATTATCATACAGGTCTAAATACTGGTAAACCGGGGTTACTTTAAAATGCAGGGGCGACTTTGCAAAAGCAGTTTTTCTTTTACATAATCGATTTTTCCATTGCTAAACTCAATATACAGAATACTTTGGTTGGTCTTGCAGCTGATTATCAAATTGCAACCAGCTTATGAAGTGTAAAAACAATGTTATAACCAATTAACCATATTAAATCTACCAAAGTAGCCCCATTTTTTCCTAAAGCCACCCCGTTTTACGTAGTTAGCCGTTAGCCGACGGACGGCAGCGGCCTAGTTTCTAGTTCGGTGGTTTTAGTCCGGTTCATATACAGGGTGTCCCTAAAACCAACTTTTATACGATCAGGGCTGATAGACCAGCTCATAAGAACCTAGATTAAGCAAATTTGACCTCAGTAAAAATCTCTCAGTTTTCGAGATATTGACGTTTTTGTAAAACTCGTGCTAAGTGATACCCTGACTCGGTGTTTTGAGTGTCATTGCTAAAATATCAAGTATTTTACAAATCTGTTTTTTGCTATGTGTGGCCAAATAACTATGCTATTGAACGTATTTTCTATTTTTGCTAATTTATTCATGCTGTGGACACAGTACAATAACAAAAAAAAAATATTCGATTTTTTTCAAATTTCACCTCTGACTTCGAACTAGCGTGGTGAAAAAAAAATGTACCAACATAACCAGGCACTCAACGTAAAAAAATTGCGCATTTATTGTAGTTTCTAAAATGGTATAAAATTTACTAAACACTGTAATAATTTTTGAAATAATGATATTTTGTTACAAAATTAACTGTCTGCCGCCTTCATCTCATACGATCCGGTTGAACTAAGTTTGCACCTGGCGTGCTTGACATCACATACAAATTAGGTGCAAACTTCACGTAATCGTCAATATCTCGAAAACTAAGAAATTTTTATGAGGTCAATTTTACTCAGTCTCGATTTTTATGAGCTGGTTTATCAGCCCTGTTCGCCATTTTGTAAAAGTCGCGAATTTTGATAGCCTGGATCAGTCTTTCGAATGTCATGACTTCAAATTTCAGTATTTTCTTAATCTGCTTTTTGTTAAACATTACTTAATAATTATGCTATCATACCTTTTCTGTTCGAAATTCAAATTCTGGTACGAAATTTAACCAATGGAATATTGTAGTATAACCTCCTTTTGAATTAAAATGCTATTATCTTAAAAACTACGGTGTCTAGTGTGTAAAATCTTACTATTTTAAACTACATTTTTTATTTTTATTTTAGCATGGTAAATTTGTTTTAAGTATTACGCGATTCAAATCCGAGGTCATATTTTGAATCACGTAAAATCTAATTTATTTTGATAAGGTATGATAGCATAATTATTAAGTAATGTTTAAAACAAAAAGCAGATTAAGAAAATACTGAAATTTGAAGTCATGACTTTCGAAAGACTGATCCAGGCTATCAAAATTCGCGACTTTTACAAAATGGCGAACAGGGCTGATAAACCAGCTCATAAAAAACGAGACTGAGTAAAATCGACCTCATAAAAATTTCTTAGTTTTCGAGATATTGACGATTACGTGAAGTTTGCACCTAATTTGTATGTGATGTCAAGCACACCAGGTGCAAACTTAGTTCAACCGGATCGTATGAGATGAAGGCGGCAGACAGTTAATTTTGTAACAAAATATCATTATTTCAAAAATTATTACAGTGTTTAGTAAATTTTATACCATATTGGAAACTACAATAAATGCGCAATTTTTTTACGTTGAGTGCCTGGTTATGTTGGTACATTTTTTTTTCACCACGCTAGTTCGAAGTCAGAGGTGAAATTTGAAAAAAATCGAATAATTTTTTTTTGTTATTGTACTGTGTCCACAGCATGAATAAATTAGCAAAAATAGAAAATACGTTCAATAGCATAGTTATTTGGCCACACATAGCAAAAAACAGATTTGTAAAATACTTGATATTTTAGCAATGACACTCAAAACACCGAGTCAGGGTATCACTTAGCACGAGTTTTACAAAAACGTCAATATCTCGAAAACTAAGAGATTTTTACTGAGGTCAAATTTGCTTAATCTAGGTTCTTATGAGCTGGTCTATCAGCCCTGATCGTATAAAAGTTGGTTTTAGGGACACCCTGTATATTTGTTTGAACCGGACTAAAATCACCGAACTACTGAAATTAGGAAATTAGGCCACGGCAGCCCTGCGCCTCGGCCTTGATAAGGTATCGCGCACTACAGGGCCGGAGTTGGCCTAATTTTCTTTCCTTAAAATTTGCCTTAACATTATACATTTTAACATTATACACATAAATTTGCCTTAACATTATACATTTTAACATTATACACATAAATTTGCCTTAACATTATACATTTTAACATTATACACATAAATTTGCCTTAACATTATACATTTTAACATTATACACATAAATTTGCCTTAACATTATACATTTTAACATTATACACATAAATTTGCCTTAACATTATACATTTTAACATTATACACATAAATTTGCCTTTGTGATGTCCACAGGAAAGACGCGAACACTTATACAGTGTGTAAGTCTAATACGGGCGAATCTCTTAACGGTGGTTAGTATAGGACAAAGTGAAGGTAATTAGATAACATTTACTTAAAGTTGCAACAATAATTTTGTCCATACAAAATAATTCAGCCCGCAATGTAATGCAAACACACTCACGTTAAACGCTCGTTGACAGTTACGTTGGCATTTCGGTACCGCCGTACCGCAGCCATGTTTACAGTACATTGCTGCTGAGAAATTAAAAAAATAATAATTATGGGGTCGTAATGAACTGCAACTTAAAAAACCTTTTCATCACACTTGCTCGAAAATGGTGCATTACACGTAGGTTTTGCGGGCCGTAAATGAGCTATTACGCCCTAGGGCGTAATGGTTTTCTTTTTAAATTTGAAACGCTGGTTCTGTTTTACTCTTATTTGTCATGTTCAAAGGAAACGCCAACTTACTTTTTTAACTTTTATCACTGAAATATTTATTTAAAGAGAACTGGTATTGCAAATACATGTAAACACATATTTCTGTAACATTAATTAAATGTTTCAATAGTGTATTTCAGTATTTTGCAATTATAAAATCAACCGTTTTATGTCTGTACCGCTATGGTTTCCGAACGTTGCGCATTGTCTATGGATATGTCACTAATGTCACTGTCAGTTTTACAATTTTATTTAGGTTAAGTAAGGTTAATTTTAATTAGATTTCCTCACAAGTGTGATGAAAAACATTGTGTGTGCCACGGGCGGTAAAGGAATTACAAACTCGTGTTATTAAAGCCCTCGGCTTCGCCTCGGCCTTGTAACAAACACTCGTTTGTAATTCCTTACCTACCGCCCTTGATACACAATGTACTATTTACTTCATGTTTCCACTAATGAATACTATGTCCGATTTAATTTATCGCCCGTATTAGACTTACACGCTGTATACAGAGGTTGTTAACTCATAGTATAGTAATTGTCCGTTCAACTGGGCTAATGCTGTTAACGAATACAATGCCATTGAGCGAACAATGCCATTGAGAGAATACAATACCACAAAAAAAATAACAATGCGTAACACGAGTAAGCCCGGGCGGTCTACCTGGCTCCCCGCTGAATCTGTAAAAGCAAAACGCATTATTATTTTTTTGTTTGAAAGCATTTGCCGCCTTATCATTACGGTCATAGAACCGATAATCCGTTGAAAGCTCATAGTATCTCTAAGTCTTTTCTCTACGGAATACGCACTTGCAGACTGTCGGGCGAATGTGAAATGCAAAACAATTTAAGATCGCAGTTATCTATAACTGCATTTACACTTATACTGTCTAGTAAATAGAATCTAAAATCTAATGATCTTTCAAGGCAGTTATACTTTTTTGACACTATATTCTCGTTATCCTAATTTGTGGTTTGCCTCTCAATGGCATTGTATTCGTTAACAGCATTAGCCTTGAACGGACAATTACTATACAAAGTCCAAAAACTGTTTCAGTATAGATTTTTACCGCAAATATATAGATGAAATATTTTAAATGTGTAGGTATTCTTGTAGTTAAGTTTACAATTTAAAATGATTGGAAATTTTGGCTTTTATTTTAGGTGTATACATATTGTTCCTACTTTAGGGTTTTAGTTTAATATAAGTGTGATTAGTGTGATGTGATATTAGTGTGATTCTATATTGTGAAATAATTATTTGTTTTTAGTCATATTTAGGCTTAGGCATTCCTAGTTAGTATTGGATTTTACTATTGTTATGTTAAATTAATTTATATTACCTACATATTATCAATAAATGATTACTTTATCTTACTAATAATTATTAGTATGTTCTTAGTAATGACATTATTAATAAAAAAATTATGAACACTGTCCGTTTTGAAGAAAATAGTTCTGAAAAAAAAATGAGTTGAAACATGTTCTTAGTAACTACAAAAATATTTCATCTAAATATTCGCGGTAAAAACATAATTATACTGTTACAGTATTTGGACAGAAAATTGAAATTTTTTCACTTCGTAATTCAATTTTTGTCTACTTTAATTTTAGTGTCTCTAGAAAATAAAGTTTGATTTTTGGAAAGTTTTTAATTAATTTCATTGCATATTTGGTAATTTGGTAACAGCACTATAAGTACATACCTCTGCGTGAAATAGGGTTGCCAGCCTCGTAACTATCTGCCCTCGCTTTCGCTCGGCCATCTATATTTTATGTACTCGGCCGAGAACACCTTACTTCACGGCCTCTGTACTATTGAGGCAAAAGAGTATCAGAGTATATCAAATTACTTATTTACTTAAATTTATACAAATTCAAATAATGCATATCGCTTAATACGTTTTTTTTTCAATAAAATAATGTATTAGGTAATTAGGTTACGACTATAAGCTATTTTACTTTAAATAATAACTAGGGCTACATGTATTTTTTAGTCATTAAATTACAAATGTAATTACCGAATACATTCAGAAGTAATTTTATGAATTCATATTTGTTCACTATTCATAGCTAATTTAATTTATGTGTCAGCTTAGACGATAACGGGTCAGTGCCTTATCAGTCACTGTAATGATGCCAAATACTCGGGATCATACATTGATATATAGAGACCAGGAAAATGGACGCGACTAATGGTACCAGGCCCCGGCACTGACATGGTTCAACATTACATCTCGAAATTTTTTTGTTGTAGAATAACTGCGTTGCGAGACTTGCATCTTTTACATATAATGTTTAAATGGTCAGTTTTAGGTCCAACGCAGCGTCAATTGGCGCCGGGATGTGTCAGAGTTTTGTGGAATAGAGCATTGTGTATCAAGGGCAGTAAGTAAGGAATTACAAACGAGTGTTTGTTACGAGGCCGAGGCGAAGCCGAGAGCTTTCATAACACGAGTTTGTAATTCCTTTACCGCCCGTGGCACACACAATGTTGTTCATCACACTTGTGAGGAAATCTTAATAAAATAACCTTACTTTTCGACCCAGTATGACAAGAAAATATTAAAACAGACAGTGACATTTATCACATATGTCCATAGACAATGCGAACGCCAAGTCACGTTCAGAAACCATAGCGGTAACGGCCATTTTAGTTGATTTTATATTCGCAAAATAAAGAAATACATTATTTAAACATTTAATTAATGTTACCGAAATATGTGTTTATATGTATTTGCAATTACAGTTAGCTTTAAATGAATATTTCAGTGATAAAAGTTAAAAAAATAAGTTGGCGTTTCCTTTGAACATGACAAATAAGAGTAAAACAGAACCAGCGTTTCAAATTTACACACACATGACACCATTTTCGAGCAAGTGTGATGAAAAAAATATTAAGATACGAAAGTTAGTTAAGAGAATCTCTTAATGAATTCTAGGGTAAGCGTTAGGCCGCGATTTATTTATATATAGTGCATTTTAATCTCCAAAAACGTTTTGCGTATGAATTTGAAACAAAAATTGTTTTTATTTTTGTCTGAACACTAATTGGCTATCGACATGAACATTAATCTTTAGGTTTTAATACAGAACACCGAAATAATAGTTTTTATGCCACACCTGGCCATAAAGTGGCTTTTTCCGCTGCGCTTACGTAAAAAGCCGCTTTCTGGCCAAGTGTAGACATAAAATGATGTACACAACACGGGAGGTAATAAAGAAAGCCCTCGATCGCATATTTACGTCCCTCGCTTGCAGCTCGGGCCGCAAACATCTGCTTTTTTTTTTTTTTTAAACTGACAAACTCGCAGCCCCTCCTGGGCGTAGCGATTGTCGGACCGGGTGGTTGGCCGTGGCGTTCCCTGGGGTCGAACCAGGTCGCTAGCCAGACCACCCTGAGTTGGTCGGACTGGGTGGGAGCCGGGAGTGCCTGGGGTCGAACCAGGTCACTTAGTCCGGTCCACCTCGATAGGATCGGGCTAGGTAAACATCTGCGATCTCGGGCTTTCTTTGTATTACCACCCTAGTTGTGTAATGTACTATTATTTTATTTCTAAAACTGACCTGCAATTGACCTCAGTAGTACCAGTAAGTGCCTGATGGTAAGCGTATATTTACATAGCTTGGCAACTTCGTTGGTGACACTCACCTGTGTGCTTTTTGTTCTGTGCAGCCGGAAATATTTACACAAATTACCGCCAACACGAACGGAGTCCTCCGGAGGCAGCCTCCGTCGGTCACCGTTCGTGTTGGGGGTAATTTGTGTAAGTATTTACGGCTGCACAGAACAAAAATCACACAGGTGAGTGTCACCAACGAAATAGCCAAGCTATAACAATTCAACATTTTCAGTGGACGGGCCGGAAGAATATACGTCTATGGACGCACGAGGAAATAATCATAGCTAGATGAGGTTATTGGTCATTCTGTCAACAGCCGTAGCAGTTTTAAGTCATCTTTGTTCACATATTATACTTCATCTTATATCTACTAAGTAACTAGTATTAAAATTAATCAACAGTGGGTACGGGATTTCTATACGAGCTTGTTGGACGTTTTTAAAATGGGTTATGGTTCTTCTATTGCCAGGGGTGCTGCCCGAGGGTTATCACACTCAGGATCACCAGGCAGTGAGCCGCCACTTCCAGTGATCGTGCTATTGTGTGTATTGGTAAGTATTTATTACACGTAATAATGATAAAGTAATGAGTACGTAAAACTAACTATATCCTAAAGCTTACACAATATCGATATCGTAAAGTTAGAATTGAGCGCTTAATCCTTGACCTAAGTTTAACCTAGATTTAGAAGTCTGTGGCTGCTAGCAGTATCGTAATGTGACTATAACGACAATAGTGCTGTTATGGGGAATAGAGTATAGACTTCTCTGAACTCATATTATGTATGTTCCTATATTAGTGTTCGTGACCGAGTAAAAGACAGATAATAAAAGTACAGGATTAGAAAAAAAAAATTCTACAAATGAAACTTAACAACAATTGGATAAGTAAAGATTTTCAAAAGTGTGCAATTGATATATTTTTATGCCACACCTGGCCATAAAGTGGCTTTTTCTGCACGCTGCGCGTAAGGAAAAAGTCGCTTTCTGGCCAAGTGTAGACATAAAATCATGTACACAATACGGGAGGTAATAAAGAAAGCCCTCGATCGCGATCTGCGATCTCGGGCTTTCTTTGTATTACCAGCCTGGTTGTGTAATGTACTATTTCGATAGTTCCCGACGTAATGATCTAGAAAATACCCCTATTGCATTTTTATTCCCTGTAATTTTTCCGAAATGTCGTGTTAAACTCACTTAAAAAGGGGGACGCTGGACTGACAAAATTAGTGCCTAAATTCGTAAAAAAAACAAACGTATCTGTGTGAAGTTTGGTCTGTCACAATTGTCAGCTGACACAGACTTCACACAGTTACGTTTGGGTTTTTTTAACGAATTTAGGCACTAATTTTATCAGAGGCTTTTTTAAAAAAATATATAAATGGCACACTTTTAAAAATCTTGACTTACCCAATTAAAAGCGGCTCGTCGACACGTCAAGCGATTAAAGGGCTGGCAGTTTCCTCGCCCAGCGTATTAGCATTGCCATACAGCGAGGAAGTGCTGCCAGCACAAATGTTTGATAGTAGCACCGCCCACAAGTTATTTGCTTTGCCTAAAGTTAACTGGTAGAGATTTCCTTATTACATTAAGTTTAACTAAAATAAATAAAATGTTATATTGTTTTTTTAAGGGTGCCTTGGTAATATTCTGCCGAATCTGGTGCGCCTGTCGCAAGTGCCAGAAGAAGAAAGAAGCCAAAGAAAGCAGATTACCCAACACCGTGTAGCCAATAGCGAAGCCATCCCGATGCCAGCCCCGTAACCCCAGGTCCTCTTACGCTGTCCGGAACACGCAATATATCCTGGATAAAGCATTCATACTTACATTACAGCAATTCAGAAGGGGGTCTCTCTAACACCAGCAATCTGCCGTTTTTGCGGAGATCTGTGCATTAGATATGCGCAAAATGTGTCACTAAAGTGAAAAGAGTGATATGAATCTTTAGCTCTCAAAGATATGTATCACTCTTTTAACTCAGTAGCTTCACAGTGCATCACCGGCTCATTAACTCTCATAACCTCAGTAGCTCCGCGGCGTGTCAACAGTTCACTAGTTTTAGGTGGTATATGATGACAAGACAGGGACGAAGAGTTCATGTTGATTATGGTCTTTCCTCGCAGCTCACGGCTCAATAGAGCTTCCTGAGAGCGAATGAAGAGTGAGTTGAAAGATATACTGAGTTGTTTGAATCGGAACAGAGCTATGAGCCGGTGAGCTAGACCAAATGATATAGCTCTTTTGAATCACTTACTCGCGAGTTACACATGTCTACTGCGCGTCGGAAGCTTAAGCTGCGCTTCCATCAGAGCGAGGATTAATAAACCAATCAACGTGCCTAGCCTCGCTTAGCGCTGCCTGGGATTGGTGGATTTTTTCTTTGCATACCGTTGCGCTATCTTGCACAATTCTGGTGGAAACGCAGCCTTGCACATGCACACGTCATCTGCCATTAGTATAACAAAACATAACGAAAGAAACAACATGTTAACTAACACAGAGAAAACAGGTCATGTTGTTTAACTGTTGCTTGGCAGATTTTTACGATTTCTTTGATGGTCCAAGTTATCTGCCGATATCGGCACCAATAAGTTGGCATCAACACTCCTTGTACCTTTCACTCTACAGCGATGGAGTGAAAGGGAAATAAAACGTTGTTGTCAATGACATAACGGTCCTGAAATCGATAAGTAAGAAAACGCTCTGAATGTGAATCTCGGGAGCGCTAGGAAAAAGTCCACCAATGCTGGGCTAAGTGAAGTTAAGCACGTTGATTGGTCATTGTTTGCTCGCCCATCGATTCAGAACCTTTCCCAGCACTTTACTTAATTTTTTTAATGTAGAAATTATGTAAATAAAGTTGACATCTGTCAACTTTTTTTTTATCAGGTGCATTATGTGGCAACATTGTGTAATTATTTCATTCGATAGTAAATACTTGATTTTTATGTAGACAAACCATTTACATAATTACCTACCTAACAAATTCAAAAATTAGCAAATTTATTTTAATTTACTTACATTATTCTATAAGCAAAAATCTATTATTTTTAGTGTCGTATCACGAGCATTTTTAATTACGTCCGTCAACGTACAGTCCGTGAACGTGTTAGAAAAAAACGGAGTTTAGAGATCTACTGTACCTGACTCCGACACAAACCCCATCTAACTAAATAAATATATTTCGGACATCTTCGGCATTTTCATTTTATAACTCCTTTATTTTCTATCTGTACCTCTAGCACAAGTGTGCATCCACCCATCCCTTTCCGCTCAATATAGTGCGAAAGTGACAGCAAAGCAAGCCGAGCGAAGTCACGGCCAGTTAGGTTGCGTTTCCACCAGAGCTGTGCTAGATAGCGGGGCTAGAGTTGTGCCGTTCTCGAGAATTCTCGGAAACGTTCTCAGTTTTGTATGGGAAATGTTCCCGAGAACGTTCTCTCACCATAGAACGTTTCCGAGAATGGCACATCTCTGAGCGGAGCGGTATGCGAGGAAAAAATCCACCAATCCCAGGCAGCGCTAAGCGAGGCTAGGCACGTTGATTGGTGGATTTTTTCTTCGCACACAGCTCCGCTACCTCGCAGAGCTCTGGTGGAAATGCAGCCTTATGCTAGCTCTGCTGGAGAGGATTCGAAAAAAATCATCGTCATCAGCTTTTTTATTTTAAAATCTACGGTTAAGCGAAACTTAAGCTATGTTCAAAAACCGTCTAACCTGTCAATCCGTGACGGAATGTATGGAGTTTGATACTAATCGTCAGTACTGTGACACTGTTAACTGTCAGTTAAGAACGCAGTTTAAATAAAAAAGCCCATAGATGAGATATCTACACAGGTACACACGAAAGCCGATTTTCATTGAAAAAAAAGTATAATTATTGTAATCATCAGCCATCAGATATCTGAGCTGTCAGTGTACTCATAAATATCTGAACACGGCTTTAATGCTATGAAAATAGAGCCGTGTTCAGATATTTATGAGTACACTGACAGCTCAGATATATCTGATGGCCACTGTAGGTACATACGACTATATTATCTGTTGTGGCTAAATAAAATTAAATTGTTATCGAGAACAAAATGTGAAAAAATCATTATCTATATTTTAGGTTCCGGTATTGAAGTTGATCTAACATTTTGAAACAAACATTGTATTATTTGATAGAGCGACGTAAGTATTCGAGTAATATTACATAATATTCATATGAAAAAAAAAATATGCTGAAAATGCCTTCCATTCTTTTGGAAAAGAGCTGATATCTTCAAACTGCTGGATCGATTTTTACCAAACATAGCTAAGAACCACCACAAAGAAACTTGCCTTCACGTAAAAAAAAACCTCATTGAAATCAGTCCACCCGTTCGAGAGCTACGATGCCACAGACAAACAGGTAGACATTGGCGTCAAACTTGTAACAACCCACTTTTTGCGTCGGAGGTTAAAAAAATAGCTCGGTGTAATTTAAAACATTTATAAACATTACTGTAACAGTGCAAAAATGTTGTGTATCTGAAATATTTTCAAAATCAGTCTTATTCATTGCTAAACTTGTTCTAAATATTATAAGGAAAGTGTTAATCATGTTACATACAAATTTCTAACCAGCCATTACAACCTCAATGATTTCCACGAAATCTTCACACGCAAAAACAAGTCCCGTCACTCCCGTCTAAGAGATCATCACTTAAAACTGGACTCTCGTCGGTCACATAGTAATCCTCATAAACACTTTCTGAGCAATAGAGGTGAAAGCCTGGAACAAACAACCAGAACTAGCATCTAATGTAAACCAATTTTAGAACAGATAAGCTTATTTCCACTTAAGCACGCCAACAAGTTAATATGTTAATGGAAACAGGCATTATCAGTTGTCCCAACTAACTGCCTGACGCCTCAACTGACAACTGTTTTTATTGTTATTATATTATTATGCGTCTGTTGTTACAACAGACGCTGGGCTAAAAGCTCGTCCAGACCACTGAGGACCACAGAGCTGGCTCGTTCCTCACTCAACGGATCAGCAAAGAGATCCAGAGGGGGAACGCAGCCAGCGTAATGGAGACCCTTAGTGTAATTGTATTGTTTATTTTTTTTTTATTTTTTTTATTACTCAATGTACCACCACTTCCCTTGTCTATTTAATAAATTACTAATACTCATAACAATAAAGTGTTTTATGTTGACCACTGTTGTTGTTGACCTTTGCACAAAATTTTGTTTCTGATGTAAATCGATTCTACTATTTTGTGAGGAACAAAATATACACCTATATCTATTTGACGACCGCTTTAGCTTAGTTGGTAGTGACCCTGCCTACGAAGCAAGAGGTCCTGGATTCGAATCCCGGTAAGGGCATTTATTTGTGTAATGAGCATGAATATTTGTTCCTGAGTCATGGATGTTTTCTATATATTTAAGTATTTGTATCTATTAAATATATCGTCGTCTAGTATCCATAACACAAGCCTTATTGAGCTTACTATGGGGCTAGTTCGATTTGTGTAAGATTGTCCCCTAATATTTATTTATTTATTTATCTATACTACACTTGGATTACTATAACAGCCACCAATTGCAATCAAAAGTAGCCGACCGCACCGAGCGTTGAAAACGCCCCATACAAAAAGGACGCCGACGGTGACGTCATCGTTGAGTCCTCGCTGTACTAAGTCTGTATGAAAAAAAATAGCATTTTCTCATTTTGAGCACGTAAAAATGCGTTAAAGCACTTTGTTGCCACACATTTATTTTTTCAGTGTTATCTAAGCATTCCGAAATTAACTTTAATTTTTCTTTAAGATGTTAATAGTACATTGTGTATCAAGGGCGGTAGGTAAGGAATTACAAACGAGTGTTTGTTACAAGGCCGAGGCGAAGCCGAGGGCTTTAATAACACGAGTTTGTAATTCCTTTACCGCCCGTGGCACACACAATGTTTTTCATCACACTTGTGAGGAAATCTAATTAAAATTAACCTTACTTAACCTAAATAAAATTGTAAAACTGACAGTGACATTAGTGACATATCCATAGACAATGCGCAACGTTCGGAAACCATAGCGGTACAGACCTAAAACGGTTGATTTTATAATTGCAAAATACTGAAATACACTATTGAAACATTTAATTAATGTTACAGAAATATGTGTTTACATGTATTTGCAATACCAGTTCTCTTTAAATAAATATTTCAGTGATAAAAGTTAAAAAAGTAAGTTGGCGTTTCCTTTGAACATGACAAATAAGAGTAAAACAGAACCAGCGTTTCAAATTTAAAAAGAAAACCATTACGCCCTAGGGCGTAATAGCTCATTTACGGCCCGCAAAACCTACGTGTAATGCACCATTTTCGAGCAAGTGTGATGAAAAAAAAATTAATTGTTAAGTATGATGATACTTAGTATTATCCAATCCATGTGACTATTATATATTATACAATTCAACATTAGTCATCATCCCCATTTATTACAATTGGCATACCATCCACGTGATACACCTAATGAGGATAATAATATCAGAGCAAACTGGAATACTTCTAAAAACTATTTTTATCAAGAGGACAAATTGCGATCCATTCCATATTCGATCCGCCTCGCGGGTCCTTCATACCAAACGTTACTTCTGATATTACATTGCTTGTATTCAAATAGTGTATCAAATAGTAAGAGTGATATCGTGTTAAACTGTTTTGAAAAATGAAACCTATAGACGGGATTGAAAGTTTTCCAAGTTTACATTCACCCGAAGTCAGTGTACATGGATGCAATGAGGCAACTATCGCTCTTGGAGATGTTGCTCGCAATGAGGATAGTGGTAATAGTACATTGTGTATCAAGGGCGGTAAGTAAGGAATTACAAACGAGTGTTTGTTACAAGGCCGAGGCGAAGCCGAGGGCTTTAATAACACTAGTTCCGACCGCGGTGCACTTTGAAACTGCATAAAATCCGCCCTTTTGTTTATTTTAACGAATTTCATACCCAGTAACACTCGCACCATCAAGACGAATCCAATGATGTATCATTTATCAAAATCGGTTGTGCCGTTGAGTAGTTACGAGCGGACACAGGAACGGACATACATACATACAGGTCAAACACATTACCCTCCTTTGGGCTTCGCCGCAGTCGGGTAAAAACTAGTCATTCAGCCAATACAATAAGTATGGAAGCGTAGCTGATGCTCAAAATCGGCCCCACGAAATACGTGCAAAAGTGGTACCGTCGCTATTGCGTCATATAATCGTACGTTACATATAAAAAGAAATATTTTTTTCTCTTGATTTCAGGCCTGGCTTGGTATTCTCCTCTTGGCGTATATCTTCTCCGAATGCTATAAATGCTGCAAAAAGGGGTGGACCGGGGGCGGGGGCCCTATAGTGTTGCCAGGCCTAGTGATTCAAAGGTAGATCTATTGATTTCCGGCTATGTCTACTAGGCTTTTTTTTATTTTTTTTAAATCCTGTTTTAGTAGTCGATGTTCCTATGGAAAAGCTATTGGGACCGAGCGCGACGACAGCGCCACGTGATAGGCGGTCATTATGGACAATATTGTCACCGCTGTCAAACAAGAAGTAAGTAAATATTGTGAAAAATATTAATGAAATCTTGTGTTATTTTACTATATTACACAATTTTGGACAATGGTAGTCAGTAACATTATTGCCAATAATATTAAAATTGTTGTTTTCAGTGAGAAAAGTCAGCGACAAAAATGACAATTTTAGCCGTAGCGAGCGCTGTGATCGTCTAGGCTACCCCCTCCACCCGCTTTGCACTCTGCCAATATTTTTGCGAAAAAGAAAAAATCTATGACTTTATCGAGGTGCGCACTGCGCAATGAAGAATTCACTCCTAAGTTGCACTTGGAAATTAAATTTATATACATACTATACTATACATACTATGTTCGCTTTCTGTGAAGTCTTTATTTCACGTGTAGAATGTAATTGCATGAAATTGTTTCCTAACGATATCTAGTAAGTTACTGTTGAAAATAGTTGCATTTAAAGATTTTTTTCTTAATGTTTACTGTGCTTATACAGATTCAATGTGTGTTTATCGCTGTTATTAATTGTATTACTGATGTTACGTATCAAAATTGCGAAAATACACTATTGAGCGTCTGCTATAAAATTAATTTGTACGAAAATTGCAAAAATTCAAACCTCATGCCATGCGTCACCCTATAATGTTCACTTAAAAGGCTAATGCATGAATACTCCTGATACTATGAAACATTGATTGCGATACAGGAAAATTAAAATTAAAAATAAATTTCCCTTTATCCTAATGTCTACTTATTAGAAGCTGGGTGGCGTTCCACTGAAGCAGGTTTCACGTTTTAAATATCTAGGGCACTGGGTCTCTGAAACCCTGTCTGACGATCTGGATATCGAACGGAAACGTATCGCGCTGGCAGTTAGATGCAATATGGTGGCTCGCAGGTTTGCAAGGTGCTCGGCAGGAGTGAAAGTGACGCTATTTAAAGCGTACTGTCAGCCTTTTTATACCTGTAGCCTGTGGGTTAACTATACGCAGAAGGCTCTCAGCGCCCTACGGGTTCACTACAACAATGGATGCTGTTGGGGCTCCCTCGATTCTGCAGCGCGTCAGGGATGTTTGCAGATGCTCACACGGACGGCTTTGCCGCCATTCTACGTAAAAGGGTCGCATCCCTCGTGCAAAGGATTCGGGGCAGCCCGAACAGCATTCTCAGTATGGTTGCGGATAGATTCCAAGGCCGTTTTCATGAGCACTGGAACGGCTTGCACTGCCCATTGGGTCAGCGAACTACCCGATGAGCAGCGAGTGGGTTGTACCTACTTATTTTTAGAATAGTTATATTGCCTATTGTTTGTCTTTTGTAATTTATGTTTTTCTGTTACTAACACTAGTTTGAAGAGTTAATTATGTTTGACATCTTACTAACAACTATGGACTTGTTTCCGAAATAAATAATTATTATTTATTATTATTATTCCTTTCCCGTACACGAGACAATAGTGTCCTGGCCCTTTGGGAGGCGTGCGCGGAGCCGAAGCTAACACGTAGAGGCCCTTTCGACAATTTAATGAAAGGCAACGTGTACACCCGTTATTATTATTAATTATTACCTTAAACAAAAACCAAAATATTTCTTATTGGACAAAACTTGACGTATGAAATAATAGTTCTCTGAAATTGGTGTGTAATAATAGTACATTACATAACTAGGATGGTAATACAAAGAAAGGCCGCGATCGCAGAAAAAAATTATTTACAGCGATATGCATTATTTGAATTTGTATAACTACATTTAAGTAAATAAGTAAATTGATATACTCTGATACTCTTTTGGCTCAATAGTACAGAGGCCGGGAAGTAAGGGGTTGCCGGCCGAGTACATATAGATGGCCGAGCGAAAGCGAGGGCAGATAGTTACGAGGCTGGCAACCCTATTTCACGGCGAGGTATGTAGTTACAGTGCTGTTACCAAAATATGTAATGAAATTAATTAAAAACATTCCAAAAAATCTAACTTTATTTTCTAGAGACACTAAAATTAAATTAGACAAAAATAGAAATACAGAGTGAAAAAATTTCAATTTTCTGTCCACAAACTGTAGCAGTATATGTTTTTACCGCGAATACTTAGATGAAATATTTAATATCTATCTATTAATTGTGATAATCTTTGACGTGCTTAATTGCAGAACTTTGCATGCTATACATTAATTTAAGATAGATTAAGTAATACTATTGCATTTAAGTATAATTCTTGATTGAATCTGACTGACCCTCCTCGGCAGTGGTCTCCTCTTTTAAAAAGAGCCAGTAAACTTTGACATGTAAAAGTGCCCTTGCGGCCTACTTGCAGAATAAAGTTCATTATTTCATTATTTCATTATTTCATTATGTATATTCTTGTACCTAAGTTTGCAATTTAAAATTATTAGGTACAAATTGTTTATTTAGACGATAACGGGTCAGTTCCTTATCAGTCACTTAAATACTCGGGATTATACATTGATATATATGAAGACCAGGAAAATGGACGCGACTAATGGTACCAGCGCGCTGGCCCTAATAATCTGAACACACTGCCACAAGCCGCACTGCGCCATGCCTTCGCCAAGTCGATCAAAACAAAGACACGCCCGTACCATCCTTTTCTCGAAACCAATCAGGCCATTTTCAGCCTCCTGTAACTTTGTACTGGCTAAAGCTAGAACCCTGAATTCTCAGCTATATACATATAGGTTATAATAATACACCGCACTTCAGGGAGCATTTTGCGGGCACGTCAGTTGGTAAGGTTTACAAATAAATCAATCAATTTTCGATTTGTGAGTATAAGGTATTTGCACTAAGTATTTATACTTAGTATTCGTAACCTGGTATAAGTACTACACAACTCCGAGTACCTTAGTAACTAAGACTGTATGTTACGTAGGTATGTAGTTGTAGTTGAGTGCACAGTATAATTATGTGCATAATATATCGTATATTTATATTCAATCTCGTTTAATTTAATTACCTACCTACGTAACATACAGTATTAGTTACTAAGGTACTCGGAGTTGCATAGTACATATACCAGGTTACGCATACTAACTAAAAATACTTAGTACAAAAACCTTATTACTGACAGTAAAAAAATTGATTGATTTATTTGTAAACCTTACCAACTGACGTACCCGCAAAATGCCCGCAGGAGTGCGGTGTATGGTCATAATAAGACTTAAATATATTCTCAATAACATTCAATTTGAAGTTCCTTACTTTTGTCACTGACTGACTGAGGATCATCATAATTCTAAGGTACTTCTAGCCTTGCAGACCCACCAGCTCCAAATTCAGTCATGCAAAACCTAAAAATATTGCACTTTCAATTATAACTTTGTAATCCTACACAAATACATACGAACAAATAAAATATTTTGCTTACCTACTGATTGCCTACCAAAATTTGATTAACCGTAGATCGCTTAATGCAGCTCAAATATTTAATTTGCTGACCAAAATAATTTAGAGCAGTTCAGTATATCATTAATTGCAGCCTGATTTATAAATGTTTGCTTACCATAAGTTGCTTACCAACTAGCTATTTTGGCTGACCAAATACATATTTCTGCTGACCAAAATATGAATATTTTGCTGATCGATTAAATGATACCCTATTTATAATAATTGAACATTTTCAGTTGAAGGGCCGAAAGAATATACGTCTATGGACGCACGAGGAAATAATCGCAAAACGTGCCTAATCATAGCTGGATGAGGTTATTGGTCATTCTGAAAACAGCCGTAGCCGTTTTAAGTCATCTTTGTTCGCATATTATACTTCATCTTATATCTACTAAGTAACTAGTATTACAATTAATCAACAGTGGGTACGGGATTTCTTTACGAGCTTATTGGATCGTTTTTAAAATGGGTTTAGGTTCTATTGTTTCCAGGGGTGTTATCGTAGGGATAAAAAGCTCATCATCATCAGGCCTGCCACTTCCAGTGGTGGTGCTATTGTGTGTATTGGTAAGTATTTATTACACGTAATAATGATAAAATAATGCGTACGTAAAACTAACAACATAAATTATCCTAAAAGGGTCATTCTCAAAAAATGATGTCCGTAGTTAGGGCTTTATAAAACAACATCTTAATCTTGTTCCTTTGTGTAACGAAAGTTAACCATATAAATTGTATGGTAAGTTTCGTTACACATAATAACAAGATTAAGAGGTTGTTTTATAAAGCCCGAACTATGGACATCATTTTTTGAGAATGACCCAAAAACGAAGCTTACACAATACTCCTCTAGCCATTTACCCTGTGGCATGGTCTGACATGGCAGCATTAGGCTGCATTTCCACCTAAGCTGTGTTAGGAAGCCGAGCGGGGTGCGAGGAAAAATTCACCAATCAACGTGCCCAGCCGCGCTCAGCGTGGCCCGTCATTGGTGGATTTTTTCCTCACACACCGCTCGATCGTGGAGGGCGTGATCCAACTTGGTGTCAAGTGATGAGCGGATCTGGTTGGACCATCTCAGCGGACTGCGACCGGACGTCTGCCATCAACCTTGCCAGTGACCATAAGTTTCTCAAGGTTATGCCCTTCCTCCCTGGCGATATGGCCGAAGAATTCGAGTATTCGCTTTAGACAAATGCTGGAGAGCCGAGTGTTTATATTTAGTTCTCGCAGAATGGATTCGTTGGTTCGAAATGCGGTCCACGGAATCTGCCACATTTTCCTTTAACACCACATTTCAAATACTCCGAGTTCTTGCAGCGCCTTCCATAGAGCCGACCAAATAGCACAGTCAAAGGCTTTGCTGTAATCGATGTAACACAAGATCATCGGGGTGTTAAACTCATAGGACTTTTCGATCAGATGGCGACCGTTGAATATTTGCTCACGCGTCCCCTTGCCTGTCACGAAGCCTGCCTGCTCTTGTGGTATTTGCCATTCATGAAAATGGCAGATCTTCTTGTTTATAACATGTAGGAGGACTTTGCTGGCATGCGATATTAGTGCCAGGGTTCTGTAGTTGTCACACTAGACGGTGGAGCCTTTCTTGTGTAGAGGCAGAACTACAGATTTCGACCAATCGCTAGGTGCGACCAGTGCGCCGGACGTTATCACATATACCTATTGCGTAGGGCGCTCTTTCCTGTTTCTCCCATAGCCTGAAGGATTTCGGCAGTTATTTGGTCTGGTCCAGAAGCTTTTCTGGTCTTCAGAGCAGCCAACGCAGCTGTTATTTCGGATCTGAGTATGGGAGGTTCAAGGTTGAGATTGTTCCAAGGTGAGGGTACGCTTGAGCGTGGTGAGGTATCTCTATAGGTAGATATATATTTATATAAAATAAACTAGCGAAAAAAAATAGAGAGAGAAACTTAACAACAATTAAGAGGAAACAGTAAGGTCGAGAGAATTGAAAATTAGGTATTTGTAAAATGTGTCGCTGTCCCGCACTGCCCGCCTCTCGCCTGCAGAGCGCGATAGAGACAACTGCAGCTTTGACCGAAAATACCTTTTAAAATTTCATGAAAACAACGTTTCGTAGTCCCCTGATTTCTTCCCCAAAACTTAACCTATTTAACTATTTTTTTCATTAAACATTTAAAAAGGCTTTGGCCGTTTTCCTATGTTTTCCTTTTTTTTAATAATCTAGTCAAATTTGTTTTCTGGATGTGTGAACACAGCGGAAAATCTGGCATTTTTTTTTAGGTTTTTGAAGGTTAATATCTCTTTTTAGAATCAATTTATCGTAAAAAGGAAACCATAGGAACATATCAATAGTAACCATAGATTTTTAGACAAAAAAATATTGCTCTACTGGCATTATCCAGGGAGGAAACAGGGGACTACGTTTGTATAGAAAAACTGCCCTCCTGTTTCCTCTTAAAAGCGGCTCGTCGACACCTCAAGCGATTAAAGGGCTGGCAGTTTCCTCGGCCAGCGAATTAGCATTGCCATACAGCGAGGGAGTGCTGCCAGCACAAATTGATAGTAGCCCCGCCCACAAGTTATCTTCTTTGCCCTAAAGTTCACGCGTAGAGCATGCCCTATAGCATTAAGTTTAACTAAAATAAATAAAATGTAATATCGTTTTTTTAAGGGTGCCCTGGTTATTACCTGGTTCTGCCGAATCTGGTTCGCCTGTCACGACTGCCAGAAGAAGGAAGAAGAAAGACATATTGCCCAACTCCGACTGGCCAATAGCCACGCCATCCCGATGCCAGCCCCGTAACCCCAGGTCCTCTTATGGTGTCCGGAACACGCAATATATCCTGGAAAAAGCATTCATACTTACCTTAAAGCAATTCAGAAGGGGGTCTCTGTAACACCAGCAGTCTGCCGTTTTTGCGGAGATCTGTTTATTAGATATGCGCAAAATGTGTCACTAAAGTGAAAAGAGTGATACGAATCTTTAGCTCTCAAAGATATGTATCACTCTTTTAGCTCAGTAGCTCCACGGTGTATCACCCGGTATCCCCTTATTTGGTATAAAATCAATGCGTATAAAATCACTTCGTCGAAATTCATTTAGGATAATGATCCTTTTCGTATAAATTCAGATGGCATAAAAATTAAAGTGTATAATTTCATCACATTTCGTATAAAATGCAAATGCTCTAAAGTCATTTTGTATAATTTCGTATTCATATTCATTCATTTGCTCGAAATGTTATTTGTTATAAGTATTATAAGGTATGACATTCATTTGCTCGAAAAGTTATTTGTTATAAGTATTATAAGGTATAACATTCACGAGATATAACTAAATAAATAAAAATAAATAAATAAATAAATATTAGGGGACAATCTTACACAAATCGAACTAGCCCCATAGTAAGCTCAATAACTGTTGAAAGCTCTAATTTTTTGTAAATCCTTAATATTACTGAAATATGAGGCCCAGGTTTTAAAGTTTGAAGGAAGTCAGGACTTTTTTGACAAAATTTGATAATTCTTTTTATAGTTTTTAATAATAATGGTTGAGATAATATTGTATTTTACATGCATTGGAGAATACATAGGTAACAAAACCCGAATCGGAGCACCCCACTATCCACGTGGTCTTGTCTGCCCTACCCCTAGAGTGTATATAGAAAGCCGGAGGCGCGGAGGGGGAGCAGCCCTCGCCCGCTGTAGCAAAGCACTGGCACAATGTGAGCCGTAGCGGCTGAGGCTGGTCGCCGAAGGCGACCAACATGCCGAAGCTGCGAAGGCGAGCATTAGTGCCTGTGCTTTGATACGCAAGGGCGAAGGGGCTGCTCTTCCCGCAGCGGCGGAGCAGTTGCGGAGTCCGACCGGCTGTTTTGTATACATTGTGATGATTAGACATTTTGAATGTTCTACGTTTTAAATATGCGATCAAGTAAATGTTATAGAAAATGAATATTATGCATAGTAATTTTATACATCTTAAATGTTATGCATAATAATTTTATACATTTTGAATGTTAGACATATTGAAGAATAGACATTTCGTATTTAGAGCTTTTAAATGTTATACAAAATAAATTTTAACTAAAATGAATGATTATACGAAGTGATTTTATACGTTTTGAATTTATACATTTTGAGTTTATACCATTTAATTTTATACGAAATAAGGTAGACCCGTATCACCCGCTCATTAGCTCTAAAAAGATTGGTAGCTCCACGGCGTGCAGTTCACTAGCTTTTAGGTGGTATACGATGACAAGACAGGGACGAAGAGTTCATGTTGATTATGGTCTTTCCTCGCAGCTCACGGCTCAATAGAGCTTCCTGAGACCGAATCAACGAGTGAGTTGAAAGATATACTGAGTTGTTTGAATCGGAACAGAGCTATGAGCCGGTGAGCTAGACCAAATGATATAGCTCTTTTGAATCACTCATTCGCGAGTTACACATGTCTACTGCGCGTAAGAAGCTTAAGCTGCGCTTGCATCAGAGCGAGGATTAATAAACCAATTAACGTGCCTAGCCTCGCTTAGCGCTGCCTGGGATTGGTGGATTTTTTCTTTGCATACTGTTGCGCTATCTTGGACAGCTCTCGTGGAAACGCAGCCTTGCACATGCACACGTCATCTGCCATTAGTATAACAAAACATAACGAAAGAAACAACATGTTAACTGACACAGAGAAAACAGGTCATGTTGTTTAACTGTTGCTTGGCAGACTTACGATTTCTTTGATGCTCCAAGTTACCTGCCGATATCGGCACCAATAAGTTGGCATCAACACTCCTTGTACCTTTCACTCTACAGCGATGAAGTGAAAGGGAAATAAAACGCGTTATCAATGACATAACGGTCCTGAAATCGATAGGTGTGGAAACGCTCTGAATGTGAATCTCGGGAGCGCTAGGAAAAAGTCCACCAATGCTGGGCTAAGTGAAGTTAAGCACGTTGATTGGTCATTGTTTGTTTGATTTTATTTTACTTACATTATTCTATAAGCAAAATTCTAATTATTTTTTGCCTATTATTGTAATAATTGGTATAAAATGTTGCACAATAAAATACCCAAAGAACCAGAGGTTTTGAAGCAATGGTCAGGTTGTTAAGTGTCGTTGTCGTTGTGATCAGTCTTTGTCAGTTGCAAGTAAAAAATAATACTTATCATTCAGAACTTCTGTTTTTGTATTTATAGCACACCTGGCTATAAAGTGGCTTTTTCCTAACGCTGCGCGTATGGAAAAAGCCACTTTCTGGCCAAGTGTAAACATAAAATTATGTACACAACACGGGAGGTAATAAAGAAAGCCCTCGATCGCATATTTACGTCCCTCGCATGCAGCTCGGGCCTCAAACTTGTGCGATCTCGGCCTTTCTTTATATTACCACCCTAGTTGTGTAATGTACTATTATTTAGTGATTTCTCAAAGTAAAAATCACGCGTGTAAACCTTACCCAGTTTGATGTGAGCTCTTCTACTTGAGACTACAATACCATTGAGTGGTTAACCACAAATTATGACAATGAGCTTGTAGTAAAAGAAGATAATAAACGCCTTGGAAGGTTAATATAGTTTTTCTACTTTATTTTTTTGGACCATAGATGTATGATATACCTAGATACACAATCAGCCGGAAAAAATGGCCCCACAAAAGTGCTAGCCGATCGGCTTGGCTAGCTCATTTTGACTTAGTCTGGTTTCAACCATAGACGGCGATAGTTGTCAACAATGGCGAAATGTTGCGTAAAAAATGCGTTAATAGCAGCAAAAAAACAAGAAAGAAAGATGGAATATACTTCTTTAATTAAGGGCCAATTAATATTGATCAGAATTACAAGTAAACTCATCGTGATTTCATAGTTTTTTAATTATCTTCACGAATCTTTTACCAAAAAGCGTCCATTTATTTGCTGCTCAGCTTTTGACGTAAACAACGTAGTCGCTTTTTGATAGGTGCCAATAAAACAAAGTTTTCAAATGTTCGTTTTTCAAATTTGACACATAGCTCTCATGGAACTAAGTTATCTTTTGAATGACAGTTTCATATAGATACAGCTTATAAATTAACGTTATTAGCGTATATTTGAGTGTAAGTACAAATGTCATTTTGCGCCAGATTCATAGATATTTTTCTTTGAAACTGTGTGTCTATGTTATTATACGTCAA
This sequence comes from Eudemis profundana, assembly GCA_947034925.1. Lineage (NCBI taxonomy): Eukaryota > Metazoa > Arthropoda > Insecta > Lepidoptera > Tortricidae > Eudemis > Eudemis profundana. The sequence goes on from OX344812.1 coordinate 858,149, forward strand.
TGTTTTGGACAATAGATTACAAAATACACTAACAAAATAATGGCGATCATAACATTTGTTGCATTTCATTTCCATTTCAAACCTACCCGACAAGAAATAAGATTGAAAATTCGATATACATACAGTGTACTTCTAACCTTTTTTTTTGTAAGTATTTGGTTGGAGATTCGAGAACAAAAGTAGATAATAGCATTGTATAGATACAATGCTATTGTAAGTACAGGTAAGTGGATGAGCTCACTTCAAACTGGGTAAGGTATATAATAAGGTGCGTTTCGCGCGTAAGCACAATGAAACTAGAGCCACTTTATAAGCAAATGTGTTGAAAGTATTTTAAAGTATATATATTAAATTTAAAAAAAAATATGTCTTGGTTTCGCCTACTAAGTGAGCACTTTAGGCTTAAAGCTAATAAATTAATATCGGACAAAGGAATCGACATAATAAATAAATAAATATCATACACTTTTATATTGTTAATTGATAATTCAAAATACTGACGACCACTGTTTTTTTGTTCACATAATTGTTTAAATGTTTATTAGGGCACAAACGGTACATTGTTCTTAATTCTTAATACTAATATAATCACAAAAATCATCAACCAGTAAAGTTGCCACTACTTATTATTACATGTACATGAGAACATTGGTAAAGAATAACAATCTGTTACATACAAATGCTAGCCTAAAGCAAAAGCTAGTAAGTATATCGTCAGTACTTTCAAAAAACTCGTATCTGATACTGACTTCAGTTAAAAACGCACTAAGTGTATATGAAGATTGTATGTAACTTTGACGTTTTTCTCAACGACGTTTTTAGATACGAGTTTTTTTCAAAGTAGTGACGATATCTATAGGCGCATAAAAGTAGCTTGACCTGGACATAATTCGATAACTCGCTGTTTTTATTATTTTGTCGGCTATTCGTATTAAGTATCGAATATTAATTAGATATATTATGTAAAAAATTTGCGGTCGTAACGTATTTAAAAAAAAACAAAAAATATCGTACGCTACCTAACTTTTCTCTAAAAGTAAAATAAATAACCAAAAACCTTGTAAGTATAATTTTGAGGTGCATTTAAATTAAATCACTTAATTGCAAAATTAAACAAAAACCTAATTCGCATGTACGTTTTTTTTCACAGTTTTCATCCGATCTCAATATCTAGACAAGCCAAAATGGTAACTGTGATGGCTGTACCTGTTTAAGCTACATTGCGTCTTTTTAGAGATTTTAGATCAAAATTAAACATGTAATTTTTACGTTTTAATAATAATGTATTTCACAGTAGTTTAAAAACATAACTGTGATTTTTTTGTTTAGTAATAGGTTTTAGTTTACTATAATCATGTTTTCATCAAAATTATACATGTTAATGTCACGCTTCAGAAATTTAAAATGTAATTCAAAATACGCGCGAACATATCGGGGAGCGAGATGCATGCGGGTGGGTGCGGGGCACGGGCGGAGAGAGCGCGCGGCGTGAGCGGCGAGCGGGTCATAACGAGTTTTGTAGGTACTGACCGCGCCGCGTATTGACAAAAACTCAATATGGAATTGTGTTCCGGTGCGGAGGGTAAGACAGCCGGTGCAATTACTGGCACAAGAGGCATTTCGTCGTAGTCGTAGTCCTCTGGGTTGGCAACGCATCTGCAGTAGTCTTGGTAATGCGGGTGTATATGGGCGAATATTTAAGAGGGTAAAAATTTATGTCTCGCTATGGTAATCCAGACTAGGTACTAAATAATTCCAAAGCCGAAGTATTTTATTTCGTTACTTAGATAAATAAAGCAGATGATGCAAAAACAGCTATGAGCTTGAATCAACCAAAAAAAAGATGTTGAGAAAATTGTGTCTAAAATGGCAATAATAGGCGTGTCCCATTCCCATTTCTTCCAATTTTTGATGTCATAAAAAATAACTATAAGGAATGTTTTAAGTTCTGCATATCAGGATTATACTTAAATAAATAAGGATTGCTTTTCATCAAAAACGTGTTCAAAAAGTTTATTACAACTTGCCCAAAAATTTAATCAAAAAATGTTCAAAAAAATAACGTCACTCGGGGAAACACTGTTTTATGTACGATTTTTGCCTATAATAAATCGCAAAAGAAGTGTCATTTGGTGTTCAAGTAACACTTCACCCCGCACTTCAGTAGATCGGCAAACTTCAGAGATGATACACGTCGCGAGATTCGAGTAGTAAGTGTTTCATTTTGATTCTCCAGTTTGTCATCATTATGGTCTCTCACAGTTTTCACCGTATCTTCATAATTTATTTACAGTGGAGTATTATTATATAACCATATCAAAGTACACATGGGACTAACACTATTTAGTGCAATCTTGTCTCGTTAATATACCAAATCGTTTTGTAAAGCCGCATTTTCTAGAATTTGTCATTATTGGCAACATCATTTTCGGCAACATTGTCAGAGACACCAATGACGACCAATAAATTTATCATAATTATTATTATCAAACCGCGATAAGAATACGATTCCGAAGTACCGTTTGCACAAAAGTACATACAATAAATAAATATAATATCTTCTTAGTTTAAGTGCAGACACTTATAGATACAGTGTGGATAACTGGGACCTCAAGAGACCCGCAAATTTGTCTCACTTAAAGAGGTATTTCACTTACCCAGTGTCTTAGATCCAGGTATAACTAAATATCTGTCTCATTTACAGAGGGTTCTATTGATAGAGGGTAATAAAAGAGGTTATTTCAGTTATAGAGGTGCGATTACTAAATAAAATAAACAATATAATATGTATACACATATGTACATGAGTTGTTTAACATCAGAATAGGTATTAAAAATAAAATAACTAATCAAACATGTTTTTTATAAACGACACAGATTTCATCGCGGGTCTTTCGACTTTTATTTATAAAGGGATAGGTATTAATTTAATTTTTCACGCAGTGATAAAGATTTAAGCACTCTTTTCTGCATATTTCAATTTAATTTAAACCTTCGTTTCAGCATTCATTATTTATCAATTACCTAAACATCCGGACTATAGAAAAAACAAACTAAAACTTGAGGTAATTTAGGCACAATTACCACGTGCGAAATTCGTAGGCAGGCTAAAAATTTGTAAACAAAACGGAAATTTATCTGCAATACATTCCGAGTCGGAAAGAAAAAAAAAATTGTCGTCTCAGTTACAGAGGTGCCTATAAAATTCAAACAAATACCAATTATAGAGGTAAATAAGACGATAAAATCGAAAGAACTAGGTAATCCCAGATATAGAGGTCTGTTGTGTCCCACTAACAGAGGTCATTTTTATGTCGTCTTACTTACAGAGGCAAATAAGACGATAAAATCGAAAGAACTAATCACAGATATAGAGATCTGTTGTGTCCCACTAACAGAGATAATTCAGTGCTTTAGGTGCCGGGACCTCAGCATGAATTCCAGCTATGGAGGTTTCTCACTTATCCAGGTCCCAGTTATCCAGGTTTCACTGTAATACATTTAGAACGTACTTCTTGGTAAATGCTGTGTGTGTGTGTGTGTGTGTGTGAGTGTGTGTTTTATAAAAAAAAAAAATATTATAGTCGACAGTACTCGACAAATATCTCATTATTTTCCACATAATTTTCATGTTATACAATTGTGACCGAACGTAATTATTTACAACGTACATACTTAACACTATTTAGCACACTAATCGTCTATGTTATTTTCTTTGTGCCAGGTGATGATACAGTTAGCACTGAAGACAATAGTGTTATGAGGGAATAATTTTCGAAGTAGAATTATTACATTATTTCTATTTTATTTAAGTAGGTGATATAATTAATGTTTATTTCCCAAGTAGAACTTTTTTGTACTGAAATAAGTATTTTCATTTATATGCCCATAACCATTGACAATGTCATTTCAAGTGTTCATTCAAAAACGACATATGTGCTCAATCGTATTATAAGCGCGGTTTAATAATAGTAAACAATTAGCTTTCTTTTATTTTTTTGACTGAAACAGGTATGTAAAGTTTCCTGGGGCTATTTGCAATACCGAAGGCTGGTTGTGGTGTAATATATTCAAAACTCGGCTACTTGCACATAATAGTATATTAATCAACAAGGGTGGTAATACAAAGAAAGGCCGAGATCGCAGAAGTTTGCGGCCCAAGCTGCAAGCGAGAGACGTAAATCTGCGATCGAGGGCTATCTTTATTACCTCCCGTGTTGTGTACGTCATTTTATGTCTACACTTGGCCAGAAAGCGGCTTTTTCCGTACGCGCAGCGCTTAGAGCTCCAAATAACCCTACGAGATAATCAGTATTGTCGTAACTGTTTAAGCAAAGCATAAGTTTATAATATTGTCTTCGGTTTTCGAGATATTCACTCATTATACTAAAACAACTTAAACTGATTAAAACGCGTATATTACTACATTGTTAAGGTCCCTTTTTAAAGGGGACTTAAAAAATGTAGCACATAAGTAAGTAACTAGGGATGTAACGATACATAGTTTTGCCGATACGATACCGATACCGATATATTGTAGTTAATATCGGCGATACCGATACCGATACCGATATCTTAGCTAAATAATGAAGTATGAAATTCAGATATATGTATGTCCTTATTATAACTAAAACTTGGCTATGTAATATAGCCTATATTTAACAGAGAGTCAACCTTGAAAGTGTAAAGTAAAAATAAATAAACTGTCGACTCAAAATTCATTTTTTTTATTAAGAACCAAAGATTTCATTAATATAGTAATTATCATTGCACAAGGTATAATATGTAATAGACCAATACATAAATTAAGTCAGAAATTGAAATTACTTTTTGCAGATATTTTTCATAAAAATATTCTTTTCGCGCTCTTCAAATATCGGTTGTATATTATCGGCGATACCGATATATCGGTATCGGTATCGGTATCGTTACATCCCTATAAGTAACCATAAAATGTATGAAAATATAAATTTGTATGCTAAATTGACCCCTATAACAAAGTGACCGTATGGGCACCATGTTGTATGGGTCAACTTTAAATTTTAGGAAGTTACGACAAATTTTAATCATCTCATAACTTTTTTATTTGAAGTGTTATCAAAATTTCAATAGAACAGATAGACAGAAAAGAAATACCTACTGATTCCAATAGTGTATTTAATGTGCTTACGACAAAATGTCCCTTACGAAATTTGAAATTTCCAGTGTCGATGTATTCAAATTTTATTTTAGTCGTCCATATGATAAACCATAACAACAAAAAAAACACTTAAATCAATATACATCAGACCTGATTCTCAGGTGAAAATCATTGTTGGCAACGAGCCGTCCTTATTTTCTACAAAAACGTCATTATTATCATAAGGAGTCATTATCAGAAACACCATTTTAAACAAAAAAGTAAATATAATGAAAATTAATGGGTTTTGTTCCGTGCCTTTATGATAAAACTTTATGTTTTTCATGTATGTATACATCTGGCTTAATAAAGATGCTCTGTCGCGGGATTTGTAAAATAGTCATTTTTTTGGTCAAGAATAATATTTTAAGGAGAACCGCCCGCATAGGCAGTGGTGATCACTTACCATCAGGTGACCCACATGCTTGTTTGCCAGCTTATAGAGTATAAAAAAACTAACATTCGACCCATTTTTAACCCCCTTAGTAAACGTCACCCGTTTAGTAACAATCTTATATTAAACATCTTGTGTGTTAAAAAAGAATCTATATACAAACATCTATGAGAATATTATGTATGTACATAAGAATATCATGAATTTTAAGAAGAACTGTGACATACATAATATTAATACTAGAAATAAACATAAGCTCGCAGTGCCCACCACTCGGCTCCATAAAATAAAAACATCATTCATGGGTAATTGTGTAAGGTTTTATAATAAACTGCCACAAAACATAACTGAATTATCTATTAACAAATTTAAGAATTGTGTAAAGCGTAAACTCATGTCCAAAGCTTATTACAGCACACAAGACTACATGAATGATGAAACACCGTGGGATTAACTGCGACATATATTTTAAAACAATGTTTAATTAATTGTGTTTTTTTCTGTTTTTGTACTTGCCAATTGTTTTGACACTTGGAGACCATTTACATCTCTAAGGAAAATTGTTTTTAATTTTAATTTAGTTTTAAGTTATATCGTGAGTCACAGATTTTTTTATATTTCTGTAAGATATTAAGTAAATATTCTCAGTTTGTATTTTGACGTTTGGAGATCCTTTACACCTCCAAAACATAATATTTTGACAACGGAGACTCTTTACATCTCCATTAATTTTACTATCAATTTATTTTCTATAATTTTATTTGTATTGTTGGACGCATAGAGAGACCCTTTACATCTCTATAAATGTAGTTTTAAGTTTAATGTAATGTATTAATGAAATCTTATATTAACGACATATTGTTGTAATACTCGTTGGTCAAAAAGAGAAACTGGTGAGTTTCTTCCGGCGCTTCTTCTCACCAGAAGGTCAATTACCCGAAGCGCCAAAAGAAAAGAATTAGAGATGAGACATGTAAAAGAGCCCTTGAGGGCCTACTTACAGAAATAAATTATTTTATTTATTTATTTATTAAACTTTCAAATCTCCAAATGAACGAGTTGCATACAACCGTTCAACCCCTATATCACCCCTTAAGGGTTAAATTTCGAAAAACCTTCCTTAGCCCATGTTTACGTACTTTGTAGAATATCATGTTCCAATTTTCAGACTTATATATCTTCAGCGGTTCAAGCTGTGCGCTGTCATTATTATTTAAATAATTCTGTACAGAAAACTGAGAGCTTACAAATAGGTAAATGTGATTCCACGACATTCATAATTATATCTCATTATAAACAGTTTCTTTATCTTTATTATCGATCAAAAGAAGACAATATTTCAAACAATCTCTGCCTCCGCCCTAGTTGAACCGTGGTGCATGTGGTTATAAAAGTTTGACGATCGTTGACTATAAAAGAATGAATGTGACGACTTATACCTACCTACACGAGTATCGCCCGCGACGCGCAAGTCTCGCGACGCACGGCCGGAATTGAGGCACAATGAAATGACGACCTTAGAGCGCCAGAAATAACGTCCATATTGAAACGTAACTAAGAAAAAAAATCAATTAATGAATAAACGCGGACACTTTCTGTTTAATTTATTTTTTATTGTACTAATAATATGTTGACGGCAAAAAGTAAACACTTTTGAAGTAGTTATGTATTAGGGCTATCCAAAAATTACCAATATTTGAGACTTTACAGATCCGTAAAGAGAATTTGTATAAGTTTTAATAATTTATCAACTCACATAATATAGTATTTAAAATAAATTGGCGAATTACAGTTATCTATAATTTCTGATAAGATAAGCCAGAAAACGTGAAACTTACTGAACCTTCTTTATTAATGACAGTCGCGATCGGTTAATTAGTATAATTTTGATTACTTTAACTGGGATGCAAGCGTCATATCGTAATAGAGGTACTTTTAAAAAGTTATGTATTACGCTGTACTCATAAAATCATAATATGATGAAAATTTAGTTTTTTGGTTATTTTACACTGACGCGGAACCCTAAAATGTATAATTCTATTTATTTTAACTATTACTAACAATACTTTATACCACACAAAAAGAAAATTACAGTTATCGAATTATGTCCAGGTTAAGGTAATTTGCTTGGTCTACTAGTAACAAAGCCAGTAACGAAGTGGGTGCTAGAAAACAAAGAAGTTAAAAAATAATTTTACTTGGGGTCGTTTATAAGGCGAACTACACTTTGTTTAAATTTGGGCAGTGACACATTAAAAATATCTACTTGGGAAAAATTATAATTTTGAACTTTGCTAGTTATGCATAATTTCTATAGGTATTACTGGTATTATAAAAAAAACGGCGTATAGAGGATATCTACTGTACCTCCGACACAAACCCCATCTAACTAAATAAATATAATTTGGACATCTTCGGCAGCTTCATTTTAACTCCTTTATTTTCTATTCGTATAGGTAATTTCACGAGAGTTGAGGCCACGCACACAACAACACTTGACAGCGAGGTTTTGAAATTACTGTTCTTTTTTCGTATCGATAGGAAGTTCAACAGTGAATTGCAAGATAGACCAAAAATATAGCCTTGTGTTCATTTACTCACGCATTCATTCACTTTTTTGCAATGAGTATTTCATGTAGCTGTATGTGTAATCATTCACCTCAACTCTCGTGAAATTACCTATACCATACATTTTAGAGGTTATTCAATGGTATTGACTGTTTTTAATATTTTTATACTTTTAAAATGGACATTCCCACCCAATATTGAAGGCTTATAAAACAAGTTACACTTTATGTATTGGACTCAAAACTTCAACATACATATTTCTTTATTTTACTTATTTTTGCAGGATCTTATATAATTTTAACAAAATTCGAGTAAAGTAAAATAGCCTATTAACTAGTAATAATTTTAAAACATTTTATGATTACTGAAAGCCTGCTTCATTCTTTCTGGGCTAAAAAACTCGGTTTGTACAAATATGCATTTTATTTAAAGCAATTAAAGCAGCCTTCGGAGACGTACTTGTTGAAGTAATGCTTGACGAACATACAACCAATCCACATGAGGACCAACAGAAAAAGGAGCACAGGAATAGCAACAAATATCTGAAATGAATTAAAAAAATGACATTTATTTTCGTTTTTCTACTTCGATGAGAATATCCAAGGACCTTCAAATAAATAGCCGGACGGAGCCTTGTCAACAGAGAACTGAAGCCATTTTAAATAAGCATTCTGTTTGTAGGTACCTACTTACGAGCCGCACGCACATTTCAACTAGTTTTTTCCTATTGCGAGCAGCGCGCACACATAGGTAGCCGGCTTATTAGATATGCTTCAGTTCTTTGTTAACGAGGCTCCGTCCGGCTATTTATTTTAAGGTCCTTGAGAATATCTTTGATTTTGCACATACTCTGATTGGTGACTGGTATGACAAGAAATATAGGCAAACTTAAAATTGACGTAGTCGTAAAAACTTAAATAGCTTTATTATTGCTCTATAGAGGTTCTTTTGAATCTATTTGTGCATTTTTGCTATTTTTCTTTCATTACGTTAGCCTTAAGTTTATTTCAGAGATGGCAACACTAATGAGCTGTCAAAAAAGTAAGTGTGTAGTGAATGAAAATACTTACAATTAAGAGGATAAAAAGAACTATAAAATCTATATCCACGTCGCCATGAGAAGTATACATGTATCTGGGACCATTGTATCCATGTCCACCGACTTCATGCAAACTTGAAACACTCCCAAACCTAGCAGGTGGCATTTTATACAAAAAAAATATCACAATATCACGCGAACACCGATACCAATTTTCTGGATTTAAATACTAACAGCAATGTTATCTAAAGTAACGGTCGGTATACAGTGTGACTTGAGAATCGTTTCCTATGGAATGGCCAGTTTATCGTCCATCCTCTCGATAAAATTAAATTTCAGAGGTTTTACCTCGTACAGTTCTGATATTATTAATTTTCCTCATCAGTTAGGAATTTGCGTATTTTACGATAGCTAAAGCTACAATGATCAAATTAATATATAAGGTCCTAATTTATTAGTTGCAGATATTTTAACACATTATACTTTACATTAAAATAATTAACTTTAAATAGAAATTAAGAAATTTTTTCATATAACTTTTTTGACTTCATTTACCTAACAAAAAAATTAATTATAATTTCGTCTATCAAAAATCACCATGTGCATTATCACATGTCACAATAACACTATCTAAGAAAGAAAGAAAGAAAATGCATTTATTTACTATCTGTCATGTCAACAATTGTTTGTCGTAAATGTCGTAACGGTTCGGCAGGAAAACTGCAAATGTCATTAGGATGGGATTTATCGACGTGAAGTGGCCAGTTACAGTTAAGTTTAATGAGTTTTCATTTAGTAATCACATTAAGAGGGTGTTATTACGTTGCAAATTTGTTTTTCCTTTTTCTCCAAAAAAACATCGTTTCATGCTTTAATATACTCCAGAGACCGAGTACAGTCGAGTTCATCATTATCTGAGCAAAGATTGGACCAAAAATATCTGAACAAGACCCTATTGTCAGAAGCATAAGAACTAGATCAGATATTTTTGATCCGTTCTTTGCTCAAATAATGATGAACTCGACTGTACTATCAGCTGTAAAAATATCTGCAACTAATAAATTAGGACCTTATGTAGGCATGTACATGTTATTATTTATTAAACTTCCTGTTATTTTTATTCTTTAATCGACCTGCGAGTGACCTCGGGAGCGCCTTCTGATAAGCGATTTCGAGACCGAAGATGTAGTGTAATTGAATGTTAATAGTACATTACACAACTAGGGTGGTACAACAAAGAAAAGCCGAGATCGCAGATGTTTTCGGCCTGAGCTGCAAGCGAGGGACGTAAATATGCGATCGAGGGCTTTCTTTATTACCTCCCGTGTTGTGTATACCATTTTATGTCTACACTTGGCCAGAAAGCGGCTTTTTCCGTACGCGCAGCGTGAGGTAAAAGCCACTTTATGGCCAGGTGTGGCGTAAAATTACTTTTTATTAGTCTTCTTCTTCATCGTTCCCTCGTTACTGAGGATCGCGACCACATATGTTAGTCTCTAAAGGGTGCGGTCATAGGCCGTATGGACCGCGTTCTGCATGTTGCCGCCAACCAACTTCTTAAGGCGCGGTAGGACCTGGCTCGCATTTCACATACAAACTAGGGTCGGGCGGAATGCAGATTATTGCAGATTATCTTCGATTTCTAACATAAAAGTTTCGGTTATCAACCCAAACATGAGAGGATGCCCTGCATGACTGTGAAATCATGATTGTCAGGTATTAATTTTGTCAGAAAAGGTAACTGGTGATGAACAAAATGAAAAAAAATGAAAAAAATACTTTATTTTATAGTGTTTTCGCGCTACTTTTCTATCGAGCGAAGTGTTCGCTATCGTGTTCTAAGTGAGAGGAAGCCCTAGATACAGTTCTGAATATTATTATATATGTTTTACAGTGACCTAAGAGTCAAATAAGTGCTATAAAAATGATTTGGAAACTAGGCTTCCGTGCCCGATTCTGGTCTCACCTCGCCTTAATGGAGCCAGACCATCTTGCTGGTGCTCTACTCTGAGCACGCCTCCCATTTGATTATTAATAAATATTGAACACGTATTTTTTCTTTTTTTGACGAACAAAAAATTACGAGGAGACAGTGTATAGAAGTTTGAGTGACGTCACTGTATGGTACAATTTTCACCAAGGAGTGACGTCACAGCTCCCACTGCAGTAGTTTGATGATCTATAACTTTGTCGATTCTCAATATTTTGATAAACCAAAAAATACGTGTCCCATATTTTTCCATAATCTAACTGACGGTCTAAATATAATCTTTTATTTTTAACCCAGTTGTCATCCCTTATTATCCTTAAGTTACAGAACCATAAATATTAACTAATAAGTATGGTAAAAGATAGAAAAACATAGACACGGACTCAAATAGCGTCAGTATTAACCACAATATACCAAATAGCGCCACAAACCATTAATTACAAAACATAACTAAATTCGAATTCCGACTAAACTGATCATCAAACAACTCATCCACTTTTAACTCTGCTATTAAAAACAACTTTAAATGTTCGTAGTTAAGGTTCTGTATGAAGAACCAAGGATTTGGATGTAGGCTGTTCTAAATAGTATCTCTAGTTGTCACAGTGCACAGGTACAGTGGATTTGCAGCCCGATATTACAGCAGTTAATCTTCACAAACGCCGCCATCCGTACACAGAAACTCGTATCAACCTACAGCCAAATAATAACTTACATCCTTTTAGAACTGACTTAGAGGCGGCGGCCATGATTGATTTACGGCCAATGCCGTGATTTAGGTTCTATTCTGTTTTCAGTATTATGTATGACTGTGAACATTTTGTTACAATTTACGAGTTTGAATATTGGGTGGGTGTTGTTTCTTTATCATGTAAAACATGGGTAGCCGTAAATTTTCGAAAAATTAAAGGATCGACCACACTGAAGTTTGACGTGTCGTTGGCATCTCGTTTACATTATTATGCTCATTGGTCACATTCGGCACTGTCGTCGTATTTTATCAGCGGTGTGGCCCGTCCGTAAACGTATAGGTTTGCCACTGGGACATAACCTGATCCTTATTCCTCGCAACTACAGCGCTTCTAACTAAACTATCGAGGTCATGTGAGTCTGTGAATTCTTCCCAGTGAATACTTCCAATTCAATCAGACGCAATAACTGTACAGGTTCAATACTAAAACATTACGTTTAGCTTAATTAAACACTACGCAACAACAAACATACGCTCACTAGTCTTTGTCAAATTAAAGTTTAATGTGTTTGACAACTACTGTTTAAAATATACGATACCATCGAGCGGACCGCAAACATTAACAGAAACTCTTTTTGTCAAACTAAAGCATAAATAATAAAATTTTCTTTATTGTTCACTAAAACAAAAAACTATCAAAACATAAATCTAAAAGGGTATCATTTAATCGATCAGCAAAATATTCATATTTTGGTCAGCAGAAATATGTATTTGGTCAGCCAAAATAGCTAGTTGGCAAGCAACTTATGGTAAGCAAACATTTATAAATCAGGCTGCAATTAATGATTATACTGATCTGCTCTAAATTATTTTGGTCAGCAAATTAAATATTTGAGCTGCATTAAGCGATCTACGGTAAATCAAATTTTGGTAAGCAATCAGTAGGTAAGCAAAATATATCATTTTGTTCATCAAAAAAAAGGGGGTAATAAAACCTAACTGGGCGCAACTATTCTGCCGCCAATCGTGTGCGCATTTTGTCATTCGGTAATTGTCAGCTGTCAAGTAGCAGGTGTCACTGTGATATATACAGGGTGTCACTGTGATATATACAGGGTGTCACTGTGATATATACAGGGTGTCACTGTGTTATATACAGGGTGTAACTGTGATAGATACAGGATGTAACTGTGATATATACAGGGTGTCACTGTGATAGATACAGAGTGATACTGTGATATATACAGGGTGTCACTGTGATAGATACAGGACAGGATGTCACTGTGATATATACAGGGTGTCACTGTGATATATACATAGTGTCACTGTGTTATATACAGGGTGTCACTGTAGTGTATACAGGGTGTCACTGTGATGGGCTCATATAAAATTGGTATTTCGCTTTTTTATACATCTCATAATGTTTAGAAGTTATATTATTTATTCACAACGTGTATCGTTTCGTTTTTAGGGTCAGCAAAAAAAATAACCCTAACCTACCTATTTTTGAGAGCCGTTTCGCTTTTAGGGTCATCAAAAAGAAAATAACCCTAACCTACCTATTTTTGGGAGCCGTCTCGTTTTTAGGGTCATCAAATAAATAACCCTAACCTACCTATTTTTGGGAGCCGTTTTATTTAAGGGTAATCAAAAAAAAATAACCCACCCTGTATATATCACAGTGACATCCTGTATCTATCACAGTGACACCCTGTATACATTACAGTGACACCCTGTATATAGCACAGTGACACCCTGTATATATCACAGTGACATCCTGTATCTATCACAGTGACACCCTGTATATAACACAGTGACACCCTGTATATATCACAGTGATACCCAGTATATATCACAGTGACACCCTGTATATCTCTTTTAAACTCTCTGCTGACCAATTGTAAAATCTTGCTACCCAAGTAATTATTTTGCAGCTCGACTGTTTATTAGGCAGCCAAATGATAAAAAAAGCAGATTAATATTGGTTAAAATGTTAACCGTTTTTAAACTGTTTGCTGAACAAGAGTTGCCGCCCGATTTTATTTATTGCCAGCCAAATCTTTGTATGCTGCCCAAATGATTTAACTGCTTATTTTTTTTTGCGGATCAATTTTAATAACGGCTGACCAAAAATTTACTTTCCAATCTAAAACGGCATATAAAATGGTCAACAACAGGTGGTCTAGCAAAGTGACAATTTGGAAGGTAAAAAAAATTATACAATCATAAGTCTCCATGATAATTCAGACTTGTCAGTGTTCACTCCGGTTTACATCAGGGTTTGTCTAAATTTTATTCACTGTCTGAGTTACTGGATTTGTCTGAATTGGGTTCGGGGTTAATATGTTTACGTCAGGGGAAGAGTTTGTCTGAACCGGATTTGTTGCAGGACGGTTTGGATTACGATCAGGATTTGTTTGAGTTAAATTTGAATCAGGATCAGTCGTGTTTACATCAGGATTTAACAAAATTGGGTATGCATGTGGTGCTGGAGGAGAATGGAAAGCATAAGATGGACTAAGAATAAAACCAATGAAGAAGTTTTCATAATGGTGAAAGAGCAGAGGACAATCCTGTAGGCTTATGATGCTACGCTTTGTCGCGTGATTAATAAATAATAAAGCATCCGTCACTCTCACACACTATTTTTCAGAACGTGACGGATGCTTTATCATTTATTTATCGCGTGACAATGCGTAGCATCATAAGCCTACTGTATATTAATGCATATAGACGAGGAAAAATGATAGGACATTTGATAAGACACAAAAACTTCTTTAAAACCATACTGGAAGGAAAATAGAGGGAAAGACAGGTAGAAGAAGACCTAGACGCGGCTACATGGGCCAAGTGAAGGAAAATGTTGGTGTCGTGTCTTACCAAAATGTCAAGAAGCTGGCGTACATCAGGCAAGATTGGAAGCTACTCCACCAACACGAGTGTATCTAACTTTTAAATTAATGATGATGTAGTTGATATCGGGTTGACGTCGAAATTTATAAGAATTGGATGTACCATAGGATTAATTGGGTCCTTGCTGATGTTTGTCTGAATTGGATTTACTGCAGGGCCATGATTATTTTTATAAGAACTGACTGCAGACTAAGTGGGCAAGTGATTTACGGCAGTTTCGTCTAGAACATGATTTACTGAAGAATAAGGTGAGTTCAGGTTAAATTGGTCTGGATTAGATTGCCCTTAGGATAAGCCTAGACATTAGATGTGTTCTGATAAGAATTGACTCAAGGGTAAGGTACGTTGACGCCGGGGTTTCGTTGAACGGGGTTGAGTTCAGAATAAGTCGGATTTATTCCAGGATTGCTGTGATACAGATTGACTGCTGGTTGAGATGGGTTCACTTCTAAGTTTTTCTGAATTGGATAAACTGCAGGATAAGTCGGATTTCCACCTGGATATGTTTGAGCAGGGTTTATGCCCTCGTAATTTTGGCTTGGGATGTGAAAGTTGATTTAAGCCGGGCTAACAGAGGTTGTAGGCAGGTCGGCATCGGCAGGCTGAATCGGGCCGTCGCGCTGTGTTGTTGGTTGAAGGTAGACTATGGTGTCTCGGTTGCGTGTTATGCGACAGCAGAAGTAGCAACAGCACGCGATGACCGCAATCTTTACTACCACGAACTGGAAAAGTGGTAATTTGAAAGATATACGATATATGTAAACAATGTTCGAAATTTGGAACGCACGGTGTTAGAGAAAACATTCAAGAGTTTTGGTTTACGGACGGTTCTTACAAGAAGACAAATTATATAATAGATTTTGGATGTATAATATCAGTAAGGTCAGGTTGCATGTCGATGTAATAGTGGATCGTGTGGACCTTTGTTTTTGTCGTCTAATTGTGTCATAACTCAAACAAAAAAAAAATTTTTACTTATGTTTTTGAAGACCACTATATTAAGAAACTTAAAATCATCAAATTGCTTCAAATGCAAAGTCATTGTGAAAATGAACCGCAATTGAGTTCAATGGCACAAACCCTCACTGCACAGTGAGGTAAACACACAGAGGAAACGCATCTATGACCACGGTCAAAGTGAACGCAGAAGTGTAGAATTTAATGTTGACCACACGTTTAGGTGTTTTTTTGTTTGAAAGGATAGACCTCCAAGGTGGTTTTATTGGGCACTTATTTAATTGATCTTTTTAGTATTTGTATGATCATTTAATTTTGCAGAAACGGTAAGTAAATAAAGTAAATTTTTAAAACAAAAAATAAAAACCGACTTCCAAAAACTTAAACTAAAAACCAAAAAATAATATGTTAATTACTCCAAAGTAATGGATAATCAACGATTCATATATACATATACAGATATTTATACTTTTTAACCTGTTATTTTTGAAGTTGGTGCCTGCCACGTAAAGCTGGCTGTGTTGAGCTCCTTAGCTGGCACCGACTTCAAAAATAACAGGTTAAAAAGTATAAATATCTGTATATGTATATATGAATCGTTGATTATCCATTACTTTGGAGTAATTAACATATTATTTTTTGGTTTTTAGTTTAAGTTTTTGGAAGTCGGTTTTTATTTTTTGTTTTAAAAATTTACTTTATTTTTTAATTTTTAGTGGCGCTGGAAAAATATTGTTTTGACCAAATAGACTTAAGTCTATTTAGTTAAAAGAAAAAAAATACAAATCGGTCTAGACGTATTCAAGTAACCGAGGAACAAGCCTACATAAAAATTGCTCTCTGTTTTGAAGTCGGTTAAGACTGGGAACTTATTTCTAATAAGAAATGCACGAGAAAGTAAGAAAAATACCAAAATCGCATATGTGTGCCTATGATATTTGAAGAGATCCCTCGATTTCTCCAAGATCCCATCATCAGATCCTGATTTGGTTGCAATGGGTCCACCTCGGAGGTATACCCTTTTAAACAAAAAAAGAATTTTCCAAATAGGTTCAGCCGTCTTCAAGTAATCGGGGAAGAAACCTAGATACACATTTACTCTTTGTTTTTAAGTCGGTTAACACTAAAAACTTGTTGCTAATAAGAGATGGACGAGAAATTACGAAAAATACCGAAATCGCTATATGCGTGCCTATAATATTTGAAGAGTTCCCTCGATTTCTCCAAGATTCCATCATCAGATCCTGACTTGGTTGCAATGGGACCACCTCGAAAGTCTACCCTTTCAAACAAAAAAAGAATTTTCCAAATCGGTCCAGCCGTCTTCAAGTAATCGGTGAACAAACACACAAAAAAAAAATAAAAAAAAAAATAAAAAAAAAAAAAAACATACAGACGAATTGAGAACCGTCCTTCTTTTGGAAGTCGGTTAAAAAATCTAAATGGTCATATATTTTAATGAGTGAGCTTTTTTCTGTGAGATATAGAATAAATCAAATCAAGCGATATTTTAATCTGTTTACAACTACGCAAAATATGTTTGGCATGTATCTAATGATCGTTTTAATTTTGCAAAAACAGGAGGCAAAAACATCTAAATGGCCTTTTTCATTGATTGCGCTTTTTTCTTTGAGACATAGAATAAATCAAATCAATCGATATTTTATTATGTTTAGAACTGGGTCAATTGCAGAAAAAATGTACCTTTTATTTTTTTGTCTGATCATGGTGTGTCTTATACCATTTTACTCAGAATCATGAGCACTTTTCATTTATGAAATAAAAAAAAGCTGTCCAAAATGTCCAAAATTTCCATACAAATTTTGAATTTCTCAGTTTCGTTACGCCCAAACTAAATATAGGGGAAAATCGTAACGAATCTGAGATCAAAAAAAATCTCAGTTACGTTGCGATTTTCCCCTTTTTTTTCTGCAACTGGCCCAACTACGCAAATGCAAACGTTTGAGATCTAAAAATCTGTTACATACTTTGTACAATTTTGTTACTGTGGTGTATTCTGGCAATTAAATAATTTTGTATTTTCATAAATTCGACCTCCAATCTTATATTTAAGAAATGTTGCCGATTACAATAATTAAATTATTATTGTAGAATTGCATTTTCAAAGATAGGTATCCAACTTTTAAATTTATGGTTATCATACTATGAAATTATTATTAATCTTGTGTTTTACAATGATGATATTATTTTATGTGCTTATTATGAGATTGACCTGTAAAGTTATTATACCAATATGATATGATGCTGTCGATAAAAACACAATTATTGCTGGAGCCCCAGCCTGCGCAAATTTTATTATAGAAGAAAACAACTGGAGACATTACACTATTTTAAAAGAAAGTTAAGGTTAAGTATTTAAATAAGATCAAATTGTACTTACGAAAAAAATAATAAGTGATTTCATTTTTGCAGCCAAGTGGTGTGGTGTCAGCTACGGTACCCAATCGTCTCTTCTATCGAATCCAATTAAAATTTACAACATACGTTTGCTAACACTCCACCATTTTACATAAAACCACTAGTAACCAGGAAACTTAAATGCGTATTGTATAACCACAACTTATGTTTTAGGTTAAACAGCAATTGAACCCAATCGCCTAGGCTAGAATGTTCCGTCGAATCTGTGTATCGTCCATTTATAGGCGTTGGTCCCACGGCCGATGAGTAAGCGAGTAAAGTTGGGCGAGTAACAGTTCATTGCGGGCTGACCAAGCACAACCATTCAACCTGACTGAATCATTCAACCTTTCCGGATCCGCAATGTAATGCTACTCGCCCAACTTTACTCGCTTACTCGCCGGCGGTGAGACCAGTGTCATACCCTTTTCAGTCTAGATTATCAATTGGCACGTTTATTAAAAGATAAAAATTAATATTAGCACACATAAATGTTACCATTATACAATTTAAAAAAGTCGGTCAAGTGCGAGTCGGACTCGTCCACCGAGGGTGCCGTACTAGCTTGTGGTATGAAAATAGTTCAAAATAAAGGAGACTGAGCCTAAGAGTTTAATTTTGCAGTTGGAAAACTGTTGTTCCTATACATCGACATAGGTCACGTTTAGTTTATTAACTGACAAAATATGTAAGTTTGTGTTACGATTTTTGTTAATTTCTAAAAAAAACTATGCAAGTTAGGAAAACCATTGTTTTTGATTTTAATAATCGGTAATTATTACACATTTTTCTGTTTACTAACTTTCGAAATAATAGGGGAGAATGGTATTTCTTTTAACCATTGTTGTCTAATTTCAAAAACTCCATGTTTAAGAAAAAAAAAACGGTTTTGCAATCTACAGATTAAGCCCTTTTGTTTGATACTCCATTTGACGATGATGAAAAATCACGCGGACGAAAATCATTTCGGGAAAGCGCGTTTTTTTGCTCCCGTCACAGAATAAATATGGTACTACGTACAAAAGTCTCTCTCTCGCTTGGCAATTTCGTTCGTGACACTCCCATGGTGCGCGAGCGACGGGGGCGTGGAGACAGCGGGGGTACATGAGGTGTGCGCGCGGCGGGGGCCGCCTGACAAGAGCTCAGTCGGCCGCCGGTGCTGTTGGCAGTATCTTGTGTAATACGTAACTACGGCTGCACATAACAAAAAGCACACGAGATAACTACGCAACGATGAGTCTGCGGATCGGAAAAGTTATTGGATCTGGAGCCAAACAAATTGTGCATAATACATACCTATTTTAAAAATTGCTTTCTGGCTGCAAAATTGAAATTGGAAGGCTCTTGTCCAGGTGAAATAACTGCATCAAAATTGTAAACCAAATTTGCAGTCCACTTGCAGTCGGCGTGCAGTTATTTTAACTGCAAGATCTGCCTTTTCGCAGTTTTATTTGATCAAGTTTTATTAAGACAAACGATTATAATTAAGCACACGTTTTATTTTGATTAATATCTTATTTCAAATAAATTTTTGTTCAAATTGTCACTTCGCATACTCACGTGATATTGCGTTGCTGTAGTTATATTGTTTTATATAAAAATGAATAAAAATAAAATCCAGTTCTAAAAACCATTTTTTTATTCTGCTTGATCAAAATCAATTGTTAATTCGTCTAAAAAGGCAGCAGGCGCGTCAATTACTTCTTGATGCCTGGCCCACGATAAAAATCGTACACATACTGTTGAATAACTTTTTTCTGCCGGTTGATACATAAAAAAAATACATATTTAGAAAAGCGAGATTAAATTATCTATTTTAAAACTAATTTGGTCTCTGTACGCGAAAGTTCGGAAAGCGGGTCAAAAACGCCCAATGACCTTTAACACTGTTTTATATTTTTGCAATTAAATACATTTTTGCCATTTGTTCGTTTTATACGAGTAATTCCTCCTATACTCATATATTCCTAATTTATTGAATCAGGCGTTAGTTTGCGGAAACCCATGTTAATTTAAACAAAAATATTGCTTTGCTAATCCGCGATATGATACCGTGTTAGTCAATGACTGATAGCCCGTTATAATTATCATCCTGTAGAATAATGTGTACATCATTCCCCTGGCCACAAATATTAAGAACATTTTGCCTCAGGATACTTTTGGAATCTACATACTAAGCCCTTTCGTTTGATATCCCACTTGATAAAATAGCACAACTTAATTACCAACCAACCAACCAACCATGAATCATTTCGGCTCCCTTTAAAAAAAAAGTAAAAAAGGTATAAGATTTTTATTATGTCTTTTAAAACTATATCAAATTTCAAATCGATAGCAGCGGTATATCCTGAGATATCTAGCTGTGACAGACGGACAGACAGAGTCGCACTATAAGGGTTCCTTTTTTACCATTTTGGTACGGAACCCTGAAAATGACCCGTTTACGGTGCGGGACGTCTATTGAGTAGGGGCATTCCACGATAACGTCTACATTGTCGGGCACGTGACGGCTATGTCAGCTACCTTAAAAACAAATAAAAAGTCCTAAATGACATTATCAATTCAGAAACCAAGTTATAAAATACTGACATACCAAAAATGTACTTCCCAACTTTGTTAGAAGTATGAAAAAAATGGCGTCACGTGCCCGACATTCTGGTGGATGCCCCAGTAGCGGTTCAACGGTTATGTTATTCGCTGGCATCTCTCGCAGCTGCGCCGACGCTGACATCAGCATTGTCTCCTCCACCAGCTGCACCTGCATCAGCTGCTTTTCCTTGCTCGTTCACATCCTGATCGCTTGAGCCTGTGAAAAATTACCATTTCTTAGGCGAAGGCTAGACGTAAGTACAATACATACTTTGATCCATCAATTATGTAAGTACAAACGAAGACACAGTTAAGCGACCATCAGTAGACCTAAAGAGGAAAGAGTAAGGTGGAGAGAATTGAAAATTAGGTATTTGTAAAATGTGTCGCTGTCCCGCACTGCCCGCCTCTCCCGCGCGGAGCGCGATAGAGACAAATGCAGCTTGGACCGAAAATACCTTTTAAAATTTCATGAAATCAACGTTTCGTAGTCCCCTGATGTCTTCCCCAAAACATAACCTATTTAAATAATTTTTTCATTAATCATTAAAGAAAGGCTTTGGCCGTGTTCCTATGTTTTCCTTTTTTTTAATAATTTAGTCAAATTTGTTTTCTGGATGTGTGAACACAGCGGAAAATCTGGCATTTTTTTAGGTTTTTGAAGGTTAATATCTCTTTTGAGAATTAATTTATCGTAAAAAGGAAAACATAGCAACATATCAATAGTAGCCATCGATTTTTGGACATAAAATTATTGCTCTACTGGCATTATCCAGGGAGGAAACAGGGGACTACGTTTGTATGGAAAAACTGCCCTCCTGTTTCCTCTTAATACATTGTAATAAGGGTGACAAGTGGTCAGTTAGCAGTGTCTTCGATTGTATTGAAGGATCACATTATGTTTACGTAATGCAATGGCAAGGCTATACGTACTATATTTATCACGTCAGTGCTGTAACGTATTTCGTAGAGTTCAGTCGTCTAATAGATATGGAGGCAAAAATCAAAGCATATCTGGCTATTATTTTAGCATTTGGTTAAAAAAAAATTAAAAGAAACAGTGGACTAAACATCGGCTTCAACAAAAAAATAAATACGGCGATGGCGATGTCGGCGGCACGTCAGTCTCCATTGCTGTCGCGATGCGTTACTGTCATATCGCAGTATTTACTGTACGTGTAGTTTAGCACATTGACGGATATCAATATTTATCACAAACTGCTTTCGAAATCCAGAAACCTAGATTTCCGTGGTAAATATTGTCATTCAGCAATATCAAGGACCATTAAAACATAAGGACTGTCATTCTCCATACAAAAAGCTGTTCCCCGAATTTACAACGCCATCTATGTATAAGCTTGGTAAAAGAATTATATTATTTACAATTATTCAACTTTGCAAACGTAACACAGAATTTAAATGTTAGAATTTATTATTAGCTGTTTACGAACTAATTGTTACTATACTATGTTTCTTTGTTCAATTGTAACATCGTTAAATGTTTAGTTTTTTCGCGCCATCTAGTTTTTGCCCGGAAATCCTCTAGCGGTCGGGTTACAATCCAAGGTATGGAGAATGACAGTCCTCTTGTTTTAATGGTCCTTGGCAATATAGTACCTACACTAGAAAACAGCCTAGTAACTATCTGGCCTCGCTTTCGCTCGGCCATCTGTATGTACTAGGCCGGCAACTCCTTATTTCCCGGCCTCTGTAGTAATGTACTATTATTCCTACCTGAACTATCGTTGTTTTTGCTACGTCCGCTGCCCTCTGGATTTCCAACGACTATAACTTCATGTGGTTCTGCCGGCAAATTCGCATCCACCTTCTCTTTCGAAAACGTGCTGTCCCTTTTCTTATACTTTTGAAATAAAGTAACGGCAAATATTATCTGTAATGAATACAAATACGGAATTTTAAATCCAAGTCGAGCAAAACAAAGGCACGGCTGTATCATCCTTTTCTCGAAGCCATTCAGGCCATTTTCAGCCTCCCGTAATTTTGTGCTGGCTGAAGCTACAACCTTGAATTTTCACGGATATATAGGGCATAATGAGACTTTGATATATTCAAAATAACATTCAATTTAACGACCATTCTCACGAAGTATGTCTGCGGTCACCTAATTACCGCAACGCTGTTTTCATACTAAATGTATGTAGACCCGGTAATTAGGCGCAGTCATACTTCGTGAGAATAGCCGTTAAACGTGTAGTTTAAGAACTACTACTGCACGTCAAAGTTCCTTAGTTTTGTCACTGACTTACTGACTGATGATCATCATAATTCCAAGGTACTTCTAGCAGACCTACAAGCTCCAAATTTTAAACTTAATTAGTTTTTAGCCTATCATGCAAAACCTAAAAATATTGCAATTTCAATACAAACTGCATAGATAAATTTGTAATCTTATACAAATACAGGCGATTACAATGTTACTTTTGTAGTTCAAATGGGAAATAGAATGGATTGGAATGAAATAAATAAAGAAAGACCACTGACAAAAATAAATGAAATACCATGAAAAACATTACATGTAAAAATATGTAGGTAAGTCTCGCAACGCAGTTTTTCTACAACAAAACAGTTTTGGAATGTAATGTTAAACCAAGTCAGTACCGGGGAGTTGTCCACAGAACTCGATTTCCACTGACTTGCCTTATATTTAACCATGGAGGAACACATTTTCTAGTTCTCAAATTAAGAATCCTCCACGGGTAAATACTAGGCAAGTCGGTCGAAATCGAGTTCTGTGGACAGTTGGACTGTGGACGGTTTCGGCTGCCATCCGGCCGAAACTGAAACTGAATTTGAGGGGTTTCGTACTGCAATCGGACGGTCTTTATCTCAAAAAGCACAGATAATTGGGTAAGTCAAGTTTATCAAAAGTGTGCAATTTATATACTTTTTCGATAGTTCCCGACGTAATGATCTAGAAAATACCCCTTTTGCATTTTTATTCCCTGTAATTCTTCCCAAATATCGTGTTAAACTCACTTAAAAAAAGGGACGCCCGCCGGCAGACAAAATTAGTGCCTAAATTCGTAAAAAAAAAACAAACGTATCTGTGTGAAGTCTGTGTTATGCCGCGTCCACACCAAGCCAACGAAGGCCGGCGAAGCCCCTTCGTTGGCCTTCGTTGGCTTGGTGCGGACGCGGCATTAGCTGACAATTGTGACAGACCACTTCACACAGATACGATTGTTTTTTTTTTTACGAATTTAGGCACTAATTTTGTCTGCCGGCGGGCGTCCCTTTTTTTAAGTGAGTTTAACACGATATTTGGGAAGAATTACAGGGAATAAAAATGCAAAAGGAGTATTTTCTAGATCATTACGTCGGGAACTATCGAAAAAGTATATAAATTGCACACTTTTTATAAACTTGACTTACCCAATTTATTTGAAATAAGAAGTTATACTATGTTATATTAATGATCATTCTAAATATCAGAGGCTAAATGATTAATATATTATTTAATAACTGGCCAAGAGCATGTCGGACCATGCTCAGTGTAGGGTTCCATAGCCGTAACTATAAGGTAAAAAATACGATGTAAAAAAGTACAACAACAAAAGAGCGTATCTTCATAGCAATTACGTCCTTTTGTTGAGAAGCGCAGTTTATCGGCAATAACTCAAAAACGGTTAATCCGATCTTGTTGAAAATAATTTTCGTTGAAAGTATTAATTGAGCGTTATCTTTGTAATTTTTTTTATATTTTTCGGACACACGGTTTAGAAGATAGAGGGGGGGGACACAATTTTCACAACTTTCGGAGCGATTATTTCCAAAGGTATTCACTTAATCACAAACATTACTTAAAAACCTTAAAATGTTTTCAAAAGAGCTGTCGAACTATGTACCACACGTTGACATTTTGTGAAAAAAATTTTTTTTAGCTTCTGTTACATGTATAGAGTGCCCCCCCTAGATTTTTTTATTTTTATTATTTAACTACCAAACTTAGTTGCGGCATCTACGAGACATCTATATTCCAAATTTCATCAGTATAAGTCTTGTAGTTTTTGAGTAAAATGCCTGTGACATACGGACGGACGGACGGACATGACGAAACTATAAGGGTTCCTTTTTAGCCATTTTGGCTACGGAACCCTAAAAATGAAGACTGACTGATTATGATGAAAACATTACCGTATATAGAAATTTCGGTTTCGGTTCTGGTTTCGGCCGTGAAAGCTAGTTTCGGTCGGGCACCTGTGGATAGGCAGCCTCAGTCCACATTGTAAAAATGTTTCTGAACCAAATAAAAAACAATTGATTACTTACTAATGCAGATACAACTAGGAAACTAGAAACAGACACCATGATCGTTCCCATAGGGAAATCTTCTAACGGCATATTGACAAATATCACTTTATTCCACTTAAAAAAATATAAAAGTGCGTCTATCAGTACACTAACTAAATTTGTAATGAAATCGTAATCGAGCGATCAAGAGATATTTATATTAATTATCAATAATATTTGTATCAGTAGAAATGTTATCAAGATTAAGATTATTAAATATTTTAGATTAGACTTGTCGTTTTTCGATGATAACACACGATTTATTCCGTCGCCTGCAGTTGACTCTTTTGTAAAGAAGGTTACAGTACGATTATTTACACTTTGACACTCGGGATATCTCGGTTTTAGTCGTAAAGGTTCGTGTTTTCACATAGAGTATATAAAAGCCTAGAAATACTCACATAAAATATTCAAATCTATTTAATATACCTAATTAATACTCAAATATCGGATCTTCGGTGCAATTTGCGGTATATGAATTCAAATGTTGTACAGAAATATTGATGTTCCTCGTGATTTTAAGAATCAACTTAGCGTCAATTTTAGTCTTTGTCAAAGTCTTTACGAAATCTAATATTGTCATGAATTTGATTTTCACTTAACACACTTATTACAGAAAAAAAAATACACGATAATAGGGTTGATCAAGCCACTTCTGTGTTATTCATAGGTCTACTGTAAAAAATGTCATTGTGGCAGGTGATTACATTACTGTTTTAGACTGTTAAGTGCACACTATGGTGTTATGTATGAATATGCAGCAATGTATCTCGTGTCATTTTCACTTCTGATCTCTCCCGATTATTGTCGAAAATTACCGAGTGTCAAAGTGGAAATAATCTTACTGTAAGACCATTATACGTATGCCGATTGAGATACGACCACAGAAATATATCGAGGTAAAAGGAAAAAGTGTATGTAGGGGAGACCGGGTATGGTTGTCTCACGGGTTGGTTGTCACAGCAGCCATTAAATAATACGAAACGAAGGAATAAGTGCATCGATTGGTGAAGTACGGAAGGAGGTGAAGCTCTTGCGATCTTTTAACACCGAGCGATGCAATTATTCCTTCGTTTCGTATTATTTAATGGCTGCTGTGACAACCAACCCGTGAGACAACCATACCCGGTCTCCCCTAACCTCGCTTGCTAAAACGAATTGGTGACCTACTTCGCACGCCGTTAACTTCAGTTGCCGTGAATATTAAATAAATAAATAAATATTAGGGGACAATCTTACACAAATCGAACTAGCCCCATAGTAAGCTCAATAAGGCTTGTGTTATGGATACTAGACGACGATATATTTAATAGATACAAATACTTAAATACATAGAAAACATCCATGACTCGGGAGCAAATATTCGAGCTCATCACATAAATAAATGCCCTTACCGGGATTTGAACCCAGGACCTCCTGCTTCGCAGGCAGGGTCACTACCAACTAAGCTAAAGCGGTTGTTATTAGATTTGAAAATCTGATAATTAATTGTTCAGATACTACCAAATGAAATGGAAAATTTGTGTTTTCCATCACTAAATTACACTTGTGGCGGCAAAAGCCAAGCGAAAAACGTTATAGTCCGTACGAACTCTTAAGACCAAATGCTGTCAAACGAACGCAAGCCAAAAACTACGTTATGTTCTGATTATAAGGTAGTTTTGACGTGACAACGTCTTATAAATTGGTTTGCCGGGTGACACTTCAAGAAACTGCGTTACGCTCCGCTCACGTTATGCGCTCACAATGAGAGCGAGTGAGAGGCACGCGTCCCTTCCACTCGGGCATGGTTAGTCGTTGTCACGTAAAACTTTCGCCCGTATACCGACTTTACAGGCAATCAATTTTTTTTGGCTTGCGTTCGTTCGTATGGACTATACACGCTTGGTTCCCATACAAATCGACTAACTATTTCCAACTAGAGTCTGTGCGGAAAGAGAATAGGCGTGGCGAAAAACGGAACTAACCTAACCAGTATGGCCACAGAACAGAAAATACGGCACATACGATAGAAAAGCATTATAGCGCCCCCCAAAATTAATCCTATTCTCTTTCCGCACAGACTCTATCTCGATATATTTCGGAGGATCCGACCGAGGTCTCGGTCTCAGCTTAAGCTGCCCTCAAACCGCTGCTCGAACGACGTTAATACAGCTTAAAATACGCGTCGATAATACATGAACCCCTATTTAAGCACCGGTTTGAAAGTTTTTCTTCTTACAAAAGGTACATCAGGAGCGCGCATGTGTGCGCGCCGTGTACGGACACACCACAGGCAAGCATTTGACCTGCGCGGGCCTGCCACAGTATGCAGTTCACTCACACAGACGCGCGTCGTGCGTCTGTGTAAATACGTGTCGCGCGCTCCTAAGCGGCCGAAGTCGTACCGTACGGTGGGACTGCACTTCTGTCACAGAATATATATAAGCTAAAGCAGTAAGGAAGCTACAAACAAAACGATCGAAACGCACGCACACATAGACGCGCGCTTTTACAAGGCCCCTAAGGGAATCTCGCGGTGCCGGCAGTCGCGAGTGGAGTGCTGCATGGCGGCGAGCGGTCGCGCTTTGTTTTTGTTACGTGCGCGCGCCCAGACAGCCCGCGATCTTTTCATTTTAAACAACCCTAACGCTCTAATGGAGCGTAGGTATTTATTTCAAAAAGTAAGCGTAGCTTCCATACTGCTCTATTTATATTCTGTGCTTCTGTGGCGCAACAATATGACGTTAATATATGAGATTTCATTGATACATTACATTAAACTTATTATGTACACAAACTTTTTGAAATACTCACTTATCAAAAGTTTGACATCGCAAACAGGACATCTCATCTTAGAAGTGGGATAAACAGCAACATAAATAGAGCAAGATAATTAAATTCACACACCACAAAACCAAAAGAAAGTTATTGTTACGGCCCCGTTAACCGAGCTTAATTAATTAGCGAGATTGCAGTTAAGGAAAACATCGCGAGGAAACCCGCGCGCCATAAAATGTTTATCGGCCGTAAACTCACCACCTACCGTCAGCATAACGCTTTTAATAACAATGCTACGATAGGAAAATATCTGCGATCGAAAAATTGTTTATAATAACAATAGATTCCCTTGCTCCTTACAGATAACCGTGGCTAGATAACTAGTGAACTGTGAAGATTTTTTTTCCTAGGACATAACTAGTTATCTCCGAGGATTTTATATTCTTCGCAGATAAATATTATTTTTTTAAGTTTAGCTAGCTAGTTATCTCCGATGAATACAATTTCATCTCAGAAAAATTAAAAAAATAATATTTATCTGCGAAGAATATAAAATCCTTGGAGGTAACCAGTTATCTACAAGGATGAGATTTTCCTCACAGAAAACTGTTAAAAAAAAAGTTATCTGCGAAGAATATAAAATCCTCGGAGATAACTAGTTATCTCCTAGGAAAAAAAATCTTCACAGTTCACTAGTTATCTAGCCACGGTTATCTGTAAGGAGTAAGGGAATAGATTTTCCTTTTTTCTATTTTCTTTCTTTCTTTCTTTTTACCCGACTGCGGCGAAGCCCAAAGGAGGGTAATGTGTTTGACCTGTATGTATGTATGTATGTCCGTTCCTGTGTACACTCGTAACTACTCAACGGCACAACCGATTTTGATAAATGATACATCATTGGATTCGTCTTGATGGCGCGAGTGTCACTGGGTATGAAGTTCGTTAAAATAAACAAAATGGCGGATTTTATGCACTTTTAAAGTGCACCGCGGTCGGGTTTTTTTTAGTAAAATTATTTTACCTAATTTTTATATTCTTGAATATGACTTAGTTTTTTGCCAGGAACTGGTAGGATGTGGAATGAACTGCCATCCTGAGGCGTTTCCGGAATGCTATGTATTTAGCTCGCGAAGACACCCTTTTCTTCTATCTCGATATACAGTGTGTAAGTCTAATACGGGCGAATCTCTTAACGGTGGTTAGTATAGAACAAAGTAAAGGTAATTAGATAACATTTACTTAAAGTTGCAACAATAATTTTGGCCATACAAAATAATTCAGCCCGCAATGTAATGCAAACACACTCACGTTAAACGCTCGTTGACAGTTACTTTTGACATTTGACATTTCGGTACCGCAACCATGTTTACAGTACATTGCTGCTGAGAAATTAAAAAAAAATAGTAATTATGGGGTCGTAATGAACTGCAACTTAAAAAAAACCTTTTACTTCATGATTACACTAATGAATACTATGTCCGATTTAATTTATCGCCCGTATAAGACTTACACGCTGTATTTCTGAGGCTCTGTCCAAGAATTTTGTACTGTATCTGGCTACTGTAGAGACCTGACAGTCTCTACGGAGGAATTATAAAGATAATTTAAATATTCAAATACCTATCTGTCAGTCTAACATAATGTTTGAATATAAATATTAACTTAGTTCTCATCTGAGCGCCGCCTTAGAAACATTATGTAAATATTTGGAAAATATAAAGACTAAATACGTGGACAGGACGTGATCGTTTACAATGGGTCTCATAAGAAGGCTCAAGGTCGCTCAAACGGCAATGGAAAGAGCTATGCTTGGGGTTTCTCTTCGAGATCGAATCAGGAACGAGGAGATCCGTAGAAGAACTAAGGTTACCGATATAGCTCAACATATTGCAAATCTTAAGTGGCAATGGGCAGGGCACATTGCTCGCAGAACTGATGGCCGTTGGGGTGGTCAGGTTCTCGAGTGGCGACCACGTACCGGAAGACGAAGTGTTGGCAGGCCTCCCACAAGGTGGACCGACGATCTGGTGAAAACCGCGGGAAGCCGCTGGATAATAGCAGCACAAAGCCGACAATCGTGGAGATCCTTGGGGAAGGCCTATGTCCAGCAGTGGACGTCTTTTTGCTGAAATGATGATGATGATGAAAGACTAAATTGCCCAGTGAATGTTTTACTTCAATACTCCATCGGCTAGACCCCCCTAACACTACACTGTGCCCGCGCGTGATATACGTGCGCTGGTAATGGGGCGACAAATTAAATTTTACCAGCTTATTGGATATGGTGAGTAATGGTTACATTACATTAGTGCAGGTGGGTGTTATGAGCGAGAAAATTGCGACCTATGGTGTAATGAAGCACATGGTTAATAAGACTAGGGCTAGCTTTGTGTATTTCTTGGAGGATTTATTTATTCAATACTAGAAGAACCGCTCGGGATTTCGGTCGCGGAGGTGAAGTGAAAAGCCTCATAATTATGTAAAAGATTTTCAAAATAGGGTTAACTGCAGAAAAAAATTACCTTTTACTTTTTTTTGTCTGATCATGGTGTGTCTTAAACCATTTTACTCAGAATCACGAGCACTTTTCATTTATGAAATAAAAAAAAATTGGGGCAAAATGTCCCAACTTGGTTGACATTTTGTCCAATTAACCCTTACGGGCATTTTTATTTTAAAATCTACGGCTAGGCGAAACTTAAGCTATGTTCAGATACGGTCTAACCTGTCAGTCCGTTACGAAATGTATGGAGTTTGACACTAATCGTCAGTTCTGTGACGACCTGCTAACTGTCAGTTAAGAACGAACTTTAAATAATAAAGCAATTAACTACGGATATCTTTTTCGAAGCCAAATCTCTCTTGAATTTAACTTATTTCGCCTCCTTAAACGAAGTTGGAGGCCTCTAGTATTTACTGAATGGAGCGTGTCCTCGTTTTTGCAGGAATGAAAAGGTCTGCAGATTGAACCGCGACGGGCAGTTTGCGGGTTTTAACCTCTTTTTACTTTATGACGGCCGTATCGGACCCTGCTCAATCAACGTCGAGGTCTATGGGCTAGAGGTGCGCTCACGTTCATAAGCGGAGCGAAATTGAATGAGTGTTACTTCCTGGGCCGATTTTTGTCACAGTCAGTAAGACATGCAAAATTGTCAGACTTCAAAAAAAAATGAGTGTTACTCCTAGCGTTATATTTTCTTTGTTGTTACGCTCTTGGCAGAGTGGTCGTGGCTGTGATGTCTAGAGTGGCAAGCTTAACACGGCGCCATTCTTTGACGGCTGCGCGTCTGGTGCTCTCGTTCAGGGGGCAGTTTGTGGCAGACTTGATTTGGTCGGTCCACCTCACGGGAGACCTAACGCGCGGTCTAATACCGTTAGCGTCATCTAGAGCCAACATATTGCAATAAGTAAAACGTCTAGTCGTCTGGTAGGCTTAGTTATTAGTAAGGCAAACACAAGCAAGCTGCAAAAATACTCATCATCATCGTCATCATTTCAGCCATAGGACGTCCACTGCTGGCCTCCCTCATAGATTTCCAATTAGTTCGATTGGAAGCAACCTGCATCCACCGTTAGCCAGCAGCCTTAACCAGATCCTCTGTCCAGTCCAGCAGAAATACTGAGCTAAAGCTAGATAAGCTAAATATTTCCTCTCCCCTTGTTTGCTATTCGTAAAGGTTACTGTAATGTACGGTAGCATAGCTATTGGTATTGTAGGGTATTCAGACAATCCTTTGTCTCGATTAAACGGCTAAACGTGACTGACGTGTTTTATTACAACTCCGTATCTATAGGTCCAGATTTCTCAGTGGCGACGATTACAGTATTCACGTGTGTTTTGGAACATTTGTAAACGTAGTTAACGTGTTAACTATGACGATCGGAAAGATTGGTGAATTCAATATTCACACGGACAATTGGAATAGATATGTGGAAAGAATTGGACATTATTTCGAAGCTAATAAGGTCGATTCTAACTTGCAAGTGTCTACAGTAAACGGCCATAAAGAATGCACATCGATCTTTGGAAAGAGGCAATCGGCTAATTTCGACTTCGTATAGCGATATCTGTGTCGCACACACCATGACGTTTGTTTTGTCAGTCGTGGTTCAAATGCGAGAGAGTGCAGTCGCATATTCAAGTCAATATATATATAGAGTTGCTACAACTTTTACAAAATTAAATTTGTACTATGGCATCTATAGGAAAAAAAACGTAAGCCGTTACTTTGCCAGTCACGCGAAATTATCTACAATTTATATACCGTCACCGCAATATTACACTTTTTGTCGATCTTTAAACCTACATTTAAATATGCTAATAGTAGTATAACATCAGTTGCTAATGCTCAGTCAACCCCTTTAAGGAATATGGGCGTGAATGTATGTATATATATGTATGTATATTATTTTTCCCCAACAAGCAATAATTAAATATAATTACATCATGTTTTACAGCTCTATATATTCCACGTGAAATCAAAACAAAACAACAATAAAGTACTTAGTTCTAAATTCAAATTCTGATGAACAATTAATCTAATAATTGATGTACATGGAAATTAGCATTCGTTTGTGTTATATATGTGCGTATGTGTGTGTGGCCGCTCCCACCACCCGCATACGGATTAAACCAGTGTGCATTAGACCAGCATTTGTTTCACTCGTGTCCCCCGTGTTCCCATACATATCAGTGGCGACGACTACCCACATTTTTGATTCGGAGTGTTGAACAAAATGGCGAGTGCTATTTTTGGGATTTTACCAAGCTTTGACCACACCACACAAACGTGGAAGACGTACAAAAGTCGTTTGTCCCAGTGGTTCATCGCAAATAGTATAAACGCGACTACGGACGCGACGGGAGAAAAAAGACGAGCGATTTTGCTGAGCGCACTCACAGAGGGATCGTACGAGCTTGCAGCACATCTGGCGCTGCCTAAAGAGGTTCAAGAAGTGCCGTTCAGCGACATAATCACACTACTGGACGAGCATTTTACGCCGAAACGTGTTGGTTTTGGAGAGCGGCACAACTTCTACTCTGCTACGCAATTACCCAACGAAACCTTCCCGCAATTCGCAGCTAGGTTACGAGGTCTTTCGGCTCATTGTGTTTTTGCCAACGTCGAAGAAGCGCTGCGCGACCGCTTTATAATGGGCATGGTTCCAGGCAGTGAGAAAGAGAAACTTTACGCTCAGGATATAACCAAGTTAACGTTATCAAAAGCGGTAGAACACGCTGAGAATAGTCGATGCGCGCGGGTAGGCGCCGCCGCCGCGGCCGCCGCGGGACACTCCGGTCTCGCAGCCGCGCCATCCGATCAATTGTTCAAGATTAAGCGTAGCGGTAATAGCAATCCAAAGAATAGTAGTGCTAAGTGTACGGTGTGCGGATATGCTAATCATAGTGCTACACAGTGTCGTTTCGCGAAATATACGTGCAAAAAGTGCAATACGAAAGGACATTTGCGTAGGATGTGTAAAAGTGTTAATTACATGGACACAAGCGCGGATGGCGAGGGCGAAAACGATGACGATGGTGAGTTATTTCACATTCGGTCAGTGAGAGGTGAACCTATGGTTGAAACGGTTAGAATAAATGGTTTGCGGTTAAAATTCGAAATAGATAGTGGGTCTTCTGTGACGGTTATCTCCGAAGTTACGTACAAAATGCATTTTAAGGATGTGCCATTGTTACCTACCAGTAAAAGATTAATGACCTACTCAGGTGATCGATTAACTTGTTTGGGAAGTTTACAATTACCCGTTGAGTTTGCGAACCGTACGCATACACTATCAGTGTTTGTTATTCGCGATGGCGGGGTTCCTTTACTGGGTAGGGATTTCATTTCTTTGTTTGGATTACAGTTACTACCTATCAATTACTGCAATGATTCACTTATCGCTGTTAAAGAACTGGAACTGCGCTTCCCGCAATTATTCTCGAGCAAGTTAGGGTTATTTAATAAATATAAAATTAACCTGAGACTTAAAGAGGGGTCAAAACCAGTTTTTTTTCAAGGCACGGCCTATCGCGTTTGCATTGCGCGATGCAGTTGGAAGTGAAATGGACAGATTGGTAAAATTAGGGGTCCTTAAGCCAGTGGAACATTCCGATTACGCTTCACCTATAGTTCCCGTCTTGAAGAAAAATGGTTCAGTCAGGCTGTGCGCTGACTATTCCGTATCCATAAATAAACAGCTAGTGATCGAACAATATCCGCTTCCTACAACGAAGGATTTATTTTCTAAGTTATATGGGGGTGAAAAGTTTACGAAACTAGACTTATCGATGGCATACAACCAGTTCGAATTAGATGACGAATCTCAAAAATTAACGTGTATCAACACTCATCGTGGATTATTTGTTTATCGACGTTTAGTTTTTGGATTAGCCAACGGGCCGTCTGTGTGCCAACGCGCCATGGAGTGCGTGCTGGCGGGGCTCGACGGCGTGTTGTGCATGCTCGACGACGTGCTCGTCACCGGCCGGGACACCGCCGAGCATCTGTCCAGGTTAAATGAGGTGTTACGTAGATTACAGGACGCGGGTCTAGTACTGCAGCGGGAAAAATGTGAATTCTTTAAAGATGAAATAAATTACTTGGGCTATGTCATAAATAAGGACGGTTTAAAGAAATCACAAGATAAAGTGAGGGCCATAGTCGAGGCTCCCATACCGTCCAGTGTTAATCAACTACAGTCTTTCTTGGGATTATGTAATTATTACAGGGATTTCGTTCCTTCGGCATCGTCTATTCTTAGTCCACTGTTCGATTTACTTAAGAAAGGCAGTAAATGGAAGTGGACGGAGGAACATTCCAATGCTTTTAATAAAATTAAAAGTATTTTAGTGTCCGACCAGGTATTAACTCATTTTGACCCGCGTGCCAAACTTATTCTTACGGTGGACGCGTCCCCAAACGGGTTAGGAGCGGTCTTGTCGCAAGTGTGCGCGGACGGCGTGGAACGTCCAATATCATTTGCGTCGCGCACCCTCAACCCCGCCGAAAAACGGTATGCGCACATTCAAAAAGAGGCCACGGCTATAATATATGGGGTTCGACGGTTCCATCAGTACCTATACGGCCGGGCAGTCCCGTTTGTGCTGCGGACGGACCACAAACCCCTTACCTCAATTTTTGGGCCTTACAAAGGCATCCCTGAGGTCTCAGCGAATCGGCTCCAGAGATACGCGTTATTCCTTAGTGGCTATAATTACGTAATCGAGTATGTCCGAGGCGCCGACAATAGCGCGGATTACTTGTCGCGCGCGAGTCTTCCCGAGCGGAGCGCGGGCGCGC
Source organism: Eudemis profundana (assembly GCA_947034925.1). Lineage (NCBI taxonomy): Eukaryota > Metazoa > Arthropoda > Insecta > Lepidoptera > Tortricidae > Eudemis > Eudemis profundana. Next base: position 893,262 of record OX344812.1, read on the forward strand.
GCGCGGGGGGTGCAGGCGCCGAGCTAATTGATAACGCCGCGTACGTTAGTTTCGTCATGGATGCCAATAACATGCCAGTGACACTCAATGAGTTACAGCGAGAAACTCAAAGGGATGTGATTTTGAGTTCTGTAAGTAAGTATGTTATGGCTGGGTGGCCTAAAAAAATCGCGGATTTTAAATTGCGGCCTTACCATCTGTGTCGAACTCAGTTAGCTGTCGAAAACGGGGTCATTATGAGAGGTCATAAAATTATAGTTCCAGAATCGCTGCGTGGTAAGATTTTGGCAGAGCTCCATACGTCCCATTTGGGAATTGTAAAAACTAAAGCGGAGGCACGATCTAGATTCTGGTTCCCTGGAATCGACGAAGCGTTAGAGAGGTACCTGGGCTCGTGCGAGGTGTGCTCGCAGCTGCGCCCCGCCCCGGCCCGCGCGCCGCCGGCGCCATGGCCCCGTCCGGCGCGTATCTTTGAGAGGTTGCATATAGATTTTTTGGGCCCAGTCGGTGGTCATTCGTATCTAGTTATAGTGGACGCGTATAGCAAGTGGCTTGAAGTTTATCAAATGAACACTACGACTTCCTCCGCCGTAATAGATAAGTTATGCGAATTCATGTCGAGATTCGGACTAGTTGAATCGATTGTTAGTGACAATGGCACCTCCTTTTGCTCAGAAGAATTTTCTAAATTTTGTAAAAGTAATGGCATAAAACATGTAACTTCGCCGGCATATCACCCGGCTAGTAATGGGCAGGCAGAAATTGTTGTTAAAATTGTCAAAAAGGGGATAAAATCTAGTATATTATCAAGCAAAAATGAAAGGCAAAAACGGTTAGCATTACTAAGATATTTAATGGATTATCGTAATTCAGTGCATTCAACCACAGGTTTCACCCCTTCTCAGTTAGTTTACGGACGGAAATTGAGATGTAGACTCGATTTGACAAATTCATCTTCGGCGTTGCCGCCCTCGCCAGTTGCAGAAATGATACGTAATGTGCCATCACAGTGTTCACAGTCTAACGTAAAGAAACTCCGTAACTTTAAGAAAGGAGACTTAGTGTTATATAAGAAATTTGCAAATAAAGTTCAGTACAGTTGGTGTAAAGGAATTATTTCTAAGAGAATTGGGAATGTTTTGTACCTTGTAAAAGACATGCAAACGTTGCAATGTACAAAAAAACACCTTAATCAAATTGTAAAATTTAATGGAACGGTCGAAAACCTATGCCAGGGCACCCAACGTTTACCAGATTACGAACCGCCGTCGCCGTCGCAGTCGCCGACGCCGCCGCCGCTGCCGCCTACGCCGCCGCCGCTGCCGCCTACGCCGCCGCCGCTGCCGCCTACGCCGCCGCCGCTGCCGCCGACACCGCCGCCGCTGCCACCTACGCCGCCGCCGCCGCCGCCGCCGCAGCCGCCACAGCCGTTATGGCTGTCACCACTACCTCAAGTACCCTTAATGGCATCCTCACCTATAACTCCGTCTGCTGGGGTATCGCCCACGTTGTCATCACTGAGCAGCACGTCATCCGTGACGGATAGAGTTACCGATCAAGGTCCAGGCCATATACGTCAAGACTCTTTACATAACAGCCCGGGCGATGACACACTTGTTGCGCCCACGAGTGATGCGGAGTTTGAAGACGCAGAATCTTCCACCGACGTAGTGAATGAGCCCGACGTAAACAGACGTCTCAGCGATACCGAGCAAGCATCGGGGCAGCCCACAGACATGCAAGGCAGGTTACGTAGACGTTCCAAATTAAACTTAGATTTTAAGAAATATTTTTAAACGAGAAGTTTAGTTTTTACTTATATTCTTAAAATAGGGGGAGGATTGTTATATATGTGCGTATGTGTGTGTGGCCGCTCCCACCACCCGCATACGGATTAAACCAGTGTGCATTAGACCAGCATTTGTTTCACTCGTGTCCCCCGTGTTCCCATACATATCAGTTTGTATTCGGAAAAGCGATGATTGCCGATGTGCATTCTTTATGGCCGTTTACTGTACGTTCATAACGGTAATCGGTGCGGAATGCTACGAGTTATTAGTGAATTTGTGCACACCTGATAATCCGAAAACTAAGACGTTTACCCAGTTAACTAATATTCTCGCTGATCATTTGCAACCTAGGCCGAGTATTTTAGCGGAACGGTATAAATTTCGCAATAGGAAGCAAAATGTGGGTGAATTAATTAAAGACTATGTGGCAGTGCTAAAAAAAATGTCCGCCACCTGTGATTTTGGTACTACTTTGCAAGAGAACCTAAGAGACCAATTCGCGTGTGGTATTTCGAGTGAAACAATTCGACAAAGACTGTTTTCGGAGGATAAATTAAGTTTTCAACGAGCTTTTCAATTGGCAGTCAGTTTAGAGGCGGCGGAGAAGGACGCGGCAGCGGTCATAGGGGGCCGGGCCGGCGTCGGCGAGACCAACAATGTGGAGGTGGAATGCCAGTCGATGAGGCCTCGCGCGGGACGTGGCGCGGGCGGCGTCGGCGGCGGCGGCTCGGCGCCCACGCCACGGGTTCAGCACCCAGGGGGCGCGCGCCGAGGCTGGCGGCAGGCGCGGGCCGGCGGCAGCGGTGGCGGCATTAATGGATCTTTTACCACGGGACAACAACAACAACGTTATTCAAAATGTCGTGCGTGCGGGGGCCTACACGACATTACGACGTGCCAGTTCACTAGATATGTGTGCAGAGTTTGTAATAAATTGGGACACCTACAGCGCGTTTGCCCCAATCTTTCACAACAATACAGCGTGGTAGCTTCCGGGACACCATTCAGCGAGGGTGAAGAGGAGGGCAGTGACGAGGTAATTTATAACATAAACCATTTAAGTGCTAGGTTGTGTCCACCGATTAAATTAACTCTGAATATAAATGGTGTAGATGTAATAATGGAGTGTGATACTGGCAGCGCTGTATCCTGCATAAGTTATAAATTGTATCAAACATTGTTTAACAGTTTAGATATCAAACCATCCAATTTAACTTTGAGGTATTATACAGGTGAATTAGTTAAGCCAGTAGGAGTGGTACGGCCGCTAGTCAAGTATAAAAATCAAGCAAAAATCCTAGATTTGTATGTAATTAACGAGGGCAAAACGGTACTGCTTGGCAGACAGTGGTTATTAGAACTCAATATTCAAGTACAAGTGTCAAAGTATGGTTGTGTGAATAATTTAGACAGCGAAGTATTCAACCTAGTGGAATTCAGTTCCAGATATTGTGAGGTGTTTGCGGACGGGCTCGGGCGGTTCACCGGCGGCGCGGTGGGCATCCACCTGCGGGACGGCGCACGGCCCGTGTTCCTGCGCGCGCGCCCGTTGGCTTACGCGCTGCGCGAGCCAGTGGAGCGCGCGCTGGACCAACTGGTAAGTGACGGTATCCTCACTCCCGTAGATCGTTCTGACTGGGCCACCCCTATCGTGCCGGTGGTAAAAAAGGACGGCAGTATCCGGATCTGCGCGGATTATAAACTAACACTTAATAAGGCACTCGTAGTCGACCGTTACCCGTTACCTAAGATAGAGGATTTGTTGGCGCGCTTACACGGTGGCAAGCGTTTTAGTAAGATAGATTTATCGCAGGCATACGCGCAGTTCGAATTGGACGATTCCAGTAAATACACGGTCATAAATACGCACAAAGGGTTGTTCAGGTACAATCGGCTCGTGTACGGACTGTCTTCTAGTCCTGGAATCTTCCAGAAAAGGCTCGAACAGCTTTTCGCAGATTTGCCATATGTCGGGGTATTTTTGGATGACGTCATTATATCGGGGCGGGATACGAAAGAGCACATTGAAAATTTACACAAGGTGTTTACGCGTCTGCAAACGTATGGACTCCGAGTGAGGAAGGACAAATGTACATTTTTCGCCAAATCGGTTAACTATTTAGGACACGTTATAAGCGAGGAGGGCGTGCACACTTGTCCAGAGAAGGTCGCGGCCATAAAAAACACGCCGGCACCGTCGACCGTCTCGGAGCTTAGAGCTTTTCTCGGAATGGTTATGTATTACGGGAAGTTTATTAAAAACGTGAGTTCGGCTCTAGCTCCTCTGTACAATTTGTTAAAATTCGGTGTTCAGTTCGTGTGGGACACGAAATGTCAGATAGCCTTCGAGGATGTTAAGAGTCGGTTAGGATCGAGCGAGGTGCTCATGCATTACGCACCGGAGCTTCCACTCGTGCTGACAGCTGATGCGAGCGGGGTGGGGGTAGGCGCGGTAATATCCCAGCTGACGCCGGCGGGCGAGCGGCCCGTGGCGTACACGTCGCGTACACTCACTCGCGCGGAGCGTGCTTATGCGCAGATAGATCGAGAAGCCCTAGCCATTATCTTTGGTATCAGGAAATTCCATCAATATCTGTATGGTCGTAGGTTCATTCTAAGGACCGACCACAAACCTCTTACGTATATTTTTGGTGCCAAGGTCGGTATTCCGGTTATGGCTGCGTCGCGTATACAACGTTGGGCGATATTGTTGTCGGGATATAGTTATGATATTGAGTATGTACCGTCAGCAAAGAACTGCGCAGACGCGTTGTCAAGATTACCTCAGTTGAGTAATGAACGAGGACCAGGCGAGAGCAAAGAAGTCACATATATGAATTTTGTAGAAGACTTTTTGCCAGCTACGAATAGTGATGTCAAGGCAGCTACGCGAAAAGATCGAGTGTTAAGCAGGGTTTTAGCTCACGTTCAGTACGGATGGCCGGGGTCGTGCCCTAGTGAGGAGATTCAACCGTACTTTACAAGACGCAACGAACTATATCTAGATCGCGAGTGCATTATGTGGGGGTACCGAATGGTCATACCATCCGGATTACAGCAAATTGTGCTTAAACAATTACACTCGAGCCACATGGGTATAGTCAAAACTAAATGCCTAGCTCGCAGTTATGTGTGGTGGCCTAATTTAGATAAAGACGTGGAGGCTACTTGCGCGTCGTGTGAGACTTGTGCGGCAGAGGCGCAGGCGCCACCTCGTGCCCCGCCACAGCCGTGGCCGTACATACCGCAAGTGTGGAGTAGATTACACATAGATTTTCTGGGTCCATTTGAAGGGAAGACTTTTTTGGTGCTGATCGATTCAAGCTCGAAATGGCTTGAGGTTGAACAGATGTCGCGCACGAACGCATCAGCGGTCATAAAGTCTTTGAGGGCCACTTTTGCGCGCTTTGGACTGCCGCTCGAGGTCGTATCGGATCAAGGACCACCTTTTTCAAGTACAGAGTTCAACGAATTCTTGACCCGCAACGGTATTCGTCAATCGTTTTCCCCGACTTATCATCCCGCGTCAAACGGAGCTGCCGAAAACGCGGTAAAGCTGTGTAAGCGCGCCATAAAAAAAGCTCTCAGGGATCGAGTAGATGTAGAAACCGCCTTACAAACGTATTTACTAGCGTATCGTAATAGTAAGCATTCTACCACGGGCGAAAGCCCAGCTATGTTACTGCAGAAGCGGAATATTAGGTCACGGTTAGATTTGCTGCGCGGCGACGTGGGGAGGGAACGTCAAGTGGCGGATGCGCAACAGAAACAAGTAGACGCTGTTAAAGGTGTTCCACGTACGTTTGTAGAGGGTGATACAATCTGGGCTAGGAGTTATAGGGGGTCCGATAAATGGATACCAGGTAAAGTGATACGAGGTGAGGGTTCACGCAGTTACGTAGTCGAAAAAGGTGACGGTCGATTGATGAGTAGACATGTAGATCAGATCAGGCGCAGGTCGCAGAGATCCAGTTTGTCATACCCGGACACCGATGAGGTTGCCGGTCTAAGTAGGGAGGATAGTGGAAAGGGGAGTGAGGATGTCGTCTTACCAGAGGGAGAGGAGATGCCGTGTGCGGGGGCTACACGGGGGGAAGATACCGATGGAGTTGAGGAAGTCAATTCTCCGCGTCGGAAAGGTTTGTGTTCACCATGCTGGGGAACACCAACAATGGAAGACGCGGGGGATCGCGGCTCGTCAAGCGGTCCGCACGCGCCATCTCCAATTGCTCAGGGCACGCCGACTTCGCGCCCCGCGCCGCTGGCGGCCCTCCCAACTCGTTCTAAACGAGTGATTCGTCCTCCATGCAGATATGGGTTCGATGACTAAATTATTTATATGTTAATAATAATAAGTAGTAAGATAATTACAAAAGTCGTTTTGGTATCTGGTTGGTTATGCATACCTACCTATATGTAGAAGTAAATTAGTCAAGGTTCCAATCTTATTTTATTGTGTACTAAGTTGAGTCATAAACTGGAGATGTTGTTTCTTAATGTAGTAGATTTAAGTAAACGTAATAATTTGTACACTGAGTTAGCAAATGTTAAGATTATTGTTAATACTATATATATTTTATAGATACTTGTGAACCTACCAACTATCGTGAGTAATACCTACGTAGCTACACAAGCACTTACCCTTATGCTGCGTAATCGGAGACATCGGAAGTTGGTAGGTCCTTGATTAGTCTTATGAAATAGTTAGGTTCATATTAAAGGTGGAGGTGTAATGTACGGTAGCATAGCTATTGGTATTGTAGGGTATTCAGACAATCCTTTGTCTCGATTAAACGGCTAAACGTGACTGACGTGTTTTATTACAACTCCGTATCTATAGGTCCAGATTTCTCAGTTACATACAGCATTTCTAGCGTTTTTAGCAATATTAAATCTAAAATCATGTAATTCGTAATGATAATGATAATGATATGATATGATAATGATAAAATGATTTATTGCCACAAGAAACAAAAAAAAAACTCAAACAATTACATTGTATTCAATATTATAGCTAGCTTAAACTTAATTAATTACATTGTTTATTTATAAGTAGGTACAGTGGCAACAGGCTCAGGCTCAGCGTATGCTGTGAGCGTGTTGGGCTGCACAGCGCTGTTTTTCAGTCTGCACCTTACTCGGGCTAATTGCTTTGCTATTCAGGGAGGGAACATTCGTCCTTTACATTATGAATAAAAAATATATAATTTCAAATCTAATCTGATTGCATATAATATAATAGTACATGCACGTGCGGGAAAGAGAGAGAAAAGGTAATAAGGGGACAGTACACGGACATGTATATCGCTACTGATTTTCCGCTATCTGCTATCGTTTCTGCCTGTGCTATGCCCAAATTCCACTGTTATCCATCTAGAATGCATTATTAGAGTGTCACGCGATTGACTCACTTATTTATTCGATAAAAAGTTTCCTGCACAATGCACATTCCCGCTCTCCGCTGTCGGTTTCGCCCGTGCTATGCCCACACCTCGCTGTAATCCATCTAGTATGCATTATTAAAGTGTCGCACGTAATCGACAAGCTCACTTCTTCTGTATAAAGGTCACTTAATTTGCACACACACGATTACCGTTATCCGCTGTCGCTTCCACCCGCTCTTTACCCACACCCTGCTGTAATCCGTCTAGTATGCTTTATTAAAGTGTCGCGCGTAATCCGCGCACTCAGCTGCGGGGTTGGCATTTCAATCTCTCTTAAACAACGCGTTTTACGCGTTCTTTATATAGTTGTGGCGACACTGCCACCTAGCGACACTCGTTGGAAGAATAAGACAGTAACAGCAATTCCACGACAGATCTGATGTCGCTTACATCAAGGCCCATGCAAACGGCACAATTTCTGTAGTGTTCTGCATCGCAATATAGAAATGTTTATAACGCTAACACTACATATACCACTTCCAACCAACTTCCTTCGGACTTCGGCCCCCAGGCACAACACTCGCCCGGAGAGAGATCTCTCTGTCCGTCCCACGGATTGTCCTCTATTCCTTTTTTTTTTTTTTTTTTAGAAACTGACAAACTCGCAGCCCCTCCTGGGCGTAGCGATTGTCGGACCGGGTGGTTGGCCGTGGCGTTCCCTGGGGTCGAACCAGGTCGCTAGCCAGACCACCCTGAGTTGGTCGGACTGGGTGGGAGCCGGGAGTGCCTGGGGTCGAACCAGGTCACTTAGTCCGGTCCACCGTCCTCTATTCCACATAGTTTATACGCTCATTTCCGCTATCCGCTGTCGCTTCGATCCGTCCTATGTCCATAGCTTGCTGTAATCCGTCTAGTATGCTTTATTAAAGTGTCGCGCGTAATCCGCGCACTCAGCTGCGAGGTTAGCGTTTCAATCACTATTAAACAACGCGTTTTTGTTAACGTTCCCGTTTTAACGCGTTTTTTGAACGCAGGGTTTACGCGACGCATTATTGCATTTACTGGTTTCCAATCAAACTGTGGTCGTCTTTAGGTATTGCTTCTGTAGTCAAAACATTGCTTTTTTAAAAACAACGAAAAATGCGATTTCTGGGGACAAGATATAAGAGTAAATTTTGTATTTTATGTTTTAATTGAATTTAAAGAAAATAGTAATGTCACTTTTCCATTAACTTTTACTTATTGTCACTTTTCTAGTCTTTTTTCTTCAACTTGATTTTTGTTTCAGTAAAAGCCGTGCCTTTGGTTTGCTCGACTTGGCGGGGCACTGCCGTGCCCCCCAGATATACAGACTCAAAAACAACGAATGTTAAAATGCCATGTATGGGGAATGAACCAACAAAAGCAAACAACAGCTAATAAGGAGGGTTGCCGGTAGAGGAGGCTCTCGACCCGAAGCGTAGCACAGGCTCACATGGGACTTTCAACCCATCGAAATATAATGTATGGAATGATAACGCCGAACAAAAATGACGTTGAAATTTGCCCCACAACGCCCACTTTTTAAAATCAATACGTCTTATGTATCAGTGGGACTGATAACTTACTTAATTTTTACTATGTTTGAGTTAAAGTGGCATTCTGCTAGGCATTAAGCTCTAAAAACCAGTGGCCGATGAGGCCTAAAGGATCTCGAATGGAGACCATAAACCGGAAGACCCAGCGTGGGTCGGTGCCTCACAAAGTTCTCTGAAGACTTAATTAAGGTCGCCAAAAGTCGATGAAGGCATGGCGTGCGGCCGCTCGTTGTGGAAGTAATTGAGGGAGACCTATGTTCAATGAAAATGATGATACTATCAAAATACAAAGACGGATAAGTAGTCCAACTTCGGCCGTTTAGGAGCGCGCGACACGTATTCACACAGACGCGTGTGAGTACGATCCACACTGGAGCATTCTTACGTACCTATTTTTTTTACGATGCTTGTAGTGCGTTCGTACACGGCGTGCACACATTCAAGCGCGCGATGTTTCTTAATTAGGAATTACTGCTATCATACTGTCTGTGATACTACAACGTATGCGCGTAGCTATTTCAGTCAGCGTAGTTGGCTACGACGTCGTAGCGGCTGGTTATTCATTTGCTTTGCTACGGTTCGTAGCGATCTTCCTATGCAAGGATGAACAAAAAGTCGTAGTAAGTAATACTGCATCAAAAGATTTTTTTAATTACTTGTTTTGTATGAGAATTAATTTTCTTAACATTTAAATCAAATATTGTACGCTATTTCTTTATTTTTAGATACTATGTTACTTAAGAGGAATTATTTGTTCGCGTCTTTTCTTTTGATTCTCATCATAAAAATACGGGATGTTATTTTTTCACACTTGAGTCGATTCCCCGACGAAGCAGGTAATTTTTAGAAAATCTTTGAATGCAGTATGACTTACTTTTAAAAATAAAATACAGTTCCCTTTCAGCTAAACATCCTATCTACAATATTCGAGGTACTTTTCCTTCATATGGCATAGCCGTGGGACGCCCAGTATATTCAATGGGGATGTTGACTAATGTTGAATTTTACAACATAATATAGTCACATGGATTGGAAACTACTAAATTATCATAACACAGAAGAAATAAACAAAAAATATATAAAACATACAAAGTTATGTGCCCACAAAGTTTAAAAAAAAATCGATATATTTTTATCGTCTTAAAGAAAAATTAAAATCAATTTCGGAATGCGTAAATAACACTGAAAAATCTAATGTATGACAACTATGTGCTGAAACGCACTTTTTAGTACTTAAAATGGCAAAATACAAATTTTTTCATACAGACTTAGTACAGCGAGGACAAAAAATGACGTCACAGGGTGCGTCCGTTTTGTATGGGCCGTTTTCAACGCTCGGTGCGGTCGGCTACTTTTGATTGCAATTTGTGGCTGTTATAGTAATCCAAGTGTAGTAGTTATAGGTATATATTTGTTCCTCATAAATAGTAGAATCCATTTACATCAGAAACAAATTTTAGGACACAAGCCTATTATCGCTCAAAATTCACACATGACTAAAAACCAAAATTGCTCGCGGTACACATGGCAATACTTTAAAGTCTGGGCCACAGAAACCCGACCTTGCGATAGTAGAGTTATGTTATTGTTATAACTGCAACTTGCCAATTCAGCTGGTAGCAGTGAACTAAGATAGGCAGATGATAATTATGATGATACTTATATATCAAAATGTTCGCATACGAAATATCTTCTGTTCGTATATATACGAAATATGCTTCTGATACTTAGAAAACCACCATGAGACTCAAACTATTGAAATAAAAACAGATCACTCACGTTGTACAAAAGACGAGACATCCCCTCGACGTACTGTTCCGGGAGCATTCGGCATTCCCTTAATCATGAGTAGTATTCGCGAACGTCACGCGACGACTAGTGTAGTCGTCGGGCGGCGTTCGTGAGTGATTAGTTTTTATTTCAATATGCTTCTGATACTTTTTTCATTTGTTTATATCTTTATGTTTCTGAAAACATAATTCGAGGAACTTTATCCTAAGAATGTGAACCTGCCCTTACTCTTTATAGAGCACGCACGACATTAAGGACAGCCCTATTGTTTGAGACATTGTCACCCTACTTATGATCTCAGCAACAAACTTACACTTACCAGCCGTTCACACAACAATGAACCTTATTTCGTAAACAATACAGTCTAATAAAAGTGTCTCGAAATATTGCTCAGCAAACTTGGCTTTTGCTGATGTTTCAGCGAATTTAAGCTTTATGTCAACGGAGTAAGTGTAAAATGAAGTGCACGTCGTGAGTTGCCGTTTCGACAATAGGGTTGTCAGTTGACAGAGACTGACAAATGACGTCTAGAGTGTTGTTCGGTACAGTCGATGTTATAATTTAGATTATTTTTTAAGCGGAAGATGACGTGATAGAGTAAAAGACAAAATAATCAAAAACATAAAAAAAAGTTGGTTTTGAAACCTCCGGCCCGGTCCGATCGGCGAGATTAGTACAAATAAATAAATAAAATAATTTGTTTCTGCAAGTAGGCCTTCAAGGGCTCTTTTAGATGTCTTATATTCTTTTCTCTTCTTTTTTAGGCGCTTCGGGTGAGAAGAAGCGCCGGAAGAAACTCACCAGTTGCTCTTTTTACCCGACTGCGGCGAAGCCCAAAGGAGGGTTATGTGTTTGACCTGTATGTATGTATGTCCGTTCCTGTGTCCGCTCGTAACTACTCAACGGCACATCCGATTTTGATAAATGACACATCATTAGATTCGTCTTGATGGTGCAAGTGTTACTGGGTATGAAGTTCGTTAAAATAAACAAAATGGCGGATTTTATGCAGTTTCAAAGTGCACCGCGGTCGGGTTTTTTTTAGTAAAAATGTGGTTATTCACCATTTTACAAGTGTTCCAACGATATGACGTTATTACAAGAGATTTCATTAATACATTACATTATGCTCCGAGTGATGTTTTATTGGTTTTTTGACACATCGTTAATGACGTATTAAGAGATAAGGCTAATCTAAATAGATTGTTACAATAAGCGATTATGACTGATGATAGCTAATAAATCCAATCAGTGTGTGTGATTTTGATCGATAGTGAGATAATAGTTTATTTTTACCAATTTACCCAAATTATAGCATTTGCTCGGTACTACATAAAGAAAAGAAATAGGTGCAAATTTCAACTTTATTGTTTAGAATAATTACCCACCTTTGTACACTTGTGGCGACATTGCCACCTAGCGGCACTCGCTGGAAGAAGAAGGACAGTTACGGAAATTCCACCACAGATGGCGCTTACATCAACGCCCATACAAAGACTGTCATCTCTATACAGTTCTTCAACCCGCTATCGAAGTTTCTAAACCCAATATATAACACTTCCAACCATCTTCCTTCGGACTTCGGTCCCCAGGCACAACACCCGCCTGGAGAGAGATCTCTCTATTGTCCTCTCTTCCACACACTTGTTTCAGTTTGTTCTCGAATAAATAAAATAAAATATAAATCGTAGAACGTACACGTTGTGTACAGTCGAGGTCATAAATATAGTTACACTTTTCAACCTTATTTCCTTGGAATGAATGAACTCGACTGTACGTACCGTGTTTTTTATCAAAATATTACACATTTTGTATGCAAGAAAAAATAGTACATTACACAACTAGGGTGGTAGTACAAAGAAAGCCAGAGATCGCAGATGTTTGCGGCCCGAGCTGCAAGCGAGGGACGTAAATGTGCGATCGAGGGCTTTCTTTATTACCTCCCGTGTTGTTTACATCATTTTATGTCTACACGTGGCCAGAAAGCGGCTTTTAGCGGCTGCGCGTACGGCAAAAACCACTTTATGGCCAGGTGTGGCATAAATATAATTTTCATTACATTATTGGTAAAAAGAGTATACATATTGTTGGTATTACCTTTTTTAGCTTATTTTAACTTATCGTTGCGAATTTACGTTGTATTGGTGTCATGCGAGGGAGGGAAAGATCGCGAAGAAACTACACCCGCGGTCAATGAATTCGGGTCACTCTAATTTAAATAATAGAACTACGTGTTTTTCAATATTTTACACTTGTTTCATTTACATAATATACTATTCTTCAATACCTGGCTGTATTAGCAATATCCGCTAACCCATCAAAAAATAATTATTATCCAAAAATGGTGATTTTTGCGATATCTCACTTCATTAACGTCATTATTTTTCATGGGTTTTCACGAGTTCGATCTAAACGTGAATTTGCTATTATTTTCAGTGTTATTTTTGCAGATAGTATCTAAAATTGATTAAAGATCAAAACGGGATACAATAATTTCACAACCGACCCGTATATGTTTTTTATCAAAATATTACACATTTTGTATGCAAGAAAAAATAGTACATTACACAACTAGAGTGGTAATACAAAGAAAGGCCGAGATCGCAGATGTTTGCGGCCCGAGCTGCAAGTGAGGGACGTAAATATGCGATCGAGGGTTTTCTTTATTACCTCCCGTGTTGTGCACATAATTATATGTCTACACTTGGCCAGAGGAAGCGGCTTTTACCGTACGCGTGGCGTGCAGTTAAAGCTACTTTATTGGCCAGGTGTGGCATAAAATTTATTTCTTTAATACGTACATACGTTTTGTAGCAGGTCGTATTTAATACAACCGACAATAACTACAACAGCTCCAGGTAAGCGTTTCTATAAAAGTTTAAACTTGTATGGACAGGTTAACCGTCACAAAAGTCGTTAACTTTGGAGTCATCCACAAAGTTCGTCACACGATTTTTCAGACTTTTGGACCCTCCCTCCATGTCACACTTTTTCCTGACATATTTGACCTTGTTAGTAAAGGCTGTCACATTTGGCTAGACACCAGACACCCAATAGGCGTGACGTACTATATGGATAGCCCCTTTGCTATTTTTTTTTTTTTTTTTTTTTTTCTCTTTATTAAAGAGCTTTGTCACGAAAGTGACCATGTCGCTCCATTATGAACTTCAATACATATTATACTTATACCTAACTTAAGGTCTATTTTCAATGGCTCGGCGAACAAGCTGCAGCAGTGCCGTGGCGGCATCCGACAGCGGTGCCGCCAGAACACTATTGCAGCCCCCGACTTCAAACAATACACTCCATTTATTCATTAATTGACTCCGCATAGCCTGATTCCGGGCACATTCCATGATTATATGGTATACGTCTTCTGGTGTATCGCACGTGTCACAATTTGGAGAGAGTAGTTTGCCCATCAAAAATCCGAACTTGTTTAATGGAATATGCCCGGCCCGTAGTCTCATCATCAACACTAGGTCGCGTCTATTTAAACAACAATCGATCCACGGAGTCATCATAGGTTCCGGTTGGATCGTCTTGTACCAGATACCTTTAACTTTTGATCTCTCATCAAAATATTCCTTCCACCGGTTATATATCTGTCGTTTGGCAAAACCGATACAATCTGAATAAAACGGTAATGTGGTGGGATAGATCCCGTCGGAACACGCTTGCCTAGCTAAAGTGTCCACAATTTCATTACCACCTATGCCCACATGAGATGGGAGCCACTGGAGGATTATCGCCTTGCCATCGACTTGTAATTCGTCGATAAGCTTTAAAATGGTGTAGGCTATCGGGAGCCCTCGAATATTCGAGGTGCACCGAGCCACGTGATGGAGCGCACTCTTGGAATCCGACAATATAATAAACCTATCGTGATCCAATGATTTAATGTAAGACAAGGCTTCAGCTATTGCAATTAACTCTGCGTGCATGATGGAAATGTCACAATTTATTTTTAATTTTAGCGATGTGTTCGACTGTGGATCATAAAAGGCCACACCTATAACCTGTTTTTCCTTAGAACCATCTGTAAATACACAATAAAAATCGGCATAATGTAATCGTAGAAATTGAAGAACATTAGATTTAAGACATGTTTTATCATAGGTACGTTTAGCTTTAGTAATTTCAGAGATATTAGGTTTAATAATATTCGACATATCAAACTTATTAATCCACCAATGCAACGTAAACATTTCAAGTAACTTGGTAGAATGGACAGGAATTGTTTTGTAAGTGTTATGCATCAGAAGTAGTAGTGGTTTCTTGTTTCGTAAAATATTATGGGTTTGGAGACACTCATTTAAATCATCTAGTAACTTTATGGAAGAATTGTTTTCAAAAGATTTAGATCTAAACCAAAACTTTGATGCCAAATAACTGCGACGAAAATGTAGTGGCTGAATACAGAGCTCACACTCCATCACGTGTATCGGTGTAGACTTAATGAACCCTCTAATAGTTCTTAGTGCTTGATTCTGTACTTTTTCGATTTTATACAAATGAGATTGACTACTGTCGTCATAGAGAAAGGACGCATAATCTATTCTACTACGGATTATCGCGATATACAGTCGTCTCAGGTGTTTTGGATGGACACCCCAGCCCGGCACTGTTAATACTTTTAAAATATTGCAATATTTTTGAATTTTTTGGGTTATTTCGTTAATGTGCTTTCCACATCTAAGAGATCGATCCAACCAAAATCCTAAATATTTAACAAAATCAACCAGCTCTAGATCTATATTATTTAATTTTATGTTTACATGGCATCTGTTAATGCCTTTTTTAAAAACACATAATTTAGTTTTAGCTATTGATATTTCAAGACCAATATTGTTAAGGCATTCATTAAATACATTAAAAGCCCTCTGTAAAGTAATTTCAGCTTCCGAAACCGTTTTTTTCGTGATATATAGAATGTAATCATCTGCATATTGCAAAATCGATACCTCTTGTATTTGATTTTGAATATGCATAGTTACAACATTAAATAACAATGGCGATAACGGCTCTCCCTGAGCTAAGCCTCGCCCAGTTGATCTCCTTACGACTAAATTGTCCATTTCAATTTTTAAAAGTCGAGAAACACAAAGTGAACTATGAAACAAGAAATAACCATTATCAGAACAATAACCACACTTGAATCTCAGTTTGAACATTGCCATATTGCAATTAGAGCACGTAATGACAGTTTAACCCGGCGCCCAGGCGCCGGCTCCGGAACACAAGTTGCGGCATTTAGTCAACTTCCGGACCCGTAATAGAATGCTCAACAAACTCGCTACATTTGCATTTTAGGCAGCATTTACTTTGAACAGCGGAAAGCGTTTCTTTAAGCGAGCGTGTCTGAAAGTAGCGCCAATCGTAGAAAAGTTACGAGGACATCGCCTAGCGTGGTATGGGCATGTGATGCGGAGAGATGAAAGTCATGTGACAGGACGAGTGATAGGTATGAATGTCGAAGGTTCTGGAAGAAGAGGTAGATCAAGAAAGAGGTGGATGGATTGTGAGAGAGAGATGATATGGCTAGGAAGGATATAAACGCTGAGATGACGGGTGATAGAGAGGTATGGAAGAAGAGGACATGCTGCGCCGACCCCAAATGAATAGGAAAAGGGCAAGCGAATGATGATGAGCGGAAAGCGTTTCTTTAGTGCGATAAAGCTGCGACAATGATTTCAAAAGTAAGGATAGGGCGATCCGTACAGTTCGCGTGGGTCGATTTTCGGCCGCGACATTTGTATGCCAAACTCTTCTTCGTGTGAAGGGGGAAAATTTTGCTTTGCCAGTATTTCGCAAAACTAAATGTATGTCACGGACGAAAATCCACCCGGGTCTATATTCCCCGTAACAGTAATTGGAGACTTTTACCACGCAATTAGGCATTTTTATAACGTCCGGCTGCGCTGTGCGCTGCGCGCCCCAGCGAGCCGCGTTGGTCCTAAAACTGATTATTAGGACCAACGCGTTGGAACCGTCTGTGCCCTCGTTAGCCCTGTCCTTTATATACGTCAATGGGCTGCGACGAGACCGGTACTCAAAAGACGTTGACACATCCTAAACGCAGCAACGTAACACATGCATCACATTTTGACGCGTGACTTCAAAAGCGGCGCTCAAAATACTGTTGCGCCGGTGGTATAGGTCAAATTTTAAAACGTAATTTTTCGTCTTTTAGCAGCGTTTTTAGCAGGCCGAAAAGCGATTTCAGGCCGTTTCAGAGGTATTTCATACTAGACAATTTGCCGTTGTTTTCAGGCGCCTGAAAGATGTTTTTAGTCCTTTTCAGGAACGGGACGACCGGAAGTTTGAAGAAAGAAACTGGTGTGTTTTTTCGTTGTAAAAGAGCCCTTGAGGCCTCCTTGCAGGAATAAATGATTTCATTTCATTTGTTTTTTGTTGTTCGAAAAGTCATTCAATTTTAATGTGAACGCTCCCTTAAGCACACCCACGCTTTAAAACGCAGTAAGGAAAGCATTAGAAGTTTCGGGACAAAAACACTTGGACAGTTCTGGTCCTGAAGTTACAATTTTGACAGCAGACAGTTAGTCTTACATGCGCGTCTGCTCTCATCTGTTATTCCAGTATGAAAAGTTTTAACGGAGACTTAAAATTATAGTAGAAGTAACCGTCTAATAACGACCTTTCCTCATCTTTTCTCTTCACTGACTAAAGCATACATTGTTTTAATTCAAGGATTTACGTTTTATTGGTGAATTAAGAGTATATACTGTATATGTAAAACTTACTGGATTGGGACCATAAAATAAATAGCCGAACACAGCCTCGCTAACTGATAACTGGCATTGGCCAGGGGTGGCATAAAGATTCTTTTATGCCACACCTAATACTAGGTAGTGTTTAGCTTCAAAACAAACTTAAAACATGCCTTATTTTCCATGTGTAAGTAAATGAATTAAGTTGGTTAGTTTGTCTATCTTCTGTGGTATTAGTTATTCTTGCTCAAAGGTTAGCTGGAAGTGATCCTTTACAGGGATAAGTTCGCCTTTGTACATAACCATTGATTTTTGTACTGCTTCTGTATGATGTTTTGCAATTAAGTGTTTACAATTTCATGCATACATAAAATTTAGAATAAAACAACTCTGTTAAATAAACCAGGTCAAAGTCTTTTCTCAAAATGTATTAAAGTCGCGATGTTGATATTGTGTCAGAAAATCTTGTCTCCCACTCGGAAAGTTTGGTGTAATCTCGGGCAACCACAAGAGCGAAGTTTCGTATGTATATGTAGGTACGCCGAAGTATGTACAAAAACAGTGTCCGCTGACACACGTAGATTTTTAAAGGTTTTTTTGCCCACGTTTTTTCGTCTATTTATTGAGATACCAAAGGGTAATATTTTAATTAATTTCAGTAATATTTCGCACTAGCATTTACACGCAGTTTCACCCGCATTGTTCCCGTTACTGTCCAAGGGGACTTTTTACCGGGATATAAAGTCATATGTCAATCCAGGACTTGGCCTACTTGCATGCTAAATTTCAGCTCAATCTATTCAGTGTAATGGGTACCTTTGCGCCAGGGACGACTCGAGGGGGCCTATTTGACTAGACTTAAGTGTAGTCTTAAGTTAAGTGTTTTTTTGCTGACCTTTTGTTATTTATGAAGTAAATAAGTAATTCATAAAATCTCGTCTAAAATATAAATAAAAGTTGCGAATTTGATGCTGTGTCACTAAAGCTTGGCTTTCACTTGGAAAGTTCCATGAAACCACAAGAGCTAAGTTTCGTAGGTACGCCGAAGTACAAAAACATGTTCCGCTGTACAAGCAAAGGGAACCAGACGAGTCTTTATATCTGAGAGCAGTTTTTAAAGAATTCCGAAGTTATAATATATTGTATCAGAAAATGTTGCCTTTCAATCTCAAGCAACCACAAAAGCAAAATAATAATAATAATAACAGATTCGTAGTAGTAATTATGAAATAAATTATTGTTTTTGTTATTTGTTTATTTTTTCCATTCCATTTTATTACAAGCAAATTATTGAAGAAGCGCATTTTGCTTGGATAATTTATTTGCATAAAATGGCAATATATCAAGCTTGTGACGTCAGTACGTCCAAGGTTGCCATTAGTAGTCTCGAGAAGAACCTGATTTTATTGTATCATAGTATAAGAAGTAATAATTGGTAATTTAAATATTTGGGCAGTTTAATTACCCTGGTAATTAAACTGCCCAAATATGCACCACAGATATTGTGCAAATACTCGCTATGGCTAAGAAAGCTTTTCATAGCAAAAAGTATTTGGGAAAAGCAAAAGTGTCTATAATAAAGCTAAGAAAACATTAAATAAGGTGTACATCTGACACACCGCTTTGTATGGCAGTGAGACGCCGACGCCGACACAGAAGGATTGAGAAAGGCTGAAAGCTTTTGAGATGTGGTGCTGGAGGAGGCGTGCAGACGGCAAAATTTTTAACTAAACTCAGCTACTTGATACGGCCACATTCAGTTACAAGAGCGCCACTAATACTAACTCAAATAACACTCGTCTCGTACATCAACAAACTTAACAGTGTCAGCGGATAAACACGAAACTAAAAAAGATGCGTATGAAAGACTTCGCCAGCACAACAGGTAGCGACGTTACCACCAACAAAATGAATTTGTTGATGATCAGTAAAACGACGGAAAGAAAGACCAATGAAAAGGTTCTGAGCATGGTGAAGGAACCAGGAAGTTTGCTGAAAACAATCCAGAGCCGGAAAAGAAAGATGATTGGACATCAGATACGAAATGACGCTTCCTTGTGAACATCCTAGAGGGGAAAATTAAGGGCAGGAGAGGCAAGATTAACATATTTCAATCAAGTGAAGGAGAAAGTCAGTGCCGCGTCGTATCAGGAGACCAAACAGATGGCGGAGAATAGAGTGGCGATTACTCCACCGACAAGAGCGTAACTCATAAGTTTAATGATGATGATTGTACAAAAACGCATCAGGCCGGCCGAAAAATATTCACAAACCTAATCTCATACCAAAATAAATAAGTCTAATAACAACTAAATATTTTTACTAAAAAAAACCCGACCGCGGTGCTCTTTAAAAGTGCATAAAATCCGCCATTTTGTTTAGTTTCACGAATTTCATACCCAGTGACACTCGCGCCACCAATACAAATGTAATGATGTATCATTTATCAAAATCGGTTGTACCGTTGAGCAGTTACGAATGGACATAGGAACGGACATACATACATACATACATACATACAGGTCAAACACATAACCCTCCTTTGGGCTTCGCCGCAGTCGGGTAAAAACAAATCAACCCAAAAGTTGTTCAACGTTTTGATTTTCAACCATACCTTGTCAGTTGTTTACGAACAATCTCATCAACGCCTGTTTCAAAACGAAGCCGCTTATCTTCTCTGTTGGATGCAAAGTTTTCTCTAGCTGGCGGCATTGTTCTTGGTGTCATGAGTCAAAATTCACAGCATATTTACTGTACACATCTAAGACATCTTTAAGTGGAGTTTAACCAGCAGTCGTTTGAAGGGCGTTATTGCATGGTATTATCATTTAAATTTTTACCTTAACCCCCGATGCAAAAAGAGGGGTGTTATAAGTTTGACTATCTGTCTACCTATATGTCTGTCTGTCTATGTGTCTGTCTGGACTATCTGCGGCATCGTAGCTTTCGAACAGATGGACCAATATCGATCCGGTATTTTTACGTGAAAGCAAATTTCCTTGCGGTGGTTTTTAGGTGTGTTTGGTAAAATCGATCCAGTAGTTTGAAAAGTATCAGCTCTTTTCCAATATGATGTAAAGCATTTTCGGCATAAAATTGAATTATTTTTTATTTTCGTATGTTTATTGCGTTTACGTTTATAAACAAACGGCATTTATTAAAAAATAATATTTAAAAGATAAATCATTCGTCACTCTCACACACATATTGTCAGAACGTGACGGATGCTTTATCATACATTTATCGCGCGAGAAAACGTAGCATAATAAGCCTACAGTTCACTAGCGGTTAGCAGCGCCATTTGTGGTTAGCGGGTATTATACCTGGAGGACTGCATATCCCTACGGGTATTTTGCTTTGAGGATCATCTCCCGTCTACTTCCATGGCTTAATAAGTTAAGGTATTTTTCTCAATGCGGACGTTTTGCTCCAAGGTCCACCCACTTCTAATTCTCATTTCAAGTTCTATACCTATTTAAGTCCCATAAAAGTAACCGCCTTCAATATAAACTCTCAAGAACTCTCACGATTTTATCTTTTTCTCGTATTTCCTAAACTAACTCGTAACAAGTCTTAAGTAACCCCCGCAAAGTCAATAAAACCTTTCAACCTACCTTCGACTTTATTAAGACAACCAAAGAAATGAAAAAACGCGATTTACAATCGAGATTTCGTAAAATCGCTAGCTTTTTGCCGACATTCAATAATATTTACCCATCCACTCCAACACGCCATGCTCTGCGTGAAAATAAATTATTCAGAACAAATCTACTACTCATTTTTCTAACCTCCTATCTTTTTGTCACCTGCTTATGTAATTTGAACCTTAAAATAGGCACTTAAAAGTTGAATTTACATTATCATATTCAAAGAAAGTGGAGCGTCGATGAAGTGGGGAGTAAAATTCAGGAGCAAACCTCGTGGCGAATGAATTGCTTCGAGTTCAAACCCAATTTTCTACGCATTACGACTCAAATGAGATTGAGAAGCTATAAATTTTATTGGCAAACAATTCGACGTCAGTTTGCATACGATGAAGTCTTTATTTGGTACGTGATAAGGTTGCCAGTGGGCTGATTTGTTGGTTTTGGGTTAGTATTGTTTATGAAGGCATCATAGCGCGATTAACACGAATTGTTTTTGCTTGTTTAGGATTAGATTGAATTAATTGGTTTAGCCAATAGATTTTGTGTAATTTTAGTCGTAATACTAAGTCAAACCAAAGGTCTTTAGCCCCGAATTTGTTTAATTTAGTCACGAGCCATGCAAATGTACGTAAGTAAATAAACTGTAGTTTTGTTAGAGATACAATAATGATCAATGATAATCTCCAACCCCGATTAGAATACGATTCCGAAGTACTGTTAGCACAAAATATGTACATACAATGAAGAATAGTATTTTTTCTATTCCTGTACTTTTACCTGTCTTTTACTTGGTCACGAACACTAATATAAGAACATACATAATATGAGTTCAGAGAAGTCTATACTCTATTCCCCATAACAGCACTAGTGTCGTTATAGTCGCAAAACGATATGCTAGCAGCCACAGACTTCTAAATCTAGGTTAAGCTTAGGTCAAGGATTAAGCGCTCAGTTCTAACTTTACGATAAAAATGCACAATTACCAACTTAACAGACAATTAAATTCCTACGGTTTTTAAGAAAAACAAAACTTTCCGAACTAAATTCATTGATGCCAACATAAAAAAAATATACTAGTCCCAGCGTGTCACTAGCGTAAGTATATTTCAAATAAAAAAAAGTTTACCATAGACACATACTGTCAGTCATACGTCATATTATTTGCCTTGTTTGCAGGTTATGCTTTTAATTTTGTATTTTATATTTCAAAACCTAGTCGTAGAAAAAGTATTGTATGCAACGTTGTATAATTAAGTCAAAAAACGCTCATTGCGTCTCTATTTGCGATACTCGCCGATGTCGCAGCTCGTATCGCAACTCACGAAATTCGCATGTTTTGAACCTACTTATACAACTGTTGGATAAAATACTATTATGCCGGGCGTTTTTTGACTTGATTATACAACGTTGCATACATACCCATCAAAATATGTATGGAACAGTAACGTCTACATATATAACAAAATTGACGTTGAAACTTGCCCCACAATGCCAAATATTTAAAATAAATACGTCTTATGTATAAAGTGGTATATAAAACCAACTTAATGTTTACTATGTGCGAGTCTAAAATCATTTATGACAAATATTAGTATTAAGTTTGAGAAGTCTTCATTTTTGGATAGGTTGCATATCGTTTAAAAGACAAAAATTTGTGATTGGTTACAAAGCTGCTGACGTGAGAATTTCATTTGCCGCTACAGTTTTTTCTTCAGTACTAAGTGCTAGCTCCACCCCGTTAGTACCTACATATTCCGTGGAGCTGATTTTGAGCTTCAGTCACGCTTCCATACTTATTATATTTCGATGGAAATACCTAAATAATTCTCAGGAAACACGCAAAGCGAACTCCCCTTAGCGATTAGGAGGAATAAGATCTAACTTACAGACGTTCCCTGGAGCCAGGGGCGGAAGATCGATTGCCATCTATCCAAACTTACGCTATGCACCTGAAACTTGGTGAACGGAGTTAAGTCCATGCTCGAATTGGCAATGTAGCATCATCCGATTCCCTAAGGCAAAACTATCTGAAATTCTAGACTAGGTATTTCTGGTAATTCGCTCAAAATGTTGAGAAGATTATTACCGCTTTCAAGTTGGTTCCTGGGATATTGCATAATGTCACTATTTTACGCTGTTAATAAGTTGTAGCTGTTGATGTAATATAAGAGCCCGGCCAACAAAAGAGCGACTAATGGTACAGACACCAATGAAATGCGCATGTTGGAAGCATTCGGCTACCTTAGCTTCCAATGAAGAATACACCCAAAGGATTTGAGGATCCTCTCACGGTCATCTCATCACTTGACAGCCGCTTGGTAATGTTTAACTCCCTAATGGACTCATTCGTCCTCGTTGTGATCCATAGGATCTTGAGCATCCCCAAAATATTTTATTAGAAGAGAACAATATAGTATCGGTAGCGTAGTTGGTAACGCGCCTGTGTTGGCACGGATAGCCGAGAAGATGCAGGTTCGAATCCTGCCTGAGACATGGAATTTTTAAATTTTTCTATTCTAATAAAATACTTAGAATTCGTTGGCAGTCGTTAATGCTACAATAATAGTAGATTGTGTCACAAGGGAGCAAAATGATATATTTTACGGCGAGGGCGTACATTGAATCCTGAACAAAGCGAAGGATTCTACCATTGAATCCCGAGCGTAGCGAGGGATTCTAAAGTATAACCCGGAGCGTAGTGAGGGATTCAAGTGTTAACGCCCGTGGTTAAAATAATTTTGCTACCTTGTGGCACATACTGCTTTTCACACCGACTATGAGGAAAATTCAAATACAAACGCTACCTACCAAAACAACGAAATATATAGTTAATCAAAGAGCATCACATTTTTAATAAAATTAAATGTTATTGTTAAGTTTATAGTCTCTTATTATTTTATAAAACGTTTATAATTTTTTTACGGACGGGACGAATTTACCACTTCCATATTATATTTATGGCCCTCGCCTGGGGCTCGGACCGCAAACACCTGTGATCTGCGCCATTCCTTATTATACCACCCTCTGTGTTTACTATACTAATAAAGCTGTCTATGGTATGGCATAGTCTAAGTAGGTTCAAACTAAAAATACCCTGTTGTCCTTAAACAGAAAAGTATCACTTTGATCCCTCTTATGAGGGAGCAAAATACTTTTTTCTGAATAGGAGGTGTGAAAAAAATCTTGAGCATCCCCAGTTCTACATTTCAAAAGCTAAAAAGTAATTACTTTCACGTAAACAAACCTGTATTTAAAATGCACCCTAACACCGCTTTAATACATTTCCCAGTAATTACACCATGTCACCGCCTAAACCGAACTTAAGGTAAATCCGGTCTCTCCGCAAAATTGCTTTCAAATGTGTTAAATTTAACCCCCAACTGCTCGCCGGGAAACGCTTGCCGTCTCTGTCTCTAACGGTGAGTTAGAAAGAAACAGCGATTGTGTTGCGTGAAACTTCGTTCATAACGAATCTAAATCTAGATGAGCTAAAATTTGGGAAGACACGGGTTTTCTATTAATATTTCAACGATATTAAATCTTACAGCTATTTCTGCTTTTCTCATGCTGTAACAAGGACTATGGTCTTATGTATGGGACGTCAACGCAACAGTCTAAGCATTTGTGTAAACACAAAAACGAGCGTTTTACAAAAAAGTGTACGATTTGAGCAGTTAAGGGCCGTGATGAAACTGAAAGTTAGTGTCAAATCAATACATTTTCGTGAGGCAACTGAAAGTTAGACGGTATTTTAACAATATTTAAGTACCTTTGAATTGTAAACTTTTATTGAACCGCCATACAATCCCGGTTGCGTTAAGTTTGCACCTGGTTGGTATGTGATGCGAAGGAAACGAGGTGCAAACGTAGCTCAACCGGTATGAGAAAGTTAGGATCAAGTGGGCAGGGGTTCCCGTACACAGGATGAGCAGATTTTTGGTTTAGGGGCATTTTAGCACATAACAAACATGATTAAAAGGTATTCGTTAATCAGTTTGGCTTTTCGCAAAATAAGGGACAACCTAATCAGCATCATTGTCAATTTGCCATAAACCCAGGCCATTATTGCCCAGTTGAGGCCACCAAGGTGTTTATTACTGGCCTCTTCCACTCGTTTCCTGCGGTATCTACTCCAGCGGTATTTCCCGACGCAACGCGTCTGATGACGAACCACGAACGAACCAGTGCGAACAAATTATTATACTACCGTATGCTACCGACTTTTGAGAGGCCTGAATATTCACTTTGAGAGCCCTGTATATTGACTTTGAGAGCCCTGTATATTCACTTTGAGAGCCCTGTATATTCACTTTGAGAGGCCTGTATATTCACTTTGAGAGCCCTGTATATTCACTTTGAGAGCCCTGTCAAGGTATAAAGACAAACAAGTAGTAATTAATCGGCCGTTTAGGAGCGCGTGATACCTATTCATGGTCGCAGCGCAGACGGTACGATTGGTACTGGATACTGGAGCATTCTTACGCATTCATAAAACTTTGCTTGTATTGCGTTCGTTCAGGGCGCGAGCACGTACAAGACGCGCGATGTACCTTTAGTAGAAAGAAAAATTATTTTGTGGTGACGTGTCTAGCTTTATTGTACTCTACCGGTCCGCAATCACTTTGCAGTTTGCGGGTAGTATGATAATCCGAGGGTCGCGGTATTACCGCGCGCAATTATTCCGTGTGTGAATATTTAATGAGATTTCTTACGGGAATCATTTAGCAAATAAAATTTTAATGAAACAATAATAATAAGGGCTTATGATCACCATGCGTGGCCTTCACATCACGGTGCGCATTGGGGTGAGATACCTGTGTAATAAAAGTTCTCATTGATGGCATTTAGGTTAAATCCTATTAAAACAGAATGATCAAGTCAAAGTAGATTGCAAAGTTAAGGGCGCTTACTGGGTGCTCCGGTGGACGAGTGGTTGAGACGCTGGGCCGGAAATCCAGAGATACCGGGTTCGATTCCCGATCTGGACACAGGTGAGTGCCATTTAATTTTTCTAAACATAAAATGTGGTGAAAAAAACCAATGAAGAGACAAAATGTTTTTTCATATAAAGTAATAATATTCATACTTCGGCATTTTAATCTTTAGACAAAGCGTTAGTATGCAAAAAAATATGTAACGAAAAAATTACCGATTCAGTCCCGTTTTGTTATAATAATACCAAACTCTTGTGTAAGTTTTTTTATTACGTATAATTAATGTCATAAAAACTGCCAAGTGAAACAAAAAAGGGGAATGGAGGGGGACGAAACTACTAGGTACCTGCACAAAAATAATAATTTAGGGTCTTTTTACCCGGCTGCGGCGAAGCCCAAAGGAGGGTTATGTGTTTGACCTGTATGCTGCCGTCCTAGTCTAAAAGGCGACTTTTTACTATGAACTTCCATAGTAAAAGGTCGCCTTTTACACTAGGACGGCAGTATGTATGTATGTATGTCCGTTCCTATGTCCGGTCGTAACTACTCAACGGCACAACCGATTTTGATAAATGATACATCGTTAAATTCGTCTTGATGGCGCGAGTGTCACTGGGTATGGAGTTCGTTAAAATAAACAAAGTGGCGGATTTTATCCACTTTTAAAGTGCACCGCGGTCGAGTTTTTTTAGTAATTGTTCGTATTTTTTTTAATGTGGGTACAATCTTACACAAATCAACATAGTCCCAAACAATGCGTGTATTGTAGGTACCAGACGACAATGTAAAGAATTATATACTTAAATAAATGTAAACCATCCAAGATTCAGGAATAAGTACTCGTGCTCATCACAAAAATATTTGCCCTTTACCAGGATTTGAACCCGGGACCTCTAGCTTCGTGGGCGATGTCAATCCCACTAAGCTAAACGTGTCGTCGAAATACTACGCTGCCGCATCGTTAGGCCTAACGCCGTTTTACCTTAAGCATGGTGACTTGTCTATCATTGTTCTATTCTACCGGTCCGCAATCACTCGGCAGTTCGCGGGTAGTATGATAATCCGAGGGCCGCGCAATTACCGCGCGCAATTATTCCGTGTGTGATTATTTAACGAGATTTCTTAAGGGGATTCAATTTGCGTTACAGTTCTAAGACTTATTACTGGACATTTCAGAAACCACGTAACGTAGACCCAACAAATGCTTTTACTTTGCGTGCCATGACTTTGCGCTTTGCGCAAATATACCTCTCAGTTGCACTCGGGCCGTTTAAACTGTCGCTCTATTATAAAATGGTTTACTGCGCCGTAATTAATAGCCAGAATTCATCCGGAAATGTTAGTCGAGTAAATGATGATGTTTCCTTTCACAGGTAAATAATTTTGCTAATAATATTCGCCTCATTTCATTTATAGTTAATTATTTTTCATTTGCATTGATCTCCAGCGTTTATACAAAGAGATTAGATAACATGGTATATTTCCTAAGGATGTCATCCATTGCGGCTTTTGTTTGATGTTTGTACATCGGCATCTTTTTCACAGCAGTTTTCTGTAATTTTCTATGAATTTTTAGTAGATTAGTGTTGTGCACTGCAATTTTTCATGCAATATCACTGCGCAATTCGATTTGTGTACAGAAAGTAAGACGGATTAAGTGCCGTTGAAATGTACAAATGTACAATAGGAAATTTTACCTCTATAACTCTAATTTTAATTTATTTTACCTCTCTAACTCGAAGTTAAAAAGCACAAAAGCCTTAACCTCTACAGCGTGGGAGGGACTATACCGACAAACTTTAACTATAGATTCTAACAACTATTAGGAGTAAAAAATGTTATGTGATGTATAGTCGAAAAACGCTTACTTTCGGAGATATTCATTATTTTGTAAATGAAAAATCCCAAGTGTGTAACAAGCCCCAATAAATGTGACTAAGATACCTTTACTATTTTTTTAAAATCCTTTAACTAAACAGGAATTAACCTTCGCAGTATTTGATGGTAAGCGACTACGAGGCCAAAAATTGACCTTTCGTTTCCATTTTAGCTTTTTTTTTCTTTTTGATAACTTTTCAGCCAGTAAGGACATGTTTATAACGAGGGGCTTAATTTACTGATTTATTTTGTTCCATAAGACTATTAATGTAAAATGACAATATTCGACCCATGTTGATATAACATTTTTTACTCGTCACACCACCAGGAATTCATGGCTAAAGTATGTCGGTATAGTCCCTCCCACCCTGTATAAGTCGAACATGGGCCTGTGAAAACCTCTGTAAGTCGAAAACCTCTGTAAATCGAAGACCTCTATGAGTCGAAACCACACATTTTTTTGCGTTTCCCTTAAGTTTCGACTTATTCGTAAACTCTTGAACGTATTTATTTAACCATTCACATATACGGTAAGTGTCAATTACTGTTCGGAGATGCATTTTGTCACAACAACATTGTGTCCGGGATAATTGGTGCATCAGCAAATGCACTAATTAACTTGGAGGCGAGGTTCCAAAATGCAAATTATCCTTTGTTCAGCTCACCTACAAATATAACGAGTGTTTGTTACCTATTTGTATTTCATTTTGGGGAATTTAATTGGGATGAAGGTGAAGTTATGCAAGTAGGTTTTGTTAAACGAAACGTTTTTTTACTTACACTTTATTGGCTTTCGGAGGTGTACGTCAGATTCCGTTTTCGTCAGATGCACTTGTTGCACTTTACAGGAAAACTACATTTCGTATAATTTTTAATTTAAAAAATCGTGCGTGATCCGGCATGTGATTTCAAGGAAAATCATCTTGAAAGCGTAAAAAAAGAATCAGACATTTTTTTTATTTATTTAAACTAAAATAATTTTAACATATAGGGTGAGATATAGTGAGATTCGATACAACTGAACAAAAACAATAACAAATATGTTGACTGACAATTTGGATCTATTGTCTATGGATTTACTGTGAAATAGTGATGGGAAAGGTATAACATTAATTAATCAATCCATTTGACATTCATGAAATTATTATTAACTACAAGTAAGTGAGAGGAACTTAAAGTATATCGTACCTACTATTATTAATCAGCTACTTTTATCATTATTAAATATTTTGTAACAATGAAAAGCTAGGGCGGGGAACTATGTCTTACCACCCTAGTTGCGTAATGTACTATTCTTTTTAGTTTTACCACACCGAATTTAGGGTTTGGAACTAAGACGCGACGCAATTTTCCATCGCTGATTATTTGGAAATATGGTAGAAGTATCGCAGGGGTCTTCCGAAACCAGCAAAATTTTGAAAGTGGTCTACGAGAAACGAAAGCTTGGGAACCTCTGTTTCAGATAAACCATATGGGACACCCTAGTTCTGTTCACACTCGTATTAATTACGAGAAAAAGGTTTCGTTTTAGTAAAATGAGGGTATTTAGAAATCAAAAATCCACCAGCTGGCAGCAGGGTGGCGAAAGGTCTATTTGGCAGTAGATGTCAAAATCAGGTGGTGTGATTGGTGGATATTGACGCCTACTGTCAAAAAGACCTTTCGCCACCCTGCTGCCACCTGGTGGGTTTATGAGTTCTAAACACCCTCATTAGCACGTTAGTTTACACACATACTTACATTACACGTACATTGCGATTACGCACTGCCATTGTCACTGGTGATACTGTCACTGTCAGACGTATCATTGTCAGTAACTGTGATGATGAAAGGCTTCGTAGTTGCCTCATCATCGATCGCGGAGTCTGAAATCCCGTCTAAGGTTTTCATTTTCGCCTCGAAAACACGCGCGGCTAGAAGATGTTGACACCCGCCTCGCCAGTCTTTTCACAACCGTGGACGTCACGGCTTGTCCGAAATGTCAAGATGATGGTCAAGAGTTGATGTGATGGATGAGTATGATTTCACCAGGCCATTGCTGCCCTTGGCTGCCCGCCTTTGTGCGAAACCTATGCAGCAGTTCCTCTTTATTGTCGTCGAGTTTCGACTTCCGGCGCCCCTATCACCTTGGCGCCTGTGTGCGCTGCACACTTCGCACACAGGGGCGGCGCAGCCCTGTACCAGGCTCACATAATTTGTCACTTCTTTTGGCGGTTGTAATCAGACGAGTAAAAACGCAAGGATCTTGTTTTAGCCTTTTTCGTAGTTGGGTTTTCCTATATACATTAATTGGATATGGCATTCATTGCCAAAATCTATAATTAAAAAATAATCTTTCCGAAATACTAATCGATATCAAAATGTCATTGTTAATAAAAAGTAATACATTTTTAAAGAACGGACATTCCCATCACTACGAATCCAAAGAAATTATAGATTTTTACATTTTAGATGAGTAAAAAAAATTGAGTAACATTTGACATATAGAAAAATGGTATTGACTAAGTTTGTTTTTACTGAAATATGAATAATTAATGGATATTTTAATTAAAAATGAATGAAAATACAAGGTTTATGTATATAAATTGTTGATAAGGCTATGTTCGTTCTTAAAAAGTGCGTGATTACGAAGTAATGAAGGTAAATCCGTTTGTTTACTTGTTTGTCCTTTTCTATTGAATCTCACTATACATGCTTATGCCACTATAGGAAACCTTAATGGTTTTTATAATAGATGGCGAGATCGCGCCTGTGACATGTGAAGAGCCTTTGAGGTTTACTTGCAAAAATAAATGAGTTTGAGTTTATTGAGAGTTTTACAAAACAAGTGTACAGTCTAGTTCATTAACATTTACACATATAAGAGAACAAAAATCTCTGAATGCGCTTTTATGCTCCTGACTAAAGGGTCGTGTTCAGATATTTTTGTTCGTTTTATAATTCAAATATCTAAAAACATCACATCAACGAACGACCTATCTAAAATATACCCTACAAACATACCTTGTATCCGCACGTGAAATCATGAAGCTTTAATATTCGCAAAACGTGCTCATGAGCAAGTTAATTATTCCGAGCTTCGACGGCTTTCCTCAAAGAAACACCTTGTAAATTAAAATAAACGACTTTAATATAACACGTGGAGCCTGTCACACAGAAGCGTTATAAAAAGCATTTTATTTAGTTTTACCTTTCCCGGTATTCACGAACGGGGGCCTCCGGAGGCTGCCTTCGTGGATCTATATCGGGATCCCTAAATTTTTTTAACCTATTTTTGCATTCCCTAATACTGTTTGTCATAATGATCATTTGTCCTAACACTCACATGCCCTAATATTTGATCCCCTCACATCGGGATCCCTAATTTTTTTTAACCTATTTTTGCTTTCCCTAATACTGTTTGTCATAATGATCATTTGTCCTAACACTCACATGCCCTAATATTTGATCCCCTCACATCATTTCTGCCAGCAGTTCGTTTTTGTTGGGGGACGCAGTTTCAAACCTAACCTAAACCTAACTCAACCTAACCTACTTTTTCTGTCTGCTTTTTTCCATGCGGGGGGCTTCGCCCCCCGAGCCCCCCTCGTGGGAGCCTTCGCCCCCCCGTCCCCCCTTTTTAAGCCTTTTCGTAGCTAATAACTCGTGCATAACTCTAGTTGCTTAGGACAAACGATGTTAGAGATCGCGAGGAATATGCAAAATAACATTAGGAATATTAATAGTTATGGCAAAAAAGCTTCGGACAACAGAGTATTATGGCAAAAATAACATTATGGAAAAACCTTATTATGACAACTGATCGTTAGGCCAAATACCCATTAGGACAAAACAGTTAGGGATCTCGAGGGACACCCTGCCTTCGTCGGTCGCCGTTCGTGTTGGCGGTAACTTGTCTAAGTATTTACGGCTGCACATATCAAAACGTACACATGGGAGTGTCACCAACGAAGTTGCCAAGATAGTTCTCCAATTATTTTGTCGATTCTATTTTCTACATTCTAGACATACCGGGTGTGGCCTGTAATACGAGCAAATAATTAAACCGTAGGTTCTACTCCTCAAACTAGACAACTTTTATTCAGCGACTTTTAAAAATAACTTGTGATTTGATTTTTAGCACACTTTAAAGTTTATCCGAACACGCAATGTATTGCG
This sequence comes from Eudemis profundana, assembly GCA_947034925.1. NCBI lineage: Eukaryota > Metazoa > Arthropoda > Insecta > Lepidoptera > Tortricidae > Eudemis > Eudemis profundana. The sequence continues at coordinate 925,152 of OX344812.1, forward strand.
AAATTGATTATGTCTGTAGGGTGACAAGATTGACAAGCAATGTCAATTAGACGGATTTTGATGTACATTGAAAATACTAATTACTTTGTATGAAAAAGAGACAATCTAAGGACTACATATTTTTAAAAAGTGGTTGAACAAAAGTTTTATTATTTGAGGAATAGAATCTACGGTTTAATTTTTTGCTCGTATTACAGGCCACACCCAGTATATGTATCAATCAACTTTATATGAAATAATCATATTAATTTTGTACTTCGACATAATCTTTCAACCAATCGTGTTGTATGTATTTGTACGAACATTATTCATTTAGATTTTCCACATTCTAGACATATGTGAATCGAGCTTATGACATTTGATGTTAGATATTTTGCTACGTAACCCCAAATAAGGCGGTGAACTTAAGCGCTTTCGTAAATTGTCACTTTTCAGCAGGATCATTTCGTAATCTGTAATTTTGTGAGTTAGGCGGCTACTCTCTGGCCTCATTCACCGGGCGTCATTTTCGGAGTTAATTACCTTCTCAGTTGTATAATTTCATAGAAAGTAATTATTGGAGTAGGACATGTTTTATCTTGTCAACTACTCTGTTTCCGCTCCACCAATATTAAGCTATAATCATAATAATTATCAGCAGCTTTTAGACAACGCATCGTTAGAGGCAACGCATCGTAAAGCGTCTCACCAAAACACGAAATGACGAAGAAGAATCATAAGTATCGTTATTTTCGTCACCACCCCATCATTTTCGTGAAAACGTTTCCTCCCCAGTATTTCAGTTTGGCTTCGGTGTGACAAAATTCCTGTATAATTACATTCATGTCCTCACAAGCGGTCACGTAATTACCGTCCGGATTTGCCCCCAATTTGCTCCCCATTACCAGCTGTTTCTTCACCGATTATTGCCATTTTTGACCCCGTCCTGTGTTTAATTGGTCTGAAAATTGCGCCGATTGGCTTAATGTCCTGTTAATGTGACGTTTATATCGTTACTTAATTTATAAAGTATCTGGTAAGTCTATTATAATTAAAAATATTAAGAGGGGTGGCGAGGTTAGGTGGCCAATCAAATGGTGGCTTTGTGATCATACAGTTATGACATTTAAACATTAGGTTAAGATCTGTTTCTTAAGGTTTTCTTGAATAATAAATTAAAACGTTTTTAGTCATTTTCAAGGAGATTATACAGATTTTACTTTACATATTACGTTTAATACTAAACCATAAAGACTAAAACATATCAAACCCAATAACTGTGGCTCCTTTAGCTGTCCATCCGTTTGTCTATCAGAGTGATGGATATATTGACGTTAGACGAGTATTTCAGAGTATGAATTACTATGACCGCTAAGACAACAAATAATATATACTCACGGACAATTAATTCGGGTCATTTCTATGAAAAATTATATAGAAAATGACCCGAATTAATTGTCCGTGAGTGTGTATACCTTGAATTTAAGTGACGGTGGTAGAGAACTTTTGACAGTTTTTTATGACCCCCTCCCCCCTTTTCCCCCCTGTGTCCCACTACAGGACAGGATAAGGGCTTTCTTCTTTCAATCTTAGATAGATACATTTTTACCTTTTTTTAAAGCGCATATTAAGTTTTAATCGCTTTTTAAATCTACTCAACTTGTTTACTTAATAACTTCGAGTAATTAGGAAAGTAAGGAGCCTGCGAGTGGCAGCGGCGAGTAATTTGAGTTAGCGGCGGGAGCACAGCGCAGAGCCAAGTTCCAAACTAAATTAGCTGAGCAAAAACATACGGCAAGCCAGTGCAGATGCATTTTCTTACTTTAAGCAGTTTAAATACGTGCTGTAGAAAGCTGCTACTTGGTATTAAAAAAGTACATCACATTTTTTTATAAGTTTGTTGTACTGTATTTATACTGGGTGAAATCTTTTACGTGACCCAAGATAATATAAAGAGCCGTAATAAAACCTAAATCTACGTTATTTTTAACAACTATTATTATAATTATAGATGGTGGATGGTGGTGGTGTTTCCACATAAAGCTATGAGGATTCAAAATATTTCCAGTAAATATGATGATTCTTTAAAAATAGTGCATTAACTTTTATTATGTTATGAACTTTATAAAAGTACAAAAAAAGCAACACACAAATTCATGACCTTTAGTTACTATGAAACGATAACAAAGTTGACCCCATAGTGAAAGTTGTTAAAAATCATAAACTGAGGTTTTATTATCTTATATCACGTAAAAGATTTCATCGTGTATTTTGTGTTTTCTTATCATGTTTAAGATTTAAAGGCAATTAATTTGATAATAAATGAAATAGAGATTTGTATTTCTACTCCATTTAATTCCTAGCGTACTTCTTCAATTGTATTTCATTTCAAGAGTTACTTCTTGTCTGAACTCAATTGGGAACCGTTATTTCTGATCTTTAACCAATAAAACTAAAATGCTTATCTTCGTTCGTCTTTATTTATAGAAATTCGCTAGGTACTTATCTTGTTGCCACCTAATTGTTCTACTAAAAATGTTTCCAATTTTTGAACGATTCCATAGTGTAGAAAAACACCATATCATAACCTCTTTGCATGAAAATGATGTAAGGATACGGGTATAGTTTTAAATAGTTAATTAAAAACAAAATAAAAATTAACGCAAATTAAGATAAATCAAATTTAAAAACAAAAATAATCCACATAAGAAATTTAAATTCTCTGTCGGTGCAAGAATTAAAGTAATTCACGATTTAAAATTCACCCCGTATACTTGTGAATGTAATTTTATCGCCGAATCTATTTAATTGAACAGTGTCAGGTAATCAAGACTAGACTTGACAAAACACAATCTTACCTCCAAAGTCCTGAATTTTATGGACATTAAAATGTGATTTTACAATGCCTTTTGAGAACGCTCATCAACCAATCTCTTTCACTGGCCCCAGACAATATTTATTCATCAAATGGTAATGTTAAGAACCTTCAGAATACATTAGCAGCTAATTATGCACATTATTCATTGGCTACGGAATCGTAGAACGATGTAACACCTAAAAATACAATAGCTTCTGTTTTCAGTCCAGAGGACTTCAAACTTAAATTATCGGATAAGACCAAAGCGCCAATTGCTATCTTACTCCCAATGACTTGGTTTTTCTTTCTAACATCCTTGTATATGCACAATAGACAATTTTACTGTACTCGAATATTGTCAAAATTATACAAGATCCTGCTAAAATAAGGAAATAATTATGTTAATGTTTTGAGTTCGATACATAAAGATAACTTGCTTTATAAGTTATAAGCCTTCAAAGTTGGGTCCATTTTAAAAGTATGAAAATATTAAAAACTCTGAATGCCATTGAATAGCCCATAAAATTTATGGTAATTTAATTATGAAATAACTAGGATAAACGCTTCTTTTAACGAAGTTAGACTTTGAGAAGACCAGTTTATGCTACGAATTGATATTAGTTCTCCTAGTATGTACCTAGTTTTTACATTCAGATCACTATTTATTTGTTGGTTGAACTATTAGATGATTTTTCATAAGGTGTATGTAAAATCCTTCCGGATTGATATTCCATTGTTGAAATGTGATGTGGTATTGTTCTTGTGGAATGTTCGTTGATTTCTTGTCACCTTGACCGTTAAGGGCCGGCATTGAAAGAAATTTCTCATTTAAGCACCTCCCATTACCCCGCTACCGGGGCTGCTCCCCTTAAGGGGATTCGCCATCTGTTTATAATATTATGAACTTAAAACCATCCACTGCGTAGCGCCACCTAGTAGAATATCTTTTAACCACTTGTGTTTACTATGAACTTTTCGAACCATGCACTGAGTACGAGTAGGGCTCATTGGCTTGGCTCATATGAAATTGGTATTTCGATTTTTTATACAAATAACGATTTGTGACTATACTTATCATTTCTCCGAAAAATTTTGCTCATAATTTTTTTGAATATTTATTAGTACTACTGGGCGAATATTTAAGAGGGTCAAAATTTATGTCTCGCTATGGTAATCCGAAATACTAAGGAATTCCAGAGCCGAAATATTTTATTTCGTTACTTAGATAAATAAGGCAGATGGCGCAAAAACCGCTTTGAGCTTGAATCACCCAAAAAAAAGATATTGAGAAAATTGTGTCTAAAATGGCAAAAATAGGGGTGTCCCATTCCCATTTTTTCCAACATTTGATGTCATAAAAAAATAACTATAAGGAATATTTTAACTATTTTAAGTTCTGCACATCAGTATTATACTTAACCCTCTGCGACTGAGGTGGTAGTCTGTCAGACACCGCCAAACACATTTCAAATTGCCGTTCAGCTGCTTGGCGTGATATAACCCTGTCTCGCTCAGTACCTTCCTAGAACCATACGCGGCATTGAACAATGACCCCCGAACGGCGACACTGTGCACAGTTTTGGAGTTATGAGCTACGGGTGTCCCACAGACGTAAGTACAGCAATTTAAGTTGATTCTGACAGACGTCATCTCATAAAAATCATGTATAGTTCTATAGTGTCTGTGAGTCGTCACCTCACAAAAATATTTTTATTTCTAGTGTCTATCAGACGTAATCACATAAATAATATTTATTTTAGATTCCCCGTCAAGGCATGAGGAAGGTAAAACCATTAAAATGTAGTCACATTGGGCTACCCATGACCACTGCACAACAAATCAGTGAAGGACTGGAAGAATTACACGAAGAAGATCATTTCAGTGACGTTGATGACTTGTTTGAAGACTTAATTAGTGTCAACATTAAGACTGATTTGTGCCTAAACCTATCTACAGAAGTTTTTGATTATTTTTTCATGTTCACAGTTTATGTTCATAAGATGAAAAAATAGTCAAGTTTTAAAAAGTTGTTGTTAATTTTTTTTTCATAAATAAGTAAAGTAAGATAGGTAAACAAGGTTAAAAATTTGATCACATTAAAGATTATCTTCTATTTCATATTTGTTTTAGTTAAAACCAAGTCTTAATACGTAATTAGATAAATTATGTATTTAATAATTATTTTAACACAATATAGTTTATCATTTTCATAATAATTAAAAAGTTATGACCCAGTAAAAATGACGTCTGGCAGACTCCACGTCAGTAGGATGTTACCAATAAAGTCACCTCAGTCGCAGAAGGTTAAATAAATAAAGATTGTTTTTCATCAAAAACATGTTCAAAAAGTTTATTACAACTTGCCCAAAAATTAAATCAAAAAATGTTTAAAAAAAACCGTCACTAGAGGAAACACTGTTTTATGTACGATTTTTGCCTATAATAAATCGCAAAAGGAGGGTCATTTAGAGTTCAAGTAACACTTCACCCGGCACCTCAGTAGATCGGCCAACTTCGGATATGATACACGTCGCGAGATTCGAGTAGTAAGCGTTTCATTTTGATTCTCCAAAGTTTGTCATCATTATGGTCTTTCACATTTTTCACCGTATCTTCATAATTTTATTTACAGTGGAGTATTATTATATAACCATATCAAAGTACACATGGGACTAACACTATTTAGTGCAATCTTGCCTTGTTAATATACCTAATTGTTTTGTAAAGCAGCGTTTTCTAGAATTTGTAATTATTAGCAACATCATTTTCGGCAACATTGTCAGAGACACCAATTACGCGTGTTGCTAAAATGACAATGTGTTAGGAGTATAATGACGATTGTTACTAATAATGATTTTAGTATATGAATTCATAGATAATAGACGTGTATTTTAGTTTCGAACATGTGAGTGAGTGAGTGACTGAGAGTGATTGAATGTATGAGTGAAAGTTAGTGTGAGTGTTTGAGCGTGTGTGGGTGAGTGAGTGTGTGTGAATGTGAGTGAGTGATTGTGCGGGAGTGAGTGTGAATGAGCGAGTGAGTGTGTAAGTGACCGGGTGTGTGTGAATGTGAGTCAGTAACCTAGTGAGAGTAAGTGAATGGATGAGTGTATGAACGTGAGTGCGTTAATGAATGTGAGTGACAGTGAGTGTGTGTGTGTGTGTGTGTGTGTGTGTGTGTGTGTGTGTGTGTGTGTGTGTGTGTGTGTGTGTGTGTGTGTGTGTGTGTAAGTGAGTGAATGAATGTGTGTGAGTGAGAGTGAGTTAGTAAAACTATAAATAATGATGAAGGAAAAATTAATCATAATTATTATTATTATCAAACCGCGATAAGAATACGATTCTGAAGTACCGTTTGAACAAAAGTACATACAATAAATAAATATAATTATAAGTCAATCTGTAATATCTTCTTAGTTTAAGTGCAGACACTTATAGATACAGTGTAAATTAACTGGATAACTGGGACCTCAAGGGACCCGCATATTTGAAAAATCAATTATTACATTATTTTATTTAAGTTTTAGGTGATCTAATTAATGATTTTTTCCCAAGTAGAACTTTTTTGTACTGAAATAAGTATTTTCATTTATATGTACACAACCATTGACAATGTCATTTCAAGTATTAATTCAAAAACGACATATGTCCTCAATTCGACGACCGCTTTAGCTTAGTTGGTAGTGACCCTGCCTACGAAGCAAGAGGTCCTGGGTTTGAATCCCGGTAAGGGCATTTATTTGTGCGATGAGCACGAATATTTGTTCCTGAGTCATGGATGTTTTCTATGTATTTAAGTATTTGTATGTATTAAATATATCGTCGTCTAGTATCCATAACACAAGCCTTATTGAGCTTACTATGGGGCTAGTTCGATTTGTGCAAGATCCCTTGTCCCCTAATATAAAAAAAATAAAATCGTATTATAAGCGCGGTTTAATAATAGTAAACAATTAGCTTTGTCTTTTATTTTTTTACTGAAACAGGTACTTATGTAAAGTTTCCTGGGGCTATTTGGAATACCGAAGCCTAGTTGTGGTGTAATATATTCAAAACTCAGCTACTTTCACATAATAGTATATTACACAACTAGGGTGGTAATACAAAGAAAGGCCGAGATCGCAGAAGTTTGCGGCCCGAGCTGCAAGCGAGGGACGTAAATCTGCGATCGAGGGCTATTTTTTTACCTCCCGTGTTATGTACATCATTTTATGTCTACACTTGGTCAGAAAGCGGCTTTATCCGTACGCTACGCTTACAGGAAAAGCTACTTTATGGCCAGGTATGGCATAAAAATTATAATTCTTAGAGTTCCAAGTAACCATACCTACGAGATAATCAGTATTGTCGTAACTGTTTAAGAAAAGAATAAGTTTATAATATTGTCTTCGGTTTCCGCGATAATCACTCCTTGTATTAAAACAACTTAACGGATTACAACGCGTATATTACTACTTTGTTAAAGTCCCCTTTTAAAGAGGACTTAAAAATGTAGCACATATTAAGTGAGTAACCATAAAATGTATGAAAATATAAATTCGTATGCTAAATTGACCCCTATAACAAAGTGAACGTATGGGCACTATACATCTTACACAACTTTTACTACTTTTACTTATACGACTTTAAATTTTAGGAAGTTACGACAAAACCATTTTATAATCATCTCATAACTTTTTTATTTGAAGTGTTATCAAAATTTCAATTGAACAGATAGAAAAGAAATACCTAGTGATACCAATGGTGTATTTAGTGTGCTTACGACAAAATGTCCCTTACGAAATTTGGAATTTCCAGTGTCGATGTATTCGAATTTTATTTTTGTCGTCCATATCATAAACCATAACAAAAAAAAAACACTTAAATCAATATACATCAGACCTGATTCTCAGGTGAAAATCATTGTTGGCAACGAGCCGTCATTATTTTCTACAAAAACGTCATTATTATCATAAGGAGTCATTATCAGAAACACCATTTTAAACAAAAAAGTAAATATGTATAATGAAAATTAATGGGTTTTGTTCCTTTCCTTTATGATAAACCGTTATGTTTTTCATGTATGTATACATCTGGCTTAATAAAGATGCTCTGTCGCGGGGTTTGTAAAATAGTCATTTTTTTGTCAAGAATAATGTTTTGAGGAGAACCGCCGTACTATGGGCGTCGTGTTTCAGCTTACACTGGAAAAGCATACCGTGCCTTGTGGCTGTCTGTACCTACACTAAGTCATTTCGAAGTTTTTCGAAATTTGTATTTTTTTTCTTCAGAAAATATATTTAAAAAACAACATAACTAAAAATAAAAAAAAATAAATAAAAAAAACATTGCTAAAATAAATCTTATAAAAATTGCGACATGACCTAGTCTCGAACTCGATCCAATAACGCACCGCCCGGGTATAAATCTCGTCACTGCCGACTTTTAGGTTTAGTTTTCGGCGATCATTTACTAAGTAGGTACTTGTAGCAATCTAAGAAAATAAGTAGATACAAAATATGTCTAAATAATTGAGAAGATCAATTCGAAGCATAAAGAAATAAGCATAGTATGCGCTGATGGAAAATCAGTAGGTATCTCTAACCAAGGTCACGTATAATTATAATTATATTACGTATAATTATTTACGTATAATTATTTTGTTCGGCTGTGAAAATATCCAAATTTCTCCTTTTCCTAAAAATAAAAAGCAAAATGATAAAACGTATTTCGTAATTTGCCCAGTGCGAGATTCGAACGCTCGGCACCTTCGAAAGCATTAGGTCGCTTTTATATTGAATCCTATCGCTGAAACCACTGCGCTACCAGTGCTTACAATTATCCAGTGAAATTCTAAAGTACATGCATATACAGGATTTTAAATTTTAATGTTTATTATTTATTACAAAGCTAAATAAATACTATTTTCACTGTTTAGTAAATATTTTTTTTACTTACGTTAGCTCCATTGTTCTTTGGAATCTTACAAGTTGTCTTTTTCGAGATAATAACTTCGCTTCGTTACAATATGTATAAACTTTTTTGTGCACACTGTATACCTATCACTAGGACACACAACACAGTTTTTACAAGAAAGAAATAAGGAAGCACTTACTGTAAATAATAATAATATGCAAGGCAAGTTAAATTAAATCTTTTGCTTTTTTGGGCAATCGTACGTAGCTGTACAGGTCCGTCTGACACGCGCGCTCAGCGATCACTGTCACATTCCGAAAGAGTGACGGAGATAGAGCTTGCACGCCGAAAGTCAATCTCTTTTTACGATAGAATTTGTCGATTTTTATTTATTTTATAAATATTGCCTCATATTATTGGAATTTGGAAGCTGTCAAATGACTATTTTAGTTATGATTGATTTTTCTCCTTTTTTTGTTTCATAGTGACACGTAGTAAAAAACCAAGTAAAGTTGGAGTAAAGATTCGAATTGGAGGTTACTTTGGGAATTAATTGTATCGAGCGAAGTGTTATGAATCGTGTATCGAAAGCTGTGTTATTAAAGATAATATAATCAAGAATGATATATATTTTTCTCACGCCTACAACTATCAACGTTTTAAAGAAAAATAGGATAATTCTTGGGGTATTTTTGCACATCTGGCTCAAGGCACGGCCTTAAGGCGCGGTAGGACCTGGCTCGCATTTCACATACAAACTAGGGTCGGGCGGAATGCAGATTATTGCAGATTATCTTCGATTTCTAACATAAAAGTATACGTTATCAACCCAAACATGAGAGGATGCCCTGCATGACTGTGAAATCATGATTGTCAGGTATTAATTTTGTCAGAAAAGGTAACTGGTGATGAACAAAATGAAAAAAAATGAAAAAAATACTTTATTTTATAGTGTTTTCGCGCTACTTTTCTATCGAGCGAAGTGTTCGCTATCGTGTTCTAAGTGAGAGGAAGCCCTAGATACAGTTCTGAATATTATTATATATGTTTTACAGTGACCTAAGAGTCAAATAAGTGCTCTAAAAATGATTTGGAAACTAGGCTTCCGTGCCCGATTCTGGTCTCACCTCGCCTTAAGACAAAGTATAAAGACAACCAAGTAGTACGACTTCGGCCGTTTAGGAGCGCGCGACACGTATTTACACAGACGCACGACGCGCGTCTGTGTGAGTGAACGCCATACTGTGGCATGCTCGCGCATGCTCAAAGCCTTGCCTGTGGTGCGTCCGTACACGGCGCGCACACATTCGCGCGTCGTCCCTTTTGCAGGAAGAAAAACTACCGTATACCGTGGTTAAAAGGTTTGCTGGGGTGTGTTTTGAAAATCATTTGTTCTGCGCTACAGGTGTGTGATGTGTTACTGGCTCAGTCAATTGTTTATGTAGGTATGTGTCAGGTCAGAAAGAGCCGAGCGAGCTTGCAATAGTACATTGTGTATCAAGGGCGGTAAGTAAAGCCCTTGACACACAATTCCCTTCTGATTTCCTAATAGTATAAAATTCCAAAAAGAAAAGAAGACAAAGAATGTAAGACATGTAAAAGAGCCCTTGAGGGCCTACTTACAGAAATAAATTATTTTATTTTATTTCATTTTTATAAACACAAATAACCAATAATTACAACATCATTCATCCCAAAAAATACAACATGTCCTTAAATAGCATTACTTGACGAAATTATGTTTTCTATTCCAATGGTAATTTAGTACGTGTATAGATTATATTTTTTTTCTGTTCATCAACCGCGATTTTAAACCTTATTTTGTTGTTACCATACAAATTCAAAACTTCCTAGTCACCTGTGCTTTTCTCGCAAATAATGCTGACCGGCCAACATTTTCCACTTTCAATATTCTTGTAGAAATAATAATTCACCTGCCAGCGCCAGTTTATCGAGATAGCTTAACCTTATCACAAATTTCATCAACATTGCCAAATAAAGCAATCAATCTTTATAAATAAACAGTAATTACAAGACTCATACCACATAAATGAAATCAGAATAAGATTTCTCAACTGTACACTATTCAGAAGCCTATCAAAGGTGTAGTTGGTCAAAATAGGATTAATTTAGCAAAAAGTTAATCGTGTGGTTGGAACAAGATTAATATTTTGTTCAATAAACCCTTAACTACGGAGATTGTCCCAAGTATGTTTTTATTGCAATGGCCGCCAACTAGGCAATTGAGTTCACAATGATTTTTTCACATTTATCTGTTATTTATGATGCAAAATTTACAGAAAAAAATTGATGCGTTCTCAGAAATTATAAAACCACTCACCAATCACTTGTATCTTTTTGCAAGTAACGCTGAGCAGTCAAAATTTTCCAATTTCATTACTCCGGTACAAAATTAAAATTCACCTGCCAGTGTCGGCGCACCGTGGTTTCGTCTATTATACGTTGGCGAATATTAATGGCAATCATCACCAGGATATGTCTAGATAAAGTGTAAATGAAGAGTACAAGGAAAGATGATTAACTACTACTACTACTACTTATTAGAGTAACTTTTTCAGTAATTTATAGCGGTTTGAAAGTTAGTCATCGGAAACAATTACTATGGTAAACATCTCTTTAAAAGTGAAAAAAAAAAATATTTTAAGATATTCACCTGTAATCAAGTGGTAAGTTGTTGTTAATTCCGAGCTCTGCATTTTGAGATAAAAATCTCGGTTTCAAAAAAAGGTGACTAAGGTGGTGTGCTGTTCTTACCGTGTAGCCAGGGGGCCGACACTCGTTTTTCGCCGAGCGCAACCTTGAGTGACGTCACGTACCGCCGGCGGTACAAAACTCAGTTGGTTGCCACGCGCTCGCATGCGTGCAGCCTACCGCTACAAAGTAAGTCCGATAGCTTTGACAGCTCCTTGACCCTATTCACGAACAAAAAGAAACAAAAGCGCTCGCATGGACCGCGTCGCACCGCACTTCGATCGCGTATTTATAATTTAATATTATTATTTTGTTGATGATGGGGCGTGCGCGTTGCAATGTAGACGGCTGCAACAATATCCAGTTAAACAAACATTTATCGTTTTTTGCACTACCCAAGGACGAGGAGAGGTAATGTTATAATATTACTTATATTTTGTCATTTGTCCAACCAGTTCCCGTTCAGGATCGCCCATGCCCATACATGTTACAAGTAGCTCTTGTTGGTGAAATTGACTATCGGTTTGATGTTCCTACAGAAAATGCCATACGGCCGTAGCGGGATATTTATTGTTAAAATGCAGTAAAAAGCACTGCTGTTCAGAATTAATAACTAAATTGAAATATATTCACATTTACACATTTCAAGGCATTCAATACTAATTCGTCATTTTATGGGGCTTTAAAAGTTCCACCGGAATATTTCATTAATAACATAAAAGAATTGAAATCTATATTTTAAACAATTTTGAAAAGCCAAAGTCTAATCGACCAGGAAGCAGCATGTATGATTTACTTGCCGTAGTCCAGCATAGCCATATTTGAGTAAATGTTTTCCTGGAGTTTCTATCTCCTGAAATTATTTATACGATTTCGAATTTCTCGATTTTAAAATTTATAGAAATTTTAGAGTAGGGGAAAAATTATACATAATTACGTTAAAGTGCAACATCTGTAAATAAAAAAAATGTAACAAAAAAAAAACGTTTTTTAATTCAATCATTTGTGAAATAATTTATTTCGGTATCGGTCGATAGCCCTAGGCACTGATTTTACACCGCGCGGGGTCAAAGACCGCACTTCGGACGTTATGATTCCAGAATGTTCTTTTCTATTGTATTGCTGCGGGAGAGTGTCGTATCTGTTCGAAAAACTATTATAATAATCTGTGGTGTAGCCTTCAAATCGTCAAATGATACTCGAACGACTGAGAATCAAGGGATGCGTCCTTCGTAAGGCTTCAAGATTTATTAAACGGTGACAAAATTATTACAAGCTACACTTCAAAACAACGCGATGTTTACTTAAGGCGAGGTGAGACCAGAATCGGGCACGGAAGCCTAGTTTCCAAATCATTTTTAGAGCACTTATTTGACTCTTAGGTCACTGTAAAACATATATAATAATATTCAGAACTGTATCTAGGGCTTCCTCTCACTTAAAACACGATAGCGAACACTTCGCTCGATAGAAAAGTAGCGCGAAAACACTATAAAATAAAGTATTTTTTTCATTTTTTTTCATTTTGTTCATCACCAGTTACCTTTTCTGACAAAATTAATACCTGACAATCATGATTTCACAGTCATGCAGGGCATCCTCTCATGTTTGGGTTGATAACGTATACTTTTATGTTAGAAATCGAAGATAATCTGTAATAATCTGCATTCCGCCCGACCCTAGTTTGTATGTGAAATGCGAGCCAGGTCCTACCGCGCCTTAAAATTTCAATTTGAGCTACTCAACGAGCCGTTTGAATAGCTCAACAGAAAACCAATAAAGGTATGATCAAACCGCTACTCAGCATTATTGACGCACCGTAAACGCAGTTACGTGCCTCATGCGTCACGTTCTTAACGCAAGCTGAGCACGCCGCTGTTCAAACGACGTTGACCCACCGTAAACTCTGTGACATGTCTCATGCGTCACGTTTTTGATGCGTACTTTTCTATCTAATCAATATCTATTTTAAGGGAACACCCAAAAACTCCGAATTTCATAATTCAGTAACATGAATGTACAATATTCCTTTTTGTTTCAGTTAAAAAAATCGCCATAATAACTACTAATAGCAGTCACACAATAGTTAATTAAATATAAATATTAGGGGACAATCTTACACAAATCGAACTAGCCCCATAGTAAGCTCAATAAGGCTTGTTTATGGATACTAGACGACGATATATTTAATAGATACAAATATTTAAATACATAGAAAACATCCATGACTCAGGAACAAATATTCGTGCTCATCACACAAATAAATGCCCTTACCAGGATTCGAACCCAGGACCTCCTGCTTCGTAGGCAGGGTCACTACCAACTAAACTAAAGGGGTCGTAATTGAAGGTTTATATTGATTAAAACAAAAATATTGCTTTGCTAATCCGCGACATGATAACGTGTTATGTTAGTTAATTAGTGCTACCCCGTTATACTGACTTGCGTATTTTATCATGCATTCACATGCAACATAAAAAACATGCAAATAAATATAATAAACCACCATCAAAAATACAAAACTCGACACGTGTTTCGCCTCTCTGCGAGGCAACCCCAGGGGAGCTGGAGATGTTGACAATCCGGCGTCCGTTGATGGAATGAGCCATCAACGGACGCCGGACTGTCAACATCTCCAATTAACTAACAAGTTATCATATCGCGTATTGATAAATATTGCTTTGCTAATGCAAAGCAATATTTTTGTTTTAATTAACATGAATACCCGCAAAGTAACGCCTGATTCAATCAATTGTTTATGTTGATGTTATCTCCGAACCACTTTGCGTGTCAGGTTTCTTTGGCAAGTAATGCTGATCGGCCGAAACTTTCCATTTCCATTTAAATTAAATTTCACCTGCCAGTGCTGGTACCCGAGATAGATTAATCGATTAATCGTCGGTGCGAATATTAATATGTCTCGATATACGGTCGAGTGGAGTTAGTTAGCCGCATCATTGTGAAATATAGTCACCGCGGTACACTTTATCTGTAGTAAAAATTTCATGCCTGTAACCCGATGCGCACAATTGACAACATTTCATATTTTCAAAAGATCTTAATTCGAAAACCATTTGGGTAAAACTGTATTTTATGCTCAAAAAAAATATTTTTGGATTTTTTTTCCCATTCATTTTGGAAAAAATCGTCAATTAGTGTGAACCGGAAGTGTGACGTCATTTTCCCTGCATTATCGAGAGAGACCTTAGTGCTGAAACGATTAAAAAGTGTATGGTATCCGGTTGTCATTTTCTGACATACTTGCCGTCTGACGTTTATTTGTTTTGAAAATTGTTACAACTGCTTAGCGGCTTTAGAAGTTTAATTTTCTTACCGTTGGTTCATTTGCACGTTTTCGAAGACCTTAAAAGACTTGGCACTTTCCCACTGGACTCCGATAACGCATTCAAACATTATTAACTTGGCATTCTTTTACCGGACACCGATTTTTTTCATATAATGAAGACATCAGAAGGTTTTTCTCAGGCTGATAGCACGAATCTGCCGCGTGTTGAAATTATGATGATGGAGTACACATCGGCAAGTGATAAATATAATCCAGCCCAAATAAGAGGAGCAAAAGCATCGTTGTCTTCCCGAACTTCCTATGTTGACAACGCTGTAACGCCTGACAGTTATTTTTTTAATCGTAATTGTCGCTCTGGATTCTAGTTTTTTTAAATCGTAATTGTCGCTCTGGTTTCTAGTTGGGAAAGTGACGTCATTTTCTACATACGCCCTTTTAGAATGAGCTACTTTTCAAACTGCTATTTTTAATTGAAAAATTGAGTTAAAACGAAAAAGAAAAAATACGGGTAGCTTAAAATTCCACATATTTTCTATCCAGCTCATAAAATGAAGGAGTAGAAAATTTGAAATATTGTCAATCATGTTAGAAAACTGTGTCTAACTAACTCCAATATCAGTGGTCAAATGCAAACAAGGACTTTAATAGTACATTACACAACTAGGGTGATAAAACAAAGAAAGGCCGAGATCGCAGATGTTTGCGGCCCGAGCTGCAAGCGAGGGACGTAATTATGCGATCGAGGACTTTCTTTATTATCTCCCGTGTTGTGTATATAATTTTATGTCTTCATTTGGCCAGAAAGCGGCTTTTTCCGTACGCGTAGCGTGCGGAAAAAGCCACTTGATGGCCAGGTGTGGCATAAAATAACTAGCTGGACGTAGCCTCGCTAACAGATAACTGAAGCACTTCTAGTAAGCAGGTCGCTTGGTACTTAAAACTGACTGTAAAATTGTGGGTGGTGTTGGTGTTGCTAAATATAGCTATGAAAAAAAAGATTAAAAAAAGTAAATCTCGGAGGCAATCTTTGAACAGCATGAATGCTTTTGTTTTATTTATAGTGATTTTAGCTCAGAATCACACAGTTACATTAGAGTCATTCTTATTTAGATCTGTGACTTGTAACAGCCATGTGCAAAAAGCTAACGTTGCTAATACTTAATTTTACAACAAGGCTAATTTAAGTATAAGTATTAGAATATTTAATTTCCTGGAAGCCCCTAACTTTACTACATGAGTGAGATGTGTTTTTTTTTTATTTGTCTCTGTCCCGTTTGGTGAAATAATGACCACTTTGGGAAAACTAAAGTTGTGCTCACCGTGCCCCTCTCCTTCGTAGAGGGGCACATTCAGACGAATATGAGAATGATCCATTTAGGTACATTTCTCGCAAGTAACGCTGACCAGTCGAAATTTTATATTTCCAATATTAAATTATTTCACCTGGCGTACCGCCGCACCGAGATAGATTCATCAATTAGGCGTCATTGGCGCGAATATTAATGGCGGTAATCACTCGGATGAGTTTAGTATATAAGGTAAGTCTCAAACTACTGGCCCACTGTGGTAAATAACGTGATTTTAGCCTTATAATTGTAACTTGAGTTATTAACCGAGCCATAGCTTCGAAAAAAAAAACAACTAAAACAGAGCCAATCTATAGTCGTACTAATATTTATTAAGCAACATGGGGTAGTTCTCTGCGACTAAAAAGTCGCACCAATCGCATCATTACCATCGCCACATTATAGATGAGCTCCGTATAAACTATGGAGTCGTTTTTGGTTATCTTGTAGAAGTCGCGTGCCTCTGCTATTTTTATCATAATGATCCTGATTGCTTTTATAAAACCGCCAATAATAGTGGCGATGGTAATGACAAAAAAATCGCGGTATAAAATCGCAGAGAACTACCCACATAACCGCTGAAAAGGGATCCGAAATATCGGATTTAAAAATTAAATAATATACGCGATGTGAATGAATCACAATGAGTGATAATTGCACAAACCGAAGACTATATTACATAAATTAAACAAACATATGATTATAGCAAAATGTGTTTTAAAACTAGTCAATAATGCACTATTTGGGTCATTGCCAGGTTTAGGTTCGCGTCTTTCCGGTGTACATATGCATAATTAAGGGTTCCAGCGCCTAATTTTCTGATAAAACTCGTTTTTTATGAAAATAAAGAGCGTGCCCTCTTCTATAATCCGCTGTAATACCAACATAACCTAGATTCATACAAGGTCTTAACTTTTGACCAGTTTTTTGAACTGACCATGACCCATTTGTATTTGTACTCGTAATAGTAATAGATTTTCTTCTTCTTTTTGATTTTCTATTCCCAGTACCGTTTAGGTATCTTTCTCGCAAGTAACGTTGACCCACCGCAACTTTTTATTTTCAGTATTATATTAAATTTCACCTGCCAGTCGAGATAGATTCGTCAATTAGCCGTCGGCGCGAATATTAATGGCGGCCATAGCTCGCGTTGTGACCCTCGTCACGCCGTATCTATTAAATTAATACAATCTGTTAGACTGACTCGGGACAAATAAATTTGTGTTTTTATTTATGAATATGGACAAATACTTTCAATCATACAAATTGTCGTCGATAAGTGAACTTTCGGTAGTTTTCTACAGGGAAAAGAAAGTCCTGTTTGATAACCGAGTTAGCTATGAAGAACAATTTTTTTCGTCACTGAAAACCAATAAAATGACGGGTTTCTACTAGGAAAATAAATCCCATGCATTTCCAGCATGTATTCCCAGGTTAAAATAACAAACACTAAAATTTTTTTTTTTTTTTTAAAAAGCAGTATCAATTTTACAGGAAAAATACGATATTGTTATAAAAACGAATATGAAAAATGTGGCCGTGTAGAATTTGATTGCATGTACCTGAGAAATCCGAAACGAAGTTGAAAACCTGCGTTTATCGAAACGGTTTCATAACAAAAGTTATCATACATTTTATGGGTCATTTAATGGTATTAATAGTTTTTAATAATTTTATACTTTTAAAATGGACTTCCTACCCAACTTTGCAGGCTCATAAAAAAGTTACACGTCAAACTCAAAACTTTAAGATATTTCCTTACCTACTTTGCTTATTTTCATTATATAATTTTTACAAATTTCAGGTACAGTCAAGTACCCAATAGCCCAAAAAGTATATGCTACTAAGGCGCAGGACTTACAGGGAGATCGTCAAAATTGTTCTAAAAAAGGAGTAAGAGGAGAAAGAATGACCCAAATGCGACCTGGAAATTTAGAGCGGTTGAAATGTTTGTTACATTTCCAATCTAAATATGTCGGTGCCTAGTATATTGCTTTATTTGGACGTTGCAATGGCGCTCGCTTTTGTTACAAATTGAGTGTTTTAATGGAATTTTGACTGCGGTTTTCCGACTGAGTCATGACGAAAAGTTATATATTGCATTTCGTTATGGTTGTTATCAGAAACTACTTATAAATCTTCAAGTTTCCGAACGATATGAAATATGTATATTTTTTTATTAAGTTACTCTGTAATTCTAACCATTCCATTCTAGCCACTGTCCGCTGGATTCAGTTTTCGGTAGAATGTTTAGTTCTAACTCCAAGGTATCAGTTATCTAAATTCAGTGTCTAGGGCGGTGGTAATCGCTTACCATCAGGCGATCCGTTTGCTCGTTTGGCCCCTATGACTTAAAAAAAAACAATCGGATATATCGGATAGGCTGGACAAAGAAGTCGAACACCGTGTCGAAAACGCCTGGAAGAACTACTGGTCCATGAAAGAGCATATGATGGGGAACCTTCCCCTGTCACTGAAACGAAAACTCGTCGACATGTGTATTCTGCGTGTCCTAACCTATGGTGCCCAAACATGGTCACTCACTGAGACGCAGAAGTCCAAATTGAAGGTTTGCCAAAGGGCAATGGAGCGCAGCATCTTATGTTTATTAATTTTTTTTTTCCTTTCAAGGTGGATTCCTTAAGTGTTACCTAGTGCCTGGAATTAATATGGCTAGTGACTAAGGAATCACCCTGTATATAATAAATAAGTGAGTGTCACAGTGGTGAGCATAAAATAGACCCAATCTGAAATTGGTCACTATTATTAAGCGAGTCACCCATTATAATCACCCCCCATGCAGGTTGCCGAACAATATTCATTACGCCTAAGCAAACATGCAAATTGAGTGAAATTGAATTAGTTCCTGACAGGTGATAGGAGTTACCTGACGGCTCAGTTACTAAGTTCATATTAATGGCCGGTCGAATGTAAGGACACGCCTTATACGAAGCGGAGCGGGAATCTGAAATTCTAGTTTTTTTTTTGCTTAAAGAACAATATAAAAGACTTGGTGGAATAATCGTAAAAAACCGGGCAAGTGCGGGTCGAGCAAAACTGTAAAAAAACACGGTTTTGTAAAGAGGGAAAGTCCCTTTTATTTTGACCGGGAAAAAGTCTTAATTGGTGATTTTTTGAAGATCTTATTTTCTGTCTACAAGTATTGGCGAATTCAATTCCGTGCATGTTCCGTCTCAGTCGTATGTCACTTATAATTGTTGCATATAACTTGGCAAGTATTACACAATTGACAATATTTCAAATTTTCTACTCCTTCATTTTATGAGCTGGATAGAAAATAGGTGGAATTTTAAGCTACCCGTATTTTTTCTTTTTCGTTTTAACTCAATTTTTCAATTAAAAATAGCAGTTTGAAAAGTAGCTCATTCTAAAAGGGCGTATGTAGAAAATGACGTCACTTTCCCAACTAGAATCCAGAGCGACAATTACGATTTAAAAAAACTAGAATCCAGAGCGACAATTACGATTAAGAAAAATAACTGACATTGACACTAACGGTAACGGTCGGTTGTTGGTTGGAATTTTATTGTCACTTTTGGTAGTTGTATTTGCAAATTCTTAAAACTTTCGCTTTTTAAACGTTGAAAATAATGGCAACTACTAAGACCTATGAACGTGAAGCAGTTGTAACAATTTTCAAAACAAATAAACGTCAGACGGCAAGTATGTCAGAAAATGACAACCGGGACACACTTTTTAATTGTTTCAGCACTAAGGTCTCTCTCGATAATGCAGGGAAAGTGACGTCACACTTCCGGTTCACACTAATTGACGATTTTTTCCAAAATGAATGGGAAAAAAAATCCAAAAATATTTTTTTTGAGCATAAAATACATTTTTACCCAAATGGTTTTCGAATTAAGATCTTTTGAAAATATGAAATGTTGTCAATTGGCGTTTTGCCAACTTTTTTCTGTGATACTGATACTGTATAGAAATACCTCTCAATAATAGAAATATGAGTGAAAAAACCACTTCAATATCATAAAAACTCACCGAATAGACACAACAATGTTAAAATCACATTTTAGACTTTCCCAATTACGGGCCCAAACGCTTCATACTGAAGCCCATTATAACGTGACGTCACGAGTCATACGTTGTTTGGGAAAATCATGAACTTTGTTCTGAAACTATGTTAAAACTTGCATTTACCGTAACGATTTCATAACAAAAGTTACCATACATTTTATGGTTTATTTAATGGTATGAATAGTTTTTAATAATTTTATGCTTTTTATGCCACACCTGGCCAATTTCTGGCCAAGTGTAGACATAAAATGATGTACACAACACGGGAGGTAATAAAGAAAGCCCTCGATCGCGTATTTACGTCCCTCGCTTGCAGCTCGGGCCGCAAACATCTGCGATCTCGGCCTTTTTTTGTATTACCACCCTAGTTGTGTAATGTACTATAAAATGAACTTTTCCACCCAACTTTGCAGGCCCATAAAAAAATACACGTTAGATATCAAACTCAAAACTTTAATCACCCTTTTTAAGGCGTACTGTCAAGTATTTTACACGGGTAGCCTATGGGTCAACTACATGCTGAAAGCCTATAATGCTCTTCGTATCCAGTACAATGATGCCTTCAGAGTCCTGTTGAGGTTGCCACGGTTCTGTAGCGCGTCAGGGATGTTCGCCGAGGCGCGTACCGACGACTTTTATGCGATCAGGCGAAAGCGGATCGCATCTCTTCTAAACCGCATCCGACACAGCAACAACAGGATACTGAAGGTTATCGCCGATAGACCAGACAGTTCCATCCTGTGTACTTGGGTTAAAATTATTAATTAAAATACCTTGCCATTGACATTTGAAATTCTGAACCTATTGCTTTTTGACATGAAATCATGATTTATATAAATTAAAACTATTATTTTTGACATTTCATTCTTCTAGTCCGTTTTATTGTTAATTTTACTTATTTATTATTATTATAATCATTATTTATTCAAGTTTAATCCTATTAAGTCAATTTTAATTCTATTATAAATATTGGTTTCATTGTTAAATATATTATGATTTAATTTAATTTAATGTACTAACATAATTAAACTGTAACGTAGGGAACTAACAATGTATGGAATTCTCAATGTTCTGAAATAAAGATATTTTATTTTATTTTATTTATTTTTTAATATATTTCCCTATTTTGCTTATTACAACAGAAGCTTATATAATTTTTACAAATTTCAGTTACAGTCAAGTACCCAATTGTGCAGACGGGGTGAATCGCCACGGCGGCCACCGTGTTTAATCAAAGGTTAACTACACGCTTGTTTCATGTCATTTGTTCGCCATGGATCTCATTATTTGCATTATGATAGTCAGAATCCAATGTTTTATGCCAGAATATAATATGTGTTTTCCGAAAATCCCAAAAACACCGCGATTTTTATTTTCACGTCTCGGTCCTTTGCTTGGCCCAAAATACCGGGAAATCCCGGTACTTTCGGTTCCGATATTTCCCTACTCTCATATTAACCTGTGAAGGCAACACCACAGTCTACAATCACCGGTGATTATCCAACTGATCACATAGCCAATTAGCGAGGGAGACAGCGTTAAAATGTGAACGTAGTGTATTACGTTAACATTACGTTAGCGTCACATACTGTGCAGGCTAAACCGCAGCCTGGCTAGGATTAACCCGCACAGGTGCTGTGTAGTGTTTAACTATATCATTACGTTGATATTGGTGCTTTTGACTAAACAATGTTATTCTTATTCTACTGAGCATTAATGTTCTGAGTACTTATGGCCAGACGAATGATCTCTTCGAAAAATAAACCTCCACCTCTAGCACAACTGTGACCCTCTTTGGCGCGCGACAAATGCTACCTATCTCTTTCCACTGAATATAGTGTGACTGTGACAGGTGATGCTCTGTCGCGCGAGAAACGAAGTCGCGGCCAGTTATCATAGCCGTCCTGAAATCTTTTTGTTTGTTTACTACCAGGAGTCTCCAAACCGGTCCAATCCGGCCCGCGGCGCTCACTTCCCAGTAAATACACCCCCTCTGTCCCCCAGGACGACAGTGGCCGAGAAAAAAGATTACTTTAAGTCCGTGATCGACCATGTCGTGTGGCCCGCATGTGATTTTAAAAGGTAAAAAAAAATTGGAGACTCCTGGTCTACTACAATAAATGGTAGAAATTTTATGTTTGTTCGTGCATCACACACAAACTACCAGACCGATTTCCAAGAAATTAGGTATAGCGATAGATTACGACCCCGGTCTTGAAACGAGCTTGAGCTTCCATTTTTTATCAGATTTATTTTAACTCCGTGAACAAAGTTACGGACGGGTTCACTATAGTCTGTCCGTTTAGGTATTTAAATAAAGGTAAACAAAAAACCACGTGACTCGGGTCGTTCAGCCAGTAGTATTGCGCCACAGATACAAAACGTTACTTTGATTGGCTGATCGAGCCGAGTCACATGGTTTTTTTTGTTTACCTTTATTTAAATACCTAAACGGACAGACTATAGTACTAGATTATTGCGCATGCAATACTGCAGCCTGCAGTCGCAGCGATTAGCGACTGATCGCATAGTCGAGCGATCGCTTCACCGCACAGGCCGGCCGCTTCATCACGCAACCCACGGATTACACGGATCACGCGGCTTGGCTCAACGTTTGGGCAAACGTTTGATGAGTTTGTCCAAACTTCATCAAATAAGAAATGCTGTAGTGTATAGGTTTCCAAGCATTTTTTGACTTGCCGCCACCTTTTTGTATGGAACCAACCAACACAAAAAAGTCATTGTTTCAACTTAACAGTTGAAGCTTTAGGGAATAGAATATTTTGCGTGAGTTGGTTCCCGTTTCCATAAGTACCTACGTTCAATTATAAAATTAATTTCGGAATCAATTAATTTCAGAAATTAATTTCCTGAAATAACTTAGAAACACGCGATAGCAATTCTAAACGTTATAAACCTATAATATCAAACATTGAATGGAGCTGTCAAAATTCGAGACAGCTGTCAAATATGCAGATAAGAAATCAAAGGGCAGCCCTTGTAGAGTGCGACTACGCTATGTTTGCAGAGGTCAAAAAAAGTTATTAAAAAAATGCATATGGCAACATCACAAGAAATATAATTAATTAGTCGTGATACTTAGCGAATATATTTCCGTTTAATAAGTATATAATGTGTCTACATACCTACTGAAATAAATATTCAGGACACTCTTGCACAAATTGATCTAGCTCCAACCAAAGTAAGCAATGCTTGTATATACAGGGTGGAAAGATAACTCGGGCCCTGGAAAGAAACTACCTTAAATCCTTAAACTAGCTCATTTTACTTAAAGGAGACATTCCTTTATTTTTAAAAAGAAACAAAACTGCATTCAAAGATTTTCTAAAACTCGCTTGCCTCGCCCGGGACTCGAACCAACTAAAATGATAAAAACAAACACTCCCTATTTTATTATACTAATCGATAGTATTAATATTCAGGATAAAGTTTCTCTAAGCAACATTTGGTCTTAAAAATAAAAATAATCGTTAAAACATTAACTTTATTTTAGTATCAATATGATAAATTGTTCTTGATACGCCATTGTTAGATAATTACGTAAGAGAAGCAATACTAAAAAAAAATCTGTTGATAAAAATCGTTCGAATCTTAAAATTGCTGTCCCGCATTGCAAACAAAGTCAAACGTTCCATTTTTAAACTTCTCCGCTGAACGCCTCGGATCATGTAAGAATTAAATGTGCACAGAGGTATTGCCACCATTAAACGATTTTCTTATCGAAGATTTCAACAAGGTACTTAGCAATAAATTAGCAAGCGTGTACTTCATACGAAGTCTTTGAATGTTGGAGAGATAACAGAACTGTTACGTGTCTTTTATTTTTAAGACCAAATGTTGCTTAGAGAAACTTTATCCTGAATATTAATACTATCGATTAGTATAATAAAAAAGGGAGTGTTTGTTTTTTTTTTTCATTAAAGTTGGTTCGAGTCCCGGGCGAGGCAAGCGAGTTTTAGAAAATCTTTGAATGCAGTTTTGTTTCTTTTTAAAAATAAAGGAATGTCTCCTTTAAGAAAAATGAGCTAGTTTAAGGATTTAAGGTAGTTTCCCTCCAGGGCCCAAGTTATCTTTCCACCCTGTATATGGTTGGAATGATGATGACGATTATTAATGGGCCGTCCGTTTTTTAACCCTATATATGTGTTTACATGTATTTGCTAACAGTTCTCTTTAAATAAATATTTCAGTGATAAAAGTAACAAAAGTAGGTAAGTTGGTGTTTCCTTTGAACATGACAAATAAGAGTAAAACAGAACTAGCGTATTCAAATTAAAAAAAAAGCCATTACGTCCTAGGGCGTTATAAGTCATTGACCCACCCGCAGAACCTACGTGTACAAACACCATTATCGAGCAGGTGTGATGATAAAAAAATTACGTCTCCCCCAGGCCATGAAGTGGGATTTCCCGCACGCGTAGCGCGCGGTTATTGCCACTTTATGGCCGGGTGTGACGTAAATAATAGTACGCCATTCTATTCGCTCATTCTCGAAATTTCCGAGGTCGAATTATGTAAGTAATTATCTAATTCATAAGTATACAAAGGATGCGCTGAATAAATAAGTTTTAACGTGAAATTATGATAAAAAACGCAGTGAAGCGCAAGTTGGCTCGCGCACTGAGGGTTCCATGACAAAAGGCTTTACGCTTGGCAATGCGATTAATATATTTTTAAAGTTTTCGTAGAGAAATATTCTAACATCATCCCAAATTGCCAAAATTCAAGTGACACTGTGTTTTTCTCTGCGATGGCTAATGGGCGTTTTTCAAAATAAATCTCGAGGTAGCTACTTTCCCACAGTATGAACTTTTAATATTGTTAAAAAAATATTAGAGCCAGCGTTGGTTTTCCGGTGAAACCAGACAGGGGCGCCGTCATGACGAGAAAATCAAATGACAACGGTCATTTGATTTCTGATTGAAAATTAAATAGTTTGAATTCAAAAAAGCATCGCCAAAAAGAAAAAAAAACAGGGAGTAATTTTATTACACAATAGATTAAATTACAAACACAATATGTCAATCGAAAAATGTAACATCAGTATGTCAATCTAAAAAATAACGAATAAACTATATGAAAGAAGCATGTTTCCTTATTTTATGTTTTTTAAATTCTGTGTAAGTACTTTGATTTCTTGTATCAGTGGCAGTGGGCTGGCCATATCTGCCGCAGAACCGACAATCGCTGGAGCAAGCGTGTTCTCGAGTGGAGACCACGGATCGGCAAACGTAGTGTGGGGCGCCCTCAAGGTGGTTTTCCACCGGCAGGGCGAGACGAGACGCGACGCGGATTGAATTGAAATTTGTATGAAGTTTTCAATCCAATCCAATCGCTAGGAGAGTATTGAAAATTTCATACAAATTTCAATTCAATCCGCGTCGCGTCTCGTCTCGCCCTGCCGGTAGAAAACTACCTTCAGACAAGGTGGAGTGACGATCTTCGCAAGGTGGCTGGCAGAGGCTGGATGCGAGTGGCCGCGGATCGTTCTCGATGACGTGACATGGGAGAGGCCTATGTCCAGCAGTGGACTAATACGGGCTTATGATGATGATGATGATAACTTTGATTTCTTGTATCTGTATAATTATGTTCTATATGGTTTGGGCCAAGCTAGGTAATCAAAACAAACTATCGAATTATTATAATGAACACAATGCAATGAAATATCAATAAAATGTCAGATTATCTTGTAACGGTTCCATGTTTTTCATCAAACTACGAAACTCTTTAAGTGTAATGTAAATAAGTAATTAATTTGACACAAAATCCCACAGAAGTAGCCTCACAAAAACAGAATAGTTACTTCCAGAATACGGAAACTGGTCGTTATGACCTTCTGATCGGAGAATAAGTGTTGTTGTGTATCTAATAATACGCATATCCCGATAAGGTAACCTTGTGATAGGAACTCGTATGTTACACAGTGAGATGTGTAAAACAGTACTACTTTTGTGGGGCTCTATAATAAAAAAAAAGTTTGAGATAAAATATTTATACTGTTTAATACATGTGAAATGAACACAAATGTGTTTTATGTGTATTCAAAACCTGCTTTGTTCTCTTTGTGTAAGAATTAATTAATTTTGTTAGTTTGCCTATCTTCTTCGATGTTGGTTGTTGAGTAAATGAGCTAGCCCTTGAGTAAATGAGAAATCATTTACTCAAAGGTTAGCTGGAAGAGATCCCTTACAGGGATAAGTTCGCCTTTGTACATAACCGTTAATTTCTGTATTGCTTTTGTATAATTTTGTGTGCAATATAGTGTTTACATACATATATTATATATGGATATTGATATAATTATATAAATATGCTATAAAATATACCTACATACATACTATTATATCTATGTACCCGGTATAAAATATCAGAAAGACAATTAATGTCGAATATTGTCAGAAAAATGCTTACGCAACATGGGCTTGAAGCTGGATTAGCTCTGCGCTTCCCTTATATACCTATGGCATCGGCACCCGAGTGCGACCTTTTTGCGTGGCGATGGGCGGCTGTGTGTACTGAATGCCTGAGATTCAGTGAGACGATGGATGCCAGGGAATCAACTGTGCCATTGTAATATATAAGTATTGTTATTTGCTAGTTATAAGTATCATCGTCTGTAATGTCATGGTTACCCAATTAAACAGCGTGGGAGGGACTATACCGACAAACTTTAACTATAGATTCTAACAACTATTAGGAGTAAAAAATGTTATGTGATGTATAGTCGAAAAACGCTTACTTTCCGAGATATTCATTATTTTGTAAATGAAAAATCCCAAGTGTGTAACAAGCCCTAATAAATGTGACTAAGATACCTTTACTATTTTTTTAAAATCCTTTAACTAAGCAGGAATTAACCTTCGCAGTATTTGATGGTAAGCGACTACGAGGCCAAAAAATTGACCTTTCGTTTCCATTTTAGCTTTTTTTTTCTTTTTGATAACTTTTCAGCCAGTAAGGACATGTTTATAACGAGGGGCTTAATTTACTGATTTATTTTGTTCCATAAGACTATGAATGTAAAATGACAATATTCGACCCATGTTGATATAACATTATTTACTCGTCACACCACCAGGAATTCATGGCTAAAGTATGTCGGTATAGTCTCTCCCACCCTGAATAAAAAATAAATAAATGAATAAATACCTGTAGCCTTATTTATAGTGCTACGTACAGAAGTATCTCTTTCTAACCAAACTGTCGTTTGGGTCCGACCACCGGACGAAACGCACCGCACCCGATCGTCTCCCTTTATCGCATAGCGCATGCTCTTTCTGGTCGTTGCCTAAGCCCCTAAGGGGCAAAATTTGGTAGTAGTAGTTGCACGACGAAATCGCGTAGTGAGCCACTCCGCAATTATGTTATGTCATTCACCACAGAATATATATAAGCTAAACCAGTAAGGAAGCTACAAACAAAACGATCGAAACGCACGCACACATAGACGCGTGCTTTTACAAGGCCCCTAAGAGAATCTCGCGGTGCCGTCAGTCGCGAGTGCTGCATGGCGGCGAGCGGTCGCGCTTTGCGTTTGTTACGCGCCCAGACAGCCCGCGATCTTTTCATTTTAAGCAACCCTAACGCTCTAATGGAGCGTAGGTATTTATTGCAAAAAGTAAGCGTAGCTTCCATACTGCTCTATTTATAGTCTGTGCATTCACTGACATTCGTAATCCTCTAAAGCAGCGGTCGGCAACCTGCGCCACGCGGGCCGCATTCGGCCCTTGAACCGCTCACTTGCGGCCCTATATTCCGGTTTGTTTTGCCGTCGCTTTATTCCGAATAGTATAAAATCACAAATTATTAACAAAATACGGCCCGCGTCAATTCCTAAGCTACTATATGGCCCTTGGCTGCTAAGCGGTTGCCGACCGCTGCTCTAAAGCTTTAAATAATTATATACTATTAATCCGTTTAAATTGTTTTATTACATAGGTATTAATTTGATCATACTGTTTCGTAATTTTACAACTGTGCATTTACTGTGTCAGTACATTGAATCGATCAGTCTCGTCGTGCAATCTTCCGTGGCGGTGCATAAACATTAAAGGCACGTAAAATTCTTTTTCTTCTCGCTTTCTTGAACACTCTGGATCACAATAGTACATTACATAACTAGGGTGGTAATACAAAGAAAGGCCGAGATCGCAGAAGTTTGCGGCCCGAGCTGCAAGCGAGGGACGTAAATATGCGATCGAGGGCTTTCTTTATTACCTCCCGTGTTGTGTACATCATTTTATGTCTACACTTGGCCAGAAAGCAGCTTTTTCCGTACGCGCAGCGTGCGGAAAAAGCCACTTTATGCCAGGTGTGGCATAAAAATAATATATATCGAGATAGAACGATATTGCTTGTCGATTTGTATGGGAATCAAAGATTTTGCGTTTAATATTTGACGTGAAGAGTATAATTTAGTGATGGTGAACATATATCTTTTTACACGTGTAGCCTGTGGAGCAAGTACTCGCAGACCGCATATAACGCCCTCCGAGTACAATACAACAACGCCTTCAGGGTCTTATTCGGGCTGCCCTGCTGCTGTAGCGCCTCGGGAATGTTTGCTTCAGCGCGAGTTGATTGCTTTTACGCGACAATGCGTAAAAGATGCGCTTCCCTAGTGCAAAGAGTGCGTGGCAGCACGAATACCATCCTGAAAATGATCGCTAGTAGGTTGGACTGCCCTTTTGTGAATCACTGCTGGGCATTTCTCCAGAAATATGTCTGCGGGAACCTCATTCATCTGGCCCTTTTTCATACTAAATGTATGGAGACAGATGAATGAGTCGCAGACATATTTCTGGAGTAATGCCCTGCTGTGTGACTTCGAACGGACTTACACAGCGGTGAATGATCTCTTTATTTTTATTTTTTAGATGACATTAATTTAATTTATAATATAATTTAATTTAATTTAAATGCACTACTAACATAGTTCTAAGTATTTACTAACAAATGTATGGATCATTGGTTACTTATCTGATTGAATAAATAAATTATTATTATATAGCCGCGCGACACCGATTCTATTACCTGGGCGTTTTCCAAAATAAATCCCGGGGTAGCTACTTTCTCAAAATAAGGGCTTTTGAGGTTTTTCTGGTTCAGAATCGTTAGTACTTTCGAACCTTATACGTTAAAAATGTGTCTCAAATTTTGTTTGGATTTTGTTTCACTACGTCACTTTCATACAAACATAAGTGCAAAATGGTGACGAAATGGAATAATAAATTTGGGGCACATTTTTTCACGTATAAAATTCGAAAGTAGGCACTATAACGATTCTGAGCCGGAAAAGCCTCGAAAGTCCATATTTTGAGAAAGTAGCTACCCCGGGATTTATTTTGAAAAACGCCCACCTACCGATTATTTCTATTACATTCCCAAACCAACTCAAGTTGACGGTGAGCAAAAAAGGTCCACGGTACACCTTATTTCCTTCTCGATATACAATGTAGAAAAAATATATGGGCCCTGGAGGAGAACTTTCTTAGTTTACTCATTTTACTTAAAGGAAACATTATTTTATTTTTAAAAAGAAACAAAATTACATTCAAAGATTTTTTTAAATTCTCTTGGCTTTTGTATTGGAATTGATGGAAAAATAAAATTAATTATAGATTTCACGATTTTCTTATCGATTAGTAGAATAAAATAGTGAGTGCTTATTATTGAATTTTTAGCGTTCAATTCCCGGGTGAGACGAGGGAATTTAAGAAAATCTTTAAATGCAGTTGTGTTTCTTTTTAAAAATAAAGGAATGTTTCCTTTCAGTAAAATACCGTCCGTTTGGCTGTTCCGCTACAGGCCGCTTGTCTCGACCGATTCTTGTGGAATTTTGCGACCAGTTTCGATAATTTAATAGATTTTTTGTCGATTCCGTTTTCGGATTTTTACAAAATTTAGTTTAATAGTTTCTATTGTTTTATTTTACTATACCATTTCGTCGGCATTGGAGCAGTAAATACTGCTCCAACGGTTATCCGTTAGCCGGGCTATATGGCCCCACTGCCACTCCAACCGTGCAATCCTGGGAGCTATGTCATTTAATTTGGTTCTTCTGTGAATATCATCATTTCTTGGGTTCCGTACCTCAGAAAGAAAAAAAAACTGGTCAAGAGCATGTTGGACCATGCTCAGTGTAGGGTTCTATAGCCGTATCTTTATGGAAATGTGCTACAAAAGTGCTAAGAAAGTATTCACTTAATAAAAAAAAGTACATAAAAGCCTATAATGTTTTTAAAAGAACTATCAAATTTGTACCTCACGTTGATGTTTGCAGAAAAAAAAAATTTTTAGCTTCTGTTACATGTATGAAGCGCCCCCCCCCCCCCTAGATTTTTTATTTTTTAGGTATTATTTAACTACCAAACTTAGTAGCGGCATCAACAAGACATCTAAGTATATTTCATCAGTCTTGTAGTTTTTGAGTAAAATGTCTGTGACATACGGACGGACGGACGGACGGACATGACGAAATTATAAGGGTTCCTTTTTAGCCATTTTATTTTATTTTATTTATTTTGGCTACGGAACCCTAAAAACAGTACCCTAATAGGATAATTTTGCTGTCCGTCTGTCCGTACGTACCACGTACTGGTATTTGCGAAATATAGGCGAACAAAAGTCATAAAATCGAAATTACAAAAGTGACCCTAATAAGATATTCCAAGTTAAAAAAAAACAATCCGATAAACAATGCCCAAGCGCACTACCCCTGCTTCCCTGAGGTCGAGACAGCCGGCGCACCCTGAGTGGATCGGACTGGGTGGGGGCCGGGGGCGCCTGGGGTCGAACCAGGTCGCTTGTCCCGGTCCACCTCGATAGGGTCGGACTAGGTGGGGGCCTGAACGCCTGGAGTCGAACCACGACGTTTGGCCCAGGGCCACCTTGACTTTTCGCTGATTGCTCAAAGTGAGTCACTTCCCTTGCCTCTCTGTGCCCCGCGTGCGCAACGTCAGGGCGCGTGTACACGGTGGCGCCTCCGCGCCGACACCGCGCCGCCTCCGCACCGACACCGCACCGCCTCCGCACCACCGCCGCACCGCCTCCGCACCGCCGCCGCACGCTTTTATACGGTCGTTACGTTAGTAAAAGATTGCTAGCCACGAATATCCGCAAAGTTCTCATTCATTATACCTATGGCAGATCTCAAACCAAGCATTTAAACTTTTCCGCTTGTCTTTATATATTTCCAAATGTTTGTCCCATAGCACTTCTCTTTCCTCTACTAGACTTAAAAACAATTCGTAATCAAAATTTTCCATGATAGTTTACTAAGTAAAGTTTAGTAAGCACTTGCACGTTCTTAGGCGACCGGTAATGAAATAAATAACAAAATGGCATCGGGGGGCGGCGGGGGGCGCAGCGGCGGCACGGCGGCGGCGGGGGGCTCGCGTCTCGTATACATAGCGCGAAGGTGCAGCGGCGTTGCGGAGGCGGTGCGGAGGCGGTGCGGCGGCGGCGCGGCGGCGGGCTTTACGCGTCTCGGGTACACAGCGCGGAGGTACGGCGGCGGCGCGGCGGCGGCACCGTGTACTCGCACCCTCAGTCGGCATTCGATAGTTTCACAATAACGTGCGTATCTGTTCTCGGCACCCTTTAAAAATCATCAATTTTGAAGATTTTTTTTTACTGTGTTTATGTTTATATTCTAATTTAAAAGTGATAGATATGCTGCCAGCGTTCTCGGCACAATGCCACAGAGGCCCATTTTAGAAATAGGATTAGATACATTTTAGTTTTAGATTTAGGTAAGGTCATCTTAAGGTAGCACTTAGAATATTTCCATGTAGGTACAGTCAAGGAATTTAATTTCCTACCCTTTTCATTGAAATGTTGTTAAGCATTCACAATGCATTAAGGTCGAAATTTCTATTTCAGTAATGCGTGGTGGGCCGATAGCTGCGTTCCCTTATTCAAGAAATTGAAAATACTTCCTTTGCCTTGCTTGTATATAAGAGAAATATGTACTTTTGTTAAATTACATTCCACATATTTCAAAACCCGCAGAGAAATTATCAGCAGGCAGACTAGAGCGAAAGTAATGAACCTTTTGTATCATCCACGGTGTCGTAAAGATGTGTATAGGAGGAACGTTGTCAATATGTGTATTGTAATCTACAACCGACTACCCGAAAACTTGAAAGTGCTCGAGGGGAACACTTTTAAACGTAGCCTCACAACCTGGCTATTAGACCAGTGTTTTTATAACGTAAAGGCATACCTCGAGCACAATTATCGTTAAATATATATATTTTTTTTTTGTTATCTATTTATACTATAATTATCATGCATTATTTAATTGTCACTAATTTTATTGTTATTTGTGCACACGCCTTGACATTTTATTACTATTTTTTTTGTGTTCCTATAATTGACTGTATTTTCCCATATTTGACATTGTATTTTCTTCTATTTTTTTTATGTAATTACGCCATATATTGTGAACCATAATTATCGGAATTTTAAAATGTTAAATTGAACTTAGCGCGCTCTCATATTTGCACGCCTGCATGCAGGCAGAGTACACAGAACCATTATTATAACCTTGCATGTAAGACCTATGTATACTGTACTGTACTGAAGCAAATACACAATTTTGAATTTGAATTTGAATTTAGTATTTAAATGTCAATACGTATTATTTATCACTGCATATTAAAGACAACCTCTTTGCGAAGTCATTTGCTCATCTAATTACGAATAAGTGTCAGTTGGTGTCAGTGTCAATCGAGAACATTTTAAAATTATTCCGAATCCAGACTCCGGAAAGTCTACCACAAACGTCGATAATCTAAATTTCGTTATCTGCGTTCCTTTCATTCGAATATTGCAAGAGCGAGAAAGATGGACTTTCTTCGAATTTCGATTCCGCGGTTGTCGACCTTTTTTGATAGTGCCTTGACGTTCCAAATTTCAGTTCACCATGTCAACGTTGTTAATCTGTTACCTAGTTACTGACACAAAACAATGCGTGTGATATGTCAAAGTAACGTCGTAGTCTAGCTAGCTCTTATGATGACAGTATGCTATACGATATTGGACCTTAGGTGGGTTGGAAATTAAATTCCTTGACTGTACCTAGAAGTCCCGAATATATACTTAAATAGAAAATAAAGATAATAAAGATATCTTAACCATTTATAATCGTTCTAGTTGATAATGTACCTATTATCGAAACCTAAAAGATAATAATGTATTAGATCAGATTAATTATTAGTCCGGCCAGACCAAGACGTATACCCGTACTCGTAACGTAAGTGCTTCAAGTTTATGATACGTTGCGTACCGACCATATTTTATTTTTGAAAGTATATCATCATAATACTCAAATTGTACTATTT
The DNA here is from genome assembly GCA_947034925.1 of Eudemis profundana. Lineage (NCBI taxonomy): Eukaryota > Metazoa > Arthropoda > Insecta > Lepidoptera > Tortricidae > Eudemis > Eudemis profundana. Next base: position 958,671 of record OX344812.1, read on the forward strand.
AGAACCTAGCATAGAATAATTGTACTTCTTCGCAATTATCAAATACTCGAACGTACTCGTTCCGTACCGACCAGCAGCCTAAAATACAAATTTAAGTAACGAGCGCCGATATAAATTAAAAGTGCCTAAAATCCGCCATTTTGTTTATTTTAACGAACTTCATTCATACCCAGTGACACTCGCGCCATCAAGACGAATCTCATGATGTATCATTTATCAAAATCCACCAAAATCGGTTGTGCCGTTGAGTAGTTACGAGCGGACATAGGAACGGACTTACATACATACATACATACATACAGGTCAAACCCATAATCCTCCTATGGGCTTCGCCGCAGTCGGGTAAAAATTGCACTCAAAATGTACCTCCATTACTGGACTTTAAATTCGGTTTAATTTGTTTAAATTACCTTTTTATTTCTTTTTTTTTTTTTAATTTCAGTAGTAAATACGATTACGTTGCAAAGCCAACACGCACAAAAGCAGTGTGTATCGAAATAACAAAAACAACTAAACCGATTTTTATGAAACTTGTACAGTTCCCTAAGTGGGCTTCTCTAAGAGCTGGGCTATACCAGTCTAACTAAAAAAAATTGCAGTTTTTGAGATATTCGCGGATAAACATACCAACATACAGTTACGAAAATTGGCACACGTGTTTAGAAAGAAGCTGATACAGACTTACTAAAAATCTAGTACTTAAATCATTACTTATAAATCTTTATTCATGGCAATAAGTTCTCCCCTAAAACACTTAAGCTTGGGCTTGTTAATTAAAATCACTGCCTTTCTAATGATTTTGGTCATTAATTTTATGGTTCTTTAAGGAGTTTTATAGGGCTGTTTTATGACCGTTGGAGCATTAGTTTAATTGACTGCTAATGACCATAATGAAACCGGCGATTTAATATAATAAATTAATTCAAAATTAAAAGAAAATACAGTACACTTTATTGAACACCAAAACATCACAGAGATCCTTAAATAAACAAGATATTAAAAGGATCGGTAAACAACACTAAAGAACCTATAATATTCGAAGAGTCCTCTCGGTTTCCCTTCGATCCCATCATCAGGTCTTGACCTGATATATCAATATCACACACTATTTGTCTGAACGCGAACGTGACTGATGCTTTATCGTTTATTTATCGCGTGACAAAGCGCAGCATCATACGCCTACTAGTTGCAATGATACCAACTGGAATATGGATATTCCCTATATAAATACTAGTAAGTTTTTATGTAGCGTAAGTGCTATTTAGGAGATATCTCGAAAGAAACAGAATAAGCGGCAATGTCATAGGAGTTACTAAGTATAATTAAACTATTTTTCTACTCCTGTACTTTTATCTGTCTTTTACTTGGTCACGATCACTAATATAAGAACATAGATAATATGAGTTCAGAGAAGTCTATACTCTATTCCCCATAACAGGACTAGTGTCGTTATAGTCGCAAAACGATACTGCTAGCAGCCACAGACTTCTAAATCTAGGTTAAACTTAGGTCAAGGATTAAGCGCTCAGTTCTCATTTTGCGATAAAAATGCACTACTACCAACTTAACAAACAATTAAGTTCCTACGGTTTTTAAGAAAAACAAAACTTTCCGAACTAAATTCATTGATACCAACATAAAAAAAATTAATATCGACACTGCGTGTCACTAGCGAGTATAGGTCAAATTAAAAAAAAAGTTTACCATAGACACATACTGTCAGTCATATATCATATTTGCCTTGTTTGCGAGCTATGTTTAATTTTGTGTTATACATTTTAAAACCTAGTCGTAGAAAAAGTATTGTATGCAACGTTGTATAATTAAGTCAAAAAACGCTCATGGCGTATCTATTTGCGATGCTCGCCGCCGCGGCGGCTCGTATCGCGACTCGCGCCATTCGCATTTTTTGAGCCTACTTATACAACTACTGCATAAAATACTATTATTTGTATTTCTAGATGTCTTTCGGCGTGATGCGAGGGAGCCCCGAAGAGGCCCAGCTATATCTGGATAGAGTTATCGACTCCATGATCCAAGATGGCAGCAGTCGAGCCAAGAGCAGAGAGCTAGTCAACCTCGCGGAAATCTTATATTACTGCATGAAAACCAACCCCGATGCAGTTCATACGGTAAGCTGTTTATTACTTTGCCACTACAATATCTTATCTAAATATTTAATAGAGTATTAAAATAATTATGATAATGAAACTATATCGATAATGTAAAAAAAATTCAGTGTCTAGAAAATAAGTATGTTGCATGAAAAACTCAGTTTTAAGTTCTGATATTATTTTATTTATGCTTTCGGTAGTGTATATCAGATTCCGATTTCGTCAGATGACATGTAGGTCAGATTCCGTTTTCGGCAGATTCCACGGAGGTCAGATTCCGATTTCGTCAGGTGCCACATATGTCTGATTCCGATTTCGACAGATTCCTATTAGGTCAAATAGAATTTTCGTCAGATTCCTAGTAGATCAGATTCCATTTTCGCCAGATTCCTAGTAGGTCAGATTCCGAGGTAGTCAGCTTCGGTCATATCCTTTAAAATAGACAAGCTGGTGGGAAACAGGTTCTACGGACGCCACTCCACTGACGTACGAGATCGCGGTTATCTTGTGACGTTTTGGCTACAGGTTTACTTCATTTCAGATAAACGCCGCAACTGGCCAAAAGTTTACCAACGAGCATATCCTAAGACGTGCCGTCTCTGTCGCTCGCGCTGTAACGGCCACCAGCGGGACAGGGACGGCCATCATCATTCTACGGAACCACGAGCACATGTCCGCGGTGTACTATGCCGTGCTGCTGGCTGGAGTGGTTCCGTTCTTTATGGAGCCATTGACTACTGAATGTGAGTCCTTCCGTTTTAGGGTTCCGTACCGAAATGGTAAAAAAGGAACCCTTATGGTGCGACTCTGTCCGTCTGACATAGCCATATATCTCAGGAACTACAGCTGCTATCGATTTGAAATTCGGAATAGTTTTAAAAATTGCTAACCCGACTCTACTAGTCATAATAAAAATCTTATAACAGTTTTACTTTTTTTTAATGAGGGTCGAAATGGGAAAATTTATAGTTAGGTTATTACATCAAGTGGGATATCGAATGAAAGGGCTTAGTTTGTAGATTCTAAACCCATTTTTATATAGGTACTTTTTAAAAAAAATACCATTGCCATATTAATATTTATGATCAAATATAACTGGAAGACAGTCGCCACAATGGAAATGTCACTAGTCAGACTTTAATAGTAAATCGCTGTCAAAATCCACGAGACATCTCCTTCGTAATAATATTACAAATGTTTATTATTCATATGCAGTCGCCATGATATCGTGACGTTTACATGTGAATGAATAATTTAGCGAACAATTAATTATTTCACTGACACTATCTCATGCAGAGTAAGCAAACAGTGAAATATACATAAAGCTTATTTATTATTAAAATACGTTAATCAAATGTATGCTTATCATCACTTTTAATGTCTGATAATTTATATAATATATAAGATTCCATATCAACATGACAAGTTATTTAGATAACTTGTCAGTATGATACGTCACGACTTTTAATAAGGTGTGTAAGTTAATGTGTAGTTTAATCGTCGAAACCAACCTCTATTTGAAAACAATGAAATATTTAAATGTTTGATTTTAAAAACCGGTCAAGTGCGAGTCGGACTCGCGCACTGAGGGTTCCGTACAAAGGCGAAAGTAGATACGTGAATAATTCAAGTTATTAGTAGCAGCATATAAGGTTGTATTACGATTTTTGCAATAGAAAAGAAATACACATGTGGCAATAGAAATACAGATTCTGTGAAAATGTCAAGTCTCTAGCTATTACGGTTAAAAACCTAGAGCACTGTGACGCACGGACAGACGGACACACTGAGAGCGGACGCTTAGTAATAGGATTTCGTTGGAACCCTTTGGATACGGAACCCTAGAAACTATGCAATTTTGATAATTCATACAGGTGGAATTGATAACCTCCTTTTTTGAAGTCGGTTTAAAATAAACTTTAACAAAATATGTTTCCCACATTGACGTATACAAAGGAGAGGGCTGAGCGAGCGCCCAGACGGTTCCAACGCTTTGGCGGTAAAAATACCGCCAAATCAGTGCCAGTCGGCAGTGCGACACGCGGCGCGTGCACTGCGCAGCTGGTCTTTATAGCTGCATTTTTTGTTACGGGGAAAATAATTTCGAACTGTTCGGATGGGCCTATCCTTACTTTTGAAATCATTGGTTTCTCAGATGAGGTCCGACACGCCCTGTCCCTGGTGTCCCCTTGCTTGATCTTCTGCGAGCCTGAGCGATACGATGACGTCATCAACGCTGTACGCAGCAGTGATGTCAGACCAGACGTGGTGGTAGCTGATGGTCCGTCTCTGGACAAGTTTGTGCAAGGACATAGCGATGATCTTGATAGTTTTGAGTAAGTAGTCGTTTGAGCACCTTGTTCTACGCCTCTTAAGGGCGTATCGCACGGTGACCCGGGGCAGAATTGCTCAGAGATGGCGCTGTCTTGGTCACGTGACCAAATGTTCAAGACTATAGTATGATACCTGCATATTCTACCAACATGACAATCAATTTGCCGAATATTTTGAGTCCCTGCCAATGATTTCTAATTCATAATAATTGATGTGCGTGCTTACCAACCGCATGAATGTGCATCGAATTCTAGCGACACTTTGGCAGATCAACTTACACACACATGCACACATAAATTATTGATATAAGTGGCATCTATTGACAAAGCTTCAAACTTTCAAGTAAGATTGCCTCACTACGAGCACCTTTCGTCATTCACAAAGTAATCGGACTACTTACAGTATACGAGACATATATTATATTGCAAATATTAAAATGTATTTGCAATATATATACACAACTACAGCTAGCTTACAGCTAAAATAGCTTAGATTGTTCAAGTAAAAAAAAACACTCACCAAAAGCACCAGCTAATGCGTGATCCCGTACATTGATGAGATCAGTTATATCCTAAGTTATGTTTTTAGCAGATAAATTATTTAAAAAAATAACCCATTTATTGAGTACCCTAAGTACTAGATCAGCAGGTATAGGCGGGCATTTAGGTAGCTGTTGCAGAAATGTCCAACAACTTTATAAATAAATTGAAATTATGATTGTGAATCTGATAAAAAACATAGTTTGGCCCGAACTGAGACATCGCACTTTCTGCGTTTCTGATCTGATGACCTAAATTTGAAAAAAGTGTGTTCGGCAACAGTATTCTAGTTGCCATCGAACAAACATATAAAATTCGCCGATCCCTCCTACCTCTACCTAGTTTTTGCCCCGCGTGGATAACAGTGTGTAGTAAAACAACGATCCATTCACGATAAATGAACAGCGCTTTTTGTGTATGGGAATATTGGAAAGAATAAAATCAATAAGAAAGTAAAATATAATAGTTTTATTAATAAACTGTATATCTTTTTTCTTTTGTTTGTAGGTTTTTACATTATATAGGTATTTAAAATACAATGATGGGTTGGGGTATAGCAAAAGGGGCCCGATTTTAGGACTTAGAAAATTTACGATCAAAATTTTTTTTTCGCCGTTTTTAGGCTTAGATTGATTCGTGTAGATTACGCTAAAATAAGCATGTTTTGTCAAATAAACTTTTTTCTCCGACCAATATTTACCGAGATATTGTGGTTCAAATGTCAGTCATTTTCAAGGGCTCTGGCACTTTATGATTGATTTTAATATAACACCTCATTTTTGTTAATGATTCCTATAAAACATGCTAAAATAAGCATCTTTTATTGATAGAAGTTTTTTTATAAACTTGACCACTTAGAAACTAGAGCAATTCGAAATTGTAAGTTTGGTCATACAAATGATATGAAACTAGGGCTAGTAAAAAATAGATATTGTCAGTTGTTATTATCTATCTTAGACCTCACAAGGGGGGACGGGGGGGCGGAGCCCCCAACAAGTGGAATGCATGGAAAAAGATAGACAAAACTAACCCCTTTTTTCGGTTAGGTTCGTTAGTCAGCTTACGTCCCTCAGAGCAGAAATAGAAATCCCTAATCAGAGCCCATTTTCAGTCCCTCGCGTCGGTCAGACTCCAAAATAACCTCAAAAATGCTCATTTTCGGATTATTTTTTTTTCAAATTTTTAACTTTTTTCCTATGATTTTCCGCAACTTCTCGATTTCAAAAATACACTTGGGATACCTTAATCTACTCTCAAAAAAAAATTGGCATGTTTTGGCCATGTCAGACATTGTAAATTTCTTCCAAATTCGAAGTCCCAGAGTCCTTGAAACTTTGAACCTCAATATCTCGGTAAATATTGGTCAAAGAAAAAAAGTTTATAAAACTAAACATGCTTCTTTTAGCATGTTTTATAGGATTCATTAACAAAAATGAGGTGTTATATTGACATCAATTTCACGACTCCGAAATTTTTCTAAGTTCCAGAGCCCTTGAAAATGACTGACATTTGAACCCCAATATCTCGGTAAATATTGGTCGGAGAAAAAAAGTTCATATAACAAAACATGCTTATTTTAGCGTTATCTACACGAATCAATCTAATCAATCAATAATTTAAGCCTAAAAACGCCTAAAACTTTTTTGATGAAAAATTTTCTAAGTCCTAAAATCGGGCCCCTTTTGCTATACTCTGACCCAATGATGCAAATACAAAATATAACACAGAAAAAAATTAACCTAGAATGCCGCTGGGCGGGGCCCAAGCTACCGGTGGTTAGGGCTGCAGAGAGAGGAACCGCCTGATTATGCGCGCCGTGTCCAAAAGTACCGCCTTCTGTATCTGACCCTTGATCCAGCCATCTAACGAGCGTCTCTTGAGATCGAGACCCTTTGCTATAAGCCCGACCGACGTTCGCTGAAACGACTATCGGAACAATGACCGTCGAATCAACATCCCACATGGCGCTAACCCTGTTAGCGAAGTCAAGGTACTTGCTGAATATAGCCTTCTCGGCCTTCACGAGGTTCTCGTCGTGGGGGGTGGTGATGTCGACGAGCACTGCCCGTGACGAAGCCGATCTCCAAATTCCTGGGGCCGTAAGTTTACGAACTTGCGACGTATTGTATGATTTACTCAATGTGTGTTTATGTGTGTAATGGAGGGCGTTCTTATTTTTTTCCAGGCAAGTTAACCGACATAGTTCCTCTTTTACATAGTTAGACATAAGTTCCCAGAGTAAAAATGTCGCATTGGCTGAGTACATTGCTTGAAAAACTTTTTATCAATGGGACGCGAAAGTTTTCAAATCCACAGTCAAATTTGTTCTGTAATAAATAAAGTCCATGTTACTATACGTCAATTGAAAAACAGTAGTAATTTATCTAATATTAAATAAACAGAAAATTATATGAATACCCTTTATGAGTGTGAAGTCCAGATCTAAGCATTTTGTTCAACCATTCGCATCAGGATGGTCACTTACGATGTCTCTCCGTCATAAAAAATCCTGATTTGCGAATCAACTCTCTTGCGACTCTTTTTGGGACCACAATATTGGTGGTTTTGATAGCTGGCTCGCGAAGAACGGGTAGCGATTTTTATATGAACACCAATTCAATACAGAACTTATCAAATGAAATCAACGTATATTTATGCATACGTATAAATATTATAGTTGACAATTTTGCTGCCATGTCGCTGTAAAAACTGTGACTCAATAAAACTGTCACACTATTGTTATAGGTTAGTTCGACAGAGTACTAAAATAACGACACTTCTTGAGGTTGCATAAGTGTACAAAGAGGGTAGTTCAAAGAGAACGTACTTATCACCTACTGCAAACAAAATGGATGACAGCGCAATGTTCTGAAACCTTCTTTATTTTGTGGAATCCTAAATATGGAATGTCAAATATTAATTTTGTACTCGTATAGTACATTTGTGTTTTCACATTACTTGTATTTATTAGAAAACAATAAGATGGGTAAAGTTATAAGGTGATGGTACAATATAAATTTTCTCGAAAAGTATTTGAACGTCCCTGACTACTAGACTCTCGTATTTTAGTTTGCGTGAATCAAAAAATTGCCCAGAGTTGCAACGTTGCGTTGTCACCGTGACATGCGACGTTGCCATCTGTCACCGTTTGTCAGACATCTATGAATGCCTAACGATCGACGACATTTTTGGCTTAGCGGGAGTGACACCGCCTACTAAGCTAGAGGTCCCGGGTTCAAATCCTGGTAATTTTTTACCCTAATAAGCATTGCTTAGATTGTTTTTGTAAAATTTACCTCCGTATTATTATTATTTCTCTTTATTTAAGTATCCTGATTTAAAAAGTAAAACAAAACAATATTTAGTAGGTACATATATATTTCACAATATAAATTTAGTCAAAATATTTAATTAGTAATTTGGCATAAACAGGCTAAATTACAAAATTAATTAGAGCGTGTAGTATTCGATAAAGACGAAAAAAAAAGAAAAAATAAAATTATTTCGGGAATAGAACCCACAACCAAACGTAACCATAAGTAAAAGCTTGAGACCACAAGGCTACGGATGCACACTCAAACGGTGCGTAAATTAAGATCGCTTTTGAAGTGTCAATAGATAAGTCACACACACATCCATACACCATTTGCCTGTGTTTGCGTGAGTTGTGTTACCCACCTGTAGGTGATTCGCACACAGTGATAGAATATCCAAGTTTTTCATCGGTGAAATATGGTATTTAGCGTGAAAATATACCATTTTTTATGCATTTGCCCAAAATAAAACGTAAATTAATTGATATTTGTCAAATTAGTTTCTTAATATACCCTGCCGTTAGCCCGTGAAGGTGCACCAACTTTTGTATGGGAACGCAACCACCTTAAGGAAAATGTACGCTAAATCTGCATCGGCTTGCTCAAGGATGTCTTTTACGCCACACCACTGGCTCCCTAACTATGTTTCTCAATTAGCAGTGTCCGGAATACGTCTTACGATTACTTCTTTTCGATTGTCTACCCTACTACCGCTTTAACGTTTTATTGGCTTCCTTGGAGACACATCATCAATCGCTATAATATTTACTTTAAGCGCGATTATTACTTTATATATTGTGACTATTTCTAATTCTTTATGTTCTCTTTTCCAGGGTGATAGATATAGTGTACTAGTAATCTTACTAATTTTATTTTCTAATGTCTTTATCTTCAGGTTAGCAGAGTTGCAGCCAGACTCGTCGGCCATCATGCTGCCCACCAGTGGTTCTACCGGCGTGCCCAAGGCTGCCATACTGAACCACCAAGGTCTGGTGGTGCAGCTACCTGTTCCATGGTAAGATGGATATTGCCCGGGGATGGCCAAGTATTAGACATAGGGACTGCAAACCGGTTAACCACCGATTTTTGGCAACGGTTAAAAACCAATTATTGAGTCCAGAAGCCGGTTTTAAGCGACTTGTAAAAAACGATAGTAGTTGCTGCACGTCGGAAGTGGCCAAAACTCCTCAGGAGCTCACGGCTGGGGTTATGGGGGGCGCTAGCCTGACAAGGACGCCAAGGCACTGCACCAGCTGTTCTTCTGCTGGACCTGTAAATCTAACAGAAGATGAGTGTGGGAGCGTAGCCTAGACTTGTCACCTGGCTGCTTGGAGGGACCAAAACCTGATAAAAGATCGAAATAACTACACCGACAAAAAAGAAACTCTTGCATTCTGCTCCAAAGTACAAACGAAAATACCTAAAAGCCGTGAACTGTCTTCGAGGCTTGAATGCAGACAAATATAAGAACAATGATCAAAACAATCTTCGTTTCAGGTTGAATCACAGTAAGTTTCCGCAACCAACTCGTCTGACGATGCTCTTGTCGAACGCGCAGTGGATGACACACACTATCCTTATGACCAGCTGCCCCGTGTACCAAATTCCCATACTGCTCACCCCTGAAAAGATGACTGCGGAGTGCATTGCAAATATATCAGAAAAATATCGAGTAAGTATGCTATGCGTACAATTTAATTGGGAAGGTAAAATTTTTCATGGGTATGTAATTTATAATATATTATCAATAGTTTTCATTGTAGTGAAATAGAAATCACCGGTATTGCATTTTTATTTCCTGTAATTTTTCCAAAATATTTTTGTAAATCCTCGATATGACAGTTCCGAATTAAGAACACCAAAATGTGGTGTGTGTACTTCCGTACTAACAAAATAGGTATCTGTATGAGGACTATGGCCCAGAATATAAATAGAGCAGTATGGAAGCTACGCTTACTTTTTGAAATAAATACCTACGCTCCATTAGAGCGTTAGGGTTGTTTAAAATGAAAAGATCGCGGGCTGTCTGGGCGCGCGCACGTAACAAAAACAAAGCGCAACCGCTCGCCGCCATGCAGCACTCGCGACTGACGGCACCGCGAGATTCCCTTAGGGGCCTTGTAAAAGCGCGCGTCTATGTGTGCGTGCGTTTCGATAGTTTTGTTTGTAGCTTCCTTACTGCTTTAGCTTATATATATTCTGTGTCTATGGTGTGTCGACTGACAAGTGTCATTTGCGACATAACCAAAACAATGAATGATTCTGTTTAGGTATTTGTGTGTTCAGTGTTATTAAATCTTTGTACTGGCCATTAGTTTGAAAAAAAAAGTAGAAAGAATTGCAAGAATTTTAGAGCTTCACCCTCGATGTCAAAATAAATACATAGTGTTATTACATTTTTGTACTGGCCTTTGTTTGAAAAAAAAAAGTAGAAAGAATTGTAAGAATTCTAGAGCTTCACCCTCGATATCAAATAACTATAAAAATAACCAAGATATACAAGAAAGATTTATCTCTATCTCTTTCTAGCAATACAGAATATAGTATGGAGATTGTATGGCGATCATGTACTATGACGTTATAGTCGATATCGGATCTCTCTGCCTAATCGCTGTCTGATTTTTGCTTTAATATGCTTATATCTTCCGTATTTCTCGGTCGATTTTAATTTTGCTTTATGTCATCTTTTTTACGGTATTTTCATATTTTGTTAAGAAATGTGTTAAAAAATGCATGCATGTTCCCCATTAGGCAGTATGTAAAAGTCACATAAACTACTATGACACGAAAATCTTGGTTGCATTAAAGCTATCTTATCCCGCAGAAAACATTCATTATAGTTACAAAAAACTTAACTTTCAAGTTACCCTGGACCTTTAAAAATTCAAATAAGTGTAAGCACGTATACTTTGCAATTTAATGAAGGGTCTTGATGAATATTTATTTGCATCGTCACTGAAAGTCTGGCCTTGACAAGGTCACTTAAGTTACTTGTATTTTTATACTTTCTTCATTCTGTAGTCTGAAAATAGTACATTACACAACTAGGGTGGTAAAACAAAAAAAGGCCGAGATCGCAGATATTTGCGGCCCGAGCTACAATCGAGGGACGTAAATATGCAATCGAATGCTTTCTTTATTACCTCCCGTGTTGTGTTTTGTGTACATCATTTTATGTCTACACTTTGCCAGAAAGCGGCTTTATCCGTACCCGTAAAGTATTTTTTCTACTCCTGTACTGTTATCTGTCTTTTACTTGGTCACGAACACTAATATAAGAACATACATAATATGAGTTCAGAGAAGTCTATACTCTATTCCCCATAACAGCACTAGTGTCGTTATAGTCACTTTACGTTATTGCTAGCAGCCACAGACTTCTAAATCTAGGTTAAACTTAGGTCAAGGATTAAGCGATCAATTTTAACTTTACGGTAAAAATGCACAACTACCAACTTAACAAACAATTAAATTCCTACGGTTTTTAAGAAAAACAAAACTTTCCGAACTAAATTCATTGATGCCAACATAAAAAAAGTGTTTTTAATTTAAGTATATTTTAAATTAAAAAGAAAAGTTTACCATAGACACATACTGTCAGTCAAACGTCATATTTGCCAAGGAAACAAGTTTCCAGGTTATGATTAATTTTGTATTTTATAATTTAAAACCTCGTCGTAGAAAAAGTATTGTATGCAACGTTGTATAATTAAGTCAAAAAATGCTCTTTGCGTCTCTATTTGCGATACTCGCCGCGTTCGCGGCTCGTATCGCAACTCACACAATTCGTATTTTTTGAACCCACTTATACAACTGTTGCATAAAATACTATTAGCCACACACTTATAAAAAACCCTCTATAATCCGTTCAAAACCCCAAATTACAAGCATCATAAAGATAAACTGCTTTGTTATAACATATTTCTTATCTATGAAAATGTTATTATTGCTTCATAATAACATCAAATTCGCAATTCTAACGTCTCTCAATAATAAAGCAATTTGATTTGACTTCAAATCTAATGTCAGTCGAAATGACGTTTTATTCGAAATGAACTGTGCATTGTTAACAAGTTTGACAATCCTTTTTTTCTTCGCAGGACTTAAACTTCGAAGGAAGCGTTTCGGAGTATACCTACCAGGCTTATGATGCTACGCTTTGTCACGTGATAAATACCTAAGTGATACTCGTAAAGCATCCGTCACTCTCACACACTATTTGGCAGAATGTGGCGGATGCTTTATGATTTATTTATCGCGAGACAAAGCGTAGCATCATAAGCCTACAGGTATTGCCCGTACTAGGATCAAATAATTAAAACGTAGATTGTACTCCTCAAACTGAATAACATTTGTTCAGCGACATTTAAAAATAACTTTTATGCCTCACCTGGCCATAATGGCATGGCTTTCTGGCCAAGTGTAGACATAAAATGATGTACACAACACGGGAGATAATAAAGAAAATCCTCGATCGTATAATTACGTCCCTCGCTTGCAGCCGCAAACATCTGCGATCTCGGCCTTTCATTGTTTTATCACCCTAGTTGTTTAATTTACTATTAACTTGTATGAAAAATATAACATCTAAAGATTACATTATTTTTAAAAGTTGTTAAACGAAAGTTTTATTGTTTGATGAGTAGAATCTACGTTTTAATTATTAGCTCCTGTTACAGGCAACACCCGTTATGTGTACTGATTTTGGTGGTCTGTTAGACTCATTAAATTCTTTCATCTGGGTTTATTTTTATAGCCGACGTGGACATTTGCTAGTCCAGCGATGGTGGCCTTGTTTGGGTACGCGGCAACGTCAGAACAGCTGTCATCGTTCGAGAGCATTGTCATGGGAGGCGCTGCTTTCTCGCCGGCCGGTTATGCTCCTCTACAGGTAATATATCCAGATATTTCCCACGTTAGCTAAAGCGGTTATGAGCTGGGCATATAGCTTGAAAAACTAATGGCCGATGGCGACTACCATAAGCCGTAAAACGCAGTGTGGGTCGGCCCTAGCTATGAGTGCCGACGACCAATTTCACGGCGGCGGCGTGGGGGCATTCCACGAAAACGTCTACTTTGTCGGCCACGTGACGGCTATGGCAGCTACCTTAAAAACAAATAGAAAGTCCTAAATGACATTATTAATTCAGAAACCAACTTATTAAATATTGACATACCAAAAATGGACTTCCTAACTTTGTTAGAAGTATGAAAAAAATGGCGTCACGTGCCCGACATTCTGGTGGAATGCCCCCGTAGACTGGAAATTTTCGCGGCGGCGGCGGCGTGGCCTTGGATCTTAATATTTTTATTAAAGCCCGATTTGTAAGAGAAAATGAGGAAAACCATATTTTTATACCAAAATAAGCTGTATTTTATTCTAATAATCGAACGGAGGACATAAACTATCGAAATTGTTAATTTTTAAATTTCTCACCTAAAATTGTGTGTATGTGTGTGTGTGTCGTGGAAGATTTTTCATATTTTTTATTATATTTATTCTAGGAGAAGCTATCTCCGTCAGGTAACTTACTGAACGCGTATGGGATGACAGAGACACAGGGGTTTGTGGCTATAGCTAGGCCGTCTACCCCGCTCATATCCGTGGGCAAAATCGCCAACATCTTTGATTACAAGGTAAGATCTTTTTAACCGACTTCAAAAAATAACATTCTCTCTCTTCTTCTCTTCTTTTTCCCAGGATATAATGTGTCTACTGCTGGAGATATGCCTCTTGCATGGATTTCCAATTGGTTTTTGATGCGGCGATTTTCCTCCAGGTCGGCCCTGACGTCTTTTTGATGTCGTCCGACCTTCTGGCTTGGGGTCTTCCGACGCTTCTGCCACCCGTTCGAGGTCTCCAGTGTAGACGTTCTCTAATTGATTACATTCTTTTTATTTTTATATTGGGCCATTTTACAGCAATTTGTACAAAAACTTTTTTTAGATCTGAGGTTTTAACAATACAATACCACACCCACACACCTATGGTTACCGATATAGCTCAACGCATTGCAAACCTTAAGTGGCAATGGGCAGGGCACATTGCTCGCAGAACTGATGGCCGTTGGGGTGGTAAGGTTCTCGAGTGGCGACCACGTACCGGAAGACGAAGTGTTGGCAGGCCTCCCACAAGGTGGACCGACGATCTGGTGAAAACCGCGGGAAGCCGCTGGATAATAGCAGCACAAAGCCGACAATCGTGGAGATCCTTGGGGAAGGCCTATGTCCAGCAGTGGACGTCTTTTGGCTGAAATGATGATGATGATGATGAATACTGCAGAAATATATTGAGATAGAAGGAAATACTTTGTCAATTTGTATGGGAACCAAGCGTGTAACGTTTTTCGCTTGGCGTTTGACGCCAAAAGTGTAATTTAGTGATGGAAAACATAAATTTTCCATTTCATTCGGTGATATTTGAAAGATTAATTATAATTATATCATTATTATCAGATTTTCAAATCGGATATTAATATTGACGGAAAGTGAAGTTGACGGCGTGCGAAGGAGATCGCCGTCACTTCTACATTTGCTGCATGTACATTTTTCAAATAATCAATTATTAAATGAGGATTTTGAGAAATGGTATGGTTGTGAAATTAATAGTTTGTGAATCGTTATTTGTTAAATGATCATTTGTGTTTTTACCCGACTGCGGCGAAGCCCAAAGGAGGGTTATGTGTTTGACCTGCATGTATATGTATGTATTTATGTATGTCCGTTCCTGTGTCCGCTCGGTACTACTCAACGGCACAACCGATTGTGATAAATGATACATCATTAGATTCGTCTTGATGGCGCGAGCGTCACTGGGTATGAAGTTCGTTAAAATAAACAAAATGGCGGATTTTATGCACTTTAAAAGTGCACTGCGGTCGGGTTTTTTTTACTAAAAATATTTAGTTATTTGTGTAATGACGATAAACCATTTGTAACCCTTAGATGTATACAGTATCAATAACGAAATGAGATTACACAAAAAAATCAACATAACATCACACTTATCACGAAATCTCAACTGACATGGATTTGAGTTTTACTTGAGACATTTCAGTAATAAAATGCTCGATATGGTATGCACCCAAGGGTTAACTTTCTTTATTAAAGTTAGAATAAGCTGTGTTTATATTTATCCGACTGCGGCGAAGCCCAAAGGAGGGTAATGTGTTTGACCTGTATGTATGTCCGTTCCTGTGTCCGCTCGTAACTACTCAACGGCACAACCGATTTTGATAAAGGATACATCATTGGATTCGTCTTGATGGCGCGAGTGTCACTGGGTATGAAGTTCGTTAAAATAAATAAAATGGCGGATTTTATGCACTTTAAAAGTGCACTGCGGTCGGGTTTTTTTTACTAAAAATATTTAGTTATTTGTGTAATGACGATAAACCATTTGTAACCCTTAGATGTATACAGTATCAATAACGAAATGAGATTACACAAAAAAATCAACATAACATCACACTTATCACGAAATCTCAACTGACATGGATTTGAGTTTTACTTGAGACATTTCAGTAATAAAATGCTCGATATGGTATGCACCCAAGGGTTAACTTTCTTTATTAAAGTTAGAATAAGCTGTGTTTATATTTAATGTGTTTGACCTGTATGTATGTATGTCCGTTCCTGTGTCCGCTCGTAACTACTCAACGGCACAACCGATTTTGATAAAGGATACATCATTGGATTCGTCTTGAAGGCGCGAGTGTCACTGGGTATGAAGTTCGTTAAAATAAATAAAATGGCGGATTTTATGCACTTTTAAAATGCACCGCGGTCGGGTTTTTTTTAGTAAAAATATTTAGTTATTTGTTACCATTGATTTAATGGATAATAATAATAAATTCATAAAGATGAACTTACATTTCAGCTGCTGAATGAAAACGGTGAAGATGTCTTAAAACCTTTTGAAAAGGGTGAATTCTACCTAAAAGGCAAATGTATTTTGAAGGTACCTGCATTTTTATAAAATTATACCGTTTTCTATTGACCAGCGGTTGATGTCAAAATTCACCGAAATATATCGAGATACAAGAAATTGTTCGTCAATTTGTATGTGAATCAAGCGTGTAACGTTTTTCGCATGTCTTTTGACGCCAAACTTACAGCAATGGGACTAGGCGTGGACTTTGGTTTCACCCTTACGTTGTCGATATACCAACGACTCGCACAAAGCGCTTTGCTTCCACTTTCCTTATTAGGACAGCTAAGGAGTGGAACTCTCTTCCAGCAGACCTATTCCCGGAAAAATATAACCTGGATCTCTTCAAGTCGAGAGTGAATAGGCACTATCTAGGTAAGCATGCTCCATCATCGACTTTATCTTCACTTACCAACAGGTGAGATCAAAGTCAAATGCTTACCTATCGTGAAAAAAAAAAAAAAAAAAAAAAAGAAAAAAAAAAAAAAAAAAATTGTATGAGAAGGGTGTCCCTCGAGATCCCTAACATCGTTTGTCCTAAAATCACTTGCCCTAACTGTTTTGTCCTAATGGGTATTTGGCCTAACGATCAGTTGTCATAATAAGGTTTTTCCATAATGTTATTTTTGCCATAATACTCTGTTGTCCGAAGCTTTTTTGCCATAACTATTAATATTCCTAATGTTATTTTGCATATTCCTCGCGATCCCTAACATCGTTTGTCCTAAGCAACTAGAGTTATGCACGAGTTCTTAGCTACGAAAAGGCTTAAAAAGGGGGACGGGGGGGCGGAGCCCCCCACGAGGAGGGCTCGGGGGGCGAAGCCCCCCGCTTGGAAAAAAGCAGACAGAATAAAGTAAATTTTTAAAACAAAAAATAAAAACCGACTTCCAAAAACTAAAACTAAAAACCAAAAAATAATATGTTAATTACCCCAAAGAAATGGATAATCAACGATTCATATACAGATATTTATACTTTTTAACCTGTTATTTTTGAAGTTGGTGCCTGCCACGTAATGCTGGCTGTGTTGAGCTCCTTAGCTGGCACCGACTTCAAAAATAACAGGTTAAAAAGTATAAATATCTGTATATGAATCGTTGATTATCCATTTCTTTGGGGTAATTAACATATTATTTTTTGGTTTTTAGTTTTAGTTTTTGGAAGTCGGTTTTTATTTTTTGTTTTAAAAATTTACTTTATTTTTAAATTTTTAGTGGCGCTGGAAAAATATTGGCTGGATAAATTCCAAATTGGCCTAGACGTTTTCAAGTAACCGAGGAACAAGCCTACATAAAAATTGCTCTTTGTTTTGAAGTCGGTTAAGACTGGGAACTTATTTCTAATAAGAAATGCACGAGAAAGTAAGAAAAATACCAAAATCGCATATGTGTGCCTATGATATTTGAAGAGTTCCCTCGATTTCTCCAAGATCCCATCATCAGATCCTGATTTGGTTGCAATGAGTCCACCTCGGAGGTATACCCTTTTAAACAAAAAAAGAATTTTCCAAATAGGTTCAGCCGTCTTCAAGTAATCGGTGAAGAAACCTAGATACAAATTTACTCTTTGTTTTGAAGTCGGTTAACACTAAAAACTTGTTGCTAATAAGAAATGGACGAGAAATTACGAAAAATACCGAAATCGCTATATGTGTGCCTATAATATTTGAAGAGTTCCCTCGATTTCTCCAAGATTACATCATCAGATCCTGACTTGGTTGCAATGGGACCACCTCGAAAGTCTACCCTTTCAAACAAAAAAGGAATTTTCCAAATCGGTCCAGCCGTCTTCAAGTAATCGGTGAACAAACACACAAAAAAAAAAAAATAAAAAAAATAAAAAACATACAGACGAATTGAGAACCGTCCTTCTTTTGGAAGTCGGTTAAAAAGTAGGTTAGGTTGAGTTAGGTTTAGGTTAGGTTTGAAACTGCGTCCCCCAACAAAAACGAACTGCTGGCAGAAATGATGTGAGGGGATCAAATATTAGGGCATGTGAGTGTTAGGACAAATGATCATTATGGCAAACAGTATTAGGAAATGCAAAAATAGGTTTAAAAAATTTAGGGATCCCGATGTGAGGGGATCAAATATTAGGGCATGTGAGTGTTAGGACAAATGATCATTATGACAAACAGTATTAGGGAATGCAAAAATAGGTTAAAAAAATTTAGGGATCCCGATATAGATCCGTATGAGAACCAAGCGTGTTACGTTTTTCGCTTGGCGTTTGACGCCAAAAGTGTAATTTAGTGATGTAACATGAAGTGCGGTAACATGAAGTAAAAGGCACTCGTGTCGTGTGTAAAAATCTGCGTTCCGCGCGTAGGAACAATGAAATAAGAGCAACTTTGTAAGCAAGTGTGTAAAATTTTTGTTGCATGATATTTAATCCAAAAAAATACAACAAGTAAGCAAAAGCAGAATCTTTATCAAACCTATTAATTTATAGGGATACCTTAAGGACGAGAAAGCCTACAACGAAAGCGTAACGTCGGATGGTTGGCTGAAGACTGGAGACATTTTCTACAGCGACGAGGAAGGCCAGCTCTACTTCGCAAACAGAACCAAACTAGGCTTCAAGTATTTTAACCACCACGTAAGTTTCCCTTGTCTCCGACTGGAGAAAGCATGCTTTGTACCATGAAAACAGTCATCATGTCTGCAGGCTGCAGCCCAGGTGTTGTTTAGGTGGTGTTTATTGTAATTATGTAATTGATAAATTATAACATCAATGTACCTATATTTCAAACGCAATGTATATTGTTACGGCATGTTTAGCTCAGAGGGTGTGCCACCGCCTACGTAGCTAGAGGTCCCGGGTTCAAAGTTCAAATCCTGGTAAGGGCAAATATTTGTGTGATGAGCACGAGTATTTGATCGTGAGTAATGGATATTTTTTTGGTCTATTTAAGTATGTATTTATCTATATAAGTATGTATATCGTCGTCTAGTACCCATAGTACAAGAATTGCTTAGTTTGGGGGCTAACTCAATTTGCGTAAGATTTCCCTGGATATTATTATAGTACATTGTGCACCGAGGGTAGTAAGAAGGGGATTACTAACGAGAGTCTATTAGAAGCCCGACGCCGTAGGCGGAGGGCTTTTAATGACTCGAGTTTGTAATCTTCTTACTGCCCGTGATACACACAATGTTTTTCATCACATTTGCGAGGAAAAAAAAATAAAACATAAAAATGAAATAAACTAAACGCACCCGCTAAGAGACAACTTCAACTGTCAACTTTTTCAACATAGTCTTCCACAGATAATGCTAAGAACTGCGTTTAGTTTTTAAACTTGATAGGCAATGTCGCCAGATTGTACCGATTTTCAAAATAAAATTTTAAACTAAATTAATTTAATTGCATTAAAATAATCGCAAAAACTACGGAAATAATAGTAAAATATACCATATAAGTTTTATTTACACTAAAATTGGTTTTGTAGCCAAGTTTTGAAGATGTGAAATAGCCTTGGCTGATTCGAAACCTCATTAGTCTGAAATGACGTACGACTTTTAAAACTAAACTCATAACTCCCGAGGGAGTTATAGATTTTCATACAGTTTTTCCTCCCGTGGGAGTTATAGATATTTGTAACCCACGGGGGGTAAATCGGCTCGAGTTGGTCTATAAGCGCGCGTGTTATAACACCCTTTACGAGCAAGTGTGATGAAAATGTATTTTATTTATTATTTTTGAATGAATATGAAGGCGGATCGCCGTCGTTCTTCAGGATTGACGGTAGCTTCCGTGTACGTATACCGAGGAGTTGGCAGCGGAGGAAGCGGTACGAAGGCAAATCGTCGTTTGGGTTCGTGGTGCGCTTCGGTTGACGTGCGTAAGTCATCCGTAAGTCAACTTCACCGCGCAGACCCGATGGTCTGCGCGGTGAAGTTGACTTACCTGAGTTGGTGTCGATACACGACGTTTCGCCAGATTAACTGGTGGTCAATCTCGTTCCAACACAGCATCAAGGAGGCGCGATGCGCCGTCAAATAAATATCTCTGAACTACACTCGGTTGCAAAGAAATCGAGCCACCTTCACATTTTTTCTAAAATCAATTTTTATGGAAAAACTGTAAAAGGAAATCTGAAAAATGGGGTATCGTTTGAAAGATAATTTTGTTTTCTATCGAATGAGCTTATTTTCACGTGAAAAACGTGTGATTTTCCATACATTTCGGGCGGAAAACAAAACTCATGTGAAAATGCTATTGCAGCACTGCTATGAAAATTCGAGTATAGGGAAAAAATTCATGGAAAATTAAACATTTTTTTCCTTTCAGTATTTTGTATTCCCTCCTCTAGCTCTACGACATGCTTCCATGCGATTATGCATGGATCGAACCAAGTTGCGGATGTATTCTTGAGGGATGTCGGCCCAAACCTCTTCAACGGCGGTTTTCAGCTCACGAAGAGTTTCAGGAACTGGATTATAAATAAATAAAATAAATAAATAAATAAATAAATATTAGGGGACAATCTTACACAAATCGAACTAGCCCCATAGTAAGCTCAATAAGGCTTGTGTTATGGATACTAGACGACGATATATTTAATAGATACAAATACTTAAATACATAGAAAACATCCATGACTCAGGAACAAATATTCGTGCTCATCACACAAATAAATGCCCTTACCGGGATTCGAACCCAGGACCTCTTGCTTCGTAGGCAGGGTCACTACCAACTAAGCTAAAGCGGTCGTCAAACAAATTATAAAATTAGCTTTATTTAAAAGCTGAATAAATTACCTTTCTAACGACATCCTAATTTGTTTGTTTTCATGTGCAGATCTTGAATAAATCGAACAAACATGAAAGTTGCGCAGGTGGCTCGATTTCTTTGCACCCTTTGTATATGAACATTATCGATCATTCACTTGTATCGTTTCTCATTGTGTTTTCAGATATATCCAGAAGAAATAGAGCAAGTGATAGGAACGCTACCAGGAGTGCAGCAATGCGTGGTGTGTGGCGCAGACTCTGGGCCGGCTGCTGCTGTGGTGCTGATGCCAGGGTATGACGTCACCAGGGAACAGATCCACCAGGCGGTCAACTGTGAGTGCTGACAAAATAATACTCTGATAGTTTGTACGTACGTATCTATGTAAACACTTTGTTGTACAAAATAAGACAAAGTACCGTACAGGGTTGCAATATACAGCGTGTAAGTCTAATACGGGCGATAAATTAAATCGGACATAGTATTCATTAGTGTAATCATGAAGTAAAAGGTTTTTTTAAGTAGCAGTTCATTACGACCCCATAATTATTTTTTTTTAAATTTCTCAGCAGCAATGTACTGTAAACATGGTTGCAGTACCGAAATGTCAAATGTCAAAAGTAACTGTCAACGAGCGTTTAACGTGAGTGTGTTTGCATTACATTGCGGGCTGAATTATTTTATATGGACAAAATTATTGTTGCAACTTTAAGTAAATGTTATCTAATTACCTTCACTTTGTCCTATACTAACCACCGTTAAGAGATTCGCCCGTATTAGACTTACACACTGTATAATAATAATTAAGTTTCAATAATAACTTAAAATATCTAAACCTGAATATAACTAAAAACTAATTAAATTATGTACAAAAAAAGTAGATTACAAAAAGAATACCCCTTCGAGTAATTCAGTCTGTGGCATGGTCCCCATTACGCTGGCGGTATTACCTCTCTGGATTGCAAGTGTGTATATACATCAAATACAAAATATGCAGAACCTGTAAAAAAATATCTGAAAAACGAAAACAGTAACTAATGAATAAGGAACGGTTTCCAAGGATCCCGATGCTAAAAGTACAGAACAGCGTGCAGAAGATTATTGTTAATTCTTCTTCTTGTTACATTACGTTGAAATGAACAATCCTAATTGATGTATTGTTTTGCAGCTAAGCTGAGTGACAACAAGCGACTTCGTGGGGGCGTGGCGCTGGTGCCGGCACTCCCGCGCACGCCCAACGGCAAGGTCAAACGCACCAGCTGCCTTCAACTGATACAAGAACTCACGGCTAAGGGAGAATGCTTCTAGAACTTTCTGGAAATGAGTAAAATAATAAATATGGCTTTACTAGAAATGCTGCTTTTTTTTCAACGCAACCCTACCCACACCGGTGGGCGAAGACGGGAAGACGAAAATGATACATGCTCAATGCATCAGCTGCCTCAGGCTCACAAAGGAACATATCGTCGCTGGAAAGCAATAATGCTGTAACCCTCAAAAAGTAAACTTTTCACTAGAGCCAAAAAACGTTTGCATTTTTTTAGAAAAAATCATAACTCTCAAACAAAAAGAGATTATTAAACCCCCTTTGGTAGACTCGTTGTAAAAAAATCGAAATTTATAATTTCGGTGGTAAAATTACTATAAACTTGTTTTTAATATGACTTTTGTCGTTTACAGCATTTCGATATTTCTAATCATGGCACGCAATAATGCTGTAACCTACAAAATTTTTGTATGGAAACAATATTTTTACCAATTCTCACAGTCGTTTTAAAATGCCTTAAGTCTAAAAAGTGGTTCGTAATACAATTTTTGGGAGATGAAAACTTAAATTGACAAGATTTTTGTACTGCAATGTTGCTGTAGCTGAATGAATGAAAGGAAACAGGTATGAATGAAGCAGTGTAAGTGCGAATGGTAGTTTATGTCAATCCATTTTAAAATGTCAGTGGTAAATAATTTTTGATCTGTAGTAATAATATTTTCTGAACTACTTAATTAATATGCCACACATACATATCTTTAAGCTTAAAATGTTATGTTTTGGCTATTAAAAAGTTATCATTAAGTGTTGTTATATTTATGTTGTTGGACTGTATGTATGTAGATGCAGCAGCACTATGTAATCGCGTAAACTAATTTTTATCATTTGGTTTGAACGATGATTGAGAACGGAAGTATGGTATTTATCAGGCTATAAGTACACAGTATTAAAAAAAACTTATTTTTTTTACAAAATAAAGAAATCGAAAGACGTATCAGAAACGCCTGGAGGAGCTTGTGGTTGATGAAAACACTAATAGTGGGAAACCCCTTATATCCCTGAAATGTAAGCTCATGGAGATTTGGTGCATTCTACCCATTCTGACTTATGGCGCCCAGTTAAGGTCTAGGAGGACTTCAGAGGTAGAGGAAAGTATTAGAAGAGAGTCTCATGCACAGCAGTGAGACACTAAATCTAGTTAAAACAATCGTTGTTTTAAGGTTCACGTGTCATTTTATTAAAAAAAAAATGCTATTATTTATCTTATCGATAAATATATTCAATTCAATTCAAAAAATAATATAGATTGTTTTACAGAACAGTTATGATACACGTATAGTTTACATGCATTAAAGTTTAAACGGAAAAATAATTAACGTGTTTTTCTTTTAAAGTAGGTTATGTTTATATTAACTCTATAATCTAAAGGGAGCTTTGCAAATATTTATATTTAATTTAAATCATGATTAAATCTTTTAAAAAACGAAAACTAGCAAACTACAAATAAAATCGACCCTCAATACTATATACATACAAACTTACTATATATTTTAAAATGTATTTACTGTCATTATTCATTTATTACTGTATCTTTAAAATGCTGTACACCATAGTTTATTCACAACATCTCCCGACAAAATGCTGTAAATGACAAAAATTAGTCAAAAGTTGAAATTTACGGAAAGCAAAAATGCGGTACGTGATGACGGAGAACTAATTGCGGAAACCATTTTGCTGTAAACCACAACGCAGTTGAAAACACGGGATTTTATGCGGGTTACAGCGTTTTTTCATTCCGTGATTACAAATTTAGGTGAAAAAAAATATGCTGTATACATTTTATTTATCATCACAGACAAATAATAACTATACCAGCCGACGCAGAAAAAAAAACTGAATAAGATTATGCAAAAAAAGCATTTTCGATGGTGGTGCGGGTTACAGCATTATTGCTTTCCAGCGACGATATGATAAAAGGAGAATGTTTCGAGGACTTTCCGTAAATAAGAAAAATTATACATAATATATACTAAGGACCTTAAAATAAACAGCCAGACGTTGACTCAACAAAACTAACAAATACTGAAGCAACTCTAGTAAGCCGGTCGCTTAGCGCTGGTTGATTTGTGCGTGCTACTTAGTTGGTTGATGTGTGCGTGTCACTCATAAAATAACGGCATACATAATTCGTGTAGTTTTGAAAATGGAGGGTTATAGGCTGTCAAGATAAAGGCACTAAAAATACTCGGGACTAGGGGGCGAGCTAACGTCAGAACTGTTTTTTTAAAAACTTTAAATTATGCCATTCCTTTTACGCAAATGTTAATGTGTGTGCGTATTTAAAAACAAAACAGTAGTACGAATGTGTGCAATCTTGGAAGCATTTTTATCGGTTAGAAAGCAAGGGTATAACGTATTTACTAATTCATTGCGGATAGCACGTTTGGAAACCGTTCGACTGGAGAACGGGCGTCAGCCTTTTCTCTTAACCCTCGTAGTTTTGACGCTGTTTGAGTCCGGCCTTTGGCCTCCCTCGATAATACATCACCATCAAATCCCCGTTCCGTCGACGCGCCATCAATCCGGTTCGAACCCGCACCTATTTGCATTGCTGCCAACCGCAGAATGCTTTTAAGTAAGTGATTCTAAATAATCCTTTTAAGCGCATACTGTTTACTCACTTCAGCTTTTATTTTGCGCCAACTCTACTACTCTAAGTGAGTATTTCTTGCAAACGATTTTTAAAAAACTTAAAATCCCAAAATGTTTAAAAATTACTCATCTTTTATCACCAACGCCAAATGATGCAAAAATCGAGCGTTTAAACCGCCTCACTTCTGTGGACACACTTTTGTCGAGATCCCTGCAAATCGTGTCGTATTAATTTATTTGGTAGGTAGTGAAAAAAAAATCATCGGGATTTCGACAAAAATGTATCCACAGATGTGGCTTAAACGCTCGATTTATGACCCAAATGCCAGAATTAGTGCCAACCATGAGTTAAATTGGAACTGAAAAAGGACAAGTAAATAATTTGCATGCAGTAACGATATCCACTTTACAATGCCATGAAAAGTTGCAAAATTTAATAAAAAAAACCGGTCAAGTGCGAGTCGGACTCGCGCACCGAGGGTTCCGTACAAACTCATAAGTAGATACATGAATGGGTCAAGAAAAACTGTATGGCGATTAGTTAAGTAGGAGCAAATAAGTATGTGTTACGATATTTGCAAATTTCTCAAAAACGGTGCAAGTTAGGAAATCCGTTATATTTTTCCTGTAATATTTAGGATAACTTTAATAATTGGTAATTATTACAGATTTTTCTGCTCAATAACTTCGAAGATAATAGGGGGGGAATGGTATGGGGGTTTTTAACTTTTTTCAAAACTACTTATTTAAGAAAAAAAATAAAAACAGTGTTTTAATCTGCCAATCAAGCCCTTTCATTTGATACCCCACTCGATATAATAGCCCTAATTTCAATTTTCAAAGTCCCATTACGGCCCCTTAAAAAAAATAAAAACGTTACAAGATTTTTTTAACATCCAATAGGCTCAGGTTAGCTACTTTTAACATTATTCCATATTTCAAATCGATAGCAGCAGTAGTTTCTGAGATATCTGGCTGTGACAAACGGACAGACAGACAGACAGAGTCGCATAGGGTTACTTGTTTACCATTTTGGTACGGAACCCTAATAACGCTTAATTTAATAGCGTAACTCATATTTTTAGGGTTCCGTACCAAAATGGTAAAAAAGGAACCCTTATGGTGCGACTCTGTCTGTCTGTCTGTCCGTCTGTCACAGCTAGATATCTCAGGATCTACTGATGCTATCGACTTGAAATTTGGAATAGTGTTAAAAACCGCTAATTTGAGCCCATGAAACAGAAAAAAAATCCTATACCTTTTTTACTTTTTTTTTAAAGGGGACCGAAATGGGATGTCGAAAATCAAAAGTTGAGCTTATATATCGAGTGGGATATCAAATGAAAGGGGTTAATATGAAGATTTCAAAACCGGTTTTAAGTTTTTTTCTTTGACGTGTAGTTTTTGATTTAAGACCAAAAACGTGTAAAAAAATACCATTCCCCCCCTATTATCTCCGAAGTTACTGAACAGAAAAATCTGTAATAAACACTGATTATTAATATTATCCTACATATTACAGGAAAAATAAAACGGTTTTCCTAACTTCCAGCGGTTTTTAGAAATTCGCAAAAATCGTAAGACAACCTTATTTGCTCCTACTAAACTAACCGCGACATATGTCGATGTATGGGGACAACAGTTTTACAAGAGCAAAGTTAAGTTTATCCCACCATACAATTTTTCTTGAATTATTCACATATCTACTGACGGTTTTGTACGGAACCCTCGGTGCGCGAGTCCGACTCGCACTTGACCGATTTTTTTGTGTGGCACGGTTTAATTGTGATTAATCTGACTCCTACGACTACTCGCCATCGTCACGTTTGTGTTTTAAAACCTCTCATTATGTAACTTAGTTGCATAAACCACTAAAACCGTATGGCATATTACCAATTTCAAAAATAAAATATCTATCCGAATAACACTACTCACATATTTATTTATTTATTGATTTATAAAAATACATAACAGGCTTACAGTTTTTCACCAAGCGCCTATAATGCTAGATTGACATAAACTATCTACCGTAACTATTGCATAACAATTCTTAAAAGTAACAGTTGCACATTAAACTTATTTTACCACACATATACAGGGTGGGAGGGACTATACCGACATACTTTAACTATAGATTCTGACAACTATTAGGAGTAAAAAAAGTTATGTGATTGTATAGTCGAAAAACGGTCACTTTCAGAGATATTCATTATTTTTCAAATGAAAACTCCCAAGTGTGTAACAGGCCCTAATAAATGTGACTAAGATAGTTTTACAATTTTTTTTAAATCCTTTAATTAAACAGCAATTAACCTTCGCAGTATTTGATGGTAAGCGACTACGAGGCCGAAAAATTTACCTTTCGTTTCCATTTTAGCTTTTTTTTTCTTTTTCATAACTTTTCCTCCAGTAAGGACATGTTTATAACGAGGGGCTGAATTTACTGATTTATTTTGTTCCATAAGACTATTAATTTAAAATGACAAAATTCGACCCATGTTGATATAACATTATTTACTCGTCACACCACCAGAATTCATGGCTAAAGTATATCGGTATAGTCCCTCCCACCCTGTATATATTTTTATTTTTTATTTTTTTTTATATATTTTTTTATATATTTTTTTTTATATATTTTTTTTTACATATACCAGCGGGGCTTTACTTAAGTTTATTACCTATACCTAAGCACGCTTCAAAATCGCCAAGGTAAGGCTGCAAAGTCAACGACACCAAAGCATACTTAAGCGAATGAAGTACTCACAATCTCAGCAACGTATGTTAATCCTGCGCCCTGGTCTACAAAAGCTTAAAGATGCCAATTAAAATTCCATCCTCACTTCCCATCTTGGGCTCTCCAGGCCCGAGGCTCCTCAAGGGGTCAGGGCAGCCTGGATTAGTAAGGAACGGGCTCTTTGGCGTCGTAATCGGATGCAGGGTATGCCCGTTTGTAAACAGGGATGTGGCACGCGTGGCGTTTCCATTAACTGAGGAATTTAGGACGAGGACGTGTAGGTGGAAAACTATGTGATGCCATGCTACTGCGGTAGGTGAGCGTTTTCCAAAATAAATCCCGGGTAGCTACTTTCTCAAAATATGGACTTTTGAGGTTTTTCTGGCTTAGAATCGTTAGTACTTTCGAACCTTATACGTAAAAAGAGTGTCTCAAAATTTGTATGGATTTTTTTTCTTCCAATTCGTCACGTTCCTGCAAACATAATGTAAAATTGTGACGTAATGGGAAAATAAATTTGGGACACTTTTTTTTACGTATAAGGTTCGAAAGTACTAACGATTTTGAACCAGAAAAACCTCAAAAGTCCATATTTTGAGAAAGTAGCTGCCCCGGTATTTATTTTGAAAAACGGCCAGGTACGTTTTTATAGAAAAGGCATTCGTTTTTTGTCTGTTAATGTTTAAAGGTGTTTTTGTCAAACATTCAATGAAATACTGACATTACGTGCCTTATAATAGGCCGCAAAGTACCTCGTTTCCGGTGCAGCTAGACGAGAGGCCTTTTAATGGAATTTTATACAATATTGCAGGCCTGCAATGAGTTTTTTTTTTAATTTTCCATTGTACATTTATTTGTGATACAGCATCACGGCGTGCAGACATTAAAAAACAATAAACGATGTTTGTTATATTTTGCAGTTTTATTTATAAAACATCAAATTAATGAACATAACAAATAACATTTTAAATAATTTCCAATCATATGAAGTTGCAAATTTAACTACACGAATACACATTTAAAATATTTCATCTAAATATTCGCGATAAAAATGTGTGCTGAAACAGTTTTTGGAAAGGAAATTGTAAATTTTTCGTTCTTCAATTCTATTTCTTGTCTTTTTTACTTTTATAGTGTGATTTTTTTTTAGAGTGTTTTTATTTATTTCATTACATATTTGAGAAAAGCACTATACCTACATACCTCGGCGTGAAAAGGGGTTGCCAGCCTCGTAGCTATCTGGTATATATATGTACTCGGCCAGCATCCCCTTACTTCCCGACCTCTGCAGTAATGTATTATTTCTGAAAAAAAAAAAAGTTTATACTTGGAGTTGCGCTGTTTTAGGTCTAGGTTAGTGGAACAAACACGGTTCAAAGCTTTTAAATTTTATTCATTTTTTATTTTATTTCACTAGGCCAGGTAACAAACTGTAAACTAATAATAACAAAGACATGAAATGCGTGCTAATTCAAGTTATGACTAAATTTACACTTTGAGCTGGTTCATAAATTCATAATGCTTATATTAATCACAGACAACCTGTGTGATGACCAAGATACAGAAAGAGGGCGTAGAGCGTTATCAGTGAGGAGCAATACAGGTTGAATTTTAAATCGTGAATCGTAACCACGTTTACCGGTAAAGCTACTTAAGACTAATACAGAGCACTAGTGTTAATTACAATTAAAGAACCGCTGATTTAATTATGAACAAAACGGTGGAGGCGCTTATACCATTAATCGTAATAAAAGTGAATTATTTTATGAGTAAATATGATTTAAATAGGTACTTATGTTGACAATGTCGACGATGTTGACATTATTGACAATACGTGCCAAAATTCTATCCAGCCAACTTCAATATTAGGAGGTTGGATATCTAATGTTGAAATTTTCATGACAAGTACGAAACATGAAAGTAGGGTGACCACGAGACTTAAAAATTAGGATAAATCAAATTAAAAGTGGACAAAATAAAAACGTACTTAATTTAGGTTTAAAAGCATTGTAAGTTGTTGTTAACTATGTATAGACTACAAAATAGTACATTGTGTATCAAGGGCGGTAGGTAAGGAATTACAAACGAGTGTTTGTTACAAGGCCGAGGCGAAGCCGAGGGCTTTAATAACACGAGTTTGTAATTCCTTTACCGCCCGTGGCACACACAATGTTTTTCATCACACTTGTGAGGAAATCTAATTAAAATTAACCTTACTTAACCTAAATAAAATTGTAAAACTGACAGTGACATTAGTGACATATCCATAGACAATGCGAAACGTTCGGAAACCATAGCGGTACAGACCTAAAACGGTTGATTTTATAATTGCAAAATACTGAATTACACTATTGAAACATTTAATTAATGTTACAGAATATGTGTTTACATGTATTTGCAATAACAGTTCTCTTTAATTAAATATTTCAGTGATAAAAGTTAAAAAAGTAAGTTGGTAGTTTCCTTTGAACATGACAAATAAGAGTAAAACAGAACCAGCGTTTCAAATTTAAAAAGAAAACCATTACGCCCTAGGGCGTAATAGCTCATTTACGGCCCGCAAAACCTACGTGTAATGCACCATTTTCGAGCAAGTGTGATGAAAAAAATATTACGATTCACGATTTAAAATTCACCCTGTATGCTGGCCCGCAGGTTCGCGAAATGCTCCACTCCCGTTAAAATAGCGCTATTTCAAGCCTACAGCCAACCTTTTTACACGAGCGGCCTGTGGGTAAAATACACTAAACGAGCTCATAACGCCCTAAGTATTCAATATAACAATGCTTTTAGGATGCTGTTAGGTCTGCCGAGATGGTGCAGTACCTCGGGTATGTTTGCCGAGGCACGCACGGACGGGTTTCCAGCAATCATGTGGAAAAAATAGCTTCACTTATGAACCGTGTTAGGAAAAGCCGCAACAGCATCCTAAAAACAATTGCAGGCAGATTTGAGTGCCCGATCATTATCCACTGGGTGGGGCAGGTCAAACCTGTATCTGTATATATTAAGTAGGTTAGATTAGATAGGAAGCTTTAATAATAATAGTTTGTAAGTAACTTATATAAGTAATTAACAATTTATATGCGTTTTACCTGAAATAAAGATTTACTATTCTATTCTATTCTACTAAAAGACCACGCTTCTAATCCGTATGATATCACAGCAAATTACACGCGTTGACACTGTTAAAGACTTAGGCGTCATCTTCGATACGTGTCTCAACTTTCATGTCCACATGAAGACTCTAGCTTCCGACTGCTACCGGAGGTTGGGATTTGTTATCCGCAATACCCGAGATTTTGACAATCCCAGGGTCATTAAGCTTGTTTATACCGCTCTGGTGAGAAGCAAACTGGAGGCAGCGTCGGTCGTGTGGAACCCCCACCAAGTCACTTACATTTTGCTTCTAGAGAAAATCCAAAAGGCGTTTTTGCGTTTCCTTTATAAAAAAATGTACGGGTACTATCCTTTTCTTTACCCAACAAAGTTTCTGCTCGGCACCTTAGGATTTAATTCTCTAGAAGCAAGGCGTAATTATGCACTCTTAACTGGGGCGTGTCAAATCATACGGGGTGATTCAGATTGCCCGGAGTTGGTGAGGCAACTGGTACGCCTCCGTGTTCCCTCCCGTCTCAATCGAAATTTAATTTTCGTCCACGCAACCGCGATCTGCTGGCAGTTCCCAAAGCGCGCACTGTGTCATATAGGCATTCACCACTTGTTCGCGCTTTGCAATATCTCAACTCGCTTCTCGTATCAGCACCAGACTGCGATATATTTGCAAGTAACTGGAGTACTGTATGTGGTGAATGTATGAGGTTATGTGAGATGATGGATGATCGCCCATCGTCTGTTAATTGTTCGTAATTGTTATTATTTATGTGATTTTTATAACTTGTTATGCTTGTGTTATAGTTAGTGTTTTGTTATATTTATGTATGAATTCCACAGTGCCTTGGTTTGTTAACAGTTATACTGTGTAATTGTTTAAATAAATAAATAAATAAATCACTGGCAACGCGCATTTGTTCAAAGAATTGGTTTTGAGACTGTGGGATTTCGGACGACGCAAAAGTTTTAGTATACTCTAAGTAACTAAATGTTTCTTTAAATACAGTGTAAAATCTTATTAATTAAGTTACTTTCCGTTGGCTGGTTTCTCATTCATTGAAGCGTCAGTTAAGTAAAACGTTTAAAACATTTAAACTTTTAAAGCTCTTGACATTTTTCATATTAATAATGTTTGAGTACAATTACGAAACACTGCGAGCGTAAAATGACATTTTGTTTAATTCATTTTACGATGACAATATGGCCCAATTTACTTATAAATATAACTTTTTCATCACACTTGTTCGTAAAGGTTGTTATAACACACAGGCGTTTAGAGCAGCTAGAGCCGATTTACCTCCCGTGGGTTATACAAATCTATAACTCCCGAGGGAGTTATGAGTTTAGTTTTATAGGACATTATTTACCTAGGGCGGTAAAACAAGTGCCAGAAGAAGTATTATATGAGAAGGAGAGGCGATGTGGAGAGCGGCATGAATTTTGACCACAGCGTTTGGGGAACGACGCAGCTTACATGGCAATGATGAAAGAGACTTGAACGATGATGACAACTGTGTCAATGATGACAGAGACTTGAACTATGATGACAACTGTGTCAATGATGACAGAGACTTGAACTATGATGACAACTGTGTCAATGATGACAGAGACTTGAACGATGATGACAACTGTGTCAATGATGACAGAGACTTGAACGATGATGACAACTGTGTCAATGATGACAGAGACTTGAACTATGATGACAACTGTGTCAATGATGACAGAGACTTGAACTATGATGACAACTGTGTCAATGATGACAGAGACTTGAACGATGATGACAACTGTGTCAATGATGACAACTGTGTCAATGATGACAGAGACTTGAACGATGATGACAACTGTGTCAATGATGACAGAGACTTGAACTATGATGACAACTGTGTCAATGATGACAGAGACTTGAACTATGCGGTGGTGAGAACCATGATACCGCGGGAGAACATCACAGCGGAGGACACCATCGTAGTGGAACACACGACAGTGGTGAAACGGCGCTGAACGACGGTTGTAAAAGTGAGGGTGGAGGTGACAGTGGCGGGGGAGGGGAAAGTGGGGGCGGATGTGACAGTGACGGAGGAGGAGACAGTGGTCGGGGCGGTCGCGGAGCGGGGGTCGCGGGTTCGAGCGTTTATGAAAGAAACCATTTATGAAATTGTTAAATTTGAGAGATTTGGAAAGCGAAACACCGACTCGGTTGACAAATTTATTCCGACTAAACAAAGTCACAAAAGAACTTATATATACATAATGTATAACAGAAATAACGGACATTTTGTTTTCCAACTAAAGTATGGCGTCACTGGAGCTGTCGCGGCGCCGAGTCGGGGTTCTAATCCGGATTACTGGAGACGGGCGCGGGACGTCACGCTCGCTCGCCCAAATTGACCCGGTCGGATACAATAACGCTGAATTTACTGTAATCTTTATCTGGCCTGTTTTAAACCGATTTCAAAGCTTTGCGCCAACAATTGGCGAAGTAAAGTTTTTCAAAGATGCGTAATTTATACTTTTTTTCGATAGTTCCCGACGTAATGAACTAGAAAATACTGCTATTGCATTTTTATTACCTGTTATTTTTGTAAAATATTTTTTTCAATTCCCAATATGAAGCTTTGAATTAATGACGTCAAAATGTCGAGTGTGTACGTCCGTCTTAACAAAATTAGGTATATTTTGCGGTCTGTGGTGTGCATTGACTGACAATATGTCATTTGCGACAGCCAAAAAATCAATGATTCTGTTTAGGTATTTGGTGTGTTTGGTGTTATTAGATCTGTATGCTAGCCTTTGGATTGAAGGAAAAAGTAGAAATAATTGCAAGAATTCAAGAACTTCATCCTTGATGTCAAAATAAATACATCAAAATGAGTTCGTGCAAGGAGACTAGGATTTGTGAGATGGCTATGATCCTTAAATATTTTCAGAACATCGATAAGCACAATATTGCTAAAATTAAGAAGTGTTAAAGCATTGATGTACGTACTCGTCATTAGCATAATGTTTGCGATAACTGTATGCTTAAATACCTATCAAACTTCTCTTATATTGATTTTCACAATATTTGTTTACATTTCGTTTTGTTACAATTGACAGCTGACAGCCGACACAGACCTCGCATAGACAATTGTTTGATTTTTATTACAAACTTAGGTACTACGGAGCCGGAAAGCGGCTTCGTTTAGTGCATCGGCGCAACTGTACGTGAAAACTTATGAAATGAGCCCAAACACGGTGGATTTATCTCATGTAATTTAGATGGTCCTATGGTCACCATCCGTCCATCATCAGACCTGCTCCATGTCATAATAGCATAGTATAGCGTTGTATGACTTACACGTTCTTGCAAAATTTCAGCTCAATCAGAAATCGAGAAGTAGGTCAAATTTAATTTACAAGATTTGACTACAAATAAACAGGCTGAAAGGCAAACATCAAAACTGGTGAAATAAAAACTTGTAAATATGATTCCATCAAAAAAATTACATGTAAAAAGATGCAAGTTTCGCAATAGTTCTGTGGACACGCGGTACTGACTTGGTTTAACATTACATCTCAAAACTTTTTTGTTATAGAAGAACTGCGTTGCGAGACTTGCATCTTTTTACATGTAATGTTTTTGATGGGATCTCATTTGTAAGTTGTCTTCCTTTATTTATTACATTCCAATCCATTATATTTCCAATTTGAACTATAAAAAAAACATACAGACGAATTGAGGACCGTCCTTCTTTTGGAAGTCGGTTAAAAAAAAAGTAACATTGTAATCGCATGCTATAACCATAGAAGGCTGCTTACAAACAAGTTAAAATAAACGAATTATAATAAAAAGTTATAATAAAAAGTATCAATTTATTTCTTATTTGTCTTGTATGGACGCATAGAGAAACCTTTACATCTCTATAAATTAGTTTTTAAGTATTAATGAAATCTCATGTATGAAAAGAGAAACTGGTGAGTTTCTTCCGGCGCTTCTTCTCACCAGAAGGTCATTACTCGAAGCGCCAAAAGAGAAGAAAAGGAAAAAAAGAAGATAAAAGAATGTAAGAAAGACATGTAAAAGAACCCTTGAGGGCCTACTTACAGAAATAAATTATTTTATTTTATTTTTATAAAGTATTTTTATTACGTAGCTTTATTATGTCTTTTAATCATCGTTTATTATGTCTTTTAATCATCAATAACCGAATAATGATTTCCTTTTAATTTTAGTCGGAGAACGTGAAATTTTGTTGACAAAGAAAAGTTGATTCACCCACCTACATTGTACCATAATTCGCCTGTTGACTCAATTTTTTTTCTGTCGTAAATCGATTCTACTATTCGTGAGGAACAAATATATATATGACATTTGTATAAGTAGAACAGCCACAAATTGTAATCAAAAGTAGCAGATCGCACTGAGCATTGAAAACGCTCTATACAAAACGACAGGAACTTATGACGTAATGTATGAAAAAAATAGCATTTTGCCATTTTGAGCACGAAAGAGTGCGACAACTACGTGCTAAATAGTTGTCGTACATTTATTTTTTCAGTGTTATTTAAGCATTCCGAAATTGACTTTAATTTTTCTAGACGATAAAAAAATCGTTTTTTTTAAACTTTGTGGTCTCATAACTTTATATTTTTTTAACATTTTTTGTTTATTTCTTTTGTGTTATGATAATTTAGTATTTTCTAATCCGTGTGACTATATTATGTTGTAAAATTCAACATTAGTCAACATCCGAATTCTCGCAAATAAAAAACTTTGACTTTGACAGAGAGGGTCGGATCCGGCGTGTTCCGGCCGGTGGCCGGACCCAAACCTCAGTTTAGAAAGAGAAACTTCTGTACGTAGTGCCATTACTTATTCTGCGGCAATCTATCAGGGAGGCCTATGTTCAGCAATGGACGTCGGTGGCTGATAGACACGCGCATCAAAGTAACTTTGACAATAAGTAGAAAGGACAACTTTACTGTGAAGCTTTAAGTGCTTTGAAAGCTCTCAAGGCGCATGAAAAAATAATTTCCATTATACAAAGATAAAGATTCTATACTAGCATTTACCCGCAGCTTCGCCCGCGTTGTTGCCGTTACTGTCCCAAGGGAACTCTTTTGATATAAAGTATCCTATGTTTCAATCCTGGACTTGGTCTACATGCATGCCAAATATCAACTCAATCCATCTAGTTGTTATTGTTACCCCGTTATTTAGTAACAAGCATTCAAACATCTTTACAAACTTTCACATTTATAATATTAGTGTCAGTCTTCTATCGCCTAATTTCTTTGCTAAGTATTGAGAAGTAAATCCTCAGGAGATTTAATAAAATACGATTTCTCGATGGGAAAGAAAATGTATTTCAGTCTCGTAATAAAGAAAAAGTCGAGAAAATAAGCATGGCTTTTTACTAAGTTTTACGAGTAAGGATTACGGTATAAATATAACGGTACGATAAAGTAAAGTAAAATTGTTAACAGAAATACAATTTTATTTCACATCTGATAAAGAAAAACCATACAATACAAAATGGAGAAGGTATATTCAATTCAGGTAACTTTAACACGTTGACTGCGGTACAACCCATTTCTGACTTGTAACGGACTTTTGTACTGTATACCTACCTTACTTAACCTAACTACTAATAACCTAAGCCTACCCTAAATAAATGTACTAACTCTATGACCTAAATTACCTAGATTTTAAACAATTTATCCTACCTACTTCTCAAACTGATTTGATACCCAACAAATCTATAAATACTCACCATAACCAAATATCTAAATCCTACCTAACTTTAAAACTCTAAACCTAACTATGACCTAACAGAGACCTAGATGAGATTCTAATAAGAATAATTTGAAACCTAAAATAGAAATATACCTTGTTTAGATTGTTAATTTGGCCAAGTAATCGTCTAGTGATGTCGTGTAGGATCGTACGTTATGCTCGGAATTAGTAACCTTAAGTTCTTTTCACGTGATAGAAAGGAGTTATTTGTTTTGCTTATTTATATCTAAGAAGACTACGCTTAAAAAATATCTGTTATTCTAATAAATGTTATTCTAATGTTGTAGTTTTAATGCAGATGTAGAGTTTAAGTTCTGTCACAAGTTCTGTCAACTGTCATAATAAAAGGTAAAAGTCAAGTAATAAAATTAATGATAAAATATTCCAAACATTTTTTGTTTTGGGGTTAAAGTGCACGCTCCGCCCCGCGTGGCACAGTAGATCTCGTCTCCTGACTGGGCATCTCCCTCCCCATAGTTCAGAAGGAACTTTCTTCTTTTTTTTTATATTCTTTTGGTCATCAGTCTTAATATAGCCTTGCAACGCTATTGCTGGAATCGTGAGAGGACATGTTTGCAAAGGGATATCTTTACATTTAATATCAGGTATATGAATACCTCACAAATATCAAAATACTAATAGCTGTATAAAATAACATTCCAGTTCTCTCAGTTCCTTTTATTCCACGCTAGGGTCTTCTAGCCAAATTATACGGAATAACAATGAAACAATATCGTCCAGACTTAGGTGATAGGTATTTTGGATTCGCCTTGCTATACCAAATATACCAAAGATCGTGCTTTGCTTTGATCAAGCCTGTCTAATAAGGTCACTGTCAACCGATAATTGAAGTGGATTCTTTTGAACCAAGACAACAGAATACTATTGTATAAAGCTCACAAAAAGAGAAAGCTAATACAAATATTTTCATTTCGTTAATTGTGAATAGCTATTTTGAGTCTAGTCCACAATTGTCTGAATCTACCAACGTTTCGGATATTCGACCCGGATAATATGATGGAAAGAAACGCCAAGTATCCACCGTGGGTCGGGAAGTTACTTTAATATGTAAGTATGTCTAGTAAGTCATTTAGTCAGTAATCTTGTATTTTAAGTCATTCAGTCAGTAATCTTGTCTAGTAAGTCATTCAGTCAAAATTAATGTCTAGAAAGTCATTCAGTCAGTATAAATGTCTAGAAAGTCATTCAGTCAGTAATCCTACCTAACCTACTTCACCTACTATAAAATCAATACTCTATCCTACTTCAGTACCAATAACTAACAAGAAAAGCAGTACACTTACTCATACTACTCTTCACTAATCATTACCTATCAAAATATAAAACAAATCTGACTAAAACGCTTTGAAGAAAAGCAGTACACTTACTCATACCACTCATCTTCAGTAACTATTACCTACCTAAATATGAAACAAATCAAACTAACTACCTTGAAGTAAAGCAGTACACTTACTATA
The DNA here is from genome assembly GCA_947034925.1 of Eudemis profundana. NCBI lineage: Eukaryota > Metazoa > Arthropoda > Insecta > Lepidoptera > Tortricidae > Eudemis > Eudemis profundana. Next base: position 996,660 of record OX344812.1, read on the forward strand.
CCACTCAACCTCACTAACCAAAGTAACCTAGTCCTATCAGCTATACTAACCAACTACTCTAATCGATAATGCAAACTAGAGACCCGGGTCTCACATTTAAATTACTCGCGATGTTTTCCGATTGTGCAATGGAAAACTCCTAAGCTAAAGCTACATAAGTCGGGTAAGGAATCCCTTAGACCTAACACCTATTCCTTGTGTGCGTAGCTATGTCTCGCGATAGGGATTGGGACAGCGAGGACATAGCCAAAATAAAAGTGAATATATAAATAGATAGATGCACTAGGTCAAGACAATGGTCACTTTGAATAGCCTGGTGTAGCTACCCAAACCGACAAATGTCCAGGGAGCTAAAGGTTTGTGCTTGAATATAAACAAACCCTGCCGTCACTCCAAACAGACAGAAAAACGCCGACCGCCGAACTAAATACGCTTTCTAGAAACAAAAGTCTGTCAGTTAACACCGCGAGGTGACCTGCCTTGAGTTCTAGAAATCCAACCCGACTCTGGCTGGAACTTGGATTAGGTCCTCAAAGAAAACTAACCCCACAAGCTATTATTAAACTAATAAAATACTAAAATTGCAAAACCCCTCTAACACAAAACAAACAACTAAAAGAAATATTAAAACTACAAAACCCCACTAATAAATGAATGCGGAACCCCACTCTAGCTATTAAAATGCACCATTCACCATCACAGCCAATACCATTACTTTACAAATAATAGCACTAACCATGTCGGAGAACAAAGCACTCCACAACTAAAGTAAACTACACTACCCCAATTGAACACTAAACAAAACTCGAACCCGCAAACTGTGATTTTAAATAAACTAAAACTGCTAACCCCACATTACTTATTAAAATATATTATCTACCGATATAAACCATACTAGTATTATAAAACACCAGCACAATCCACACCAGCAAAGAATACACTCAATAAGTAAAGTAAACTACACTACTATTTTATCACAAAATTAAGAGACACTTTTACAAACACTATAAAACGCTCACTATAATTTAAGAAAACCCTTCACTAAACTGAATTAAATACTATAAGGCCCAAAACTAGATGTAATGCATTATTTCCCAACTCAGGTCATACTAGCGGTCTAGACCTCTAGCAGAACCTAAGCTAGCAAACAATACGTCACAGCGTAACGCCTAACCAGAGAACCTTCCTCCAAATCCGTAACAAAATGAATGCCCAAAAAAAACTAAACGCTCCCGCTTTTATGCCTAAAGAAGTCATCAAAAACTTCCTCCGACACCTCTACATTATCTAGCATCTTAAAATCCTAACCATCTTGAGCTTCGTGTGAAATCTTGCACTTGAAGTGCTAGTTCGACTTATTAACGCTTTCTGTAACCTCTTCCAAGTTGTCTTCATTTGTCTAACCGTAAACTAAACTGGAATTAATTCTATCAATAATAAAGTATAAATTTGGATACAGTTTTCAGGACAAACTACCTTTCAAGTCACTATTTTAACTAGTCATTCAACCTGTCAGCGTCCAAAGTTGAAATACGCATCTTGGACTTGTTAGGCCCAATACAAACTCTCGACATCTTGGCAATTTTGTCTTCATTTGACTGACCACACACTAAACTAGAACTAATACTGTCAATAATAGAGTTCAAATTTGTATGCTCCTTTTTAGAAAAAGTTGCTTCTCATAGCAATAAATTAACAACACACTTGAAGTGTTTGTGTTTCGTTGTTTTAGGATTGACTTACATCCATTCGCTTGTTAACTTTCTTAAACCTTAACTTGCTAATAATACGGACCAATATTAGTTGAAATGAATGATTTACTTTAGACTTTATTAGGTTTAAATAATTTTGTACATGTTTAATTTATTACTCCGTCGTTTGTTTACATTTTTTTCTTAGGCAGCGAGAAATATTACACTCGATGAAATTAAAAGGAATTAAAATAATTATTATGTTTACATAGCAGAGACATTGCAGATATAAATAAGTACATATCTGATATGTCACACTTTCGTTCGGTGCGACGGCAGAGTTTAGGCGATTTCTCGCTGGTGCGACAGTGATTCCTTATAGAAATCCTTGTAGTACGAAAGAGTCAAGTATATATTTCTGCTTCTCACTTTAAACCCTACATCATAGGTCACTCAAACATATACAAGACAAATACGACTTGTACGCACTAGTTGGAAAAAATATTCAATCAGTGCGATACCAGTCAAAATTGATTTGTATACTTCTGCCTTGTATCGCACCTCGGGAAGCGTCATTACAAGCCAGTGCAGTGATCCACTTAGACGCAGGTTGACGTTATTGTTATTGTGAAAAATTAAAATGAGTGGACCAAGAAAGTGGTCACGTAGAATGCTTGAAAATGTATTCAGAAATACGAACGACAATGGGACTCCTTCAAGTGTACGTGTTTCAGAGGACTATGTGCTTTTACAAGCATCTAGTGTGAGTACTTCTACTTTGATTTCAAACACAAATCCATCACAAGCATTACGGATTGATGATCGGAACTTCATAATTCCCGGACGTAATAAAAATAATATTTCTAAAATACAAATACAAAAAGATATAAGCATATCTACACTATAAATGTTAGGGTTCGTGTACAGCAGCCTTAACTTTGTTATTATTTTCAATAAACTTTGGCAACACCCTCTCAACATACACAATATCCGTCTATATTGAGAAGGCGCGAATACACTGATCATGGATTGGTCGTCAAAACGCGCGGTAGTACTGTTTTATCAAAGACAAACGTCTGTGATGAAATGGCGCGTAAATACTGATCGGTGATTGGTGGAATTGAAAAACAACGTAGCCAGCCGAGTAGGATTTTAAATATACGGGGGAGAGGGGAGATTTCTTAGAAAAGGATTGAGGCCAGTTGCGACATTCTCATCCGGACAGTGATCTAGTAAACTGAATTCCAGAAGTTTGATCTAGTCTATTGTGATCTCTTGGTTTAATATAGTTAAATAAAAGTGTTTATTTGGGAACCGGAGTTTTAAACTTAATTTACAAATCCACCGATAAAACCTGAAGTGCTGTAGCAGCGTGTAAGTATTATATTTCCGAAGCGGGACACGCAACCAAAACGTAAGTACACACCCACAATTTATGATTTGAAAGTAGTATAATTTTGAACCCATCCTTTTGGTAACATAGTTAATTTACACTATAAAACAAGCTCGTAGCAATCATATGCGGGTTCAAAATTTTACCATACTGGTGCCTACATATACATCGTTTTTTTCCCTTTGCATACCACGTTTATTGTTAATTGTTAAATCATAAAACAAAGATACGAATGGTGCATTCGTTGAAAGCGATGACAAGAATATTAACGATAATTATAAATTTCGAATGCATGAATCGGTGAACAATACATTTTTATTTTTATTAGATATCTTGTTTTTAAGTGACAAATCGAAATTTATTTTAGGAAATAAATCTCGAGTAGACATGATAAAACGCACTACGTTTATTAAAGACATAAATAACCATCCGACAAGTGAAATATATTCACAATTGTTTTGCTTAAGTATAGAATGTGCGTAAATTATAATGAGATGCGAATTTGTTCTATGTAATAAATACTTCTTATTTCATAATGGTTTCCATCCTACTTACGAGTATATAAAATCTGTTAATGAACAATTAGAATAATTAGTTTGACTGTTAGCAATATATGAGGGTAGGTTAGCTGAATGATTGCGCTTTTAAAGTTTTATTCTTTGTTTCTATTCAAGTATACTAGTAGATGCATAGTAGTTGGTAATGTTGGTATATTAGATAGGATAATAGTAGTTACTATGCGATTAAGACGATCGATACGTGTATGATATTGTTTTATTTTTATTTAAAGCCCTGTAGCGCATTATCATTTAGTGTATTGCTTACCTTCACTATAATGAACCAAATACCTTACGCATTTAAGCAGAAAGTTCAGTTTTATGCTAACAATTCACAGCTATTTGGTTTTGGTATCTACTGCAATGTATTTTAATGCCTTTGTTATGAGTTTCAGGCACTATGTCTACACCGGAGCCTCCTGATGAGCCGGAGCCTCGGGGTTCTAAACGAAGGCTTGAGACACCCAGTGATGATGAACCCCGTGCAACCACACGAAGTCGGTGTTCCAGTCCTACGGTGCACCCTCGAGGATCAGAACATGGCAGCGCGCGACTCCACATGCTACAAAGAGAACTGAAGAGAGAACGAGAAAAACTGCGGGATGCTGAAGGCCGGCGTCACACTTCACAACCCAGCATCGAGAGACTATCAACGAGCCGCGGCCACCGCAGCCGTTCTACCGACGGCCGGCGTCATCACTCCGTGGAGCCCGCTGAGCAACGCGCTCCAAACCAAGCTGAGCTACAGCCTGAGCAGCATGCAGAGCGACATGCCGAGCATCGTGACGACGCTGGACCATCCGAAAGGTCACGTAGTCCTTCTTTTTCCTAAAAAGATTTAGTTGACATTCTTTTGCAATTAAGGGGTGGTCTTACATCCCAGCCACCTGCACAGCCCGCACAACAGCCTTTGCAAAAAATAGACCACAAGAATATTTTACCCGGTTTTGACCCTTCAACCAAAAACCAACGTATGGATATTTGGTTGAAGAAGGTTAATGAATGCGCTGCTGTGTATGGTTGGGATGAGAGGACTACCACACATTTTGCTATGCAGAAATTGCAAGGTCTGGCCAAGACTTGGTACGAGAGCCTGAATACAATTCTCTTTACCTGGCAAGAGTGGCAAACAAAATTATTAGACGCGTTTCCTTGTGACCAAAACTATGGCCAGATTTTGGAAGAAATGCTCAAAAGAAAAAGCAAGTTTAATGAACCCATAGAAGTATACTACTACGAAAAGCTGAGTCTCGTTAACCAGTGTGACATAGTAGGGAAACGTGCCGCGGATTGTATAATACACGGTATCACCGATCGAACGCTTAGGTCAGGTGCTTTAGCTCTGCGCTGTACTCACCCGGATCAATTATTACCTTATCTGATGAGTTACAAAGAGTCCAGTCAAATTAGTTCTGATCGTTTCCATGTCAGGAATAGAAACACGGTTAATTCTTCAGTTGGGGGGAATAGTACAGCACAACCGAGGCCTAATTTCAAATCGGGTCAATCAGTCGGGTGTTACAATTGCAAAGAAATGGGCCATAGTTTCTTGTATTGTACTAAACCGATAATTAAATGCACGAAGTGCAATAGGGTAGGCCATACAGCGGATAAGTGCTTTACTAAGCCTGGAGATAAAACGGGTAATACCAACATTGCCACTCCGGCGAAGACGATGCGAATAGATTTTCTGCAGCCAGATATTGCTCCAAGTCCTGGTTCGAAGTTCATGAAGGAGGTAGTTGTTTGTGGCAGGTCATTAAGAGCGTTCGTCGATTTCGGTAGCGATGTCTCCTTGATTAGGGAGTGTGCTGCTAAAGAGATAGGTGTGTCGCACGATGGAATTCCAACTCTCATGAAAGGTTTCGGAAACGGTGTCATTCAGTCGCTAGGAAGCTTGTCACTTGATATGACTGTTGATGGTGTAGGAGCGACAGTAAGTTTCAGAGTCGTGGATGACAGTTTATTGGATGTGCCCATTTTGGTGGGACAGTCGTATACTGAGCAGCCTCACATATCGGTCTACAAGGATGCTAAGAAGTTGCAATTTTTCAATATTGGCAATGAATTACCCCGTGTTGATGTGGTCGAAGACGATGATTCTCTTCTGAAGTACCATACTTCCAGCGTTGTACAGCTTCATGGCCCAGCTTCAGTAAAAGTCGCGACGAAAACTGTATTTCATGGCAATGTACTTGTGAGGCATTCAGTGGCTGGTAGACCTAATGAGCAATACATCATAGGCGGCGGTCTTCATCGTTCTGATAAGGGTTATATGCATGCATTGGTGATGCCTTGTGCTAAATCGTGTCGGATTTTGCCAAATGCTGTTTTTTGTCGAGCAGAACGAGTCAATGTGGTGAAGCGAGTTGCCGAGGTCACCACGGATGCATGTATAGAGTCCGAATTTGATGAGAATCAGGTGAAGATAGGCAAAAGCGTTTCTGATGTTGATAGACATAGATTATTAGACATCCTGCAAAGATATCGGCATTGCTTCGCTTCCTCCCTTGGTAGTCTTGGATGCACCAACGCCGCTGAAATGAGTATTGAATTGAACAGTCAACGACGGGTCGTGTATCGTCCCTATCGGCTATCGCACCACGAGCGAGAAAAGGTGCGTTCTATGGTAGGAGAGATGCTGGATGCTGGCATAGTCAGAGAGTCTGTGTCTGATTACGCCAGTCCCATTCTGCTTGTTCGGAAAAAGGATGGTTCTCTGCGATTATGTGTCGACTATCGCATGTTAAACTCAGTGACTGTGAAGGAAAGGTACCCAATGCCCATTATCGAGGACGAGATAGCCCGCCTTGCGGGACAGTCCTGCTTTATCACTCTTGACCTCGCTTCTGGGTATTATCAGGTGCCCATTTCAGAGCATAGCAAGCACCTCACTTCGTTTGTTACGCCGGACGGCCAATACGAGTTTAATCGCATGCCGTTCGGCTTAGCAAACGCGCCGGCCGTATTCCAGCGCATGATTAATGCTATTTTAGGGACTGCTCGATTTAACAAGGCGACGGCATATATCGACGATATCCTTATCTATGGTAAAAACACTTCTGAATGTCTAGAGCGTCTCGAAGATGTGTTAAAGGCTATCGAAAATGCGAATCTCACTCTTAATTTGTCAAAATGCGACTTTCTCCGTCAAGAAATCGATTATTTGGGATACGAGATTAGCGCTAGGGGAGTTAGGCCAGGCGAAAAGAAAATTGTAAGCGTGACAAACTTTCCTCGACCTGAAAACGTTCACAACGTACGTCAGTTTCTAGGATTGGCGGGTTACTTTCGCAAATTTGTTAGGGACTTTGCTCAGATTTCTTTTCCGCTCAGTAAGCTGCTAAAGAAGGACTCTGCATGGGAGTGGGGTGACAGTCAGGAAAAGGCGTTTGAAGATCTGAAGGCAAAATTAGTCGAAAGGCCCGTTCTCTCTATTTACGACCCAACAGCTGAGACCGAGTTGCACACGGACGCTAGTAGGATAGGTGTCGGAGGCATACTTCTTCAGCGGACTTCAGAAAGCGAACCTTTTCACTCCGTTGCCTACTTCAGCCGTCAAACTTCGCCAGAAGAAAAGAATTTCCACTCATACGAGTTGGAAACTCTGGCTGTTGTGTGCGCTGTACGTAAATTCAGAGTTTATCTACTGGGGCGCAAATTTAAGATCGTAACAGACTGTAGTGCCCTACGTTCAACGTTCTCGAAACGGGATCTCATTCCTAGGATAGCACGTTGGTGGTTGACACTACAGGAGTTTGACTGTGCTGTTGAATATACAGGGCGTCCCACGGCGATGCCACATGGAGGGAAAGTACCTTAAATATCATAGATAGCATATTTTGCTGAAAGAAGACTTCATTTTATTTTTAAAACTTAGTAAAGTTGCATTCATACTTTTTTAATTTTTTTGAAAAAAAAAATGTATGGAAAAAAAATATCGCTTCATTGGAGGAAAAGTACCTTAATTGTTGTAAATGAACATCTTACTGAAAGAAGACATTATTTCGATTTAAAAAAACAAGTTGAATTGCATTTTAAATAATTTCATGGTTAAACCGGGAATCGAACCCGCTACACGAGAAAAAAAATACCTTGTAGCTTTGTCATACCGATCGAAAGGCTTCAATGTGAGAATTATTTTTTTGCCAAATAACATAGTGTTGGAAACAAAAGGAAGACCATTATTTTTTTCATTTGATGTGAAATTTTGATCAGAATAATGACATTCCCGTATGGGCATACAACTAATCTTTCATTTTAAAGTACCTATTACTAATGAATCAGTACCCACTTGAGAAGTACGCATCATTTCCTTATTATAATTGTATTGTAGGAACGTACCTGTTTGTATGCAATCAATTGAGTTCGTGTGCATAATGTTCCTCCTAAGTCCCCTTGTACAATTTTTTGTACATATTCCGCAGTGTAATTAAAAATATTAAAATACATGGCCTTTATTTTTATTTCGTTATTTAGCAAAACAGTAATTCTCACATTGAAGCCTTTCGATCGATATGACAAAGCTACAGGGTATTTTTTTTCTCGTGTAGCGGGTTCGATTCCCGGTTTAACCATGAAATTATTTAAAATGCAATTCAACTTGTTTTTCTAAATCGAAATAATGTCTTCTTCCAGTAAGATGTTCATTTACAACAATTAAGGTACTTTTCCTCCAATGAAGCGATATTTTTTTTCCATACATTTTTTTTTTCAAAAAAATTAAAAAAGTATGAATGCAACTTTACTAAGTTTTAAAAATAAAATGAAGTCTTCTTTCAGCAAAATATGCTATCTATGATATTTAAGGTACTTTCCCTCCATGTGGCATCGCCGTGGGACGCCCTGTAGAGCTGGAACGAAAATGGGCCATGTAGACGCCTTATCTCGTAACCCTATCTCAGGATCCTCTGATTTTCTTGTTGATCAGTTCCCAATTGTAATGTCCATTAGTGAAGGAGACTGGTTGCATACCCTCCAGTTAGGGGACTCGGAGTTGTGCAGGCTAAAAACCATTCTAAGTGACGGAGTGGATGAAAAGGGCTTGCGTTATATAAAAGACAATTATGTCGTAAAGGATAACAAGTTATATCGTTATTTGGGGGGCGATAAGAACGAGGTTAGATGGGTGGTGCCGAAGGGTGCGAGGTGGCAACTCTGTCGATTAAACCATGATGAGATTGGTCATTTTGGAGTGGAGAAGACCTTGGAGAGAATCAAAAAAAATTACTGGTTCCCCAAGATGACCAAATTCGTCAGAAAGTACGTCAACGCTTGCATAGAGTGTGCGTATGGAAAAGACAACTCAAGTACTCGCGAAGGTTTGTTACACCCAATTGCAAAGGTGGAAGTCCCTTTCCATACGCTACACGTTGACCACCTTGGACCCTTCGTCAAGTCGAATAAGGGATATACCCATTTACTTGTGGTTGTAGACAGTTTTACGAAATTCTGTTTCTTGAAGCCCGTTCGAAACACTAACTCCCAAAACGCGATCAGAGTTTTAGAAGACATCTTTAGCATGTTTAGGAACCCGGACCGTCTTATTAGCGACCGCGGCAGTTGCTTCACCTCCCGCGCATTTAAGAGTTTCTGCCTTGATAAAGGTATCAAACACATTCTAAACGCGGTGGCTAGTCCCAGATCAAATGGTCAAGTCGAACGGTATAACCGGACCGTGCTCGACTCTTTGAGGACGCTTAGTGTTAAGTTTGGTGAGAAGAGCTGGGACAGTCACCTCGGGAAAGTACAGTGGGGTCTTAATAACACGGTTCAGAAAACTATTGGGCGGACCCCTTCAGAGGTAATGTTTGGGCCCGGTATGAATAGTGAGGTAAATCCCAAGCTGAACCTCGTCACTCGAGATACGAGGAATGACGAGGATGTTTCCGATATTCGCAGCAAAGTAAAAGCTAGGATAGATAGAGAACAAGGCAGACAGAAATATAATTATGATAAAGGTAGAAGGCCAGCTCGTTTGTACAACGTAGGGGACCTTGTCAAAATAACTAAAACTTGCTTTTATAACCATGGTCAGAGCAAAAAGCTTATGCCTTCGTTTATAGGTCCTTATCGTGTCACCAAAGACCTGGGAAAGGATAGGTACACGGTTGCGCCTGTGCCAGGGCTTCTGGGTACGGAAAACAAGCGACCTACGACGGTTGCTGCGGACCGTATGAAACCATGGATTAGTATCACTGCACTTGAGGTTAACACTGATGATTCTGATACTATTAGCAGCAGCGAAGATAATGACGAAAATGATAGTGTTCAAAATTAACATAATAAAACTAGTGTAGGTGTTGATTATATATTTGTCTGTCCAATTGTGCTAATTCTATCGTGATGTAAGTTAGAAAAATAGCATGTAACTATAAGATGTTATATGTTGTTTCAGAGCAAAACACTGCGATCGATCGACTCGTGTTTTGGTGCTGCGAAAGTCCTTCCGCGCCTGTCACGAGTATTCGATCGGCTCGTGGGGCCAACGGTGAGGCAATTCGAAGAAGTCCTCTCGCGCCTTCTACAAGTAATCGATCGGCTTGTAAGGCCAACGACGAGGCAACTCTATAAAGTCCTTCCGCGCCTTTCACGAGTAATCGATCGGCTCGTGGGGCCAACGGTAAGGCAACCCGATAATCGATCGTTCGGGATGTTAGTTGGTTCTTTGTTATTCGATCGGACAAGAACCTAGCTTTTAAAGTGGATACCCATTAATCGATCGTTGGGGACCCCACTTACTAGTCTTTGAACTATTGCAAATCGATCGGCAATAAGTATATATAGATGGTATATGAGGAATTGCTTTTTCTCTTGAACATGAGATGTGATTATGTCATCGAGACGTCCTTTGATTTATAAATTAGATTTGTTTAAGCTATGGAGTTATGTTTAGTGCATCAGTGTCACTGCTAAATATTATGATTACTTAATATGTGCTTTAATTTTTGAAGTAATTGTGCTTGAACTATTGAAATAATTGAAACTTGTTCTAATGATGATAATATGTGATTACTTGTACACGTTTTAATTATTCGAGGTGATCAAATCATAATTTTAGATTTAAAAACTAATTTCTATTACAATGAGAGGTCGTTACTTTATCATTTCCTTATTTTCAATAATACAGTTTATTAGTGCGATTACGACTTAAAGATTATTGACTGAATTGATGTTGTTTAATCTAGTTTCAAAGTAGTCTCTTGAAATGTATTAATGGTTACTTTACAACTCGAATATAGGTACCTATGATTTATATACTCGTCAAGATGTGAAGTTTGTGCAACTGGCTAAGATTCCGATTGTTAGGGTTTCCACCTGGGGACGTGTTCCGGGACGGAACCGTTATCAGGATGGTCGATTGTTAGGGTTTGTTGGATTTGTAATTATTCAATTGTTATTGTCTGATTTTAAGGCACTATAACTTTAGTATTTGAAATGTGCTTAAATCATTATAGTTAAATATTTGTAAACCGACAACAGAGTCGATCGCGCCACTTCTAGCAGGTGGCCGGATCACCCGATCAGACCACTCTAGCAGGTGGCCTGATTACCTGATCAGTTCAACCTATAAAAAGGGCTGCTCATTGAGGAGCGGACAGTTGTGCTCTGACCACCGGCTCGAACTGAGTTAAGTACTTTGATTATATTTCTTATAATATTTGTACACTTTAGATTTATTTAAATTGCATGCCAAAACCCTTGTGTTGTGTTATGTGAGGATATTATTTAACTATTATTATTCGGTAAGTGATTTAATAACCATTAAAGGTGGATTTATAAAATTAAATAGTTTCATATTTTTATAGAATAAAATAAGCACTTTCCATTTCAGGAGTTTTATTGCAATTTCATCCGGTTACTTATATATTATTTGAATATCATAATCTAGTTCGAAATAGTATCAGCCATTCAAATCGTATCATCTTAATATTTTAGTTAACTGGTATTTGAACCTACTCGCCTCGTATATTTATTGCTAAGACACGAGCACTGCTTTTGAGTAAATTAAGTATCTTATAACCCTATCTATTGCTTTCACACAGGAGCATCCTAAATATCTTAGATTCATAAATAAATAAATATAGGGGGACAATTTTATTTGATTTGAACGGCCTTTTGCCTATCATACTTAATCAATATTTATTCATGGCTTTACAGTCATTTCAGGTCGTTTGTATAGAATTTCTAGTAAACCTTAATAACTTAAACTATATGATATTAATCCCGCAACTAGTCATTATAGTCTGATCTTAGTATGTATGATTACCATTACGATACTGCCTATAGTTGTTTTAATTGTACTTATATACTTACTCGTTTACTTCTTGTGCTGATGATAAAACATTATGATAGTAAAGGATGAGGTTTTGCCATGTTAGTGTACATATAATACAAGAGCATTCTTACATCAGAAGTGAAGATGTTACCTTTACGCCCCTTATAACCATTATTAATTAATATTTTCAGAGTATGGATTCAAATCTGATAACCAGTCTGCTTACCGCCATCCGAGATGCAGTTACATCGAACCGCCGGCAGGATGACGTCGCACTTCCAACGTTCGATCCGTCTACCAGTGACAACGGAGCTGAGCCATGGTGCAGCAACATCGAGACTCTCGGCAAGGAACTTGGATGGAACGGCGTCGTCATGGTTGCTAAAGCCGGTAAGGCCCTTAAGGGCTCTGCCTTATCTTGGTTTGACTCTTGGGAACCTGATGGTGGCAGGACTTGGGAGAACTTTTGTTCAGAATTAATAGACCTCTACCCCCCAAAAAAAAATCTTGCTGAGAAGCTTAGTAAAGCTGTCTTATACAACTCTGACTCTGCTGACTCATATTGTGAATATGCAAGAGAGAAACTCCGGCTTCTACGCAACACTAAAGTTAACTTCACAGAGGAACAGTTAGTCGAGCTTGTTTGCGGTAGTATACGAGATGTAAGTGTCAAAATGGCGTCTTTTAACAGTAGCGTAAGAACTACCGCCGAACTAATGACTCTTTTTACAACCTATACTAAATCAAAAAAGCGAGTGCTTGAACAAACCGAACTTGAAAAGGATGATAGATCTCCTAATGTTAAACGCCCCAAGCTACAAAGTGACAGCACCCAAGAAAGGAAAAGATGCTTCTTTTGTGGCAAATCGGGACATCTGAGATCACAGTGCTATAAACTTCAATTAGATTTAAATAAAAGCATGAAACCACAACCAACCGCTAATGTTCCCACCAAAAAACAATGTTCTATTTGTAAAAAACTTGGTCATGAGGAGTCAAATTGCTGGTACAAGGACCGCAACCCTCAAAACAATCCTGCTACTAGCTCCCAAAGTGCTCAAACACCAAAAGCAAATTGTTTGAGGCCAGAATTATGACTGACTAAAGTACGTATTAATGAAATATCCGTCAATTGTTTGATCGACACAGGAGCTAATTGCAGTATCGTTAAGGAATCCGTAGCTAAGCAATTTGACTGCCCCTTTTCACCGTGCTCATTAAACCTTAATGGCATAGGGAATGGCAAAATGCACGTTTTCGCTACCATCACTGTCCCAGTTAGATTTCCTGATATTTGTTTAGAGCTAGAAATCTACGTGGCTAAGGATAAAGATTTTTATTATGATCTACTTATAGGAAGGAATGCGGTTGATAATAACGATGTGATTATAGTCACCGACTTATCTGGTTGCACATTAAAACGTAAAAATTCAACACCCGAGAAAGAGATTAACCACATTGCTTCCTGCCCCAATGATGATGTACTTTCCCAAATGAACACTGCTATTGAACATTTAGACAAGGACTTACAAAACAATATTTTAAATATTTTTCAAAAATATTCCTCTGTCATTCCAATAACAGACGCAATAAGCACTGTTCAAACGGGAGAGTTGAATATAAGACTAAAAAAGGATGAAATTGTAAATTATCGGCCCTATCGTTTGGCTCCAATTGAGAGGGAGAAAGTAAATGAAATGATTAATGATCTATTGAGTAAAAATATTATTCGAGAAAGTGACTCCCAATTCGCTAGCCCCGTTCTTCTTGTAAAGAAAAAGGACGGGAGCGACCGAATGTGTGTGGATTACAGAGCTTTAAATAAAAATATCGAGAAAGACAGGTACCCTCTCCCTCTCATTGAAGACCAAATCGACAAATTAGGAAAGGCCAAATATTTCATATCCATAGATATGAAGAATGGTTTTTACCAAATCCCGGTAGCTGAAGACTCTGTTAAGTATACTGCCTTTGTAACACCGGATGGTCATTATGAATTTCTCAAAATGCCTTTTGGAATTTGTAATGGGCCATCGGTGTTTCAGAGAGCAATTAATAGAGCCGTTCAGCACCTGACATTTCTATTGGTTTATATTGACGATTTGTTAATTCCTTGTTCATCTATTGACGAAGGGCTATTGTATTTGGAACAAACTCTTCAGGCATTGAGCAAAGCTGGATTTATGATTAACCCAACAAAATGTAAATTTTTCACTGAAAGTATTGAGTACTTGGGTAGGCATATTTCGAGAGAAGGTGTCAGGCCCAGTGATTCAAAAGTTTCAGCATTGATCAATGCCCCCGTCCCATGTAATATTAAACAAGTACGGCAGTTGATGGGTCTAGCCAGCTATTTTCGAAAATTTATACCAGAATTTGCCTCTCGAACAGCATGTATAACAAAATTATTGAAAAATAATCAAAAATGGGAATGGGGTCCCGAACAGGATGCGGCTCGAAAGTATATCATTGAGCGACTAGTGTCTAAGCCGTTATTAGCAATTTATGACCCAACGCTACCTACAGAAGTACATACTGATGCTAGCGCGTTGGGTTATGGAGCTATTTTGCTTCAAAAGGATAATAACTTAAGTAAAGTAATTGCATACTATAGTAAAAGAACGACACCCGCTGAATCTAAGTACAGTTCATATGATTTAGAGACTCTGGCCATTTATAATGCTCTCAAACATTTTCGCGTATATTTATTAGGTATTGATTTCAAAATTATAACGGATTGCAATGCCATAAAGTCTACAGTTAATAAAAAGGATCTGTCGCCACGCGTTGCTCGATGGTGGACTTTTTTGCAAGATTTTCGTTTTGAGGTTATTTATAAAAAAGGTAAATACATTACACATGTTGACTTTTTAAGCCGTAATCCTGTCGAGCCTCCAACACCCACAGAAAATAAAGCTAATTTTATCAATGATCATCCTGATGATCATCAGAATGAATCCCGCTCATGGTTAGAAATTGCACAACAAAACGATCCCGAGACCCAAGTACTAATTGAACAACTACAAAGAGGAGAATTAGACCCGAATCGTTATGTTGTCAATAATAATCTGTTACAATACAGAACTGAGCCTAATGAAGAGCCAAAATTGTATTTACCCAAAGGAAGTAGATTTAGCACCTTACAATTGTACCATGACCAAAATTGTCATCTCGGCTACGACAAAGTCTTTTCTAAACTACGAGAGAATTTCTGGTTTCCCGGAATGACGGCTTACATCAAAAAATATCTGTCACACTGTCTCGTTTGCATAGAACGGAAAAGCCCTTCAGGCCCTAAGCAAGGTTACTTACATCCCATTCTTAAAACCGCTGTACCATTTCACACAGTGCATTTGGACTGTGCTGGCCCGTTCCCACTCTCCGATGATGGTTATAAGTACATATTGATATTAGTGGACGGTTTCACAAAATTTTGCATAATAAAGCCTCTTAAAACTCTCAACTCACAGGAATTTATATTTGCCATCAGAGAAACACTTACCTTATTTGCCCCCCAGTTAGTAATTACAGATCGTGGAACCAATTTCAGTTCCAATTTAGCAAAATCACTGTTCAGAGAACTTCATATAGACCATCACATGATTGCCACCGGTACACCAAGGGGTAATGGCCAAGTAGAACGATACGTTTCAACTATAGTTAATATGCTGAGAACTACTTGTGATGATAGGTCAGACTGGCCGAGCTCTTTATGGAAAGTTCAACAGTCTTTAAACACCAATGTTCAAAAATCCACTGGATTTTCCCCAGAACGTTTATTAATTGGGCGTGAAGTAAATATCCCTTGCATACAGGCTCGATTAACAGATGTCGTAGGAGATGCTGCGAGTACTTCTACCATTGATATTCAAGCAGATAGACAACTTGCATATCAACGATTGTGTGTAATTGCAGAGAAGTCTAAAGTACGTTTTGATTCAGTAAGACGTAACAACAAAATATATAATGTTGGTGATATGGTTTACGTGAGCCAAGAGCACAGACGTAATGACAAATTAAGCCCAAAATTCAAAGGCCCATATCGCATAGTCAGTATTTTAGACAATGATCGCTATACTTTGACCGGCACAGGCAATTTAAAGAAAATTACGGTAGCAAAAGAAAAACTGCGATATTGGCCAGGTGAATGGAATGATCAAAACACATCCTAGACGTATCTGTATAATAAATTAGACCGTAAAATTTCTGTGTCTAACTTAGTTGTCATTTGACCGTGTTGGATATGTATTAGAATAAGAGATTAGTTATATGTGTGAGCGAAATGAAAATAGCATTATCCTGTTAATACAAATATGATTATATGTATATAAATACTTTATTGCACATAAAATTATATAAGCAATGATTGTTGTATATTTAAAGGTAAAATCAAATCAGAAAATGTTATTCTGCTGGGCGGTCGCATGTCTGATGTTTGCTCTTTACACGTGCATCAGGTGTAGTAGCAAACATGACAGGGCATGCGGCTACAAGTATTGATGCTGGTCGGTCACTAGTCTGATGTTTGCCTAACTTCACGAGCAGCACGTGTCGGGGCATACATGTCAGGACTTTTGGCTATCTGTTGGGCGGTCGACTGTCTGATCTTTGCCCTAAACTTCACGTGCAACAGGTGAAGGGGCTTAGATGGCAGGGCAGTCGGCTACGAGAATAATAAATTAGTAGCATAAGTAAACATAGAATTAAAAATAAATATATATAGACAAGAAGTAGCATAGAATAATAAATAAGTACTAGTATAAGTAATTTAAAATCGGAATAGAATAGAGTTGATGTCGAAAAGAATATACAGATAGTTGATTAACACTTTGTACTTCGAGATCGAAGTACTAGTCAGTATGGCCGTGTTGGATTTGTAATTATTCAATTGTTATTGTCTGATTTTAAGGCACTATAACTTTAGTATTTGAAATGTGCTTAAATCATTATAGTTAAATATTTGTAAACCGACAACAGAGTCGATCGCGCCACTTCTAGCAGGTGGCCGGATCACCCGATCAGACCACTCTAGCAGGTGGCCTGATTACCTGATCAGTTCAACCTATAAAAAGGGCTGCTCATTGAGGAGCGGACAGTTGTGCTCTGACCACCGGCTCGAACTGAGTTAAGTACTTTGATTATATTTCTTATAATATTTGTACACTTTAGATTTATTTAAATTGCATGCCAAAACCCTTGTGTTGTGTTATGTGAGGATATTATTTAACTATTATTATTCGGTAAGTGATTTAATAACCATTAAAGGTGGATTTATAAAATTAAATAGTTTCATATTTTTATAGAATAAAATAAGCACTTTCCATTTCAGGAGTTTTATTGCAATTTCATCCGGTTACTTATATATTATTTGAATATCATAATCTAGTTCGAAATAGTATCAGCCATTCAAATCGTATCATCTTAATATTTTAGTTAACTGGTATTTGAACCTACTCGCCTCGTATATTTATTGCTAAGACACGAGCACTGCTTTTGAGTAAATTAAGTATCTTATAACCCTATCTATTGCTTTCACACAGGAGCATCCTAAATATCTTAGATTCATAAATAAATAAATATAGGGGGACAATTTTATTTGATTTGAACGGCCTTTTGCCTATCATACTTAATCAATATTTATTCATGGCTTTACAGTCATTTCAGGTCGTTTGTATAGAATTTCTAGTAAACCTTAATAACTTAAACTATATGATATTAATCCCGCAACTAGTCATTATAGTCTGATCTTAGTATGTATGATTACCATTACGATACTGCCTATAGTTGTTTTAATTGTACTTATATACTTACTCGTTTACTTCTTGTGCTGATGATAAAACATTATGATAGTAAAGGATGAGGTTTTGCCATGTTAGTGTACATATAATACAAGAGCATTCTTACAGGTTCGTGTACAGCAGCCTTAACTTTGTTATTATTTTCAATAAACTTTGGCAACACCCTCTCAACATAGACAATATCCGTCTATATTGAGAAGGCGCGAATACACTGATCATGGATTGGTCGTCAAAACGCGCGGTAGTACTGTTTTATCAAAGACAAACGTCTGTGATGAAATGGCGCGTAAATACTGATCGGTGATTGGTGGAATTGAAAAACAACGTAGCCAGCCGAGTAGGATTTTAAATATACGGGGGAGAGGGGAGATTTCTTAGAAAAGGATTGAGGCCAGTTGCGACATTCTCATCCGGACAGTGATCTAGTAAACTGAATTCCAGAAGTTTGATCTAGTCTATTGTGATCTCTTGGTTTAATATAGTTAAATAAAAGTGTTTATTTGGGAACCGGAGTTTTAAACTTAATTTACAAATCCACCGATAAAACCTGAAGTGCTGTAGCAGCGTGTAAGTATTATATAAATAAAAATATAACATCGATATCGTTGTTATGATTGATTTCCCCTCACTATTAATATATCGATACTATATCCCCATACCTGTCCCCATGATGCGATACAGGTCAGTTTAGTTCTGTAAATTAAATGGTCAATAATTTCTAAACCCAGGGCAATATTTAGCGGCGACGATAAATTTAGGTCATTCACTTTATTGGCTTGCTATTAAAAACTTAAAATTCAAAATTGATATAACCAATAAAGATATTTTAAGCTAAACATGGCAAGCAAGTTACTGGGCATAATTGACTTGTATCGCACCAGCAGAAAAAATGTTACCAGTCAAATATGGTGCGTACCGCACTGAGCGTAAGTTGTTGAAATGGATTGCCGCGTTCAACGTGTTAAATACTCTGGTAACATTAATAATTATTTATTTCTGAATTATGCCATTTACTTATACATATTCATGAAAATAATAGAAACCGTTATAATACTGGCCATATCGAATACTTTTATAGAACGTTTTTGTAATGATCAATATGTCACTTCTAATACGATTTTCTTGACACATCAACGGTTTATATTTTCTCTCCATATTTGCCATAGTAAATATTAAATGAAGTATGAAGGCGGTTCACCGCCGTCGTCAGGTTTGGCCGTAGCTTCCGCCGTATACCGAGGAGTTGGCAGCGGAGAAAAAAGAACAAAGGGCAATGAGGGTCTTTAGAAATCAGAAATCCACCAGCTGGCAAAAGTCTATTTGGCAGTAGATGTCAAAATCATGTGGTGTGTTTGGTGGATCTTGACGCCTACTGTCAAAAAGACCTTTCGCCACCCTGCTGCCAGCTTGTGGGTTTATGATTTCTAAACACCCTCATTCGTCGCTTGGATTCGTGGTGCATTTCCGTTGACGTACGAAAAGTCATCCGTAAACCGCAGACCAGCGACACGACGCTTTGCCAGAATGACAGCTTGTCAATCTCGTTCCAAAATAGCATCAAAGAGGCGCAATGCGCCGTCAAGTATTAAACATTATTGCATAAAATCGTCAAACGGTGCCGTATCGTAGCCCGTTGCGATATCGTGTCGTGAATTTTCACGTTACTCGTCGTAGATTTCCACGATGCGACGTCGCGACGAGAAATAATGCCGTGTCGTAACGTGTTATGTGTAAGAGCCCATATCGGTATCAGAATCGTTACATCCCTACATGATATAATAAACAAAACGAGAGTAAACATAATTGTTACACAGCGTTTAATCATATTTTACTCTCATTTTGTTAAAATATGGCAAATAAGCAATGCAAACGAAACGTTCCGTTAATTTTAACAGCCCTCGCAATTGCAATCCGTTAATTTGTATGAACAACTGCCACTTAAATTTAACGAGACACTAACTACCACTGTTAACTGAATTGGCGTCGTTAACTCGTTGATTAACTAAACGGGACGTTAATTATAACGAATACTGTGCAGGCTTAAATGCAGTATTTTATAAACATTTTGAAATGTTTTAAGGTGGGTTCTAGGATTTTTGGACTGGGATTTTTTATACCTGCTTTGCCTAACGCACCTGGTTTTTAACACACTTTCAAAAGAAGGACGGGTCTTGATTCGTCCGTATGTTTATTTGATGTGTTTGTTACGCGATCACTTGAAGACGGCTAGACCACATTGGAAAATTATTTTTTAGGGTTCCGTGCCTCAAGGTACGGAACCCTCGCTCGCTCTGTGAGCTTCTCGTATCTTTTAATAATTTCAGTATTCTGGTTATAATATCCCTCCAGCCATCAAGCAAGCTCCCATTACGAGACATTTGTACGACTACCGAGGACTGGTTACTTTGATTCATAGGATAACATTTATCACCGATTTTTCAACTATAAAAAGTTCGTTTTTGAATGTGTTCATAAGGTCAATTGCAGAAAAAAAGTACCTTTTACTTTTTTTGTCTGATCATGGTGTGTCTTATACCATTTTATTCAGAATCACGAGCACTTTTCATTTATGAAATAAAAAAGTAGTGCAAACTGTCCCAACTTTTCCGTACAAATTTTGAATTTCTCAGTTTCGTTACGCCCAAACTAAATAAATATAGGGGAAAAATCGTAACGAAACTGAGAAAAAATAAAATCTCAGTTTCGTTACGTTTTTCCCTTATATTTATAAATGAAAAGTGCTCGTGATTCTGAGTAAAATGGTATAAGACACACCATGCTCAGACAAAAAAAGTAAAAGGTACATTTTTTCTGCAATTGACCCTAACAATTTATTGTAAGGATTATCATCCTCAATAAAAATACTTTATAAACGCATTCAAAATAAAAGATATTCGGATATAAAAATCGATGATAAATGTTACCCCGTGAGTCAAATTAACCCTACCCCAGTCCACGGTACTGAAATCCAAAGTAATATCTGACGCCCTGTCCTCGATTAACCTGTTCCTTGAGATATAGCGATTTGGTCACAGAAATATATTATGAGGTAGAAGGAAAAAGTGTATGTACCTCGCGTGCTAAAAAGAGGTGGCGACGACCGTTGCACGCCGTCAACTTCAGTCTCCGTCAATATTACTATCAGATTTGAAAATCTGATAATAATGGTGTAAATAATTGTTCAAATACCACCAAATGAAATGGGAAATTTATGTTTTTCATCACTAAACTACACTTTTGGCGTCAAACGCCAAGTGAACATCGCCCAACCAAACTTCCCATACAAAGTGACGAAGTTCTATCTCGATATCATCGACCGTAGGCTGAATTACGGTAAGGGACAGGCAAAACAATGTCCCTTACCGTAATTCAGCCTACGGTCGACGATATATTTCTGTGAATTTGGTCAACAAGGTCAATTGTACTATTAATAATGTCGAAATCATGTCTTATAGGTAATCTATTAATTTAATGTCTATGGCAGTTCTTTTTCTTGAAAAATAAAAACATTTTTATGAATTGAATTGAATTATTGAATTTAATTATTCTTGCAGCAACATAGTATATCCCAAATGCAAGACTGCGAACCTTAAACAGGCTATTTTACATATACATTTAAATTACTACACGTGTATATCACTGAAAGTAACTCAATAATAGCTTAACACGTCTGCCATAGGCCACTTACCAACAAAAGGCCATATGATACTACGAAATTCATCCAAACATACTACCTTTTGATTTCATAACCCAGTATTTACTCTATGCAAATGATTCAGCGTCGACATAATTTGATTCTCTTTAAATGTGCACGTATTTTTAAGCCAAAATCAACATTTCCTTTTGAACCTTGTGTGATGAGTATATAGAGCTCAAAATTGAATATTCATAGAATTGCAGGGGTCGTTAAGTAATGAGTCAGAGTGTAGAAAGTATAAGTGTTATGAAATGTGTTTTAGAGTGATAACTTTTATTGTGGACGCGCTTGCAAAAAAATAAATAAATTCGCGGAGATGAAATAAGTTGAATATGTCTGTTTTTCTTCGGCTTTTCTAGAACAAAGTAATTCTGTGTTAACCGGAATCATAATCTAGCTCAATGGTTCCTAACCTTGACTGCCACATCACCCATAGGCCCCCTCTAGATTTGTATCATTACCCCTCCAAAAATAGGTAATACAGACAAGTATAATGAAAGTACTCAAAGAAAAACGACTTAATATGAGTATTACCCCTGAGAAAACTTAAGTTTACCCCTAAAGGGGTAATAACCCCCAGGTTCGGAACCACCGATCTAGCTGTATGTATACCATATTTCGTAAAAACCGATCTGGTATTTTTTTCGTTACCTATGTGCGCACAAACACAATCTTTCTGGGATTTTATTATATCTATGTAAAGTGAAGTTGATCCGTGGAGGATTCTTTATTTGAGAACCATAAAATGTGTTCTTCTACAAATAATAGAAGACTTTCATCTTTGTACATGTAATGTTTTTGATGGGATCTCATTTCTTTTTGTTAGTGGTCTTCCTTTATTTGTTCCATTCTAAACTTGCTTATGTAGTTTGTACTGAAGTTG
This sequence comes from Eudemis profundana, assembly GCA_947034925.1. Lineage (NCBI taxonomy): Eukaryota > Metazoa > Arthropoda > Insecta > Lepidoptera > Tortricidae > Eudemis > Eudemis profundana. The sequence continues at coordinate 1,018,957 of OX344812.1, forward strand.
CAATATTTTTAAGTTCTGCATCAGTTGATAGGCTATAAACTAATTATGTTTAAAATTTGGAGCTTGTGAGTCTGCAAGAAGTAGGTACCTTAAAATTATGATGATCAGTGAGTGAGTGAGTGAGTCAATGAAAAAACTTAGCAACTTTGACGTGCAATAGTTCTTAAGCTACAAGTTCAAATTTAATGTTATTGAGAATATATCTAAGTCATATTGCGCCCTATATATCCCTGGAAATTCAGGGTTCTAGCTTTAACCAGCATAAAATTACAGGAGGTTGAGGCAGGACTGAATGGCTTCGAGAAAAGGATGGTACGCCCGTGTCTTTGTTTTGCTCGACTTGGCGGGGGCACTGCCGTGCCCCCAGATTCTGAGGCGGAAGGAAGTTTACCGGGACCACTAGTTTACCATAAATTTCAAGTGTCATAATTTTTCGAATTTATAAGTACCTATCATTATCCACATCGTCGCTGGAAAGCAATAATGCTGTAACCCTCAAAAAGTAAACTTTTCACTAGAGCCAAAAAACGTTTGCATTTTTTTAGAAAAATTCATAACTCTCAAACAAAAAGAGATTATTAAACCCCCTTTGGTAGACTCGTTGTAAAAAAATCGAAGTTTATAATTTTGGTGGTAAAATAAGTATAAACTTGTTTTTAATATGACTTTTGTCGTTTACAGCATTTCGATATTTCTAATCATGGCACGCAATAATGCTGTAACCTACAATTTTTTTGTATGGGAACATTATTTTTACCAAATCTCACAGTCGTTTTAAAATGCTGTAAGTCTAAAAAGTGGTTCGTAATACAATTTTTGGGAGATGAAAACTTAAATTGACAAGATTTTTGTACTGCAATATTGCTGTAACTGAATGAATGAAAGGAAACAGGTATGAATGAAGCAGTTTAAGTGCGAATGGTAGTTAATGTCGATCCATTTTAAAATGTCAGTGGTAAATAATTGTTGATCTGTAGTAATAATATTTTCTGAACTACCTAATTTAATGCCACACATAAATATCTTTATGCTTAAAATGTTGTTTTGGCTATTAAAAAGTTATCATTAAGTATTGTTATATTTATGTTGTTGGACTGTATGTATGTAGATGCAGCAGCACTATGTAATCGCCTAAACTAATTTTTATCATTTGGTTTGGACGATGAGTGAGAACGGAAGTATGGTATTTATCAGGCTATAAGTACACAGTATTAAAAACAACTATTTTTTTTTACAAAATAAAGAAATCGAAAGACGTATCAGAAACGCCTGGAGGAGCTTGTGGTTGATGAAAACACTAATAGTGGGAAACCCCTTATATCCCTGAAATGTAAGCTCATGGAGATTTGGTGCATTCTACCCATTCTGACTTATGGCGCCCAGTTAAGGTCTAGGAGGACTTCAGAGGTAGAGGAAAGTATTAGAAGAGAGGCTCATGCACAGCAGTGAGACACTAAATCTAGTTAAAAAAATCGTTGTTTTAAATCTAATTTAATTCATGTGACATTGCAATTTCAATATAGCCATTTAATTTAATAATTATCGAATATTGATCTCATTTAAATTTTTAATTGTATACATTTATTATTTTATTGCCTACTGTCTAATTTAACTTAAGTATTGCACAATTGAATGTAATGGTACTAACATAATTTTTAAGTGTGTACTAACAAACTATGGATCTGTGACATCTGGAAATAAACGTTATATTATTATTATTTAAGGTTGACGTGTCATTTTATAAAAAAAAATGTTATTGTTTATCTAATCGATAAATATATTCAATTCAATTCAAAAAATAGTATAGATTGTTTTACAGAACAATTATGATAGACGTATACAGGGTGACTTCTTTTTCGTGATACAGGATAATTAAACCTGAATCTATCCATGATTCTGAACAACTTTTACTATGGGGTCAACTTTGTAAATGAAAAAAAAATTAACTGTTTCATAGAAAAGGTCATCAATAGGTAGACCAAAATGTATGAGAGAGTTGTATTTTTTTTTGCTATTTACAAAGTTAACCCCATAGTAAAAGTTGTTCAAAATCATGGATAGATTGAGGTTTAATTATCCTGTATCACGAAAAAGAAGTCAGCCGGTAGTTTACATGCATTAAAGTTTGAACGGAAAAATAATTAACGTGTTTTTCTTTAAAAGTAGGTTATGTTTATATTACCTCTATAATCTAAAGGGAGCTTTGCAAACATTTATATTTAATTTTAATCATGATTAAATCTTTTAAAAAACGAAAACTAGCAAACTACAAATAAAAACGACCCTCAATACTATATACATTCAAACTTACTATATATTTTAAAATGTATTTACTGTCATTATTAATTTATTACTGTATCTTTAAAATGCTGTACACCATAGTTTATTCACAACATCTCCCGACAAAAAGCTGTAAATGACAAAAATTGGTCAAAAGTTGAAATTTACGGAAAGCAAAAATGCTGTACGTTATGACGGAGAACTAATTGTGGAAACCATTTTGCTGTAAACCACAACGCAGTTGAAAACACGGGATTTTATGCGGGTTACAGCGATTCTTCATTCCGTGATTACAAATTTGGGTGAAAAAATATATGCTGTATACATTTTATTTATCATCACAGACAAATAATAACTATACCAGCCGACGCAGAAAAAATAACTGAATAAGAATATGCAAAAAAAGCATTTTCGATGGTGGTGCGGGTTACAGCATTATTGCTTTCCAGCGACGACATACATACCTTTGTATATAACCATTGTTCTTTGTACTGTTTCTGTATGATTTTATGTGCAATAAAGTATTTACATACATACATCCATACATTATCCATATTTTCAACTACCATAACCATCATACTGAATAATTTAATGTATCATAATATTATAATTCCAGTGATACCTTCTTTAGTTTGTTTGTGTACAGAGTGCTAAATTATTTGGGTTCATTATTAGACCATGGATGCTTAAACACGAAGTCTTCACAAATTAATATAATCTTCAGCGTCGGCCGATATCAAAGAAGGTACGAGAAGTAGGTAAACATACTGTACTGCGAGAAGTAGGTAAACATACTGTACCGTGCTGTGGCTGTGGGCGGGGCTTCGACGCGCGCGCCAAACAGGTCTATTGTTTCTCTGCGAGCGTGAGAATCCTTATTTTTTGTATGGAAACGCGCGAGAGTGAAATATCTGGTTATATCTAATCTGTGGCTAATTTAAGAACAGTGATAAGTGGCGTAACATTCCCGTATACGTACAAAATCTCCTAGAAAGTCCGCATCGCTGTTTTTCTCTCACTGCAGTCACAATTTCTACTTTAACAATCATAGACAAGCACGTCTTCCTTATTTCAAAAGTTCCAACAAAACCAGGTGCAAAGGAGATTGCCGACGCGTCTATGGGGCCTCGTACCAAATCAAAAGTCATTGTGTCAACACGAAACCGAATGTATCTTAAAAAACAAGAAACTGCCTTTCTTAATTAGTAAATCCCATTAAAATTGTATTCGGGGATCCATAGGAAATTGAGATTGATTTCCAGATTTCGAAGTGAGTTTTTGCGTAGCAAATCGTCAAAGTATTTGTCAACCGGCCAAATACAAAATCACCTAATAACTTTAATTCCTGACGTTGACGAGACTTCACTTAACTTAGTCGTATGACATGCCATTTCGGATACCTGTTTTAGGTTTTTTATTGTGCCTATTCAGATTGTTAAAATATTATTATAAAAAAAGTTGTTTGAAACTATTTTGATACATCGTGAGATAAAAAATACTGTAACATTACATTTACGCTCAATGTCTCGTATAGTGAAGTATTAGCGAAATATCACTAGTTATTTGTACCAAATAAAGAATTTAAAATGATTTACGACCTTTGACACAAAATTGTGAAAAGACGTGTCTTATAAAGTACCTTATATTTAAACTTAGAATAAGACAGAATGTCAAGCTGTCAATTTTTGTGCTAAGATCAAGAAAACTACATACATAATTAATTGTATTAAGACGTATCTATGACGTTAGCTTTGTCTTTTACACTCATGTGAGAAGTAGTCTTAAGAAAGAACGAGACAAACATGTTACTTTCCTGGGTACAGGACAGCTGGATGCAGTTCGTATAAGAAAGAACCGCGGAGTTTTATGGAATTAAAATTTTTGTATACATTTGTGTAGACGGTGGTGCCACTGTCATAGGCCTTTTAGATTTTGACCGATTTTGTCTGTCAAATACAGTTTTAAGGAAATCATACATTTTTCATGGTGGCGGCGGAAATCGTACAACACATTCTTTTTTAATTGATCTCAGATTTCCCATTTTAAATTCAATAATAAAAAAATCCCTCTGGTTAAAAAAATAAAACTAAGTTTTTGGTATCGTTTTGGTTGTGACACAATTTAATGACGATATTGGTACCAAAAGTCGGCAATCTCCTTTACACAGACTACCTTCTTTGTACAAAAAGTCATAAAACAGTAGCGAAATGAAAGCGGTTACGACGTTTTTACAGGTGAAATTGTACAAATTGAAGTGGTGAATTGACATCTCGCCCAAAGACAGCATTGGCAGAAGGCTCTTTGGGAGCGTTCCTTATCTTGTGTGTGCTGTCAAAAGAGTTAGGGATGGGCAGCAGTCGATTAGATAGTATTTATCGATATCGATAGTGTGTTTTGAGGTAAACGGCTCATTGATCTCCTTACCGCCTTAACAGAAGTTTACTATGATGATGACGGTACTCATTTATTGTTAATATTCATGTCACTTTGTTCATGGAGTCAGTCCGGTCTTAAGTGATAATCTTAGTCAATATTTTACAGAGAAGTAGGATTTGTAGGGCCAAGTGCGAGTCAGATTCGCACTCGAAAGGTTCCATACCATCGAGAAGCAAAAACGCGCTAAATAAACACGTTTTTTGGATTCCCATCCCGTTTTTATTATTTGTTCTAATAGCCGCAATAGAAATACACATTCTGTGAACAATTATGCAATGAAGAATTTGAATTGAAAATATTGAATTTAAAGTAATAAAACAACTTTTTAAACGGATTAAATCGTGATTTAATCCGTTTAGGATTAAATCGCGATTTAATCCGTTTAAGTTGTTTTATTACTATGAGTTGTAATCGCGGAAACCGAAGACAATATTATATTGAAATTAAGTCATTATTATTCGCGGAAGAAAATCTTTTTTGGGAAAAACGTACCTACATCTGCACAGCACTAGAGCTCCTAGTTGAACCGTTATGGGAAAATTCCTGAGACACGTAGCTCGTAGCACGTAGCACTGCAGCTACGGCGTAGCACATATCGCCGTAGCGGTTCACAGAGTAAGCTCGCAGAATGCGCATTGCTTTATCCAGGAGCACAGAATAAGTAATAGTAAAAGTACTGTTAATAGTTTCCTTTAGTCCGTTTTCACAATTGCGGCTTCCGAATTGGCTACTAAAGAAGAATAATTTTTCGCTGTTTCACAATTAATTACCAAACAAGAATTTATTTGCTGTTTTCGTAATCAAGTTTCGCAATTAACTACGAAATAAAAAAAATTCTTCTGCGTTCGTAGTGATATGATTACGAAACCGGAATTATTTTTCACCCTTTCGCAATTAATTACCAAACAAGAATTTATTTGCTGTTTTCGTAATCAAGTTTCGCAATTAACTACGAAATAAGAATTTTTCTTCTGCGTTCGTAGTGATATGATTACGAAACCGGAATTATTTTTCACCGTTTCGCAATTAATTACCAAACAAGAATTTATTTGCTGTTTTCGTAATCAAGTTTCGCAATTAACTACGAAATAAGAATTTTTCTTCTGCGTTCGTAGTTAGGTTACGAAACCGGAATTATATGATACCGCAATCATAAGAAGTTATCTATCTGTGCGTACGTCCTCCTTTGGCGGACGTGACGTCACGCGGCGGACGAACAGTCGCCGTGATTTGAGGAAACGTTCGGCGATCGCAATTGTCACCTTCTGCCAATTGCTGATTGTTTGCGACCGAAAAAAGGTCGTGACGTGACATGTTCGTTGCTAGGGCTCCATACCCAAAGCAAAGTATAAAAACAGGCAAGTAGTCAAACTTCGGCCATTTGGGAACGTGCGATTCGTATTCAAGGTCGGCGCGACAGTGCGGCTCGTACTGGAGCATTCTGACGCATTATTAAAACTTTACTTGTAGTGCGTTTGTTCACGGCGCGCACACATACAAGCGCGCGATGTATCTTTTTGTAGAAAGAAAAGTTACTGCTATACTGTTCCCAAAGGTCGCAACTAAAATGTCAAGAAGCTGGCGTGCAGCAGGCAAGATTAATTAATTTGTTATTTATACGTAGTGTTACGACCAACCCCATAGAAGGGGCTAGTCTGAAAATCAGCGCTGGGCTTCAGCCTAGCACATGCTGAGACTGGTACCACCAAACATAGTTAAGATCTTTTTTTTATATACGGATATCTACTAAATGTTAAGTTAGTAAAATAAGTTTCTATCGTTTTGTTAAGTACTTTAATGTGTTTTTGGTGATAAATGTTTTTGAATTTGAATTAGAAGCTACTGGACCGACAAGAGTGTACTCTTAAATTAATGATAATGACCCAAAGGGTGCCAGCAGGACCTATTGTTGAGTCGCTGGACCGGAAATCCAGAGGTACCGGGTTCGATTCCCGGTCTGGACACAGGTGAGTGCCATTTCATTTTTCTATGTGTAGATAGATACCTATACAGGGTGTCCCTAAAACCAACTTGGATACGATCAGGGCTGATAGACCAGCTCATAAGAACCTAGATTAAGCAAATTTGACCTCCGTAAAAATCTCTTAGTTTTCGAGATATTGACGTTTTTGTAAAACTCGTGCTAAGTGATACCCTGACTCGGTGTTTTGAGTGTCATTGCTAAAATATCAAGTATTTTACAAATCTGTTTTTTGCTATGTGTTGCCAAATAACTATGCTATTGAACGTATTTTCTATTTTTGCTAATTTATTCATGCTGTGGACACAGTACAATAACAAAAAAAAATTATTCGATTTTTTTCAAATTTCACCTCTGACTTCGAACTAGCGTGGTGAAAAAAAAATGTACCAAAATAACCTGGCACTCAACGTAAAAAAATTGCGCATTTATTGTAGTTTCTAAAATGGTATAAAATTTACTAAACACTGTAATAATTTTTGAAATAATGATATTTTGTTACAAAATTAACTGTCTGCCGCCTTCATCTCATACGATCCGGTTGAACTAAGTTTGCACCTGGCGTGCTTGACATCACATACAAATTAGGTGCAAACTTCACGTAATCGTCAATATCATTTTGTAAAAGTCGCGAATTTTGATAGCCTGGATCAGTCTTTCGAATGTCATGACTTCAAATTTCAGTATTTTCTTAATCTGCTTTTTGTTAAACATTACTTAATAATTATGCTATCATACCTTATCAAAATAAATTAGATTTTACGTGATTCAAAATATGACCTCGGATTTGAATCGCGTAATACTTAAAACAAATTTACCATGCTAAAATAAAAATAAAATAATGTAGTTTAAAATAGTAAGAATTTACACACTAGACACCGTAGTTTTTAAGATAATAGCATTTTAATTCAAAAGGAGGTTATACTACAATATTCCATTGGTTAAATTTCGTACCAGAATTTGAATTTCGAACAGAAAAGGTATGATTGCATAATTATTAAGTAATGCTTAACAAAAAGCAGATTAAGAAAATACTGAAATTTGAAGGCATGACATTCGAAAGACTGATCCAGGCTATCAAAATTCGCGACTTTTACAAAATGGCGAACAGGGCTGATAAACCAGGTCATAAAAAACGAGACTGAGTAAAATCGACCTCATAAAAATTTCTTAAGTTTTCGAGATATTGACGATTACGTGAAGTTTGCACCTAATTTGTATGTGATGTCAAGCACGCCAGGTGCAAACTTAGTTCAACCGGATCGTATGAGATGAAGGCGGCAGACAGTTAATTTTGTAACAAAATATCATTATTTCAAAAATTATTACAGTGTTTAGTAAATTTTATACCATTTTAGAAACTACAATAAATGCGCAATTTTTTTACGTTGAGTGCCTGGTTATGTTGGTACATTTTTTTTTCACCACGCTAGTTCGAAGTCAGAGGTGAAATTTGAAAAAAATCGAATAATTTTTTTTTGTTATTGTACTGTGTCCACAGCATGAATAAATTAGCAAAAATAGAAAATACGTTCAATAGCATAGTTATTTGGCAACACATAGCAAAAAACAGATTTGTAAAATACTTGATATTTTAGCAATGACACTCAAAACACCGAGTCAGGGTATCACTTAGCACGAGTTTTACAAAAACGTCAATATCTCGAAAACTAAGAGATTTTTACTGAGGTCAAATTTGCTTAATCTAGGTTCTTATGAGCTGGTCTATCAGCCCTGATCGTATCCAAGTTGGTTTTAGGGACACCCTGTAGATGTAACATCAAAAATATTGTTTAAAAAATAGGAATCTATTGGATTCGTTAATTGATGCACGTCGTTTTTAGAAATGCTCCAAAAACGAACTCCAGGATACTTAATCCCATTAACCTTAATTGACCACGAAGAGAACCCGGGTTTAGATAAGGTTGTCCGGTAGCGTAATTCAAATTTCACCGTGAAACTCGTCCTTAACATACAAGTGACCACAGAAATATATCGAGATCGGAGGAAAGAGTATGTATCAGTGGCGTGGCGTCCATAGAACCCAATTCCCACCGACTTACCTATTTTTTACCTGACTGCAGCGAAGCCCAAAGGAGGGTTATACAATACAATACAATACAATCATACTTTATTGCACACCAAAAGATAAATTACAATATGTGTTTGACCTGTATGTATTTAAGTACGTATGTATGTATGTTCGTTCGTAACTACTCAACGGCACATCCGATTTTGATAAATGATACATCATTAGATTCGTCTTGGTTTTGCGAGTGTCACTGGGTATGAACTTCGTTAAAATAAACAAAATGGCGGATTTTATGAATGACGGATGTTGATTTTTCAAAGTGCACCGCGGTCGGGTTTTTTAATAAAAATGTGGTTATTAAGGCATATCATCGGAGTATCTACTGCTTATGAAGAAAAAGTAATCCAAATCAGCTCGTGGGTCTGCTAGAAGTACCTTAGAATAATGATGATCAGTGGTCAGTGAGTTAGTGACAAAACTAAGGAACTTTGACGTGCAGTTCTTAAACTACACGTCCAAATTGAATGATATTGGAAATATATTTAAGTCTTATTGTGCCCTATATATCCCTAAAACTTCGGGGTTCTAGTTTTACCCAAGACAAAATTACAGGAGGTTGAAAATGGCCTGAATGGCTTTGAGAAAAGGATAGTACGACCGTGCTCTTGATTTGGTCGACTTGGCGGAGGCACTGCCGTGGCCCCAGATATACATTACATTGTACATATGTAGGTAGATGACGTCAACGTCGAATTTCTGAATGACTCCACAGGTCATTAAGAGGCTGCGGAGTTAGTACCGTATCAATTGAGATAAGATGGACGCCGCCTAATTGTAGGGGTTAGGGAGTTGAGGGGGTTAGGAGAGGGGGAGTGATAAGGAGATTAAGCGTCGGTACGTTATCTTTCAAGGGGTTATCGATAGCCTGACCGTGATGTAAGACTTGTAGGCACGTGACGTTTTTTGGTTTTTAGGGTTCCGTACCAAAATGGTAAAAAAGGCACCCTTATGGTGCGACACTGTCTGTCACAGCAAGATATCTCAGGATCTACTGATGCTATCGGCTCGAAATTTGGAATAGTATTAAAAACCACTAATTTGAGCCTATGGAATAGAAAAAAAACCTATACCTACCTTTTTTCCTTTTTTTTTAAAGGGGACCGAAATGGGATGTCGAAAATCAAAAGTTGAGCTAATATATCGAGTGGGATATCAAATAAAAGGGCTTAATATGAAAATTTCAAAACCATTTTTATTTTTTTTTCTCAGACGTGTAGTTTTTGATATAAGACCAAAAACGTTTAAAAAAATGCCATTCCCCCCTATTATCTCCGAAGTTACTGAACGGAAAAATCTGTAATAATTACCGATTATTAATATTATCCTAAATATTACAGGAAAAATAAAATGGTTTTCCTAACTTACAGCGTTTTTTAGAATTTCGCAAAAATCGTAAGGCAACCTTATTTGCTCCTACTAAACTAACCGCGGCATATGTCGATGTATGGGGACAACTATTTTACAAGAGCAAAGTTAAGTTTGTCCCACTATACAATTTTTCTTGAATTACTCACATATCTACTGACGATTTTGTACGGAACCCTCGGTGCGCGGGTCCGACTCGCACTTGACCGGTTTTTTGATTTATGGTTGCATAGCTGCCTTTAAGCCACATACTCGTAGATGTTTCTACCCGCCGCGTGTTTCGAGCCGCGTTGGTTTTATAATTATCGAACGCGCGACCGATTGATCACTAGATTTTTTAGACTAGGACTTTGGAGCATTCCACGAAAATGTTTCGTAAGGTACACTACATTTTTACCCGACTGCGGCGAAGTCCAAAGGAGGGTAATGTGTTAGACCTGTATGTACGGCACAACCGATTCTGATACATCATTAGATTCCTCTTGATGGCGCGAGTGTCACTGGGTATGAAGTTCGTTAAAAAGAAAAAAAACAAATTGGCAGATTTTATGCACTTTTAAATCAATCAATCAATCAATCAAATCATTTATTGTGTACTACAGGTAGATTATACAGGTCTTATAGTAGGTAATGTTTCTCTGTAATATGTCTTGCGACGTACAATACGGTTATCATAAAGCAGGTGTACTTATTAAAATTTGTTGCATGCAAATCAGAAATGTCAATATAATAACTATTATTTGGTTTAATAAATAAGTTTATAATAAAAATAATATAATAATTAATTTAACTAATATTCGTGTCATCGAAAAATTCATTTAAATTATAATAACATTTCTGAATCAATATTTTATACAATTTTATTTTAAATGTCGACAGTGTTTCGGTTTTCAAGATATCCGGTAATTTATTAAACAACTTTGGGGCCATTGTATATATGGATTTTTTATAGAAGCTGGTTTTGGATCCCTCTGGTGGTAGTATTTTAAACGCATTTGTAGCTGGTCGAGGACGTGCATTAACTTGTATAGTGAAGTAGCTCGTATGCTGTTTTACAAAAATACAGGCCTCGTAAATATACATGGAATACAATGTTAGTATACCGAGCTGCTTAAACAGAGGTCTGCAGCTGGTTCGTTGGTTTACTTTAAACATCGCTCGAATAGTTTTTTTTTGAGCTCTAAATAATGGCATTACATCGCTAGTGGCAGCATTTCCCCAATGTATGATTCCATATCTAAGATTGGAGGCCACATACGCATGATATGCAGTAAGTGCCGACTTTTGTGAGGCTGTTTCTGTCAGTTTTCTTAAAACATATACATATTGATTAATTTTTCTACAGATATTACTTAAGTGATGCTTCCACTTAACATTACAATCTATTTGAACTCCTAAAAATCTTATTTCATTTACATGCTCTAAAAGTTGTTCATTATATTTTACAGTGAGGTCATAACCTTTTCGTTTTTGTAGATGAAATTGCATACATTTTGTTTTGTCCAAATTAATCTTTAAGTTATTATCATTAAGCCAATTAATTACATTTTTGAGCGATTCATTTGCAATATCTTCTAAGTCGCTGCTATTGTTGCTTTTGATTATTAAGGTGGAGTCATCTGCAAATAGGACTAGTTGCTGATCAACGGCTCTAGGTAGGTCATTGATGTATAAAATAAATAGGAGTGGGCCCAGAATACTTCCTTGCGGAACTCCGTATTCGATTTCTTTCAACTGTGAGCTAGCCTTCCTTTCCATTTTATGTTCATCTAGATAAGTAACTTCTGTATATTGTTGTCTTTTTATCAAGTATGATTCAATGACAGTGTATGCTGGACCTCTTATACCATAAGCTTTTAGTTTTTGGAGAAGTTTTTTATGGCAAACGAAATCAAATGCCTTTGACATGTCCATGAATATGGACATGACGGGTATTCTATTATTTAGGCATTCTGAAACCGTTTTCATTAGGTCATAGATGGCTAGATTGGTCGATTTCCCTCTTCGAAATCCGTATTGTTCGTTGGCTAAGATGCCAAACTTCTCTAAAAAGCGATATAAATTATTGTAAATAACTCTTTCAAATATCTTTGAAATTATTGGTAGAAGAGCGATTGGGCGATAATTTTCGCACAATGCTTTATCTCCCTTCTTGAACAATGGTCTCACAAGTGCAATTTTAAGTCTATCTGGGAAAATTCCTTCATTAAGTGATAAGTTAATTAAGTGGCTGAGTGGTGCCGCTAACAGTTCGGAACAATGTTTAATAACTATAGTAGGAATTTCATCATAACCTGTACTATTGGTGGATTTTAATTTGCTGATAATTTTTTTAATCTCAGCTGGCAATGTTGGTGCCATGTATATAGAATGTAGAGTGTTATTTATATTAATTTCTTTAGAAGTATGAGTTATGTTGACATTACCGTGTTTTTTTACTAAATCTATATATGTGTCGTTAAATACATTTGCGATATCTGAAGGGTTATTGACGGTTTTTCCATTGTATTTAATTTCTGAGATGCCTTTAGGTGTATTGTACTTATTTTTATTTATTATTTGCCATGCTGCTTTAGTTTTATTGTCTGCTTTACGTATGAATTTACTATTTTGTATCCTCTGAGATTTGTTAATAACCCTTTTCAATATCCCACAGTAGCATTTATAAGATGAATATTCTTCCTCACATTTTGATTTTCTACATGACATATACAGTATGCGTTTTTTCTTACTGGATATTTTTATACCTTTTGTGAGCCATGTAAGTTTTCGCTTAGGAGTAATTTTGATTTTTTTTAGTGGAAAGCATATATTATAGTAACAGTTAATACAATCAGAGAAAATATTATATGCTTCATTCACATTTTGACAGTTATAAACCTCGCTGAAGGACGTTTTTTCTACTAATGTTTTAAAAGTTTCTAAGTTTTTCCTATCATGAATACGCTTCAACATATACCAGTGTGTTATCTCAAATGGCCTGTTTATGGGAAAGCTTAACAACTGTGCTGAATGATCTGAAAGATTTAATTCAAGTGTTTTACTACTTCGTTTGTGAATATTGTGAGCGAAGTTGTCAAGGCATGAGCCACTTTGAATTCTAGTTGCTTGTTTTATTTCTAGGCGAAAATTATAATTTAGGAGTGTATTTTCAAAATCTTGTGATAATCTATTATTTTTAAGAAGATCTATGTTAAAATCGCCACAAATGACAATTTTTTTGTTCTTAAAAGTTGACAACTTATTTAATAGCTGATTAAGCTTTTCCATAAAACAATCAAGGTTCTTCACATTTGGAGTTCTATAAATGCATACTACCACTAGTTTACAGTGTGTAACTTCTATAGCACTACATTCGAATACACTTTTGATTGAAAGTTTATTTATGGATGTCAACGCCTTGCAGTCAAGTCCCTTTCTCGTGAGAATACACGTGCCACCTCTTTTTTCCTGCCTACAGAAATGTGAGGAATATTTATAGTTTGTTAGTAAAATATTGGTTACATCATCTTCCTGTACAAAATGTTCAGTTAAGCAAACTATATCAATAGAAGTGCCCTTTTCTGCAAGAGCTTGTAGGGCCATTTCCAGCTCATCTTTTTTTCTTAGGAGACTTGCAATATTCTGATGGAGTATCGTGAATTCTGCGTTTATTTTAGGAACGAAAAAATGTTTCCGATGTGTTCTTGTTCGGAGTGCTAGTATTTTTATTAAGATTTTCAAAGGATATGGTGCTTTCTTCTTCTAAGATCAACAGAAGTTTTCGAATATCATCAAATATAGTTTTTAAACCATTATTATTAAGAGAACCGGTCTTTCTTGAAAACATATTAAAATCGTATGTTAAACTTTGGTTAGAGTCAAGTAGGTACGCGTATTCACAATTGCTTACATCAGAATACAGCAATTCATTAAAAAATTCAATCCTTTGGTTAAACATGTTCGCAAATTTACTACAATTAAATGTTGGTAGACATAGTATTATGTTGGTATGTTGGACTTTTTGAAGTGTATAGTTGATATATGACACCAGAGTGGAATAATTTTGTGTCTTTCGAAAATCCTCCATACCTATAATAATTATGCAATAGTCCCTTTTAGTATGATTCATTAATTTGTTTTCTAAATTTTGTAGTAGAGTTCTAATGCCCACACCCGGGGTAAGATAGTGACATATACGACGCTTTTCTCCAAAGAAGCGCTCTGCAATGTTCAGTAGTCTGTTGTGTTTATTGGAGCTTATTATAGTTAATTTACTTACACTATCGTCTTTTTCTACCGATTTATTTTGGAGAACCGTGTTAGCGTTAGTGTCTCGCTGTGATAAAGGCAGATTCAAGTGATTTCCATTTGTTTCAGTCATAGTTGGCTGTAATCGCTGCATTAAGTTGTCAATTTGGTTAACAAGACCCGCAATTTCCTTCGTTGCGTCTTGAAGTTGTTGCTCTAGAGTCATTATTCTGTGTTGTAACTTCAGCACTGTGGCGTTACCGTCTGTGTTTATATGACCCGTAGTTTTCGACTTAGGCGCATAAGGTGTTGAAGCCGAGCTTGGTAACATAAGGGAGTGTCGCTTTTTTAATTTTGTGCAACTATTTTTTTCATTAATTAATGTAGAAGAATGACACAATGACTGCAGCAATTTGATTTCCATATTTAATTGACTTATTTGTCTCTGGAATTCATTTTTCTCTAGGATAGTATTCTCGAGTTCATTTTGCGTGCTTTGTAGTTCATTTGTAAGTTGAGATACAATTTCTTTCATATCCCGTAGCGAGTGAGTATTGCTGCTAGATCCGTCGACGCTTCTTGATAACCGAGTTATTGTTGATGATATTAAGCTAGGAGAAGACAATGACTCATAAGATTCATCATTACTAGGAGTGTACGGCTCATGAAGTACGGGAGGAAATGTGTTTAACGGAGTAGAGTATAATAAGTCTTTGCCTAACATGTTTGGGCTAGGGGACTTTATTATAGATTTGTCCAACATAATGTTATTTTTATTTTTTGGGGATTGCTTCTTTTTTATTGAGTGTGAGTCTTGGGTGGGTCTATCTGAGCTAGAAGACTTGGAAGACTTGGTTACTTGATGGTTTGACGGATTCACATCCTCTGGCAGTTCCTGGTTATGTATTTTTTTTTGCGTATTTTTCAGTTGGTTATTTGATGTTTTTACTTTACTCTGTATGCACCTTGTACATTTCCACTGTTTCCGGGATTCAAGACTTCTCAATCGATGTAGTTTTTCTGAAACGCCCATGCAGTCATACTCGTAGCGTTGTTTACACCCTGAACATAATAAAGTTTTTCCTATGTCCACAGAAGATTTACATTTGTGACAAGTTACTAGTTGCTCCATCTTACGGTAACTTGTAGGAGTCCCTTTTGAAGACATTGTTTGTTATTCTAGTCAGTCCCTGAGATCACGAAGAGATGTCGCTAGTAGTGCATTTAATTCACGATACTTGTCGTCGGTTTTGGTATGGCAACATCGATATTGTTGTTTTTTGAGGGTATGATAACAAATCTGTCAGTATCAATGCTACGTCCAATCAGGTGTTAAGTGATTAGTTGTGTTATGAATTGGGCAAGTTTATGTCCCGTTATATTACAATTTTACAAGTTATGTTTAAAGTTTTAACGGTCAAATGATTTGCTCACCGCAGTGTTATTCGGCAAGTGTTGTTTCCAAATTGGATGCTCTTGATTATTTTCTTGCGGTAAGTTGGGAGGTTATCTTCCCGAGTGCACTTCCAGTTTATTTAAGATGGTTTAGCTATTTTAATTAATTAACTTGTCTTGAGGTCCTTGTTTTGTTTACGTACGCGGCTAGGGTTGCCACTATCTCCGCCAATAAAGTGCACCGCGGTCGGGTTTTTTTTAGTAAAAATATTTTCTAATATTTTTGACATGTAAAATTAGGAAGTTGAATGTCGGTATAGTAGTATTATAATTTGGTTTTATGATGGGAAGTGTTTCTTAACAGCTCATAAGTTTTATTAGGGTAGCTACCATAGCGTTTCTTAAGGGACAAAAAGTTGATGTTTTCATGGAATGCTCCCTTTATACTTCGGCCTTTATGAAGGTGGGATCACAAGTGTCCAACTCTCCATACTGTAGGTAGATATTGAATATTCTGGTAATAATAATTACAGCAGAATAATAAAAAAAATATTGTAGCGTGGGTAACAGTTGACGTTAATGCTGGATTAAAAAAACAAAAAAAATTCTGGAAAGAGGAAAAACATCGGATCCTTTTAACAAAGATTTGTTAAGTTAAATTTTTATTATAGATTCTTTATTTGTTAAAAAAAATATATTTTTATTCTATCATTTTAAATCATTCTATCAGTTTAGTTGTAATAATAATTAATACTTCTATCATTTTAAAAGAATTAAGACGCTATACAGATACTACCAACCATAAAGACCCTTGTGAGTTGAAAATTGCTCGCCGTAATAAAAATAAATCATAAAAAAAGTATTTTTGATCCCCACACAATAAAAAACGGATATCAATGATTCACGTCGCAGTAGTATGAATATTGCCAATGGTTGAACGGGATTGTTTGTGGATTGGCGGGGTAAAGCTGGGATGAGGCGGATCACAGCTGTCCATACTGCAGTACTAAATATTCTGGTTTTAGTTTCGTACCGGTTTTGGCACGAGTTTTGCATATTGTTATAGCTACAATCATTGTACACTTTCGGAACCTTTTTTAATACTTTTATGCCACACCCGGCCATAAAGTGGCTTTTTCCGCACGGAAAAAGCCGCTTTCTGGCCAAGTGTAGACATAAAATGATGTACACAACACGGGAGGTAATAAAGAAAGCCCTGGATCGCATATTTACGTCCCTCGCTTGCAGCACGGTCCGCAAGCTTCTGCGATCTCGGCCTTTATTTGTATTACCACCCTAGTTGTGTAATGTACTATTATGTCAAAAATCAATCGAAAATAAGAATAATAAAAGTGGTTATGTTTCATTGTAAAAGTAACTGGGGAAAAGTTTCGTGCATTATCTTTAATAAATAATTTCAGAAATAAATAAAATAAATATTAGGGGATAATCTTACACAAATCGAACTAGCCCCATAGTAAGCTCAATAAGGCTTGTGTTATGGATACTAGACGACGATATATTTAATAGATACAAATACTTAAATACATAGAAAACATCCATGACTCAGGAACAAATATTCGTGCTCATCACACAAATAAATTTCATCCAAATCATTATATATTTGTAAAAAGATGCAAGTCTCGCAACACGGTTCTTTTACAAGAAAAAATGTTTTGAAATGTAATGTTATACCAAGTCAATACCGGGAGTACAAGTAGTCCACAGAATAGTACATTACACAACTAGGGTGGTAATATAAAGGAAGGCCGAGATCGCAGAAGCTTGCGGCCCGAGCTGCAAGTGAGGGACATAAATATGCGATCGAGGGCTTTCTTTATTACCTCCCGTGTTGTGTACATCATTTTATGTCTACACTTGGCCAGAAAGCGGCTTTTTCCGTACGCGCAGCGTGCGCAAAAAGTAACTTTATGGCCAGGTGTGGCATAAATACATCGTTTCATCTGTCTTCATGGTAGACAAACAACAGAAACATAACCTATATTATGGGTAATTTCACGAGAGTTGAGGCCACGCACACAACGATACTGTCATGTAATGACAGCGGGATTTTGAAATTACTGTTCTTTTTTTTTTGTACCGATAGCAGATTCAACAGTGAATTGCAAGATAGACCAAATAGTTTGTTTAAACTATAGCCTTGTGTTTATTTAGTCACTCATTCATTTCATTCATTCACTTTTTTTGCAATGAGTACTTCTTCATGTAGCTGTGTGTGTAATCATTCACCTCAACTCTCGTGAAACTACCTACTAGTTCAAGGGTCAAATTATAAAGGCAAAGAGGTCAATAGGTAGTCAAGTCAACAAAATTACAATTCAAAGGAATTACAATTCAGAAATTAAACGTCCATCTCTTCGTACGTACCTATACACAATACTGCTGCTGCTGTGTGCAGCAGTAGCAGTATTGTGTATAGGTACAATTATTTTAGATCTTTCCCGGCCAGGAAGCGCGATAATCTGTTCAGAAAACACTAATTACTACTTACTCTGGGGTACCGTTAAAATTTAAATATTATAAATTATAATATCTCCAACTAACCTCATTAAATTTTAATTAAAAACGAGCTTCCTCAGAAAATACTGAACTACGTAAGCCTCTTAACATAACTATTTTACCTCAGTGAAGATTAAGTGGAACTTTTAAAAAGTACAGTCAGCCGCAGGAGCAACACAAATTCAGTGCCCCAATCGCGTTTAAAATTAAGAATCAAACGAACTTACCATAGTGATGTTTGATTCCAATTATGTGAGTATCCCACCGACGACGATTACTATATATTACATGCAGTAGTACATAAAATGGTGCTGTCCTTGTCACACATTAAGAGCTATAATATCTTAAAAAGTAAAACCATACTCCCGTCTCTCTCCCGCCGGGATCAGTCTACCCTCGCTTGCGCTTAACTGACCTAATTTTTTCAGAGTTACCTATTTTGTGTTGTAGACAACTTTTTTATTTTTTTATTTTATCCTTTGCGCTAGGGTGGGATGGGACGATGTAATCGTCTTCGGTTGGGATAATCACATAATTGGAATCAAACATCACTAAGGTAAGTTCGTTTGATTCTTAATTATATTTCGTATCCAGACCAAAGACGATTACTATAATATATTACATGCAGATGTTCAGATTATTGTTATTTTATATGTCCAATAGGCTCAAGTTAGTGGTCTTTAACACTTTTCCAAATTTCAAATTGATAGGAGCGTTCCTGAGATATCTGGCTGTGACAGACGGACAGACAGGCTATAAATATGTAATATAACCTACTTCAATAGGAAAAAAAATGTTTAACCCTTATAGAATCACTTTGTTGTCCGTCTGTCCGTCTATCCATCTGTCTCTCTGTCTGTCTGTCTGTCTGTCTGCCTGTCGAGACCCTTTACACGGTATACGGTAGTTTTTCTCCGGAAAAAGGTACATCGGGAGCGCGCATGTGTGCGGACGCACCACAGGCAAGCATTAGCGACTGCGCGCGACTGCCACAGTATGGCGTTCACTCACACAGACGCACGTAGTGTCTTAACTGTGAAAAAACAAACTTCTAAGTTAACGTGAAAAAAAGATACGGCCGTTTATGCCGCAAAAAATGTAGGTACATTTCGATATTCTCAAGAAAAGCAAAATTCAAAGGATCGTTGCCTTAGATCTATGAAATTTGGCAAGTAATAACGTCTTATACTATAAGTATAGGGGAAAATCAGAAACTATACATACATTTATTAATTAAATCACATTAACAAAACACACACACACACACACACACACACACACACACACACACACGCACGCACACACACGCACACACACACACAGACACACTCACACACACGAACACACTTAGTGTTACTAGTATATAATCTTTTTAGTTGTAATGTAAGTTTGCAAGACTCAACTGTATTTTTAAACATCAAGCTTTTTCACGGGGAGGAGCGATGCTTACCCTAAAGTACAGGTGTTAGCCTATTTAGGAAGTGGAACTTCTACTTTTTAAGGAAATCTTTGTAAGATGTTTTTTGAAATAAATATTATATATTATATATTAAAATTGACTTTACCAAGAGAATCAAACCTTATAGGGTACTTTAGCAGTCACCGTAGCCTATTGACACTTACAACGGCAGGAAAATTACAAGGTCGCTTAATGGCATCAGTCAGTGTGCAAACAAGGATGCGATTGTGTAGGCAGGAATTTTTTTATTTTACATAAAATACAGTACAGTGCGGACTGGGTTACGAAGTGATGAAACGAGATAGTCTAAAAACATGATTATAGCTTATTGCAATCAACCTGTACCTATTTAATAATTTTGTGACGCCCATATAAACATTATCATTCACTCGTTCAATCCATTCGTGCCAGCTCTTGTGAATCAACCTGTACGTGCGTGTTGTCGATCCTTTAAAAACCTATTCACTCCCCTCTCCAAAAACTTCATACTTTTACCATAAATTACCACCAGCTTTGAGTTTAAGCATCACATCAAGCGCAACCATTATAAATGCAAAACTCATCGTTAAGTCCTCTCAAAATAAAAGCCCTCGTATTTAATATCAGCATGCATCTGCGGAGCAGAGCCGAGCTGCAGTAATTATTTGATGTAATTCTGTGCCCTTTCAAGCGAGCTTCACCACACTACGCTGTTCTACATAAACTATTACCAGGACTTTAACTCTGTCCTTAAACCAGAGGTTCTTCTACTGGTTTTGGTCACGGACCCCCTACATTATTTCGAAAATCTTACGGATCCTTTCCGAATACAATCAGAGAAAAAGAAAATCAAAAGCACATGAAATTTTGTGTTGAATGCATAGCCACGGACCCCCGGCTTTCTTATCATGGACCCCTAATGGGTCCATGGATCACAGTTTAAGAAACCCTGCCTTAAACGTTACCTACTTACAAGGAAGGGTACCCAGCTGTCCGACTCCGATTTGATTCATTTTGATATGTTATAGGGTAGTTTAAAATAGCAGACACGTATTTTTTTTAGCTGCCCAAGATCAACTTTTTAGGAGATATTGTCCTTCAAAGCACTGAAAAGTGACTAAACCCTCCAACTTCTACAGAATTTTTTTTAGCAAATTTCTGGTTAATTACTGGTTTCATTATATGTTGGAGAACATGAAAAAAGAATAGACACGTTTTTGTCATTTCACCTTCGGTGAATTGTGTGCTCGTTAACCACATTAAACATTTAACACATTCACAGTCAAGCATCGCTTCGTGTGCTATGCCGTAGTCTGTAAGCACGGTTATTCTTGTATGAAGCAAAAGCCGTGCGTAGACGTTTAACCCGAGTCGGTCGGTGGCACTCAAGTCTCCAAAAAATGCGAGTTAAAAAACTGATAAAAATAACAAAAAAAAACATTACTGTCAAAGCAATTATACTAATATTTCCACGCGTTTTCGAGATAAAAGCAAAAGTCTACAAATAGTGTTATTTAAATTATTATCCTGACGTTAGCACAGGGTCCAAAGTAAGTAAATTTAGAATTGTGTTCCTAATGTACCCCCAAATAACTTGTAAAAGTTCCATTCAATTCGGAATTCTTTAGGTGAAACATAGCCGCTGGATTAGTCGAAAAACTGTTGAGAATACTTTAACTACGCCTCCACCACACGTGTGGAATCCCGACTCTTTTAGCCAGTGCAGCAATTTAGCAACCACCGTTAAAGTATACCCTCCAAACCTCCTATCTTCCCCAGCCGTGCCGTTACAAACCCAACCTAATCCACTCTTATTAAAGTTCATATTGTAATGGAGATTTTAGATGACATGAGAGGTGGATAAGGTAGGTAAAAAAGTGAATTTATTAGCTTGAGTGCCTGCTCTCCGCTGGTGCGAACGGCACGTTTATGAGTGTAATAGTTCGTTTAAAATGTCCCTATGTGTCTTTGATTACTGTTTAATGAAATGGTTTTAAAACTAAAGCTGAGCGTACCAGCAAGCAAGCTTTTAGTGAATATTTATTTTGAAAAATAATTCTTAATTAACACAAAATTAAAAGAAAAAACCGGACAAATGCGAGTTAGTCTTGCGTGGAGAGGGTTCCGTACGTTCAAAACAATATAAAACAATTATACTTTATTGCACAGACTTTTTTTAGGTTTTCCTGTAATCTATAGGTGTAGGATTATTTTCCATATTTTTTTCAAAATTCTACGTCCAATAGTTTCGGAGGATAAGGGGGGATGGTCAATTTTTTCCCTATTTTCTTAAATAACTTCTAAACTATTGATATAAAAATTATAAAAATATATATATTTGAGATTCTCACAGTAAGCCCTTTCATTTAATATGTCACACGATATTGTTGCTAACTTTTTTTTTTAATTTTCTAGTTGACCCCCCAAAAGTGGCCTCCATGATTAAAATTCATATATTTTCGTGAAATGTCCGTGTTTGGGTCATTAACCTTAATATACGTACTAAATTTCAACTCAATCGGCCCAGTACTTTCGGGGCAAATTGGCTGTGACAGACATTTTGTGGATGAACCCCAATGTATATAACCAAGGACCATTAAAACAAGAGGACTGTCATTATCCATACTTTGGATCGTAACCCGACCGCTAGGGGATTTCCGGGCAAAAACTAGATGGCGCTAAAAAACTAAACATTTAACGATGTTATAATTATAATTGTTAAAATTGTATAGTAAAAATTAGTTCGTAAACAGCTAATAATAAATAAATTCTAACATTTAAATACTGTGTCACGTTTGCAAAGTTGAATAATTGTAAATAATATAATTCTTTTACCAAGCTTATACATAGATGGCGTTATAAATTCGGGGAACAGCTTTTTGTATGGAGAATGACAGTCCTCTTGTTTTAATGGTCCTTGATATAATTTATTTTTTTATGCAATGAAATATAGACTCGAGTAAATGGGAATACTAAAGTTAACATTATTCTTCTGATTCTCATTCATTAGTAAAAACCTATGGGGTTTACCCAAATTAATCGATTAAAATTAATTAAATCTTCGTAAAGTACGTAAACACCTATAAAAGTATCCATTTACCTCTCCAACCCATCAACCAGGGCTAATATAATATAAAACCCTTTCAAACGTCCTCCATACAGCAATAAGCCCGTCCTAATCGAATAATATTCACAATTCTATTTATTTTAGCAAAACTCAATAAAAGGGGAGTTAAGGCGAGGTTAGACGTCGCCGTCGGCAATGATTCGACGCTTGAAAGGCGAAACTCGATAAGCGACATTTTAAATACTCAATATCACAAAAAAGGCCGCTTATGCCATTTCGCCTTTCAAAAATTTGACTAGGTTTTTGGCCATTTTGTAAAGTTACCATCTTGTCGCTTATCTCATTTTGCCTTTCAAGCGTCGAATTATGGAGAGTGTGAGAGTTACTCACACCTGATTGAGCGTTATATTGTGTGTTACACTATCCTTTATTTTATTGACTGAGCGAAAAAGCATTACTTTAGTGCGAAAAATACAACTTTCCGCACAATATACAACATGCATTGCATGCATTTTTTTGTTACGAAAAGTAGCGCTTTTTGAGCAAGTATATTATAAAGTACTATAACGATTGACCCACCGTCTCCTTTTTGGCAGAGATGTCCAGCCCAGGCTTATGATGCTATGCTTTGTCGCGTGATAAATAAATGATAAAGCATCCATTATTCTCACACGCATATTGTCAGAACGGGACTACTAAAGTTCGAACTAAGTTTAACCTCGCTGAGAGCAGGCGGGGCGGCTGCAGCGGCTGAGGCAGCAAAGCGCCGCAAATACATGTATCTCACAGATCAACATGTGTCTGCGGCCTTTGCAGTCGAGACTCCTCGGACCGTGGAGTCCAGATGCCCACCGACTTATTAATACGCTGAGCCAAAAGCTCGTCCAGATCACTGGGAACCACAGAGCTGGCTCGTTCCTCACGGATCAGCTTAGCGATCCAAGGGGGAACGCAGTCAGCGTAATGGGGACCCTGCCGCAAGGGCCTGATCGGACATCACTCAGTTTTAGTTTAGGTTAGGGCAATTGTATAGATTATTTTATTTTATTACTCATTGTTCCCCCACTTCCATTGTAACGGTTAAAGTTATAATACAGTTAATTATTTAGGTTAAGTTCAACCTAGATAGTTTTAAAAGGGAAGGGCAAAACTTGGCCAGAAATAGGGAGATGTGGAAGGAGAGAGGAGAGGCCTGTATACAGCAGTAGGACACCAAATAGGCTAGTAAAAAAAAGAAAAAACCGGACAAGTGCGAGTCGGACGTCCTATATTTTTTATGTTTTAACTACAAATGTATAGTTTTCAGATTTTTCCCTATACTTGTAGTATAAGACGGTATTACTTGCTGAATTTCATAGTTCTAGATCAACGGAAAGTACCCTATAATTTCGGTTTCCTTGAGAGTGTCGAAATATCCGTTTTTTGCAGCATCAAACTTCCATATTTTTTTTTTTACGTTACCTAGAAATTTGATTGTTTCACAGCTGCAAGAGACCGTAGACTTGAGTATTATTATTAAAAGCCCATTATGAAAAAAAAAACTGGGCAAAGTCCTCCCCCCGCTCTTTCCAATTTTCGCGGTTTTCTGCGGTCTCCGGCCATTCCTTTCCGTTTGGAGTTATCGGGCGTCCACTCCGTGGTAATTCTGGCCCACAGCTCACTCGACATGAGACTTACGGCGGTAGACTTGAGTATATGATTTATGAATTTAATCTCGATACTTCCACGCGTTCCCAAGATAGGTTCTTGACAGACGGTCAGACATACGGACAGACGGACAACAAAGTGCCCTACGGAACCCTAAAAAATGGTTGTGGTATTCTTCTTAACGTATTTCCCCTTAAGGCCGGAGTGCGTAGCGACGAGGCTAAGTGCCCGGATTTTATAAGGAGATTTTATAAGAACATTTTATAAGGAAACCCGATTGAGATCAGCGGTAAGTGCTCCGACGATCTAAAAGCGAGGTAAGTAAGATTGGCATTGGAAAGGTTCTTTTTAAATTTTAAATAATCATAAAATATATCAAAACAACACATTTACTTTTATATCCTTAGACTGGCAAACAGGCAGTCGGCCCACCTGATGGAAAGTAGTCACCGCCGCCTATAGACATTTGCAACACTAGATGCATTGCCAAGCCAATGCGTTGCTGGTCTCGAAGAAATTTACCTGAGAAGCATAACACTGTAAGTGCCCGTGTAACCGAGGATCAAAACACTGTATGTGCTATGTTAGATACAAGAACTTACAGTGTTGTGCTTCTCGGCTATGGAGGCACTTGCAGTGTTATGCTTCTCAGGTACGGATTTGAAGACACTCTTTTGAAAAAATCCCATATTGTAGCGCGGTGGGAAAATCTTAGCACGAAGTTCGTTCCAGATCCCTATTGTACGGGCTAAAAAGGTACAACTTACTAACTAAACACAAACTAATCACATCCTCCTTCCTTAAAAATAAGACAACTCCTTAACTTAACACATTACTACTAATTCTTAAAAAAATAAACTCAACTAATACCAATCTTTAACTTAACTATAGAAATTATCCGTTCAAGAGAGCTAATGCTGTTAAAGTATACAATGTCATTGAGCGAACAATGCCATTGAGGTAATACAATACCACAAAAAAAAATAACAATGCGTAACACGAGTAAACCCGGGCGGTCTACCTGGCTCCCCGTTGAATCTGTAAAAGCAAAACGCATTATTATTTTTTTGTTTGAAAGCATTTGCCGCCTTATCATTACGGTCATAGAACCAATAATCCGTTGAAAGCTCATAGTATCTCTAAGTCTTTTCTCTACGGAATACGCACTTGCAGACCGTCGGGCGAATGTGAAATGCAAAACAAATTAAGATCGCAGTTATCTATAACTGCATTTACACTTTACTGTCTAGTAAATAGAATCTATAATGTAATGATCTTTCAAGGCAGTTATACTTTATTGACACTATATTTTTGTTATCCTAATTTGTGGTTTACCTCTCAATAGTATTGTATTCTTTAACAGCATTAGCTCTGTTGAACGGATAATTACTATACCAAAACACTTTAAACACCTGCAACTTACCCGCCCTGTTCAAAGAACCACGAATGCCTAGGCTCAGTCTCTGTGCAACGGCCCCAAGGTTTCTACTGCAAGTGCCACAAATACGTAATCACTCCATAAAAAAGTACATTTGCGACACTTGATTGTCTGGGCGTGGTCAGCAGCAGATCCTGGCCTACAGGCAGTACCCTGAACATGGGACGGAGTCAGTGTGTCTGTGCAAGTGACGTCCCACGCCGGGGGTTTCTAACTAATACTACTTCTAAAACTAATTGATTGAATCAGGCGTTACTTTGCGGAAATCCATGTTAATTAAAACAAAAATATTGCTTTGCTAATCTGCCATCTACAGACCATCCATCAACGGACGCCGGACTGTCAACATCTCCAGCATCTCCTGAGGATGCATCATAGAGGCAACACGTGTCGAGTTTTGTAATTTTCGTGGTGGTTTGCTATATTTATTTTACACGTGATGGCATGCTAAAATACGCAAGTCAGTATTTATAACGAGCACTAGACTAATACTTTATCATATTATCGCGGATTAGCAAAGCAATATTTTTTTAAATTAAAAAAACTAGCTTTACC
This sequence comes from Eudemis profundana, assembly GCA_947034925.1. Classification (NCBI taxonomy): domain Eukaryota; kingdom Metazoa; phylum Arthropoda; class Insecta; order Lepidoptera; family Tortricidae; genus Eudemis; species Eudemis profundana. The sequence continues at coordinate 1,045,401 of OX344812.1, forward strand.
TATTGGGTTTTTAGCTATTAAGTATTAATTTGTTTCTAACCCTAGTTTTAGTTTAATATTGTTTGTTAGTAACAACTTATGGATGGATACAGAGTCCGAAATAACTGATTTTAAATTTAATTTAAATAAACTATATAGGTCTTATTTTTAGGATGATTTTTAGGTTTGCATTTGACCTTGGTTTGGCCTAATGGAAAATGAAGACAGAATTGACAGAATCATGACGTCTACAGTTCGTAAATCAGTACCATATCGACGCTTGAAAGGCGAAATTGCCTAAGCGCCAATGGAATCGATTGGCGCTTAGGTAATATACCAGACTTTATAGAGGTTACCTTATACTTTGCTAGTATTATGAATGTTGTTTAAGTAAGTACAACAACTGACAATAAAGCAGTGAAAACAATACAGCTTAGGCACAAAGTGAAATCTGATTCCAGTAAGTTAGGGCACTCAAGCTGCGACCGAGGACTCGCTGGCAGCGGGGAATTAGATATCTTTATAGCGAACTATTTTATGGCAAAGTTTGAACCGGGACACAGTGGAAAGAATCGAAACAGAGACCATACGTTGCACAGCAAAAATCGAGTCATAGTCATAGAGAGACTCTATAAATAATAAAAAAAATTAAACGACGTATTATACAACAATGGCATGTAAAGACTAAGATATACAATTAGAGAGTTGAACCTACGCCTGAACTAGGATTTCCTGTATCTCAGGCAAAAGGAACTATCAAACATTTGTATCTAATTCTAAATATTTACATACTAAATATGCTCTACTATAACTAGTACTTAAGATCTGATATAGGCCCTGGTAAGGCATAGCAAACAGTATTAACATTTAGCAACATAACTACACTCAACAGCGAAAGTTTAGGGTCACCGTAATTTTAAATAGGTGTTTTTCAATATTTGACACTTGTTTCATTTATTCTTCATAATACCTGGTTGTATTAGCAATATCCGCTAACCCATCATAAAAATATTATTATCCAAAAATGGTGATTTATGCGATATTTCACTCCGTTAACGTCTTTTTAGGGTTCCGTAGCCAAAATGGCTAAAAAGGAACCCTTTTAGTTTCGTCATGTCCGTCCGTCCGTCCGTCCGTCCGTCCGTCCGTCCGTCCGTCCGTCCGTATGTCACAGGCATTTTACTCAAAAACTACAAGACCTATACTGATGAAATTTGGAATATAGATGTCTTGTAGATGCCGCAACTAAGTTTGGTAGTTAAATAATAAAAATAAAAAAATCTAGGGGGGGCACTCCATACATGTAACAGAAGCTAAAAAAAATTTTTTTTACAAAATGTCAACGTGTGGTACATAGTTCGACAGCTCTTTTGAAAACATTTTAAGGTTCTTAAATAATGTTTTTGATTTAGTGAATACCTTTGGAAATAATCGCTCCGAAAGTTGTGAAAATTGTGTCCCCCCCCCCCCCTCTATCTTCTAAACCGTGTGTCCGAAAAATATAAAAAAAATTACAAAGATAACGCTTAAATAATACTTTCAACGAAAATTATTTTCAACAAGATCGGATTAACCGTTTTTGAGTTATTGCCGATAAACTGCGCTTCTCAACAAAAGGACGTAATTGCTATGAAGATACGCTCTTTTGTTGTTGTACTTTTTTTACATCGTATTTTTTACCTTATAGTTACGGCTATGGAACCCTACACTGAGCATGGTCCGACATGCTCTTGGCCAGTTTTTTTATCATGGGTTTTACGAGTTCGATCTAAACCAGAAATTACTATAATTTTCAGTCTTCTTTTTGCAGATAATATCTAAAATTAATTACGGGATTCAATGATTTCACAACCCTGGAGTATTTTATGAAATATGACAGTATTTTACTGCCCTGAAATTTTTGACGGCGAGTGTAAGATTAAATTAAATTTCGACCCCTAAGAATTAATTTAACTTATATAACTTTAAAATAAACATTTATACGTCACATTTAAATTTGAAACTAAATTGAGATTGACAAACAGAAGAATTACTCAAATGGCTGTCCCGTTTGAGTAATTCTTCTGTTTGTATTAACAAACAAAAAATATCATCGTCAGTCGTATATTAATCTAAGAAAACGAAGTCATTTAAATACAAAATATCAACAGAAAACGTTTTAAACGCTATGGTCCGTATAAAAATGTATGGATATTTAAATTGTAATTAATAGATTTTCCCACACAAACCAATTTTAAAATTATAGAGTTTAAATGCTTAAACAGAAGGTTGTCTTTTCACTGATGACTTTTTGTGTGTTGGATCCTTTTTCCTAAACTACGTCCAACTGCGTGGCATACTGCTCAGTTATGTGGACTGTTCCGGCCATCTAGTACGACCTACTTTGGCAATTAGATTGAACAAACATCCTCTCACACCGACAAGTATCATTGAAGTTTTGTTCTGTTCTGTTCAATAGCATCAGATTAATTTCACACTTTTCTTAATCCGACTATCCCACTAATATTATAAATGTGAAAGTTTGATAAGATGTTTGGATGATTAGATGTTTGTATGTATGTTACTAACGCTCCGCTACCGCGCATAGCTCTGGTGGAGCTGGAGACGCAACATTATTCTGTTTTTGTAGTTAATTAAGTATCCTTGGCTAGCGTTGAAAATTCCGGAAAAAAACAAATGTTTTTTTGGGTATATTGCGAATATTTCTTTTTTTCCGTTTTTTCCGGATTTTTTTGGAAGAATAAAAAAAATCATGTAATGGTAATTTACTAATTATTTAAATAGGCATACTTACAGTAATGTGTCAACCAAGCTCTTAAAGCGAAACAGTAAGACACCAACCGGGGGTAATATAACACTAATATCTTGTCTTTTGACCCCTGTAGTTCAAAGTTTATCACTAACTATATTTTGGCACTTCCAGGTGGATTATGAAGATGGTATGATGGTGGTAGGTCATGGTATGCGAAAAACAAAGTCAAAAACCATATTTTTCGTTAAAATAGCAACGGAAACTTTCGTTGTTTTTTTCCCAAAAAAAAAACGGGAAAAACGAGCTGTTTAGGAAAAATACGGATTTATTCCGGGTTTTTTCAACGCTAGCCTTGGCTACGAGTGGGTTACGTTTGATTTTTTCTATGTTATTAATCTTAGTATCTATAATCGTAATAGTTGTCATGTTTCTTTAACCATGCATACGAGCGCAGCGAAGTTATTTAACTAAAATCTCAAAATAAACAGTTCTGAAGGTTCCGCTTTAAACTTTGCCAAGTTATGTCTCCTGGGATTTGAACCCGGGACCGCGAGAAGCCCGGGCCGGTATAAGCGGAGTTAGATAGTTTCCGCCCCGGGCATTTAGTTGACTAAGTACGTAATTGTTATTTTATAGTCCCAGAGGGAGTTTTGATGACATTTGTTACAAGTTCAAACTTTCAATTGCAAGCAATTATTTAGTAATAAATAAAAAAATCGGTTGTCTGTAAAGTCGGTTTACTGACGATAGTCGAACGTGATAACGTTGACCTTGACCCTGACTTTGACTTTGACTTTGACTTTGACTTTGACTTTGACTTTGACTTTGACTTTGACTTTGACTTTGACTTTGACTTTGACTTTGACTTTGACTTTGACTTTGACTTTGACTTTGACTTTAACCTTGACCTTGACCTTGACCTTGACCTTGACCTTGACCTTGACCTTGACCTTGACCTTGACCTTGACTTTGACTTTGACTTTGACCTTGACCTTGACCTTGACCTTGACCTTGACCTTGACCTTGACCTTGACTTTGACCTTGACTTTGACCTTGACCTTGACCTTGACCTTGACTTTGACTTTGACTTTGACTTTGACTTTGACTTTGACTTTGACTTTGACTTTGACTTTGACTTTGACTTTGACTTTGACTTTGACTTTGACTTTGACTTTGACTTTGACTTTGACTTTGACTTTGACTTTGACTTTGACTTTGACTTTGACTTTGACTTTGACTTTGACTTTGACTTTGACTTTGACTTTGACTTTGACTTTGACTTTGACTTTGACTTTGACTTTGACTTTGACTTTGACTTTGACTTTGACTTTGACTTTGACTTTGACTTTGACTTTGACTTTGACTTTGACTTTGACTTTGACTTTGACTTTGACTTTGACTTTGACTTTGACTTTGACTTTGACTTTGACTTTGACTTTGACTTTGACTTTGACTTTGACTTTGACTTTGACTTTGACTTTGACTTTGACTTTGACTTTGACTTGAGTACCAGCCGCCCTTTTCTCAGCAGCAGCAGTGATTTTTTGTCACGATTGGCCGCCCCTAATATCTGGCCGCCCTAGGCCCGGGCCTACTGGGCCTTAGGGCAAATCCGCCACTGGTCTCTTGTCATTCAATAGAGATTTTTGACAGCCGTATCTTAGGGAATAAGGGCTATTTTATTAACAATTTGTAAGAAACTATCGTCTTAACGACTTTAGTGCTGGAATAATATAAAGTACCTATTTGACAGGTAACGACCCTGCAAGGTAACGGGACACTTTTTCGTGCGTGCAGCCGGCTTCATCGATTTATAAGACGTTATCACGTCAAAAAATATAGGAAAACACGGAATTTAGCACACATTTTTACACGTAACTTAATGCTGAAATATTGGATACGGGAAAATTCGGGGAATTTTACCGCTTTGCCTGTCAAATCTAATCAAACTAACTAACAAACTCGCTTCAATATTCATAAAAATGTTCCAATTTTTCCAACGCGGGATCCACGTGAAATTAGTTTTTGCCATTTCCCTTTGCGAATGATACCGTACCCGTAATATGTACAGTCAAGGAATTTAATTTCCGACCCGTTTCATTGACATGTTGTTAAGCATTCACGATGCATTAAGGTCGAATTTTCTATTTCAGTAATATTATTTAAATGTCAATACGTATTATTTGTCACTGCACATTACAGATAACCTCTTTGCGAAGTCATTTGCTCATCTAATTACGAATACGTGTCAGTTGGTGTCAGTGTCAATCGAGAAAATTTTAAAATATGTAATTCCGAATCCAGACTCCGGAAAGTCTACCGCAAACGTCGATAATCTAAATTTAGTTATCTGCGTTCCTTTCATTCGAATATTCCAAGAGCGAGAAAGATGGATGTTCTTCGAATTTCGATTCCGCGGCTGTCGTCCTTTTTTGGTAGTGCCTTGACGTTCCAAATTTCAGTTCACCATGTCAACGTTTTTAATCTGTTACCTAGTTACTAACACAAAACAATGCGTGTGATATGTCAAAGTAACGTTGTAATCTAGCTAGCTCTTATGATGACAGTATGCTATACGATATTGGACCTTAGGTGAGTTGGAAATGAAATTCCTTGACTGTACTTACTATGTTGTTACTAGTAGTAGCTATCGGCCTACTGAAGCAGAGCGGAGCACAGAGGACCAATATTTCGTTGTTGTTTTTTTTGACATTTAGATTTTATTCTTTTAACTTTTTAGACTAATATATCACACTAATATTATAAAGGGGAAAGTTTGTGAGTGTTTATGTTTGTTACTTCTTCACGTCTAAACGGCTGGAGCGATTTTAATTTGGTATGGAGTTAGCTGACACCCTGGATTAACACATAGGCTACGTTTGAACCGCGGGTATAACACCGCGGGGCACAGCTGTTTATATATATTTTATTAAACTACAATACTATAATTATTTTATTATTTATTTAATCTTTATTGCACATACAAAATAGTACAAATGGCGGACTTAATGCTTCAAAACGTTACATATATTATATATTTGTAACGTTCTGATAATAGAAGGATTCTTTATTAGAGAACTATAAAATGTGTTCCTCCACGGCTATATAATTGGCAAGTCGGTGGAAATCGAAATCTAAAATGAATCGTAATGAAATAGGTGTATAACCAATCATAGATTTTTTTTAAACGAAATCCGAAAATGTCGTCTATTGAAACTTTTCATGAATATTTATAATCCCATCAAAAACATTACATGTAAAAAGATGCAAGTCTCGCAACGCAGTTCTCCTACAACAAAAAAGTTTTGAGATGTAAAGTTAAACCAAGTCAGTACCGGGGGGGTATCAACAGAACTCGATTTCCACCGACTTGCCTATTATTAGATCTATTAAATGTGTTCCACCACGGTTAAATAATAGGCAAGTCGGTGGAAATCAAGTTCTGTTGATACCCCCCCGGTACTGACTTGTTCTAACTTTACATCTCAAAACTTTTTTGTTGTAGGAGAACTGCGTTGCGAGACTTGCATCTTTTTACATGTAATGTTTTTGATGGGATCTCATTTCTTTTTGTAAGTGGTCTTCCTTTAATTATTACATTCCAATCCATTCTTTTCAATTTGAACTGCAAAACTAACTTTGTAATCGCATGTATTTGTATAGGATTACAAACTTATGTGTGCAGTTGTGACTGAAATTTCAACATATTTAGATTTTTAAGGACTTAATAGGCTAAAAACTAACTATGTTTAAAATTTGGAGCTTGTCGGTCTGCTAAAAGTACCTTAGAATTATGATGATCAGTGAGTCAGTGAATCAGTGACAAAACTAAGGAACTTTGTCATACAATAGTTCTTTAAATACACATTAAAATTGAATGATATTGAGAATATATATAAGTCTTATTGTGCCCTATATATTCCTGAAATTTCAGGGTTCTAGCTTTAGCCAGTACAAAATTACGGGAGACTGAAAATGGCCTGAATGGCTTCGAGAAAAGGATGGTACGGCCGTGCCTTGGTTTTGCTCGACTTAGCGGGGGCACTGCCGTGCCCCCAGATAAATGACTAGACTCACCAGTTGATACATAAATTAGATTATTTTTACAAAGTGGACGTTATGGCGCAAATTGCAGCGTCAGTTTTGTATGACGTTATCGTTCCATACATTATATTTCGATGAAAATTAAATATAAACTTTCACATCGATAACATTAATAGGATAAGATACCTATTTCTGTTATACACTTAAGTCGTAAGTTCGTACCGGATAAGAATAGACTCGAGAGGGACACAGAAGCAGGGATTCCAAGGGTGTATTTGGGTGTATTTTCAAAAACGTCATTTCGCTGTCATGACATATTGGTGAATATTGAGAAGATTCTGCCTCACCAGAATTGGACTTTTGGTTACAATGTAGAATCAGTCAAGTTCTTACAAGTAACCAACGAATGCCAGTCTAGTGAGGAGGAATCTTTTAAATATTGGTGGTCAGAAAAATTACGCCAGCGAAAATACACCCATTTTCAAAAACGTCATTTCGCTGTCATGACATATTGGCGAATACTGAGAAGATTCTGCCTTAATAGAATTGGCACTATTGGTTACAATGTAGAATCTGTCAAGTTCTACCAAGTAACCAACGAATGCCAATCGAATGAGGAGGAATCTTTTAAATATTTGTGGCCAGAGAAATTATGTCTTTGAAAATACACCCCCAAACATTTTTTTGTAAAGTTGTAATAATATTTATTCGATGTAAAATTGTAAGACAGTTTGTCATACCATAGAATAAACTTTCAATCCTTCTTTTTCGCGAAGGTCGAGTGACAACGCACGCTAGAGCAAACGCCTCTTCCACTGCTCTACAGAATCACTCATATTGAACGTTACAAATAACTGTTCACCAATTACTTAGCAATAACAAAATAGAATAGAAACAGTATACAATTAAAACAACATACACATTTGATAGTACTTAAAATTAAACTTATTGATAGTACAATATAATAATGACAGCTCAGAGCTGTCTCAGAATACAGGGTGGAACGGAACGAGGGACTTGCCTGGAAATGTGGCATTTTTACCCGACTGCGGCGAAGCCCAAAGGAGGGTTATGTGTTTGACTTGTATGTATGTATGTATGTATGTCCGTTCCTATGTCCGCTCGTAACTACTCAACGGCACAACCGATTTTGAAATGATACACCATTAGATTCGTCTTGATGGCGCGAGTGTCACTGGGTATGAAGTTCGTTAAAATAAACAAAATAGCGGATTATGCACTTTTAAAGTGCACCGTGGTCGGGTTTATGTAGTAAAAATATTTTAGCTTACGTACATTCCAACCAAAAAGTATGGACATCATCAACTATAAAGAACCTTTTTTTTCTTCTGTCTATTCTTATACGGAACAGACTATAAGGCCTGCTAAAAAAAACATCATTAGTTAATGACGTCGGAATTTTGTTACCGATAAGATAATTTATCTTATTTATCGGGCTTACAATTAAAGGGAATTGTAAGCGTCTTAAGAGCTTTGCTTACTGCTGCGAAATCAGATAAGATTAACTCAAGCTTGATTTTAACTTAAATAACCTGAACGTTTCGGAAGCGTTGGCAGTTTACAAGTGGATTGGAAATCGTGAGGTCCCAGGTTCGAATCTAAGCGGTCACCATGTAAACACTAAGAAAAATAAAGTGTAAAGACCTTCAAGGAAAATAATAAGGCGTAGAGTCACCCCACGGGAATGTTACACCACTTGCCACTGTTCAATTTAGCCGTGTAATGCAAATCGGGCGTACTTTGGACACACATACCACCTCCACTAGACGGATGCCATAACACGAGCTCACCACGCATGTGGGCGATTAAATATCGGTAAAGTAGAATATCGAATTCAAGTTCAAAAATGTAAGCAAATGGGTTGCCACCATTAAAAAAATAAACGCTAGTGGTGGTAAGTCTAAAATCATTGAAATAATTATAAAAAATAAAATATTTACAGGTAAACACTGTTGTATGGATATTAAAAAATATGTTACTTAGTTATATAGCGAATTATTTTTTTTTATAACGTATTTGTGGTGTTTAATTAAATTATATGGAGTTTAAATTTATACTACTGGTAATGGTAAGAAGTTTTAAACATTTGGTATGTAATTAAAACAACAGTTTATTTTTATCAAATATTCGCGAGTCATTGATACATTTTTAAATTTCTTTCCATGTATAATTGTATTTCGTTGCATTTTGCGTTTTGTTTCTTGTTAAGTTTTCTATTTGTGCGTGTTGTTTAATGAGTATAATCGTTTTTTAGGCTAAACCTTTTTTACTTCACAATATACTGGCTAGTTGTAAAACGGCCGAATAAAAAGCACGTGAAAAAAAAACAAATGAGGGTGGTTGAAAATTTGTAGCAGATGCATATGAGTTTTGATCTCGTTGTAACTTTTAAAGAAATAATTGTGGTTTTCTTTCTAGACTAACTATAAATGTCCTAGTCTTCCACCCAATATCTGTTACTGAAAAGCATAAGTGATAAATAAAATTCATATATAAAACATGCATTAGATAGAAAAGATTTTATACCCCTGGAAGGTCACTTTGACATTGACAGTTGTTTGTTTACATTTTTTATCTGGAATTTGATACTCGACTTTAGATATTACTAGTACAACGCGTGTTTCACATCTTTATTATCATTCTATGTTTCGAGATTGTCGTCGGATTGAACAGAAATATTTATTTCACGTTTGGTGCACACACAAGTCAGAAACATGGTCGCAACTGAACGAGCGGCCGGTCGCGTAATGTCGTAATGCTATACAATCGACCATATCTGATGTGAGCGCGCGCCGCCCAACATGCTCCGTCTAGTGGAGGAGTCTGTGTTTGGGCACAAGGCTGATACATATTTTTTTTTTATGAAATAGGGGGCAAACGAGCAGACGGGTCGCCTGATGGTAAGCAATCACCGTCGCCCATAGACACCTGCAACACCAAAAGAGTCACAAGTGCGTTGCCGGCCTTTCAGGTGGGAGTACGCTCTTTTCTTGAAGGTTTGAAACTCAATAGTCAGATAATGAATTATGATTAAGTACACGGCTAAATTAAGTGGCGTAACATTCCTGCATGGTGACTGTGCAAAACAATACAATATAAATTTTTTTGACATTACGTACCTAAAAATAGGCCACAAAGTACCTCGTTTCCTATGCGGCTTGACACTTGGCACGGAATGGAATTTCATTAGGCCGGCAATGTATTTTTTTTTAATTTCCATTCCACATTTATTTGGGCCCAAGCATCACGGCATTCAGCCATTAAAAAAAAAAACTATTTTTGCTATATTTTGCAGTTTTATTTATATAAAATTGACATGAACATAACAAATAACACATTATAAACAATTTCCAATTATTATAAATTGCAAATTAAACCACAAGAATACACATTTAAAATATTTCATCTAAATATTCGCGGTAAAAATGTGAACTGAAACAGCTTTTGGCCGAATTTGCATTGTCTGTGGATATAATGTCACTAATGTCACTTTCTGACAGCCAGTTTGTTTGTGTTATAAAATATTAAGTAAGGTTATTATAGTAAGTTTATTTATTTCATTGCATGTTTGAGAAAAGCACTATACATACCTCGGCGGGAAATGGGGTTGCCGGCCTCGTAACTATCTGGCCTCGCTTCGCTCGGCCAGCTATATGTACTCGGCCGGCAATTCCTTACTTCCCGGCCTCTGCAGTAATGTACTTGATAAACGAAAAGTATAAAGCAGCAATTTATTATTAAATATTCGGTAAACGGGCTACAAACATATCTAGCAAGGCGCGGTTGACAGTAAGAGACAACAGACAACATAAAACTCATATGAGAACATAGAGGCTGGAGTTTTTACACCTCTAACACTCCCTTTAAAATCTAGCCTCATTAAAAAACAATGCAATAGCAAGCAATTAACATGAGTAAATCAGTTAAACAAATCTAAAAACTCTACCGCAGAGCAACTAACTAAATTTCAACTATCTGAAACACAACAGCATTGCAATTTAAGAATCACAAAGTATTTAAGACACACTTTACATTGCTTGGGTTTTCGACTACACCCAATTTGCTCCTAAAATATTGAAATTTAGCTTTAGCTAGAGCTTTTGCAAAAATGTCTGCTATTTGACTATCAGTAGACACATATTTTAAGTCTATAAGCTTTTGAGCATATTTTTCTTTCACAAAGTTGTATTTAATGTCTATATGCTTGCACCTTTTGTGAAAGTCAGAGTTCTTAATCAAACAGATAGCACTTTGATTATCAATATGGAGCACTATAGATTCTTGTTGAAACTCACCAATGTCCAGTAACAATTGTCTAAGCCAGAGTGCCTCTTTGATCGCGCAGCACGACGCCATGAACTCGGCTTCGGTCGTCGACAGTGCGACAGTGGGTTGACGCTGAGTACTGCACGTCACGGCAGCACAATTTTTCATGAACGCGTACCCGGTGACAGAGCGTCTCGTCAGGGGGTCATTCGCATAGTCGGCGTCAGAGTATCACCTTGATTAGACCTGAAACAGAGTCGAAAAGATATCGTCTCCTTTAAGTATTTGAAAATCCGCTTGACTGCATTCCAGTGCATTTTGTCAAAGCAGTTGAGATAGCGGCTTGCCGTGCAGACTGCATACATGTCTGGTCTGGTTACTATAGCAGTGAATATGAGACATCCTACAGCTTCTCTGTATGGTATCTGCTTTTCAGTTACAGGCGAACTGCTTTTCTCTAATGTAGCATGCGGATCGGCTGGTATGCTATTCGGGTTGACATTCCACATGTCAAATCTCATGAGCATCTCTTCAACGTACTTTCTCTGATATATAAAAATGTACTCATTACGTTGCTCTATCTGCATGCCAATTGCCAATAAAATTCGATGATTTGCAAATTTTCACACTAAATTCCTTTTGAAAATCATCCAAGACTCAGTATATTTGAATCTGTTGAGAACAACAATCCATCATCTACGTATAGTAGTAAATATACTTTAGCGGTTCTGTCGCTGCTCACACACCTATCAACACATCTATCAGCATGACTGTTCACAAAACCATATTTCTTTAAATTTATCTAGGCATTCTGTCTTTGACTTTAGTATATATACAGTAACTTTTCTAGAAAAGTCATCAATAAAACTGAGAAAATACTTTGCATCTCCCAATGATTTCACCTCCATCATTCCGCAAAGATCGGAGTGAACGACTTCTAGCAGTTGACTTGCCCTGGAGCCTTCATTGGAGAACGGAAGCCTTGCCTGTTTCCCTTTAACGCAAGAAATGCAAGTCAGCTTGTTGCTCGGAGATATTTTCACACCTTCAGTATTGTCTTCTAGCTTCTTTAGGTCAGAAAAGTTAAGATGACCTAACCTCATATGCCATAGATAACTGTCATCAGTAGCAGCACTTCCAGAATAGCAGGCTTGAACAGATGCGACATTTAGCCTGTATGTGTTGTTGACAAGTTTTGCCGTTGCTACTTCTTTCTTTTCTTTGTTAAAAATGGTGCACCCGTGGCTGTTAAACTGTACATCACACTTATTTTTGATGATCTGGCTAACCGAGAGTAAATTTGTTGACAACTCGGGCACATATAGCACATCTTTTACTTGAATCGTGCTTATATTTTCATTTAGTAGTACATCGATGTTCACTTTGCCATAGCACTCAACTCGCAGTTCCTTGTTGTTGGCTACCCGGATAGTCTTGATCGGAGGCGGTGATTTGTCATAAATCCAGTCCTCGCACATCGTGACGTGCATTGATGATCCAAAGTCTATCAACCAGCCGGAATCATTGGCGCTTGTGGCAGCAGAAAATATTGCTACATAGGAGTAGTTATCTATTGGGGATTCTGCCCCATTCCACCGCGCTACGGGTCGCTCTGCTCCCCTCCGCGCTCATGGGTCAGAATCTCCCAATAAATAACCGATCGTCTGACCCAGAAGCAAAATTTTCGTGACGAAACCTAACACGTTCGTAAGTGAAAGACGATGGTTTATACGTTAGCATCCCGTTGCAATCGAAGTCTGCTATCTAAGATAAATACTAACTTGATTTGCAGTCGAACTGACACGATGATAAAAACAGCAAAAGGCCCACGGGTGCCAGGTTTTAATTCTAATAATTGTTCCACATCCTGGCACCCGTGTGCGTCTAAAGTAGCAAACAAGATGTTCCGGGCTGGCCAGACCCGTAATCAACTTGTAGACCAATGTCCCATCATTCCAACTATTTTTCCAGAATGGCCAGTTCTGTACTAGACAGTCGGTTTGACTAGACTAAAGGTCTGTTTTTCATATTTAATTTCATATTCAGTGTTCATATTCAGTTTTTGATTTTCAAATTCGGTATTTCATGTTACTACCAACCATTGTAGTGTGCGTCATACCGGAGTTCGCAATATAGGCTACTCTACAACCGGTAATACGTCGCCACGTGATTTGTGTATCATACTGGTGTTCGCAATATAGGCTACTCTGCACCAGTACACGCTACCGCGTTACCAAAGTCACCATCGCAGAGCTGGGCCCAAGCTCTTTGATAATGAAGTGGTAAGAGTCGTTGTGATCTACTGGTTGTTATAGCCACAACTTCTCCGACAACTATATCACAATAAAATGTATTTATATGAAGCGAACATAAAAACTTTGATAGCGCGATGCAGGCCTAGCAATTTGATTGGCTAATTCATATGACGTATGACTGACGTACTAAAGTAAAGGATTAATTATGCATTGTATTTTGTTTATGTTAGACGGTTGCAAAACCAGTCTTGCTGATTATGAAATAAAGATTACTTTTAGTCTTAAGTTTCATTGGTATGCAAGTTAAAACATCGTACAGTCGAGGAATTTAATTCCCTACCGATTTCGAACTGTGTCGCAGTAACATTCATTTGAGATTCATACCTACGTCATATTGATTGTCACTATGACAAAGTACTTAATGGGTTCGTAAATAAATAACATACTCAACATAAGCGAAACGTAAACAATTGAATACGCCTTATCCTCTTCTCACTTCAGGAATATAATACGAATCAAAAAGTAACAGAAAATGCATAGTTGAACATATCCACAATACTTTCGTGACTGAAACATACAACGCTGTAAGTGTATGTACTTAACATAGCACTTCCAACATTTTGTTTCTCAGATATGGAACGACTTACAATGCAATGCTTCGTCGATAAAGAATTCACATGATGGTACAACACAGAGTACAAGTAAAACAGAGACATTATATTGGAGTAACCTCCGAGATATTTTTATAATTTTAAATATGTTTTCTTGTTTAATACAATCTCAGATATGGTGTATTAATATCATAAAACAAGTATGTATTCATATATTAGATAAGCGTTAGAATTTTTATCAAAAGCTTCACTAATATATTTGATAATTATCTCAATAGACAACAGTAGCGTGGCATAAAAAAAAAAAATCTCTAGACAACTCGGAGCATATTTTAGGGTACTTTTTAACACACTTTTTTCTATAGTAGTAATACAAAATGGTACCCAGCCGTACAGAACTGGGCAAGCCGGTGGGGATCGGGTTATATGAACGCTACGCGACTGATAGACAATAGCTGGAATAAAAAAAAAAAATACACTAATATTGGAATATAAATATTTTTTGAGATGCATCTGTTTCTGTGTTAGTCTGTACAAAGTATCTCAGGTCGGATTACATTACACGTAATTGAACAAATGCAGAATCAACTTATAGTTGCGACGCGAGCTAGCGATTATGCTAACGCACATTGTTTTCGACCCTTACCAAGATACTAAACGATAATTACCCGACTATCTCAAAGGTGGGTTATGTTTTGAGATTTTAATTATTGAGTTAAAAATATTTGTAAATATAACGATTCTGATTAGTTTGTTTCTACTTACATGTACTTAACTGTACAAAGCGATACTACATTAATTACACAGCTGTTTTATTGTTTAATGAATCTAGACATTTTCCTTACATTATTTCAATCCCATATAAAGTTTGAATAAATATATGTATATATAAAGATGGAAGGTAAGTTACAACTAGATCAGGGTGTAAGAAAACAATGTTTATTTGTTTTGTGAGAAAATTTAATTATTTTCATTAACAAAAGTAGACAACAGACATAAGAAGAATTTATGGGACAGGTTATGATGATGATTATTCGCATGTTCTTTGTACTAAATAAATAGGTATGCGTATGTAACTTGTTACAACTTGCAATATTTGTAATAAGCGGTTTCATTTGATAATTCGATACAAATATTTAAATAGCACCAAGGGCAACGTCAAAAATTGTTAGAAATATTTTTAACTTAAAGCATATAAAAACTAAAACATGACAAAATAAAATAGGACTTGTGAATTATATTTTTTTTTTCCCATACTAGGCTATAGTCATATTTACACGTGTTCCAAGGTTTGCATTTCGCGGGTTTTATTTGATAATTCGATCCCTACCTTGGCGGCACTTTGTGTTTAACAGGAATAAACATGTTTTAAATACAGTTATAAAAGCGATAGATATTTTTTCTACAATGCTGACATTAAGGTCTAAAGTTAAATGTTCGAGTTTGGTCCTTTAGCCATATATTTTTATTTCGGTTAAATACCAACTCATCAAATATTTTATTATAAAACCCGACGTTCCTTTGCATTTTATTTCTATACTAATCTTGTACTTAGTGCCTTGAAGCTGTTCTTTGTTTGCTAAGTGAAACCGCCGTGACCTTCATTCAAAATGTCAGTAAGTGATCTAATTATTGTTTATTTTATTTAAACGTGTTAAAAGTAATATTGACCTTACTTTTGTTGTCATTTTTGAAGGTCTGACTCCGAATATTCAACTTACGAGCGCACGCCCTCACCTGAGCCGAAGAAATCTACAAAGGATATCAAGAAAAGAAAATCGTCCTCAGTATCAAGGTATTTCATTCATTTATTTTAAATTAAAACAAAATAATCTTTATAAATTTCATAACACGTATTGACGCTGCCTAGGTACTAAGCTAGAGGTACCGGAAATTTTACCGAGATTGGCATATATTTGTGTGCCGTATAATTTGATTTTTTACTTATTAATGTTTTCTTATTTTTTATAGATCTGAATTTGAAACAGCAAATCAGCGACCACGCACGCCATCACCACCAGCGCAAAAGAAAAAAGCAACCAGCAAAGTTCGTGCATCAACCAGTAAAAACAAGAATCCGGGCTCTAGGTACTTATTTTACTTGTTGTTTTTAAACCGATATTAGTTTAAATCTTTATGCAACTAGATATATCATAAAATTTGGTAGATGTTTTAAAAAGTTTTTCTTTTTTCTAGTTCTTCCAAAAAAGCACCTGAAGCCGACATCTTCAAAATTATAAGAGACGAAGAGAAGATCACCGAAGACCAAAATCTGAAAGCCGTCAAGACAACTTCATCGTTCACCAGTCGCGTAGCAACGGGTTTTACTCGGCGTACTACAATTACGGACGGTAATTTTTTAATTGATTTAAAAGTGTATAACATTGACGATTTCCAAAAGACTCAGCCTGAAGAGCGTTATAAAAAAGCGCTAGCGTCAGTAAAATTGCAGTGCAAGGAAGATTCCACTGAGTGGGACCAGATGCAAAAGTTTTTAGGTGAAGCCTTTAATATTTTCAGAGATTGTGACCCTGTTTACTTTAATAATTATAAAAAAAATTAGTTCAAAATGTTTAAATTTTTTATAATAACAGAATTATTTTACTAATTTTTTTTATTGAAAAGTTATTAGTTTCATTATATCAATACATTTGCATAATGTACGTTGTTTATTAAATCAAGTTGTGTCAGAATAGGGTGGATACGCTTATTAATAAATCTCTCTTGATATACATTTATAGACGTATCCATACTTTGCATAGTGTTCACAATCAACTGTATTTTTATGTGGAGTCAGCCGAGTTAGCCGTTTTGATTAATACACCGTAGGTTATTAATAAACATGTCTCTGATGTAATATGATACTTAGTAGTATAGTATTGGAACTACTAATTAGTAGGTATGTATTGAAAGTTCTAGATAAGAATTAGTAGTTCTAGCTTAATTACGACAAACGTTTAGTACTTATCATATATACAACATTGATTATTTATAATGCCTTTTTGTGTTCCGTGTAGTACAACTGTAGATAAAAATAAATGGATAGGACATCTTCGAAGCACTGCGCATAAAACAATTGTGAATTCAAACAATATACTCAATGATGGCGTTGAAATAGTTGAGTCGGCATTTCGGATGCGCATTGCCACTTATCGTATATCAGCAAGCACCGATCAAAGTCTGGGATCTATCGATGCATTTATGAACTCTATCCGAAACAAAATAAAACGACTTTTAGATGATTCTCTTACGAAACATACGTGCGTAAAAGTAAATTTTGAACTCTTTGGAATGTTCTTAATGTTTAAAAATAATAGTCAGGCAATGAAATCATTTGGTACTAAAAATAAAATATTATACCTAAGTTATGATTTTGAAGCATTATTTTGCGAGATAGTTAACTGTCTAAAGAAAAAATTTGAGGAGTTTCAAGACCGTGATAGTGGCTGGGCTTTTGTTAGTAACTCACATTTAGAGATTAATATAAACAAGTATCAACCATTACGAGGTTATTATGTGTAATTTACTAATATGATGTCTTATTATTAATAAATGTTTTATCTTATTATTTTGTTGTTTTACTTACATTTCACCTAAACCCTTTTTATAAAAAGTTTAGTTATAAACGTTTCCGTATGACACCACGTGATGTGATGAAACAGAAACAAGTTGTGACTTGTTTTAGGCAAACGAGTATCCACGTGTACAGCTTAGGGTATCATATAATACTATTGCGCATTTAAGTTTTGCTGAACAAACAGTACCTAACCTTTATAAGCGCATAGCAACGTTTACACCTCACACCTCTTTTCGTGAGCTGACCTGGTAAGTTGTTTAAGTTTTACTAGTAACCTAAGCAAGAATAAAAATATACTTTTTTTTTAAATGAAATAAATAAACGTCAAGATTTATTATTTATGACGTATTTTATGAATATTCATATAATTTTAAACTATATTTATCATATCAATTTTTGTCCTTTTTATTGCAAAGTTTATAAAGTTAGTTTATATGTTTTAAGTTATATATTATAATGATTGATGTAAGTATATGGATTAATTTATTCAAGAATATACTAATAATACAATTTTTAAATAAAACTACCTAAAAATTAGAAACTAGTAATTTAACCTAAACTTACAAATAAATGTATAAACAAAAAGAAATCTCCGTTTTGTTATAGATTTTCAAGAAATGGGAGATACCGAAGACATCCACATCCCTTTTTCACAATACGCACAAGAGTTTGAGTTTCCACTTCCACAAGAAATCGATGACAGTGATTTATATAAAAAAATTAAAAATTCTATTCAGAATCCAAAAGTTAAGAAACGGACAACCAAAGTCAATAACAAAGTCATTAAACGAACCATTGGACATCCACCATGTTTTGTGATAAAGAACGAAGCAGGAAAAGGCAACAAGCTTGTAAGGATCCAAATTATAGATATCCAAGATGGCGTTCCGGATACAAACGACCAAGATGAGAAGGTGCTTCTGAGCGCGCAGTACGTGGCCAATGATGGCTACGATGAGATCGTTGACTGCACTGAAGGTGTAATAAATAAAATTTCGAAGAAACTGTGTGGGTACAGCATGAGCTAATAGTTTTATATTTTTACTTATTTTTGTATTTATATCGATCTAATAAACTTTATTTAAGTACTTTTGTGTTTCATTAATTTCCTAAAATTTATAGTTACTGATTACTTAATCCTATTTATATAGAAGGTAATAAAAGAAAAATCAATTAAAATTATAAAAACATTTATTTTACCAAACACATTTTAATACAATTTTAAGATTAAAATCGTAAATTATTGTCTAAGTACCATTTTTTGATGCATAAAACATTTTTTAATGCACAATTTTTCTTATGATAAACACAATTATAAATACACTCGGGAAGACAATATTTTTTAAACAGCTCTTTTAAATTTGGTGCACCTTTCTCACCCAAATCTATAATATTACAGTCTAAACACAAATTTTTAACCCATTCAATCTTTTCCATACCCTTTACAAAGACAGTCTTATCTTTTATGTGGTTGACAATAAGTCTTTTAAATTCTCTGTAATCGACATAACCCTCATGCCACATAATACCAAAATTATTTTCTATCCATCGTGTCTGTCTCTTTTCATTTTCCTCTAATTTAGAAAACGAAAATGGTGGTTTTATTAAAAAAACTTGTGTGTACTCTGGCGTACAGTATGCAAATTCTTTAACTATAAATTTATTTTTGTTTGATTTAAACCCTTGAAGATCTACGAATACATAATTCTGCATTATGAAATTTTTTTTGTAATATTACTTAAAGGTTTATATTCCACAATACTATCATTTAAAATCAAACAATAAGCGGAGGTTTGCTTTGGTATATCCGCTTCACACTCTAATTCAACTCGCACATCCACTGAACCGGTTTTTAAGGTTTCGTTTTGACGAGAACAGTCAATAACAAATAGAGGAGCTATATTTTTAAAATCTAACGGGCCAAGCAAGGGTGCTTGAACACGGTTATAATAAGACTGTTGAAATTTTGCATACTGTTCGTATAATATAGCATACCTCTCAGATGAAAAACTAACATCAAAACTCTCATACGGAAAGTAACTTGAATTTAAAAAAACTTTAACATCTCGCAAATTACAGTGATCAAAACATGTTATGTCTTTATTAGCTACATTTTTTCGCTCTGTTTTCAATCCAATTATAATGTAACGTGGCTTTTCAATTTGAGATGAGGTTTTAATAGCCCACGAATGTTTTGATGTTTCGGGCAAGAGCGGATATTCATACAGATCCCAGTTCCTAAACGCTATCTGAATAGCACGATCTTTTTCCAAGTATTTAAGTAAGCTTAATCTTTCTCGATCAGATACTTTAATATGAGGCATACGCCATACTATTTTAGATATCGTGATATTGTCTATGTATTCATTTGCATTTAGTTTAACGCTATTTAAATTTGTATTTGATCTTAAAAGAACAAGTTCATGTTTGCAATTAATGATAATTTTTGTGTAATCCTCAGCAAACCCGAGAATTTTGTTTAAAGGCACAGACACAGAAAAGGTTCCATGTGTATTTTTTGTACCATTAACATCCCATCCCCATAATTTAGACATCGAAGCCTCAAATTCATTCATAGATACAAGAGATTTCATAGTTGTTGTAACCCCTGCATTTTTAATTTTATCTATTTCGATTCCATTGAGTTCGTAACGAATATCTTGAAATAGATGAAGTACGGGGTTATTTGTAAAAAGAACACTATTAACCTTTGCTTTCGTTTCTCTATTAAATGCGGTTATAGTACCTTCTATGTATAAAGTGCTTGCTGATGGTAGCACGTAAAGATCTTGCTGGTTAATAGGTATACGTATTTCATCGTTGAAATTAAAACTTGTTACGTACGGCTTATACGAATGGTATTCAAAGCTCTCAATCGAGTTGTCAAAGGTAAAAGGTTCAGTTAAGTTCAATATACTCATTTTAATAGACCTAAGCTTTGCAGAAATTGTTTATTTTGTTTTGTAAGACGTACTTTAGGTCTTCTTTTCTTGATTGCTTGATGACTACTAGTGTTTATTTTAAGTGTGGGTGAAGTTTTATTAAAGTCTATCATTTTTTCCTAAGGTGCAAATATATCTGTATCTCTTCACCCCGTAAATTTACTAAATTATTGTTAACGTCTAAAATTCTTATCGTAATTGAATTTAAACTATTTTGAGTAACAGGAAAATAAATTACGTTTTTTGGTGTTTCTATAATCCGATAACCAGGTGGCACATTAGGCACAAATTCGTGAATAATATGGCTAGGTTTTCCGTTAACAAATGATCCGCTCACTATGTCACATTCAATGCGGACTATAGTTGTAGACAAAATGGAGACAGGATAAGGGGACTCTGTTAATATATTTGCTTGAATAGATTCTGTTCCGAAACCAAGTAAACTGCCGATAGAATTTTCTTTATTAAAATAAATGTTTTTAGTGCACTGAATTGATGTTTTTAAGGTATTATTATTGCACGTTAATGAAAGTGTACAATTTTGAAGATGTTCTTTAAGGTAATCTTCGATATCTTGAAGTTCATATGAACCTTCAGGAATTACAATTACTTTGTTTTCACCATAGTAGAATTTATTATTTCTGTAGTCTATATTGGGTATTGAATTAAAAGTCGATATATACAACAGTCCACACTCATATTCACCATCCAGTTGGAGAGCTGGTGAATGGTTTGCTATCAGTGTTGATGATGTTCCAGTTATAGACAAAGTGAAAGACATCGTGTGAATGATAAGATGTTTATTGTACAAAGGTATTTAACGATTACACCAATATTTTTTTAAGTATTTTAGACATAAATGACCACAATTTACGGTATTAAACTTTTGATACGTGTTATAGTTATAGTAAATATCATAACCATTTAAATACTTCTTTAATTCTAACGGAGGCTGAAGGTCACCATAACTATTAAAATATTCACAGTAACTGTTATCTTTGACATAGGCTACCCAGTGAGTTCCATTGTTTATAGAACTGTCCAAGTTAACAATTCCACATTCTACTTTTTTAGGACGCTTTGGTAAACTGTCTCTCATATAAACTCCGCGAAAATGGGGAATATCTGATGAGTGTTTTAAAATGTCAATATTTGAAAGAGCGCGTCTGGGTAACCTCTCATTTAGTTTTTTGAAGTTTTTATACATAAACCTTTACCATTTTTATATGGTTTAATATGTAAACCTTTCCCTAAAGCAATAGATTCCATCATCTTGTTATGGCGTTCCGATTCAGCCAAATTTTTTTGAGCGGCTTTGTAATCACCTACAGCTTTAGCGATCCCAGCAGCTCCTCCAGCTAACGATCCTAACGCGGAAAGACCGGCAAAGATAGGTATTAGCGGTAATAAACCCCCAGTTTTCGGAATCGGTATTAAGCGCGGTATCTGTACCTTATTGTTATTAGCAAAAATTTTTTTTGCCGCTGTAAGTGCTCGGTCAACTATTGAACCTTTTGCCTTAGGTTTCTTTTTTATTTCACTGCGTATTTTAGACACAAACCGTTTAAATGGTTTTATTCCTGCACCGCTTTTCATTTTTGATTTCATTACTTTACTAACCAACCATGAAGCTATTTTTTCTCCTCTTCCTACATCTTTTGACTTTGTTCTTTGCTTAGCCATTTTATAAAGTTCTAAATCAGCACGGTGTCTATCAGCTAAATTAGGATATTTATCATAAGCTATGTCGTGTTTCATACATGCATTATCTAACGCATTAATTCCTTTATCACCTCTTTGCAACCTTTTGCGCAATTTCGTACCCGGCCCGCAATAGTTATAGCCAGGTAAATGTAATTCAAATGGTAAATTATTAATAGCACTATTTAAAAGTCCTCTCCCTTTCATATCCCTTAAGATAATGAGAAATTTTATCCAGAGAAATATTAATATAGTTATACAATAGCGTTTCTATCAATCCAACAGTTTTCGCTATCATTTAGCCCTAACCACTTAACATACAGCTTTCTACCCCTTTTTTTAATTATTTTCTCTATAAGATAGACATGTGGGTACTTCGTTTTTTGAAGTTCTTCTTCGTAAAATGTACCAAGTATAATGTTATTCCGTTGATCTTCAATGTGATACGTTACAGGTCTAGTATTATTCACACGTTTGATTGTAAAAAGTTCTGTAGACCAATTAGGTGTATAACCCTTAGAAAATACACTTTTATACTTGCTTATACGTACACAATCTCCAATATTAAATTTATTTAATTTATAATTTATATTAGATTGCGATTTATCGATGTTATTTTTTACTTCGATTTCATTTGCGAAAGTTACATCAATAGGTTTAAATTTTGTTGTGCGATGTATAGTTTGGTTATAAGATCTGACTATGTCATCTAAGGGTTTACCAAGCCATTTATAGTTGCCAACGAAACTAAAGTATTTGTAGAGTTTGAGCTTAAGCGTCTTTATCAACCTTTCAACAATAGAAGCCTTCTTAATTGAATACGTTGAGTAATGATTTATCTTCAATAATTTTAAATAACCATCGAATTCATTATTGTAGAATTCTTTCCCAAGGTCTGTTTGTAAGTTTCTAGGTCTTCGAATAGTTGATTTTATAATGAAGCTAAATGCATTTTTTACGTCTTTTTTAGTTTTAGATTTTATAGGTGTACACCAAGCATACTTTGAAAAGGTATCAATTACCGTTAATACATATTTATATCCTTTGTTAATAGTGTGTAATTTCTGTAAATCGATCAAATCAGCTTGCCATAAATCATCGATTCCTTTTAGTACAACAGATCGTCGTTTAAAATTCCTTCGCGCTGATCGATGGATCTCGTTTACTACTTGTTGTTTCGTCATGTTTAATTTTTTTCAAAATCTGATCTATCTCCTTCTTTGTATAAAAGTTTAGATGTAACTGAAATACTATTTGTTCAATCTGATCATTTATAGTTTTAAACAAAGAGTCCAAATACTTCTTCTCGTACATGTTCTTAATATAATTGTCAACGTACTGTTTATTTACTGCATCGTCAGGTGATAAAGGCTTCGCGACTCCTTTTAATTGTGAAGATTGTAAATCAAAGTGACCTGCTTCTGTACGAAACAAGGCTTTGTACTTGAATTCAGACATATCAGTAGCTCTCAAACGTTTATGAACATGGTGTCCAAATTTGTCTATATTCATTTTATTTGTACTTGGAAGTCAAACCTTAACTGTTAGAAAATAAAAAGTGTATTCCTTTATATATTATTTATTTATGAAGCCTGCTTCACGTAATTCTTCAATTATAGATATAATTTCGTTATCTAACCCTGTGTTACCGGCATCTCGTGATGCTATAAGCAATTTTAATCTCTCTACTAATTCGTTTGGATCATCCCAATACACATAAGAGATGTCTCTTTTTACTTTTTTCATTGATGGCAAACCATCACCGGATACATATATTTCTTCACTTTCTGTGCGTTGTTTGGATAATTTGAAAAGAGGTTTTATGATGTATAAATATTTCATACCCTTATTGCTTTTTATTGGCTTATTGGAATCGAAATCACGTCTATGTGCATTCGTTTTTAATAATAAGGCTTTATATAATCGTTTATCGTCTTCAGTTACGACATCTAAATCAGGTACTTTTTTAAACAATAAATCGTTCAAACCTGGTGTTAAACAATACTTTCCTCTCCCTATTATGAGTTCTCCATTACTCACAGAAATAGGATAAGATCCAAGCATTAGTTTGCCGCGATCCATTCGAATACCAAAAGGAATGTTCATGTTTAAATATTGTTTTTGCCAAGCAGGATCATCGCGGGGAGAAGCATACGAGTCTGACGTTTTGAATGAAGCATTATTTGATGTATCAGAATCATTTTGGTTAACACTTTCGTCTGACGAGACATCATCTCGACTAGAATTGCTGTCATTTACTTCATCTTCACTGTTACTTAAATCGGGTTCCGGCGACTTTCTCTTTAGACTTCCTTTATTTTCATTTTCAGAGCTTAAATTTTTCAGTAATGTTTTATTTATAAAACTTTCCCTCTTTCCATTTTCAGAAGGACTATATTTCAATGTTTTTACCGATTTATTCCATTTAAATCCATCGTTATCGAAATCTGTGTCACTGACATTCACATTGTTACAATTATGTTTCGCCATTTCATTAAGAGGATCTGTGATCGGTTTTAACATTGTTTCCAACATCATATTATTGCTAGATTTAACATCACGAATGAGCTTAACTTTTTTTCTTACGGCTTCTGCAGATCGAAGCACTTTTTGCTTAAACAATTTCTCCTCGTTCATGTTTGGGTTCATGTCCGATCTAGGCGGTTTCTTTTTATGTATTAAGTTTCATGTGCAAATACTATTCTTTATGTATTTATTTAATCTAGCACAATAAATGTATCAAAACCTTTCCTATAGCATCCAGAATTTCTATTACAATCTTTATTTATAACTAAGTAATTGTAAGGCATGCTCCATACTTGTCCACACATTTCACGAAACTGAGGCCACGACATATCGCTTCCTACGTGTTCGTCATAAACATGACGTAAATTAACATCATCTTGTTTAAAAAGAATGATTAAATTGGCATTGTCTCTTATTAGTTGTTTAGGTATTTTACTATATGTTTGATTCAGATAAAAGCTATCTATATTTTTATGTCTTCCCATTGCAAAGTAATCCCGCATATTATTTTGATTTTCACATGCAACATCATCAAATATCATGATTGAATTAATGTTAGCTGCATGAGGACTTAATATTTCATCGTTTTCACTATATTTTTGAAATGAAACTGTGGGAACCAAGTTTAAAACTTGTTCTAGAAATTTATACATAGGTTGAAATAAAGTTTTAGAGTAAACATAAACATTTTCAAAGCGTAGACCTTGTTCATGTAGCAGCAAGCCAACTATTAAATTCGTTTTTCCACAGTTAGACGGTCCACATATTATACAGCGAATAGTATCAGGTAAAAGTAAGCCATGTCGAAAATAGCGTTTATTGTGTGAAGAGCAAACTATGTCTAACTGCAATCTCTGAGGTTGTTTAATAAACCTCATGCTACAACTAGGTACGTGCAACAAACTTGAAAGGCTTTCAGTAAATAATATAATTTTATAAGCTTTAGGGTATATATTTAATAATTCGATCTTTACTTTTAAGGTCAGATCAGTGGACTGTCAGGATAAAATTCATCAGAAACAACCTTATCGATGGCATTTTTCATGTATGCGATTTAGAGGTTTACAGACGATCGGAATAATTTATTGGGAACGACTGGCTAGACTTCGATTGCAACGGGATGCTAACGTATAAACCATCGTCTTTCACTTACGAACGTGTTAGGTTCCGTCACGAAAATTTTGCTTCTGGGTCAGATGATCGGTATAATTTATTGGGAACGACTGGCTAAACTTCGATTGCAACGGGATGCTAACGTATAAACCATCGTCTTTCACTTACGAACGTGTTAGGTTCCGTCACGAAAATTTTGCTTCTGGGTCAGACGATCGGAATAATTTATTGGGAACGACTGACTAGACTTCGATTGCAACGGGATGCTAACGTATAAACCATCGTCTTTCACTTACGAACGTGTTAGGTTCCGTCACGAAAATTTTGCTTCTGGGTCAGACGATCGGTTATCTATTGGGAGATTCTGACCCACGAGCGCGGAGGGGAGCAGAGCGACCCGTAGCGCGGTGGAGTGGGGCAGAATCCCCAATAGATAACTACTCATAGGAGCTGTCATTTTGTTTCTTGATACTCTTTGCCTTACAGTTCTTGCCTATATGCTCATACTTCTTGCAAGAGAAACATCTCGGACCTTTAGGTGGGTTATTTGGTTTGACATGTGGCTTAGACCTCGCTTTGTTTACATAAAACACATTTGTCTCGGAGCCTTTGGTTTCCGTAACAGTATTCGTTTTTATCGAATCGGCTGTTATAGCGACACCGGAGCTTTCAATGGCCATAATCATGGGATTGTATTATTCAGGGAGACGGTGAGCAATAGAGTCCCTAGCCATTCCTCAAAACTTGGAATCCAACGTTTCTTAGCTTGTGCGCTAAAACCAAAATCTTATTCACATACTCTTCAATATTCTCGCAATTGTCGAGTGTCGGTGTGATCAAAACTCGGAATAACCCCCATCACAGGCTTTACATAAGTTGTTTCATATCTCGCACGTGGATATAAATCGTCGGATCCACTAATAGAACAATTTAGTCCTGGCCTTTGTCCTTTTTCGGGTCCACGGCTACTTCTGGGGAGCCGGCGGCGGAGGCGGCGGCGCCGGTGACACGGTCCCACAGATCCTCATGCTCGGGATAAGTTTGTACCGCAAACTTCCAGCTCGCAAAATTTCCTCTGCCCTGCAGTTTTCAATCAGAGTCATATTATTAGCGGATGACATTTTTCTGCATATTTTCTTGTTTCGAATTCGAGAAACAAAAAAAATGACCGAGCGGAACGAAGTGAAGTTTTCAAATATTTTTCGGAATAAACGGAATTGCGCTTTGTACTTTCGCGTGACTATAATAAGTAAATGGCTTTGAGCGTAAATAGGACCATAACCTGATAAATGAAAAGTATAAAGCAGCAATTTATTATTAAATATTCGGTAAACGGGCTACAAACATATCTAGCAAGGCGCGGTTGACAGTAAGAGACAACAGACAACATAAAACTCATATGAGAACATAGAGGCTGGAGTTTTTATACCACTGGAAAAAACGCATTAAAAAGGTAGGTGACGTAGATAAAAAAAAATTAAAAAGGATAGAGAAAAGGCGGTCTTATAGACTTTGGACAACGGAATTGATACAAAATTATACAAAAAAAGTAGATGGAACGAATGATAACAAAAACCTACGTAAACATAATTTATTAAACAGTTTTATTTAGGGTTGACCCGGTATATTCACCTATGTTTATTTCGTAGGCTTAATAGTTTATTGGTAAAAAGACAGAGTAACTATAACTAAATTACAATTAAATATACCATAAACTAAAACTAGATTTCAACTAAAATAAATCTAAATTGGCCCCTGCGGCATGGTACAGTCACGAGTTTTAATTTGGGACCCACCTAAGATTGAATATTGTGTAGCAAACTTACGCTATTTAGAGCTAATATTTTTTACGCAATGTCAATGTCATAATGTTTACCATCGACAACTTTACGTTTCTAGGGGCAACTGGAGCGAGGGCAAACGATCATTTCCGATGTTTTCCGAGGGTATACACTTGCTTGCCAGAATTTCATTTGCCATAATTTCATTTGCCATACTATTCAACTGCCATAATGTTGTTTCCCATAATTTCATATGTCATACTCATTGTTTACTATATTAATCATATGCCCGAATCTTTGTTTCCCATAAAATCATTTTCAATAATATCATATGCCAGAATCTTTGTATCCCATAAAATCATTTTCAATAATATCATATGCCAGAATCTTTGTTTCCCATAAAATCATTCTCAATAATAATCATCATTATCGTAATCCATAATAATCACATGCTATAAATAACATAATATAACTATGGAAAACCGAATCGTGTGGTGTGGTGGAAACATTATAGTCGACCTGGGTTAGGTTGGTTTATAACAAAGGGGCCGTTGGGGGAAATGACTTTAACAAAAAACTTACATAGGCGGAACGACAAGGGGGGGGACGGGGGGGGCGGAGCCCCCCACAAGGGGGGCTCGGGGGGCGAAGCCCCCCGCATTAAGAAAAACTCAATACAAAGGTTACATTAAGCAAAAAAGTAGGTTAGGTTAGGTTAGAACTGCGTCCCCCAACAAAAACGAACTGCTGTCAGAAAAGTAGGTTAGGTTAGGTTTGAACTGCGTCCCCCAACAAAAACGAACTGCTGTCAGAAAAGAAGGTTAGGTTAGGTTTGAACTGCGTCCCCCAACAAAAACGAACTGCTGTCAGAAAAGTAGGTTAGGTTAGGTTTGAACTGCGTCCCCCAACAAAAACGAACCTCTGTCTGAAATGTACGTAAGGTTAAATGAAACATTATACGAATATTAGTTACAAAAAATAAATGTAGTAGCATACCCACCAACGTATTAAAACAACGAAATAATTTTCGGGCGCTTGCAGAAATGTAATAAGCAAATGCATAGCCAGAACAAATTCGAAAGTACTATTTAGCATGGATTTTAAATATTCCATTAAATAATGGAGGGTAGTTTTACCCAAACAACTAACATGGGCTCTGTGTTTTTATTTATTTTTTAAAACGTATAGACGATTAATATAAGTCCCATTTTCGACCATTGCGTACAGTTTTGGTGCCGGAACGTGCACAAGTGTTGTGAAGGCCGCGGTCTTTGATTTTGGACTATTATATCTCAAGTTTTCTTCGCGGCTGTCCTAGTGTCCTCTTACGTTTGTGCGCCTGAGTGGCGCCGATTGTTCTCTGGAGTAGCAGAACTGTTGGTGTGTGATTTAAAGTGAGCCGTAAAGTGCTGAAAATTAGTTTTGGTGAAGATATTATCCATGGAACATTGTAAATTTTTACGAAGCTGCACTTCCTACATGGCTCATTCCTGTTATCAGCGCCATCTATGTATTGCCATCCGTAGTACTACCTAGTCCACCCCGTGTAGATTCGAACGGTGCCTGCGCTGATCTCGTGCGCGGCGGAGCAGCCATCTATATTTCTACTGGTGAATTGCCGAGCTCCAGCGTGTCTACACTTCCATCATGGGGGCCGGGTCACCGCATCTCGGCATTATTTGATGCGCTAGTCTCCGGGAGAGGGCTTTGGCTGGTCGGAACTTCTTAGTTTATTTTCATGACTGTTTCTGTAATTTAATTTATCTAAAATATTAGTGATGTACTGAAATGAAATTTATTTTAATTAATTTATTATTCCGTTTTATATTAAGATCATTTTAATTAATTTTTACATTTCGACATACATTTTGTTTTTTTTTAATATTTGGCTAATTTCGTAATATATGATTGTAATTGTATGATATCTGGTTGTACGTTTTTACCATATGATGATATTATTATAATTTTTTTTTTTTTTGCTTTTTACACCGTCGGTAATTTTTGTAGTGTCTTTTAAAATTGGAACTTATCAGAAATAATTTAATGTTAAGTATACTTACCTACTTGCTTTTTAATGTGTAATTTATGAGTGGTTTTTTTTTTAAACATTTTTTTGTTTTTGAATTGTATGCCAATGGTTTTTTATTAACGAAATTGTCTTTTTCATTCTTTTTTTTTCGATTGTTTTTGTTTTCCTTTTTATTGACAATTTTTTTTGGTATTTTTGTGTTTGTGTAAGGTTTTTTTTTTTGTATAATAAATGACTATGGTGTTTATTGTTTTGAAATTTTGATGTTTTGAATTGTACGTCAATGCTTTTATTTGTGGAATTAGACGTTTTAGTAACTAGATTTTAATTTAACCGGAATTATGAGTGACTCCTCTTCGTTTTTGCCATGCCCTCATTGCCATAATTCGTCCCGAACTTTCACCAATCACGGCCTTAAAGTCCACATAGGGCGCATGCACAAGAGTGTGCCTCGGACGTCCTCATCTAACTTACCGCAATCAGTTGTGCAGGTGGCGCATACGGACAGCCCAAATGTTCTTGGGTTAGCTGATTTGGCTACTTTAAAGCAGTCGGTTCGAGTGTTACGGCATATCCCTAAAGGCGCGCGGAATCTGGCGGCCGGCAAATTATGTGGCCTCATTATTAAATGTATAGATTCAAACGGTACAGCGGAGTGGTTTGAGTTTTTATCTTTTGCCTATTGTGCCCTTAAAGCGCCGGGAATAGCAGGTGCAGGTAATTTAACTACTAAGGTCAAGCAGAATATTGTCTTAGCTTCTGCCATTGATTCTGTTGGGATCAGTGACGCAGGAGCGGTGGTGTCGAGAACACCCTCGGTCCATAAGACGGTTGAGGGTAAAGTATATGATGGTGATCTCGCGGGTGCTGTACGGGTGCTTATGTCGGATGACGGTGTAGCACCATCAGGTCCGGAGACTCTTGCCGTCTTGCGTTCGAAGCATCCAGCTTCTTCTCGTCAGCTTCTGATCCCACCAGAGCCTGACAGGTCGATTCCTTCTTTGACTGTTAGGCCGGATGAAGTAGCACAGGCACTTGGCTCCTTCAATAACAGTTCGGCGGCCGGTTTGGACGGTATCCGTCCTGTTCACTTGAAGGAGCTTACTTCCGGTTCCGCTGGAGATAATGGTCCTCGGTTGCTAGAATGTCTGGCTAAGCTTTGCAATTTTTTGTTGAGTGGTCAGTTGAATCCGGCTGTTTGTCCATATATTTATGGTGCGTCATTATGTGCGCTGTCCAAAAAAGACGGCGGTATAAGACCCATCGCTATCGGTAGCGTTTTTCGTCGCTTGACAGCAAAGCTCGGGTGCAGTGCGGTGAGGGAGGAGATGGCGGCCTATTTACAACCTTACCAATTAGGATTTGGCACGAAATTGGGTTGTGAGGCTGCGATACACGCTACTCGGGCTTTTTCGGGGGATTCAAAGAGTGAGGGTTGCATCATTATTAAGCTCGACATCAAGAACGCGTTCAATTCGGTTGAGCGTGATGTTTTGTTGTCTGAAGTAAGGGAAAAGGTGCCTTCGCTCTATCCATTCCTTTTCCAGGTGTACTCGTCTCCCTCAAATCTTTTTTATGATGGTTCCCTGATTCTGTCCCAAGTCGGTGCGCAGCAGGGGGATCCACTTGGCCCTCTAGTCTTCAGTCTCGCGATACAAAAGGCTATTTTAGAGCTTCAGTCCCCGTTGAACATATGGTACCTGGATGACGGAACCCTCGGAGGTACACCTGAGGAAGTGGAGCAGGATCTGATTGTTCTCCTTCCACGTTTCCGAGAGCTGGGGCTAGAGGTTAACTGTGGCAAATGTGAGTTCTTCCCCTGCGGCACCAATGCCGTTAGTTCCTTTCCGGTGTTCAGTGATATGCTTCCCGGACTCAAACTATTATCTCGGGCATCTTTTAGTCTCTTGGGTTCACCAATCTTCCCAGAAGGCGTTCCCGAAGCTTTCGAGGCGAGAAGGCAGCTTCTCCTAGTAGCTGCACAGAGGTTGAAGGAGCTCTCGGCACACGTAGCCCTGGTTTTGTTGCGGGTCTGCTTCGCTGTTCCCAAGCTAAACTACTTCTTGCGCACCGTTCCGACCTGGTTACACCCTGACTACATTGACTCTTTCGACTGCGTGTTGAGGGAGTCCTTGGAGACTGTGTTAAATGTCTCCCTCAATGCAGGTCAGTGGGGCCTGGCTTCTCTGCCTGTTCGGACGGGTGGGTTGGGAGTGCGTCGCGCGCGGGATGTGAGCCTACCGGCATTCTTGGCATCGGCGGGTGGGGTTGTGGACCTCGTCACTAGAATTTTGTCTCCAGATGGTGACAGGGTCGTCATACCTTACGCTTCTGATGCTTTGGCGGCCTGGTCGGCTCTCAACCCGGGCGCGGCCATGCCCGACAAACTGGACCGTCAGCGGTTGTGGGATGACTCGGGAGTGAAGCGTATTTTCAGTGGTTTGATGGAAAGCGCAGTGGGTGCGGACAGGGCGAGACTGAATGCGGTGTCTAAACCGGAAGCTGGGGCGTGGCTTCATGCTCTCCCTTCCCCGCATTTAGGTACTCTCCTCGACAATGACTCGATGCGGGTGGCCGTTGCTCTTCGCCTGGGCTGTGATGTTTGCGAACCTCACTTATGCATCTGCGGTACTATGGTGGAGAGGGATGGTCATCATGCGTTGAGTTGTTGTCGTTGTGCAGGGAGGTTCCCCCGTCACCACGCCCTGAATGACATCATCAGGAGGGCTCTTGTCTCGGCTAATGTACCGTGTGTTCTGGAGCCTCCAGGTCTCAGCCGCTCGGACGGGAAGAGGCCTGATGGCCTAACTTTAGTACCCTGGCAGAGGGGTAGGTGCCTTCTTTGGGACGCCACGTGTGTTAGCACCTTCGCGGCCTCACATATTGGTCGCACTATCCGAGTGGCAGGGGCAGCGGCCGAGCTGGCGGCTGTGCGGAAGCGGGAAAAATATTCGGTGCTGAGCGGCTACGTATTTGTTCCTCTCGCTGTGGAGACGTCCGGGTGTTGGTGTTCGGAGGCTAAATCGTTTTTGTCGGAACTTGGGCGGCGTTTACGGGAGGCTGGTCTCGATCCTCGCTCCGGGTCGTTCCTGATGCAAAGGTTGTCCATTGCGGTTCAACGTGGCAACGCGGCGAGCGTTATGGGTACCTTTGCGTCGGGAAGGGCTGGGGACGGGGTTTCTGGTTCGGTGTAGGTTAGTTTAGTTTAAGGTTTTTATTTTAATTGTGATTGTTTTTTTTTTTGTATATTGTATGTTTTTATGTTTTGATTATTTGTAATTTAATTTAGTCAAATTAATTTTATTGTAATCTTTTCTTTGTAAAATTCTCGACATGTAAAATTGAAAAATATTTTATGAATAAATGGGTTTTGTTATGTGTTAAATAATATCATTGCACTTAATAATATGGATAACAATACGTTATGGCATTCGTAACATTATGGCATTTAATATTCGGGTAAACAATAATATTGCACTTAATAATATGGATAACAATACGTATGGCAATCGTATCCTTATGGCATTTAATATTCGGGTAAACAAGAGTATGCCAAATAACTATTATGGTAAACGAAACATTCGGGCAAATGAAATTCGGGCAAGTGCAATTCGGGCAAATGAATTGTATGGCATATGTACTTCGGGCAAACATTAGACAACCGTTTTCCGAGTCATTGTTACTCCGGTAAGGGGGGTTTTCGGCCCTGTCTTCTATCTATCTAGCAATATTAATTTAATTATTCTTGATACGCAAATAAAAAAAGAACAATATTAAATTTTCAATTATAATTATATGAAAGCTAGCAAACCAATCTATTTTGTCAAATGTCACATTAAACTGTTTTCTTGACTGACACTGAACGACATATATTATGTTCGTAATTAGCAAAACCGTAGTGGTAGCTTTTTGCAAAGATGTTATCATTTCAAGGGTCGATTCGATAAGTCATTACATGTCTTAACTTGACGTGACTTGACATTCAACACTATCGAACTAAGGTTTCGATCTTATTGCATTATGAATGTTCTAACAACATTTAATGAAAATGGGTCCCAAATTAAAGCTCGTGACTGTACTAATAGATGCTGGCAGCATTTCCTCGCTGGATTGTGAGACTGATAGGTTGAGCGGGGTAGCTGCCAGCTCTTCGATCCCTCGTGGTGCCTCTGAGTCTCTGCGACAAGTCTTTGAAGAGACTCAGAGCGCCGGGGCCCCACGGACCAAGGGTCTCACTATACACAACTAGGGTTTCGCATATTCACGTCCCTCGCTTGTAGCTCGGCTGCAAACATCTGCGATCTCAGCATTTTCTTGTTTTACCACCCTAGGTTGTGTATTAATAAAATTAGAATACGATTGAGCACATTGCTATTTTCGAATTAATACATGAAATGACATTGTCAATGGTAGAGTGTGCAGATAAATGAAATTATTTATTTCAGTACGAAAATATATATAAGATAGAAATAATGTAATAATGATGTGGAAAATAATGACAGATATTTATAAAAGAAATTACACAGCATGTAGCAAGAATAGGTAGAGTTGTAATATGTAGTGAATAATGATGGTGCAGCATACGTTGTAAATCTAATATCTGTAAGTGACTGCACTTAAACCATGAAGATATCAAAGATTTACTTATTATATTTATTCATTGTATGTTGTATTTTTGTGCTAACGGTACTTTGGAATCGTATTCTAATCGCGGTTTGATAATAATGTACTATTATCTGTGTTTATAATAACAAATATACAGGTAACATAGGTATTATATAGATACAAGAAATCAAACATTGAAAAATTAAATAGTACTCACCTGTGGTCCAGACCGGGGATCGAACCCCGTACCTCTGGATTTCCGGCCCAGCGCCTTAACTACTTGATTTCTTGTATCTATGTAACTTAAAATGTGGTGTAATTTACCCGCATTAAAAACAAATAAAAAAACATAATGTTTTTTCATATGTAAAATATACAGGTTAATTTGGGAGACGTTAGCAGGGTCATCCTTGCGGATTCAGTAACTAATAAGCTACTCTTTCGTGCCATTATCAGTGAGATTAACGTTAATTTTTTGGTATTAACAAAAAAAAATCGAATTATTTATGTAATGATCATTTTACAACAAAAATACTTCCGTCAACGTCATTGTTGTCATCGTCGGTCATTTTACGTTTTGTGAATGTTTGTAAACTTTGACATTGCCAAAATGAAAGTGAAAGCTACTTTCTTCGTAAACAAAGTGCTGTCATAAAAAATAAAGAGGTTTTGTTGTTTTAGTTGCAGTAGATTGACTACGATTGTAATAAAAATAGGAAAAAAGAAGGAGTATTTCACTTAAATACAACGCTAAGACATTTATTAATATTTACTGTAGTTTCGCTCACGACTCCCGCATCCCCCGTATGTGTATATATATTATTGTTCAATAGAAAATAATAAATCGTGATTTCGAATTTGTTTGGATATGGGTATCGAATTTTATTTCGGCTTTAGACAACCCTGCACCAACTAAAGTCTCTGCTTTACCCAATGGTTGACTGGCACAGATTGTCTTAAGTCTGCCTATTGTAGGTTCTTTTTTTACTAATGTGCAATAAAATTTAAATAAATACATAGTTTACCTCTTTGGAGAATCCCACTTAAAATCAAACACTCATTATGTTTTTATTACTATTTATTTTGCTTTGGTTTATTAACACACTTAACACGATTATTCATTCTTTTCCGTACTTGTTCATTCGAGCACGTCACGGGCGAATTTTGAAAGATACCTAGGTCATTTGGATTCTCGGACATATACCCAGACAGCATCACATTGAATATGAATAAGAGGGCCTCGTCCACCAAGTTTTCTTCCAGTCTAGTTGGGTCCACCTCGCTTGAGAATCTTGTGTCTATTATAACGTTTTTGTCAAGGTCTTCTGTGTCAATTATTGTGTCCTTATTTGTCTGGATTTCTGTGTCTTTGGGATTTACATTGGACGCCACCGTGTTAATGAATTCGTTTGGGAATTCGTCCTTAAATATGTCTTTCTTGCCCTGGTCTATCATGTCCGGTGCGGTGCCTTCAGTCTGATGTTCAGCGTCCGTCATAGGGTCCTCAGTCAAGTCTTCTGGGTCAGTCGTGGAATCTTCGGTTACTCCCACTTCTTCCGTTAGTCCCACATTCCCCATGGAGTTAGCAAACATTGGTGTGAGCACAGCAGTAGCCATGCAAAAGAAGACGGCAGAGAACATTATTGACCTGCAACAATAAAATCAAATTATAAGTGCGTATTTAGTTATCCGGTCCCAATTTTCGCTAATGTGTGTAGTCCATCTAAGTCTGCAGAAGTCACAAAAAGGTCTTATAAATTAATACAAGGTGCTTACACATTAGGTTCCATTGTTTGAAGAGATATTTACTTACATCAACACAATTATTTTTTATTATAGAAATTAAGAAAACTTTTCATATGATATTTTTGGTTTTCATTTCCCGAACAAAATAAATAATTTAAAATTGTACCCAAACTTAATCATACTGTTAATTAAACTGACAAGAACACTTTCTGTCAAGTGGACGTCGTTTTCTGTTAAGTATCCAGTTCATTCATATTGAAAAGTTAGTAACCATAAGATAATCAAAGAGGTCTTAATCACTGATTATTGTTTACCTCATTAATAGGGTGCTTTATGTAGCAAACTTTCTTCCCTAATATTCTCCAAAAACATACATAATTTGTTTATTGTTTAATACATAAATAAACTCAAAAAGCTTAGTAAAATCAGCGCTAAAAATATTGGTATCTAATTTATTATTTGTTAATTCGCTCAACACATCTGCCTTACAATCCAGCGAGGAAATGCTGCCAGCCAACATCTTTGGCACCATGCCGCAGGGGCCATTTTTAGGGTTCCGTAGCCAAAATGGCTAAAAAGGAACCCTTATAGTTTCGTCATGTCCGTCCGTCCGTCCGTCCGTCCGTCCGTCCGTATGTCACAGGCATTTTACTCAAAAACTACAAGACCTATACTAATGAAATTTGGAATATAGATGTCTTGTAGATGCCGCAACTAAGTTTGGTAGTTAAATAATAAAAATAAAAAAATCTAGGGGGGCACTCCATACATGTAACAGAAGCTAAAAAATTTTTTTTTCACGTGTCAACGTGTGGTACACAGTTCGACAGCTCTTTTGAAAACATTTTAAGGTTCTTAAGTAATGTTTTTGATTACGTGAATACCTTTGGAAATAATCGCTCCGAAAGTTGTGAAAATTGTGTCCCCCCCCCCTCTATCTTCTAAACCGTGTGTCCGAAAAATATAAAAAAATTACAAAGATAACGCTCAATTAAAACTTTCAACGAAAATTATTTTCAATAAGATCGGATTAACCGTTTTTGAGTTATTGCCGATAAACTGCGCTTCTCAACAAAAGGACGTAATTGCTATGAAGATACGCTCTTTTGTTGTTGTACTTTTTTTACATCGTATTTTTTATTTACCTTATAGTTACGGCTATGGAACCCTACACTGAGCATGGTCCGACATGCTCTTGGCCAGTTATTCAGATCTATTTTAGTTTTAGCTTATTTAATTGTAATTTAGTTTTAGTTTTTAGTATATTTAATTTTAACTATGTTTCTATTTTAATGTTCTTTAAGGGTTTTATTTTGTATTAGGTTATTGATGCTTATATTAAATTTAACGTACCTGCAATTAAATGGATGTACATTTATTGATTTATAAATAGATAACTATGGCAACATGGGGAAACCACAACAAGAGCACAAGGAGGTCTGTTACGCTTCCATACTTTTATATTTCGATGATGCATAATCTACCTAGATTATGACCCCGGTTATCAGGATCGACAGAGCTAACAGAATATGTAAATCTTTGCCTGACCAAGCCGAACTTCTGCAATCTCGGCCTTTCTTTGTATTACCACCCTAGTTGTGTAATGTACTATTACCGGAGCAAATAGTTGATCGACATAAAAATCTACCTTTAGTTACAAAATGGCCAAATGCTAAAACTTTGATTTGCTGGATGTTTTACAATTTATAAAATACAATAATGAAATACCTGTTTTCCTTCTGTAGATACACGACTACAACACACCAGTTATTAATAAAGTCACTGAAGTAATGAATTCTGATAGCGTTCCACTAATAAGTATTACATATCTATAAGGAAGTGCTACAGGAAAAACAAACAAAAATTAGTCAATTGTTCTTAACCGAAATTTTATCGTATATGCATTGGAATAAGGTTGAGTATTGCATGAGTGGTCGAGATGTTTTGGTCATTTTGAAAACTATATTTTGAAGTAACCAAGGTCACGTTCAATTTTGAAGGATCGGTCACGGGATTTTCCGTCTGAACTCCTGCGTCAAACTTGGGTTCTTCGGTTAGTAGCTCGGAATTCTTTATGGGATATTTCCATTTTAACCAATGCATGGTGTAAGATGCAGCTTACATGAAAAATGCTGTTGTACTGTGCGTTGCGTCTTTACTAGGGTAAAGACCCTTTTTCTTTGATAACAAGTTATATGTAGAAATATCTATAATAACATTAAGAACAGTTTTTTTTTGCTATGGTATTCTTTTACATTGATTTTGTAGAAAGTAGTAGACATACAGGTAATTATCATCCTCTACTGATCTGTCCATCTTGTTGGCGGACGTCCGACGCTGCGCTTGCCGATTCGTGGTCTCCATTCGAGAACATTACCTCGGTGCCTGAAGACGAAAGTCTACAATCAGTGTGTGTTGTCAGTGATGACATATGGATCCGAGACGTAGTGCTTCACTGTAGGCCTTATGAATAGGCTCAGAGTCGCTCAGCGGGCTATGGAAAGGGCTATGCTCGGGGTTTCTCTACGGGATCGAATCAGAAATGAGGAGATCCGTAGAAGAACGAGGGTCATCGACATAGCCAAACGGATAAGCTTGTTGAAGTGACACTAATCACGACGCATTTGTCAATTTGGGCATAGAATAAAGAAACTTAACGACGCCGATCTCCAGCAAGAAGTCCGGTATAAAAATCTCATTTTCTCAGCTTTCCCATTACTTTTGGGAATAAAAAATACGCAGTGGTAAAGCCCGTAACATTATCTAAAATCTTTAATTGGTTTCGTTTGTGTCCGCTAATAGGGCAAATTGGGGAAAAAATTACCCAATGTCCTTTACAAAATACTATAAGCTTAGCGTTGCTATACGTGCCGGTAGGCCGGGACATGTCCCGGTTTAAAGCATGGTGTCCCGGCGTCCCGGCCGATAAGGAAATTGTCCCGGTTTAAAAATCATAGTTATTTAGTAGGGCGCTGAACTTGGCAAATAATAATATACCTACAATAAACACGACTAACTAGCTAGCTAGGCTAGTCGTACGTGGATAGAACGAAGTAAGCGCTGACACTTGTCGTTAACTTTTTACTAATTTACGTCAACAGTGTCAACACATTACTCTCGGCGTTGACTGCGCGAGAGCGCACTGGCACACTATTAAGTTCCTTTTTTTCTACCTTTACTATTTGTTTCTTTAAATGTCCCGGTCTCAGTCCCCACACTTATGGCAACCCTACATTAGGTGCACGTCTTACTTCTGTCCCACTATGTATCATTATCAGCCTAAATCGCAACTGGTACTAGCGGTAACAGGTCTAAAACGCAGCTAGTCTAAAACGCATCTCGTCTAAAGTGCAACTGGTCTAAGTAGCTACCAGTTTACGTCGCTATTGGTCTAAGCAGTAAGTGGTCTAAAACACAGCTGGCCTAAGAGCACGTGGTCTAAGTCTTAGCTGGTCTAAGTAGTAAGAGGTCTAAGTCACAACTGACCTAAGTAGTGTCTCGTCTAAAATACAATTGCTCTAAGTAGTCATTTGACTACACATTTGCTGTTTTCTAAAGCAGGAAGTAGTCATGAACTCGACTAACCTAAGTAGTAACTTATATTCGCCTAGTGACTGCAATACGGCCACAACTCAAAAAATTTTTTTTTGAGATTATTGTTAAAAAAAATTAAAAACAAAAATTGAATATTTTTTTTTGAGATGTGGCCGTATTGCAGTCACTAGCCGATGTGTCACGTTATCATGGCCCCCACCTAGTTCGACTTCTGCTACGTCCAATAAGGATTGCAAGTTAGTCAGGCCTCCTAAGAAAAACCCGGCCTCTGCAGTAATGTACTATTAACGGTCGGATACCTCACGTTAAGCGCCGTCGGACACAGACTTGGAACTCATGTTCTGAGTCTGTGTCCGTTGGCATTTAATGTGTTAAAAAAACCCGGTCTACACCATCGACGTTTGGGTTACAAAATGGGTTTCTGGAAGTGGTCTTGTGTAGAGCAGTCATTTATAGATGTGGTCATTTGTAGCTGTGGTCATTTCTGATTGTGGTCATAAGCCATCGAAAGGGTTTAGACCTCAGAGCATAGAATACTAGAGAGAGGACAAGCCGCCGGCGACCGTGTCGCAGCTGTAAGCTCATTGTGCATACTCTGCCGCCAGTACACCGTCCGTTGTTAGCGAGTGTGCCCGCGTGCTGATCACAGAGAAAATTTTGTTTTCTCCCAAAATGCCGAGTTGTGCAATAATTACTTGCAAACATCGCAGTGATTTGATTAATTTCCACACCAATGGGATCACTTTTCATAGGAAAATACCATTTATTTCTAATAAAACCATGAATTCAACGTAATATTCCGATTTGTATCCATGTAAGCTTACACATGCTTTTTTTAAATATATTTTATTACATTGCTGCTCTACAAGTTACATTATTGCAAAGCACAGTGTTTACGCCGCAATGAACGGGGTACAAAACGATACACTCAGTGACAAAGTTTCTCATAGTGCAGCAGCGATGTGCTCCGTATTGTGCGCTGCGGATAGTGCTGCGCGGCACCTATACCACGTATCGATAAAACCAGCCTACGATTAGTGGATGCTAAAAATATATTAAAAATGAAAGGATGGATACTGTCTTTAATATAATATTATGAAGTATAAATGTTGTGTAATTGTTTAGCTAATGATTTGTACGTATGCTAATGATAAAAAACTCTTTTGAGTTAATTTCGACATTTTAAAATAATTTTTAGTGCAAAATAGGTAATCCCTTTTTTCTTGCTACATACTTTTTTAATCGTACTAGTAATACCTTTAGCTATTTAAACTGGCGATTAAACGTATAGAAAATACATAATTCAACTTAATTCTGGAGTTATTTTTATATTTTTAGTATTTTATGTGGTAAAAATCAAATATTGTATGCCTAAGTTTAGTAAGGCTTTGAATTGTACGGCATATTACATTTTGCTCCCCGCGTCGCCCGCGTAGAGATCGTATTACGTATAGTCCTTTAGGAACCGTATTTTTTTTCGGAATAAAAAGTATCCTATGTGTTCATAAAAAAATTTAAATACTGCCCATTTAAAACTTGAGCAACAGATCGATAAGGTTAGGTTGGCTAGCCAATAGTCTACTCGATCCACGATGTCGAGTTAGTATAGTGTTCTCTCTGTATAGCGACAATTAGTCGCTTGCCTTTACCTGTACAGTAAAAATGCAAAATGAGATAAGAGAGTAGTAAATAATAAAGGTAATAATTGCATTATTTGGGGTCGACCAGGTGTAAAATTAACACGCAACAATAATGTCCACGTATAATTACAAAAAACTGTACAAGGACTTTAGGGTCCTTATCATATTTTGAGTTCATTGTATTACCGACTACAACAAAACCTAACTATTTTACTGACTTAACAAATTACTAGCGTACCAGAGACAGATGTTGACTGAACTTATTTATACTTACTTATTATATTTCAATAGGTACATTAAATTATCGACAGACACTTTTTTCGACAATTGTTCAATATCGATATCACGGTATCTCTGGCCTAGTCCCCGCAATTATCGTTGTGTGCGTGCGTACTGACACGACTCGCTGCTCATTCGCACGTACTCAGACATGGAAATGATGCGCGTGTATTCTGCAATAGGAGCGTCGATATACAAGTGTGTGTGCTTTAGGTGTGTGCGTGCGTTGTCTTTACAATTACTGGTGCTATGTGTTGGTTAAAGAACTTGCGACAGGCGGTTTCCATACTAAATCGACCGGCATGTCCGATCTCCTTATATTCTTACATCTGTGGTTTAGACTAAGAGCGTTTTAGACCAAATCAGCTTTAAATGAGGTGCGTCTTAGGCTAGATGTCTTTTTAGACCAGTTGCATTTTAGATTAGGTGCGTATTAGACCAGTTGTGTTTTAGGCGAAATGCGTTATAGACCAGTTGCGAATTGTCTGCTAGGCTAGATGCTACTTAGACCAGTAGCGACGTAGACTGGTAGCTACTTAGACCAGTTGCAGTTTAGACGAGATACGTTTTAGACTAGCTGCGTTTTAGACCTGTTACCGCTAGTACCAGTTGCGATTTAGACGAAATGATCATAACCCGTCTGTGTGAGTGCGATCCATACTGAAGCGTTCTTACGCATTCTTAAATCTTTGCTTGTAGTGCGTTCGTACGCTGCGCGCACACATTCAAGCGCGCGATGTACCTTTTGTAGGTAGAAAAATTACTGCTTTACTGTGGCTGTAGTCTCCACGCTAGCCCAGTGCGGATTGGAGACAGTCCGGATTGGGGACTTGCACGTGCAAAGCAAACGCTCCGCTGAAAATCCAATAAAAAAATCAAGAATTAACGGGGGTAAAAAAATCAAGAAACGTCTTTTTTTGGCATCTTTTTGCTCGACGGTGGTACAGAACCCTTCGTGTGCGAATTCGACCCGCACTTGGCCGATTTTTTCCTCTGGCTGATAAGTAAACAACTACTCGTACCTACTCACACCAGTTACAAATACAGAAGCTGAACTAATGAATTTTGATAGCGTTAACTAATTACTAGTATCTAGGAGGAAGTTATGTAGCACAATATGTATATATGTCTTAGTGGGAACTGTTGAGGAGTTAGATGCATGTTAATCTTAAAATCTATACCATAGTGTTTTGTATGTACGTCTATCTCTGTTTGTTCTCCAAATAAATAAAATAAAATAAAATATAATAGCAGTATTTTTTCTTCCTACAGAAGGTACATCGCGCGTTTGAATGTGTGCGCACCGTGAACGAGCGCACTACAAGCAAAGTTTCAAGAACGGGTAAGGATGCTCCAGTACGGATCGCACTCACGCAAACGTGCGATCGTGCATCTGTGTCGCGTGCTCCTAAACGGCTGAAGTTGGACTACTTGTATGTGTTTACCTCGTGTGTTCATAAGTTTCGAGACGATTTTTTGAAAGGCCCAAAAAAAAAATTTTGAACTGGCGGCTTGATTCAAACTTTTTGAATTTAAACGTTGGCAATTAGAAAAAAATTGATTCAGGTGTTATTTTTCGGTGAACCGGATATCGAAATATAATCTAAAGGTAATATATTTAGGTATGATCTAAAGGGCCTACAATCGAAGAAAAGTCTACTACTTAAACGATCGTTCAAGAAAATTAAGGCTCGCATGATGTCAACAGTTGCTATGGAGTTTTTGTTTACACTTCAATCTACACCGTCGAAAAAAAGTTTAATCAACTAAAGCAGTGCGTGCTTCTATTGACGAATGGCCCACACGATTGAAGGCCTGTGTTCAGCACAATGGCGACCATTTGGAATAATTTATATTTTATTTTTAGCGTAATAAAATGATTTTTTTCTTCTGTCTAAATTTCGTTTAAATACGTTAAAGCGTGTTCGAGAAAAACATGATTTTGTTCGTCTCAAAACTTATGAACATACGAGGTATACTTTCCTGTAGTGTTATTCAAAAATTACGTTTTAAGAAGTTTATTTTCGAAATATTTTCCAAATAGATTACGTGTGAGTGTCAGGATGGCGGGTGTACATCAAATCAACAAATGGAGCTGTGGTATACCTTAGGAGTTAGTGCTAGCAATGTGCTAAATGTGCGCCAAAATTGGAGCAATGTGCTCTTTAAACTCCAGATATATTTAAGAAATAAATGAGTCCGCCATTCTGACGTCAGGTTGGCGGGTGCATTTTCAGTTCTAGCTAATGGCTGCCTACTCAAGGGTGAAAGTAGTACCTAAGGTTAGTGCTCGAAATGTGCTTCCACATGTATGAAGCACAATCGAATTCAGAGAGCGGTTAAAGAGTAATATGTTCTACGAAGGGATAGTGCAGCACTGTTCTAGCGCAACTAAAATGCCTATAAATGAAAGCGTTCGAAAATTGCACGAGTCCAACAACTTATAAGAACTTTTTTAAGTCGAAATTCCAATACATTCATAAGTCTACAACTCGATAACTTTATAATTTTTTCGAATCTTTAAATAATGAGTATATGGTTTAATAATTAAATCGCTAGTAACGAGTTATTTTTAGTATTTATTTCCTGGTAACAAATTTGAATTGGTCACTGTTTCAGTGGGTGACATTGCGGTTAATCATCGTGTTTCTAAGAATAATTTATTTGCATTGATAATATATTCTTTGTATTGAAATATTTACGTATTGGACAAACCAAGTGCATAATAAATTCTGTTCCGCAATATAATTTAAGGAATTCTACATACCGTTTCGTAACCCTTATCAGCGTTCGTGGCCGCGGGTAGACTAGACCTGTCTGTAGTTTTTTTTACAATTATTTTAATACAAATTCAATTATTAGACAATTAGGAAATCATGATGACAATAGTTCGTTTGAACATATCTTAACAAAATTAGGTTAATCCCAATAGGCGACCTCATGACTAATATACAATACAAGTATACTTTATTGGGCACCA
Source organism: Eudemis profundana (assembly GCA_947034925.1). Lineage (NCBI taxonomy): Eukaryota > Metazoa > Arthropoda > Insecta > Lepidoptera > Tortricidae > Eudemis > Eudemis profundana. Next base: position 1,089,803 of record OX344812.1, read on the forward strand.
GAAAAACACATTACAAGAGGTACTTACATAATATCTGGATTTTGTCTCCCAAAGTCACAAAGATAGAAAGTAATTCATCTAACCAGCCCGAGTCACCTCGAAGAAAGCGAAATGGCACCTATCGCCGGCACAAAGGGCGATTCGCTAACAAAGCCCGCAGTTATCATGCGAATGGTTATATAAAAGTGCTCCGCCGCCGCAGAATGGCCCTCCGGCGACATGTGTTATATTGAAAGGGTCGACACGACAGTGAATGTTATCAATTGTAAGAATCTGTGGAGGTAGACGTTTATACTAGATTCTTGTGTAACGGTACTATTTGTCTCTTTTTACCCGACTGCGGCGAAGCCCAAAGGAGGGTTATGTGTTTAACCTGTATGTATGTATGTATGTCCGTTCCTATGTCCGCTCATAACTACTCAACGGCAAAACCGATTTTGATAAATGATACATCATTAGATTTGTCATAATGGCGCGAGTGTCACTGGTATGAAGTTTGTTAAAATAAACAAAATGGCGGATTTTATGCACTTTTAAAGTGCACCGCGGCCGGGCTGTTTTTAGTAAAAATATTTAGTTATTTAGGATTCCGTAAAAGGGCCCTAAGGGCGCCCTTTTATTATATTAAGCCTCCGCTGACCGTCTGTCTGTCTGTCATGACAGGGCTGTATTTTTTGAACATTAAAAGGTAGAGACTTGAAAAATTCATTGAATATGACAAACGTAATAAAGTAAAAATGGCTTCCCATACTCAAAACGTGTTTTTTTAAGGTTTTTTTTTCTATTTGAACCATGGCAATGATAGGATATTTTATATGTTCACAAAATGTGTATTTCTATTGCCACTATACCAGCAAATAATAAAAATAAAATAAATGAAGAATATTAAGAGGAAACAGGGGACTACGTTTGTATGGAAACACTGCCCAGTGTTTCCATACAAACGTAGTCCCCTGTTTCCTCCCTGGATAATGCCAGTAGAGCAATAATTTTTTGTCCAAAAATCTATGGCTACTATTAATATGTTCCTATGTTTTCCTTTTTACGATAAATTGATTCTCAAAAGAGATATTAAACCTTCATAAACCTAAAAAAAATGCCAGTATTTCCGCTGTGTTCACACATCCAGAAAACAAATTTGACTAGATTATTAAAAAAAAAAAGGAAAACATAGGAACACGGCCAAAGCCTTTCTTTAATGTTTAATGAAAAAATTAGTTAAATAGGTTAAGTTTTGGAGAAGAAATCAGAGGACTACGAAACGTTGTTTTCATGAAATTTTAAAAGGTATCTTCGGTCCAAGCTGCAGTTGTCTCTATCGCGCTCTGCGCGGGAGAGGCGGGCAGTGCGGGACAGCGACACATTTTACAAATACCTAATTTTCAAATCTCTCCACCTTACTGGTTTCCTCTTAACAGCGTTCCCCATGAAAGAAACGTGTATTTTGCGTGTTTTGCTCGACGATGGTACGAAACCCTTCATGTGCGAATCCGATTCGCACTTGACCCGCTTTTTAGGGTTCCGTAACCAAAATTGCAAAACGGAACCATTATAGTTTCATCATGTCCGTCCGTCCGTCTGTCCGTATGTCACAGGCATTTTACTCAAAAACTACACGACACGATGGATATTGATGAAATTTGGAATATAGGTGTCTTGTATGAGCCGCTACTTAGTTTGGTAGTTAAATAACTAAAATAAATATTTTTAGGGGGGCACTCCATGTTACAAAAGCTAAACATTTTTTCTTTCAGAAAATATCAACATGTGGTACATAGTTCGACAGTTCGTTCAAAAATATTTTAAGGTTCCTAAGTAAGTAATGTTTTTGATTAAGTGAATACCTTTGGAAATAATCGCTCCGAAAGTTGTGAAAATTGTGCCCCCCCCCCCCCCTCTATCTTCTAAGCCGTGTGTCCGAAAAATATAAAAAAATTACAAAGATAACGCTTAATTAATACTTTCAACGAAAATTATTTTCAACAAGATCGGATTAACCGTTTTTGAGTTATTGCCGATAAACTGCGCTTCTCGACAAAAGAACGTAATTGCTGTGAAGATACGCTCTTTTGTTGTTGTACTTTTTTTATATCGTATTTATAGGGTTCCGTACCAAAATGGTAAAAAAGGAACCCTTATGGTGCGACTCTGTCTGTCTGTCCGTCTGTCACAGCAAGATATCTCAGGATCTACTGATGCTATCAACTTGAAATTTGGAATAGTGTTAAAAACTGCTAATCCGAGCCTATGGGATAGAAAAAAATCTTATACCTTTTTTTCTTTTTGTTTTAAACGGGACCGGAATGGGATTTCGTAAATCAAAAGTTGAGCTAATATATCGAGTGGGATTTCAAATGAAAGGGCTTATTATGAAAATTCCAAAACCGTTTTTAATTTTTTTCTTAGACATGTAGTTTTTGATTGAAGACAAAAAACGTTAAAAAAATACCATTCCCCCCCTATTATCTCCGAAGTTACTGAACAGAGAAATCTGTAATAATTACCAATTATTCATATTATCCTAAATATTACAGGAAAAATAAAACGGTTTTCCTAACTTGCAGCGTTTTTTAGAAATTCGCAAAAATCGTAAGACAACTTTATTTGCTCCTACTAAACTAACCGCGGCATATGTCGATGTATGGGGCAACAGTTTTACAAGAGCAAAGTTAAGTTTGTCCCACCATACAGTTTTTCTTGAATTATTCACGTATATACTGACGAGTTTGTACGGAACCCTAGGTGCGCGAGTCCGACTCGCACTTGACCGGTTTTTTTACCTTATAGTTACGGCTATGGAACCCTACACTGAGCATGGTCCGACATGCTCTTGGCCAGTTATTTATTTTTCAATTAAGTAAAAATAAGCAAGCCGATGGGAATCAAGCTCCACATTCGACATCATTGCTATTATAAAGTGAAATCAACAAAACCGCTCAGCGGATAGGTATAGGGAACGTGCACGACGAAGGTCCTGCCAACTGGTGCCGCCAATCTAAATCATGTACCCTCTCATGCTGGGGCCACACTGACGGAAACGCCGTTAATTTATTTTGATTAGGGACGATTAACGTCAGTGTAGCTACGATTTACTATATTTGACATTGACACTTATATATTATTGTCATTGACACTGACAGCTTGATTTGACAGGGGTGATAGTTTCCTTTATTGTCCGCCCGTGTCTCTTTTGTCGTTTAGTGCTGCCACCTATAGTTCGTGCACGTTCCCTATTGTCATCCAGTGACGCAACGCAGCCAGCCTTATAGACACCCTACCAAAGTATAAACACGAACAAGTAGTCCAACTTCAGCCGTTTAGGAGTGTGATAGCACGTCTGTCTGAGTGCGATCCATGCTGAAGCATTGTGAAGCGTTCTAAAACTTTGCTCGTAGTGCGTTCGTACACGGCGCGCACACATTCAAGCGCGCGATGTAGGTACCTGCCTTTTTTTTAGGAAGAAAAGTTGCTGCTATTATTATTATTACGGTATGTCTTTATTTTCTCAAGTTAGGTGTTTATAATACGTATACAGGGTGATTACGGGGTCGTGGAGCAAGAAAGAAGCATTTAACTTACTTTCTCCTAAGGAGCACGATAGATTAGGACTAACAGTACACCTGCGACTTATTTTAGTCAGCAAAAAAAACTGCGATAATTCGAGATCATGGTCACCCTACTATTTCCCAAAAAAACTTATGTCTATCAGACTAACTTCTATCAGAGAGTTTGTTTTCTAAAAAGGTGTAATATTAAAAGTAGGGTGACCACGCATTTTGAGTCAATAATAATTTTTAAATAAAAATACGTAAATAACGAATCATCTTTGTTTCAATTAAAATAAATACAGGTAGCATCGCAATCATTTACTGAGTCAGAAAAAAATGGTTGGGATCACAACCCCGAAATCACCCTGTATAAAAAGTAAAATACGAAATGAAATAACAAAATCTAAACACATTATAAAAAACCTAACCTAGGGTGCCGCCGGCAGCGGAGCGGGGCCCAAGCTACCGGTGTGGTTAGGGCCGCAGAGAGAGGAACCTCCTGACAATGCGCACCGTGTCCAGAAGTACCGCCTTCTGTATCTGACCCTTGATCCAGCCATCTAGCGAGAGTCTCTTGAGATGGTGATCGAGACTCTTCGCTGTAAGCCCGTTCGCCGAGACGACTATCGGAACAATGATCGTCGAATCAACATCCCACATGGCGGTAACCTCGTATTATTATTATTTTTATGAAATAGGAGGCAAACGAGCAGACGAGTCGGTATTACACTGTAACCCTACCCTTATCCTAATTTAGGGATACATAGCAGAATGTGCAAGTCGTAAAATGTGCAGGCTACGTAAAATGAGCAAATCGCAAAAAGTGCAAATCTCATACTAAACAGATCGCAAAATGTGCAGATCTCACAATGAGTAGATCGCCAAATGTGCAGATCTCAGAATGAGTAGACCGCAAAATGTGCAAGCAGATCTTATAATGAGCAGGTCGCATATTGTGTAGATTTTGAAATAGAGCAAATTCAGTCAACTGTAAATAGTATTAAATTTTCTAACGGTACCTGTACCTACTTCAAATTAATAGTATCCCCTTGAAAGATAACGGACTATGATCGACTTAATTATAAAACCTCATTACACGTTTGCGTCCTTCTTGCTTGTAAGGTATGTTCTTAACACCGGTGGTACTAACTAGTACTAACAACCCGAAGTACACGGAGCCACCAAGAACTTTTCCTCCAAAAAACGGTTACGGCCCGGATTTAAGTTCGGGTCCGTATTAAACATCCGTCCATCCGCCTGGGTGAAGAGAATTAAAGATGTATATTCATTCTTAATTTCTCACTCGTAGCTCTCCCAGTAGTTACGATTTCATACTGCGGCCTGCACATTCTACGATTTGCTCATACTGCGGCCTGCACATTTTACGATTGGCTCACACTGAGGCCTGCACATTTTACGATTTGCTCATATTGCGGCATGCGCATTGTACGATTTGCTCATATTGCGACATGCACATTTTACGATTTGCACTAGTGCACATTTTGCGACTTGCACATTCTGCTATGTATCCTCAATAGGTTAAGTTAGGTTTATTTAGTTGTGAAGTTGTAAATAATTTATTTTTTATTTTATATTTATGTGGTTTAAATAAAAGTTTCAATAGGGTACTACAAAACAAAAACTCCAGAGCAGACAAACACGTGAACCAAGAATTTTAAAATGAGATAACTACTTCCGTTCAGCTCTGGCGATGTTATCCTCTTAAAAATTGCAGTTTCTCAGCATTTTAAAAACAAGAGAACTAGTAATAAATCTCAGGGGAACTTTATTTTCCGCAGAGCACTGGAACAGTGCACAAACATACAGTTGCTTAACCACGGCTGCGTTACACAAAATCACAGTATAATAGCCAGAGCTCGGAATAGGTAGTGCCTATTTACCTTAACTTCGCGGGAGGACGTAACTAAGAGTGGTTACAACCACCAAAAAATATTAATTATTTTTATTGAACCCGGGATTTCCCTGGTTAATAATACATTATCCATATAAATTCACGCTCAGGGTTAGATTATTAATGAAATACAATTGTCTAATGCAGAAATTTTGTATGTGGTCGATTTTTGAGTTCACAATATATCTTGTATTTCATTAATAATCTAACCCTGAGCGTGAATTTATATGAATAATGTATTATTATTAAACCATGGAAATCCCGGGTCCAATAAAAATAATTAATTATTTTTGGTGATTGTAACCACTCTTAGTTACGTCCTCCCGCGAAGTTTAGGTAAATAGGCACTACCTATTCCGAGCTCTGATAATGGCAGTAACTTAACCTTAACGTAATCGTTTTTTAGTTTATCATTTCATTTTTTAATCAGACAATCTAATAATACTAAATCATTACTTAAACACATGATTAAGACCTACATAAACTGCATAACATAATTCAAAATATTGGGCTATGTCGGGGTTTTTGCAAAATACCGGTTTCGAGCCCTGCTTTGCTCTGCACACATACAAGAGTGTTTTCCAAAAAAAATACCGGGGTAGCTACTTTCTCAAAATATGGACTTGTGAGGTTTTTTTCGGCTCAGAATCGTTAGTACTTTCGAACCTTATACGTAAAATAAAGTGTCCCAATTTTTTTTTCCATTACGCCACCATTTTGCATAGTGTTTGTATGAACGTGACGTAGTGGAACGATAAAAATCCCATACAAATTTTGGGACACTTTTTTTACGTATAAGGTTCGAATGTACTAACGATTTTGAGCCAGGAAAACCTCAAAAGTCCGTATTTTGAGAAAGTAGCTACCCAGGTATTTCTTTTTGGAAAACGCTCACAAGCGCGCGATGTACCTTTTGTAGGTTTCTAGAAAAATTACTATAACCGTGCTCTCATTCGTTGGCCGACTGTTTGTTTAGACTGTGGCAACGTCGTAATTATGTTGATTAATCATAGTCGAGGAGCGGTCTAGTTAGACATTCATTAAGACTCAAGTCTCACTTTAAAAGATATTGAGGTGAAAAATTATTTCGAAGAAACAGTTTGATAGTGCTATTTTGTTCACGTGGAAGTTTTTTAGGGTTTCGTGCCAATGGAACCATAATAAATGTACTAAGCATTCGCTGTTCGTCTGTCGCAGGCAGTGTATTTTTTGAACTGTAATAGGCAGTGTATTTTTTGAACTGTAATAGGCAGAAACTTGAAGTATTCACAGAAAGTGTACTCATATACATATTGCCACTATAACAACAAATAATAGAAATAAAATGAAAAAAATGTGATTTTTCAGCATTTTCACACTCACGGACAATGAATTCGGGTCGGTTCGACAATTACATGTGATTTGAGGCTTTCTTATTTACTGGCCAAGGTTTGTATACTATTTTTCTGTTCGACGAAGTCAGAACGCTTCTTCATTTAGCGCAGCGTCCGACAAGGTGACCCTTTCTGGCCGGAGGGCAGATTTAGTACATTACACAACTAGGGTGGTAATACAAAGAAAGGCCGAGATCGCAGAAGTTTGCGGCCCGAGCTGCAAGCGAGGGACGTAAATATGCGATCGAGGGCTTTCTTTATTACCTCCCGTGTTGTGTTGTGTACATAATTTTATGTCTACACTTGGCCAGAAAGCGGCGCACGCTGCGCGTACGGAAAAAGCCTCTTTATGGCCAGGTGTGGCATAATAGTACATTACTTACCTAGGGCGGTAAAACAAAGAATGTCTCAGATCGTAGATATTCTGACGCCGCGACCTGCGGCGAACCGGAGGCAAGGGCGATAAATATGCGATCTGAGGCTTTCATTAGTTCCGTCCGTGGTAAGTACAATATTTTTCATCACACTTGCTCGAAAATGGTGTCATTACACGTAGGTTCTGCGGGCCGTAAGTGGCCTATTACGCCCAAGGGCGTAATGGTTTTCTTTTTAAATTTGAAACGCTGGTTCTGTTTCACTCTTATTTGTCATGTTCAAAGGAAACGCCAACTTACTTTTTTAACTTTTATCACTGAAATATTTATTTAAAGATAACTGTTATTGCAAATACATGTAAACACATATTTCGGTAACATTAATTAAATGTTTAAATAATGTATTTCTTTATTTTGCAAATATAAAATGCCGCTTACCGCTATGGTTTCCGAACGTGACTTGACTTCGCATTGTCTATGGACTTAAATGTCACTAATGTCACTGTCTGTTTTAATATTTTCTTGTCATACTGGGGCGATTAGTAAGGTTAAATTATTAAGATTTCCTCACAAGTGTGATGAAAAACATTGTGTGTGCCACGGGCGGTAAAGGAATTACAAACTCGTGTTATTAAAGCCCTCGGTTTCACCTCGGGCTTATAATAAACACTCGTTTGCAATTCCTTACTTACCGCCCTAGATACACAATGTACTATTACGTCTCCCCCCAGGCCATGAAGTGGGATTTTCCACACGCGTAGCGGGCGGTTATTGCCTCTTGGCCAGGTGTGATGTAATAGTACATTGTGTATCAAGGGCGGTAAGTAAAGAATTACAAACGAGTGTTTGTTACAAGGCCGAGGCGAAGCCGAGGGCTTTAATAACACGAGTTTGTAATTCCTTTACCGCCCGTGGCACACACAATGTTTTTAATCACACTTGTGAGGAAATCTAATTAAAATAACCTTACTTAACCTAAATAAAATTGTAAAACTGACAGTGACATTAGTGACATCCATATCCATCCATCCATAGACAATGCGAATGTCAAGTCACGTTCGGAAACCATAGCGGTAAAGACTAAAAATGGTTGATTTTATATTTGCAAAATACTGAAATGCACTATTTAAACATTTAATTAATGTTACAGAAAATATGTGTTTAGGTACATGTATTTGCAATAACAGTTCTCTTTAAATAGATATTTCAGTAATAAAAGTTAAAAAAGTAAGTTGGCGTTTCCTTTGAACACAACAAATAAGAGTAAAGCAAAACCATCGTTTCAAATTTAACAAGAAAACCACTACGCCCTAGGGCGTAATAGGTAATTTACGGCCCGCAGAACCTACGTGTAATGACACCATTTTCGAGCAAGTGTGATGAAAAATAAATAAATATTGTGGGGACAATCTTACACAAATCGGCATAACTTAGTCCCAAACTAAGCAATGCTTGTATCATGATTCATGGGTACCAGACGACGTATATGTACATAATGTTGTAAATAAATATATACTTGGATAGAAAAAATTCAAGACAGAGGAACAAATACTCGTGCTCATCACACAAATATTTACCCTTACGAGGATTTGAACCCGGGACCTGTAGCTTCGTAGGCGGTGTCACTCACTAGGCTAAAAGTGTCGTCATAGGATATTTTACATCCCGATAGAGTTCACTTGATATGATAACGGAAATAATGCTGGCAAAGCCACGGGTAAATGCTAGTCAAAAATATATACTTCAGTTAGATGAAAATATATGACAAATGTCTATTTCGGGTTACATTGTTAATTGATTTTTTATTTTGTTTTAGTATTATTATTTTTTATTTTTATTTTCATTGTATAATTTGATTTTGTAAATTGTTTATTCCATTTAACTATCCCTGTTTCGACATATTCTTTGTGCTTAATTTATTTTGACATTTAATGTGTATCTTGACCTTGCTAATTGATGTTTTATTTTGTTTTTATTATTTATTTTTATTTTTTCATTGTATAATTTGATTTATTCCATTTAATTGACGATCTCGCTTTAAATTCTTATAACTTGACATGCAATGCAACTTATAATGTAATTTTAAAACGAGAAATACTTAAATAATCTAATCTAATCTAATCTAATCTAATCATAATTATGCATATGACAAATATCTATTTCGGGCTACATATGTTTCAATTCGTAAAAGAATACGATTTGTTCGCATACTTGAGGTTCGCCCTTTACTAGACTTTCACATTTTATGAATAAGCAAGATAATATTATTTTCTAGGATTTTGTACAATGAATTCTGAAAATTAGCGGTTTGGGATATTAATACAGTCTTGTTACACATTTATGGTTATTCCAAATACATCTAAAATGGATTGGGGGGATTGAAATTAAGTTTACGAGTACTGCTCTTATGCCAATACACTAAGTATAATATAAATCCTCTATTAAGCGTTCGAAAATCGCATATAATGGCCACCATTATTGCAACCGGTAATGTAAACTCAGTGTGTTATCTGTGACAGTGGTATTATAATGTACGTAAAATAAAATCATAATAACATCGAAATATATACTATTATGAAAGTTTAGTTGGTCATGTTTTGAAAACTAGTCGGCCATGGCGGTGCAATGGCGGTCATACTTAAAACCACACTCATGTCTTAAGGCTCTCATTATGTATCAGTTTCATAAATTACTATTATCATACTCATAGTTTTATAATAAAATATTTCAAATTTTCTAACTTAACAGCTCGAGGGGTCGTAAATAAGGCAGTAAAATGATTTACGCCTCCCAGAGGTGCCGTCTCTCTGATTAATGTGTTTTAATGACCGGGTAACATATTACAAAACGAGCAAAAACCACGATTTACTGACCTTTTACATAGTAATAGTATTATATTGGCATCTAGGGATTACTCCGTATGTTTAAGTTATAACTTTTCGCACAACTGTTTAATAAAAAGCGCTCGGGAGTGCTACGTCGTCGAAGTCGTAAAGTGCCCAAGTCCCAGAATAACTAGGTAGTAAAATGTCCAAGGCCCTAAAATGGCCGGGTAGTAAATAGTCATGGTCGTACAATAGCCAGGTAGCAGTGGCGTGGCGTCCAAAGAACTCGATTCCTACCGGCTTGCCTAATATCAGGCATTTGAGCACCTTATTCTACAGCTCTTCAGGAAAATGTACGCCCAATCTGCACCGGCTTGCCCAAGGATCTGGGGGCACGGCAGTGCCCCCGCCAAGTCGAGCAAAACAAAGGCACGGCCGTACCATCCTTTTCTCGAAGCCATTCAGGCCATTTTCAGCCTCCCGTAATTTTGTACTGGCTAAAGCTAGAACCCTGAAATTTCAGGAATATATAAGGCACAATAAGACTTATATATATTCTCAATATCATTCAATTTGAACGTATAGTTTAAGAACTATTGCATGTCAGAGTTCGTTAGTTTTGTCACTGACTCACTGATTCATTCACTGACTCACTGATCATCATAATTCTAAGGTACTTCTAGCAGACCTACAAGCTCCAAATTTTAAATATAGTTAGTTTTTAGCCTATCAAGTCCTTAAAAACCTAAATGTTATAATTTCAGTCACAACTACACACATAAGTTTGTAATCCTGTACAAATACATGCGATTACAAAGTTAGTTTTGCAGTTCAAATTGAAAAGAATGGATTGGAATGTAATAATTAAAGGACCGACTTGCCTATTATTTAACCGTGGAGGAACACATTTTATAGATCTAATAATAGGCAAGTCGGTGGAAATCGAGTTCTGTTGATACCCCCCCGGTGCTGACTTGGTTTAACTTTACATCTCAAAACTTTTTTGTTGTAGGAGAACTGCGTTGAGAGACTTGCATCTTTTTACATGTAATGTTTTTGATGGGATATATTTTACGCCACGCCACTGCCAGGTAGTAAATGTCAAGGTCCTGTAATGACCCGGTAATATAATGTCATGATCGTAAAATGACCAGGTACTAAATGTTAAGGTCGTAGAATGACTCGGGAACCTCTCACGAATACTAAAGTCCAGACTGCATGAAATATGATTTGATGTTTACCATTAGCTTTTCGATGAAGGAAAAACATCGCAAGGAAACCTGCATATCTGCAATCCACTCTGGGCCAGCATGGTCCAGTTAATTCACCTTCATCTGAGAGTAGTCCTGTGCAGCAGTGGGACGCATGCAGGACGCATGATGATGAATGGGCTAGACGGTCCGTCAGTTAGATTATTAAAAAATATTGTACACGTATTTTTTCTTTTGTTTGACAAACAAAAAATGACGAGGATAGAGTGCTTAGAAGTTTCGAGTGACGTCACTCCTAGGTACAATTTTCACCTAGGAGTGACGTCACAAGCCCCCACTCCAAAAGTTTGATGATCTATAACTTTGTCGATTTTTTATATTTTGATAAACCAAAAAATACGTGTCCCATATTTTTCCATAATCTAACTGACGGACTAAATAGAATTATATAGTTTTAACCCAGTCGTCATCCCTATTGAACCTGCGGTCGACGATTATGTTTAGTCGCTCAGTCCGTATGTTTGTCGCAAAGTTCGGTATTGGGCTAATCCCTTACAAGAGCGGCAAGCGACGTCCAATTGACAGCAACAAGCAACTTACAGCAACTCGCTCTGTTAGTTTCCACGTTCGCACTGAGTTGGTCAATGCAGCAGTTTTATTTATATAGGAAACGTGCACGAACTATAGGTGACAGCACTAAACGACGAAAGAGACACGGGTGGACAATAAAGGAAACTATTACCCCTGTCAAATCGTTAATCGTCCTTCATCGCAATAAATTACGGCGTGTCCGTCAATGTGGCCCCAGCATGAGAGGGTACTTGATTTAGATTAGCGGCGCCAGTTGGCAGCACCTTCGTCGTGCACGTTCCCTATAATATATAAAAGAAGAAGTCCTGACTGACTTACCGACTGACTGACTGACTGATCAAAAGATAAAACGTGTTATTACGTTATTGACTGGCGGAATTATTGCCATCGAAAATAAAAAAGAATAATGATTTTTATTAACGTGATTTCATTATTATGTCTTACCTGTTCACGGGACATTGGTGTTCCGGACCTTTGGGAGGTGTGTGGAGTCGTAGCCAACGGCAGAGTGTAGGTACACCTAGTGGATGCTATCTCTGTCCGTGTCTTGGGACGCACACAGAGAAACCAGCGCGGTGTTGATATATTTTTAGGACAAGCTTTATTGCCAACTTTTTTGCTGGCTAGTGGGGATGACGGCTCGCTCAACTGATTGGAACTTGTGTCTATGGGGCGGGCTGGTGACGTGGTTTTGACGTTTCTATAGAGTTTTACTTGATTTGGTATATCTGCAAATGAATTAATGCAGATTTAATTTAAGTTTTATTAATATTCCATTTTCTCTTCCCTTATTTGACCATTTTGCCCAACTAGAGCGAAGCAAACGTGGAGCGTTTCTTTTTTTATCTATTGTATTGTAAGTGTGGATATCGTTTATTATTTACAATAGTCAATTAAAAAAAATGAGAAAATTAATAAGTTGATGGTCTACAACACTCATTTACAATTATTATGTAATTATAAAACGCTTTTCTAAATAACCGGTTTATTTTCATACTGAACAAAATTTCATTATGCGCCGCAGCGTCCCACAGCGCAGTGCGTCGCCCGATTAATTGGCAACAACTCCGGCGAGTGGCAAGTTAACTTGGCCAGCTATTTACTTAGCCCCGCCGTGCAGGTTCGCTTATTCCACTTCTATGCAACTTGGCTAGTGGGGGTGACGGCCCGCTCAACTGATTGGAACTTGGCTGGTGACGTGGTTGTGATGTTTCAAAACGATTTATATTTGAACTGGAGTTGACGCGCGAATGTAAATAAATAAATAATAATAAATATCAACTCCGCATACAGCCTCCTCAGCTACCTCAGCATACAGTTTTGTGACGACCTGTTAACTGCTAGTTAAGAGAGTTTTCACTGTAGTTTTTGGGTACTTTCTTATTTAATGGGTTATTAGGTATAATCTTTCTTTTATTTAGCAAGCGCTCTTTCTTGGAAAAGCAATGGCTATTTCCTCCTAAGAGCGAGCTGCGGGCGAGTTGAAAGCGAAGTTCCATACAAATGTCGCTCACCACTGGTTTTGTATGGAAACTCGCCCGCAAATGGCAACTGTGATAAGGCCCTGTTGGGGGTGCGAGTGTGTAAGAGTGATTTGTTAAGAAGTCCGGAATTAAGTTTTCAATATGTTTATTTATAAAACACAGGTTAAAGTAATAATGTTACAAAAATGTTAAAAATGTTAGTTGAATGCACCCGGTCGCGGCGGCTCCGAAATATGCATTGAATCGCCGATATGGCGTAAGTAGGTCGCCGCGGCCCGCGTCACATGTTTGGTGCATGTGCACCGAACAGGCCCTAAGGGCTGCATCCTAGGACAGATCCAATACATTCAATAGGGATGACGATTGGGTTAAAACTATATCATTCTATTTAGTCCGTCAGTTACATTATGGACACGTATTTTTTGGTTTATCAAAATATTAAAAATCAACAAAGTTATAGATCATCAAACTTCTGGAGTAAGGGCTTGTGACGTCACTCCTAGGTGAAAATTGTACCAAGTAGTGACGTCACTCGGAACTTCTAAGCACTCTATCCTCGTCATTTTTTGTTTGTCAAACAAAAGAAAAAATAAGTGTACAATATTTTTTAATAATCTAACTCACGGACTAAATAGTTTTTTTTAGTCGTCTAGCCCATTACGCCTTATTAACCCCCCACCCCCGTTAATTATTCCATAATTGTTTCTTCTTGGTCTACCCTCGCCTCGATTTCTATCATTCTTTCCTCATATCTCATCAATTAAGTAAAACCACAGAAATTACGAGGTAAAAGGAAATAGTGTATGTACCTCGCGTGCTAAAACGAAGTGGCGGCGACCTACTGTACACGCCGTTAAATTCAGTTACCGTCAATATTATTATTAGATTTGAAAATCTGATAATAATGGTTAAATTAATTGACCAAATACCACCAAATGAAATGGAAAATGTATTAAATATGAAAGAAACATGATATTTCTTTATTTGTTTTTAATGCGGGTAAATTACACCACATTTTAAGTTACATATATAGATACAAGAAATCAAAGTACATAGAAAAATTAAATGGTACTCACCTGTAGTCCAGACCGGGAATCGAATCACCTCTCGCTCAATTGTCATGGCTGTAAAGTTTATGCGTTGAGGTGGGATACATGTGTAATACGTGTTCTCATAGATGGCGTTTAGGTTAAAAACCTATTAAACTAGAATGATACGAAAGTGAAAGTAGATGGTGAAATTGAGGGCGCTTGCTGCGTGCTCCGGTGGACAAGTGGTTAAGGCGCTGGGCCGGAAATCCAGAGGTACCGGGTTCGATACCCGGCCTGGACCACAGGTGAGTACCATTTAATTTTTCTATGTACTTTGATTTCTTCTATCTATACAGGGTGGGAGGGACTATACCGACATACTTTAGCCATGAATTCCTGGTGGTGTGACGAGTAAAAAATGTTATATCAACATGGGTCGAATATTGTCATTTTACATTAATAGTCTTATGGAACAAAATAAATCAGTAAATTAAGCCCCTCGGTATAAACATGTCCTTACTGGCTGAAAAGTTATCAAAAAGAAAAAAAAAGCCAAAATGGAAACGAAAGGTCAATTCTTTGGCCTCGTAGTCGCTTAACATCAAATACTGCGAAGGTTAATTCCTGTTTAGTTAAAGGATTTTAAAAAAATAGTAAAGGTATCTTAGTCACATTTATTAGGGCTTGTTACACACTTGGGATTTTTCATTTACAAAATAATGAATATCTCGGAAAGTAAGCGTTTTTCGACTATACATCACATAACATTTTTTACTCCTAATAGTTGTTAGAATCTATAGTTAAAGTTTGTCGGTATAGTCCCTCCCACGCCTGTGACATCTCAGGAACTACTGCTGGGCGATTCCATTAACGCGGGTGCAACATTTTGACTCATTCAAGGCCTCCTCCTAATAAAAAGAAAAACATATAATATGGAAAATGTATGTTTGCCAACACTAAGTTACACTTTTGGCGTCAAACGCCAAGTGAAGAACGCTATTCGCTTCGTTCTCATACATCATACAAATCGACGAACTATTTGCTTATATCTCGATACATTTCTATGAGTAAAACTGACGTGCTAAAATTTGTCTCAATAAACACTAAGTAAATCATAATTTCTAATTAATTATCTTGCCTGTTCGCTGTCCAATTTGCGACATAGCAACATATGTCGCGGTCACAAAGTGGCCCGGTCAGACGGGGTGACTTTCAGCCTAATATCCAGGCCGCTCAGCTTTCCACTTTTATATATAAGTAGGATAAGCGTCTAAAAATTTACATTCATTAAAAGTTGTGTTTATGAAAAATATTATTAATAAAATGCTTTCATATTTCGAGAATGTACATTTTACGAAATTAGCTGTTTGATTGTTATCTTTTAGAGAGAAAAATAAAACACTTATATTTTTAGCGAAACGCAGGATTTTATGCATAAATTTATGACGATATAATCATAGTACAACTTAAAAATTTCGAACTCCCATTTCAGCCCCCGTTAAAAAAAAGTATAAGATTTTTTTATAACTAGTAGGCTCAGGTTACCAACTTTTAAAACTGTTCCAAATTTCAAATCGATAACAGCAGTAGTTCCTAAAATGTGACAGACGGACAGACAGACAGAGTCGCACCATAAGGGTTCCTTTTTACCCGACTGCGGCGAAGCCCAAAGGAGGGTTATGTGTTTGACCTGTATGTATGTATGTCCGTTCCTGTGTCCGCTCGTAACTACTCAACGGCACATCCGATTTTGATAAATGATACATCATTAGATTCGTCTTGATGGTGCGAGTGTCACTGGGTATGAAGTTTGTTAAAAAAAACAAAATGGCGGATTTTATGCAGTTTCAAAGTGCACCGCGGTCGGGTTTTTTTTAGTAAAAATGTGGTTATTTACCATTTTGGTACGGAATCCTAAAAACCCATATTTTAGCGCAGTGGGAAAATTTTAGCAGGAACTTCATTTGAGATCCCTCGTACACCCCAAAAAACCCGCCGGCGTGGGTAGGATAATACTACAAATTCAAAACAATACTAACTTCCTTGTAACAACTAATTATTTTAATTAATAAAATAAAGGAGTTACCAAGTCAGACCGAAGTCGGGATTAACGAAATTCTAGGCGGGACACAAATTAATTTAATTATTGTTTAATTTTGCACTGCAAGCGCTTCCAAGTTTTCAATAACAACTTTAAATAAGAAATTTTAAAGCTATTTTAGTCCGGAAAGTACTCTTCTTCTTTACTGTCGTATTGCTTTTGGCAGAGCGGTCGTGGTCACACTGAGGCGTCCACATCTGTGGACACAGCTTTCCGCACGATCTCCCGCCATCTCTCCCTGTTGGCAGACTGTCTGGCACAGTCAGATATGTGGTTTCTTAAAGCGGCTTTCACTTGATCAGTCCAGCGCATAGGTGACCTGCCGCGCGACCTGGTTCCCTCCACTTTTCCTCGCACGAGCAACCGCTCTATGGAGTCGTTATCTCGCCTGGCGACATGCCCAAAATACTGCAGTATGCGCGACTGTTCTACGGCCGACAGACGCTGCCTGATGCCGAGTAGACATGTGCGCCGATCAAAAAATTGTCGGCGGCGGCGTTTGGCCAAAAATCGGCGGCGACGGCGTATTTTCGGCGTGAAATCGGCGTGATTGAAACATGATTTCACACAGCGAAAAACCGTAATTCAGGGACACGGTTATTTAAAATATCGCCGTACATCACCTTAAACTCTGATTTAATGTTATAAACCTATATTTTTACAAAAAAATAATTAAATAAAATGGTTAAAATTTGCGTTTTTTGCCTTTTTGGCACTAGTGATCATACATAACGTTACGATGCCAAAGCCATCTACTGAGGGAAGGTGACCCATGCTTCATCTTGGTTCTACATGGCACATCTTCGGCCTATTCGAGAGGTTTTAGGCCTTATCAGACATTATTTATTCGAGCTATATCTTCCTGGACTCAAATATTGCCAAAGGCTTAGAAATGGGCCGAACTAAAAATAATAAAAAATATGCTCAACGACCCCTGTGTTTATAAGACGAAAGTTATGTCGAACTCCCTGATACCCCAGTCGCTCTTGGGGCAGTTAACCTTGAAGTTGTCTAGGTCGAGAACTACGAATACACATATGTAGCTGAAACATACACTCCAGTTCTTCTCTCTCACCATGTCTCAATGTCTCAAGAATAGTTTTTGTCTAGTGACGAGATATCCAGTAGACGTATAGTCTTTCACCTTCATAAATAGGGTCGAGTCGCTCAACGTTCCATAGAGAGAGCTATGCTTGGAGTTTACGTTACCAAATTAGTAAATCCGTTTCGTTCCGTTTCCAAAGAACCTACTTAGGTGACATAACTCTAGTACGATGAGGTGGTAATGGACTGGGCATATAGCTCGAGCAACAATGACCGATGGGATGGAAAGGTTCCCAAAGGGAGACCACGAATCTGAAGGAAGATGGAGCGTGGGTTGGCCTCCACAAAATGATCTGAGGACATGTTTAAGTTCGTCGGCATTCGATCAAGAGAAAACGTGTGCGTTGCGACTGTTCGTTCGGAATTGTTTAGGGCAGACCTATGTTCATCAATGAATGTCTCCTGATTGAGATGTTAATGATGATCTAGCCCATTTTAACTAGCCTCTGCCGTCTTTTGAAATCCTACGAGAGGATAATAAGAAAAAACGTTATCCAAAAATGGGATGAACCTTGAAATCAACAGAGTATATGCCATGAACTGCTAGAACAAAGTGTTAAATAAGGTTAGATTTGATATTTGGTACGAAAATCTGCTTTTGCAATAAATTTTTATCCACGCCGATTTCACGCCGATCAGAAATCGGCGGCGGCGGCGTGGCCAAAAAAGCCGGCGGCGGCGGCGCGCCGGCGCGGCGCACACCTCTAATGCCGAGCTCCTGGTGTATGGACACGTTGGTACGGAACTCCGTCCATGATATCCCAAGCATTTTCCGAAAAGGACCGAAAGGTTCCGGAAAGTACTAAAAATAAATAAAACGAGCTTTAATTCGCCCAAATACCTGTCTTAGGGCCAGAAGCGTTGCATATTCATAATTAACTAAGAGAATTCGGGTCCGGTCCAGAGTTTAACCCGAATGTCTGACCTACATCGAAAAACTGGGCCACTTTGCATTATCAAGATTAATGCAATTCGAGCCGTCCGGCGGATACGCAAATAAAAAGAGTTAACAATCCACTAGATCAATTTTTGCAATGTGTTTTTATGGCTTAATACGTTTTATCTGCGCAAAACAACGCGAGAAGCATCAAAAAGCCAAAATTTTATTTATTTTCATTAATGAAACAGTTTCCAATATTGTAAACTGTTGTCCAAAACACTCAATTAGATTCTTAAATAAACAATATTACGTACCGAGGCCAGTAAAGTAAGGAATGTCTCAGATCACGTGTTATTGTCGGCCGAGGCGAAGCCGAGGTACTTTCCGTTGACCTAGTACTATGAAATTTGGGTTGGGGTATAGCAAAGGGGGGGCCGATTTTGAGATGCTATTTTTAGGCTTGAATCGTGTAGATTACGCTAAAATAGGCATGTTTTGTTATATAAACTTTTTTCAAAAAAATGTAGTCCTTGAAACTTTGAACCTCAATATCTCGGTAAATATTGGTCGGAAAACAAAAGTTTATATAACAAAATATGCTTACTTTAGCATGTTTTATAGGACTCATTAACAAAAATGAGGTGTTATATTGACATAAATTTCACGACTCCAAAATTTTTCTAAGTCCCAGAGCCCTTCAAAATTACTGACTTTTGAACTCCAATATCTCGGTAAATATGGATCGGAGAAAAAAAGTTTAAATAACAAAACATGCTTATTTTAGCATGGTCTACACGCAAACACACTAATTTAGGCAAAAAACAGCAAAAAAAAAAATTGATGAAAAATTTTCTAAGTCCCAAAATCGCCCCCCCTTTGCTATACTCCAACCGAAATTTGGCAAGTTATACCGTCTTATACTACAAGTATAGGGAAAAATCTGAAAACTATACATTTTAATTAAATCATAAAAGGAATAGACTTTAAAGGGAATCAAAATTTATAGGGTACTTTAATATATGTACCTACAATTGTACGGAACCCTCGGTGGGCGAGTCAGACTCATACTTGTCCAGTTTTTTTCACGGCTACTAAGTCTGTCACTTTACGCAGCTATAAAATAAAACACATTACAACCACTTTTGATGTTGTTAAAGTGAACTGCTAACCCTCTTTTAGTTTGTATTAAATACTGACTTAATGTATTCTAGTCTAAACGTCCACTTTTATCTTCGCCCTCAAACGGCCTTCAATAAAAGCATCTTCATTATTTCATAAAAGATCTCGTCTTCAAAGAAAACAATATTTTTATCCATTATAGACTATAAAAGATGCTGCAGGAATATTGTCTTTGTAAACTTACCAACTTAGACAAAAGAAATTACTTGCGCTTCAATCAATTTAATCAACCCTTAAATATTAAATACAATGGACACACTTAACACGTTCATTGCGGTATCGGGTCTAATAGAACCGATGATGAACCGTCAAATGTGGGTATTAGGGATGTCAAGGTGAATAGGGACGAAACTTTAAATAATTGTGACTATTATACGTCGCGATGTCGGGTAAAAACAATCAAGATTTTCTAAGTCCTTAAACTATACAACAAACAACAATTGTATTTAGTTTCAGCTATTTTTGGAAGCAATTAACGCAAACGAGACATCCAATTAACGATTGCTCTCAGGCAGATAGTTTATCAAAATAGCTCAATTGTTGGTCTAAGGCTTGTACTTCAGTCTGAGCTATGACAGAACACAGCACAGTGTAAGATAAATATTTTTCTTCTTACAAATGTTACCGGGTAGTTCTCTGCGGCTAAACAGTCGCACCAATCACATCATTATCATCGCCACATTATGGATGAGCTCCCTATAAACTTCGTCGTTTTCGGTTATCTTGTAGAAGTCGCGTGCCTCTGCTATTTTTATCATAATGATCCTGATTGCTTTTATAAAACGGCCAATAATAGTGGCGATGGTAATGAAGCAAGCAAAACGGTATAAAATCGCAGAGAACTACCCACGTACCTCGGCTTGTATGTGTGCGCCGTGAACAAACTCACTGCAAGCAAAGTTTTAAGAATGCCTCGCTCAGAGCGGCCCGGCATTGGTGAATTTTTTCCTCGCATATCGCTCCCTCCGCTCCGCTCGCGATTTAGGTTAGCGTTAGTTAATATATTTTATGCCACACCTGGCCATAAAGTGGCTTTTATCGCACGCTTTCTGGCCAAGTGTAGACATAAAATTATGTGCACAACAAGGGAGGTAATAAAAAAGCCCTTGATCGCATATTTACGTCCCTCGCTTGCAGCTCGGGCCGCAAACATCTGCAAATCTCGGCTTTTCTTTAAATTACCACCCTAGCTGTGTAATGTACTACTCGTATTATGCTACACTTGGCCATAAAGTGGCTTTAACCGCACGCTACACGCACGGAAAAAGCCGCTTTATGGCCAAGTGTAGACATAAAATTATGTACACAACACCGGAGGTAATAAAGAGAGCCCTCGATCGCTTGCAGCCTTATGGTTCCCAAAAAAGTGCGTGGAGAAACACATTTTATAATTAAATAGTAGGCAAGTCGGTGGAAATCGAGTATAAATAACCGACTTAGTTTAATTTAACATTACAGCTCAATACTTTTTTGTTGTAGAAGAACTGTGTTTCAAGACTTGCATCGTTTTACATGTAATATTTTTAACTTATTGCAGTTTCTTTTAGTCGTGATTTTTTTTAATTAGTCTAAGCAAAAAGAGACATCTTCGCAAACGGTCGTTTCCCCTTGCCTTCTGTACTAGTTGTTTTAGTGGACATTTAAGTGTCAAGGTTGACATCCAAGTATCATCCACTATCCAGTCCGTCAGACCATCTTGTGGGAGGGCAACCCACGTTGCGTTTTACGTGTCATGGTCCCCATATTCGAGAAGTTTTAATTGCAAACCTCGTGATCAAATTACACCCCGACACCTGAGCCACGTCACTGTGTACAGTGCGTCAACGTCTTTAGAAAGAAAGAAGAAAGAAAATACAGTTATTCATAACAGCACAAGATAAAAAACAAAAAAGTATTACAAATTTAATTAAAGATACGCTGCCACAAAACGGTCCCATCTCAGAAAAATGCTGACCTTAGAGCCAGCGCTGGTCTTCCGGTGGAACCAGGTTGGGGCTTTAGAGCAGCGATATGGTTGCAGCTTTAAGCCTATTTCAACGATTATCTCTTATGGCGAATTAATGGCATGTAAATCTTTATGCTATTACAGACCCAAGTGCGAATCGGTAAAAAAAAAAAAAAAAAATTATTTCTGTAAGTAGGCCCTCAAGGGCTCTTTTACATGTCTTACATTATTTTGTCTTCTTTTCTTTTCTTTTGGCGCTTCGGGTAATGACCTTCTGGTGAGAAGAAGCGCCGGAAGAAACTCACCAGTTTCTCTTTTCATCCTTTGTATACATGAGATTTCATTAATACCTTACATTAACTTAAAAACTACATTTATAGAGATGTAAAGGGTCTCTCTATACGTCCAAACAAGACAAATAAAAAATAGAAAATAAATCAATACTAAAATTAATGGAGATGTAAAGAGTCTCCGTTGTCAAAATATTATGTTTTGGAGGTGTAAAGGATCTCCAAACTTCAAAATACAAATTGAGAATACTTATTTACTAAATATCTTACAGTACTCATCAGACTAGGCCCAAAAATATACGGGTCTCAGCGCCTCGTACAGTTTTATCCCCTGGGGTGTCGAGACTCTTGGTCCGTGGGGTCCCAGTGCCCATCAGATCTTCAAAGAACTATCCAAAGACTGGTCGACGTCACAAGGAAACGAAGGGCTGGCAGCTTCCTCGCGCAACGGATCGGCATTGCGATACAGCGAGGAAATGCTGCCAGCATCTTTGGGACCATGCCGAGGGGGCCTGATTTTTGAAATCTGTTTCAATTTTAGGAATAGATTTATTTTAATTTATTTAGTTTTAATCTAGTTCTACATAGTTTATAGTATAACTCTTTATTTTTGTCTGTTTTATTTCCGTTACTATTAGACAACTGATTGCGTATAACGTCGCTGGAAGTAGGCACAGCCCTTAAGCCTCTAATAACACGGCAAGGGAATAGAGCTTCGACGGCATTAGGCGTCTGAGTCAATATCGAATATCACCAATTAATTATTGGTTTATAAGTTGTTCAATCAACTGAAGACGCCGGGGATTCGATTTCTAAAGTCAACCGTCTGGGTTCCATCTTGCTGTTGCCATTGGCGTATCTGAGGTTATTTTTCAATAATGTTATTTGATTAGCTGTTTTTTTCCCTGTTTTTGTACTTGCCAATTGTTTTGACACTTAGAGACTATTTACATCTCTAAGCAAAATGGCTTTAATTTTTTTTTAGTTATATGATGTGAATCGCGGAATTTTAAATGTCTGTAAGATATTTAGTAAACATTTTGTATTTTGACGTTTGAAGATCCTTTATACCTCCAAAACATAAGATTTTGACAACAGAGACTCTTTACATCTCCATTAGTTTTACTATCTATTTATTTTCTATTATTTTACTGTCTTGTTTCGACGCCTGGAGACCTTTTTTATCTAAAAATGTAGTTTTAAGTTAGATTTACGAAAGAAATCTCATGTATTAATGTCGTGTTGTTGTAATACTTCATATATTTCAAAAGAGAAACTGGCGCTTTTTCTCACCAGAAGGTCATTACCCGAAGTGCCAAAAGAAAAGAATAGACTCAGACATGTAAAAGAGTCCTTGAGGGCCTGCTTGCATAATAAATAGTTTTGATTTTTTCAGGCCGCTTCTGAGATACCAGTGCCACTGTTTAGGTGTTGGTTCTAGAACTTCAAATAACCCAACATCCTGGAGCACTAGACCGTATTGTGCGGTGCCTTACCACAGAGCCACTTGAGTATTACAATAAATAAGCAATGCCAACGTGGAATTCTCCTCTCTAAATGCTGTTTTGGACCGTCAAGCGGCGCAGATCGCCCGGAGCAAATCACTTACAAGTCAGGACAATAAATACTGAGAGATTTGTATCGCGGCCGTCGGCGGGATTTATGGCGCTGTGGAGCCAGGAGCTTCTTGGCGACAGATTTTATAAATAAATCGTCAACTCAAAGTTAAAAAAAAACCGACCGCGGTGCACTTTAAGAGTGCCTAAAATCCGCCATTTTGTTTATTTTAACAAACTGTATACCCAGTGACACTTGCGTCATAAAGACGAATCCAATGATGTATAATTTATCAAAATCGGTTATGCCCTTGAGTAGTTACGAGCGGACATAGGAACGGACATACATACATACATACAGGTCAAACACATTACCCTCCTTTGGGCTTCGCCGCAGTCGGGTAAATACTATTAGACCCGCTCGCACCTTTGTTCGTGGAGTGAAATAAGTTTCATGTCTCTTTTTGCGGCGCATTAGGGCCAAAATTCTTTTTAGTGCATACAATGGAGTTGATAATTTATACACACTGTTGTAAAATTGCAAATGTCTCGTACTTAATATTTTTTTTTAATTTACGTTAGTTCTCAACCAGGCCTCAATGTTCATAGACCACATATTTCGACAAAAAATATCATTCAGGGTGAGTGTATGCTTTTCTGAATTACAAAATAATATGTTTTTGAAGATTACACTACTTAACGGGTACAAAATTATGCGTTAAAATGTAAAGGGGACGTTTTATTAGGCATCAAAAATAACTTTTGCCTATTAGTAGCATAAAAAGTATTCAATGTGTTAACTAAGGTCATAATCTACCTGAATAAATTACGAAAATCGGTCCGATAGTTTTTGCATGATGCGTACACAATCTACAAGACAAAAATAGTACATTACACAACTAGGGTGATAATACAAAGAAAGGCCGAGATCGCAGAAGTTTGCGGCCCGAGCTGCAAGCGAGGAACGTAAATATGCGATTGAGGGCTTTCTTTATTACCTCCCGACGTGTTGTGTAAATCATTTTATGTCTCGTACGCGCAGCGTGCGGAAAAAGCCACTTTATGGCCAGGTGTGGCATAAATTCAATTGTTATTTACGATTTATTGAAATAAAAACGGATAATTCATGTTATAAAAAAGACGAGACATCCACTACGGTTATTATTTATTCACTCGTTCGTTATTTACGATTTATTACTTATTCATAACACTCCCTAGTTACTTAAATATAATAGAAAAATCTTTATTCTTTAATTTCCAACTAAATAAACGGATTCAGTGATAAGAATAGTACTTTGTGTATCAAGGGCGGTAAGGAATTACAAATGAGTGTTTTTTACAAGGCCGAGGCGAAGCCGAGGGCTTTAATAACACGAGGTTGTAATTCCTTTACCGTCCGTGGCACACACAATGTTGTTCATCACACTTGTGAGGAAATGTGAACATAATAACCTCACTTAACCTAATAGTACATTGTGTATCAAGGGCGGTAAGTAAGGAATTACAAACGAGTGTTTGTTTCAAGGCCGAGGCGAAGCCGAGGGCTTTAATAACACGAGTTTGTAATTCCTTTACCGCCCGTGGCACACACAATGTTTTTCATCACACTTGTGAGGAAATCTGATTAAAATAACCTTACTTAACCTAAATAAAATTGTAAAACTGACAGTGACATTATCCATAGACAATGCGGATTCACGTCACGTTCGGAAACCATAGCAGCAAAGACTTAAAATGGTTGATTTTATTTTTGCAAAATACTGAAATGCACTATTTAAACATTTAATTAATGTTACAGAAATATGTGTTTACATGTATTTGCAATAACAGTTCTCTTTAAATAAATATTTCAGTACCTAATAAAAGTTAAAAAAGTACGTTGGCGTTTCCTTTGAACATGACAAATAAGAGTAAAACAGAACCAGCGTTTCAAATTTAAAAAGAAAACCATTACGCCCTAGGGCGTAATAGGTCATTTACGGCCCGCAAAACCTACGTGTAATGACACCATTTTCGAGCAAGTGTGATGAAAAAAATATTTCATTACCTCTAATAAAAGTAAAATGTTCGTGGCCCAACGCTGACCTTTCATGAACGACAAAAAACTCTTTGTCATATTTTTATCAGCGAACTTTCTTCCTCAAATAATGGATAATAATAATGATATATTCCTGCCGTTTCCTCTCCCGGCGACATTATCGGTCTTTCATGCTGATGGCAAGAATTGTATTTATTTAACAAGTTTTCGTTGTTTCTTAAATATTTAGCAGTTAAGCTGGGTTTACACGAGCTTAGTAACTAGTGAGACTAGCAGTGGCGTGGCGTCCATAGAACTCGATTCTCATCGGCTTCCCTAATATTAGGCAGTTCAGCACTTAATTCTAGTGCTCTTAAACAAAATCGAAGCCAAAGCTGCTCCGGCTTGCCCAAGGATTTCTTCAACGCCACGCCTGGAGACTAGAGTCCGTTTTTATAGATAATTAACTTTAAACCGTAGAGACCATATTAATCTCTGAGGAATGTAGATTATATTATATTAAAAATTCGTTTGTACTTGCCAATGTTTTAACGCTTAGAGACCACATACATCCCTCTATTTTTTTTTTAATTTTAGTTTTTAAGTTATATTATGTGAGACATGTGAGTGACAGATTTTTTGGACATTTCTGTAAGTTCGTTTCTTGTAAAGCATGTAAATTTAATGATAGTTTAATAGTCAATTTTTCGTTTCCCATTTTAAACATATTTTACGAGAAATTATCGTGGTCATTTGTACAATCGCTCGCACGGATTCCCGTAATTAACATTATTAAAATTAAAATAACTGGTCAAGAGCATGTCGGACCATGCTCAGTGTAGGGTTCCATAACCGTAACTATAAGGTAAAAAATTCGATGTAAACAAAGTACAACAACAAAAGAGCGTATCTTCATAGCCATTATGTTCTTTTGTTGAGAAGCGCAGTTTATCGGCAATAACTCAAAAACGGTTAATGCGATCTTGTTGAAAATAATTTTCGCTCAAAGAGATCCTTGGGGATGGAACCCGTCTTATTTTAGGGTTCCACAAATTGGTTTAGTTACCTTAACGACGCAGCCCTTTAAGCCTTCGGGTTAAACTGATATTTTTAAACTTGGAGGTTTCTATAAATGGGACAAAGGACGATTATGATTCTAATTTATCTTCTTAATTAATGAACATTTTCTATATTCCCTTGTACTTCTTTATAAAATCTTTATAAAAACAAGACAAGTGCGAGTTAGACTCGCATGGAGAGGGTTCCGTACGTTCAAAACAATTATACATTATTAGACAGACTTCTTATAAGTTTTCCTGTAATCTATACTATTTTTCATATTTTTTTCAACATTCCAGAATTAACATGAAATATGAATGGTTATTACCATTCATTTTATTAAATATGAAGAAACGGCGCCATATTTGGAAATGTAATCACTAATCAGCTTTAGAAGCTTTCAGCAGGCACAAAAGCCGCCGAGTGAAGCTTGGCGCTTCATCATTCCTTTTCAGTAGGGTGCTTCAGAAATAAGCTGTCAACCTAGCTGGTAATTTCTTATTTGATCCGTGAAGTGAGTAGTATAATTTTCCACAATTATAACTAATTCCATCAATTTACAATAGTATCTGCATCAATAGTATGTAATTTTAGGTAGGTATTTAAAAAACGGTAATCAAAAAACCACGTGATTCGGGTCGTTCATCCGATCCAATCAAACCAATGATTTATATGTGGTGACATAATACCATTGGCTAAATTACCCGAGTCACGTGATTTTTTTTTTGTTTACCATTTTTTACCTAAGAGTACAGACTATAGCGAAGGCTGTCTCTGTGTGCGTTCTATGACGCGGACAGAGATAGCATCCGCTGGGTGTACACTTTGCCTTTCATTAAATTGTCGAAAGTGCTTCTACGCGTTGGCTTCGGCTCCGCGCGAGCCTCCCAACGGTCCGGGACACCACTGTCTCGTGAATGGGTAAGTTTTCTAATACCGCAGGGCAGCTTGTGGCGAGCTGTTGAGGACTGAGGACCCTACGGATCCGAGATCTCCAGAGAGTCGCTCAGGGCCTTTGTCTCCAGGCCGGAGAGGAAACCTGGGTGATGTCAGACGGTTCATTTTTTGTTTATTCTCATGTTTCATTCTGCGTCTGTGACTCAAAGTGAGACGTTTTAACACAAAGCGAAACAATTTAAGAAAGAAATATGAAGCATTCACTCGAGCGACGATTCATTCGAGTGAACCGTCTGATATCACCTTTAGCTCCGGCTTGCCTTCATTTGCCGTTTAGAGAGAAGCGTTAAAGCTATATGCTCCAGGCGTGGAAGTGTTAAAGGGCATAACGCCGCGAGTACCCTCGGCGAAAGCGCAGCACACTTCTCGAAACGATGTTGCCCCTAAGCCATTTTATGTCGCCATTTAACAGGGGCCCATCGAACAGCTAAGGCAAGTCACCGTCTGTCAGTGCCTTTGTGACAGTAATGAGACACTTTTTCTGACAGCCGTCATGTCTCAATCAATAGCCTACTTAAACATTCCATCATCATCATAATTCGCTTGCCCTTTTCCCATCCATTTGGGGTCGGCGCAGCGTGTCCTCTTCTTCCATACCTCTCTATCACCCGTCAACTCAGCGTTTACATCCTTCCTAGCCATATCATCTCTCATACAATCCATCCACCTCTTTCTTGGTCTACCTCTTCCTACAGAACCTTCGACATTCATACCTAACACTCGTCTTGTCACATGACTTTCATCTCTCCGCATTACATGTCCATTTCTAGTAAATAATTGATTATTATTATACAGCCTGTAAATCTAATACGGGCGAATATTGAAACGGTGGTCAGCATAGGACCTAAGAAGCATATTTAGATAACTATTGCTTAAAACCAGAATGAAAATATTTACCATACAAAATAATTCGGGCCGCAATGTAACGCAACACATTCAAGTTGACAAACACGCTAGTTGACAGTTACTTTAAAAAAGCTCGTATCTCACAATGTCATAACAAGCATGTATGCGGTACATTGCTGCTCGGTAAATTTACAAAAATTAATTACGAGGTCACTATTAAGTGTAATTTAGAAAATCATATTAATTAATGATAACACTACTAAACGCTATATCTGGTTTAATTGTTCGCCCGTATTAGACTTACACGCTATAGAAACGGCGTTGACGGCGAATTTCACTAGACTAATTAAATCAAAATAAACCAGAAAGCGGGCAACAAATTAAGATATCAATAAATTATGAAAGAGCGGAGGGAATTATTGTAGCATTATAAAGTACCTAACTTGTTTAAGGATTACAAATTGTGAAGTGAAATCAAATAAATCAATCATTGTTATAACTGAAAATTATATTGTTAGCGTTCTTTCTTAATAGAAGTTCTAGACTAGATATTCTCGCGATTTTGATCGCTTGAACTTGAATTTTTTTTGCACAGACTTTCGTCACTCATTTTAACCTGAGAGCAACACGGAAAGGAGGCTTTTTTTTTTAAACTGACAAACTCGCAACCCATTCCCGGGCATAGCGATTGTCGGACCGGGTGGTTGGCCGTGGCGTTCCCTGGGGTCGAACCAGGTCGCTAGCCAGACCACCCTTGGGTGTCCGACTGTGTGACACACACAGTCGACACGCAGGTCGGGCAGGGTGAGTACCGGGGGTGCCTGGAGTCGAACCAGGTCACCTTGCCCGGCACGGAAAGGAGGCGTCATAAGGCACTCCGTACACTACCATCATATAGCGTAGTTCACATTTTACGGTGATAGATACCCTTTATCGTATAATATGAATATTTCATTAATATGCCTTCTGGCAGAACCAAGGACCTTAAAATAAATAGCTATTTATTTTAAAGTCCTTGGGCAGAACATAGAGGATCTCTATCTCTATGTAAAACCTGTACTATACCTGTGTTTGACTAAAAGTATTCTGACCCGTTCACGGGACAATGGTGTCCCGGACCTTTGAGAGGCGTGCACGGAGCCGGAGCCGACGCGTAGAGGCCCTTTCGACAATTTAATGAAAGGCAAAGTGTTTACTCAGCGGATGCTATCTCTGTCCGTGTCACCGGTCTGTGGTCCGTGTCATAGGACGCACATACAGACAGCCCCCGCTAGATGCAAGGACTATTGTGCATTAATAGGATTTAAATCTACTGGGCTATGGTGGTGGAACTGAATGTTGTGCTAGGTAGTTATAGAAGTGTAAATTTAGTCATAATATTAGAACGCATTTCATGTATTTGTAATTATTAGTTTACACTTTGTTACCTGCCTAATAAAATAAAATAAAATAAGGACAGGAAACTATGGGATATTGATTGAGACATGACGGCGTCTGTCAGGAAAAAGTGTCTCATGGTTGCCATGACACTGACAATATTCTTATTCTTTACACATAATTTTTTTTTTACTCTTATACCAACTGTACAAGAGCAATTATACGACAGAGAGTAACGTAAGTTACCAATTTTTCGCGTGGTTTTTAATTGATGATGCAAATTCAGCTGTCAATATAATCTAGGGATGGAAGTTATCTAAATTAAGAGTAATACTTAAATTTACGCCATAAATAAATAAAAACGCGATGAAATAGTACATTACTTATCTAGGACGGTAAAACAAAGAATGCCTCAAATCACAGGTATTTGACGCCCGAGCCGAAGGCAAGGGCAATAAATATGCGATCTGGAGCTTTCTTTATTACCGCCCGTGGTAAATACAAAATTTTACTTCTCCCCAAGCCATGAAGTGGGATTTTCCGCACGCGTTGCGCGCGGTTATTTCCATTTTATAGCCCGGTGACAGTTGTGACGTAAAGGTAACTTCCGTTACGTTACAACACTTAACAACCAAAACAAACAGCTGCAATATTTTAAAATATATTCAGTAAATTGGAATGAGGAAAATAGTTCATCCAAAAAATGATCCCGCATACATCATTTGCAGTAAATAGCCCGGAAAAGCAAATGGAAATTTACTGCTGTAGGGTATTTCAGGGATACGTCGACAATCACATCTCTAATATAATTTGACCCTTGTAGCAGTAATCCTCCTATCCCTTCTATCCTACTAATATTATAAATCTGAAAGTTTGTGAAGATATTGATTTATTCTTTCATTTCGTAAAAACATGATATTACATTACCTCGACGTTTCGGACGTGCCGAGACGTCCATTCCCTGGAGTCCCTTCGCGACCATGGACGTCATGGCACGCTCTAAACGTCCAGGTAATATTTTGTTTTCACGCGGTTAAGTCCCGTTTTTTTACAATAATACATTATATTTAGGTTGAGATTGTAAGTCGAAGCCGTGTGCCGAAGTCCTGAATGAACTACAGGCGGTGGTCGGTAAATAATCGAGGTGTCAGTTTACGGTGTCGTCGTATTTTATTTTACAACACATTTTCTGAATGTGAAGCTATTTAATGTTTATGAATAAACTCACTTTCTATACGTTTATTTCGTATATATGTCACCGTTAAATTGTGAACACCGTTAGTTCATAATTTAACTCGTCAGATTATTGACTGTCGAAAAAATGTCACTAAACTGTACTGCTTACAATATAACGCATTAATTTTCGTTAGTTTATAATTTATCCATCAGACACCGTCAAATTGCAAACTAGAATTAAATTTACTGGATCGGAACGCACCTTGCTCGCTGATTGGTTGAATTATGTGCCCCGCGTCGCCATCTTTGGTTAGTTGTCATTGGTAAGTCAAGGGGGTTATGAAATCCGACATATTGTAAACTGTTGTCGGTAAGTGCAAGGTCGTTGACAATTTCACGGTTTCTGATGGAAAGATTATAAACTATAGAAATGTAAATACGTTATATTGTAAGCAGTATCACAGTATGGTACAGTTTACAATTTATCGACAGTTTATAATCTAACGAGTTAGGTTAGATTATAAACTGTCGATTGACGGTGTTCGCAATGAGGGTGTTTAAAAATCATAAATCCACCAGGTGGCAGCAGGGTGGCGAATGGTCTTTTTGACAGTAGGTGTCAAAATCCACCAATCACATCACCTGATTTTGACATCTACTGCCAAATAGACCATTCGCCACCCTGCTGCCACCTGGTGGATTTATGATTTTTAAACACCCTCATTGTCGGTTGACGGTGTTCGCAATTTTATGGTGACATATACAACCATTATGTTGACGCTGAATTATCTTATCTTATTGTTATCTGTATGTCGCAGCCAACTGGTTTAATTAGCTACTTGGTTAACTACCTAGTATTTTCACTAAATTATGACCCGCCAGCAGGTCGACGAAGCCCCGCTGCGCGGGGCTTCTATTTCTGCTCTCAGGGACACAAGCTGCCTAACAAACCGAACCTAAAATAAGAGTGTGTTTAATGAAAAGACTTGGCAGCTAACCAAATAGCTAATTAAGCTAGTTGGCGGCGACATATACATAAAATAAAGTCGGGTTAGTTACACCATTTATAACTCTGAACGGATGGGCCGATTTTTATAATCTTTGAATTTTAGGCTTTTTTGATATAAAAAGCCCAGAATATTCAGAAAATTCATTATTATCATTGAATGCTGGTTGAGAACTTCCCTTCCCAGCTTTGCAGGTTCATAAAAAAAGTT
Source organism: Eudemis profundana (assembly GCA_947034925.1). Lineage (NCBI taxonomy): Eukaryota > Metazoa > Arthropoda > Insecta > Lepidoptera > Tortricidae > Eudemis > Eudemis profundana. The sequence goes on from OX344812.1 coordinate 1,121,856, forward strand.
ACACGTTAGGTATCAAACCCAAAACTTTAACATATTTCCTTATTTTAACAGGATCTTATATAATTCTTACAAATTTCGGTAGCAGTCAAAGAACCCAATTGCAAAAAAATTTATCAAATCTCGCTCGTTACTTGATATCGACTCCGACCCGCTTCAGTGGACTTGGATTGTTATTACATTCTATAGTTATACAATACAATACGTTTTATTGCACACCAAAAAAATACAGAGATCCTTAAGAGGAAACAGTAAGGTCGAGAGAATTGAAAATTAGGTATTTGTAAAATGTGTCGCTATCCCGCACTGCCCGCCTCTCCCCCGCAGAGCGCGATAGAGACAACTGCAGCTTGGACCGAAAATACCTTTTAAAATTTCATGAAAACAACGTTTCGTAGTCCCCTGATTTCTTCCCCAAAACTTAACCTATTTAACTATTTTTTTCATTAAACATTAAAGAAATGCTTTAGCCGTGTTCCTATGTTTTCCTTTTTATTTTAATAATCTAGTCAAATTTGTTTTCTGGATGTGTGAACACAGCGGAAAATCTGGCATTTTTTTTAGGTTTTTGAAGGTTAATATCTCTTTTGTGAATCAATTTATCGTAAAAAGGAAAACATAGGAACATATCAATAGTAGCCATAGATTTTTGGACAAAAAATGATTGCTCTACTGGCATTATCCAGGGAGGAAGAACCAATAAGAGAACATACAATACCTTACTTATTAAATGTGTCGTATAAGTTATAATGATAACTGTAAAACGAGTGAAGTTCACATACAAATTAATCCAAGCATGTCTTAACTTGAACTTAAGCTGTTATCCGAACTTGAAGCTAACTTATTTGAACAAGAATAATTAAGTCGTCTTGTAATTCTGTTTCTTACGTTTGAAGGAACGGTTGTATTAAACACAAATTGAAATAATTTAATGTTTGTAATGAATGCGAGCTGAAGTTTAATCGTTTTAATACTTAGCTTTTAGAAGGTAACGGTATATTGAGATTCAACTTGGTCCAAAATGCTTTCAATATCCGGCCGATGTCAGTCTGTTCTCTTTTACAGGTCGCGTTTATCCTGTTGCGCCGGTGATGTAGGTCAAAACTTTAAATGTGATTTTCCGTGCTTTAGAAGCGTTTTCAGCAGGCTGAAAACGCTTCTAAAGCTCGGAAGAACTTTCAGGTCGTTTCAGAGGTGGCTCTTTCACATACTAGAAGATCGTAAATTCACCCTAGTTGCCGTTGTTTTCAGGCGCCTGAAACATGTTTTCAGTCCGTTTCAGGACACCCTCTATCAGGTGGTGCAATAACCTGAAAACCCGTTTTCAGGCGTTATTCGAGATAGGATTTCTCTGGAATGTTCTAGAGCAAAGGTCTCCGGATATATAAGCCGCGCGGTGTGGCCTAGTAGTGAGTTTGAACTAAACAGCGAAGAAGAGAAGATCTCGAAGCGAACCTAAGTAAAAAGTGAATAAGTGCGTTATATTGAAGTACTGTGATTTATTAAGAAAGTAAGCCTTGTTAATTAGTAATTTTGTAATAAAGTTTGCATTTTTAATTAGTGTATTTTCTATCACGTTGGATTGTTACGTCCCCACCGACGTAAGAATCCATATATCTCTCGCAGCCAACTGGTTTAATTGCTTAACTGCCTAGCCTTTTTACTAAAAGGCGCCATTTAGTTAACTGCCTGGATGAATTTTGCCAATGCATCAATGTATCAATTATCGATATGGCTGGCCAATGCTTAGGCCGTTCGTTAGGGTAACTATGAAAGTGAACCTTGATTAGGGTTTTCTTTCTAAAAAAAGCTGCCGCAAGATTTGACCCAAACAAACAAACTTGACACAAACACGGTAAGCTAAATAAAACCGTTTAAAAACTATGACCCGCCAGCAGATCGATGAAGCCCCGCTGCGTGGGGCTTCTATTTCTGCTCTGAGAGACGCAAGCTGACTAACAAACCTAACCTAAAAAAAGTGTTTGTTTTCTTCACTCTTTTAATGTGTGCATGGTCCCCTTGTGGGTGGCTGCGTCCCTCTGTCCCCCCATGTGAGATCAGGTTCTAAGACAGAATAGATTTATAAAACAAAAATTTGACGGACTCGGCTAGGCGGGTTATTTAATATTATCGAACGAAAGTAGATTGCCTAGCCGTTTGACAGAAGGGCTAGACGGCCCGATGTTCATCCAGGCACTTAACTAAATGGCGCCGTTTAATGAAAAGGCTAGGCTGTTAACCAAATCGCTAATTAAGCTAGTTGGCGGCGACATCCATCTAGTCACAAAAAAGATAGAAACTTTTTTATGCCACACCAAGTGTAGACATAAAATGATGTACACAACACGGGACGTAATAAAGAAAGCCCTCGATCGCATATTTTAGTCCCTCGCTTGCAGCTCGGGCCGCAAACTTCTGCGATCTCGGCCTTTCTTTGTATTACCACCCTAGTTACGTAATGTACTATTTCAATTGCTTTTATTTCATCCCACTATTATCATATATTTTACTTTCAGCTGAGGATACTAGATACAGTTTACAAAGGCTGGGGTCAGGGCCTGGAGCGAAACTCCCATTATCCGGCCTTTATAAGTCTATGAATACTAATACCTAGATTTTAGTCCGTCTGCCCGTATCCCCTGAGGCCGTATAATGTTGGGAATAGGTACGTTCAGAAACGGGGTTAAATGTGTAACTTTTGTACAATCAGTCTCAAAATGTGTCAATTATAGTTTTCATTCCTTCATCATCATCGGCCTATACGTCCCACTGCTGGGCCTGTGCCCACTCTCTCAGATGAGAGCGAATGGGCTGTAATCCCCACGTTATAGCTTGGCAACTTCGTTGGTGACACTGACATGTGTGCTTTTTGTTGTGTGCAGCCGTAACTACTTACACAAGTTACCGCCAACACGAACGGCTGCCTGCGGAGGCTGCCTCCGTCGGTCGCCATTCGTGTTGGCGGTAACTTGTGTAAGTAGTTACGGCTGCACATAACAAAAAGCACATAGTCCAGTGCGGATTTTGGACTTCATAATACTACTTAAAACTTTAGATACCTCAACTGATTTTTTAGGGATCCGTGCCCAAAGGATTCCAACGGAATCCTATTACTAAGCCCCGGTTGTCTGTCCGTCTGTCCATCCGTCACAGGGCTCTATCTTTTGAACCGTAATAGGTATTTTTTCACAGAACATTTCCTTGTAGTGCTGCTATAACAACTAATAATAAAAATAAAAGGGGTTTTTGCTTGTCGGTGGTACGGAACCCTTAGAATGCGAATCCAACTCACACTTGACCAATTTTATATCGTTCTTAATTAGTCTTAATTGTTTATTCACAAATTAATTACTGCCTAAGACATTGTGATTTTTTTCATAATTCTCTTCCCTCTTCTCTTCAATGACTCTTCAGTCGCTGATTACGTTTGGGTGATGTAGGGAATGTAATCTACTTTATACGATACGGCGACCCCAAACTCTTATGTACAAACTCTTTTCTACATCTCTATTTATCAGTGTTAGTTTTTCCAAACTTAGTTCACAGTTTTCAACCGCATCACCTCCCTGAATCTAAATCAGGAAGTCCAGCGAGAGCCAGAAACTTGTACACAAAGCATTGTATCGGCAGCACGAGAGCTGGGCCCGCTATAGGTAACAAGCGAGCTCGCTCCAATTCTTTGTGTGGCTTGAGAGTTAGCGCGATTACAGCCAGCGGCACACGGCTGCCTCAGTCGTTAGATTAGAACTTTTCTGAACAAAATAACTGATGCCAAATGTTCAATCTACGACACTAGCAAATTCATGAGATACTAAAATTGATATCTGCTTATGATATTTGAGGCGTTTTATGAACTCGTCATGGATGTCGTCATCTGAGCTGGATTTTAAACAAAGCACAAGTTACTCAAGTGCCTATATTATTTTAAGGAGTTCAGTTTTTCATGGATCGCATCATCAAAACTAGTGTTACAAATGGGACCAACCGCATGAAACTCGCCCTGAATCTAAATCAAGAAGTCCAGCGAGAGCCAGAAACTTGTACACAAAGCATTGTATCGACAGCACGAGAGCTGGGCTTGCTGTAGGTAACAAGCGCCGAGCTCGCTCCAATTCTTTGTGTGGCTTGAGAGTTAGCGCGATTACAGCCCAAGGCATACGGTTGCCTCAATCGTTAAAAAAACAATTGAAAAACAACATAACTGACTGTACTGGTTGATACTTATTTTTAAATACAATAAGTGTGAACCAGCTTAGTTAGTTATGTTGTCTTCAATTCTGTTCACTTCTGTCTAAATGAGCGGACAGACCGCTACTCAAAGGACGTTGACGCACCGTAAACGCAGTGATGTGAGTCATGCGTCACGTTTTTGATGCGAGTTTTCCAAACTAGTGCTTAAAATACGCATGGATATTAAGTATATAAACACTGTGTATTTGTAGCACCGGCGTACAAGGTACGCGTCAAAAAAGTTACGCATGTGTCATGTCACTGCGTTTACGGTGCGTCAACGCACCGAACCTAGGTTTACCGTACCTTTAGACAAAATTGATTTTCTTGCCACTGATAAACAGTTAGAATGTTTCTTTAAGATCATCCAGACTATAGAAAATAAGCTATGTTACAAATAAAAAAAAACATAACATAAGTTATGTTACAGATTAAAAAAAAACATTGACGATTCCCTGATCCAATCATCAACTAACATAGATCAAAACCATGTCATAAAAACAAGCTATCTAATAAAAAAAAAACGTTTTTAACCTCACCAGTAGACTTATGATGCTACGCTTTATCGCGTGATAAATAAATGATAAAACATCCGTCACTGTCACACACATAACGTCAGAACGTGACGGATGCTTTATCATTTATTTATCGCGCGACAAAGGGTAGCATCAAACGCCTACAGAACTTCCCTGCATCTAAATTAGAAAGTCCAGGAGCGGAGCCTGAATCTTATTTAATCGAAAACATATAGTTAGCAAGCTTCTCAAGTTAAACTGTGCTGGAAACGAACACCAAGTGTTCAATTTGTAAAACTCGCAGTACCAACTGCGGACACTATTACTGTACAAGATATTTATATGACGTTTGAAAAAGTTTCGACCGCAAAATGGGGATGGTCGGATCTTCTAAGTGAGGATTCGGAACGTTTAAGGATTCATAAAAGCCATTTCTGAAGACTAAGGTATTTGGGGTCTATACTAAAACGCATACAGTAAAACATCCTATTTTGAAAATGCATACCGTAGTTACGCATAATTGTATATTCGTATAATATTAAAATGTATTTTTTAAAACGCATATTTTAATTTGCATACTATTAAAACGTATAACAATTATTTGGTATAACATTAGTGTTCATTAATACTAAAACGTATAATTTTAATAGGTCTAATCAGACATGTTAATTTTAGATTCTCAATCGAATAATTGGTATCGCAGAATTTGTACAAGTATGTTTAAAGTGACATATCCATACTTGTTTTGAAAACTAACTGTCGCTTCCAGTTTAATTACGTAATAAGTACTTTCTCTCGAATTTATTTATATTAAAATACCTACACAATTATAGTATATGCTGGTAAGCCAATTTTATTTATGTAAGAAAACGCCCAGTACGCCCAGTTAGTGGCCTAGTGGCTCAAATACAGTGAAGATAAAAAACTCCTGACAAAAATCTCTAAAAAGTAAAACAAATATATTTATGCCACCCTGGCCAGAAAGTGGCTTTTACGGCACGCTACGCGTACGGAAAAAGCCGCTTTCTGGACAAGTGTAGACATAAAATGATGTACACAACACGGGAGGTAATAAAGAAAGCCTCAATCGCATATTTACGTCCCTCGCTTACAGTTAGGGCCGCTTGTTACTCTATGCAAATGTAGTTTGGTTGTACCTAATCGTTGTGTCAATAACACGTTTTATCAAGTAATATGCAACGTGCCTGATAAAAAAAATAATACGGAAAAGACAAGGTAAATATCCCTTTAAAGGTAAGGCATCAAAAAAACTGGATGGTTTATAAAACCTAGGTAGGCATTATTATAATTTATAATACACACCTAAGGTGGTAAGTTAAATAAAAAATGTCTCAGATCGCAGCTATTTGTGCATAAATATGCGAAAATAATTAAAATAAAAAGGTAGGCCAGGCGGTCGTATCGCTAAAAAGCGATATCTCCCAGGTATATCTTCCAGACAGCATTTGAGTAGCGGAATTGACACAAAAATAAACCAGAAAGTAGGCGGTGCGAAGGGTAACAAAAGCGAGCTAATTGCCAAAAATAAATAATCGTAGGAGCAAATATACACCTACATATACATGCATAAAAACAAATGAATAAATAGAGGGAACATATTAACCACAAAACTTTAAAAAAAACATTGTAAAAATGGGAACATATTTTATTGTATTAGAAACAAATAGTACTAATAGATAAATCCCAAAAAGCAGGGATTCTGTAAACAACAAGGACCAATAAAGTTATTTTTTTCCAAGTAACGCCCCACGTGTACCGAACGCATAAATGTATGCGTTCGTTATACTTAATAACATTATGCGGATTTCAGGTATGCCAATTCAATCGGTATGTAAATTAACTAGTATGCGTTTTTATGATTATGCCATCTAATCGGTATGCTTAATCATCGTATGCCTAAACTGTTATGCATTTTAATATTAGGTTTATTAAGTTATGCCTAATAAGGGACACCCAGGTATTTGATTACTGGGCCGCAGCCGAGCCGAGCCGAGAGCATACTTGGGCCGTCCAATCGGTCGACGTCCTGTAGGTCGGCCCAGGTATCGCTGGAAGGGCATGGTGGAGGCGGATCTGCGTGAGCTTCATGCTTTTAAATCGCAAGAGATAGCGCAGAACCGAGAAGAATGGCGCGCTCTCGTGTCGGAGGCCAAGACTCACTTTGGGTGAGCCAACGGAATAAATAAGGTTAGATTAGTGTGTGCTGTTGCCAGACTAAGCCAGTAATCGGAATCTGACCTACACTGCCGAAAGCAGACCTCTGTCCTGAGCAAACCGGCGTAAGAATCTCAGGATCTTTCTTTCATATCATAGATATATCATTATTTTTGTAAATTAAGTTACATGTATAGGTTAACTGTATGAACAAATATTCATCAGCCCCCAGCTCCGGTAGTTCCGTGCGCATAGCCGGTGACCGCAGCGCAATTATAGCCCGACGTCAGCCGACAGTAATTTGTGTTCCCGCGAGCAAGCCGAAACGTGGAGCTTCTACTAATATTACGAGGTCTTGATTTCCTAGCGTAGCTTGTGAGAAAAAATATTAAGTACTAAAACTTACGAGATTATTTAGAAAGACTTTTTTTAATGCGTATCCCGTTTGGTCAATTAAATGGCCACTTTTGGTAATCGGAAGTTGTGCCTCTCTCCGCAGGAGCAGGCACAAGAATTTAGAAAGACGACACAGATGAAAGTTAAAACAGTCAGTGAAGTCCAGTGCGGATGGACTACGACCGCAACGTAATTACAGGCCGACTCGTCGACCAACAGTAAATTCTACGTTTGTTATGGCCAAAAGAAAATACGCCGCAATCACAGAGTAGTATTGCGTACAGAAGTCTCTCAAGATACAAAGCTGATGTTCGGATCCGACCACCGGACGGTACGCACGGGGTCCAACCATCTCCTTCTACATAACGCAGGCTCTTTGTGGACGCTTATTTCATTGATAAAAGTTGGTACTACAATAGTGGCCGCGCGGCGAACTCGCGGAGTGAACCAATCCTGCCGCAATGTAATTTAAACTTCCTAGTGCACATTATCCCAGCAGTTACTAACTACTAATGTTAAGTCATTTGCAATTGAGGTGATAGTAGAGTATCAACTATTTGGGCATTAGCGTGGCAAATACTGGAACGTTTACCTTATTCGCAAGCAGACGTTTCAGCAGTGACGTATTTGAATATTTACGAATATGTTTGGATCTCTTCATCTAGACACAAGACAAGACGAAATTAATGAACGTTTTCAACATAAGTACTAGCTCATAAAGTCGCTCTTATTTCGTGGTTCTTAGACGCGGAAGGCAGCTTATTACACACAAGTGCTTTTTACTTTACATTACCGCACAAGTGCTTTAATTACCGCCAATTGGCCAATGAGAGCACGCCATGTGGCTCGGCGCGCGGATATTACGAGCAGAGATGGGCATTAATCGATTAATTTTTTAGTTAACTAATCAATCGATTAAAAATATCAATCGTCATTTTTTAATCGCGATTAATTTAGTTGCGATTGAATTAGTTGTGAGAATGTTCGACTAACAATTAAATTAGTTGTAGTTTCAATCGACTAAATTTCACGATTAAATCTATATTAAAACTACGTAGTCGCTCGTTATTGCATTTTTTATTTAACTTGTAATACAGATAATTTGCAATACGTAACTACGAGTACATTGTAGGTACTCGTATGTTGTAACTATGTTGGTTTGGGTGGAATCTTGCAACTAATTTTGAAGCAGATATCTTCAACCGATTGAGCTAAAATTATGTATAGGTACACGTTTAATTCGAAACGACAATGCAATATTATGGGTATGGCCCATAACGATAAATAACGAAAAACTGCAATGTTTACAAGTCGCAAACAATATAATAGGTTGGTGCTCTATTAATATTTTGATACTTTAATACTAGTTCTAATCTAACTCTAAGTTCTATACGATACTGAGTAAATCTTACTCATTAGTAATAGTACATTGTGTATCAAGGGCGGTAAGTAAGGAATTACAAACGAGTGTTTGTTACAAGGCCGAGACGAAGCCGAGGGCTTTAATAACACAAGTTTGTAATTCCTTTACCGCCCGTGGCACACACAATGTTTTTCATCACACTTGTGAGGAAATCTAATTAAAATAACCTTATTTAACCTAAATAAAATTTTAAAACTGACAGTGACATTAGTGACATATCCATAGACAATACGAAAGTCAAGACACGTTCGGAAACCATAACGGTAAAGACCTAAAACGGTTGATTTTATATTTGCAAAATACTGAAATACACTATTTAAACATTAAATTAATGTAACAGAAATATGTGTTTATCTGTATTTGCAATAACTCTTAAAATAAATATTTCAGTGATAAAAGTTAAAAAAGTAAATTGGCATTTCCTTTGAACACGACAAATAAGAGTTAAACAAAATCATCGTTTCAAATTAAAAAAAAAAACCATTACGCCCTAGGGCGTAATAGGTCATTTACGGCCCGCAGAACCTACGTGTAATGACACCATTTTCGAGCAAGTGTGATGAAAAATTATTTTTAGTGTCACGCGGCGACACAATGGGATAATCCTACTTAGGTACCTGGAAGTTGTTTGTTGCATTTTGGTGCAGGTGCCGATGAATCTTCTAAAAATAACACGTTCTATTGAATGAAACATCTGCATGTTGTTAATTATCTATACGGTCTATTTTGTTTTCAACTTGTGGTCATTTAAAATATTTATGCCACAGCTGGCCATAAAGTGACTTTTTCCGCACGTGACGCGTACGGAAATAGCCGCTTTCTGGCCAAGTGTAGACATAAAATGACGTACACAACACGGGAGGTAATAAAGAAAGCCCTCGATCGCCTATTTACGTCCCTCGCTTGCAGCTCGGGCCGCAAACTTCTGCGATCTCGGCCTTTCTTTGTATTACCACCCTAGTTATGTAATGTACTATTAAACCTCAGAAATTGTCAAAATATCGTAAGTAATACATGAATATTTTATTTTCATACATCCGTTAAGATGTCCTATTCAGTCTGTCAACGTAGCCATACCGAGGTTTTCCGTTCAATTTGCTTGTAACATTAGTCGCGGAAAAATAGTCTAACTAATTAGTCGATTAAAAATTTTAGTTGTCCGAAATCAATCGGCAACTAATTTAGTTGCAACTAAATTAGTTGCACTCTATGCAACTAAGATTGATCAGTCGTCGTTTTCAATCGTCCGTCGCAATTAATTCTGTTAGTTTCAATCGTTAATCGTTAGTCGATTACATTTTGCCCATCTCTGATTTACGAGTATACCCGCGCAGCGCCGACACGGTGTCGGTGTAGTGCGCAGCGCGCGCCCATACACGACGAGGTTAGATAGACGAGGATAGATAGATAAACCACTAAATAAATATGTACAACAACAGAACTTCTAAATGATAAGTATTATTTTTTATTCGCAAGTGTGTTGAAAATCGTCGTATGACACTCGTGGGCATTGGTCATTACAGGCTCGGCTAATACAGCCCTCGCCTGACGGCTCGGGCTGTGCAACACAGCCTCGACTGTAATGACCAACATAGCCCACTCATATCATAATGCGCGTCAACACGCCTAGTGAGTTCCGCGCGGAGGCATTGCGACCACAACGTAATTACAGGCCGTGTTACAGGCCAACGGAAGCGGAGAGTGATTTGTATCTGTTGTGACAGGTGCAGCTAAAACATGAGCGCTTTAATTATCTTTAGACGAATACTGTTGATAAATAATAACCACAATTTTATTAAAAAAAACCCGACCGCGGTGCACTTTGAAACTGCTTAAAATCCGCCATTTTGTTTATTTTAACGAACTTCATACCCAGTGACACTCGCACCATCAAAGCGAATCTAATGATGTATCATTTATCAAAATCGGATGTGCCGTTGAGTTGTTACGAGCGGACACAGGAACGGACATACATACATACATACAGGTCAAACACATAACCCTCCTTTGGGCTTCGCCGCAGTCGGGTAAAAATAAACGATACTATCCTAAATTAAAACTAAAACAGTCGGCGCAAAGCCTAGTCAGCCCCCCTGGACGCATACCACAACGCAATTACGTAATGATAGGCCGACGTCAGAGGAGAGTTATTTGTGTGTTGCGGCGGGCGGAACCAAAACATAACGCGTTTTGCTGATACAGGATGCTCGAGAGGACTCCAAATAATTTTGGGTCGATTTCAGAGCGTTTCGACAGCGTCGGTTTTTTTCATTCGTGTTCCAGTAAATATAGCAGCAAGCGGTAGTGATTACAGTTGAATTTTATTATAAACGGTGGACGGTATCGAGGCTACACATGATTTAATCAAAAGTTGTCGTCACTCGACAGTCCTCCGCGGTAAAAGTCGAGTGACACTAATGAAATAAAAAAAAACGCCTGAAATCGACCCTTTTACCAGCGTATTCCTGACCATGTTAATAAAATAAAAATTGGCCAAGTACGAGTAGGATTAGCCCACGAAGGGTTCCGTACTATGTCGAGCAAAACGACGCCAAACAATACGTTTATTGTATCAAGACCCCTTTTTATTTTTAGCTATATTTTGTCTTTATTATTTGTTATAGCGGCAATAGAAATACACGCTCTATCAACATATCAAGATAGATTAGATTAGATTAGATTTCTTTATTTCACAATATAAAATACATTATAAATTACATATGTCAATTTACACGATTTCAAGCATCTACCTATTAACATTATAATATCAACAAAAATACTCCAAAAATAAACGTTTATTGTATAGGGATTTCTAACTTTTATTTTTCATTTAGCACTTAATTTTGATCTTAAATTATCTTTTTCTTACAGTTTTGAACAATAAGATCAAAAGTTATAGCACGTCAAACTGATGTACTGCCCAAAATTTCTCTGAAAAGTTTAAAAATCTGTAAAAAAAACGAATGGCCACAAGCAAAAATTAAAATCTGTTTAACTGATAAAATTGGCTAAAATTTCACCCCTTTTAGTATGTACAGTTTATCAAAAACCACCCTGTACAACGATGACATCTAAAGACTAATATTCAATTAGAGAGTTGAACCTATGCCTGAACTAACTTCCCGGTATCTCAGGCAAAAGGGACTATCAAACATTTGTATCTAATACCAAGGACAATTAAAACAGGAGGACTGTCAGTCTCCATACTTTGGATCGTGCCCCGACCGCAAGGGGATATGCAGGCAAAACTAGATGGCGCTAAAAAAACTAAACATTTAACGATGTTATAATTGAACAGAGAAACATAGTACAGTAACAATTAGTTCGTAAACAGCTAATAATAAATAAATTCTTACATTTAGATACTATGTCACGCTTGCAAAGTTGAATAATTGTAAATAATATAATTCTTATACCAAGCTTATACATAGATGGCGTTGTAAATATCGGGGAACAGCTTTTTGTATGAAGAATGACAGTACTCATGTTTTAATGATTCTTGCTAATACTGAATATTCACATACTAAATATACAGTTTAATACTATTCAAATCTTATCATCAAATCAAATAAATGAAATATCAATAATGAGAGAAACTGGCATCTAACATACGGCACTACTTATAAATCTTTTCTTCATGTAAGCCACTAATTGAGCCACTTATAATTAATTAAAATGTAAATTATCATCAAATCTTATAAACGAGTATATATGGAACTTTTTTTTTTGGTATCGTCTTGATTATTTTTATCCTATAAATTGTACTGACGATTCTTATTGGGAGACATGATTTGATATTATTTGATTATTACTTGTTATCTTATTGCTAATTTTGTGTTTTTCTTTTTGTATATGCATTTTATTTCCAGTTTTGGTATTTTTTTTAATTGCTATTATTGTTTTATTATTAAAAATTGTGATGACGATCCTTATTGGGAGACATAATTAAATTTGATTATTAATTTTTACTTCTATTTTTTAAATCTTTTTACATTTATCCTCATTTTTAGGGTTCCGTACCAAAATGGTAAAAAAGGAACCCTTATGGTGCGACTCTGTCTGTCTGTCTGTCTGTCTGTCTGTCTGTCTGTCTGTCTGTCCGTCTGTCACAGCCAGATATCTCAGGAACTACTGATGCTATCGATTTGAAATTTGGAATAGTGTTAAAAGTAGCTAACCCGAGCCTATTGGACATAAAAAATATCTTGTACCTTTTTTACTTTTTTTTTAAAAGGCTCCGTAATGGGACTTTGAAAATTGAAAGTAGGGCTATTATATTGAGTGGGGTATCAAATGAAAGGGCTTAATTTGTAGATTAAAACAGCATTTTTATTTTTTTCTTAAATAAGTAGTTTTTGATTTATACATTTTTATGTACCATTCCCCCCCTATTATCTCCGAAGTTACTGATCAGAAAAATGTGTCATAATTACTAATTATAAATATCAACCTGAATATTACAGGAAAAATAGAACGGTCTTGCTAACTTTAATACCTTTTTAGAAATTTACAAAACTTGAAATCCCTAGCGGCGAGTAGCAAAACTAAGCGATGGCATGTTTCACGCTAGGGGATTTCCGGGCAAAACTAGATGGCGCTAAAACACTAAACATTTAACGATGTTATAATTAAACAAAGAAACATAGTATAGTAACAATTAGTTCGTAAACAGCTAATAATAAATAAATTTAAATACTGTGTCACGTTTGCAAAGTTAAATAATTGTAAATAATATTATAATTATTTTACCAAGCTTATACATAGATGGCGTTGTAAATTCGGGGAACAGCTTTTTGTATGGAGAATGACAGTCCTCTTGATTTAATGGTCCTTGCTATTAAATAGAATCATTACACGTCAGGTTCTCAATATTAGAGGGAAAATATAACTGTTTTCCTAACTTGCACTGTTTTTTAGAAATTTGCAAAAATCATAACATATACTTATTTGCTTCTACTAAACAAATCGACATACAGTTTTTCTTGAACTATTCGCGTATCTACTTATGAGTTTGTACGGAACCCTCGGTGCGCGAGTCCGACTCGCACTTGACCGGTTTTTTTTTATTTTGTTTTTGACGATCATTGCGTGAATACTTATAATTTTGTCTGTACACATTTATACTGTTATTTTGTCGTGAAATAAATGATCTATCTATTAATTACTATCACCGAATCAATGTGACAGCATCTGCGTCAGCAGAATTGTAAACTGGGCCAAAATCGATGTTGCATTCTTCAAACATTATCAACTCAAACAAGGGTTCTTATAGCTTATGTAACACCAATTCATCAAGTACTTCCTTATGCTTGAATCCATTTGGATATACGGGAAAAAGAATAACGTTATATCTGAATCGATGTGGTCGTATGTTTTATCCTTATCACATGATAATAGTATAAAACGGAAAAATATCATAATAAAACAATATATAACTATATATATTTCTTTTTCAGTGACCATGACCGACCGCAAAAAAATAGTTTCCTTTTAGGCAAATCATTTTATTTTTTCCACTCAGTAGTTTTAAGATTTCAGCCATTCAACCACAAGCGTTCATAGCTTGTGCCTCAACTTGATAAAGGGTAAGCTAATTTTGTATTTAATATATTCATTAACTAAATATTTGACCGAGCGAGTGTGAAGTGCGAGCGAAGCGTCTCCATTTCAGCTCGGGTAAAAATGCTTTCGTATGTCGGTCCATCTGTACAGGTCGCATTTTTCAAGCTTTGATAATTATGAAGATTTTCTGGCGCCTCAAGTTTAAAAAAAAATTAAAATGGCGGAGCTATTTATATTGACAGCTCGAGAGGTCTATTACCGCCGTCCTAATTCAAAAAGATGCATCTCAAAAAAATCAAATTTTCGAAACCGGAATTCCGGTATTGAGTCGCAATACCGAATCTCAATACCGTTATTGAGAATAATCCGGTATTGCATGCCCTACTTGGCGCAAACCAAACGTCCGGTATCCGTGTCCAACACTCCACGAATTAACGCGCACGAGGAGCGATTCTAGCCCTTAAATTATGGCTAGCAAATAGAATCTCCCAATAGTGCATTACTGCAGAGGCCAGAAAGTAAAGGGTTGCAGGCCGAGTACATATAGATGGCCGAGCGAAAGCGAGGCCAGGTAGTTATGAGGTTGGCAAATCCTTTTCACGCCGAGGTATGTATTAGATCAAAGAAACGCACTATGCGTTTCTCAAATATGCAATGAAATAAATTAAAATACTGCAAAAATCAAACTTTATTTTTTAGAGACATTAAAAAGAGCAGACAAAAATGGCATTATTTCACAATGAAAATTTTTCAATTTCATTTCCAAAAACTGTTACATTACACATTTTTACCGCGAATATTTAGATGAAAGATTTAAAATAATTAAATTTGCAACTCCACATTATTGAAAATTGATTATAATGTGTTATTTGTTTGTTATGTTCATGTCGATTTTATATAAATAAAACTGCAAAATAAAGCAAACATTGTTCATTGTTTTTTTAATGGCTAAACGTCGTAATGCTGTGTCACACATGTGGAATGGAAATTAAAAAAAAAACATCTAGACCATGCTGTACCTATGAAATTCCATTAAAGGCCTCTCGTCTAGCCGCACCGGAAGCGAGAGGTACTTTGCGGCCTATTATAAGGCGCGTAATGTCAATACTTCATTGCATGTTTGAGAAAAACAATTAATCTTCCTCTCGAGATCAAACCCGACGCACATGTCGCTCAAGAGGTTAATTTTACGACTGTGAATTTGACAACTGGCTAGTGTTCTCACATGAAGCGTTTTTGCGGTCCGTTGCACGTGTCGGACTAAACAAACTATTATAAATATTGTAAGAAATATAATATCCCAACGGGCTAAGATCACCTCGCTAAGCTCACTAATAAAATCAATGTGTATTTCTAGGTTAACCGCAGTTCCACTGAGTTGCAAAATGACGCCGAAAGATGGCATCACGTGCTGTGTAGCCACGAGCCTTTTTGCAGTCTTTATCTTGATAGTCATAACTGTGCTCACTCCCGTGGTAGGGAAAGCATCCACGATGGACACAGAAATAGTACAGGAGGAAGGACTCTCGGTTAAAAAGACTGACTCGGAGAATACAAATCTCCTAACAAAGGAGGCTGGTGCAAAGGCAGATCTCCCAATCACGATTATTGACCTGGATATGGACTATTATTCAGACACCTCTTCTGATTCAGAGAGTATAGAACGTATGCTTCAGGATGACAGCTTGGAGCACATGGATTACGTAGCCCAAGACGCTAGTGCAGGCGCCATGGATCTACCGATTGAGAAAAATGCTCGTGGCATCAGCTTTGAAGTAACGAGTATGAAACCTCTGGTTAAGAAAGCGGATTTAGAGGATAAAGAACTACTGACCCAGGAGACAACCCTAGGGGTGGAGAACATTGTAGGGAATGAGGAACTCCTGGACGAGTTAATCAACTTGTTGAACCACCAGAATACTGGCCTGGAGATTACAGAACCCTCGATGGACGAGATAGGCTTGGAGGGCTTAAAACGTCTGGCTCGGGAAATCAGCTCAGAAAGTACGGAAATCTTATCGAATCAGACCGGGTTGAACAGCCTGGGGCTGAACACTACCTCGAAGAGCACTGAACACGTAGAGCCCGAGATAAGCCTAAATGTGACGGATCTTCCAGCGCAGAACACCAGTGTAGATAGCCAAGTGACCAAGAATACTAGTTTGGAGAGTAAAGAACACCTAGAACAAGAGATCAGCTCAAAGGTGAAGGAACTCCCAAAACAAGACAGCAGGGTAAATGGTGACGAGAGCAACGCTAGCTTGAAGAATATAGAACGGCAGCAACAGATCAGCTTAGCGGATACAATCCCGACCCAGGAGAACAGGCTGGAAGACGAGGCTCTTCTATTCATAGCCAATGTGGTGTTCTCAGGACATATGTCCTGGAAACCCAGCAAGGATGGGACTGGGACCTTTGAAAGTCCAAATACCTGTCAAAACAATTCTAAACCTGTTATAATACCAATGCGTGGAAGAAATTTTACTGTATGCACAAGAAAATAATTGTGTTTTTTGCTTCCGATAATTTAATGCACAAAATAAAACATAAACTTATTACTGGTTGACTCTTCTATTTCTTTGCTTTTAGACTTCAGATGTAAGATTTCATTTGAGATTGTAGCCTGTGTTTTCTTTATATAGGGGCACGGTAGTGCCCCCACCAAGTCGAGCAAAATACAAAGCTTATTAAAACCAGAAAATTAGATAAGAAGCATTAAAAACAGAATTCACTTTTATTCAAACAATTGATAGGACCAACGATACAGATGATACAGATCTTCAAAAATACAAATCTTTAATAAGCTCAATCAGGGAAGCTCATGCGATTTACAATATCACTTTATACAGGGTGAATTTTAAATCGTGAATCGTAATAATTTTTTTGTAGTCTATACATAGTTAACAATAATTTACAATGCTTTTAAACCTAAATTAAGTACGTTTTTATTTTGCCAATTTTAAAATGGTTTTTCCTAATTTTTAAAATATCGTGGTCACCCTACATTCATGTTTCGTACTTGTCATGAAAATTTCAACATTAGATATCCAACCTCATAATATTGAAGTTGGCTGGATAGAATTTTGGCACGTGTTGTCAATAATGTCAACATCGTCGACATTGTCAACATAAGTACCTATTTAAATCGTATTTACTCATAAAATAATTCAGTTTTATTACGATTAATGGTATAAGCGCCTCCACCATTTTGTTCATAATTAATTAAGCTGGTCTTTTATTGTAATTAACACTAGTGCTCTGTATTAGTCTTAAGTAGCTTTACCGGTAAACGTGGTTACGATTCACGATTTAAAATTCACCCTTTATAAGGACGTTAGTTGAACCGCCTACAAGCTATCTGCCTTAAAAATGCCTTTTGTATGACAATTTGTATTTTGTGCAATAAAGTTTAAATAAATAAATATCATGTTAAAAAAACTGTGTGTTTTCAAAGTGTAATTTGTATAACAATTGACCACCACTTAATTTGTGGTAAAAATGCAATTTGTTGTTATTTCCTGATTTATTTGCAATTTTGACTAATTCCCGGAAATAAAGAATCAGTTTACAAATATTTTGTCAAATTAGTTCCATCAATATTAAATAATACTTTGGATTGGAACCCGACCGCTAGGGGATTTCCGGGCAAAAACTAGATGGCGCTAAAAAACTAAACATTTAACGATGTTACAATTGAACAAAGAAACATAGTATAGTAACAATTAGTTCGTAAACAGCTAATAATAAATAAATTCTAACATTTAAATACTGTGTCACGTTTGCAAAGTTGAATAATTGTAAATAATATAATTCTTATACCAAGCTTATACATAGATGGCGTTGTAAATTCGGGGAACAGCTTTTTGTATGGACAATGACAGTCCTCTTGTTTTAATGGTCCTTGGTTCCATGAAACAGCTGTCTTAATAAACCTGAGAATGTGCATCAATATAGACAGATAAGTAGATTTTATTTATTTCATTTACCAAGCAAACAAAGTGACTCCTTTTCAGCTCGGGCAAAAATGCTTTCTTATATTCGGTGCTCCGGCTGTTCTCTTAAACGGCACACCTATAATAACTCTGTTTAGCTTAATACTACGAGTATTAATTAGGCTAAACAGAGTCATTATTGGTGTGCCTTTTGTTATGTTACGATAACCATAAGTTGCAGAACAAAGTTCTCGATCTCCCCTAACAACGTATGTCTCGTGACGTCACAATACAGTGGGCTTCGGTATGGAGCGTTTCGGAACGTATGGGAAAGTCTAAAAATGTGATTATATTTTATAACATCGTAGTATCTTGCTGAGTTGTTAAATTCGTTTTTTTTTTACTTTTCATACAAAATAAATTAATATTGAGTCGATGACCATTTTAAAAGACACTTTTGAGTTAGTCAAACGTTTATGTCAACTATGACAGAGTTGGACTTGTAACAGCGCATTTATAATGGTTGGTGATGAAATTAAGATTATGACTATTTTAACAACGTTAAGAGTTAGGGCATCAGTTTCTTGGATAAATTAACTTGGTTAATCCTAAAGAATGCGCCCTCGAAGTTATCGGAAATAAAAAAAACACGGTGTATAACATATCACAGAAAAAAGTCAAATAGCCAATTTTCAAGAATAACTTTTTTTAGTTGACTTTGACTTTGAGTGTATTTGGGCAGAGTAGGGCGAGGTGGTTATGGATCGGGGAGACAGACGGCGCGCCAGCTCTGGCGCCAACCGTTGAGATGGCGGCAAAGATTCGACGGAAAGCAGATAGACACGTTCATCGCAGGAGTCGACAATAATACCTTTCAAGTCCAATACCATTTTTAATGAGTAACAAAAACTAAAATTAGCTAAGTGCGAGTCGGATCCACATTCGTAGGGCTCCGTACCACCGACGAGGCGCCGAATAAATACGTTTCTTGTACGGGGACCCCATTTTATTTTTATTATTTGTTGTTATAGCAGCAATAGTATATACACATTCAGTGAATATATCAAGCATCTACATATTACCGTTACTAAATCAAGCAAAACACGGTTTTTGTATGGGGACCCCCTTTAATTCTTGATTTTATTTTGATTTCATTATTTGATATTGTAGTAAAATAGAAATACGTATAAAAAATTCAAGCCTCTATCTATTATGGTTCAAAAGATAGAGCCATGTGACTCACCGACATAAACACGTTTCTTATATGGGGACCCTTTTTTTTTCATTTTATTTTGTTTTTATTATTTCTTGTTATAGCGGCAATAAAAATACATATTTCGCGAAAAATTCAAGTTTCTACCTATTACGGTTCAAAAGATAGAGCCCTGTGACAGACGGACAGACGGCGGACGCTACTAAGCTATTTCTAAATAGGGTTCCGTTGGCACCCTTTGGGTACGGAACCTAAAAAGGGGAAGGAAAAGGAAAGGAAAGGAGAATTAGGGAAAAACCGCCGAAATGCGCCCAAAAAGATTTGATGGCGACACAGGATGGACACACTCTTTGCAGGAGTCAAAATAATACCTTCCAATTTCAATACATTATTTGACACTTGTTCACTGTAATGACTTAATTTGATAACTGGCTTTCTACAAGGAAAAATAATACCTTTCTACCTTAACCGAATGGAATTTTTTACTCGTAGACAACCTTTTTTACCCAACTGCGTCGAAGCCCAAAAGCAGGGTTATGTGTTTAACCTGTATGTATGTTGATAAATGATACATCATTAGATTTGTCTTGATGATGGCGCGAGTGTCATTGGGTGTGTAGTTCGTTAAAATAAACATAATGGCGGATTTGAGGCACTTTTAAAATGTTCCGCGGTCGGGTGTTTTTAAGTAAAAATTACGATATTTTATAACATAAATGACAAACGAACAGACGAGTTATGTGATGGAAAGCGGTCACCGTCGCTCATGGATATCTGCAACACCGGTGGAGTTGCCTAGATCTCTGAGTGCCCTACATTCTGCCATTTATTTCACTACTTTATATGATAAAGCAGGCTGGCTGGTCTAGGCTAGTTTTGTAAAGGGCTTAGTTTCAGTAGTTCGGTGATTTTAGTCCGGTTCAAACAAATATAAATGAACCGGACTAAAATCACCGAACTACTAAAACTAGGCCTTGTAAAGTACCATTTGAAGTTCTTGCCATTTGCGGCCATTTGTGAAATACCTTGATTTATTGGTGATACATGCCTTTTTTTAATTTTTTGAGTATAATTCAGCGTATCTACATACACAATATATTGTTAGAATCATTTACAAAATTGCTGTTAAAACCTCATTATTTTTCTCGTTCAAGGAAAACACTATTGATTATTTTAAATTACTATTGTAATTATTAATCAAGTATTTGCCATGACTCAAACCTTTGTTATTTTATCCTCATTTTATGATCAATAATCATAGCGGTAAACGCGTGTAATAATTGTTTCAGAACTGTATTTGGTCGTATTGGAAATAATGGGCAATGTTTAGAACAAGGCAGATTTATTAATAACTAGAATTTACCCTGCTTTGCCTGCGTTTTTCCTGTTATTATCCTATGGGACTCTTTACTGGGATAATAAATATCCTATGTTTCAATCCTTGCTTGCTCTACTTGCATGCTGAATTTCAGCTCAATCTATTCAGTTGTTACTGTGTTATTTAGTAACAAACATCCACACATCCAATCATCCAAACGTAAAAACCTCCGAACATCTAAATATAAATGGGAAGTGGGATTCGGTTATTTTAAGAATGTATTATATGTTGTTAATGGATTTGTCTCTTTTGGCATAATTTTATTTATGGGAATATATATTTTTTGTTAAAAATTTTAATCGGCATAATTTACTATCAGCCTAAAACGAAACCGTGTCATATATATTTATTCAATATAATTATTATTATTGTTTCATCAGGACAAATTTAATGTTTAATTAATCGAATTATCAATGTCATTTTTTAATGATAATCTGAATATGATTAAGTTTTTTAAATAATTACTTAATTCTCATTTGTATTAAATTTTATTATTTTGATTTGAATTTAATTTAATTTTTATTTTTTACTTTACTTTGGTGATCAACTAGGTGGAAATGTTTTCATGTATTGATGTATAAGTATTTACTAACAATATCTATAAGTAGACAATTTAACTAACAGCAATGGATCTTGTTTTCTGAAAAATAAATGATTTGTATTTGTTTGTAAATTTTAAATCATCTACATTTTTGAGTGCTATGACGCCACATACAGATTCATAAACGGACAGACAAACAGACAGAAACACATATGATTCAACCTTATAACACTCCTCTTTTACAGATTATGGAGGGTCAAAATAGGCATAAATAAAGTGGATACGATTTTTCATTATTCTTTGACAAAGACAGTAACGCAACTTTGTCTCAACCCACTTGTCACTTCTCATTGGATAGTTCTGATTGCAGGATCTCAAATCAGCCAATCAGAATCCAACATGCCTTCGATCAACCAATAAAAACCCGCTTCAGTTTCCCAACGGACCAATCACGTGCATTGTTTTCCAAAACATGAAAATATACGCAGTGCTCGCTCAAATCTGGTGCTTTGTAGTTATTTTAGTTTCTATCTAGTTTAGAGTTTTTTCAAATTAACAATAAGGTGATGTTTAAGAAATATGTTCAGTGTATTAACGAATATGGTGATTATGTACGTGGATATTGTTTTATTGATGATATTGGTGAGTAACGTATCTTGGCAACTGTCTTTTCCCGCATTTTCTGTTACGTGGACTACGGAAAACTGCCTAGAGTGAAACGTATACCGACCAAAAGGTCTGAAGACGTTTAGAAAGTTATAAAATCGCACGTTACTTAATGCATTTTACATTATTTGTTTTGGCGGTTTCATTATTTGTCACGTCAGAACTAAATTTGAAAACCATGTTTTTTGTCATGTTTATGATTTTTTGACTCCTAATTTGAATAGGCAGGCCAATAATTTGGGGCATTATCAAGATGTCCGCAGTTACGGGTTTATTGAAGAAAATGTTTATTTTGTTCTTATGTGTAATGAAAGTTAACCATATAAATAGGCTACTTGACAGGTTTCTGAAAAGTCAATCCGATTGTTTAATGATGTCTATTGAGCGCTCAGGAAGTTGGACTTTTCTTTATAAACGGCTGAAGTTGGACTTTTCTTTATACTTTGACCCAGGCGCTGGTGGGTGATAAAAAAAAAACATGCATAAATAAAAGTAGGGATAGATTGGGATGTTCCCAGCAGAACCATCTTTAAAGGCGTATAATTTGAGATATGAGCCAAGTGGAGAGGGAGCAACGGTGTCTAGTCGGGCTTCGACACCCCCGCAGCTCACGTCAACTTTAAAAAAAGCTGCGGCCAAACCGCTGCTCAAAAAACGTTGACGCATCGTAAACGCGTCGACGTGACACATGCGTCAGGTTTTTGACGCGTGCCGTCAAAACCGGTGCTCAAATACGCATGGGTAGTATATGAACATGAACTGAACACTACGTATTTTAAGCACTATTTTAAAAGGTGCGTCTCAAAAACGTGACGGATGAGCCTATAGCAGGTAATGATCTGGCGCAGAGTCGAATCCCCTGTTGCAAACAGTGTCTAACTTTAAAACTCTTAACAATCTCTCAAGTGTAAAAAAAGTAAGCCTAGGCTTGTTACACTTTGTTAAGTTGCAAATGCAGGTGAGAAGTGCAGGTTTAAAGCGATTTGTAAAAACAACGTGTAAACGGTCAGGCTGTTAATTGACAAGTGTGAGTGCGAAGTGCGAGTGCGAAGTAAAGTGAATAGACGCTCGGTCTATTTTGCCTGTCAAGTAGTTGCCCCCGCATACCCGCATACTCCCCGCGCGGGTTAAGTGCATAGTATGGACACGAACAGTACAAAAATGAGGTTGACTGAGTAGCAAACGTTGAATTTAATACCTCATTTACGATTTCTGAAGCAATGACCGCAACTCCAACTTGCTAATCCGTTGGGCAATGTCGACGACTTTAGTTTTTTGTTGGATCACATCATTACGGATACGAGCCAAACGCAAACGTAGTGTGGGGCGCCCTCAAACAAGGTGGAGTGACGATCTTCGCAAGGTGGCTGGCAGAGGCTGGATGCGAGTGGCCGCGGATCGTGCTCGATGGCGTGACATGGGAGAGGCCTATTTTCAGCAGTGGACTAATACGGGTTGATGGTGATGATGACCGCGACTATCCTTTTTAAAGCATTTCGTAATTCGTCGTCCATTTTGTTGCTTCGCACCTGCACAAAGTACAACTAAACAATGTGTAACCGAATTTTTATCACTTAACACTTATCATCCTAAAACATGTTAACTAATCACTTCTTACCTGCACTTGCTGCTTATCAAAGTGTAAACATGCCTTCATGGAAGAACTGTTTCAGCTATGCCTGATATTGTGCGTGTGCACATATTGCGTTGTGCGGATACGGAGGTTACAGCAAACTGGACAGGTAATTACATTACTATAAATAAACGTAAATCATTTTCATCAATCATACACTCAAGAGCAAAAGTTTCTGGTCACCGTAATTTAATTAAAAAAGTAAATAAATTTGTAAAGTGTTTTTCAATATTTGACACTTGATTCATTTGCATAAATTAATAAATATGCCTGATATAAATATTTTCTTCATAAAAAGTACCTAATGAAATCGTCGAGAAAACAAACATATATATATACAAGTAAAATGTATAGTATATTTTTTTGGAGTTGTCTCATAATAAAAATAATTCTTTGCTAATCCGCGATATGATAGCGTATGAGTCAATTAGTACCCGTTACAATTACTTGCGTATTTTTTTATGCACTCACATGCATAATAAAAAAAACATGCAAATAAATATAAAAAAACACCACCAAAAATACAAAACTCGACACGTGTTTCGCCTCTCCACGAGGCATCCTCGGGAGAAGCTGGAGATGTTGACATTCCAGCGTCCGTTGATGGAATGAGCATCCGCAAAGTAACGCCTGAATCCAATCAATTGTTGTCTTACAACTTCACTTACTTTCTCCGCTCAATCAAGGTATTTAACTGTTTTACAGGTGACTATTCTGTTGCGACCAACCAAAGTTATGTTTTCGCATAAAAACGAGGAAAATGGAAAGGAGGAACTCAGGTACATCTAATCATTTCCGATATTCCGTAGAATTTGGACAATTTTGTGGCGACATCACCACCTAGCGACATTCGTTGGAAGCAGCGGACATAAAATCAATACAATGGATAGATGGCGCTTACATCAACATCCATACTAATGGTGTCATGTCAACACTGTTCTACATTGCACTATCGAGGTGTTAACACATTTCCTGTATATAATACTTTCAACCATCTTCCTTCGGACTTCGGTCCCCAGGCACAACACCCGCCTGGAGATCTAATTTCGTAACCGTTTTCACCGTTCGTAGTCGCCGGTAGACTGAGAAAAACAAATGTTCTGTACAAAAATTAGCGTTGTGCTATCCACTATAAAAATCCAAATTAAACTAATCTCAGATGATCCCAATATCCTAACCCTAAAACTTCCCGCAGAGCAGCGTTCCTAGAACAGCAATCCGCGAGGAGTGGCGTCGCATTGTAAAACAGGCCACTAACCACGACGTGACGGCCACGACCACTCTGCCAAGAGTGTGACGCCGAACTTCCCGCCTATTACTAAAACGCAGTTGCTCTTTCAGAACGGTAGTGGCGTACCAAAACCCGTTCACGGGAGACTACTGCGTGCACAAGTCGCGGCCGCCGCGCGGGTACGCCAACGCACTGGCGTCCCCCGAGTCCGCCGACAGCGGCGTCTCCGACGAGTACGAGCCGCTCAAGCTGGTCGAGGACGCCAGGAGGGAGGGGGACTACGGGCCCTTCAATGTGAGTAACTATATTGAAGGAATGGAGGAACGAATCAGTTATTACGGTAAGCAATAATAGCAGTGGGACGTACGCTGATGATGATGATAAGGAATGGAAAAACTGAGAGTGGGGGGTAGCGGCTTTCAATGTATGAGTAACAATATTGTCCGATTGCCCTGATAGGTTTGGTGAACAGTCTCATAGCGAAGTCTCGACCAACGCCCTCAAGAGATTCTTGTCAGGCTGGTTCAAGAGTCAGCTACAGAAGGTGGAACTTCTGAATATCGTCAAGTTCCTCACTCTGCGAGCCTACTCACCGGTAGCTTGGGCCCTGTCTAAGGAATGCAACTCGGTTATTTTTTGTATGGAAAAAACTCGGTTTCGGTTATAACTGCAGTTTTTTTGCATACTAAAAATAACCGATTGCAATCCCGAGGCCGTGTCGCGCTCTCGACGACACCCTAAGTTAGGGTTTTTATAGATAGGTACTTACTCTTTATAAGCATTTTGTAAAAAACCTAACTTCATTAAATCGTCGTCCACCATCATTTCTTGAGTCACTCACTGCTAAACATAGGTCTCCCGCAAAGACTTTGACACGTTTACACATGGGAGTGACACCGCCTACGAAACTAGGGGTCCCGGGTTCAAATCCTGGTAATGGCAAATATTTGTGTGATAAGAACGAGTATTTGTTCCTTTGTCGTAAATATTTTCTATTTAAGTCTATACCTATCTATACAAGTATGTATTTGTATATCGTCATCCATAGTACAAACATTACTTATATAGTTTGCAGTGGTGTGGCGTTGAAGAAATCCTTGGGCAAGCCGGAGCAGCTTTGGCTTCAATTTTCTTTAAGAGCACTAGAATTAAGTGCTGAACTGCCTTTTATTAGGCAAGCCGACAGGAATCGAGTTTTATGGACGCCACGCCACTGATAGTTTGGGACTATGTTGATTTGCGTAAGATTGTCTCCCAAATTTTTTATTCATCTTCAATATAGAAACTTTATTTATTTTCACAGATAGAGGAACATGGCAAGCTACAAAGCGTCAGCGATGTGAACAGCGTGAACAAAACTTGGAACTGGAACTATAAGGAGTACCAGATATAAGTACAATTACGACGGATTCACAAAACAGAAGACGGGTGCTAGTCGGTTGTATTTTTAGGGTTCTGTACCCAAAGGATGCCAACGGAACCCTATTACTAAGCCTCCGCTGTCTGTCCGTCTGTCCGTGATTCACAGGGCTCTAGCTATTGAACCGTAATAGATAGAGACTTTTACAGAGCATTTATTTCTACTGTTGCTATAACAACAAATGATAAAACGAAAATAAAATGAAAAAGAAAAGGGGTCCCCATACAAGAAACGTGATTGTGTCGATCTTTTGAACCGTGATAAAATAAATAAATAAATAAATATTAGGGGACAATCTTACACAAATCGAACTAGTCCCATAGTTATCTCAATAAGGCTTGTGTTGTGGATACTAGACGACGATATACTTAATAGATACAAATACTTAAATACATAGAAAACATCCATGACTCAGGAACAAATATTCGTGCTCATCACACAAATAAATGCCCTTACCGGGATTCGAACCCAGGACCTCCTGCTTCGTAGGCAGGGTCACTACCAACTAAGCTAAAGCGGTCGTCAAATAATAATAATAGATAGAGACTTCGGTAATAGATAGACTTAAAACTTTCATGGAATGTTTTTTTTACCCTTAAAATATAATAATAAAAAGAAAATAAATCAAGAAAATTAAGGGGGTCCCCGTACAATAAATGTGTTTTTGGCGTCCTTTTGCTCGACGGTGGTACGACAAGTGCGTGTGAGAGTCGCCCACTGAGGGTTTCGTACAAATTTGTAGGTGCATAATATTAAAGTAGGTACCTTATAAATTTTGATTCTCTTAGTAAAGTTAATTTTTTTATGAAATAATAAAATAATATATAGTTTTCAGATGTTTCCCTATACTTGTAGTATAAGATGTTACTAGTACGGTAGTACTTGCCAGTTTACATAGTTCTAGGTCAACGGAAAGTACCCTTTGAATTTTGGTTCACTTGAGAGTGTCGAATAGGTTTTTCGCGGCATAAACGGCCGTAGCTTTTTTCACGTTCACTTCAGTTTAATATTTTACCCGACTGCGGCGAAGCCCAATGGAGGGTTCTTCACTGCTTCAAAGGACCGTAGACCTGAGTATAGGTAATGGTTTTATTTTCAACTCGATACCTCCACGCGTTCCCGAGATAAAGGGTCTGGACAAACGGACAGACACAGACGGACAACACAGTGATCCTATAAGGGTACCGTTTTTTTTCGTTTGAAGTACGGAACCCTAAAAAACACGAAAAATAGTGGCACTGCGAGATTTTAGGAATATATGTAGTCAGTGTTTATTCAAATTGTGGCTCATTGGGATATAAGGAAAGAAAATAGAACATTACACAACTAAGGGTGGTAATACAAAGAAAGCTCGAGATCGCAGAAGTTTGAGGCCCGAGCTGCAAGCGAGGGACGTAAATACGCGATCGAGGGCTTTCTTTATTACCTCCCGTGTTGTGTACATCATTTTATGTCTACACTTGGCCAGAAAGCGGAAAAAGTCACTTTATGGCCAGGTGTGACATAAATGTTATTTAATTAATGTGATAAATTATAATAACGTTATTACGGATAATTAAGATACTATTTATGAGTTTACGCTTCTCAGGTGCCGATGTGTCAATACTGCAGCATTTGTAAAGTTATAAATTTTACAAGTGTTTAGTCTAGTTTTACGTGTATTATAGAAATGTATAATCCTATGCAAACATACATTTAACATTTCTCAGCATGCTGCCGTGTATATTTTTGTATTGGAGTTGTTATCTGTCACCGTAATAAATGTAATTATTTCTCCTATCATTATTTCCCGTATTACTAAAAGTACAATTACGTCCATTAAATCGATTATAAATCAAAATTCCTATATAATGTTAATTGTAATAAATTGCCGTAATCAATTAAGTACAACGAAAATGTATGTATTCCTATTGCTCAGTCCTTTGTTTTATTTCGAAAAGTACTGGTTAAAGTAGTACTTTTTGATAGAAATGCGGAAAGTATGTCATTTCTCACTAGTCCCATGGTGTCGATTCCGGACGAGTGGAATAGTACATTGTGTATCAAGGGCGGTAGGTAAGGAATTACAAACGAGTGTTTGTTACAAGGCCGAGGCGAAGCCGAGGGCTTTAATAACACGAGTTTGTTATTCCTTTACCGCCCGTGGCACACACAATGTTTTTCATCACACTTGTGAGGAAATCTAATTAAAATTAACCTTACTTAACCTAAATAAAATTGTAAAACTGACAGTGACATTAGTGACATATCCATAGACAATGCGAAACGTTCGGAAACCATAGCGGTACAGACCTAAAACGGTTGATTTTATAATTGCAAAATACTGAAATACACTATTGAAACATTTAATTAATGTTACAGAAATATGTGTTTACATGTATTTGCAATAACAGTTCTCTTTAATTAAATATTTCAGTGATAAAAGTTAAAAAAGTAAGTTGGTAGTTTCCTTTGAACATGACAAATAAGAGTAAAACAGAACCAGCGTTTCAAATTTAAAAAGAAAACCATTACGCCCTAGGGCGTAATAGCTCATTTACGGCCCGCAAAACCTACGTGTAATGCACCATTTTCGAGCAAGTGTGATGAAATAGTACATTACACAACTAGGGTGGTAATACAAAGAAAGGCCGAGATCGCAGAAGTAAAACGTAAATATGCGATCGAGGGCTTTCTTTATTACCTCCCGTGTTGTGTACATCATTTTATGTCTACACTTGGCCAGAAAGCGGCTTTTTTCGTACGCGCAGACAGGAAAGAGCCACTTTATGGCCAGATGTGGCATAAATTACACTTCCGCACGTGTACTTAGAGGTCTTAGAGCAACACGGACAGGAGGCGCCATAAGGCACTTATGCGGTACACACATTTCTGCCATAATTGACATAATCGTATTTCACTATGAAACTAATACAATTAAGCACTAAAACAACACATTGACCAAATCACTCACACATTTTACATTGAAAGTGTAATGACGTGACGCACAACATTGATAATGATAAGATAAATGAACACCATGGCAACGCGAGGTTGCTTGTTTGTCAACTAGTAAACTTCAAATAATGTCAAATCAGATTTTTGTTATTTTAATGATTTCAAGGAAGTAAATAATGATAATGTGATTCTAACCCATATATGCCCAGTGCATTTATTTTGCACATTTCTTTTTTTGAACAATTCGAATATACTTTCGACCAACAATAACATAGGAGGTTTTTTTGGGCTGGTTCGTTTTCGACCCAATGGGCATATACGGGCTAAATACGTTAGATGTGAAAGGAAACACCATCTCTTTGTACGTTTGAAGTGTTTAATTTCCTTTTGCAGCGGAATAAGGAAATAGGTTAGGTACGGGTAAATATTTGTTAGGTGGACTTCCCGATATTTTTATTTTCTTGTATAATAATTTCCGATAGTCTTTTTTCCAGTCACTTAATTTTCCAAACATTTTCCAAAGTTTCTATTCACCTTTTTACCTAATCAGATATGTTCCAATAGATCATATTCTCAATAGAAAATTATTGCATTCGCAACTTTGCTCACTAGTGTTGAAGCATGGTTAATTGAAGTTTGATATTTGGCAGTTTGGTCAGTCTCAGTCGGCGAAATTCGTTTTTAGGGTTCCGTACCAAAATGGTAAAAAAAGGAATCCTTATGATAAGACTCTGACTCTGTCTGTGTGTCTGTCTGTACATCTGCCTGTCTATGGAAAATCAACTAACTGGAAAAAAAGACTATCGGAAATGTTGATACAAGAAAATAAAAATATCGGGAAGTCCACCGACCAAATCTTTAATACATTTGCGATAAAATGTCGATGAATATAATGGAAAGAAGCTTACAGTCTTATGATAGTTTAATTACATTCATATGAAAACGAAATAAATATTTATTTCATTGCTTTACTTAATTTATTTGCAAATAAATATACTGAAAAGTAAAAAACACTAGCGCGCGATGTACATCTTTCCGCACAATGGCATAATTTCAAAATCCTATTGTGAAAACGCATAACAGTACGCTTATGATGATTGAGCATACCGATTGATTTGGCATATCTGAAATTCGCATAATACTGTTAGGTATACCGAACGCATAACAAACACATTTTATAGTTCTCAAATAAAGAATCATACACGGGTAAAAGTAAGTCGGTGGAAATCGACTTCTGTTGACACCGGGCCCCGGTACTGACTTGGTTTAAAAACATTACATATCAAAACTGTAGAAGCAAAAATACACACTAAGGAAAAGGTCCCAATGTTTGACACGGTAATACCCAAAAGTTGACCCTTGCTGTCACATTCTATTGCTAATAAGGCATCGGAAATTCAGGTGCTTTTATATCTATAGTGGGCAAAATCGCGGGAAAAGTTAAGCAAATGTGGAATCGGCTTCTTAAAATTTTGATTTTAATAATATAGATACCGGAATTTCGCGATTGTACAAAACGTCACGATAATGTCTCGCAAAATATGTTTAGGTTTCGGCTATTTTTACCCGACTTCAGAAAATGACTACATGGAAAATAACTGTAAATAAGTAGTTTATTTAAATACTCAAATAAGTAGTATGCGTTTATTACAGATGAATAAGTTAATTTATGCCACACCTAGCCATAAAGTACTAAGCGCTTTCTGGCCAAGTGTAGACATAAAATAATGTACACAACACGGGAGGTAATAAAGAAAGCCGTCCCTCGCTTGCAGCTCGGGCCGCAAACATCTGCGATCTCGGCCATTCTTTGTATTTTCACCCTAGTTGTGTAATATACTATTAAAAATTCCGGGAAATTAAATAATAAAATTAAATTGAGTCCGCCTCCATATTAATCAACACCGACGCCAAAGTTTAGGTAAATACGCATCCCAATTTCCGATGCCTGCTAATAACTTAACAGTCTTTAACAAAGAATTTATTTATTCGAAACAAGAAAAACCTAACATTGTTTTACTATATCTACAACGCAGTTTCCGTCAAAAGTACATAATGAGTATTCATAACAGTACAACGCCCTTCGTATACAATACAATAATGCTTTCAGGATGCTGATGGGCCTGCCCCGGTTTTGTAGTGCATCAGGGATGTTCGCGGAGGCCAGAGTAGATTGCTTCTACACTACAATGAGGAAACGCTGCACATCCCTGGTGCGCAGGGTCCGGGCTAGCTCCAACAGTCTCCTGAGGGCATTTGAGGAGAGGTTTGATTGTCAGTACCTGAATCATTGTCACATTTAACGTGTATTTTGACCTTGTTAATTGATTTTTTATTTTGTTTTTTATTATTTTTTATTTTTTAATTGTATAATTTGATTGATTCAATTTAACTTACGACCTCGCTTTAAATTCTTATAACTTGACATGCAATGCAACTTATAATGTAATTTTAAAATGAGAAATAAATAATGAAATCTAATCTAATCATGATTCATGTACTGGCTATCAAACCGTAGTGGGTATTGGTTTTTTGTGGTAGGTATTGTTTTTTGTGTTAAATTATTTTATTTTTTATTTTACTTTTATTAATTTATAATTTTTTTGACATTGTTCTATTAATTAACTAGCTTGGTATAATTTATGTTTTTTTGTAAAGTAATGAATGATCCATGTTGGTCGACTGAATAAATGGATTGAATTGAAAACAGACTTTGTCCATATTCAAAATGACAACTATGAGGCAGTGTCAAGCGTTTGTTACTTTACATTAAATTAACTTGAGCTACAGACTTTACGTTTTTTTCCATTAGTTGTTGTATACGTCCTTATTCTTTTAGGTTTCACGCAGTTCAATTCAATAGAAGGAGATCCAAAATCATTGCCAGCTGCATTCGGCTTGGTGCTCATATGCCCCGAGAGTACGACATTGGCAATAAACATAAGAGCCTCCTCATTGGCGCCCTTTGCAGCTAGGAGTGGGGTGACCACGCCCAGAACTACGGTCAAGAAGATGGCGTACTTTACGAGCATTTCGGAGCAGCGAACAGCCTGCAAATAGAAATAGAGAGAAGTAGAAAGACATTTATTTCAGGTAATTCGAGTCAATCAGTTCGCTATAGAAACGAAAAGGAGTTGTCGATATACTTTTAAAACGTCAAATTTGGTGGACACTTTATTTGGCAAAAACCAAAAATGCGGTAGTTGAAGCCTCAGTGAATTTAAACAATGCGAAGAATTGACTATTTGACAACTTTTTTCTTTGATATGTTATAGAAAGAACTCTCAATAGAAAAATAAGTGAAAAAACTTCTTCAATATCCAAAAAACTCACCGAGACACAACAATGTTAATATCACATTTTTAGACTTTCCCAAACGTGCCAAAAATGCTTCATGTACTAGCCTACTGTAGCGTGACGTCACGTTACATACCTACTTTGTTTGGGGAAATCAAGAACTTTTTTCTGCAACTAAACTCACGGACAATCAATTCGGGGCATTTTCTATGAACAATTATATAAGAAATAACCCGAATTCATTGTCCGTGAGTGTATGTTAAAACTTGTGTTTATTGTAAATATAGTTATATGTAGTTTCATAACAAAATGTACCATACCTACATTTTATAGGGTATTCATTAGCACACAAAGTGTATAATACTTCGAAACTAAAACTCGTTACGCATTGTTTATG
Source organism: Eudemis profundana (assembly GCA_947034925.1). Lineage (NCBI taxonomy): Eukaryota > Metazoa > Arthropoda > Insecta > Lepidoptera > Tortricidae > Eudemis > Eudemis profundana. Next base: position 1,154,799 of record OX344812.1, read on the forward strand.
TTCTCAAGCTAAGCTGAGCGAATACCATTGCTTGGAATCCCACTAATATTATAAATGCGAAAGTTTGTGAAGATGTTTGGATGTTTGGATATTTGGATGTTTGTTACCTTATAACGGGGTAACAACTGGATGGATCAAGCTGAAATTTGGCATGCAAGTAGACCAAGTCCTGGATTGAAACATAGGATACATTATATCCCGGTAAAGAGTTCCTTTGGGACAATAACGGGAACAACGCGGGCGAAGCCGCGGGAAAATGCTAGTACAGAAATATATCGAGGTAGAAGTGTATGTACCTCGCGTGCTAAAAAGAAATGGCGGCGACCTACTTTGAATACCGTTAACTTCAGTTTCCGTCAATTTTTAGTGTTTGGTACAAAAAACCAAATAGCAAATACTAAATAGCAATCCACAGGTCCAGATTCTAAACGAAGACATAGCTCGTGTATCTGAAGCCAGAAATTTAGGGGTACTTATGGACGGTAGACTTCAATTTGAAAATCACGTCCTAGAAATAGCTCGTAACTGTTTTTACCGTCTTAAAGTTTTGTATAGGATTCGCGACCACCTAAACACTGACATGCGTATTAAGCTCTGCGACACGCTTATCTTATCAAAACTCAACTATGCAGACACGGTTATTGGATCGTGCTTATTATCACGTACAAAAATTCAAATACAAAGACTTCAAAATGCCTGTGCTCGATTTTGCTTTCCGATTCCACACCGAGCTCATGTTACGCCTTACTTAAATAATAGTAAGTTACTTAAAATGGAGGCCCGGAGAACACTTCATCTTGCTTCTTTACTGTTTGGAATCGTACATAGTAAACAACCCCCGTATCTCTACAACAAACTAACCTTTTCCAGTAAGCCTATTAGACAAGCCCCCCGCCTCATCTGTCCGCGACACAAGTCGGCTAGCTTCCGTGGCAGTTTCCGATACGCTGCCACGCGATGCTGGAATAATCTGCCACCGCCAATAAGAAACGCTCGTACACTGGCTACTTTCAAAATGAAATTAAAGTTACATCTTTATCAGGAACAAAAATCTACCTCTACATAGTCGACTGTGTCTATTTGTCTCAAATTTTATTACACATAAAATTACTACTTAGACTTATGTTTATTCTGTTTCTATTATTTTACTTAAAAATCGATATTCTGGTTGAGTTACCGCCAGCCAGCGAATAATCTGTACACTGACTATTTGTCGCTTTTCGCCCCTCATCTCTTAGGTTAAGTTATTTATTAAATGTTTTGTATTTTTTGTCAATGGATCCACTGAAAATCAGCGTCGTCGGCACCCTGTGCCCCGACACATGCTGAGTGGCCTCCTTTTTGGATACATCTCAATATTGTACACGCTTCCATTACTAATACCATACCATTTCAATATTGTAATAGATCCAAATAAATATTTCTTTCTTTCTTTCTTTCTTTCAATATTATTAGCAGATTTGAAGATCTGATAATAATGGTATAATTAATTGTTCAAATACCACCAAATGAAATGGAAAATTTATGTTTTCCATTACTAAATTGCACTTCTGGCGTCAAACGCCAAGCGGAAAACGTTACACGCTTCTTTGCCATACAAATCGACGAACAATTTCCTTCTAGAGTCTGTGCGGAAAGAGAATAGGCGTGGTGAAAACCGGAACTAACCTACCCAGTATGGGAAATACGCCAAATATTTTTTAAAAGCGCCAAGCATTACAGCGCCCCTCAATTTTAATCCTATTCTCTTTCCGCACAGACTCTATTATTATTATTATTGATGTGTTTTGGGCCTTTTATGTGCCGCTTCGACCATTGCTGATCTATTGTGGCAGCCCTTTTGTTAGATTTCACTGCAAAGGCCCGTTGAATCTAAGAAATTCCAGATTCTTTGGGCAGTGAGTAGTTGTATCTCTTCCGGTAACAGAATATGTCGCCCTAGATGGATACTTCGTTTGCGCATGAGTGGTCCGCATGAGCAGAGGATGTGCATGGCAGTCTCCTCTGACTCTTGGCAGAACCTGCACGCTGGATCCTGTTTCATACCCATTTGAAACAGATGTTTGTTCAGTTTGCAGTGGCCAGTGAGGATTCTGGTCACTGAGCAAGTTTTAAATCTTTTGAGTGATAATAGCTCTGTAGATTTCTTGCTGTTGAACCCTTCAATTTGGGTTTTTGAGTGCCTTTGTCCTTTTACAGACTTCCACAGCTCGATTGCCCTACCTTTGTACAGGTTGTGTAGCAGAGAGTATGCTTTTTGTTTTGTGGTGCCGCAAAACGGTTCCGGGCCGACATGGGGTGTGTCGGCCCCTTTCCTTGCAAGTTCGTCTGCTTGGTCGTTTCCGTGTATATCGGAGTGCCCTGGTACCCATCTAAGTGTAACTTTGTTGGATGTGGCCAGGGTGTTCAGGTTGTCCTTACAGTTCTGGACAAGTTTGGAATTTGACTCTAGTGAATCTAGTGCCAACAGAGCAGCTTGGCTGTCCGAGTTGATGTAGATGTGTCGATGTCTTAGGTTCTTTTCGAGGATGATTTCTGCACATTTGTTAATGGCGAAAACCTCCGCTTGAAAGATTGAGGCCTCTTTCCCCATGCTGACGCTTATCCTGAGTTTTGGCCTTTGTCCATAGACTCCACATCCTACGTCATCACCTTTTTTAGAGCCATCTGTGAACCAGATTAGGCTGCCCTCTTCGAAGGACGTGTGTTCATCTGCCCATTCGTCCCTAGAGGGTATTTCCACTGAGTATATTTTTGTGAAGTTACATACAGCATTCATATCATCAGTGGGCATGCATAGGATGTTGTTTTCAAACACTGAGACCTTAAGTTTGGTCAGTGCTTGTGAACGCCATGTAGTCCTCGTTTGGGTGCAGATTCTATAGATACACTGCTCCGCCTCTTTCTGCACTTGTAGGTGCAGTGGTATTAGGTTCAGCAGTGCATCCAAGGCTGCCCCCGGTGTAGAGGATAGGGCTCCCGTTGCGGTTATGCAAGCGGTGCGTTGTAGGCTGCTTAATTTTTGGATAGTTGTCTTTTGGTTGGTTTTATTACACCAGACGGCTGAGGCGTATGTGATAATAGGCCTCACGACCGCTGTGTAAAGCCACATAGCAATGTTGGGTTTTAAGCCCCATCTTGCTCCTGCCATTCGACAACAAGTCCATAGAGCCATCTTCGCTTTTTGGATTATATTTTCCAAGTGTGTGTTCCAAGTTAACTTTTGGTCTAGTGTGACCCCTAGATACTTGACTTCGTTTGAGAAGGGTATAATATGCCCGTTAAGCTTTAGGGTTCCAAGCTTTTCAAGTTTACGTTTCTTGGTAAAGGGCACTATTATGGTTTTACTGGCGTTTATAGTCAGTTCGTTTTCTTTACACCATTTGATGATGGTGTTAAGAGCTCCTTGCATTAGGCTTGAAATGGTGTGGAGGCACGGGCCCCTGACTACAACCACAAGGTCGTCGGCGTATCCCTGAGTATCGTAGTCGTGGCCAGCCAACAATACAAGAAGTTGGTCCACAGCTAGGGTCCATAGGAGTGGGGAGAGTACACCTCCTTGTGGACAGCCTCTTGTGGTGTGAAATTCGTGGGTTACAGAGTTTAGGGTTAGCGTCGCTATCCTATTGGATAGCATACTCTGTACCCATCTAATAGTGGTTTCGTCAACGCCCTTCGACTCCATCCCCTTGAGGATGGTTCCTGTGGGTGTGTTATCGAAAGCGCCTTCCACGTCAAGAAAAGCACATAGAGCAGTTTGCTTATCCTCTAAGGTATTCTGCACCTTGTCGACCAGATCCAGTAGGGCAGTTTCTGTGGATTTCCCTTTTTGGTAAGCATGTTGGTTGGAGCTGAGTGGTCTAGCCACCAGGTACCGAGCTCTAATGTGCTGATCTATTATCCTTTCCATCGTTTTAAGGAGGAAGGATGTAAGACTAATGGGTCTGAAGGATTTAGGCTGAGAGTAGTCCTTTTTCCCTGCTTTTGGTATGAATTGTACCTTGACCCGAGTCCATTGATCTGGTATCGTGCACCAGGCAAAGCTTGCGCGAAAAATTTTTACCAGATGCGGGAGGAGTAGATCTTGTCCCTGCTGTAGTAGGGCAGGGAAGATTCCATCCATACCCGCTGATTTAAATGGTTTGAATTTCTTCAGAGCCCATTTAATTTGGTTTGGCCTGAATATATATGTGGCCAAGTTCCAGTCAGTGTTGCCTGCCCTGTGGGGTTTTTCACTCCCTCCGGGCCTTAACTGACTGTTGTTGGTTGTGAACGAACCGGGGAAGTGGACAACTCTGAGAAGCTCCAGCGTTTCCACCTCTGTGGTCGTGTAGGTGTTATCCGGCTTCTTCAGAAGACCTAGATAGTTAGTTGGTGTCTTGGCGAGTATTTTGTGTATTCTCGCCCCTTTGTGGGTTTGGGCAATGTGTTCGCAGAATCTACGCCAAGACGCTCTTCTGGCTTTTCTGATCTGTTTGTTATATTCAGTCAACGCTCTCCCGTACCGTTGCCACTCGCACGGTTTGGTCGAGTGATTGAATATGCGACGTGTGGAGACCCGTAGTCTTTCGAGCTTTTTGTTCCACCACGCCGTTGGGTTGTTTGTGGTTGATTCCTTCAGCGGGCAGTTCTGCTCATAGGCTTTAATGACGTCGTGCGTCAAGAGCTCTACCGCTATGTTGAGTGAATCAGGTGTTTTTATGACTTTTGGGACGTCCTTTAGATATTCCTCAAGGTTGTCTTTATAGGCAGCCCAGGAAGTGTCTTTTGGATTCCTACGCACTAGTGGTATTGAGTCTAGTGATCCTTTAACACCAAAAATGATATGTTTGTGGTCCGACATTGAGTTTTCGCGACTCACATGCCAGTCAGCAAGGCAGCTAGCCACCTTTGGAGTTGCGAATGTTATATCTAATACTTCTTGTCTTGCTCTGGTTACGAAGGTTGGAGTACGACCATTGTTCAACAGATGTAGACCGTTAGTAAAGATAAAGTTGGAGAGTAACTCACCTCTTTTGTTGATGCCAGAGCTGCCCCAGATGGTGTGGTGGGCGTTGGCGTCGCATCCCACTATCAGTTCCGACTTTTGTGTGTGGGCGTAAGCCACCACTTTAGTCAGTTCTTCGGTGGGGTCGGTCTTCTCTCCGGGCAGGTAGGCTGAGCATACGAGTACTTTCAGTGTTCCCCGCCCTTTAAGATCGATGTAAGCAACAACTATGTCGTCACTGCAGAGTTCTGTAACAGGTAAAAAATTAATGTTTTTGTTGAACACAATGCAGGCTCTTGGTTTAGTTCCTTTTTCGTGTACCAAAATCTTACCTGCCTGGTTTAGTCCGGCGACCTTACCGCTGGCGTTCAACCAAGGTTCTTGTAGGAGGGCGATGACCAGGCCATTTTCGCCGATGATTTTCTCAGCAACCGCTGAGGCTGCGATGGCGTGGTGAAGATTGCCCTGCAGGAATGTCGCCCCCCTACTTCTTTTTGCGTCACTAGTTGGGGTGACGTTGGGCATTTCCACGCCCCTGTCTTCCCCCACGAGCTTGTCCCCTACCCCTGGAGCGGCCAGCGCCCCTGTTTGTCCCCCTGCCAGGAGGAAACCGCTGCCGCGACGATGTTGAGGGAGGCTGGGGAGGGATCGTTCTTGCAGGGCCCGGGCGGACCATGCGAGAGGGTGTTGTGGTGGGGAGGGAAGGGATAACCGGCCTCGATGGTCCAGGGAGAACCTGTGAGCCGGTTGGGAGAGGGGGGGATGTTGTGGCGGTCGGTATTGGGGTGAGGGACGATTCAGTCCCGGGCTGTTGGGCCTTGTGCAGGCCCTTTAGCCGGAACTGTACCTCTCGGAAACCAAGGTTTGCCCTTAGGTGCGTCCTTTGGAGGGCCTCAACCGACAGGTCGTCAATGGATAGGGTCAGTGTGACCCCGCCCTTTTCGACCTTTGTGTTGATGGTCTTCCAAAGTTCGGTGCGTAGTCCCCGGTTTTGCGCACGCAAGAGAGGCAGACATTGGCTGACCTTGTTGGCGTCCGCCTCGGGGATGAACACCACCCCAATGTTTGGCCTGGGTAGCTCATGTTCAGGGATGACCTTGAGGTTGGCTTCAGGCCATGGTTTGAGGGATGGCGTTGCGGTTTCAAGCCAGGTCTTGGATTGTTGGTCGCTGCATGTGATGAGCAACCAACCTGGCTTGCGGGAGTAGCCCTTGAACTTTGGTCCTTCGCCAATCTCCATGGTTGATATCCTCTGCAGGATGGAATTGCAGAGGGACTCGAGTTGAGCGTCCGTCATCGGACTCGAGTCCTTGATACCAACCCGGATCTGGCTCAGGACCTCGCTGTAGGCTGGTGGGGGATGGGTCTGGGTTGGGGGTGTCTCACTCACCCTTGGGGCCTTGGGTATGTTCCCCTGCGGTGACTCCTCCTCCGAGCGGGGCCGTTTGGTCGGCTTTTGCTCAGGCTTGGGTTGTGAGTTCCCGAACTTGTAACCCATCTGTTTTAGCTCTGCAAAGCTCTTTTTGCACAGTTGCGCCGCCTCTGCAGGCGGCACCCCCAGTCCTTTAAGAGCTTTGAGGCGGTGTTTTTCTGAGCCTCGCAATCGCTTGGTCGGCCTTTTGTTGGGGTTGTGAGAAGCATCTGTCGGTAAGTTTGGTCCGTGTTCGGACCTTTCTACCGTGCTGGTGCTCTGCACCACCTCCATCGGTTGCTCCGACGTTTGAGCGGATTCCTCCGCATCTACCGTCAGTGGCAGAAGTTCCTGGACTAGGTCGTCCAGGGTTTCTATATTTTTTTTGTTTAGTTCCTCCGTTTTTTGTTCCCACGAGAAGCTAGGGAAATAAAGGTCCATTCCAGCAGAGCCCCGCTTGCTGGAATAAGGCTATTTACACCTCGAGGTCGCCCGGTATCGAGGGCCCACCGTTCACGACTGAGCATCCCCTCAGCCACGCATCTATCGGCACGGTACGGATGACACCTTAGATTGGGGATTTTTGGAGTCGAGGTTTACTCCTCCAGGAGTTGGGAAGGGGTGGTGGTTAGGGAAAGGGATAGGTTAGGAATGAGTGGTTCCACTGCAGATACCTGCACTGGAGTCCAGGGTGAGGAAGGGTGGTGGTGAGGATGAGGTCAGTGGGATCATGGGAAATAGGGCTAGGGATACCCGAAGGGTGGGACTGCCACTACGGGTATTTGCCCCTCATACTTGGCCGCCTAAGGTCCGGGGTAGATGGTAAGTATGCGGCGCCCGTTTGACCAAAGGCGTTTCCAGGGTGCACGACCCACGAGCTGATTGCAGGTGGGCTCGTCCCAGCTCCGTAAGTCGGCAGAGACTGGGACGACGTGGACGTGTATGAGGCACTTGGAGTTGTGTGCCAATAGCTCAGCGCCGCATACCTGAGCGTACTCACTACTCCCCCACACCCCTGCACAGACTCTAACTCGATATATTTATGTGGCTTGGAAGATATTGTCGTTTGAGTAAATCGTTAATAACCACATTTTTAGGGTACCGTACCTCAAAAGGAAATAACTGGCCAAGAGCATGTCGGACCATGCTCAGTGTAGGGTTCCATAGCCGTAACTATAAGGTAAAAAATACGATGTAAAAAAAGTACAACAACAAAAGAGCGTATCTTCATAGCAATTACGTCCTTTTGTTGAGAAGCACAGTTTATCGGCAATAACTCAAAAACGGTACATTCGATCTTGTTCAAAATAATTTTCATTGAAAGTATTAATTAAGCGTTACCTTCGTGATTTTTTTCATATTTTTCGGACGCACGGTTTAGAAAATAGAGGGGGGGGGACACAATTTACACAACTTTCGGAGCGATTATTTCCAAATACATTCACTTAATCAAAAACATTACTTAGGAACTTTATAGTGTTTTTTAAAGAGCTGTCGAACTATGTACCGCACGTTGATATTTGCTGAAAAAAATTTTTTTTACTGTCTTTAACATGTATGGAGTGCCCCCCCTAGAAATATTTATTTTAATTATTTATATACCAAACTAAGTAGCGGCTCATAAAAGACACCTATATTCCAAGTTTCTTTAATATCCATCATGTAGTTTTTGAGTAAAATGCCTGTGACATACGGACAGACAGACGGACGGACATGACGAAACTATAAGGGTTCCGTTTTTGCCATTTTGGCTACGGAACCCTAAAAAGAACTCACTGTGAGAATCTCAAATGTATCCCCCCCCCCCCCTTTATCTCCAAAACTATTGGACCTGACATTTTGAAAATATAGGCAAAATAGTCCTACACCTATAGATTACAGGATAACCTATAAGAAGTCTGTGCAATAAAGTATAATTGTGGTTTTTTTTTGAACGTACGGAACCCTCTCCACACGAGTCTAACTCGCATTTGTCCGGTTTTTTACTTAAAAAAAAACCCCGAATGCGGAGCAAAAAATAGCGCACACTAAAACACCGTGCATGAATCCGCCATTTTGTTTTTTTACCCGACTGCGGCGAAGCCCAAAGGAGGGTAATGTGTTTGACCTGTATGTATGTACGTATGTATGTCCGTTCCTTTGTCCGCTCGTAATTACTCAACGGCACAACCGATTTTGATAAATTATACATCATTGGATTCGTCTTGATGGCGCAAGTGTCACTGGGTATGAAGTTCGTTAAAATAAACAAAATGGCGGATTTTATGCACTTTTAAAGTGCACCGCGGTCGGGTTTTTTTTTGTAAAAATATTTAGTTATTTACGGATTTTGAATACCCAGTGACACTTGCACCATCAAAACGAATCTAATGATTGTATCATTTATCAACATAGGATATGTCGTTGAGTACTTACGATCCGTTGCTATGTATATTAGAGTTAGATTCCATCAATCAACAATAGTCCTTGCATCTGGCGGGGGCTGTCTCTGCGTGCGTCCCATGACACGGGCAGGCACAGCATCCGCTGGGTGTACACTTTGCCTCTCAATAAATTGTCGAAAGGGCCTCTACGCGTTGGCTTCGGCTCCGCGCACGCCTCCCAAAGGTCCGGGACACCATTGTCCCGTGAACGGGTAAGACATACAAAAGAATTTTAACAATGTGAGATACATACCCTATCTGTCAGTATGTCCAGTCGCGACCACAGCCTGCGTTATAATACTGGTATAATAGGCATCGTTGCATTAATAGTTAATATAAAAGGAAAATATATGCCAAATTATCGTAATGAGTCATACTTATCGACATATTATCCGCTCTTATTTAATCGTATGACGTCATATACATAAACATTTCTTTATAAAAATAAGAAAACTATAGATCCACATTCAGGGTCCCGAGCCACGAAATTGCGTCGGGTGTTAGTTTGTACAGATCTTCTGGAGAGCCAGAGTATGAGTGCAAAGGGCAGCGCTGTATAATGTGCTCGATGGTTTGGACCTCTTCACCACAGTCGCAGAGAGCAGAGTCCCGCCAGCCCCACTTGTGACGGAAGTAGTTACAGCGCCCGTGACCTGTTCTCAGTCTGTTTATGCGACACCAGAGTTCGCGTGGTAGATTGAAACCGTATTATCCGCTTGGAACTTTGGATACGATTAATAAGTTGAAACCAATATATTTACTGGAAATAGTTTGATTCCTTAGAATATAACAGGGACACCTCAGTCATTATTATGACAATTGCTACAAAGACCAAATACATTGAAGAATTAAACGTGACTTACTGTATTCAAGAGCCGACTTAGTCGGCTTTTGAATACAGTATGTCTGCGAGGCTGTGATAAGTCGGCGCTTGATTACAGTACGTACCGTACGTACCATACGGGACCGCGGCGCCGCATACGTCGCTAAATGAACATGTCTATTTTTTTATTAATGAGATTTTAATCTCAAAATTTGAAGCTCGCAATGGACTATAACTTACCACTTGATTACAGGTGAATGTTTTAAAATAATATGTTATTGTTTTCACTTTTAAAGAGATGGTTACCGTAATTGTTGCCGATAACTATCTTTCAAATCGGTTTAACTCAAAAAGTTACTTAGGTGACTAGACATGTTCTTTCCATAAACTTTTTAATTTGTTCAGGGATGCCCTGACCGAGGAGCTCAGCAGAACACGTGTCGGCTGCCACATAGATAGGGTTTGTTTTAAAAACATAAGCTATGCCGATGACATGGTTCTGCTCAGCCCCTCGGTCGGTGGTATCCGCATATTAATCGAAAAATGTGAGGCCTATGCTCTTAAACACAACTTAAACTATAATGTGCTCAAAAGCGAGTTTATGGTGTTTAAGGCGGGAAGCAGGTGTCCATCTCATGTCCCACCCATTCGTCGGAATGGTGAACAGCTGGGGGTTTACATATTAAAATATCTTGGACACTTGCTCACCGACGACTTTCGAGATGATGCCGATCTCGAAAGGGAACGAAGGGCTTTGGCCGTTAGGGCCAATATGATAGCTCGCAGATTTAGCCGATGTACAGCACAAGTTAAGATAACGTTGTTTCGAGCGTACTGTACATCGCTATACACTTGCAGCTTGTGGACGATGTACACGCCGCGGGCGATGAATGCCATGCGTGTCCAATACAACGACGCATTCAGGGTTCAGTTGCGGCTGCCGCGGTTCTGCGTCGGGAATGTTCGCGGACGCGCACGTGGACGGTTTCCACGCGACGCTGTGCAAGCGCTGCGCCGCGACGCTCCGCAGAGTGCGCGACAGCCGCCACGGACTCCTGAAGGTTGTGGCGGAGAGATAGGACAGTGCCCTAACCAGGTACTGGTCATCTCTTCATCTTAGTGTTGGTACTAACATAGTTATCTAAGTTTCTTTAGTTGTTTACTAGCCATATATGGATGCAATGGTCCGAAATAAAAGTTATTTTTTCCGTGTACCCTTCAAATTGACATCGCTGTCCTCAAGGAAAGTATGTTTAAGGGGAATCACACTGGCGATTAGCGAGCGCGTTTTCATACAAAACTCGTCGATCGATCGAAATCTGTATGAAAACACGCTCTCAAAGACTCTCCTCGCAAATTGCCAGTGTGAAAATACCCAAATGTGTCTATCGGCGAACGAATGACCACCATATGAATTTAATATTTGTGCCACCATACTCTCTTTGTCGAATAAAATGAGCTAATCTAAAAGTACATGCTAGCGTATCGGGTCACGGAAAACGGATCGAAACTCAAATATATTAATTAAGCACACAATTACTATAGTAATTTTCAGAGCATGAGTAAACTCATGAATCATAACTACGCATATAACGATAAAGTTAAAATATGGATGAAAAAACAAGAGGAAATTGCGTGTTAGTCTTTTTATTCGTTGTTAAAACCCAGTTACAGTTTTGGCCGGTATAAGCAACGTTTAGTTGGGTCACTAGTATAGTGACTTGGTCGCAAAATGACCACATCGCTCATAGTCCACATCTTATTGGGGCTTAAGGCATACATATATATTTTTATTAGGAAGGTTCTGTCAAAAATTTTTGCTCATGTATAATAATATGCCCTCTTCACTATTTAAAACTCGTGCACACATAATCAGCGCATGCAGTCCCCTCAAACACAACTATTACTATATACTTCAACCAATGTCCTGCTAATTAATACTTTTGTCATACGTCTCTACTGTAAATGTTTCAAATATTTTAAGGCCTGTTAAATCTGCGGGCTGGGGCGCGTGTTCACCGAATTGACTTGCAACATTATGTTGGGACCAGACAACGGCGGCGCCAGAGGCGGCACGCTGGGACGCGCAATCATCCGTGACATATTGACAGAACCAGGTGGCGTTGACCTTACAGTCGGCACGTCAAGCTGTGTTGCCGCTTGAGTCTCAAGCTGCGTTTTCACGGGTTTAGGTGGTATCGGCATCGGCGTACCCCTGAGATCAGCTCGTAGCATTTTGACAGGAAGAGGCGGCGGCATTAACGTCGAAGCCGGCGCAGTGGGAGACATAGCTCGCAGAGCCTTGGCTGGAACAAGTGTCAGCGACGGTGACAAAATCGGTGTACTAAGGTGCGTAGCCACAACCTTGGTTGGCAGGGGTTTGACATGAATGGGCGGCGCTGGCATTGGCTTAGGTACGAAAAGCATCGTCAAAGACAGTGTTTTCGTTGGAATAGATGGTATCTGTGGTGTTGTAGATGGCGTATTAGATTGTGCGATTACAGTCGTGGCTCGCTGCGGTTTGGTAGGAATAGGAGGCGCTAGCTTCTTCGGCGTGGTGAGAGCCATCTTCTCTTGTGAGGCTCGTAGTTTTTTAGTAGGAATAGGTGATAACGCCGTTGGCACTAATGGTTGTGTAGTATGTTGTGGAATCACTGTTGTAGAAGGCAGCGTTTTAACAGGGTCCGATACTGTTGGTATTTGAGTTGGTGCAGATGTAGAGATACTAAGTTGTGGAGCCACCATTGTGGTCGGTAGCGTTTTGGCAGGAACAGACAGCATCGATGTCGTAGTGAAAGGCACGGTTCCTTGAAATACCCGCATATTTATGGCAGGAATGGATGTTATGCCCGTTGTTGGCACTAACGGTAAAGAATGTGTAGTAATAAGTGGTTCAGTTTTTGTATCAAGAAACGTTTTAACAGGAACGGGCGGTGTCGGTATTAGAGTCGTGGTTAGAGACGTTGGCGTTGTAGGTGAGGTGTAGAGTTGCGCAGCCATTGTGGCTCGTCGCATTTTGGCAGGAAGGGGAGGCACCAATGTTGAAGTCGACGCAGTAAAAGGTGCCACTTGAGATACCCGTGGCTTTGTGTCGAAAACAGTCGGTCTTGGCGTTGACGTTAAGGGTGATGCGCTGAATTTTACATCCGCTATTATAGCTCGCGTCGTTTTAGCAGGAATGGGCGGCGGTGATGTTAAAGTTGGAGCAGTCTTAGGTGCGGTAATTTCAGACGAATAGAAAGTTTCGGTCGGAGTAGGTGGTATCGGTGTCGGCTTTAAAGGTAATGTACGAAGTTGTGCTGCCACTGTCGCGACTCGAAGCGTTTTAGCTGGTACGAATGGCGCTGGTGTTGGCTGCAACACTTTAGAGGCCCGTAGCGTTCTTACGGGTAAAAGTGGTACCGAAGTTGAAACCGGAGTAGACGCATTGCATTGCGCAGCCGATGGCGTGGCCCTTATTTTTTTAGCAGGAATAGGTGGTGTTGCGGTCTGCGCGTTGTGTCCAACCACTGGTGAAACCCGCGGCGTTTTAGAAGAAAGGAATGAAGGTGTTGGTGAAGTTTGCTTACTCTGGACTGCGGTCGATTGAGACATTTGCAATGTATTTACGGACATAGACGGTGCCGATGTTGGAGTTGACGCCCAAGAACTTGCGACTGATGTAGATACACGCAACATTTTGACGGAAATCGGTGGCGGCGACATCATAGTCATTGGTGTCTCCGTTGCAGGCTTGGCGAGTGGCGTGGAAATGTCAACTTGGTGAGGCCTCGTATCTACTTTAGAACAAGTGGTGTTGTCATCGTTTTTAAGGCGATCGATGTGCTGTGGCGAGGAAGACAGAGCTGTTTCTTTCCAATCAGACAAAAGCGTCCCTGATGCTTCCTTTTCATCAGCTGCTTCGTGAAATATCTCTTCCTTAATACACGCAAGCTTAGGTTTTGCTCTGCGTATTCTCCTTGATTTTTCAGAGTATGTCCCCATGAAGAGTGCTACTGCTACGAGTGTGAGTGCTATGATTGCTGCTACTGCGTTGGCGTGATCGGAGAGTCCTTCCTTTTTAGCTTCCATTTTTTCTTGATCTCCTTTTGTTGACCCAGTGTGTTGAACCTCTTCTCTAGTTTGTAGTGGTCTGAAGTAAAGAAAAAACTTATCTTTAACTAATTAACTGGGCTGGGAATCTTTAGATAGAGAAAACTTTTCTTTACATTTTGCAATTTTTATCGTTATTTAGTTATCAATCGACGTCTGTCCAAAAAAAACAATCACAAAGAGATACTTGAGCAGTCGACCGTATTTTTGTGCTATTTTTATTTCTTTATTTAGTCATGCATATATGCATGAACATAGGTCTCCCCCAAAGCTCCATTGAGTCCATCTGCTAAACTGCTTCTTATTTAAACCGTTTCAGTGACGAATAAGAAAGAATTTCTGTTAAATCATGTTGTGTTCCTATAAATATATCAATGGATATGCAATCATTCTAGAAACAGGAATACACTTACGTTAATGTCTTGATATCTATAACTTGTTTTAAAGCGATTGAAGTCAGTTGTTTTACCATACAAACATAAACAGGTGCATTATTTGTTTCCATGGCATCAATTATGGTTGAATCAAGGTTTATTTTATAGCTTAATACATTTTATCTCCGCGAAATGACATTAGAAGTCTCCAATAACCAGAATCGACATACAGTCGAGTTCATCATTATCTGAGCAAAGATAAGACCATAAATATCTAAACAAGACCCTATTGTCAGAAGCATAAGAACTAGATCAGATATTTTGATCCGTTCATTGTTCAGATAATGATGAACTCGACTGTACGATCCTTCAAGGATAGATAGATTATTTATATCCATAAATAGGGTGACGGCATCAATCATGGACATGTTAAGCATAGTTGTACCCAGTAATGGACAGCAAAAAATCATTGGCTTATAGGCGACCATTCATGGACTTTACCAGTTATGACCACCAGTTATCTGAACAAAGTGATAGATTAAAAAAAAATAGTATCCGTTACTTAAAATGTGGGTTTTACGGAAAAATTTCCATAACAGGTTCTTGTCCATTACTGGTGCCTTCACCTACATTACATATTAATTTATAAATTATACATGTCAATTTACATGTGGATGGATCTGTTCTGTCTGTGAATCTTGTTGTCTGATTAAATAAATGATAGTTATTATTGTTATTATATGAATCCGTCAAAAAAGAAAGTCAGCACCATCTTTCAGTATCATTTGACACTAAGCGTTTTCTACTAAAATTATATATCGTCGACCGTAGGCTGAATTACGGTAAGGGACAGGCAAAACAATGTCCCTTACCGTAATTCAGCCTACGGTCGACGATATATGTTTACTTATTTAAAGTTCTCGTGTCATTTTGCGCAAATACAATATTTCAAGCTATAAAATAGAGCACATTTTAAACATAATTGATCCCGTAGAAGCAAACATTTAGGTAGGTCAATGTGGCTAATTCCGTCTGGTGGGGCAATTCCGTACAGCGGTTTTTACGGCTAAACTATAATTCTAAAAAACTTCTAATTTCGTCAGTTAGTGTGAAAAGTTTCGCTCCTGTGCCAGTCGAGTCATCAAGTGCATACTATTGTTTGTTGGGCCGTAAAAACCGCTGTACGGAATTGTCCCACCAGACGGAATTAGCCACATTCACCTACCCTCTTTTAGTTTGCATGGCAAACCGACACGAATCACCTTTATGTTAAAACCGTTAATTAACACATTATTTTTTATACAGGGTGGGAGGGACTATACCGACATACTTTAGCCATGAATTCCTGGTGGTGTGACGAGTAAAAAATGTTATATCAACATGGGTCGAATATTGTCATTTTACATTAATAGTCTTATGGAACAAAATAAATCAGTAAATTAAGCCCCTCGTTATAAACATGTCCTTACTGGCTGAAAAGTTATGAAAAAGAAAAAAAAAGCTAAAATGGAAACGAAAGGTCAATTTTTTGGCCTCGTAGTCGCTTACCATCAAATACTGCGAAGGTTAATTCCTATTTAGTTAAAATGATTTTAAAAAAATAGTAAAGGTATCTTAGTCACATTTATTAGGGCTTGTTACACACTTGGGATTTTTCATTTACAAAATAATGGATATCTCGGAAAGTAAGCGTTTTTCGACTATACATCACATAACATTTTTTACTCCTAATAGTTGTTAGAATCTATAGTTAAAGTTTGTCGGTATAGTCCCTCCCACGCTGTATACATATACCGATACGTAGAGTATATTTACCATTTTCCTTATTCCTTATTCCTCGGGAGTACTGGTCACGATCGTTGCTTTTGGTGCAATATGTGACCGTTTTGGATACAGGTAAATGTACCAAAACGGAATTCTGACCGCAATTAATGACCCAGCCTTAATTGGTAGCCCAGCACAAGCTTTTACGTCACTTTTAGCCCATACAATGGCGTTTTTCTGTCAGATACGTACAGAGAAAATTCCACCATAAAATGATGTACACAATACGGGAGGTAATAAAGAAAGCCCTCGATCGCATATTTATGTTCCTCGCCTGCAGCTGAAGCCGCAAACATCTGCGATCTCGGCCTTTCTTTGTTTTACCATCCTAGTTGTGCAATTACTATTATAACGGACGATAACGGACGACGATCTAATAGACGGACTAAAGTGAAAACTTTCGCACTAGGGTGAATCAAGTTTTCTTTGCTTTATGCAAAGATTGCTCTTTTTCCTAATTTGTTCACCTTTTGCATGTTTTAACATAATTTAAATGGAACAAGATCTTACATCTAGAGATAGATTAGGTAAAAATAAAAATAAAACTTGTTTTTAACAAATAAATAATGTGACCTAGCGGACGAACCCTTATTTTCATACAAAAGTGGGGTACAGCTACGTCCGCTGGGCACTGCTTATAAACAAGTTATAATAAAAAATGTTTGCATTACGTAGCTTCATTATCTGTCTTTTAAATGAGCATACACTTTATTCAAAAAATATCCGTATAAAGATTTCCCTTTAATTTTAGTCGGAAAAGGTGAAATTTTGTTGACAAAGAAAAAGGGGGGAGTTGATCCCCCCACTACCTAATTTTATAGCATAGTGAGTTTTCGGCACGCCCCGTCGCGTGTTCTTCTTGCTATCCTGTTGTGGTGTATTGTAAATATTTGAAATAGCATATTTCATTTCTCTGTACATAGTCTAGTTGTAAGTGTATTTTTTTAGTATAAGTATACGCCATTTTTGTAAATAATTGATTCCGATTCCGAATCGCATCAAGTCTTTCATTTAATCAGAAGTTGCTTCGCTACCCAACCAACCAGTCTCTCCTAAATCATAAAAGCTTAAATCTAAAAGAGCATAAATGGTAAACAACAGGTGGTTTTATTGGTCATAAGCGATCTCTTCCAGATAACCTTAATACCTACTCACCTTACACCTCGTTACACCTCTACATGATACAATAACTTCTCTCAAACATGCAATGAAATATTGACATTAACTAAGTGCCTTATGGCCGCAAAGTACCTCATTTCCGGTGCGGCTACACGAGAGGCCTTTAATGGAATTTCATACAACATTGCCGGCCTAGGCCTGCAATGTGGTTTTTTTTATATTTCCATTCCACATTTATTTGTGACACAGCATCACGGCGTTCAGCCATTAAAAAAACAATAAACGATTTTGCAGTTTTATTCTAACTAACAAGTAACACATTATAAACAATTTCCAATCATTTTAAATTGCAAACTTAACTTCAAGAATACACATTTATAATATTTCATCTAAATATTCGCATTAAAAATGTATACTGCAACAGTTTTTCGAAAGGAAATTGAATTTTTTTCATTCTGTAATTCTATTTTTTGTCTACTTTACAGTGTCTCTCTAGAAAATAAAGTTTGATTTTTAATTAATTTCATTGCATATTTGAGAAAAGCACTATACATACCTCGGCGTGAAAAGGGGTTGCCGGCCTCTGCAGTAATGTACTATTATTATAAAACATTATGATTTTTCCTGCACTGTGCGTTTGTCGACCTCCATTACGAAGAACTGCATTTATTTTACTGTTTATGTTCAAAACTAACTTTAAGGAAAAATATGTAAATAGGCTTTCCGCGTTATAATACACAGTTTTCCTTAGATCGTTTGTAATCATGATTTTTCAACACGTCATAATGACAATCACTAACTGCTCTATTACACTTACTCTCGATTTTTTTATATGATGTGTTTTTATTTGTTTCTAATTTAGATAAGTAGCAGTAGCGTGGCGTCCAAGGAATTCCTACTGGCTTGCCTAATATCAGGCATTTGAACACTTTATTCTACAGCTCTTAAGGAAAATGTGCACCAAATCTGCACCGGCTTGCCCAAAGATATCTTTTACGCCACGCCACTGATCAGTAGGTACTCTAAACTAAATTATAGAGCATGCCTGTTTTTGTTCATATTATTTTGTAATTATATACTCGTACATATACAAACACGCTATATTTAATTTATTATGAGCCAAGAAGATTTATCTAGTCTGAGATGTAAATACAAGGGGAAAAACATGACGTAGCAGCCACAGAAAGGAATAAAATCTTTACACTTAAGTACTAAAGTTTCAACAGCTGTAAATTAGTGTAAATTGTCAATAACTGATCACTTTAGAAACCATAATTCATTTACTGGTTATTATTTCCCTTTTTGTTTAAATTAAAGTGTTAGCACCCCCTACTATTAATATCGTACAGGGATTTCAAAGAGATAGCTCTCACAAGGCCAGAAGAAAGCTGCACGCTTTCATCATCATGAATTTAAGTGCTAGGCTCTTGTCGGTGGAGCAATTTCCGTGTCTCTCTTACTTGAGCCCTCTTGTCGACAGCTTTGTACGACACGACGTTCACCTTTTCTTTAATTTGGTCCATGTCAGCTCTTCTTTGTCTTCCTCTCCTTCTCCTCTCTTCAAATTTTCCTTGTATTATAGATACTCGTCGTGTCGTAACAGGTGTCTAATCATTTTTTCTCTTCGGTTTACAATGGTTTTCAAAATACACCTATTCTCCCTCACCATATCTAGCACCTGCTCGTTTGACCTCTTCTCAGTCCAGCTAACTCTCTCCATCCTTCGCCAACACTACATCTCGATGGCCTCCAGTCTCTTTCTATCTCTTTGTGTCATTGTCCACGTTTCGCTTCCGTACAATGCTATGCTCCAGGTATACACTTTTACAAGGCTTGCTATTCAGGATTTGAACAGGCTTTTCTTCCCATTGAAAGCTCTCTTTGCCATTGTTATTCTAGTGATGATGTCTTGTGTACAATGTATATCTGGGGTCATCTATTATAATACTGCCAAGATATTGTTCGTGACTTGTTCTATTGTCATATTATCCATTGAAATTGGTCTATTGTATGAAGCTGATTTTGATGTTACAAGTGTTTTGGTCTTGCTAATGTTATTACAAAATTGTTTAATGACAAGAGTATAAAAGTATTTAACAACAATTTATTATTTACAAATTAATCGTTTGCCTGCACGGTACAGTTTTTTAGGAAGCGGGCAGTTAGATCTGACAGACAAGGATCCAAAATTGATACCAACTTCACTCGGATCATTGGTCATGTATCCAGAGAGGACAATGTTGAACAAGAGTGTCAAGTCCTCATCAGGGGAACCCGTGACCAGCGTGAGCACGCTCAGGGCTATGCAGAAGATGATGATGTCCTTCAGCATCATGGAAGCGGGTAACCTGAGAATAGACAGATTTTATTGGTATATGTATTTTTGGCAATTTGGCGAGTTAAGTAAGGTTAGGATTATACAAGGTGTTTCATTGAACGTAATACAACTTAAGCAATTCCGACTCAGTTAACGACCGAAAACAAAATGCACTAATTGATTTATTAAAATTCGTCATAATTAACTTTCCTTCTTTGCTAACAGAATTAAGAAATTACAATCTCGTAGTGTGGGCACCCCTCATGACGTCACGCTTACGTGACCTGTTTGTTTGGTATGACCAATAACTTCAATAATGTGTCAGAATGCATGCATTTTATTCATAAATTATCGACCTAGATAGGTAAAAAGGTAAGTTTTCACTACAAAATTAGATTCAAACTTTTTTCTTTTAACTCTAAGTAGGGTAACCACGATAGACCAAAAAAACATGAATAATTAAAACAGGGTTTTAGCACCAGGGAGAGGAGTTTAAAAAACATGAGTTGTATGTCGTTCAATGAAGCACCTTGTATAAATCTTGAACAGTTATGGTAAAAGGTAACGCGAGACTCGATTTTATTGCGTGTCCAGTCATCATAACGCAAAGTGTTGATTTATCACTAAAGAAGTGTTACTTTTCATCCCTAGATATATTGACACTTGAATTGGTATGTTTAATGAAAAAAAAAACGCCCAACCGTCCGTAAAAAATGAAGGTAAGTAACGACTTTATTTTTTATGATTTAATAAATAAATAAATATAAATATGAGGTAGGGGACAATCTTACACAAATCGAGCTAGTCCCAAACTAAGCAATGCTTGTACTATGGGTACTAGACGACGATATTATAGATAAATACATACTTAAATAGATAGAAAACATCCATGACTCAGGAACAAATTATAAATGCATAGTTTTAAAAATGTTCCCTATACTTGTAGTATAAGACGGTATTACTTGCCAAATTTCATAGTACTAGGTCGACGGAAAGTACCCTATAAATTTCAGTTTTGACGAGTAAGTGCCTTTTTACATGTGTCACGGTCAACGTGCCGTGCAAAATAGAAAATGTACGATGTGAAAGCTGTTTATGCAGCTCATACATTTCTACTATGGCACGGCAACCGTGCACTAGTTGTCACGTTCGTAAAAATGGATATGGCACAAACGTATTCTCATCCGACTTTATGGCAAATGAAATTATGGCAACAGTAGTCCCTCATCTGTTAGTTTCAATTTAAATTGTCCTATTGAAATATGAATATTATTATGATGAAATACTTACCCTTTTCCTTGTATAAGGGAATACTAGCCACAACGGTCGCTGTTGATGTAATGTGTCTGAAGGAACTAGATTTATTATTTCAATGACGCAATTTATAAATAGTAACATTTACCCGTTGCTAAATGCGTAGGGGCAAGTGCTGTACGTGTGGACGGTTTTACCTGTGGACACTACTCATACAGAGAAAACGAATAACCATAGTCAAATACCAATCACTTATTTGAAAAGTATTTTTTTCATATGGCAACACTAGCTAATCGCCATCTTTACTGATTACAGAAACTGTGTGTTTTGAGGCTGCCGAAAGTTTTTGTGACAAAAAGTAATTTTTTACCTTCTTTTAAAGCATGTTTTATGTAAAATCTCTAAATGTTGCGGGTGTCTTTGCAATGGCATATTAATTTATATGATGTAAACGTTATTTCTACAAGATTTCGTTAATCGTAGGTAGCATTTATAGTGACCGGTATGAATTCAAAATAAAAACCGCCGAAATTGTACCTGTGGATACCTCCGTGAATGTACCTGTGGACTGTCCATAGGTACAGTTATACTGAATGTTCCTGTGGACAGTAAAATTAATATACAATATTTTTGTTTGTTTTAGTGCCTCGTAGTAAAGCTGGGAAAAATAGAGACAAGATATGCCTAGACACTCTGACTGCAGCTGTTTGGGAAGTAGAAAATGGAAGTTCAGTAAGGAAAGCCGCAGAGAAGTTTAAAATCCCAAAATCGACAATCTTTAAAAACATAAAATTAAATCACTGTCAAAATATTGGTGAAGAAGGCTTAGAACTCCTAAAAAATGATGTCAGGAGGATATTTAGCGATACTGAGGAGCAACAGATATATGATTACTTAAAAAAGCAGCATTACTACACACAGCATATTCTTCTGCTGACAATGGAGGCATTTTAAAATCCCATAATTATACTTGAGATTTTGCTAAGAATATTAGATTTCAAGAAGAAAAAAAGTAACTGTGATATGCAGAGCAACATATAATTACATGTTGTTTAATTGTATGTTGTTAATTACGTTATTCTAGAAGTTTATTCTGTTTAAAAGTATGTTGTTGATTAATGTCCGTAGGTACGTTACCGTCCATAGGTACGTTTTTGGAGTCCATAGGTACAGACAGTAGATGTACCTATGGACAAAATGAGTGTTTTTTTTAAAATGCTTCTATCCGCCATCTGCGGATAGCTAGCGTAGAAAACATATGTGGACTTTGAAGATTGTTTAATTGTGATTAAAACAAAATAAAGAATTCATTTATAATACGCGTAGTTTTTGTCTAACAACTGATTAAAAGTCAAATTCTGGAAAGTGTCCACAGGTTGAGCACTTGCCCCTAAACAGTTACATCTCGAAATAACCATTAATAGGTTAAATCGGTACAGTATTTCTGAATTTTAAAGCTGGGACCAAACCGTGGCTCAAAAGGCGTTGACGCGCGATATACGCAGTGACGTGCCTCAGGCGTCATGTTTTAAATGCATGCTGTGCACACCGCCTCTTAAAAGACGTTGACGCGCCGTACTTATGTACCTACCTCATAAATGTCATAGTTACTTTATCACTGTGAATAATCTAAGTACTTAATAATTTATATAATAATTTATTAATTTTTTTTTATTTTATTTTTTTATATAATAATTTTGTAATATGAATTGATGAATAAATTATTCTATTCTATTCTATTCTTTTCTTGTATTTCCGGGATGAGGGCCTGGAGATCTGTAATACAGGTCTATACCTAGTTCAGACTCCAGTCTGTTTTCTGGAACATGAATGAAAAAAAAACCGTCGCGAACGAAACGCTCTAAAATGGACCAGTAATTCGGGACCTTAATTACACGGGCCGGCGGGTAACACGGAGATCGGGAGCCCTAGCTTTTAGGTCTTGTTTTCCACTACATGCAATGAATACAAATTTTAACCCCTACACAATTAAAAAAATGGAAAATTTAAAAGGTATGGAAGAATAGAAATATAGCTAAGGCCACCAAAGCCTTTTTACTCCCCATATTTTGACGACCGCTTTAGCTTAGTTGGTAGTGACCCTGCCTACGAAGCAGAAGGTCCTGGGTTCGAATCCCGGTAAGGGCATTTATTTGTGTGATGAGCACGAATATTTGTTCCTGAGTCATGGATGTCTTCTATGTATTTAAGTATTTGTATCTATTAAATATATCGTCGTCTAGTATCCATAACACAAGCCTTATTGAGCTTACTATGGGGCTAGTTCGATTTGTGTAAGATTGTCCCCTAATAATTATTTATTTATTATTTTATACGCGGCAGAGGCGTGGACGCTTCAAGAAGAAGAAAAAAGATTGACGTTTTGGAAATGTGGTGCTGAAGAAGAATGTTAGGGATAGAGTCTGGCTAATGAAAGATGAGACTGACATTTATTCAAAACTTTTTAAATGGCGACATTATACAAACGTCAAATGTGTCAAACGTCATTAGATTTCTGAGTATAGTATGCCGTGGTGATATTGATCCTCAATATGCAACATAAGAAAGTAACAGTTTCCGAAAACACTTACTGAATTGTTTTTGCTTTTCTTTCCGCGGCTAATGTGGGGAGTAAATATATCATAAATAAACACTAACACTTTAATAATAGACACTATGTACTTACCAATTTTCACTAAAATCGGAAGAATTAATAAAGTGACACCAAAACAAAAATCGGCCCAAGTATCATTACCGTTTTTGTCACCCTATAAACAGTGTTGCAACCCGTTGTTTTTTTAAATTTGCCGCTATTTTCTGGTCTCATCTTTCATTAGCCAGACTCTATCATGGACAGAATTCCGTCTGCCCAGTCTTGTGCAGACTCGTATACTAAAGTTTTTCGGCCACGTCTCAAGGTGAAGCGATAACTCCATAAAGCGTCTTGTCGTCCAGGGCAGAGTAGAAGGAACCAGTAGGCTTATGATGCTATGCTTTGTCGCGCGATAAATAAATGATAAAGCATCCGTCACTCTCACACGCTATATGTTAGAACCTGACCGATGCTTTATCATTTATTTGTCGCGAAACAAAGCGTAGCATCATAATCCTATAGACTACGTGGGAGGACACCCATGCGATTGACCAACTAGGTCAAAATTAAATCGGCTGTGGGCGGACCCTTACCTGAGTCATCTTAATAAAGCGGGACAAATAAAGGATAAAATACGAACAAGTATATAAACCGTGGGTACGAGTAACCCGACAAACTTTAACTAAAGATTCTAACAACTATTAGGAATAAAAAAAGTTATGTGATATATAGTCGGAAAACGCTTACTTTCAGAGATATTCATTATTTTTTAAATGAAAACTCCCAAGTGTGTAACAAGCCCTAATAAATGCGACTAAGATAGTTTTACTATTTTTTTTAAATCCTATAACTAAACAGCAATTAACCTTCGCAGTATTTGATGGTAAGCGACTACGAGGTCAAAAAATTGACCTTTCGTTTCCATTTTAGCTTTTTAGGGTTCCGTAGCCAAAATGGCTAAAAAGGAACCCTTATAGTTTCGTCATGTCCGTCCGTCCGTCCGTCCGTCCGTCCGTCCGTATGTCACAGGCATTTTACTCAAAAACTACAAGACATATACTGATGAAATTTGGAATATAGATGTCTTGTAGATGCCGCAACTAAGTTTGATAGTTAAATAATAAAAATAAAAAAATCTAGGGGGGGCACTCCATACGGGTAGGGGTCGGGTTGCATAAAGTTTAAGGTCATATTTTTGATACGCATACGAACTGTAAATAGTCATACATTTATGCGCTTAACGATTTTAATCATAATGTTTATGGACATACTGTGTAATGGGCATATAGTTGATATGCATACATTTATTCAAGCATACTTTATAATGGGCATACATGGGTTGCTAATACAACACTTTAACCATACTAAGTGAATGCATAAAATGCTAAACGCATTAATAGGTTGCTCATACGACACTTTAACCATACTAAGTAAATGCATAAATTGCTAAACGCATAAGCCTAATTTTAATTTTTTTTTTAAAGTTCTCTTTTATGTTGCGTCACAGTTCTAACCTAATATTCTTTTCTGGCAGCGATTCGGTTATGTGTGAGATAACAGTTCTAACCTAACCGAACCTACTTTTCTGGCAGCGATTCGGTTATGCGTGTGATAACAGTTCTAACCTAACCTAACCTACTTTTCTGGCAGCGATTTGATTCTGTGTGAGGTCACAGTTCTAACCTAATCTAACCTACTTTTCTGGCAGCGATTTGGTTTTGTGTGAGGTCACAGTTCTAACCTAAGCTAACCTACTTTTCTGGCAGCGATTCGGTTATGTGTGAGATACAGTTCTAACCTAACCTATTCTACTTTTCTGGCAGCGATTTGGTTATGTGTGAGATAACAGTTCTAACCTAACCTACTTAACTGGTAGCGATTCGGTTATGTATGAGATAACAGTTCTAACCTAACCTACTTTTCTGGCAGCGATTCGGTTATGTGTGAGATAAGAGTTCTAACCTAACCTAACCTACTTTTCTGGCAGCGATTTGGTTCTGTGTGAGGTCACTAATATTGTGTAATGAGTACAAATAAAAATACTTCAATAATATAAATCGTTTCTTTTTTGAAGAACCATCGCAAGTCCATTATCAAAATTTATGCAATACGATTGTTATAATCATCCATATTATGGCTTGATAAATGTATGTAATTTACAATTATTACTAAAACTACTTATAATCATCAATGTTATGGCTTAATAAATGTATGAAATTTACAATTATTGCAAAAACGACTTATAATCATCAATATTATGACTAAATAAATGTATGACAATTTACATTATGGTTTAACCAATTATGACTCCGTATAATTATGACAAGGAACAATTATGCCGTAGGACAATTTATGCCAAAAAAAATATATGATCATCAACTTTATGCTTAAACTGTTATGCCAATTAATAATATGACAATAGTTGTTATGCAACCAGACGGCCCCCCCACTCCATACATGTAACAGAAGCTAAAAAAATTTTTTTCTACAAAATGTCAACATGTGGTACATAGTTCGACAGCTCTTTTGAAAACATTTTAAGGTTCTTAAGGAATGTTTTTGATTAAGTGAATATTTTTGGAAATAATCGCTCCGAAAGTTGTGAAAATTGTGTCCCCCCCCCCCCTCTATCTTCTAAACCGTGGGTCCGAAAAATATAAAAAAAATTACAAAGATAACGCTCAATTAATACTTTCAACGAAAATTATTTTCAACAAGATCGGATTAACCGTTTTTGAGTTATTGCCGATAAACTGTGCTTCTCAACAAAAGGACGTAATTGCTATGAAGATACGCTCTTTTGTTGTTGTACTTTTTTTTACATCGTATTTTTTACCTTACAGTTACGGCTATGGAACCCTTAACTGAGCATGGTCCGACATGCTCTTGGCCAGTTATTTATTTTTTCTTTTTGATAACTTTTCCTCCAGTAAGGACATGTTTATAACGAGGGGCTGAATTTACTGATTTATTTTGTTCCATAAGACTATTAATGTAAAATGACAATATTCGACCCATGTTGATATAACATTATTTACTCGTCACACCACCAGGAATTCATGGCTAAAGTATGTCGGTATAGTCCCTCCCACCCTGTATATTTCTCTCGCTTTGATAGCGATGTAGATGAGGAATTTCTGAACAATTTTCCTGTACGTACATTGATTAGGCTATTTATTGTTATAATTGTACTAAAATATTAACAGTATTTCGTTGAGAGCAGCGTCAATTGTGTTTAGTGCGTGCTGTCAGAATAAGGTAATTATATTAATTATTAACATTTAACATTTTTTTATGTAATACCGAAATGGCATGGCGAAAAAAATTCATAGATTATGAGTGTTACTCAAAATAGACGCATATCAAACGTCAATTTGCGACAAAATAGCCCGCGTAAATCTATAAAACTGGTCTGATGTAATTAGTTGCCTGTGTTCATAATTATCGTGCCAGCCTAAAATAATTAAATTGACGCTAATTCCTCTGGTCCTCACTGGGATAATGAACCTAAACCTTTGGATCTGTGTGTTTAATACAGTAGCATCCATAGAACTCGATTCCCGTCGGCTTGCCCAAAATTAGGCAGTTCAGCACTTAATTCTAGTGCGCTTAAAGAAAATTGAAGCCAAAGCTGCTCCAACTTGCCCAAGGATTTCTTCAACGCAACGCCACTGGTTTAATACCTCATTCTGCTGGCCGAAAGTCTCAGCTGAGTGCCTATAGGGTACCTACGAGTCTCAGTGCATAATTGGGTAAGTCAAGATTTTCAAAACTGTGCAATTTATATATTTTTTCGATAGTTCCCGACCTAATAATCTAGAAAATACCGCTATTGCATTTTTATTCCCTGTAATTCTTCCAAAATATCGCGTGAAGTCTGTGTCAGCTGACAATTGTGACAGACCAAACTTCACACAGAGACGTTTTTTTTTACGAATTTAGGCACTAATTTTGTCAGTCCGGCGGCGTCCCTTT
This sequence comes from Eudemis profundana, assembly GCA_947034925.1. Taxonomy (NCBI): domain Eukaryota; kingdom Metazoa; phylum Arthropoda; class Insecta; order Lepidoptera; family Tortricidae; genus Eudemis; species Eudemis profundana. The sequence goes on from OX344812.1 coordinate 1,181,991, forward strand.
TTTTAAGTGAGTTTAACACGACATTTTGGAAGAATTACAGGGAACAAAAATGCAATAGGGGTATTTTCTAGATCATTACGTCGGGAACTATCGAAAAAATATATAAATTGCATACTTTTGAAAATCTTACCCAATTATTTTGTCGAACTTGCAATGAAATATTGACATTGCGTGCCTTATAATAGGCCGCAAAGTACCTAGTTTCCGGTGCGGTTAGACAAGAGGCCATTAATGGAATTTCATACAACAGGCCTGCATTTTTTAACTTCCATTCCACATTTATTTGCCACACAGCATCACGGCGTTCAGCCATTAAAAAACGATGTTTGCTATATTTTACAGTTTTTAGTTATATAAAATCGACATGAACATAACAAATAACAAATTATAAACAATTTCCAATAAATTGCAAATTCAACTACACGAATGCACTTTTAAGATATTTCATCAAAATATTCGCGGTAAAAAAGTGTATTGAAAGAGTTTTTTTTTATTGCTCTCATGTTGTTTTGGAGAGGAAATTGAATATTTTTCATTCTGTAATTCTTTTCTACTTTACCTACTTTATCTACTTTGCTTTTAGTGTCTTTAAAGATTAAGTTCGATTTTTTGGAGAATTTTTAATTTATTTTATTGCATATTTGAGAAATGCACTCATCGCTATTGGCGTGATAAAGTTCGCTAGGCCATCTATATGTACCCGGCCGGCAACGCCTTCCCGGCCTCTGCAGTAATGTAATATTGTAGTGTAAAATTGCCTGCTCTTTTAATATACTTTTTTTTAATTCCTGCCATTTTTTTTTATCTTTTCAGATCACGATCATGCTGTTCGAAATCCCATTCATCTGCACTGCAGTTCTCATGCTAGCGTACCATACGGCGTCTGCACAATCTGTAGCAACCAGCAGCACCCCTGTACCCAAAATATCCAATGGCACAAATACCACTAACAGCACATTCTTGGTTTCGAGCAACGGAACCCAGCTGCACGATACCACGAAAGAATTCAGCGTACACAGATATATGTGTTATAGTGACCAGATAACGTTTCTAGAATGTTTAGTTATGTCTATGTCTTTATTCATAGCGGAGGCAAAAAGTATTTTTCATGTTTAAAACGTATATTGTCTGCCATAATTTTTAAAAGACATTATATTATTGAACTAAAATGGATCACTCGCGTTGTAAAAAGATGAGACTGCCATTTGACATGTTTCGGGAGCATTCGGCATTCCCCTTAATCGTGAGTATTCGCGATCGCTGCTCGTCGATTGTCTGTTCGATTCGGTCGATTGAATCGACGAATCAATCAACGTGAGTGAACACTTTTATTTCAATATGTTTGAGTCTCACGGTAATTTTAAAGTAATTAAATGCTGTTTGACGTAATGGACAATACCACCAAAGAATTCGACTTGCACAGATATATGTGTTATAATGACGACTTAACGCTTTTGGAAGGCTTAACTTACGCTTAGTTATGTTTGTGCCTTTATTCTTGACGGAAGTACAGAGTATTTTTCATGTTTTAAACGACTCAATAGTCTTCTTTTCAAAAGTCATAATACTCATAATGGACAATACCACCAAAGAATTCAGACAGATATATTAACATTTCTGAATGTTTAGTTAAATGTCTATCTCTTTATTCTTGGAAGATGTGCAGAATACTTTTCATGTTTGAAACAACAAACAACATTATGATTTTTGATAATTATTAGACACAATATAGCCGTATATTGTGTCTCATAATTATCAAAAATCATAACGTTGTTTGTCATAAATATCACCAGTCGTTAATGCCTTTATTCTATAAAACCATAATTTTTTCAGCATTGGAATAAACAAACCTTCCTAACGTGCATCCATATGACGGAGTTTTAGAATGTCCTGAAAAATTACGGTATTAGAAAAAAAAATGTTTTCTGACGATTATGGCAAAAAATATATTATGTATGACTTTTAACTTAAAGGAAAATAAGGGGATCTCGTTTAAAACAGTAAAGTCAAGTAAGTAATTAATTTAGATTAAGTACGTTTTTTAAAATTTGAACTCTTATTGTGTCTTCCTGCATTATGAATTTTGTTTTTATTTATATTTATAGATGTAAAGGAATTTTCAATCAATATACGAGTAAATAAATGTAACCAAATTAGTATTTTACTGTATTCTTTTTACTTTCACAGCCGGACCTTATATATTTCTTATTAGCTAGTTATTGTATCAATACTGGATATATTATGGACTGGCACAAGGAAATAAAGGACGAGGATAGCGAATGACTCACTGTAATTGAGGATAATAAACATAGGAATTCATAATTCATGTATATCGAGGGGGTAGGGGTCGGGTTGCATAAAGTTTAAGGTCATATTTTTGATACGCATACGAGGATTCGTCACACTCATCATTACGCATAACTGTAAATAGTCATACATTTATGCGCATAACGATTTTAATCATAATGTTTATGGACATACTGTGTAATGGGCATATAGTTGATATGCATACATTTATTCAAGCATACTTTATAATGGGCATACATGGATTGCTCATACAACACTTTAACCATACTAAGTAAATGCATAAAATGCTAAACGCATAAATAGGTTGCTCATACAACACTTTAACCATACTAAGTAAAAGCATAAATTGCTAAACGCATAAACCTAATTTTAAAAGTTTTTTTAAAAGTTCTCTTTTATGTTGCGTCACAGTTCTAACCTAATATACTTTTCTGGCAGCGATTTGGTTCTGTGTGAAGTCACAGTTCTAACCTAACCTACTTTTCTGGCAGCAATTTGGTTCTGTGTGAGGTCACAGTTCTAACCTAACCTAACCTACTTTTCTGGCAGCGATTTGGTTCTGTGTGAAGTCACAGTTCTAACCTAACCTAACCTACTTTTCTGGCAGCGATTTGGTTCTGTGTGAGGTCACAGTTCTAACCTAACCTAACCTACTTTTCTGGCAGCGATTTGGTTTTGTGTGAGATAACAGTTCTAACCTAACCTAACCTACTTTTCTGGCAGCGATTTGGTACTGTGTGAGGTCACTAATATTGTGTAATGAGTAGAAATTAAAAATACTACAATAATATAAATCGTTTCTTTTTTGAAGAACCATCGCAAGTCCATTGTCAAAATTTATGCAATACGATTGTTATAATCATCAATATTATGGCTTGATAAATGTATGTAATTTACAATTATTACTAAAACCACTTATAATCATCAATGTTATGGCTTAATAAATGTATGAAATTTACAATTATTGCAAAAACGACTTATAATCATCAATATTATGACTAAATAAATGTATGACAATTTACATTATGGTTAAACCAATTATGACTCCGTATAATTATGACACGGAACAATTATGCCATAGGACAATTTATGCCAAAAAAAATATATGAGCATCAACTTTATGCTTAAACTGTTATGACAATTAATAATATGACAATAGTTGTTATGCAACCAGACGGCCCCCCATATCGAGGGCTTCATGCTAAAGGGGCGTATAAGCACGCGTTTTGCTTTGCGTATACGCCCCTTTGGCCTGAAACCCTCGATATTACTCCTACTTTAGTATGGATCCCCTTGTTTTACGGCCATTCTCACGAAGTATGTCTGTGGTCACATAATTACCGCGACGCTTTCATTTTAAATGTATGGAGACGCGGTAATTAGAAGCAGTCATACTTCGTGAGAATGGCCGTAGCATAATTTTATTTATCCAAAGGTCATATCTGTCCGAATACTCATTACGCATAATTGTTATTTTACAGATACCATTGACTTTTCAGAATAAATATAAAAGAAACCTTTTTTTTCATGTGGAAATGCCTAACGCATACCCGTCCTCTCGGGGGCAAGGGCGGGTTATGTCGGACTTGCACCGACTAAAACCCCATGGGCTTTCGCCACACCGCCATGGGACGAGGTTACGGGAACGCTTTCGCACTTATCCGCGACCCCGCCGGCGGATGGCCGCAAAAGAGCGGCCCCTCCTCGGGAGGCCTATTGGCTTCTACCTCCGCTTAGGCACGCCAGGTGTCAAGGCGCCTATCTCCTCGGCCTCCATCCAGTAATGTGGCGATCCCCCCCGGGACCGCCACGTTGAGGCCATGGGCGCCGAGAGGAGAAAGTTCATCCCAGCGCCCGGCGGCGGATCAGATCTGTGGTTTCGCCGCCCACTACACCTCGGCCGCAGAGGATAGGGAGAACGGCGCATCGTAATACCGATACTCCTCTTCCCCTGCGGCCCCACCAATGCCGCAACGGCGGTGCGGCCCCGCCCAGGTCGCAGGGGATAGGGAGAGTGGCGCACCTCAATACCATCACGCCTCTCCCCCTGCGATCTCGCCTCGGTTCCGGAGAGACAGCGTGGATCAGCTCAGCATCCCCTTACTAACAGATCCTTCTCTCCCAACGTACCTCTCGCTACGCATCATAAACGGGCTTCGCCAGCAGCCCGCTTGGAGCGTCCGCCTCGGGTCAGCCGGGTACGAAACCACCAGCTGAGCCGGGTACAATACAATACAATACAATACAATACAATTATACTTTATTGCACACCAAAAGAAAATTACATCCCAATCATGGGTACCCTTTAGCTTCACCGTGACTAGGAGCAAGTCACGGTTACTTTATCACTTAATTAAAAATAAAACCCTTACAAAAATATTTTATTTCTATGTAAAGGAGTTTCCAACCGATACGAGTCATACGACCACAATTATGGAATTCGTAATGAGGCTTTCCTTATAACTTTCCAATATATTAATCACTAAAAATCGAATTGTCCTCTTTAAAAGAATATTTAAAGCCTAGACAGTAAAGAATATTATCATTCCCTTACTTGTTTTGCTGTGCAAAAGGACAAGGTAAATAATTTAAATTTTACTTAGCGCGTAATTTATTTATTTAAACTTTATTGCTTAATAATAAATAAAGTACAATTGGCGGACTTAATGCCTTAAGGCATTCTCTACCAGTCAACCATTGGGTAAAACGGAGATTTTTAGTTGGTGCAGGATTGTTTAAAGGCGAAACGACATCAGCGACACAAATCATAAAAAAATAAAATAAAGTAAAATAAAAAAAATATTAATCGGTTTTACTGGCGTGATGGATAACGCACGGTTTTTCTTTTCGTGACCCATGGCAATGGATTGAAAACGTGACGCATGAGGTACGTACCTCATGCGTCACGTTTTCAATCCATTTACGGTGCGTAAATGCCCGTTGAACAGCGGTTTCGTTGCACCTTAATAACGCGCTTACTGGCGCTCATGGCCCACTGTAGGTCTTTCAACTGTACCTTGGTTCCAATTTGACATCACATGGCGAAACTTTACCAAACACTATTTTCAGGGACAAAATGCTGGTGAAGAGCGTGGTCCTCCTCTGTGCAGTCTTGGTAGTGGCTGAGTCGGCCCGAAACTTGGCGTGGCCCGATATGCCATCGGAACTAGAACATCGTGGTGGCATAGAAAGTGGCGAGGTATGCGCCAAGGGATACCGACGCATGGACGTGCCAGTACGATACGGATCAATGTACGTGTGTAAAAAGGAGAAAAAGACGGATAATGACCCTCGAATATCGACTGCCGAATCTGCACACTGATTGTTTTGTGTGCAAGTCAGTGTTTGAGATTGTTTTTTTTTGCGCGCTGATATTGGCCAAATTAAAAGTTAAATGCATTCTGGTTGTTTTCTTTTTTATTGAATAACAATCCTACGAGTAAAATTATTGTTAACCGGTTCGTAACGGCTTAATTTCATAATGATTTATTCATTAATGGACTAAATTCCAAATTCACTTAGCCCTGTAAAACCAAAATTTCTCATTGTCTCGTTCTCAAAATATAATAACATTATATAAAGACATTATAACCTGAAACGAATGATTTCCAGAATGACTAAATATTGGTAAGCCTGAATCTAATGAACACTTGAATTCAAAACATCTAAAAAATCAAAATGTCTTTGTCTCAAACTGCCTAAGATACAGATGGTGGAAGTACCATTAGACTAGCTATATGATAATGGATTGATTTTAGAGCACATGCTATCGTAATAAACACGCATTAAAAAAATGCTTGAAGCGTGAATTTATAATTTATAAAAATAGTCATTATGAGAATGATAATTATGTTTTGGTTTTGATACCAGAGCTTTTTGAGATCTGGATGAATAAGGTATTGTGACCGGTGACCAGTAACAATTATTGTCAGTGGGTTTAGGAAGTTTAATACTACTTTTTTATTCAAACAAGACTAGAACTCAGCTCAAGTATCACGCTGGAAAAGTACAAAGGCCGAAATATAGGTTGCTTATTCAGTAACTGCCTGTTCACTTTTATAACGGAGACGAAACGCGGTGTGAAAAATGGACCATCTGCGGCCCGCGGGAGGGTTTAATCCGGCCCGCCGGCGGTCCTTCGAATTATAGTAGTAAGTAATTATATGGCCCCTGATAAAACATAATTTTTGCTATAGTTCTGGCCCTCCTCTGAAATTTCTTATATTTTCTGGCCCGCCATGAAAACACTTTGCCCACCACTGAACTTCTACAACTAAAAAGTGTCCATATTATTGTGTTGTTCTTATTTATTTATAAGGAAAATTGGAAATATTAATCGGATATGCGATTTGATATGTACCTAGTATGCGATTTTTGCATACCCGATTATAATATTTTCCAATTTCCCGTTTAAATAAATAAGATCACACTTGACATCAACCAATGAAAGTAGTGAGTGCCTTTTGACTCTCTCTCTCTTTGATTTTTTTTCTGTCGTAAATCGATTCTACTCTTTGTGAGGAACAAATATCTATATGTCGCAGTGTCGGAGTTCTCCCCACGAAGGAATGTCAAGTTTGTTTATGCTTGAGTGTCTTTGGTTGCGGTACAATGACGTTCTATTCAAAATTGGCAGAGTTCTGTCATGGTTGTTAATCTTTTACATATCAGAAAATTGGTGAATAGTATTGGAGAAGGAATCAGAGTCAGTGATGGTAGATCTGAGTGTTTTGGGCGAGGGAGCACGTCCCGCAACCAACCTCACTGCATTTCTTCGTTTATTATGATTAGTTAGTGATACTAACGAGCTCCAACCGATGGAAGCGTACACTCGACTCCGGATTAAGGCAATTTGATGGACTTCCTGACGACTTCTACCCCTGACGCCGACATATATGACACCTAATACATTTGTATAAGTATAACAGCCACAAATTGTAATCAAAAGTAGCAGATCGCACTGAGCATTTAAAACGCTCTATTCAAAACGGCAGGAACTTTGACGTGATCTGCTCCATCGCTGTAGTAGGTAAGTCTGTATGAAAAAAATAGCATTCTGCCATTTAGAGCACGAAAACGTGCATTTAAGCACATAGTTGTCTTACATTTATTTTTTCAGTGTTATTTAAGCATTCCGAAATTGACTTGAGTTTTTCTTTAAGACGATAAAAAAAATATCGTTTTTTTTTAAACTTTGTGGTCTCATAACTTTATATTTTTTATTCATTTTTGTTTATTTCTTTTGTGTTATGATAATTTAGTATTTTTCAATCCATGTGACTATATTATGTTGTAAAATTCAACATTAGTCAACATCCGAATTCATTCATAACTTTTAAGATTCCGGTAATTGCCGTTAGCAAAAATGTCAATATAAAACCTAAAGTGAATCATGCTGTATGTAGCTTGACGTCATTGGCACCAAAAGTACGCTCCCTGCATATGAGTCATACGACCACAATTATTGAATAGAATACGTATTGATAATGAGGTTTGCCTTATAACTTTTCAATCTAGATATTAATTATTTAAAATCGAATTTCCTCTATAAAATATATTTAAAGCCAAGAAGAATAAAATATGGTCATTCGCGTACTTGCAGTGCTGTTGATAAAGACAAGGTAAACAATCATTTTAATTTTTCTTAGCGCTAAGTAAAATAAAATAAAAAACGTTTAAAATAATTCACTACATAATTCTAAAAAGTCAAGATTCCGAAAATATTTCTTCCGAAATTCATTATTTTAAAACCCATGTTGCGCTGAACGAATTCACATTTTTTGAACAATTTCCTAGAGATGGTTCTCAATTCGTCTGTAACGTAATTATTTAAAAACGGCTGAATTGATTTGGAAAATATTTTATTTGTTTTAAAGGGTATACTTATAAGGACACCTTCGAGTAGATATGCTTTATTTAACCAAGATCCATTAAAACAAGTGGACTGTCATTGTCCATACTTTGGATCGTGCCCCGACCGCAAGGGGATATCCAAGCAAAAACTAGACATTTAACGATGTTATAATTGAACAAAGAAACATAGTATCGTAACAATAAGTTCGTTAACAGCTAATAATAAATATATTCTAACATTTAAATACTGTGTCACGCTTACAAAGCTAAATAATTGTAAATAATATAATTATTATACCAAGCTTATATATAGGTGGCGTTGTTAATATCGGGGAACAGCTTTTTGTATAGAGAATGACAGTCCTCTTGTTTTAATGGTCCTTGATTTAACAAAATATTAATCTTTATGTCACACCTGGCCATAAAGTGGCTTTTTCCGCACGCTGCGCGTACGGAAAAAGCCGCTTTCTGGCCAAGTGTAGACATAAAATGATGTACACAACACGGGAGGTAATAAAGAAAACCCTCGATCGCATATTTACGTCCCTCGCTTGCAGCTCGGGCCGCAAACTTCTGCAATCTCGGCCTTTCTTTGTATTACCACCCTAGTTGTGTAATGTACTATAGTCCTTTTTGTAACGAAAGTTAACCATATAAATTTTATGGTAACTTTCATTATACAAAGGAACAAGACTAACATTTTGTTTCATTAAAGCCTAACTACGGTTTTTTTTTCAATAACTCGTATAGCAATCTGAGATAAATTCCAGAGCATGCGCAAAGGTGCGGTCAAACCGTTGCTCAAAAGACGTTAACGTAACAATAACGCAGTGACTTACCTCATGCGTCACGTTTTTAACGCATTCTGTGCACATCGGAATACATGTTGACGCACCGAACACGCAGTGGCCTGCCTCATGTGTCACGTTTTTACGCGTCCTTTTAAAACAGATGCTTAAGATACGTAGTATTCATATATGTACTATGTTTGTGTGTAAGTGTACTCATGCGTATTTTAAGTACCGGTTTGGAAGGCACGCGTCAACAACGTGACGTTTACGGCGCGTCGACGTATTATGAGCAGTTGTCTGGGCGGCATGCATTAAAAACGTGACGCATGAGGTACGTCACGGCGTTTACGGTCCCAACAGTTGAACAGCGGTTTTGTTGCACCTTAACAACACGCTTACTGGCGCTCATGGGTACCAACTGTAGGTCTTTCAACTGTACCTTGGTTCCAATTTGACATGACATGGCGAAACTTAACCAAACACTATTTTCAGGGACAAAATGCTGGTGAAGAGTTTGGTCCTCCTCTGTGCAGTCTTGGTAGTGGCTGAGTCGGCGCATAACTTGGTGTGGCCCAGCGATATGCTATCGGAACTAGAACATCGTGATGGTGGCTTCGGGAGTGGCCCGGTATGCGCCAAGGGATACCAAAGCGTGAACGTGCCAGTACAAAACGGATCAATGTATTTGTGTATAAAGGATAACCCTCGAACATCGACTACCGAATCTGCATACTGATTTTTTTGTGTGTTTGAGGTTGGTTTTTCTTTGAATGCTAATATTGGTCAAATTAAATGTTGAATTGTTGAATAAATTTTGGTTGTTTTTTTTTTATAAATAACAATGCTATGAGTACAGTTATAGTGAGCGTGGAGGTAGTTACTTCAATCAAGGACCTTAAAATAAATAGCCGGACAGAGCCTCGCCAACAGGTAAGTCAAGCATTTCTAGTCGGCCGGTTGCTTTGTACTTACAAGCCGCACACATTGACCTGACCAACCAGCGTTAAAGAAACCGGCGTGTTTCAGTTGTTTGTTAGTGAGGCTACGTCCGGTTATTTATTTTAAGGTCTTTTAGTTCAATACTACTTTTTTCAATGAGACGGGACTAGAAATTAGTTCGAGATATCAATTTACTGTAACGCGCTAACAATGTATTAGATACGTCAATACTGCTCTGACTAATACAAAAACAATAATAAAACTATAAAATAAGGCTTAGAGATAGAAAATTTGCTCCAAGTCGCCGTCAGCGGGAAGCGTGCCCAGAAGGCTGGCTGCATTGCCACGTTGGATGGTAATACTTATCCTTTGAGCAAAATAAAGGCCAGCCCTCTGTTCACCAGTGGTGTCTATTAGGCGCGCCGACAAATCTTTATAGAGTCGGCGCGCACTTGGTCCCCATGGTCCAAGTGTTTCGACCCCAAACGCCTCAAATAGGTAGCCACTCCCTAGGGAGGCAAATTTGCGGCGCTTGAGGTCTTCAGCTGAGGACGCAGCAGTGCCGGCACTGATTTTGGTGCCTGGAAGGGGTCTGACTAATTGTATACTTACCTCAAAGAACTATTTATTTATTTATTTATTTAAACTTTATTGCACAAAAGAAAACTTATCGTACAAAAGGCGAACTTAATGCCATAAGGCATTCTCTACCAGTTAACCTTAGGGCAAAGCAGATAACTTGTGGGCGGTGCTACTAACAAAAAAAATAATACATGATATAATACATATACTAAAGATAATAGTAGTCGGTGATCTCTTCGGGGAAACTGAAGGTTTTGTCTGTGCAATTGCGGACGAAGTTATGATGACGAACAACTACCGGAGATATATCCTGAAGGACGGTACGGTCGACATCTGTCGGGCATGCCGCCGTCCCGGAGAGTCTATCAGGCATATTATCTCCGGTTGTTCCCATCTAGCTAACGGCGAGTACTTGCACAGACATAATCAAGTAGCCAGGATCATTCACCAGCAACTTGCTGTTCGATATGGTCTTGTGGGGTCTGAGGTGCCGTACTATAAGTACGCACCAACGCCGGTTCTCGAAAATGGTCGTGCCACGCTCTATTGGGATCGATCTATCATCACGGACAGGACTATTGTAGCCAATAAGCCTGATATCGTGCTAATAGATCGATCCAAGCGCCGTGCAGTGCTCGTCGACATTACCATCCCCCATGACGAGAACCTCGTGAAGGCCGAGAAGGACAAGCTCAGCAAGTACCTTGACTTGGCTCACGAGGTTACCGCCATGTGGGATGTTGATTCGACGATCATTGTTCCGATAGTCGTTTCGGCGAACGGGCTTATAGCGAAGAGTCTCGATCACCACCTCAAGAGACTCTCGCTAGATGGCTGGATCAAGGGCCAGATACAGAAGGCGGTACTTCTGGACACGGCGCGCATCGTCAGGAGGTTCCTCTCTCTGCAGCCCTAACCACCGGTAGCTTGGGCCCCGCCCCGCTGCCGGCGGCACCCTAGGTTAGGTTTTTTATAATGTGTTTATATTTTGTAATTTCATTTTGTATGTTACTTTTTATATATATATTGTAAAAACCCTAACCTAAGCGAATAAAGATATACAGACATAGTAATAATAATTACATACATAGGGATAACCATATAATATATAAATAAATACACATATATAAATACAGATGACACGTCTAAGCAGATACACTAAGAGATTTCAGTTCTACCAGCATAGAAATCACGCACAGATTTTTTGAACGCGAACTTATTTGGAGCTTGTTTGATTTTAAGACTAACTATCATAGTTTATTAAAAATTAATATTGTCTTCGGTTTCCGCGATTATCACTCATAGTAATAAAACGACTTAAACGGATTAAATCGCGTATAATAATAATAATAAATAAATATCATTTAATTCAGATGCGAGATCCATATCGTGTTAGTAACAAAACAAATATCTAGAACTTACAAACTAAATGTTAGTCTACTAAATACAATAATAAATTAGTTTAACCGCCCCGTACAAATGCCCACCCAGTACATTAACATAGGGCAATCAAGTCGTCCAGCCAACATGCTCAGGATGCCGTTTCCACTATTCCTCAAGCGTCTTAGCATTGAAGCGACCCTTTTACGCCGAATGGCATGGAATCCGTCAGTCTGTGCCTCCGCAAACATACCGGATGCACTACAATGACGAGGGAGCTTAAACAGCATCCTGAATATGTTGTTATATTGAACACGCAACGTATTATAAATGCGCTTCGTATGCTTCACCCATAGACTGCATGAGTAGAAGGATGTGCAGAAAGCTCTAAATAGTGTCAGCTTAACATCCTTTGTACACCGCGCAAATCTACGTATGAGCATGTTGCCCCGCACTGCCAAGGACCTTCTTTCACGCTCGATATCAAGGTCATCGTCAAGATTATCCGTGACTATATGACCTAGATATTTAAATTTATTAACAACTTTGAGAGCCGGATTTAAAATGTAGTATATTACTACATTTTAAATAAATTTATGATTTTGTCAGTCTACCCGCGACCACGAAAGCCGTTTAAGTTGTTATATTATTATTAAAAATTACTAATTTTCAGAATTACCCCACCTTTGAAACTACCCCAATGCACCTTAGCTTTATTTCTTGTTCAGAAACTGCCTGTTTGCTCTTTCAACGGAGTTAATATGCGGTGTTAATATCTATCAAAGTCAACATCAAAATGTTCTTTATTCAAGTAGGCATTAAAATTCATTGAGGTAAACACATAAGGGCAATAAAACAATGTCTACAATAGGCAGTTTATTTGTAACCATTAAAATAAATTACGTTAAATTATATACAATTAGCTTATTGTAGTTAGTATGTCATCTTTTGCAGCGACACATTCTTCTCAAGGCGCGCTTGATGCCCGCGAAGTAGTGGCGCACTTGTTCCTGAAGAAAAGACACAAATTAGGAAAATTAAATGTACGTCACGCCTCACAGTGGGACCAAACGGTCATTTCCATCTCAAAAATCTGTAACTTTTTTGTTTAATGAGATTTATTGCTGAAATTTTGCATACGTAATCTTGAATAGTTACGCCTTTATATAATCAAAACGCCTTTATTATAAAACTTATATTTATTGAGTAATATAGAGTTGAAAATAAAATTTCACAATTTTTCATACAAAAAATTCAAATAATATTTTTTTTTTGTTCATATAACTAAGTATTAAAGGATAAGTATTAACTAATAATTATAATAAACTTGATTTAAGTAGGTAGATATAGCTATATTTTGATTTTTATAATTTTTTATTTTTTTTTATTTGTAATAGCTTAAATGTCTATAGGCGGCGGTGACCGCTTTCCATCAGGTGGGCCGTCTGCCTGTTTGCCAGTCTATAGCAATAAAAAAAAAAAAAAAAAAATATATATAATAAATAAAAAATGTGAAGTAATTAGGCAATTTACAACTACCTAGTAACAAAAAAAATCAATCCCCGTCACTTGTCACTAGAAGTTCTTTCGCTTCATTCAATAGTTCTTTTGTGAATAGGACATTTGCACTACTATTAATACTGGATATATAGGGATCTGATGTATAAAGTAATGTGTGAAAAACATCTTCCATTGTAGCTGACCGCGAACACTTCCGGGCATGATTTAATCTAATTTTTTTGTAGTCTTTGTTCCGAGCTTCTTGGGCATCTTCAGACAATTGCCCTCTGGGTAAAATCGCAAAATGCTCTATGATTTTCGAGCCATGTATAAGAATTTTATGAACTGAAGATGGCATATAGTACCAGTTATAATTGTTTACATATACCCGGGCAGTTCCCAGCGCATATTCACCAAATTTTGTCGCATTTACAGGAAACCTAGATGACATAGTTTGCAGTATTATGTATAATCTCTTAATCAACTCTTCATCGACACCCGTAATTTCTGCTGAACACTCATAGTTGTGGAAGAACCTTCTTGCCGTATTCCCATCATTACTATTTCCTGATCCTTGGCGAGGTTTATCAATGTGTAAACCAAGGACTTCCCGGAAACGAGCTTGGACAAATCTTTTTCTTTCTTCTTTTAGTTTTTTATTTTCAGGAGTCGAGGCTGCCCATTTTTCAAACGCAAGATTATAAGAAATATGCAGAATCATTTCCATACATCTTATCCACGCATGTAAAGTCGAGAGTCCGTATTTAAATGCATCCTCATTCTCAACTCTCGCAGTTACTTTCATCAGGTCATTCATTTGCTTAGGAGTGTGATGATAGGTATTGTTATCACAATTGTGGTAAAATCAGATACTCTTAAACATACCCAAACAGACCTATTTTATCAAATATTAAAAAAACAACGGTAAATTTGACTAATATAACTTAAGTTACGTTATATTAAGTAAAAAAAGTTCCATAAATAGGTGCAAGCAAAAATAATGAAATTGGACCTCGGCTGACATATTAGGTTCTATCTCGAAATGGCGCTATAATGACGCAGGTTTTTTTTTGTTCCTTGGATTATTTACTAATTAAGGATTCTATAAATGATAATAACTCGACATCGGCAGCTTTCGATAACAAGGAAACCTCCAATTGAAATTAAAACATACGGAAATTTTCATAGGGACATTTCAAAATTAATTAAAAAAATACACATTTTATTTTTCTGTAAAATAATACCGTATTTACAAACTAGAGATCCTAGTGAATCTAAATATGTATAATACTAATATATTTCTTTGGGAAACTTAAAAAATATCTTAAGTCAAACTTCACGAAGGTCTAGTCTGTTAAATACGGAATTATCGAAGTTCAATGTTTCAGTGCCATTTTAGGTAAGTAAAACTTAATAATTATTATTTGTCACACTAATATCAGATAGGCCTTTTATCATAGAACGTAGAACTATCAAAATTATATCAGAATTACGACTTTCGCTAAAACCATTTTTGAGATGGATAAGAACGTTTAGTCCCACTGTGGCGCCTGGCCATAAAGCGGCAATAAATGCTTACGGAAAATCCCACTTCATGCCCTTGGGGAGACATAAAATGTTGTACTTACCACGGGCGGTGATAAAGAAAGCCTCAGATCGTATAGTTATCACCCGTGCTTTCGGCTTGGGCGTCAAATAACATTCTTTGATTTACCGCCCTAGGTAAGTAATCACACTAATATTGTAGACCAAGTTTTGGATTGAAACAAAGGATCCTTATTATCCCGGTAAAGAGTTACCTTGGGACAGTAACGGAAACATCGCGGGCGAAGCCGCGGGTACATGCTAGTTTACTTTAAAAGCGTCGTTCGTACGACATGTCATTTGCGACATTCTTCTTTGCTGTCATAAATATTAAGAGGAAACAGGAGGGCAGTTTTTCCATACAAACGTAGTCCCCTGTTTCCTCCCTGGATAATGCCAGTAGAGCAATAATTTAGTGTCCAAAAATCTATGGCAACTATTGATATGTTCTTATGTTTTCCTTTTTACGATAAATTGATTCTCAAAAGAGATATCAACCTTCAAAAACCTAAAAAAAATGCCAGATTTTCCGCTGTGTTCACACATCCAGAAAACAGACTAGATTATTAAAAAAAGGAAAACATAGGAACACGGCCAAAGCCTTTCTTTAATGTTTAATGAAAAAAATTGTTAAATAGGTTAAGTTTTGGGGAAGAAATCAGGGGACTACGAAACGTTGTTTTCATGAAATTTTAAAAGGTATTTTCGGTCCAAGCTGCAGTTGTCTCTATCGCGCTCTACGCGGGAGAGGCGGGCAGTGCGGGTCAGCGACACATTTTACAAATACCTAATTTTCAATTCTCTCCACCTTACTGTTTCCTCTTAAATAAGTTTATTTACTTAAGACGCTCCTTTTGCCAAAAAGGAACCTAAGGTCAAAAATGGGGTAGCATTGCAAGTTGAACTCTAACGCCGTATGAACGTCGGTTGGTAGTGACCTGCATGAGGTTGAAGCACATGGCGACGAGCGCCATGCCCAGCATCAGGTACATGGAGCACACGATGAACGACGTCTCGATGCGCTGCGTGTACACGCGCTCGCCCGGCACGAAGTCGCCGAACCCGATGCTGATCAAACATAAGGCCTCATTTAGACGGGGGCGAGAACTCGTATGCGAGTTTGATTACATTGCGGGCTACCCAAGTACGATGAGTGCAGTTGGTCGATTAATCGCCGCATTGAAATGAAAATCGCATACGATCGCGCCCCGTCTAAATGGGGCCTCAATAAAGTGTGGAAAAAATTGGTAGGCCCTGGACGGAAACTGCCTTAAATCCTTAAGCTACCTCATTTTACATAAAGGACACATTCTTAAAGAAAAAACAAGACTGCATTCAAAGATTTTCTAAAATTCGTTTGTATTATTGATGATGTGCAGCTAGCTTCGTAGATATTTAAACATTACACATGGATATCATACTAACAAAGGGGCGTAGTTTGAATGCATGCCCTGGGCGCCATTGTACATCGCTACGCCTCTGATGTCATGTTGCTTGGTTAGAGATCGGGTCAAGCTATGCTAGCAAAGAAAAGGATCCTGTACAGTTTCTCGTAAATCAATCATCATTAGATTAATGACTAACCTGCTGAGCGAGATGAAGCAGAAATAGGCCCCGTCGAGCTGATCCCACTGCTCCCACATGCCGAAGATCATGGAGCCGAACATTATGTACCTGTAACATCAAAATACGAACATTAAGTATGACAATTAGAAATATTGAATTAAAAACGGATCAGTCACGTTGTAAAAGAGACGAGACCTCCACTCGACATATTTCGGGAGCATTTGGCATTCCTTTTATCCGAATATTCGTGACCGGAGACGAAACTACTAGTAGTCGCCGGGCAGCGTTCGCGAATATTCACGACTAGGTATGTGAATGCCGATTGCTCCCGAGACATGTCGAGTGGATGTCTCGTCTTTTTCACAACGTGCGTGATCCGTTTACAATTCAATACGTTTGAGTGTCATGGTAGCTTTTTGAGCAAAATTGACAATTAGAAAACTTAAATTGTAGTGGACATATTTGATCGATGAATTTCGAATTAAGCTGGCAGTAACTAGAAGAAAGTGGCTGAAAAGATTATGCTCAGCGGAGCACCTATGTCCAGCAGTAGATTAAGTTATGGCAGACAGTGTTTACCCGCGGCTTTGCCCGCGTCGTCCCGTTACTATCCCAAGGGAACTCTTTGCCGGGATATAAACTATAGACCCTCTGTGTAACACATTCTGTGAAAATTACAAGTCTCTTTCTGTTACGGTTCTAAAAATACAGTCCAGTGACTGATCAACACAAACACGTTTCTTGTATTTTCACTTTATTTCGTTTTAATTATTTGTTAGCGGCAATAAAACTACATATTCTGTGAAATAAATTCAAGTTTCTAGCTATTACGGTTCCAAAGATAGACCCCTGTTAAGGTGGTTTTCCACCGGCAAGGCGAGACGAGACAAGGATTGAATTGAAGTTTGTATCAAGTTGCGCGATGCGCGAGGAGAGGATTGAAAACTTCATACAAGTTTCAATTCAATCCTCGTCTCGTCTTGTCTCGCCCTGCCGGTGGAAAACCACCTTTACTCACGGACAGACAGACAGACAGCGAAGGCTAAGTAACAGGATGCCGTTGGCACCCTTTGGGTATGGAACCCTAAAAATAAAATTTTAATATTTAAAACAGAATCTGTATCACATCTAAATGAACTAGAAATTCTCCAACACGTCTCACCACTCCCGAGACTAGTTCTCAATCCCGCGCCAAATAAACAAGGTCAGTAGTACAGCAAAACTAATATCCAGCCAATTTCATAGGTGACTACCAACGCGGTGCAGCTATCGCAGACTTTTCGGTTTCAGAAATGACGCGACGTTTCAAGTTTTCACCAGGCTTTCCTGGCTTTATCTGCAACGGCGTTGTTTTCTGGTAGCCTTTGTTATGCAGCCAATTTGAAAGAATCTGGTTCAACTACTAAAAATAAAATAAAATAGTTTATTTCTGCACGTAGTTCAAGGGCTCTTTTACAAGACTGAGTCTATTTTCTTTTCGCGCTTCGAGTAGTGACCTTCTGATGAGAAGAAGCGCCGGAAGAAACTCACCAGTTTTTCTTTTTTAAAAAATGTTTAAATATAACAACAAGTATGACATTATTACATTCCATTTCACAATAAACTTAAAACTATATTTTTAGAGATGTAAGGTCGCTAGGCGTCAAAACAAGACAATTAAAATAATAGAAAATAAATTGATAATAAAATTAATGGAAATGGTACTGCGTTATACTATTTCTGTTTATCTATCTTCTTCAATGGTTGTTATTCTTTCTCCTTTGAGCAATAGCTAGCTAGCCGTGGATAAATTCAGCTTTGTACATTTTTTCTTTTTTTTATATCATGGGAAAGGCAAACGAGTACACAGGTCACCTGATGGTAAGTGACTTTTGAGGCCCATGGACATTTGCAATCTTAATATTACAAATGCGTTGCCAACCCTGAGGACTAAGATAGAATGCCTCTATGCTAGTAATTTCACCGGCTGTCTTACCCCCACACGGGAACACAACAGTGCGAATACTGCTCTTTGGTAGCAGGTTAGTGGGTAAGATGGTGGTAGCTAGCCGGGCGAACCCTGCACAATATTGCTATTGATTTTCGTACTGTTCCTGTTTGATTTTATGTGCAATGAAGTACATATTTACATATACACATAGACCAAAGAAACCAAAGCTACTGTGTTACTATGAACAAATGCTGCCGTCCTAGTCTAAAAGGCGACTTTTTACTATGAACTTCCATAGTAAAAAGTCGCCTTTTACACTAGGACGGCAGAATGGGGTTGCAAATGAACAGCGACACAATCCGACCATTCAAAAATGCCGTATCAAAGTCTTGAGGCGAATGTAAAACTTTATTTGCCACAACATTAGCATGCATGACGTTAGTTGCACCGCCCACAAGCTATCTGTTTTGCTCTAAGGTTAATTGGTAGAGAATGCCCTATGGCATTAAGTTTGCCTTTTGTACGATAAGTTTTCTGTTGTGCAATAAAGTTTAAATAAGTAAATAAACAATTATTCTCTTTAATTTTTTAATATTAATAATTGTTTGTGTTAGATAATTGTATTCTTTAGCGGTTATATCAGGAACTACATATTTATTTATTGATTTAAACATTATTGCACAATACAAGAGACTACAAATGGCGGACTTAATGCCATGAGGCATTCTCTACCAGTCATATTGAAGCGAATTAATACGTTACGTGGGACTAAAGGTTTCTGCCCACTACACCGTATCATACCATGACCGCACTATGAACGCGTCAGGCAAAATAAATATTCTTTGTATTGAAAAGTATGAAACTATGCCCACTAGCACGTTCCGTCACCGACCAGCATTTGTGATCTGATATGTTCATAGTACGGTCATGGTATGATACGGTGTAGTGGGCAGAGATCAATTTAAATTGGATGTCGTTAACGTTTTAATTAATAATCATTGAAGCCCTTTTGACCCAAATAGCCAAAATGGTAAAATGTTTTTTTAGTCAGTACTAGTACCCAAGTAACACACAAGCCAAATAAGATATATAAGCTCTTGTACAGCTTATCTGCTACTTTAGCAGCGGTGCGGCTAAATTAAACAGGCTCCCCTCTCTACCGCTCTCTAGAAATCCAATAAGTCTTTCACGGTTGAATGCATTCGTTTTTATAATGGAATCGAGCGAGCTTACAGAAAGTTCAAATGGCCGGTCGGAAGCACAGCATCGATTTAAAGAGCCCTCCATTGTTCCTCAAACGGTGGAAAAACTTAATGCGACTTGAGAACTCGTTATCTTCGCTATTTGTCTGTGGCTCTGGCAAATGGATTCTGTGCTATTTAGTGCATCTGGGCTATTGGAAAGGTATTTCCTGAAAACAACAGCTTTTTGTTGAGAAAACTTGGGGAGTAAAAGAAAATCAGAAGGGTAAGCTTTAGTATTGGAAAAAGCCGCAAAGATGTTTAGGTTCCAGCGAAATAGAAATGCCTCAATTTTGACGTTTTTTGCCAAGATATTCTTACTTACGGTGGTCATATATTGCTCATAAAGAGTAAAGTCAAAGTCAAAGTCAAATGATTTATTTGTAAACATAGGTTTGTAGGTGTTACATTGAAATTGTTATAATTATGTATCACTATGTTTCGCCACAGGGCATACAAATATTTTGAGTCAGGATGGTGCATGCATAATAATATTAATACACGTAAACTATGTCTAAAAATTAAGTTAGAAATTTAAACTACAGATTAAGTTATAACATTAAATTAAAATTCAAAATTAAATTAAATTAAATTAATTGTATGTCCGCTAGGTATTCCGATATTGAGTAGTATGCTTTTTGTACTAAAAAGTTATACAGGCTCTTTTTGTATTCTGTTATGTTTTCTAGCGTGGAGATATGTGTTGGTACTCTGTTAAAGATTTTTGGTGCCATTCCAAACATACTCTTAGCAAGCAGAGCTGTTTTAAATGGCTCAGTGTGGATTTTATTAATCTTTCGAGCACTATTAAAGGCGGAGAATTGACCTATATTGGTTTTAACATATATTGCTACCTCGTATATATAAAGGCATGGTAACGTAAGTATATTTAATTTTATAAAGTGAGGTCTGCAGGATTCTCTTGGTGGTATTCCACATAGTGATCGCAAACATTTTTTTTGTCCCTTGAAGGCCAATTCTCGGTTCGTAGAGTTCCCCCAGAATATGATGCCATATCTCAGTGTTGAAGTTACATACGCCTGGTAGGCGGTTAGTACTGCTGGCTGGTTAACTATTTTCCTTAGATTATATAAGGCATATGAGAATTTGCTGAGTTTTTTACATATAATGTCGATTTGATCTTTCCAAGTCAGCTTATTATCTAAACTTAATCCTAGAAATGTAGTAAATAATCCAAATTGATTTTTTGTCAATTAGTTGTGATTATAATATCTTAAAATGGTGATGATTGATCTAACCTTGATGATCACGCAGGTTGATGGAGACAGTAACAATCTCCGCATCAAAGGTGATGCAGTGGGACTCGTTAACAACACTCTCGGGGGGGCCTAACCAGCAGTGGGACAGCGTTGGCATAGATACATACACTACACAGAAATAGTCCGGTTGAATAAATACGTACCCAACCATGATTGACACGCTAACACTGATGGGGACGATGTCTACGCGTCGAAAGTGACGTAGCTGAACTTACTGGTGACGCTCCCGGGAGACTCCGACCAGCGGCGAAGCTCAGAGGGGCGTCAGGTGGCTTCATGACCGCCGGAAGGTAGTCTGGTCTCCTGTAGATTATTGCATTGAAGGAGTACCTACCCAACCATTATGGACACGCAGACACTGATTGGCACAGTTATGGTCTGCGCATCGAAGGTGACGTAGATGAACTCGCTAGTGACGCTCACGGGGGCTCCAACCAGCAGCGGAGCTCAGAGGGGCGTAGCCCGTGTCATGAACGCCGACAGGTAGTCTGGTGTCCTGTAGATTAGTGCATTGAAGGAATACCTACCCAACCATAATGGACACACAGACACTGATTGGCACAGTTATGGTGTGCGCATCGAAGGTGACGTAGCTGAATGGTAACGCTCACGGGGGCCTCCAACCAGCGGCGGAGCTCAGAGGGGCGTAGGCGGCGTCATGAACGCGGAAGGTAGTCTGGTCTCCTGTAGATTATTGCATTGAAGGAGTACCTACCCAACCATTATGGACACACAGACACTGATTGGCACAGTTATGGTCTGCGCATCGAAGGTGACGTAGCTGAACTCGCTAGTGACGCTCTCGGGGGGCTCCGACCAGCGGCGGGGCTCCGGAGGGTGCGGGTCGCGGGGCGTCGGCATTGAAACGCTGCGGAGGTAGTCCGGTCTCCTGTGGAGCAAAATCATTGTTAACTGTAGCATTTAGATTTTCCAGAAATTCGATTTTGTATTAAAATAGTGACCATATAGACAGAGGTTTTAAAGGTAGCTACAGACATGATTTTGATGTGTAAGTTTAGCTTACTTTTTTTTTCACAACATTACAAATTTCATATAACTTACATATGAGTGATGACTAAGTAGGCCCCACATACGCTTTCTCTGTTTTCTCAAGACCATAGGCAGGTAGGTAGGTATGTATCTATCACGCGTTTAGGATCGTTTATTTAATTAACTACTAACCAGACACATGATTAGTGATATTCACTTTTTTACCCGACTGCGGTGAAGCCCAAAGTTACCCAACTGCGGCGAAGCCCAAAGGAGGGTTATGTGTTTGTTTGTATGTATCTATGTATATGTGTCCGTTCCTATGTCCGCTCGTAACTACTCAACGGCACAACCGATTTTGATAAATTATACATCTTGATGATAGATTCGTCTTGATGGCGCGAGTGTCACTGGGTATGAAGTTCGCTAAAATAAACAAAATGACGGATTTTATGCACTTTTAAAGTGCACCGCGGTCGGGTTTTTTTTAGTAATTTGACTTTCCTGTGTACGTTATTTAAACGTATAATATGTACCTATCTTTCAAGGTGATTTTTAAAAAACCACGTTTTAATTTTTCGGGTACCGTCCCACCACAGTATAACAGCAGTAATTTTTCTTCCTACAAAAAGTACATCGCGCGCTTGAATGTGTGCGCGCCGTGTACGAACGCACTACAAGCGAAGTTTTAAGAATGCGTAACAATGCTCCAGTATGGATCGCGCTCACACAGACGTGCTATTGCGCGTCTCTGTGAATAAGTGTCGCGCGGTCTTAAACGGTCCTACTTGTTCATCTTAATACTTTGGTCCGACGGCTAATTACATTAAAAACTCCTCTAAGAAACTGCATCCTTCAAGAAGCATTACTTGTGTATAATGTTTTATCAACTAGAATCATCCGCTTTGCCATTTCACCTCTTAAAAGGCCCACATTACCTCGTTTAGCGGATCCCATTGTCGCATCTAAAGCCCGCAGATATTCCATTAAGGGACCTTCGGCCGATTAACCTCAACCCTTGAGCCACTTGAGTTCGATTGTGTGGTGTTCTTTTGTTGAGGAAATAGCCGAAAGTCGAATTTAATCGCTAATTTTCGGTCTTTGTGGAGTTAGGACTTTTGATTTGAAAAGTGTATTTATGCCTCACTTTGCCATAAAGTGGCTTTTTTCGCACGCTGCCCGTACGGAAAAAGCCGCTTTATGGCCAAGTGTAGACATAAAATGATTTACACAACACGGGAGGTAATAAAGAAAGCCCTCGATCGCATATTTACGTCCCTCACTTGCAGCTCGCGCCGCAAACTTCTGCGATCACGGCTTTTCTTTGTATTACCACCCTAGTTGTGTAATGTACTATTAATTTTATAGAAGACTATAGAATTTACCCTTTGTATGCCCTGTTCCGTCACATTGTACATAATAGTAGTAATGTTTCTTCCTGCAAAAGATACAGCGCGACTTGTATGTGTGCGCGCCGTGAACGAACGCACACAAGGAAGGTTTTACGAATGCGTAAGAAAGAATGCCCCAGTACGGATCGCACTGTCTGCGCCTCGACGTTGACTTCGTTACGCGCCGCCGCTTTATGGCCAAGTGTAGACATAAAATGATGTACACAACACGGGAGGTAATAAAGAAAGCCCTCGTTCCCATATTTACGTCCCTCGCTTGCAGATTGGGCCGCAAACATCTGCGATCCCGGGCTTTCTTTGTTTTACCACCCTAGATGTGTAATGTACTATAAAACAACAATAGTACATTGTGTATCAAGGACGGTAAGGAATTACAAACGAGTGTTTGTTACAAGGCCGAGGCGAAGCCGAGGGCTTTAATAACACGAGTTTGTAATTCCTTTACCGCCCGTGGCACACACAATGTTTTTCATCACACTTGTGAGGAAATCTGATAAAAATAACCTTACTTAACCTAAATAAAATTGTAAAACTGACAGTGACATTAGTGACATATCCATAGACAATGCGAATGTCACGTCACGTTCGGTAACCATAGCGGTAAAGATTTAAAATGGTTGATTTTATATTTGAAAATTACTGAAATACACTATTTAAACATTTAATTAATGTTACAGGAATATATGTTTACATGTTTTTGCAATAACAGTACTCTTTAAATAAATATTTCAGTAATAAAAGTTAAAAAAGTAAGTTGGCGTTTCCTTTGAACATGACAAATAAGAGTAAAACAGAACCAGCGTTTCAAATTTAAAAAGAAAACCATTACGCCCTAGGGCGTAATAGGTCATTTACGGCCCGCAAAACCTACGTGTAACAACACCATTTTCGAGCAAGTGTGATGAAAAGTTAATTTCATAACAGCCATTTTTTACAGCGGCATGAAAGATTGCCGAGTGATTCTCCGACACCCTAATTTTCAGTGAAATCTTTAAAAAAAACTGGAAGTCCAGTCTAAATAAAAGTCTGAAATATTCGAAAGATTATAGTAAGTAAGACGTATCTAAGGTGTCCGAATGTTTGTTCATTCTCTTTACGAACGTTCGGACATCTTAGATAATTCTTACTATACAATGTCTCGAACCTTTTGTTTGAAGTTATCAAACCATTTATCTCGTCTCCAGCCTAACTCACCTGTTTTACCTAAATTCACCTAAATAACCTAGTCTAACTCATTACAAAACACAATAAATCGACTTTCAAAAGCTCTTGAAGTATACTTTACCACCCGCGACGTTATGCAATAAACTTTAACACAAGCTTAATTAAATCCTGTGATAGAATTAAACTTTAATTATAAGGGTCCAACTTAAGCTTCTTTAGTAAGTGTTCCAAACGACATTAACATTAGAATGGACTAATCGGTTGCCTCGGGGCAAAACCCACTATCTGACATTATCATATTTTTTCACTAATAACTGAAATATAAAATTAACAGAAAAAATATTGCTCTTAAGTTTTTTTTTAATATGAAACATATTTCATTTTCGTGAGTTCCCAATTTTCCGTGTTCCAAACGGCATTGGCATTTAGACATTATGTAACATTATTGTAGTTTTTGTTATATAAGGTAAGTTGGGTAAATATTTTAATTGTAACAATTTTCAGGAATTGATATAAAACTCCGTCATCTGCGTGTTTGAAAACAGCGAACTACCAAATGCCTTAGATGTTCATTGGGTTGAGCGGGAGACAAATTTTAATGTAGTGGATTGTTTAGTAAAACACAATTACCCCCGTCGTGGCGAACATAAAAATCTGGGTGAGGTCGCAAATAATCGCACAACGTTGAATATGTTGGGGTGTTGTTAGGATACATATAAGTAGTGTAAACTCGATTTTGCAGTTTCGAAAAAGTTGTGCTAAATGTATGGTGGTCGCAAAACACCGAAATTTTCGGTCATTTTTCAGATTTTGGTCTGTACCTTCTAAAAACCGGATTTTTGGATAAAATGTCTATGACACTATTAAAGAAGATAAAATTCCCTACAATATGAGTGTAACATCAACTCTGCATGTTTAGAAAATGTTGAGATATAGCACTTCAAAAAATTGCAAATTTTCCTTAAAAGTTCGAAATTGCACTTTCAGCTACCTCTCAAGCTGAATAGCAGCTGAAATACTGATCTTACAATGACAATTAGATGTATGAAGCTATAGAGCAATTATTGAGCTTTATTTTAAGTATATTTTGAACCCTGTACTTGCGATAATTCTCTTGTTATCGAAAAAAAACCAAATCATTACAGAACTCAGATTTCTCAGGAAAGAGTGCTCCTAAAGCAAATTGTTAGTATATTGCGCAGTTATTCATAGGAAGTTTTAAAAATGACTTTATATTTCTAAACATCATTTATTTAAAAAGTTCTGAGAGACCATGATGATCGCGTACATCGCACATTATGTAAATGACAAAAGCATCGTCACATTTACATACATGCGTAAATTCGAGAGTGTTGAATACTTTATTATTTATTTATACTGTGATATGCGTAACTATCATATGCCCGCTAAATTAGTCTTAGATACACATCGTAAGATCTTAGTCATAAAATCTGAAAATCAACGTAAAGTGATGGCGAGTTCTCGGCTCCAGTGATAGAATTACAGGACGCAATGTAAATTAGTATTTATCGCAATAACTTACACTAAAGAGTGGCTATGTAGTTACCCTTGAATTGCTGAGATTTTACGGAATCCGGCAAAAAGTTATCTTCGATGACATAAAACATTAGATTCAACGTTTGTCAACGAAACGTCACGCAACCGGTAGGTTTGTGTAGTTATACGTGGTTATACGTTTACACCTACTAGTTTTCCGCGTCTAATTATGCTCCTATTTTGTGTAAGTAGGTACTTAGAATATTAGGCTTGCTTTTACGCAATTGGCTAAATGGTCGTATTCTTCTGAATTACACCTAGAAAAGTGCCGTCAAAATCATGTTCATGGCTAAGAAGTCAAGCAGGGGCTTATTGCATAACAAAGTACGAGATAATATTATAAGTGTGTATGGATTTTTACTAATATTAGCTTGTATTCTACTATGTACTCGTCTAATGAGTCTATTCTCGACGACCTCAACATCAAAACGAGACTCCACAATCTGTACACAACGTGTCCAAAGCTTCTTCGGGCATCTGGTCAGGTCAGGTCCGGATAGTCTGGAGAAGCTCCTAATTACTGGTCGCATGGCAGGAAAAAGGAGTAGGGGCCGTATCGTATGCCTATGCTGAATCGTGATGGGTAGGATGTAGCCAACAGTTGTGTGTAATACGTAAATTATATGCTAGATAAGCTAACAATATGCGTAACGTAGGCAAGATGACCAACCTAATGTTACAAAATACGTGTACGATCTTCTAACAGTGCCAAAGTCCATCATACAAATTTGGGTGGACAAGGAGCCCCACATGAGATCCTTATGAGTGGGGTAATAGCTAAGAAACGGGAAGCCGAGTCAAAGTTTTCCTCGGCTCAAAAAGGTGTTATCTCAAACACCGTAGGAGCATTCCACGGAAACGTTACGTCAGGGACACTACCTTTTTAATACTTTTTACAGGTAAAATTAAAATCTGAATATCGGTATGGTAATATCAAGACTTGGCTTTAAGATTGGTAGTGTTTCTTAGTAGTAACTAAAAGAATATTAGGGTTTGCTACCATAGCATTACGTAAGCGACAAAAATATGTTTTCATGGAATGTTCCAATAGGAACTACATACTCACTTCTAAGTTGTAACTTATTACAATAAATACGAATTTACGTGGTGTCCTGTACACGTTGATTTTCACATTTTATGACCAAGATCATACAATGTGTATTTAAGACTAATTTAGCTGGCATATGATGGTTGCACATATCACAGTATAAATAAATAATAAAGTATTCAACACTCTCGAATTTACGCACGTATGTAAATGTGACGATGCTTTTGTCATTTACATAATGTGCGATGTACGCGATCATCATGGCCCCTCAGAACTTTTTAAATGAATGATGTTTAGAAATATAAAGTCATTTTTATAACTTCCTATGAATAACTGCGCAATATACTAACAATTTGCTTTAGGAGCACTCTTTCCTGAGAAATCTGAGTTCTCTAATGATTTGGTTTTTTTCGACAACAAGAGAATTATCGCTAGTACAGGGTTCAACTTATACTTAAAATAAAGCTCAATAATTGCTCTATAACTTCATACATCTAATTGTCATTGTAAGATCAGTATTTCAGCTGCTATTCAGCTTGAGAGGTAGCTGAAAGTGCAATTTCGAACTTTTAAGGAAAATTTGCAATTTTTTGAAGTGCTATATCTCAACATTTTCTGAACATGCAGAGCTGATGGTAAACTCATATTTTAGGGAATTTTATCTTCTTTAATAGTGTCATAGACAATTTTATCCAAAAATCCGATTTTTAGAAGGTACAGACCAAAATCTGAAAAATGACCGAAAATTTCGGTGTTTTTCGAGCACCATAAATTTAGCACAACTTTTTCGAAACTGCAAAATCGAGTTTAAACTACTTATATGTATCCTAACAACATCCCAATATATTTAGCGTTGTGCGATTTTTTGCGACCTCGAATGTTCGAAATGACTGGGTCAAATCATAGAATAAGTAAAATATTTATAAATCCATATTTGTGAGTTACAGGGTTTTAGTGTTAAGTAGATTTAATCTTCCTTAAGAGCCTTGTTTAATTAAATATCCAGACAATGAAGGCCTCACGTAGGCACTAGTGGTATGTTTCAAACTATTATCATTATGAAGCCTGATTTAGGTCGATTCATAAAAGCGGGCGCAGATTGTGTATGCAACGTGTGCTTATTTCATGAGTACATTGTGTATCAAGGGCGGTAAGTAAGAAATTACAAACGAGTGTTTGTTACAAGGCCGAGGGGAAGCCCAGAGTTTTAATTACACGAGTTTGTAATTCCTTTACCGCCCGTGGCACACACAATGTTTTTCATCACTTTTGTGAGGAAATCTGAATAAAATAACCTCACTTAACCCAAATAAAATGTTAAAACAGACAGTGACATTACTGACATATATCCATAGACAATGCGAATGTCAAGTCACGTTCGGAAACCATAGCGGTAATGACCTAACACGGTTGATTTTATATTTGCAAAATACTGAAATAAAATGTTTAAACCTTTTTATTAATGTTACCGAAATATGTGTTTACATGTATTTGCAATAACAGTTCTATTTAAATAAATATTTCAGCGTAATAAATATTTAAATTAAATAGTATGTTGGCGTTTCCTTTGAATATGACAAATATAGGGAAGAGACTTAGGAAGGCCTAGTTACCTTACCTCGCGAACTTCGGATGCGGCATCGGCGGCCGATACTCTTCGGTCGCATCTGACTCGTACTCGAATGGTCTGTGGATTCGCCTCCTCCAGTGCTCAGGACATTCGATGCTCTCCGCATCGCTCACCTCCAGCTAAAAAAACATAGAACGGACTCGTACAGTCACGGTCTTCAATCTGTGATAATGGCGGTAGCAAAAGTAGAACGAAGACGAAAATGGAGTCGTTATTATCTACAAACTTTTTATGACTGAATGAATAAATTCAAATTTTATTTGACACTTGTTTATAAAATCAAATTCTATGTCGGAAATATTATGTTACATATGCTATTTCATTCCTTTTACAATGCTGACAATTAATCGATATACTTCCTAATGACTAAATAACTCACTTAACAACGTCATCATCGATCATCAATGATGAATACTTTAGCCCAGCCGTCATCCGTAAACTCATTTTTGGTCTGCTTTTGACTAATTAATTTGAGAAATAATATGAAAAATAATTCAATATTATCATTCCAAAATCGTTGGCACTATTTTAATTAAAAAGTGTATGTTTTAGAGAAATCAATCATTTAATCGTTATTCATTCAATCATAAAATATTACCCAGGCGACTCCATTTTCCTCTCTGTTCTACTTTTGCTACTTAGATAAATATCCTAGAAATATTTTATAAAAGCGAAAATTTAAAAATTATATGCCTTATACAAGATTCGAACTTGCGTCCCCAACGACTCTCCGGGCCAATACTGGCGCACTACCAATTGTGCTACCGAAGCGACTGCGCTCTCAACTAGCTACAACGACAAGAACATAACTCTTACATTTATGATGATATATACAGTAGACGTTTTCACATTAATTCCTAACCGTACCTTACTTTTGATCACGTCTCGTCTACGTTATACAAACAACAAATACCCCTTTTATTTATCAACTGACAGAAAGCTTGAAAAGCCAATAGTGCGGGAATCGGAAATCCTCGAATAACTTCCAACTTCTCCCATTTTACCCAATCCGTTATCTTAAAAACAACCTTAGCTGGCAGTCCTTAAAGTCCAAATTCAAAAGCATTGGTATTGTAGATTGGCGGTTGGGGAAAGGAGCAGTCGATATATATTCATGCCCTGGGCGACAAATCGGGCCGCAAATTTATTCAATTCGTTTGTTTCCTCGCCATTTTTCACTATTTGCCCACCCGGTCACTGTTTATTTGCTGGTGAATGTTTGCTTTAACTTCTGATCTAGTTTGTAAAGCTGGGTGCGAGGGTATCGTTTTGTTGTTTTTGTTTATGGTGTTCATGGCGACGAGCGCTTCTGTGGATTGTGAAGGGATTTTCATACTAGGCAGTTTACACGGTAGGCGTACAGTTGGATTGAGACTTGTGCAGTGGCCGATTTACCGGCAGTATTGTTTTGTTTGACCAATGTTGCTAGTTTA
Organism: Eudemis profundana; assembly: GCA_947034925.1. Taxonomy (NCBI): domain Eukaryota; kingdom Metazoa; phylum Arthropoda; class Insecta; order Lepidoptera; family Tortricidae; genus Eudemis; species Eudemis profundana. The sequence goes on from OX344812.1 coordinate 1,212,178, forward strand.
GACTTGTAAAAGCACGCAGCTTAGTGAAATGAGACACAGATTGAGTTACCTCGCACCTATACTTTGCTGGAAATTTTAGGGGTAGCAAATTTGCAATTGCGTTTTTTTTTAGCAATATCAGTAAATCCGGTTAGCTGCCTCAGGTATCGCTAAGGAGATGTGTCGAGACGGATCTACGTAAGCTCCAAGCTGAAAACTAGCGAGAGAGTGCAATCAGGTTAAGTGACGTGCTCTCGTTTAGGAGGCCAAGATCCTTTTTGAGTGATTGAGCCAAAATTGTTAACTTGTTTACTAAAATCAATTATTTCTTATAATGAGTGTGTGATCGAGCTAGTATGAGTTAGGTGAAGGTTACCTGAGTGCGTAGCCGCACGACTCGCCTCCGGGTGAACCCTGGACATCCGCGGCACAGACAGACCAGCGCGTAGATGCACTTGAACCACCGCGCCAGCAGCTCTCCTGCGAATATATGACATTTACACCTGGTTCAAACCACCTTTAAAATATAAAAGAGTATTCAAACAAGAAGACATAGACAAAGGGTGAGATGTTGAAATGTTAAAAGAAACTGTATTCAAACATAAAAAGAAATAGACAAATAGTGAAATGAGAGGAACAACCGTTGTACGTATCGGGCGGTCACAAATTTGCAATATACAAAATATATCAGGGACATCAGAAAACTACCGTGAGACTCAAATATATTGAATTAAAAACGGATCACTCACGTTGTACAAAAGACGAAACATCCCTCGACATGTTTCGGGGGCATTCGGCATTCCCTTAATCATGAGTAGTAATAGGGACAAGCTCCACCGGTAAGAACTTGACTATAGAGGTAACTAAGTTAATGATAATAAAAGAAAAAGAAAATACACGCCGCATCAAATTCAATTTCTTAAGACCGATTAATACCGTGAAGGAAGTGTATCAATACACTCAATTAGATCGTTCTCTAGAAGAGCATCACGCTAAAACAGTAGCTATGACAGTGGTAGTAAATAAAATGAAAAGGGTACCTATACTGGCTTGGACGGAACTTCAGGGACTTTAAGGGACTTTACGGCACATGTGACATTAGTTTCTCCAAATATACTATGTTAATATCTATCACCGTTCCCAAGTTATAGCTTGTTAAACTTTCTTGCAAAAAACTGCGTGGTTTAACCCTACTTAAAATTCATACATAGCACGGGCGGCAGCGTGTACTGTAAGTCACGGCGGTGGCGGCGGAGATGCAGTAGGGTTGTACAAGGTATTAAAAAATAATTATTATTTCGATAATTTTGCTTTTCTTTATTATTGCAAGCATTTTACTATTGCAGGTCGATTCTACATCAAATATATGACACAATATTTTCGGGAAAGCCCATAGTACAGTTCCACCCGGTACTAGGTCGATTCATAAGGGCTGGCCTGGATTTTGTTCGCAAGGAGAGCTTATTTCACATGAAATCCGTTGCTTATGATCGATCTGGGCTAGGAAAAGATGATTCTTAAGTAATGTGCCTAAATTGTTTTAATTTAGCTTTTTTAGACAGTCTTAAATCTATATCTGTATCTATCTATATACATTAAACAAAGTCGGGTTAGTTACATCATTTATAACTCGAGAACATGGACGGATCTATGGATTTTTTGGGTTTGTCTCTTCCCCGAATAACAGATTAACTATTAAACAATTAAACATTCTGAGGTGGAACGAAGTTCGCCAGGATAGCTAGCCTTTACTTAAAATGAATGTACAAAATCCATTACAAAATAGACTTACCCACATTGGCAAGATACAGCAGGAACAGTGGCATCCCTAACAGCGTGTAGAGAATCGTAGTGACCTTGCCCCATCTCGTGCGGGGAGACAAGTGTCCGTAGCCTGTTCAAAGAAAAAATAAAAATTCAGATGAAGAGACACACCATAAAAAACCCAAAAAAGAAAAATCAAGAGATAAGGTACAGAAGTTCGTATTGAGATAAAAAAGAAATAAAAGGGTAATTTGAGAATCATTGAATGAATAGCTGGTAGCTACTGGAAAAAAGTAGAACTGAATATTCTCCCTCTGTCACCCCTCGTCTTACCTATGGTGAGCGTCTTACATATAGTGAGCGAGTAGAAGGTGACCAATGAGAAATTGCAGCAACCTCCCCATTTTGCTACTTCTCTCCATCTATCCCCACTCGTCTTACCTATGGTAGTGATCACAGTGAGCAAGTAGAGGCAAGCTGATGAGAAACTGCAGCAACCTCCCCATTTTGCTAGTTCTCTCCATCTGTCCCCACTCGTCTTACCTATGGTAGTGATCACAGTGAGTGAGTAGAGGAAGGCCGATGAGAAGCTCCACTGGCGTGACGACCGCGTCCCGTCCCACCCGTGCTTCACGGCCCTCACCACTTTCACCTGGTACTCCTCCATCGTCGTGCTTATCCTGAAACAAAGGATTTTTTCCTTGTTTATCGGCAAACAGATAGAAGGAAATAGTTCGTCGATTTATATGGGAACTAAGCGTGTAACGTTTTTCGCTTGGCGTTTAACGCCAAAAGTGTAATTTAGTGATGGAAAACATAAATTTTCCATTTCACTTGGTGGTAATTGAACAATTAATCCCAATATTATTACCAGCATTACCATCATTATTATCATATTTTCAAATCTGTAGGCTCATGATGCTACGCTTTGTCACGTGATAAATAAATGATAAAGCATCCGTCACGTTCTGACAAACAGTGTGTGAGAGTGACGGATGCTTTATCATTTATGTATCACGAGACAAAGCGTAGCATCATTTAAGGCTACTGATAACAATACTGCCGGCAACCGAAGTTAATGGCGTGCAAAGTAGGTCGGCGCCACTTCTTTTCAGCACGCGAGGTACATACACTTTTTACTTCTACTTTATTTCTGTGGTCAGACCACGGTGGTGGTCACAGTTCTAATAAATATAAGCTGATTGGTTTATTTCAGTGGTTCCAATCCTGGGGGTAATTACCCCTCCAGGGGTAAAACGAAGTTTTCTCAGGGGTAATACGCATGAATGTTAAGCCGTTTTACTTTTAGCAGTGTCTTATAAGCTTATAATACCTATTTTTTGGAGAATACAAATCTCCATATGAATGTGGGTGATATGATAATAAAGATTAGGTACCACTGGTTTAGTGGTAGTTGACATTTAGGCGCAGCGCCCAACGCCTCTACTAGTACTATCCTTTATAGTAAATCCTTCATTTTCAGGGTGGTTTTCAGGCGTATTTCCAGCATTTTTTTATTTTATTACTGCCCCCTGATGTTTACCGCGAAGACTATTGAGTGACGGCAACTTTCGATCAAATTATGTGTAACCTCGATTACGATTTGACCTCCGCTTGCTGCTATATTTGCTGGAACACGAATTAAAAAAAACCGCCGCGGTCTAATCGCTCTGAAACCCACCCTTCCTCCCCCATTTATCCCCTTTTCTACCCTTTAACCTCTTCACAGTGAGCAAAGGCTCTAAAAGTAGTGACCAGTGACAGACGTTCTGCATATTTCTATCTGGTTTTTCTATTTCAGCCTAAATAGTAGGGAGATCAAGATGTTCGTGGATCTCATCGTTTCTGAAGAACCATAAGGGTATTTGCTATGGCGCGCAGGATTTTATTTTGGTTACACACTACTACTTAACCTAAAATCGTAAGTAGTGACATAACTAACTTTTCATCACACTTGCTCGAAAATGGTGTAATTACACGTAGGTTTTGCGGGCCGTAAATGAACTATTACGCCCTAGGGCGTAATGGTTTTCTTTTTAAATTTGAAACGCTAGTTCTGTTTTACTCTTATTTGTCATTTTCAAAGGAAACGCCAACTTACTTTTTTAACTTTTATTACTGAAATATTTATTTAAAGAGAACTGTTATTGCAAATACATGTAAAAACATATTTCTGTAACATTAATTAAATGTCTAAATATAGTATTTCAGTATTTTGCAAATATAAAATAAACCATTTTTAGTCTTTACCGCTATGGTTTCCGAACGTGACTTGACGTTTGCATTGTCTATGGCAGTGTTTTTCAAACTTTTTGGTGGCGCGGCCCTAAATGGTCATCAAAATTCTTTCGCGACCCCCCAGAACCCCGTTTTTATGATTAACCTTAGAATACATCTCTCATTACACATAGTTTCCAATCGCTATACGATGTTAATGAGAAGGCCTTTCTGGGCTAGCTACCGTGTAGCATTTCTTGTGGGAAAAGCAGGGAAACCACACACAATCGCTGAAAGTCTCATTTTACCTGCGGCTGGAGATATGGCAGAAATAATGTTAGGTGAAAAAGAAGCTAATAAACTAAAAACTATACCCCTGTCTGATAATACCATACAAAGGAGAACAAGAGACATAGCCGATGATATTTGTCAACAAGTAACAGAGAAAATCAAAAATAGTCAATTTTTTTCTCTGCAATTCGATGAATCAACTGACGTTTCAGGTTGTGCTCAGTTTGTTTGTGTTGTACGTTTCGCAACAAGTGAAGATAGTACTGAAGAGATTTTATTTTGCAAAGCGTTGCCCAGTAACACAACTGGTGAGTGCTTGTATGAAATGTTTTTTGAAATCACCAACGATTTTAAACTCGATTGGAAACTATGTGTCAGAATTTGTACTGATGGTGCTAAAGCGATGACGGGACATAAAAGTGGATTCGTCGCAAGACTTAAATCAGTGTTACCGAATGCCTTATGGACACATTGTTTTCGCCATCGCCAAGACTTAGCTGCCAAATTTTTGCCCACTGATTTAAACGAAGTGCTGAAAGATGTTATAAAAGTGGTAAATTCGATTAAAGGCAAAGCTTTGCAAACGCGGCTGTTTCGAATAGTATGCGAGGATATGGGTGCACTTCATCAAAACCTACTTTACCACACAGAGATGAGATGACTCTCGAAGGGTAGACACGCGTCATAGAACTCAGGGCAGAATTATTGATGTTCTTTCAAGGTAGCAAAACTGGATTTGCGGATTTATTTTCTGACTATAATTGGCCATTGAAAGTGGCACATCTTGCAGACATTTTCGACCACTTAAATGGCTTGAATAAAAATTTACAAGGAAGGGACGAAAACATAATTACAGCAAAAGATAAAATTCAAATTCAAAATTGTTCAAGAGCTTGATTTAATCGTGTGCGTATCGCGACAGGAACCTCGTGTTGAGAAATTAGTTGAAACGAAACAAGCTCATTCTTCACACTAAATTAAAACAATACAAATTACATTTTATAATATAATAGTACAATAAATAAAGATACAGGTTTGGAAATTATTGCCGTTTTATTAAAATTCACATCCTTGAAAAAATCATAATTCTATGTAATCCTAATCATCAGACTTTCTCGAAGCGGCACTTATTTGGGGGGTCGCGAGGATCACCTCGCGACCCCCCTAGATATGTGCCGCGACCCCCCTGTGGGTCGCGACCCACACTTTGAAAAACACTGGTCTATGGAATATGTCACTAATGTCACTGTCAGTTTTACAATTTTATTTAGGTTAAGTAAGGTTATTTTAATCAGATTTCCTCACAAGTGTGATGAAAAACATTGTGTGTGCCACGGGCGGTAAAGGAATTACAAACTCGTGTTATTAAAGCCCTCGGCTTCGCCTCGGCCTTGTAACAAACACTCGTTTGTAATTCTTTACTTACCGCCCTTGATACACAATGTACTATTATGCCACACCTGGCCATAAAGTGCCGAAAGTGAAAAAGCCGCTTTCTGGCCAAGTGTAGACATAGAGTTAAGTACACAACACGGGAAATTATAAAGAAAACCCTCGATCGCATATTTACGTCCCACGCTTGCAGCTCGGGCCGCAAATATCTGCGATCTCGGCCTTTCTTTGTTTTACCACCCTAGTTGTGTAATGTACTATGTAATAGTCACTTGAGTAGCAGGAATAGACTTAATTTAAGTTCGGAAAAACGTTGCTTTAATAGTAGGAAAACCTTCGTTCGTAAAGTAGGAAAAGTTCGTAGATACCTATATTTAGAATTTTTTTCAACATTATCAATCTTAACACTTCCTTTTAGTCAAGTAACATTCACATTAAGTTTCCTTTATGAAGATGTAGGTATGCTCTCTCCGTCGGATGCCTCATTTCAACTCAATCTGTGCAGTTCGCCAAACTATGCGAATGTCTGATCATCCTACGAACTAATTGCTTTTATTTGAGATGGAATGCTTGAAAAATTCCTGCTCGGAATTATGCGATAACATATTTTGTTGGCCGTGGAATAAACTGAGCGAGGGTTATGAGTCAATAAGGAGCACTAATCGGTAGTTTATATGTTGGTTTGTTTGACGATGACGCGAGAACCGTTTATACCTTTCTCAGTTCGTCTGTATGTTTTTTACGTAAACAAGACAACGACAACGTCAAAAGTCCGCACACCCATGGCATATCTCCTCTGCCCTAGAACCTGTATACTCCTATCTGACACTCTTAAGACGAATACACATGTTCAGCTGGTCGAATAAAAACATCCAATTCAGGGATTTTTGTATTTCGTCACTTTTCGACTATGATGAGGTATCCTGCGAATAATTGTCCTTAAGGGACCTGACGTACGAAGTACGAAGGGAAATATTCGTTTGATCTTGGGTCTCGCCTGGAGGTACCTGAACAGATCTTCACTTCTGTTTGAGTTTTCGGTTGACCTTGGTCTCACCTGAATAGATGACGATAATAACCTAACCTGAGATAAATTAGGAGATTCGTAGACGAACCAAGGACACCGACATAGAAAATCGGGTAAGCAAACTGAAATGGCAATGAGCAGGGCACATAGCTCGAAGAACCGATGGCCTATAAGGCAGAAAGGTTCTCAAGTGGAGACCACGTACTGGCAAGGAACGGCCACCCGCAAGGTGGTCGGATGACCTGGTTAAGGTTGCAAGGATTCGCTGGATACGGGTCGCTTCTATGCGGCCCATGTGGAAATCTATTGAGGAGGCTCTGATAATGAGTGTGTAGTGTGTTTATTACGTTAAATAATACAAATTAATAAACAGAGTATGGTTTGGCTCTGATAATGATAATGCCTAACCTAGTTTTTCAAATTTCGGTATTTTCTCTCACCTCTGTTTGAGAATGGTATCGTTGAACACGCTCCAGTTGAGCGCAGACTGCCAGAGGCACTGTGCAGTGCTGTCTCGCTCTCGCGTCATGTTGTGCACTCGCTCTATCTCGCTCGCACCCTCGATCGCTTTGAACATGAATGCACCTGTGGACATTGGAAAAACGAATAAACAATTGGGTAGGTACTTTAACTTTACTAGTACACCAATAGAGAGACCTAGTGTTGCCAATGCCTATAGGCGGCGGTGGGGCGTCTGCCTATTTACCAGTCTAGGGCAATAAAAAAGAGGGTAATTCCAGGGGAGTAAACCATACGGGACACATGGTCAATGGAAAAAAAATATAATAAACAAAATGGCACTACAAATACAAATATTCTTTATTGCACACCAGAAAAACATATTACAAGGGTACATTACATAATTAACATAACTTAAAATGCACTACTTTCAATTTAGAGAGCTTCTTTTAAACAATTTATCGATAACTCTGTGTCAGTGTTCAAGCTTCTTAGCGAAACAACCAAGATGCATATTTATAAGACCATTCAACGATCTATCTTAATGTATGCATGGACACTAATACTTAAGGAGGAGACGGTGTGGTTGGTAGCTGAGAGGAAGATTCTTCGTAAGATTCTGGGCCTACAACAGAGAGCGGATAGAAACTGGAGAGTCCTTAAGAATGCCGAAGTGGCAGAACTGATGGCCGAACTTTTGGGGAAACGAAAGCTCATAGACTCCGTTGGCTTGACCACCTTGAGAGATTGGAGGAAAATATGGGAGGCATCTTAAAGAGTGCATACTTGGGCCGTCCAACCGGTCGACATCCTGTAGGACGTCCCAGGTATTACAGGACATGGTGAAAGCGGATTTGCGTGAGCTTCAGTTGGCAAGAAATAGCGCAAAACCGAGAAGAATGGCGTGCGCTCGTGTCGGAGGCTAAGACTCACTTTGGATCGCTGAGCCAACGGAGTAAGTAAGTAAGATTACGGAGTAAGTGAGTAAGAAACATCATGTTTCTTTCATATAGTAAAGATATGAAAGAAACATGATGTTTCTTTATAATTTTTTTAATGCGGCTAAATGACTCCACATTTTTATGTTACACTAGCTGTCCCGGCAAACTTCGTTCCACCTGATAATTTTTAATTTTTAGATGTTTTAGTAGATATTGTGTAATTGGGGCAGACAAACCCAAAAATCGAAGATCATAAAAATCGGTCCCCGGTAACCCGACTTTGTTTTATGTATATAGATTCAAGAAATCAAAGTACATAAAACAACAACTAATAGAGATCGAAGAAGAACTAATCATGTTTCTTTATTAATACAAGCGCCATCTCTCGCTCGATCGTCAAAGCTGCAAAGTATCATCATCATAATGCATCGCAGTGTATCGTGCTGCATCGTAGTGGGATACATGTGTAACACGTATGGCGTTTTAGGTTAAAACCTATTAAACCAGAATTATACAGAAAAATTAGATGGCAAAATTTAAGGCAATGGCTGGGTGCTCCGGTGGTCGAAGGGTAAAAACGCTGGGCGGAAATCCAGAGGTACCGGGTTCGATTCTTGGTCTGGACCATGGTGAGCGCCATTAATGTTTTCTATGTACTTTGATTTTTTATATCTATATACCTATGTAAGTAATCTTTGTTTAAGCGAGTAGATTACAGGACTGAAACAACTGGTTATTTTAACCAAACTGTGTAACCACTAACTTAAAACGACCTAGCTACTAGCAGTTACACGTAAATAACACATTTCTGCTCCTAAACGAGGCTATAACCTCATTGGCTAAGCTGTAATCGCTCTATTTCCGTCTGCCGCTCGATAAAACTGTCGCCAGCCACTATTACCGGTTCCGGCCTGTATTTACCGGTTTTTGCCGACTGGCATTAGATTTTGATTATTCTGTTGCTAGGACGCTTTTTTCACATTACCATAAAATAAGTAATAGTACTACGTACTACAGAAGTTTCTGCTTCTAACAAAACTGACGTTTGGGTCCGACCACCGTACGGAACGCATGGCATCCGACTGTCTCTCTCTATCGCATAGCGCGTGCTCTTTCTGGTCGCTGGCTAAGCCCGTCCGGAAGGGCGAAATTTGGCAAACGTAGTTGCGCGGCGAAATCGCGAAGTGAGGCTTCTAGTATTACTTCAAAGTTACGTTAGCATTTTATACCAATGACTTTTAACGGTCCCTTTTTCAATATCGGACAGTTTTCTTATGTATATAGGTAAAGTCAGGTAATTGGGTACTTGACTGTAACTGAAATTTGTAAAAATTATATAAGATCCTATTAAAATAAGCATAGTAAGGAATATGTTCAAGTTTTAAGTTTGATACCTAACGTGTAACTTTTTTATGAGCCTCCAAAGCTGGGTGGGAAAGTCCGTTTTAAAAGTATAACATTATTAAAAACTTTTAATATCATTAAATAACCCATGAAATTTATAGTAACTTTTGTTATGAAACCGTTACGATGAACGCAAGTTTTAACATAGTTGCAAAACAAAGTTATTGATTTCCCCAAACAACGTATGAGTAGTGACGTCACTGTATAACGGGCTTCAGTAGGGAGCGTTTCGGCACTTATTTGGGAAAGTCTAAAAATGTGATTTTTACACTGTAGTAACTCGGTGAGTTTTTATGATATTGAAGTATTTTTTTCACTAATATTCATATTATTGAGAGGTGTTTCTATAACATATAACAGAAAAAAGTTGAAGTAGCCAATTACAAATCAATCCTACACAGCCAATGATACGACTTAGGGTTTCTGAACATTTCTGTTCAAATCGTTTCTGAACACTGAACACTGGAGGAGACCTCTCCTCCAAAAACTTCCACAACGAACTGCCTCACGCTTTTTATCTCCGTCGCCTTGCGGCGACCCTAACAGGGTTGCCAGATTGAAAAACCACATTATCGGGAGCAGGAAACAATATGTCGGGATTTGGAGATTTTGATCGGGAGATGCCCTGCACGCTCGACGCACGAGCTTTTTTTTTAGCCTGAAAGAGCAAGAAATTTTCGCTGGCCGGACCACCTTGAGTGGATCGGACTAAATTTTAAAATGAAGTCCATTTGTGGGAGATTTGTGGGAGATTTGTGGGAGATTGAGGTGAGAGAGGGGCACAAATACAGATTTCCCAAAGTGGCCAGTATATTGACCAAACGGGACACAGACCAAACAAAAAAAAAAGGGAGATTGTCTTCTTTGTCGGGAGACGGGAGAACATACAAAAAATCGGGAGAATCCCGCCAATTCCCGACCATCTGGCAACCCTACTCTAACTAGATAGTTAGACCATTTCCTTACCTGAGAAGCATAACACTGCAAGTAAGTAAGTATGGAAAACAGTTTAGGACTTGCAGTGTTGGGTTATTCTTCAGAAATATGTCTGCGACTTATTCCTCTGTCTCCATACATTTAGTATGAAAAAGGGCCGGAGGAATAAGGTGACCGCAGACCTATTTCTGAAGAATAACCCTGTTATTCTTCTCAGGTATGGATTTTGTCCCAAGCTACGACTTCCGGTTATGTATCCCCTATGTGGATATTTTACATATTTTTATTTGACGATCATAATATGAATTCATGTAAATTGACTTTGCGTAATTTATTTTTTATTTATTAAAATTGATTTCCTAAAATAACAAATAGGAAATGTTCAAGTTCCTCAACAAACCATCATAGCTTGTTGCGGACACAAAAACGGAACTGGCCCTAAAAGGATTTCCCCATCAGTTAATTACGATTAGGTGTACCCTTGTTTGGAGACTGCCATGTTTTTCATCCATCCAGACCCATGTGGTCTCATCGGTCACATTTTATCGTAAATAACTCTCATGAAAATAAGATTAAACTCAGGATTACAAAAAAAACAACTACCTCATATTATAAAAAAACCGTTTTATTTTTCCTGTAATCCTCAGGACGATATGAATAATCGGTAATTATTTCACATTTTTCTGTTCAGTAACTTCGGAGATAATACGGGGAATGATATTTTTTTAACGTTTTTTCTTCTTAATCCAAAAACTATAATGTTTAAGAAAAAACCAGTTTTGGAATGTACAAATTAATCCCTTTTATTTGATACCCCACTTGATGTAATAGCCCAACTTTTAATTTTCGACATCCCATTTCAGGCCCCTTTAAAAAAAAGTAAAAGAGGTACAAGAAGTTTTTTATATCCAATAAGCTCTGGTCAGCGATTTATGAGTCTTGTGATACTCGAAATAAATGAATTTTAATTTTTTTTTTTATCACTATTCCAAATATATAGCGATAGCAGCAGTAGTTCCTGAGATATCCGGGTGTGGCAGGCAAAAAAACACGTTTCTTCTATGGGGACACCGTTCTATTTTTGACTAGCATTAACCTGCGTCTTCGCTCGCGTTATTCCTGTTACTGTCCCAAGGGAACTATTTATCGGCATATAAAGTATCCTATGTTTAAATTCAGGACTTGGTCTACTTGCATGGCAAATTTTAGCTTGATCCATCATCATCATCATAAGCCCGTATTAGCCTGCTTGATCCATCCAGTTGTTACCCCGTTATTTAGTAACAAACATCCAAACATCGTCACAAACTTCCACATTTTAAATATAAGTGTGATTATTTGTTGTTATAGCGGCAATAGGAACCCGAAAAAACGCGCCTTTACCATCTTTGTGGAAACTCTTTAAGTTATTTGCCAATAACTTCCTTTTCAGGACTTTCCTTACGGATACCGTATTTTACTTAAAAGGGAATAAACTCTTACTTAAGTAGACGCAGACTGATCCCTTGTTTGTTGTTTACTAGCATTTACCCGCGGTTTTGCCTGCGTTATACCCGTTATTTAAAGTAGTTTCACGAGAGTTGAGGCCATGCACACAACAACACTGTCGTGTAATGACAGCGGGATTTTGAAATTGCTGTTCTTTTTTCGTACCGATAGCAAGTTCAACAGTGAATTGCAAGATATACCAAAAAGTTTGCTTAAACTATAGCCTTGTGTTTATTTACTCACTCATTCATTTCATTAATTCACTTTTTTTGCAATGAGTACTTCATGTAGCTGTGTGTGTAATCATTCACTTCAACTATCGTGAAACTACCTATACCACAAAGGAATTTTACCGGGATAAGAAGTATCACATGTTTCAATCCAGGACTTTAGGCTCAATCCATTCAGTTGTTACCATATTATTTAGTGACAAACATACAAACATTTTCACAATATTTTTTTATTTGGAAGCTGACAAACTTGCATGGGTTACTGACTGTTGCAAAAACCGGACCAGGTGGGGGCCGTGGCGTTCCCTGGGGTCGAACCAGGTCGCTTGGCCGGACCACCTTGAGAGGGTCGGACTAGTTATAGAGTAAGTATATAAAGCATCGAAACAAATTGTATGGGACGATGACGTCTAACAAAATTGACGTTGAATTTTCCCCACTACGCGCGCTTTTTAAAATCAATACGTCTTATGTATCAAGTGGTATTGAGATTCCCTTGTTTTAGCATAATTTTATTTAATGCACTTTTTAAGGAATCAACATATTTACTGGAACCTCATTGCTTAATGTATGTATGTTATTTTACTGATAGGTACCATTGACTTTTCAAAATCATTATGAAAGAAACCTAATCTATTCAAAATATTACATTCACTTATTAACGCACTAATTATCATATACAATTATTCAATTTCACCCATGCCTTTGTTTCCATTTTCATTGTTCTCGTTTCATTATCACAGTTTTCCAACATAATGCCAACGTTTTAAACAAACAAGCCAAGACAAAACACACTCCAAAACCATTATTTAGTTAATTTCCTGATATCAATAGACAAGGCAATGGACAAAAGAAAGAAAGGAAAGGTTGAGCGTCATTAGAGGCAGTCAATGGTTTACAGTTCAGTGATTTAGTGTTGATGGACCTTTTGATGCCCAAAAACGATTAATTTATTATTATTACCTATTGTACTATTGTAAAGACAGGGCAAGTCAACTTTTGCATGCGACTTCGTTTGCGTAGGATAAGTATTTTATTAACTTAATTACCCACACTTTAATAGAATATTTATTTGATACTTGACGAGGGAAGTGGAGGTACATTGAATAGTAAAAAAAATATAAATATAAACTATACGATTACACTAGCCTAACCTAGACTAACACTACATCATGTCCCCCAGATCGGGCCCGTGCGGCAGGGTCCCAATTACGCTGGCTGCGTTCCCCCTCTGGATTGCTATGCTGATCCGTTGCTTAGATGCCAAATAAAACCCAAGTTGCGGAGATACCACAGAAATATACTCACGGACAATGAATTCGGGTCACTTTCTGTGAACAATTATAATTATAGAAAATGACCCGAATTCATTGTCCGTGAGTATATATCGAGGTAGAAGGAAAAGGTGTATGTATCTAACAAGAAGTGGCGGCGGCCTACTTTGTACGCCGTTAACTTCAGATGCTGTCAATATGTTTTATTATCAGATTTGAAAAAACCGGATAATAATGGTACCTATAATGAATTGTTCAATACCACCAAATAATGAAAATTAAAATGTATGTAATGTATCACTAAATCACACTTTTGGCGTCAAACGCCTAGCGAATAAATATTTTTACAAAAGAAAACCGACCGCGGTGCACTTTAAAAGTGCATACAATCCGCAATTTTCACGAACTTCATACCCAGTGACACTCGCGCCATCAATACGAATCTAATGATGTATCATTTATCAAAATCGGTTGTACCGTTGAGTAGTTACGAGCGGACATGGGAACGTACATACATACATACATACAGGTCAAACACATAACCCTCCTTTAGGCTTCGCCGCAGTCGGGTAAAAACGTTACACGCTTTGTTCCCATACAAATCGACGAACTATTTTCTTTTATCTCGATATATTTCTGTGGGAGATACTGAAAATATATAGACCAATTGTTTTCTCTTCTTTATCTTCACTATCCTACTAACATTATAAATGTGAAAGTTTGTGATAATGTTTGGAACTGATGTGTTAACATCAAAATGCAGACTATAAAGAGGTTACCAGCAAGCGCTTTTATCGCGAATAAGCAATGTCTTCCAGAGAGAAACATAATATAAATATGTATGTAAAAGATAGATAACAAAGAAAAATAGACTTGGAAACTGGGAGTTGCAAAATGCGTCTGTTCGGTGCAGTAATGGCACCAACCAACTTATTTAGGCACGTGTGCCTAGTCTGCAAAAACGCACCACGCGCGGTCATTCACAGCAATACTTTTTAGTGCACTTTTCGGTACCGTCGCGACCGGGTGCATTCGAACAGTAACATTCATCCAACATTTAATACTAACATTCTAAGTTAAGTTAACATTTAAACATTTTATCAATAAAACATTCTGTCAATTTACTCCGGATTATCTACTCTCACCCCCGCAACCCACATTGGTCCTTCGAACCGTGGACCTCGCGCGCTAGAGACATTTTCGCTAAGCGGGTGAGGTGATTGAGTTAGTGAACATTTTAAACAGTTGTGTGAGGTGGCAGTGATTGAAGGAGTATATTTGCCAGCAGTAACAGCAGCATAAGGCGTAGCGTAACATCGAAAACATTCAAGTAAGATCTTTCTTATTTTACTAACAATCCAAAAAGATGGCATCCGTTATTCGTCAAGAGGAGATCCAACGACGCATCGAGTCTATGCTTACTAACTTTAAGAAAGATAGCGCTGAGAGAAAGAAGAGGCCTGAATACTTTATACAACGCTTATCTGAACTAAGTGAACTGTGGCGAGAATTTACGAACAATCATGACGAGTTAAATGAGGTGGAAAGCCAATCACACCCGTATTTTACTAACCGTGTGTATGACAGCACGAAACAATCCTTTTTGGTATTAAGGTCGGCATTGAACGAGGGTTATAAGACACTCGTACCAGGAGGAACAACGCCAACGCAGGAGGAACCGACTGCCCCGATATCAACGCAGAATCCTTCAAAACAATTGCGTCCAGCAGATGCTCAACCAGCTCAACGTTCATCGTTAGGGTACCAACAACTCAGAGTAGAAACTGGGACATCCAGCAAACATGACGAAATGTTTCGAAAACAATCGGCTAACATGAAAGCTTTCGTCAGAACAGTAAATAACATAGAAATTAACAAGCTGACCGACAAATGGGAGTTAGAAGATGCACTGAAGTCCTTACAATCTCGATGGACAGTGGTAGATTTGCTACATTGGGAATTAGAAAGTGAAAACATTCAGCCGAACGTGGAGTACGAGACTATTTTTAACGAACATGAAAAAACATTTAACAACTTGAAAAAGGAGATAAACAAAAAAATATGGTCAGTGGCACACAGGGAGAAATCTACACCTCTTTTGGAGATACCAGTTTTCCATGGCAACTATAACACTTGGGTTTCATTTAAAGACTTGTTTAGTGAAGCCATACACAAAAACTCCGCTTTATCTAACGCTCAAAAGATGCAGTTTTTGAAGTCGAAAGTAAAGGGAGAAGCTGAACGACTTATTCAACACTTGCAAATAAGTTCAGATAACTACACTGTTTGCTGGGAAATTTTGAACAATCGGTATAACAATTCTAAATTAATATTTACTTCCCATATGAACATATTATTTTCTCTACCTAACATGCAACAACAATCTGTGACTCAGATAAAGAAGATGCACGACACCACGAATGAGTGTCTACATGCGATCAAGAACCTAGGGATCGACATTAGTACATGGGACCCTATAATCGTATACATTTTGTCGCAAAAACTAGATTCCGAAACTCATATGGACTACGTAGAATCACTAACCAACTCCCGGGAACTACCAGTCCTACAGGAATTCATGGAATTTATGGAGGGTAAATTTACCAGTCTCGAATCATCACGCCGAAAACAAGAATCTGTGGGTCAGAAAACCTATTATCAACCAACTTCAACAACGAACATGCGAAAATCTTATCAAGTACAACAAAATCGTCCGTACACCAATGAAAAAAATCAGGGCAACCGAAGTCATTCAACTGCAACAATTGCGAAATCATTCCATGTAGCAGGCATCAAATGTCCTTTGTGTAATAACCAACATGGCATTTATAATTGCCGACAATTTTTGCAAATGCCTGTTGAAAAACGATACCATACGGTGAAGAAACTGGCATTATGTACTAATTGTTTATTTAGCCATTACGGAAATGTATGCAATTCAACAAAAACATGTCACAAATGCGCTGGCCTGCATAACACTTTGATACACGAGGCGTGTGTAAAATCGGTAGCATCAGCATCGCAGCCATCGACCTCTATTACGACAGCGAATGCTACTATTTCTGGAAAACAAAAGGACGCAACTAACATTTCAAACGTACAGAACGAGGATTCCGAAATTTTGCTTTCAACAGCCCTGATAAAGGTCAAGGGCGCTGACGGAACTTACCACATTCTAAGGGCTCTGATCGACCAAGGATCTCAAATTTCCATTATAACTGAACAAGCAGCTCAAACATTAAATTTGAAGAGAGAGAAATGCCACGGCATAATTTATGGCGTAGGGCAGAAACAAAACAACTGTAAGGGAAAACTAAACATACAATGCGCTTCCACTTACGACGATTTCACATTTAACGTCGAAGTCATCATCATGAACAATCTTATTAAACACCTGCCTAACAAAACATTTTCAAAACCATCGTGGCCTGTTATACAAAACATATCCCTAGCGGATCCAGAGTTTTACGTAAGCCGTCCGATAGACTTACTATTAGCAGCCGATGTTTATCAACACATTCTTCTTAACGGAATGATAAGAGGTGATGATACAGCTCAGCCTCTAGCCCAACAGACCAAGATTGGTTGGTTACTTTGCGGAAATGCTCGTACCTATCACTGTAACGTTGTGATAAACAATTTAGAAGATATTAAACAATTTTGGGAAATAGAAGAAATTGCCGAAGAAGGAGATTTATCTTGTGAGGATCAACAATGCATAAAACATTACAAAGAAAACACGAAGAGAAACCCCGATGGAAGGTACGAAGTGCGTCTTCCCATGAAACCTGGGTTTGAAGAACAACTCGGCGAATCCAAAACAAAGGCTATAGCCCAATTTAAAAACATGGAAAGAAAACTCCAAAAACATGAGAAATTGGCAGAAGCCTACAAAACATTCATGAAGGAATACGAGGACTTGGGACACATGAAGCCAGCGAAAAATATTTTGAAACCTGAGTCTTATTTACCACATCATATTGTCGAGCGCGCCGAATCAACCACTTCAAAATACAGGGTGGTGTACAATGCCTCCAGTAGGACATCCAGCCTGTACTCCTTGAACGATTTAATGTATACAGGGCCTAATTTACAGCAAGATTTGCAAGTATTATTATTGAAATGGAGACAGTATCAATACGCTTTCACAGCAGATATTCAAAAAATGTACCGTCAAATACTGGTAAATGAAGCCGATCAACACTTACAAAAAATTATTTGGCGGGAAAATCCAGAACAACCCCTACATACCTTTCAACTAACAACTGTAACTTACGGCATGAAAGCGGCTCCATTTTTGGCCATGATGACGTTGAGAAAACTGGCAGCAGATGAGCGAGAGAACTTCCCGGAAGCAGCAAAAGTCGTGGAGCAAGCTTTTTACATGGATGACGTACTGCACGGAGCGCACTCAGTGGAACAAGGGAAGAAGTTAATATTCGATTTAAACAGCCTATTACAGTCAGGAGGGTTCCATCTAAGAAAATGGACCTCCAACGATGAAAGTATCCTAGAGAACATACAAACAGAACAAGGAAGCGAGGAGATGATTTTTAACTTTAAAGTGGATGATATCTCAAAAACACTGGGACTATGCTGGAACCCATCCGAAGATATTTTCACATTCAAATGTAACATCACACAACATTCAGGAAAACTTACAAAAAGAACCCTTCTCTCCGAAATTTCCAAACTTTTTGACCCGCTCGGATGGCTAGCTCCATTCGTAACTAAACTGAAAATTTTATTTCAACAAGTGTGGAAAGAACATGCTACGCAATGGGATGAAGAAGTGAGCGAAGAAATTTACGCAGAATGGTCAAAAATACTAACTGATATAAACCAGATAAACGAGTGTAAAATCCCCAGATGGATACAATGTAATGAAGATGACGTCATTGAGATGTACGGATTCTGTGACGCTTCTACAAAAGCTTTCGCTTGCGTTGTATACGCACGTATAAAACATAAAACAGAGGTAGTTCTTGTCGCAGCTAAAACCAAGCTTGTAAGCCATAAGAAAACACTAACGTTGCCGAAACTTGAGCTGAGCGGAGCACATTTACTATCAAGATTAATGAAGAAGATTAAACATTCCCTACAACATCGCGAAATAAGAACATTTGGATGGACTGATTCCCAGATCGTGCTCGGCTGGTTACAAGGCGAGCCGAGCCGCTGGAAGCCTTTTGTTGCGAACCGTGTCGAACAAATAACAGAAGAGATGCCTAACAACCAGTGGCGGTTTGTGAAATCATCAGACAACCCTGCTGACGCCGCAAGCAGAGGTCTAACAGCATCCCAATTAAAACATCATGCTTTGTGGTGGCAAGGTCCATCCTGGCTAAAAACATTTGAACCATTCCCAGAAAATACGATCAAATATAACACGCATGAAGAAGAGAAAAAATCACAAACAAAAAAATGGTATCCTGAAGAGGCCAGTAGTGAAACTGTCGGTCTTGCCCCTACCCAAAGAATCCGAACAAAACAAAAAAGAACTCGCCACGCCCGAACAATCAACAAATAAACAAAAAACTACCAAGAAGACTGGATGTGTAACTTCGATAATTATGTTGCTGTTATACTTCATGTCCCTCTTAACAATGGGATGCTGCGTGCAAGTGACCCCCGTAAACGAAAACCAAGGCTTATACTTCGACAAATTGGGAAACATGCTGCTAGTGAAAGACGAATGGAAACTTGTCGCATACCACGATATGAACCCTTACTGGGAAGGGATATCTGCATACAAAAAATATAACACTCAACTGGAAGATATATGCAAACAGGTCAAAGCCCTAACACACTGCGATATCATTATATTACAGCTACGTCACTCCTACGATGAACTACAACACTACAACCGTATATTATTAGGGCATTCATTGAAACAGGACACGCGCCAGCGACGCGGTCTGATTAACGGGGTCGGATATCTCGCGAACACTTTGTTTGGAGTTCTTGACGACAAATTCGCAGAACAGTATCAAAAAGACATCGGCCTCATTCGAGAAAATGAGAAACATTTAGCTACTCTGTGGAAGAACCAAACATCTATAGTAGAAGCCCAATACAACATGTTGCTTAGAACCAAAGAAACCATCCAGAAACAACACAAGATGATACACGCGCACTTAGTGGCCTTAGAAAGAGGAACCTCCGCATTACAAAAGGAAATAAGTTACGCCGAAAGCATGGCACAGTTCACTATTGTGTCCATGACCGCCAATAACTTACTGAGTCAGTTAAGAATTATTCAAGATACGCTGCTAGAAACTTTAACCAACATATACAATGGGAAAATGAACATACACATTATAGATCCTGACCAATTTCAAAAGGAATTAAATATTATATCTGGACAGTTAGAAAGCGACCTATCTCTGCCAATAGACAACATACAAACCCAACTACAAAATATCTACCATCTATTAAACATTAAAGCCAAGATTACTGACCAATATATGATAATAGAGATCCGTATTCCACTTGTAAGCCGAGACAATTATGATTTATACCATATTATCCCAACATTACACACCACTGGAAGAAACATGCAATTTATTACTCCTATTGAAAAATATACGGCAATAAATCTACGCAAGGACGCATACCTACCTATAACAGAAAAGGAAATGGAACATTGTACTCTTCGGGACACTGCAACATACTTGTGCTCCCTAGGAACTCCTGTCTACCGAATGAACTCTGATAAGGATCTCTGCCTTAAGGACGAACATTATCAGTGCCAAACAAACATGGTTGCGTGCCAAAACAAATGGATGAGTCTATCCAAAGTAAATCAGTATATTTATTTTTGTTGTGATACATGTCAATTGCGCACGTTGTGTAAGGATCAAGTTACCTCCCAGATACTAACCCAAACAAACATAATTAAAACCGAAGAAAATTGCGTAATAAAAACAGATAACTTCACCATCTATACACACAAAAACATGCAAAGCAAGATTGATGTGAACTTTAACATACAGAACCCAGAAATCGATCCCATTAATCACATTATTAACATTTCACTACCTAAAATCGGAAACAACAGTTTAGATAATACAAATGACGAACAGGGATTAAAAGAGATAGGCGAGAAGATCAAACACATGAAAGAGGCTGAACCTTTGAAAGAATATACCACGAGCGACATACATCACTACACCGCTATATACTGCCTATGGAGTGTAGTGATCATCGGGATAATCATCTACGTGTGTCGACGAAGTCGCTGCCAATGGAGAAAAGCAGCCGCTCCAGCAACAGTCAACATAGAGATGCAGACGACTTCAGGTCCTCCGGCACAGGTCGAGGAGCCACCGCGCGCGAGGGACGCCTCCCCCGCCGCGCGCAGCCCCCGCGTTCGTCGCGGGCTCGCAAGACAGTGTAGTGTTAAGTGTAGTGATAGTGCTAGTGTTAGTGAAACCGTTGAACAAATAGACAAAGGCAGCTCACCATTATTTAGGAAATTATCATTTAGAAATTAACACTAGTTCTAAGTAAACATTGTTCCATCATTTTGTACCACCTTCTCTTTAACACTCATCTCATCTCATCGAGTGCCCCCGCCAAGATGTTCGGTGCAGTAATTGCACCAACCAACTTATTTAGGCACGTGTGCCTAGTCTGCAAAAACGCACCACGCGCGGTCATTCACAGCAATACTTTTTAGTGCACTTTTCGGTACCGTCGCGACCGGGTGCATTCGAACAGTAACATTCATCCAACATTTAATACTAACATTCTAAGTTAAGTTAACATTTAAACATTTTATCAATAAAACATTCTGTCAATTTACTCCGGATTATCTACTCTCACCCCCGCATCCCACAGCGTCTCGATATGAAGTGATATAATTGTTATTTTATTCCTCGAAATGGCTGAGACTCCGCATAGTATGCTACGGTAATGAATTCAAAATGGCTGACTCCACGTTTGAGTGCTGACTGGAATGCATGAGTGGACACAGAATTCATATCATTTCCAAAATACCTTCTGCAGCTACGTCAAGTATGTAAGCTAGTGGTTCAGAACCTGGGGGTAATTACCCCTCTAGGGGTAAAACGAAGTTTTCTCAGGGGTAATATGCATGAATATTAAGCCGTTTTACTTTGAGTAGTTTATTCGATACCTCCTACGTATAGTGAGCCAACTGACATTTTTACGATTTTCGTTTTTTTGCATATTTGTGATCACAATACTTATATTTACATGCTATAAAAATTTCGTGAAGAAATTACTGCTAGTTTCCGAGATAAAATGACGTATAGTGAGCCAACTAACACCTTTTTTTAAATTAGAACATCGTATACTGAGCTAAGTCACTTGGTCCACTATACGCGGTACATTTATCGGGCAAGGCCGGCGCGCGCGTGGTGCATACTGAGCCAACTGTCAAGTTGGCTCAGTATGCTTGCTCGTCGTCGTTGCGGGCGGACGTTGGTCCACTATGCACGAACGAGAGTCGATGCGGCATACGTCTTTTCGACCTACTACGTATACAATTTGGCTCTTTTGATAATGATTTAGTTATTGTATTGTTACATGATTGGTTATTATGTTAAATTAAAAATAATTTCACACAAAATACATCAAAATGAAGCAGCGGAGGGGAAGAAATCTGTTTTTGCCAATTGTAAAGTATTTAATATACTACAAGTGTGTAATGTAATGTCTTTGCTCGACGAATGTAATCTATAATAACTATCAACGTTCCAAGTATAGTAAGAATTATCTAAGGTGTCCGAATATTTGTTCATTCTCTTTAGGAATATTCGGAAACCTTAGATAATTCTTACTATAATGTTAGAATAGGAAAAAAACAGAACCCAGTCCTCACTACTGTAACAGGACTGAGAATAAAGCAAGCTATCAATAATTAAATAACAAAAATGAAAATAAAGAAATGTAAAGAATATTTCCGGCGCCAGACATCTGTCAAAAATGCTAGATAGCGGAACTGTAGGTCTTGGTAATTTTAACCATATGGGAGGTTTTCAGTTACGGGGAAGCCACAGTTTCCTGCGATTGAACCATAAAAACTGTTGAGAGGTGTTTATTAGTCTACTATAATAAGTTTTATAAGTTAGATTTTAACCAAAGATACGTTTATCTACATATCTATGATAAACTTAAATAATAACAAGGGTGTCACCGACTTAGGAGATGTTGTTTACTCCCTGTTAACTATGCAGTCATTAGCGGAGTCCCACGCCAACTGGATCCAGGTTTAAGCCGCTCAGGGGCTCCCAGCTCCCACAGTCCCAGTTGTGGTAGTTGTCCGGAGTAGAGTCAGTCAATGCACCGTTACAGATTTAGAATTAAACAACCGCAAAGGGTTAATGTAAGAGCAGGGAAAAGGTATCCGGCAAAGCGGTATAAAGAAAGTTATTAGACATTAAGGCATGATGCCTTTTAATTCAATTAAGGGGAAAAGCACTATAAATTGTGACTTAAATTAGGCATGCCCATAGCTGGGCTACCAAAACCGAGTGACACGTTATGTAAAAAGTCATAGGAGAGCAAAGAGAAACGGAGAAAGTGCCATCAAGTGCATATAGCGAGCAAAACGTAAAACAAGGTGCCGCACGTACAAAAATGGTCGCAAAAGTCGGTAAAACGGACCCAAAACGTAATTAAGCGTAGTTAAACGTAATTCAAACAGGCGCCTTATGGCCTCCAACAAGAGACAAGATTCGTGTTAACCTCAACACAATAAAGCAACGTGGCATGGAATTTTAAAGTTAAATTTTCTTAATTACTCACGCCCGTTGTAAAGATGAGTTTAGTAGACCATCTCGGTTGAATGTCGTCGCATTCTCACGACAATAAAAGAAGAACCCTGAAACAGTTCAGAGACGGAATGACGCAATATGTCTTGACAAGTGGAATTTGTCCAATTGGAAAGAATTTATCTAAAAATACTAACCGAAACGTGGGTGAAACGCGACGGCTTAGTTGTAGATGGCCGTCAAATTGACGTCTCGCTAGCACTTCGTTTTATAACGAATTTAATACCAAACGTCCAAAGAGACGAGTCCGCCATCCAGAAAACAAGAAGCCAACCCACTGCTGAGACGCTCTGGCAACTAACCAACCATCGGTGTTGCCAAACTGGTGGACATAACATACAAAATAAGCTTAGCGGTATACTGGTCCATAATAAATTGATTCAGGCGTATACTGGTACAAGTGACAAATCAGACGAAAACTAACTGATAAAATCCATCCAAGCACGAGCTTTGAGTTTGTTTAGATATTTAATGGTACATCACACATGGCCATGACCAAAGGCATCTAGTATAATAAAAATATAGCCATATTCATCTAATTATAATTTACTACGTATACTGGATCAACTGGTAGTTGGCTCAGTTTATCAAAAACTAGAACTCGTAAATTTCACGTATACTGGGCTAAGTGCCGGTTTTTCAAAAACTACTATTAATTACGAAAAAGTAAATATGTAGATTTAAGCAAAATGTGTTCATTTCACATAATTGAAATTTTCATGAAATTATTTCTACATATGAGTTAGTTATGGAACTTTGTACCTTTGAAGAGCCCTCCTGTAAAATCGTGATTTTGCACTTAGCTCAGTATACGTAGGAGGTATCGATAAGATTATAATACGTATTTTTGGAGGGGTGATAATACAAATCTCGATTAGAATGTGGTTGATATGGTAATAAAGGTTGCGAACCACTGATCTAAACTGTAACTTCGTTTTAATCGTCTTTCAAAAGAAGAACGGTTCTCAATTCGTCTGTTTTAATTTTTTTCGTTCCTTTGTTTGTTACGCGATTACTCGAAGACGGCTGAACCGGATTAGGAATTTGTTTTTCTCAAACATGGCATGAAATGTTGACATTACGTGCTTAAAAATAGGCCACAAAGTACCTCGTTTCCTATGCGGCTTGATACTTGGCACGGGATGGAATTTCATACTTACATTGCCGGCAATATATTTTTTTTAAATTTCCATTCCACATTTATTTGGGCCCCAGCATCACGGCATTCAGCCATTAAAAAAACAAAAAACGATTTTTGCTATATTTTGCAGTTTTATTTATTTAAAATTGACATGAACATAACAAATAACACATTATAAACAATTTCCAATTATTATAAATTGCAAACTAAACCACAAGAATACACATTTAAAATATTTCATCTAAATATTCGCGGTAAAAATGTGAACTGAAACAGCTTGGCCGAATTTGCATTGTCTATGGATATAATGTCACTAATGTCACTTTCTGACAGCCAGTTTGTTTGTGTTATAAAATATTAAGTAAGGTTATTATAGTAAGTTTATTTATTTCATTGCATGTTTGAGAAAAGCACTATACATACCTCGGCGGGAAATGGGGTTGCCGGCTGAGTACATATAGCGAGAGGCCGGCAACCCCTTATTTCCCGGCCTCTACAGTAATGTACTATTGTTTGAAAGGGTATATCTCCGAGTTGGTCTCATTGCAACCAAATCAAGATCTGATGATGGGATCTTGGAGAAATCGAGGGAACTCTTCAAATATTATAGACACACATATCTATTTTCTAATTCTAATTCTAATATGCATTGGGTATTGTTCTTAGTCACTCGTGCATATTTTATCAAAGTGCAAGTGGATTTGGGTTATTTAAAAAAAAATGTGGTTATTTATATTCGAATTTTGACGATCATTTTCGCCCTCGTTTTTTTCCCTAGAATATGAGAGGGTAATTATTGTACTAATTTCACGTATTTCAGTACCTTATATGTCTTAAGGATAGATACAATACATATTTTCTCGTTCCAAGATTGTTTTCTTTGAAACCGCATGAATGATTGATTATTTGCCTAATATGAATAAAAATTAGGCACGTGACATAGTATTATTGTTTTTTTTCTGTAACTCAGATAGCGTACATTTTACTATCTTTGATATTATAGGCTGCATGCAAGTACTACATTTTTTGACACATACATTTTCACTTCTTGAAAAACGAGATTTAAAAAATCATCAAATTCTATTTTATAACTTTTCTTTAAATGCCCGAACCAAATATTTCCTACAAAAAATTAGAAGAATTCTCAAGTTAACAAAAACAAAACGCGATATTCATATTTTTGATGCTTTATTGTGTTCCACTACAAAAGCAGAAACAGAACAAAGAGCCAGCATTCAGGAAGAACAAACTAATTTATATTTATGGTAAACTTTGTAAATAACATGAAAAAATTTAAGTTATTTTACACGAGCGTGAAACGGTTCTTCGTATATTTACTAGCAGCTCAGTGCTGAGACTGGATCTGTATAATGACAAGCACCAAAATAGATAATTTTGATCAAAATCGACAATTTATTATAACGATGCATTGGGGTAATTTCGAACGTGAGGTACCTAATTACAGAGGGTCGTTGCAGAAAGCAACGCCAACACAGCCTGCAAAGACCGATTTCCATGAAATTTTGCGTATAAGTCAATTATGTTTTTCCTTTACTTTTTACGTCTCCTTTACTTTAGTTTAAGCAGGTTGTTAATCAGTATAACCATTCTCTCATTACACACGACGGCATTTCTTTTTTGCTTAATCTGCAAATGTTTACAACTAACATTTTCGTGCGTCTTGTTGACTTGCCCGAAAGCGACTAAAGCGAGACTACGCTAGTTAACGTACTTATAGTGCTGTAAAATCATGTACTTATAGTGCTATAATAGTACATTGTGTATCAAGGGCGGTAAGTAAGGAATTACAAACGAGTGTTTGTTACAAAGCCGAGGCGAAGCCGAGGGCTTTAATAACACGAGTTTGTAATTCCTTTACCGCCCGTGGCACACACAATGTTTTTCATCACACTTGTGAGGAAATCTGATTAAAATAACCTTACTTAACCTAAATAAAATTGTAAAACTGACTGTGACATTAGTGACATATATCAAGACGACAAGTCACGTTCGGAAACCATAGCGGTAAAGACTTAAAATGGTTGATTTTATATTTGCAAAATACTGAAATACACTATTTAAACATTTAATTAATGTTACAGAAATATGTGTTTACATGTATTTGCAATAACAGTTCTCTTAAAAATAAATATTTCAGTAATAAAAGTTAAAAAAAGTAAGTTTGCGTTTCCTTTAATCATGACAAATAAGAGTAAAATAGAACCAGCGGTTCAAATTTAAAAAGAAAACCATTACGCCCTAGGGCGTAATAGGTCATTTACGGCCCGCAAAACCTACGTGTAATGACACCATTTTCGAGCAAGTGTGATGAAAAATATCATATCTACCTTTAAAATATCATTGCTAGAACGAGTCAAACAAAGGAGCACAAATTGCGTTACTCACCATGTAGGTTTCGTGAAGCGACCCGCAGTTGAGTGCAAGGGTGGTTATTAATTCAAAATGGCTGCCGTTCCGTGCCCGCAGTGGAGTGCCAGCGAGAATGCACGAGTGCACGCAGAATTGTAAAGTAATTAGCGAGAGTGGGTTCTAGAAATGTTTATTCATATGAGTACTGCCAATTGGCATATTTTGTTGTTCTTAATTAGCTTTTGCTTCAATTTCATCCACGTAAACTCGATCGTTAATCGTTTTAAGGGATGTTTGCTATGAGATTCCCTTAGGCGTAGTTATCAGGCCCCCATACAAACTTTCACCCCTCCTGCCACTCCTTTAAGGGATGATTACCGGGATGAAAACTGTCCTACAGCCTTGGCCAAAAGTATTGAGCATGCCTGTTTTTGTGAAGTAACTTTTAAATTCAATATTATTTTGTAATAACAAAAATATAGTAAAACGCAAAGTTTAATAAAGTTCTTATGAGTCAAGAATTTTCCAATATCACCTCAAAGGATCTATTTTGATAAAAACGAAAAAAGAAGTACTTTACTTCCCTTGCGAGCTACTGCAAATTTTATTTAAGCATAATATGCAATTTAACTAACAATACAGTATGACTTTTAAAAATTATGGGAGACAATAGACCCTAATAACCACTCATAAATCAAATTCTCCCACAACAAAAGACTTAAAAACACTTTTCAGACACGACCATCACTCTTTGTATGTTAAATTGAAAGAACTTGGCTTCTTTATAGAATCGTCTTCTCCATTAATTATCTCGCGTGATGAATTGAGTTCTTCGCGCCAGTAAATTGTGTTCTGGGAGTCACAATCAGTAGACGAATCCAGAATATCAACGTCCATCTCGTTAGTAATATAATTTTTAGTTGTAAACTAGTCATAATGTTCATAATCAGCCGAACTAACACAACTATACTCGGAATTTTAATAAGACGGA
This sequence comes from Eudemis profundana, assembly GCA_947034925.1. NCBI lineage: Eukaryota > Metazoa > Arthropoda > Insecta > Lepidoptera > Tortricidae > Eudemis > Eudemis profundana. Next base: position 1,239,882 of record OX344812.1, read on the forward strand.
GTAATTTGACAGTTCTCATTTAAAATATCGCACTAACCAGTCCTTTCTCCTAGCCTCTTCGAAAGTTATTTGACAGATAGGTGTCAGAGAGTGAAATTGGGCCAATTTGTAGGTTACGACCAAAATAATACTAATTATGGGGTGCCGCAAGGAAGTATTTTGGGCCCAACCTTTTTTTTAATTTATATTAATGACCTCTGCAACCTTCAACTCCAAGTGGTAAAATAATTGCCTATTCAGACGATACCGCTTTAATGTTCAGCCAGCACAGTCTGTGATGTCTACAAACATGCTCAACCGTATTAGGACGATCCCTAAGGCTAACTGTGAACAAAATGTGGGGGATATCTGCGCCCTACTAACGTCCCTACGATCACTTACATTTTTAAACCCGGTCTGAAAAAGAGGGGTATTGTAATTTTGACCGATATGTGTGTGTCTGTTTGACTGTCTGTCTATGGCACCGTGGCTCTTAAAGGAGTGAACCGGTTTGTATGCGTTTTTTTTTTTTAATTTAAAACATGTTATCTATGCCTATAAGTTTTACAGCAGGATCTCCGATACGAACTATTATTACTAGTTCACAGATCAAATTATATTAGAGACGATGTAACTGTGAAGTTCTGAATTACGCTGCAGTATCATAGCCATTAAATTGCTTGTAAAATATTAATGTGATTTTGTGCTACAATTCTGTTGAACAAATTGCCAGTATTCTCGATAAGGGAATTAGATATTGTTTTTGGAATGTTTCAACAGTTTAGGGATCATCCATTAATCACGTGAGGCTCGTAGAGGTTTTCCTTCATTATTTTTAACAAAACGGGACTTAATCGCGTAAAACATAGCTCGCACTTGACTATTTTTAGTACGATATTCATATATACTAAAACATTCTAAGTTATTGCGCAAAAAATACATTGATGCTATAATGGGGAGGCTTGGTCAGCCTAAAACCTCACCAAACATCACCGGATGAGGGGTCATGAGTGTCCGAAAAAACATTACGTGATTAATGGACGACCCCTTATGCGTAGGTACTGTAGTGTCTTATAAGTGACATGTGATTCTCATATAAATATGGTTTCGTCTGCTATATGGTAAATCCAAAAATTGGAAACAAAATTTTGAAGTTATCAGAAGTGGGATAACTATGTGTCCCCTTAACCTACTTCCCTTACTTTTCTCTCCATTTTCACTCTCCACAACGTTATTCTAAGTAGCTTACTCACCAGCTATAGTATAAGCGACGACCAACACCACAACGCCAACATTACTGAACAGGAAGGCCAGAAAATTGCGCAGATAGTCCCTCAATCGCGACGCTAGTCTCCTCTTTCGCCTGGGCATGCTGTCATCCTGACCCGACGTCTAACTTAGACGCCATCTTGGCAGACACGCTGACCTTTTAGCACCACTTATCAAGCTACACTAGTAGCATTTTGGTTCTAGAAAGGGTTTTAAAATTGTCCTGTGACCATTCTACTCGTTTAACCAAAAGCATTATAAAGTGGACACAAATAGAAGATCATTCTGACACCATGTGAGCTGCATTCAATGCGTGTGCCCTTTACTCCGAGCAGATCGTTGGATTGGCATTGATGAAGCCGTAGAAATTCACGCTAATATCACTTCACTTCTTTCTATACATTCAATGGTTTTTCTCTGCCAGTTTTGAATGGAATTGTAGAATGCTATAGTTAAAATGCTTGTGCCATCAGGTATGCTAGTGCCACTAAATCTAGTGGTAATGACAAAATACTTAGTGAAGTTAGCTAGCTGTAGATATATTTATCACGAGTTGGCTGAATCATGATGGATGCGGAACCATATGGATCTGAAACAATTAAATCTGTAATTAATAAAAGCTTTAATATAATATTAAGATTTAACAAATGTGATAATGAATTCTTTAAAAGGGCATGTAAAGCGATATTAAATTTCGCTCAAATAAAATACTTCTTTTAGAATTCTGAAAGGATTGCTTTACCGTTCATGTTTAAATTAATAGAGAATGCCCCAAAGGAGTAAACTAAATTACTAGTCTGAAGATAAATAACTCTAATTTTCGAATTAGATATGAAAGAATCTTTTCTACTGAAACGAATTATTTGTCATTTGAAGTAATGTTTATTTTGTCTGTCAGTATAAAAATAATGAAAATATTTATTCACATGCTTGAGAAAGATTGGGTACTATTTAATGCTGAAAATAAATTACTTATAAACTCGCTAATTTTCCCAACAGCTACAAAAACATTCGTGTTTAAATGTTTTTATTATTTGCGCAAGCTCGGGCAGACGAAATTATTCTCCACCCAAAACAACATCATTATACTCCGTTAATAAAACAGGAGCCACATTTTACTACATAGAAAAACAACGGAGCGGACATAACTGACATGTCTCGAAGTAACCAGAACAACGCAAAGAATATACCAAGGTTTTTTTTTATATCAGGGAAAGGAAAACTTACACTGTGATATCGTCGGGTGACAACCGAAACACATAAATGACCAAAAAAATCTCGAACGAAAATCAACCTAGTTGAAAGAGTAATAAGCTTGAATATTTCTGTAATTTTTTAGTGTATTAAGTGAGTGTTGGTTGTCACCTGACGATATGACATCAACATTTTTGAAAGTAGGTATAACATTGAAAAATAGTAGCACAAACATTAAAATGGTCAAGCAATTCCTCAGAAGATAGTGGAGACTGCTATGCACATTCTCTGGTGATTGGGACCACTCAAGCACAAAAGAATCAATTGCTTTGAATATTATGACCCTGTTGGTAATCCCTGACAATAAATACAAGCAATCCACAAAAAAACATGAAGTTTCTAAAATGGCCTTTGAAATGTCCAATATTACAATAGGCTAGACGACTAAAAAAACTGTTTAGTCCGTCATCGTCAGTTAGATTACTGAAAAATATTGTACACGTATTTTTTGTTTTGTTTGACAAACAAAAAATGACGAGGATACAGTGCTTAGAAGTTTCGAGTGACGTCACTCTTTGGTACAATTTTCACCTAGGAGTGACGTCACATGCCCCCACTCCGGAAGTTTGATGATCTATACCTTTGTCGACTTTTAATAATTTGATAAACCAAAAAATAGAATGATATACCTATTTTTACCGTAGTCGTCATCCCTAATATACCAAATCATAAATTTCAATTCGTAAGAAATTTGCGAAGATTTATAGTTTTCAGCTTCACCATTGGTTCAACTTACGAGATTCACGCATAAAATCACACTACATAAATAAAAGCTTCCAATTACTTGATTTTGAATTCAGCACTGCCGCCCTTGTCCACTCTAAATGAGACGTGAGCTTCCAACGGGCGGTTGTCAAACAAACCAAACGTAAACATAAACAATCTGCCCGCTGATCCAACGATACCTGCTGTATCTGCCGCCATGTGAATAATACTCATCCAATTTATATACAACTGGTAACAGGTCATGTTAGTACAAATGTCAAAATGAACAAAATATGTAAATGTAATATTATGTACAAAATGCTAGTGCCAAGGTCATTTTGTCTGAATATTTTGAGGGTATTAAGACGCTAACATTTAATTTAACGAATTTTTTTTTCAAGACATCATTCATTATGCTCATAGCAATATTCCATAGTAGACGAAAGGACTTGGTTGTAAAACGGTTTAATATTATAAAGTTTTAGGCAAATCAGCCAGATGATCATAACGACCAATGGAGTAGAACGACTAGGTTGCATAGCGACAATGAATAATTTCATTATTACCTCACCAGTGACCTCACCTTACTTCATGCTTCCAACGATAGATCATTGGTCAAATTACATACAACCTAGCCGTTTTGTAACAATGACGTTTTACATATTTGGACATTTTGTAACTAAGACATTTTAACGATCAAGACCATTTGTTAAGATAGTCCTTATACAATTGCCTTATGCAATTATGTTGTTCTGCCTACTTGTGCATTTCACGGCCTAGACGTTTTGCTACGTCTTTGTAAAACTATAACTTCTTGCATACGATGGCAAAATATAACTTTGACCTCCTGAATCAAACGCCCCTAAACGAGTGAGTCTTGTATATGTATTTCGGTAATCTCGGAAACGGCTGTAACAAAAATCGTTCGCCCCGGAAAACCCCAACAAAGCAAAATTTTTACAACCGTTTCCGAGATTACCGAAATACATATACAAGAATCACTCGTTTAGGGGCGTTTGATTCAGGAGGTCAAAGTTGTATTTTGCCATGGTATACAAAGAGTCATAGTTTTACAAAGACTTACTTAGCAAAACGTCTAGGCCGTGAAATGCACAAGTAGGCAGAACGACTTAATTGCATAAGGCAATTGTATTAGGACTATCCTAGCAAATGGTCTTGATTGTCAAAATGTTTTAGTTACAAAATGTCCAAATACGTAAAACGTCATAGTTACAATTTGTAACTATGACGTTACGTAATTACATATGACCTAGTCGTTTTGTAACTTACAAAACTACTAGGTCATATGTAATTTGGCAAATGATCTATCGTTGGAAGCATAAAGTAAGGTGAGGTTACTGGTGAGGTAATAAAATATTCGAGAAAACCTCCGTCGCCCAGGTACTGATAAAAATGAGTAAAAGGACTCAGCTGCAAACACGGTATTGAAGAGATTAGCTGTACAATTTCCAATAACGAACGAGCTGAAACGTAGGTCGCGTCGTGACGGGCCGAAGACAAATCGTCGCCTCTATTTATACGCAGGTGCTAAGGCATAGATAGATGAACTTTCTAGATTCGTCAGTTATTTTCATTTCATTTAGATTTAGATTTATTTATTTCATAATATAAAAATGCAGTATAAATTACACAATGTCAATTTACATGATTTTATACTATGATCGTCAAAATACAAATAAAAATATAATATAAGTAATCACAATAAAAATATAACATGTCAGAAACACAATCGCAAAAAATTAAACTATTAAATAAACATCAAATCAAATCAAATCAAATTGTATATCTCCCAATAAGGATCATCATCATCATAACATAACATAAAAACAAAGAGTAAAAAGCAAACAATAGGAGAAAAACAAAAAAAAACGATTTCACCATGTCACTACTGTTAGAATAAAAATATTTAATTAACATTTCATACACACTTTTACAAAACTGCAGATGTCTCGTAATATTTTTAGTGCAGTTTTACGTTAGTTCTCACCCGGGCCTCAATAAAATATTTTGGTATTTAGGGCTTTTTATAGCAAAAAAGTCTCATTTCTTACTCGAATTACCACTGCGTTACCAGTCCCCGTGCAATCCAATTTAGTGTCGACTGCGTTACCAAAAAAAATTTTTTTTTTATATTCATTATCCAAATATTTCGACAAAAGTTACCATTTAGGTTGAGCGTATGCTATTCTGAATTACAAAATAATATGTTTTTTTGGATATTATACTAAGAGATATTGGATATTATACTAAGTAAGAAAGTATACGTTAAAATGTAAAAGAGACATTTTATTAGGCATCAAAAAGAGTTTTGGCTCCAGTATCTGTTTGAATCAGCACAAGACGGCTGCATCATATCTGACGCGTGACACAGCATTAAACATCCAACGGGAGGGTTATTCTTCAGAAATATGTCTGCAGTCACCTTATTCCTCTGGCCCTTTTTCATACTAAATGTATGGAGACAGAGGAATAAGTCGCAGACATATTTCTGAAGAATAACCCGGGAACGAGCATCTGTAACGCAACCAGGAGTGGCTCACTCCGCGATTTCGCCGCGTGGATACTGATACAAAATTTTGCTTGGGGCTTAACTCGCGACCAGAAAGAACACGTGTCATGCGATAGAGAGAGACGATCAGATCCGATGCGTTCCGTCTGAGGTCGGAGCCGAACGTAAGTTTTGTTAGAAAGAGAAACGTCTGTACAGTCACCATCAGATACATCGCAGCAAACAAGACACTCACAAGATCTGAACACAACTCCATTGACAAGGCGTTAGAGAGCATGTTCAGATATTTATGATCACCCTGAAGTGTATATACACCGTTTTTTTTTATTTCCGTTAAATTCGACCGGTTACTTCGTACGCCAACAGACCTGGTATATCGCTTTTTGTTATATTCGAAAATATTTTTTTTTTACTTTTCATACAAAATAAATTAATATTGAGTTGATAATCATTTTAAAAGACACCTCTGAGTTAGTCAAAAATTAACTTCAACTATGACAGTGTTGGGATTATGACAGCTCATTTATGGTGATCAAATAAAGATTATGAATATTTTAAAAACGGCATGAGGTACAACATTAGTTTCTTGGAGAAATTAACTTATTTAGATCTGAAGAATGAACCCTCGAAGTTAACGGAAATCAATAAAAACACGGTGTATTTCTGTGGTACCGAGTCTATTCTTCGCACAGTCTAAACTGTGCGGTAAAAGGAGAATGACAAATGAAGTGCGCCCGTCTTAGCTCGCGTCACTCGGGTTTATCAATGTGTATTAACGATTCTTCGCTTCAGTCATCGCACGGTCTATTTTTAACCGACTTAAAAAAAATTGGTCTGAAATTAGTGCCTCTCCTAGTCTATCAATAAATTAAATGTCACATTTTCATAGAAATTTGACTTTTAAATGGATGTGTTGCCATGTTCCGCTCTGCGAAGTTATCGTAGTCACACTCTATAAAAGTTAATTTCTGTAAAGTTGGTATAAAAGGGCCATTATTTTTGCGTTTCACCCGCCTCACTTTCGTGGATGCATTATTGTCGAAGTTCCCTGAGATTTTAGTCTGATATCGAGCTGTTTGGTACATATTTGGGACTACTAACAAATACCTTAAAATTACATTAAAATCTGCCGGAATCTCAACAATAATGTGTTCACGAAAGTGAGGCGGGTGAAACGCTCAAATAATGACCCAAAAGTAAAGAGGTTGTCAGTTGTCCCCGACAAAAAAAACCGGACAAGTGCAAGTCGAACCCGCCCACCGAGGGTTCCGTACAAATACTTTAAATAAAGACTATATTTTTTTATGATTTAATTACAAATGTATAGTTTTCAGACTTTTCCCTATATTTGTAGTATAAGCCGGTACTACTTGCCAAATTTCATCGTTCTAGGTCAACGGTAAGTACCCTTAAAAATTTGTTTTCCTTGAGAGAGTCGAAATGTACGTTTTTTGCGGCATAAATGGCCACATCTTTTTTTTACGTTAGCTTAGAAGTTTGATTTTATCACAGCTTTAAGGGACTATAGACCTAAGTATAATGGTTTTCATTTCAACTCTATACCTTTATGCGTTCTCGAGATAAAGGGTATTTACAGACCGACAGACAGACAGACAGACGGACGGAAGGACAGACGGACAGGAAAGTGATCTTATAAGGGTTCCGTTTTACCCTTTCGAGGTATAAAACTAAAGACGTTCTCAGTAGCCGCCATTAAAAAAACCATTAGAACCTTCCCTTTTTTAAGACCAGTAAAAACCAAAGTTAATTGATTTAGTTTTGAAATTAATTCCCTGCCACATAACCTAGTGACGTCTGTATCTATCAAACTCAGACTCGTCAAAATATCTAACACATTTAATTTATATTACAACGCAAAACTAGTCAAATAATGAATCAACGCTCTAAAATGAGACTCGTAATTTACACAGCTCCAAATATTTCGTGAGTTCAGACAGCGCCAGGGGAAATAACTGTCAATGGCAATAATTTATTCGCTGGCAAAACATTAATCTGCTTTATAAATATCTTCATTTGATCAACTAATGTATAGGAGGCATTAGCCGACGGGTCTGCGCCAACCGGACGGTTGGAGATGGATCAAACACCGAGCGTTTAAACCGCCTCACTTCTGTCGACACATTTTTGCTGACGGCCTATCTCACGAAGTATGACTGCGTCTAATTACCGCGTCTCCATACATTTAGTATGAAAACAGCGTCGCGGTAATTAGGTGACTGCAGAGTTGCAGACATACTTCGTGAGAATGGCCGTTGAGATACCTGCAAATTTTTATGGCGTTTTAATCTTTTTGGTAGTGATCCCAGACTTCTAATAAATAATCTGATAACCCATTAAAATCAGCAGAGGTTTCGACAAAAATGTGTCCACAAAAATGAGGCCGTTTAAATGCTTCATTTATGACTCGGATACCTACACCTACTTTTCACTGGTGATAATCCTTCAATAATTTATAATCATCATCATAATATCAATAAATGATTTCAATTTTGATCTAAAACCAGGTCGGCCATTTAGATCGCTCAGCATGGGCATGCCTGAAACTAGAAGACATACGAAGATCTGTTCCGGTACCATGTTATCGATTTTAGTAACAAGAAAAACTGCATACACAGATTTTAAAACTTGTGCTCTAATGTCCCGCATAATATCTATCTTATATACGTACAACCAAGTCGGATTAGTTACACCATTTATAACTCGAGTACGGATGGACCGATTTTTATGTATTTTTGGGTTTGTCTCTGCCCTGAATAACAGTATAAATAACTAAAAAAAAAACATCTAAAAAATTAAAACAATTGGGCCGGAACGAAGTTCGCCGGGGCAGCTAGTTTATAATACACCGCAAGTGAGGCGATATTGAGCCGTAAACGCAACATTTTATTTCAGTTTCCTTAACAAAAAGTCGCGTTTTAGATTATGGCGGTAGTATAAAGGTAACAGTATTTCATATTCGAAAAATCTATCTCGCAAGCACACCCAAGTCAAAGTATAAACAAACGAAAGAACGAACGAATTACGCGCCGGTCGGCACGCACCCTGCTAATAACGAAAATAATTGGAAACTGTGTCGACACTGGATGAAGTTTGAGCCCAATTAGTCTTGTTTGAGGAACATTTTATTCAGAGTCCTGGCAACTTTGTGCTACTTATAAATTAAATGAAAGTAATTTGGGTGAAATAATTTTAGCTAACTTATTACCTACACTTTTAATTCATACATTTACACAAAAAATATTTGATACCTTTGCTCAAGGAATGGATAATTCTGTAAATGGAAAAAAATACCCATCAAAAACATTACATGTAAAAAGATGCAAGTCTCGCAACGCAGTTCTTCCACAGCAGAAAAGGTTGGAGGGTGTATTTTCTCTGGCGTAATTACTCTGGCCACCAATATTTAAAAGATTCCTCCTCATTAGACTGGCATTCGTTGGTTACTTGTTAGAACTTGACTGATTCTACATTGTAACCAAAAGTCCAATTCTAATAAGGCAGAATATTCTCAGTATTCGTCAATATGTCATGACAGCGAAATTACGTTTTTGAAAATACACCCTTGAGATATAATGTTAAACCAAGTCAGTACCGGGGGGATGTCCTCAGAACTCGATTTCCATCGACTTGCCTATTATTTAACCGAGGAGGATTATTTATTTGAGAACTAAAAAATGTGTTCCTCCACAGTTAAGGCGAGGTGAGACCAGAATCGGGCACGGAAGCCTAGTTTCCAAATCATTTTTAGAGCACTTATTTGACTCTTAGGTCACTGTAAAACATATATAATAATATTCAGAACTGTATCTAGGGCTTCCTCTCACTTAGAACACGATAGCGAACACTTCGCTCGATAGAAAAGTAGCGCGAAAACACTATAAAATAAAGTATTTTTTTCATTTTTTTTCATTTTGTTCATCACCAGTTACCTTTTCTGACAAAATTAATACCTGACAATCATGATTTCACAGTCATGCAGGGCATCCTCTCATGTTTGGGTTGATAACGTATACTTTTATGTTAGAAATCGAAGATAATCTGCAATAATCTGCATTCCGCCCGACCCTAGTTTGTATGTGAAATGCGAGCCAGGTCCTACCGCGCCTTAAATAATAGGTAAGTCGATGGTTTTAGGTTTTGTATTACTTGATAGGCTATAAACTAATTATGTTTGAAATTTGGAGCTTGTGAGACTGCTAGAAGTACCTTAGAATTATGATGATCATCAGCAGTGAGTGAGTGAGTGAGTCAGTGACAAAACTAAGGAATATTGATGTATGAATAGTTCTTAAACTACAAGTTCAATTGAATGATATTGGGAATATATCTAAATCATATTAAGCCCTATATATTCCTGAAAATTCAGGGTTCTAGCTTTACCCAGCACAGAATTACAGGAGGTTGAAAATGACCTGAATGGCTTCGAGAAAAGGATGGTACTCGACAGATAGTTTGTATTGACGATGATTCTAACCACATGACGTGACGTTATAATACAGGTGAACCAATTTCAACTATTTTTGGTTCAGGGATATCTGGACGTCTTCAATTCGAAATTAGGGATGTAACGATACCGATACCGATGTATCGGTATCGCCGATTATATACAACAGATATTTGAAGAGAGATAATTTTTTGTATGAAAAAGATCTGCAAAAAGTAATTTCAATTACTGACTTCATTTAAGTATTGGTCTATTACATTGTGCAATGATAATTACTATGTTAAGTATATCTTTGGTTCATAATATTTTTTATTTTAATTTTGAGTTGACAATTTATTTATTATTACTAGGGATGTAACGATACATAATTTTGCCGATACGATACCGATACCGATTATTGTAGTAAATAATCAGCGATACCGATACCGACATCTTAGCTAAATAATGAAGTATGCACTTTAGACCTATGTATGTCCTTATTATGGTAACCTATCGCAAACACTAAAAACCATTCACCGAATTTCATTTGGCCAAAAACTATTCGAATTATTATCGTTTGTCCGATGACAGGTTTCGTATTTTTTTCTGTTCACCATTTCACGTTTAGTAAAAGTTTCGTTTGTCCGAAAAACGTTTCCCATCTCATTCACTTGCCCTATGAATTGTTACGTATTTTGTTTCGTTGCCCATTTTTCATTTACCCAATGATACTTTTCGCACTGGATACGTTTAGACATATTTTCAGTTCACCTTTTAACGATATCCCAAGTTATTTCTCGGCAGAGGTATGTTTCCCTAAATCTAAAATAAATGTTATTTTAGAAAAGAAAATTAGTTTTTTAGAGAAAGGTCAGTAGGTTAGGTTGGGTCATAAAAAAGTGGCCGTTTGGGGAAGTGACTTTCACAGAAAACTTATATAGGCAGAAGGACAATGGGGGGACGGGGGGGCGGAGCCCCCCACAAGGGGGGCTCGGGGGGCGAAGCCCCCCGCATGGAAAAAAACTCAAAACAAAGGTTCAATTAGGTAAAAAAGTAGGTTAGGTTAGGTTTGAACTGCGTCCCCCAACAAAAACGAACTGCTACCAGAAAAATAGGTTAGGTTAGGTTTGAACTGCGTCCCTCAACAAAAACGAACTGCTACCAGAAAAATAGGTTAGGTTTGAACTGCGTCCCCCAACAAAAACGAATTGCTAGGAAAAAAGTAGGTTAGGTCAGACATATTTAAATAAGTTTTCACTATCGCACTGTACTACTCAGTATTAGCTTTAATAATACACTATAACAAGTTATGTGGCGGGTAGGGTTATCTTTATCAAAGTACAAAGCGGGTTGATTCTTGCAGACTAGTTTGCCAGGTATAAGAATAAATAATTGTAAATTGTAATGCCAGCTGTACACATGTCGAATAGTTAAAAATCGAATCGTTACATCGGACAAATGAAATCAAAGTCAATCGAAAAAAGTCGAATGGTGAATAAATCGAAACGTTACTTCGGGGAACTGATATTACGGTGAAACGAGATTTAGGGCAAACCGTAATTTGTCGAATGATTAAAAAACCGAACCAATAAATGCCGAATCGTAATAATTCGAAATGAAAATTCGGACAAACGAAAAAAAATTGAAACGATATTTGTCGAATAGTTTTTGCCGAAACGAAATTCGGACTAACGTTTTTAGTGTTTCAGATAGGTAACCCCTTATTATACCTAAAACTTGGCTATATTTAACGAGAGTCGGCCTTGAAAGTGTAAAGAAGGTAATTAAAGGTAATATTTACCTCCACGCGTATACATTATTTTTACTCCCACCCCATTAGGTATTTTACTTTTTGATTTCATTGGTGCAGCTCAACAACTTGCATATTTCGGCCACAAAATTGTACTGCATCGACTAAGAAAAGTCGTATGTAGCAGGACAGTTTCGTCGGTTACGACGTTTTATGTTGACGACTCCGGATTGTTTACCATGCTATCACACGAGCCAACGGTAAGTTCGGAGAGCTAGGGTTGTCGAGTCTACATATAATAAATTAAAGATTTTTCCAAACAATTGGGATTAATAAAAATGTGAAATAAGTAACAAAACGTAAATAAAATAGTTTTTGATTCTTTGTCTGTTTATCAATTCAATTCAATTTCATTCGGCCAACATTATCGGTCTGTCTGTTCGCACATTGCGCAGAGTACTTTTGGTCCAATCTTCTTCTTAGTCGTATTCGTATTCATAATGACTGGTGATCATGGTTGGTGGTCGTCGTTCTGGCACGAATACATTCCCGTTGTCGACTCCGGTACATCGCGTTCCTCACTACATTGTAGATTTTTTGTAGAACCTCCCCTTCTCATACATGGCCAAAGTAACTCAGTAGGCGTTGTTCACAGATTGTGGAGAATCGCAATTCGCAAGGTAATTTTGAGTTCTGACAGTATCGATATATTTCTGTCAGCCACCCCTAGCAGCAATATTTACACAAGCCTGATCGGAGTTGGCTCGAGTTGGGCTAATTTGTACTGATCAAACACAAGGTAAATTGCTTATCGTCTGATTTAGCTATCGATTGATACTACACACAACACAGCACGCGATCTATTGCCGTTAAATACAGGGTGAATTCGAAGACTTACCTAAAGTTATTGCTTACGGTTATCGTATCAACTGATGCAGAATAGCGCTGGTTCTGAACTGGACTTGAGCTGACTGAACTAGCAATTGACCAGCAACCTATCCTGAAGTCCCGACCTTTCACTGCCATCCAGACTCTCAGCGCCGTTAAGGCCCAGTGACCATCCTTTACTTACTGCGTACTGAATGAATGCCGTTTATTTTTATTTTACAGTTTTATTGTTTAATATTGTTACATTGTTTATAACCACGGCTCGAGTTTTACTCCCGACTCTAGCCGGGCTACAAGTTCAAGAAATTTAGAAAGAGAAGGGAAAAAAGTTATTTATATGGTGAGACAAATTTAACTTTGCTATTGAAAAACTGTTGTCCCCATACATCGACATAGGTTTTGGTTAGTTTAATAGCAGCAAATAAGTTTGTGTTACTATTTTTGCGAATTTCGAGACTCAATGTGGTCCGGCCAGCGACCTGGTTCGACCCCATGAACGCCACGGCCCCCACCTGGTCCGATATTTGCTACAGCCAATAAAATTTGCAAGTTATTCAGGCTTAAAAAAAAGAGACACGCCGTTAACTATACATTTGTAAACGAATGTCAACTTTATTGCAACTTGTTAAAGTCTATGGGTGCTCAGTTAACTGTGGCTTCGTTTGTGCCAGTGAAGTAGTGCATTGCCATTTTAACTTTTTTTTATGAAATAGGGCGCAAACGAGCAGACGGGTCGCCTGATGGTAAGCAATCACCGTCGCCCATAGACACCCGTAATACCAGAAGAGTCACAAGTGCGTTGCCGGCCTTTCAGGTGGGAGTACGCTCTTTTCTTGAAGGTTTGAAGATCGAATCGGTCCGGAAACACTGCAGGCGACAATTTATTCCAACTTAACTCTAAATACGTCAGTCTGGCAGCTATATGTGCATGTTTATAGAAGGGTATCGATGCGAGTTGCCGCCGCAGACACATCAGCCATTAATAATAGCGGCATATTAAATTGTCGTCACTAGGCTCTGCACACACAATACTCGCTCATACCCTAAATTTTGATACCTAGGACAAAAAGCGCAAATCCCCGGATTTTGGAGCTTAAAACCCGGACACGTCAACAGCAACGCAGTTTTGTTTTCACTTGTGTGGGGGGGGAGGGTGCATTAGCTCTCGCGGGCCGGAGTAGCAAACACGGACTACAAATGAAACCCCCGAATGCCCCGGACGCTCTCTAAACTAGGACGAATATAGGAAACCCGGACGGATGGCAGCCCTAAATTCAACTGAAATAACAACCACTCTACGATATACGAAAGAAACATGTTATTTCTTCATTGGTTTTTTTAATGCGAGTAAATTACACCACATTTTATGTTACATACGTATATAAGGTCCTAATTTATTAGTTGCAGATATTTTTACAGCTGATAGTACTCGGTCTCTGGAGTATATTAAAGCATGAAACATTATAGCTTTTACGATGTTTTTTCGAGAAAAAGGAAAAACAAATTTGCTACGTAATAACACCCTGTTAATGTGATTACTAAATGAAAACTCATTGAACAGATTCTAGTAGCTCTTTTACGTACCACTTAACTGTAACTGGCCACTTCACGTCGATAAATTAAATGACATTTGCAGTTTTCCCGCCGAACCGTTACGACATTTACGACAAACAATTGTTGACATGACAGATGTTTTATTGTGACATGTGATAATGCACATGGTGATTTTTTTTTAGACGAAATTGTAATTAATTTTTTTGTTAGGTAAATGAAATCAAAAAAGTTATAGGAAAAGATTTCTTAGTTTCTATTTAAAGTTAATTATTTTAATGTAAAGTATAATGTGTTAAAATATCTGCAACTAATAAATTAGGACCTTATTTAGATACAAGAAATCAAAGTACATAGAAAAATTAAATGTCACTCACCTGTGTCCAGACCGGGAATCGAACCCGGTACCTCTGGATTTCCGGCCCAGCGCCTCAATCACTCGTCCACCGGAGCACCCAGTAAGCGCCCTCAATTTTGCCATCTACTTTGACGTCTGTATAATTCTGTTCTAATAGGATTTAACCTAAACGCCATTTAATTTTTTTATGTGCCTACTCTGATTTCTTGTAACTATATTGTGACAACCACTCTGTTAAGAGTAACACAGACGTAGACGAATGGTGACAAGCCGTGGGTTTGTTATATCAATACTTTTGTAATAGTCTCAATTAAAAACGTTTCAAATTTTCTAAGGCCGCTTTGTTCTCGGACTCCAATCAAAACCGCTCTCAAATCAAACCGCGGCTTTACAATCTGATCGTCATAAAAAACCAGCGTCGCATTTTATCGACGTTCCCAACAATAAAAGTTTTTGGCACGACGTACACAGGTGAGTTGGTTTTCGAACGTTTAATGACTCTCACTGTCATTCCAAATGAAACCTTATTATTGTTTACATAAGGTCTATATTCGATGTAGATGTCATTAGTCTGTTTACGAGGCAAGTTCAAAAATACGCATTACGTTGTCACCGGTTGGGATCGCGTTTCGGATCAATTTGGAATGTTCGCGAAAAGTTTTGGGAGTCCGAGTATTATTGTAAAAATGTTTTTTAACTGCGGAGTTGGAGGATCTGTTTTGATTTCGACATGGAAGCGTTATACACACTGATGAGCCATTGGAAAGTTTCTAAAATGGCGAAACTTTTCACTGGAAAACTCGGTAATTTCACATTTCCTCGAGTAGGCGTTCACGAAACGCGCGACTGAATCGCTGAAAAAATGAAACAAAATGAAATGAAAAAAAAAATCAAAATGAAATTTGAAACCTATTCTGTGGGGAACGTAGAGTTGCACAAGAAACAGTTTTTTGTAATTCACTAGGGAGGGGGTTTTTTATATTTTTTTCGCTAGGAAATCTTACTGCCTTAGTCCTACTCTAAGACATGCTTTTTTTTAAAGCCTGACTAACAATGATATTTTATAAGTAGATAGGTTACAAGCACTCCAAAAGTGAAGCACTGAAACCACGATAATTGTATTGGTGCCCTTTTTGTAGTGGGTAGTCACTCGCGGGTCGGTCAACGAAACGCACGACGATGTCAAGGGTGAATATTTACAAGATTCACAAAAAAAATGCCGTCGTGTGTGATCAGAAAGTGCACCAATCATAGCAAAAAGTGCAACAAAGCGCAAGGGATCACATATCACCTGTAAGTACGCTGAAATAATTTAATTTTATCATTTTTATTATTTTATTTTTCAAATACGACGCCATCTTACTACCATAGAGGTCATTTGAATGAAAGAGACAAACTTACGTCTTTGACAATGAGAGTGACAAGGATAGCCGAGCAGGCTCCGAGTCAATCCGAATCTAGCCGATGGGTCCACTCGGTTACGTTTAAAAATTAATCGCGCAAGTAACAAAAAGCTAGCTGTCTCTTTTTTTTGCATTATTGTAACTATGCCATCTCTTTTATGCAATCTGTTAATATGTGTGAGTATGTACACCGTACAGTGAGGTACCAATGTGTGCTGCTGCTTTCTTGGAAGCATATTTCTCAGCTGGCGAGTATGCGTATAACGTATCTTCTTATAAAATATCATTGCTGACTAACTCGCAACCCAAGTGGGCGTAGCGTTCCCTGGGGTCGAACCAGGCTGCTAGCCGGATCACCCCGAGTGTCTAAGACATGCGTACATAGTGCCTCCTTTCTGCACTCTTTTTCAGCGGTGTCAAATCACGGAGAGACTTAGCGCATGTTCCATCAATGTGTCCGAACCAATATCACTGAAAATATTTTTATTACACTCGCGGACGATGAATTCGGGTCAGTGAAATACCGCCATATTTTCTAAAATACTCCAGAATTGTGAAATTATTATATCCCGTTTTGATCTTTAATTAAATTTAGATATTATCTGAAAAATGAACACTGCAAATAGTAGCAATTTCAGGTTTAGATCGAACTCGTAAAAACCCATGAAAAATAATGACGTTAATGGAGTGAGATATCGCAAAAATCACCATTTTTGGATAATAATACTTTTATGATGGGTTATCGGATATTGCTAATACAGACAGGTATTGAAGAATAGTATATTGTGTAAATAAAACAAGTGTCAAATATTGAAAACCACCTATTTCCTATTATTTAAATTAGGGTGACCCGAATTCATTAACCGGATTGTATTTACAATTTTATGCCACACCTGGCCAGAAAGCGGCTTCGTGCGGAAAAAGCCGCTTTCTGGCCAAGTGTAGACATAAAATGATGTACACAACACGGGAGGTAGTAAAGAAAGCCCTCGATCCCGTTTACGTCCCTCTCTTGCAGCTCGGACCGCAAACTTCTGCGATCTCTGCCTTTCTTTGTATTACCACCTTACTTGTGTGATGTGGAAACATGACTTTTCCGAAAATTACATCACTGAAAAACTAGAGCATCACAGATATCCTAACCGTCATAAATCCGTATCTCTCAAACTAAATACACCTCTCGCTTATTAAAACTCGAACACGTATCCAAAAAGACTTAAAGTCTACTTAGATTTTTAGGGTTCCGTAGCCAAAATGGCAAAAACGGAACCCTTATAGTTTCGTCATGTCCGTCCGTCTGTCTGTCTGTCTGTCTGTCTGTCCGTATGTCACAGGCATTTTACTCAGAAACTACATGATGGATATTGATGGAATTTGGAATATAGGTGTGTTTTATGAGCCGCTACTTAGTTTGGTATATAAATAATTAAAATAAATATTTTTAGGGGGGGCACTCCATACATGTTAAAGACAGTAAAAAAATTTTTTTTCAGCAAATATCAACGTGTGGTACAAAGTTCGACAGCTCTTTAAAAAACACTATAAGGTTCCTAAGTAATGTTTTTGATTAAGTGAATGTATTTGGAAATAATCGCTCCGAAAGTTGTGTAAATTGTGTGTCCCCCCCCCCCCCTCTATTTTCTAAACCGTGCGTCCGAAAAATATGAAAAAAATCACGAAGGTAACACTTAATTAATGCTTTCAACGAAAATTATTTTCAACAAGATCGAATGTACCGTTTTTGAGTTATTGCCGATAAACTGCGCTTCTCAACAAAAGGACGTAATTGCTATGAAGATACGCTCTTTTGTTGTTGTACTTTTTTACATCGTATTTTTTACCTTATAGTTACGGCTATGGAACCCTACACTGAGCATGGTCCGACATGCTCTTGGCCAGTTATTTTATAATTTTGATTGTGCAATAACGAGTAAGTAGTAAAACCTGAAACTTCACTTTGTTTCTCTATAGATTATTCGTCTTGAAATTAACCACTTTAACCATTTCCTCTGTGCTGCATGCGATTAATTTTAAATTTAAGTGTTAGTTACAGTTTCTCACCAATACATATTTTTGTATTGGTAAAATAATAAATGATATTCATTTTTTTTATTTCCTCCTTTCTATCTTTTTTCTTTTCCTTTTTTACGTCCTTAGGGCCGATACAGACGGACTGCAACCCAACTGCAACTCCCTACGATTTGTATGGGAACTGCATCACAACTGCACGCCGACTGCGCAGTTGTGATGCAGTTCCCATACAAATCGTAGGGAGTTGCAGTAGGGTTGCAGTCCGTCTGTATCGGCCCTTACGCTCCGCTATGTGCTAAGAAATTTTGCTAATCTTTTGCAAATACTAAAAACTTATAAATATTATCTCACTAAAGCACTAGAGCATCAAAGATATTCTAACCCTCATAAATCGGTATCTCTCAAACTAAATAGACGTTGCTAATTGTACAAGCAATAAAACGATCCACGCCTATCAAAACTCCAATCACACCCAAAAAGACTTATAGTCTACCTAGACTTCAAGTCTTACGACCTTTAAATTTTCGTGGCTTCTGACTGACAAGTTTACTAGAATATCTCCTAAGACCGTATGCCGTGGAATTAGGGTTTGTTTTTGCTTTATTGAGTTCTGTATAATTTGGTGGTTGTACACTTTGATGTGAAATGACTTGCGTGGGTTCAGGTGCTTTTCTGTATGTAGGATCAGGCATGTTGCGATGATATTCGAAATCTAAATTGCAATATCAAAAACTGCAGCCTTGAAATCTACATAAATATTGAGTTAGTAATGACAATAATTTTAATATGAAACTAAAAAGAAGCATTTTTTATTTTACAATAAAAGGTGATAAAATAATGATAAATTGAAAAAAAAACATCAAAAAAAGCAATTCCGCCTGGGGCATGGTACGAGGTAAAAACAAACTGATAATAAAAACAAATGACTGTAAAAAAAACCGAAGGAGCAATCGGTCTCGCCCACCGAGGGTGCCGGACAAATTTGTAGGTAAATATTTTTTATTATGAAATCGCCTCGCCTGATTGTAAGCAATCACCGTCGCCCATAGACACCGAACGCAAGCAAAAAACTACCTTATGCTCTGATAATAAGGTAGCTTTTGGCTTGCGTTCGTTTGCCAGCATTTGATTGTAAAGTGTGTACGGACGATACGGAACCCTACAAAATAGAAACTACGAAAACACACCAACTCGCTTCCCTGGCAACAATGACGTACCGCGCCGTATGACGTCACACGGCATCATTAAACAGATTATGACGTTTTTATGACGCCAAGCAGCAGTTTCTTCATTATTAAATACAGTTATTAAACCCGTCTGAGGCCAGAATAGAACTACGACTTTAAGGATGCATTTGCACCAGAGCAGCAATTAAAAATCATTTATTTCGGACTCAGTATCCATAAGTTGTTAGTAACAATATTATACTTAAAGCTAGGGTTACAAACAAATTAATACCTATTAACTAAAAACGGCGGGCAGGGGCACGCACAGAAGCATGTGCCTCATCCCAGTGCCGCATTATCGGGCAGTCCACCCGTTCAGCGAGCGCAATCAGGATGCTGTTGGTACTACCCCGCACTCTACGCATTAAATCAGTGTTTTTCAAAGTGTGGGTCGCGACCCCCTGTGGGGTCGCAAGGGTCGAGAAAACTGAGGCAAAAAGGAAAAAAAAAAACAAAAAGCTCAAAAGTGTAACGGAATAAAATACAGGTTAGAAATTGTGGAGGATAGGGGCCTAGGGGGTCGTGAAATAATTTCGCATACAAAAGGGGTCGTGCTATGACATAGTTTGAAAAACACTGCTTTAAATAAAGACTATATTTTTTAGGATTTAATAAAAAATGTATAGTTTTAAATTTTTTCCTTGTACCTGTAGTATAAGTATTACTTGCCAAATTTCATAGTACTAGGTCAACGGAAAGTATCCTATAAATTTTTGTTTCCATGAGGGAGTCGAAATGTAAGTGTTTTGCGGCATAAACGGTCGTATCTTTTTTTCACGGTTACTTAGAAGTTTTCAAAGCTTCGTCGGAAAAAGCCGCTTTCTGGCCAAGTGTATACATAAAATGATGCACACAACACGGGAGGTAATGAAGAAAGCCCTCAATCGCATATTTACGTCCCTCGCTTGCAGCTCGGGCCGCAAACATCTGCGATCTCGGTCTTTCTTTGTTTTACCACCCTAGTTGTGTAATGTACTATTATTTCAACTGGATACCTCCACGCGTTCCCCAGATAAAGGGTCTTGACAGACGGACAGACGGGCAACAACATGATCCTATGAGGGTTCCGATTTTTCCTTTCGACGTACGGAACCCTAAAAATGCACCAATGCTGGGTCGCGCTGAGCGAGGCTAGGTTACTCAGTGACACTCGCCACTCGCGCTATCGAAAAAAAAAAGCTAACAAGCCATCAAGATTCAAGACGAATCTAATGAATCTAGTGATGTATCATTTATCAAAATCGAGTGTGTCGTTGAGTAGTTACGAGCGGATATAGGAACGGACATACATACATACATACGGGTCAAACACATTAATTTTTTGGTACAAGTGAGATCGTAGAAAAGACAATTAAAATGATTTTCCATAAAATCGATTTCATTTTCAAATTCCAATACCGATACCGAAACCGGAATTCCGATATTTAAAGTTAACAAGGCTAAAATTAAACATTACCACTTTATTTGCCATGAAAAGTTACACAATTCAATTAAAATACGCCTTATTCAATAGCGCGTAGCTCGTAATATTTTAGTATGGCACGGTTTTATATGATTTATCTGACTTTTACGACTACAAAGAGAAAAATCTCTTCCAAAGAACATTATTCACACAACTATGTTTTTAGAATTTTTGTCGTAATACATAATGAAGGCTTTAAATCATATTGGAAGCGTTCCTCGTGAATTATGAGGCAATTAGATTTTATCTTTAAAGTTAAAAGTTCAAAGAAAATATTATGACACGTGAAAAGTAAAAAAATGGCTTCTGGATATATATTTAGGCCTCTGTTACCCCATCTACAATAGTACATTGTGTATCAAGGGCGGTAAGTAAGGAATTACAAACGAGTGTTTGTTACAAGGCCGAGGCGAAGCCGAGGGCTTTAATAACACGAGTTTGTAATTCCCTTACCGCCCGTTGCACACACAATGTTTTTCATCGCACTTGTGAGGAAATCTGATTAAAATAAATAAAATTGTAAAACTGACAGTGACATTAGTGACATATATCGAGACGACAAGTCACGTTCGGAAACCATAGCGGTAAAATGGTTGATTTAATATTTGCAAAATACTGAAATACACTATTTAAACATTTAATTAATGTTACAGAAATATGTGTTTACATGTATTTGAAATAACAGTTCACTTTAAATAAATATTTCAGTAATAAAAGTTAAAAAAGTAAGTTGGCGTTTTCTTTGAACATGACAAATAAGAGTAAAACAGAACCAGCGTTTCAAATTTAAAAAGAAAACCATTACGCCCTAGGGCGGTATAGGTCATTTACGGCCCGCAAAACCTACGTGTAATGACACCATTTTCGAGCAAGTGTGATGAAAAATGTTTTAAATATCATCTATACCAACGTAAATATTATAAACTAGCATTTACCCGCGGCTTCGCACGCGTAGTTCCCTTTAGTGTCCCAAGAGAACTGTTTACCGGGATATAAAGTATCCTATGTTTCTCTCCCAGACTTGGTCTACTGGTATGCCAAATTTCAGCTCAATAAAAAAAAAAAAATAATAATTTATTTCTGCAAGTAGGCCCTCGAGGGCTCTTTTACATGTCTTATTATATGGTTTTCTCTTCTTTTCTTTTGGCGCTTCGGGTAATGACCTTCTGGTGAGAAGAAGCGCCGGATGAAACTCACCAGTTTCTCTTTTCGACCATTTTACAAGTATTACAACCATATGATATGGTTTCATGAATACATTACATTAAACTTAAAACTACGTTTATAGAGATGTAAAGGGTCTCTCTATGCGTCCAAACAAGACAAATAAAATTATAGAAAATAAATTGATAGTAAAATTAATGGAGATGTAAAGAGTCTCCGTTGTCAAAATATTATGTTTTGGAGGTGTAAAGGATCTCCAGTTGTTACCCCGTTATTTAAGTAATAACAAACATCCACACCTCCAAACATCTTCAGAAACTTTTGCATAAATTATAATATTAGTACCTAGGATAGGACGTGACAAGCCTTACTCACGAAACTACTTTGACAACTGAGACCCCGTACGTCTCCATTAATTTTAGTTTATATCTCTTTATTTTTTTTTTCTTTTTAATCTATCTTGTTGTGACGCCTAGAGACCCTTTACATCTCTAAAAAAAAATAGTTATATGTTTATTGTCATACATAGGCTGTCCCATAACTGACACGTCACAGTGACACTGGAGGTAGACCAGGTTAAGAGGTACCAAACCAACTTCACATGATCCCAGTAAAAGTGGCACGGTTTTTGAGTTATTGTCGAATTAAAGTTTTTCATTAATTTTGACCGTTTTTAACATTATTAGTGCCAGTGTGCACTCGGAAAGGTGTCAAGGTTAGTTTTTTTTATGTGTACGGTAACATGAATTGTTAATTAAGGTTACAGATATGGTATTTTATCCAAAAACTAAGTAAAATTGAAAAAAATACTAGTTCGATCTTTAATTAATTCACAGCGAAACATTAATTTCGACTTTAACCACCAGTAGTGAAAAAAAAAATACGGTCGGCGGGTCATGTTATGTTGGTTTGGTACCTCTTGACCTGGTCTAGGTCTAGTTATGGGACACCCTGTATGTAATTGCATGTAATATTTTCACGATTATTGTAATGCAATTTTTTTTTAAAGAGAAACTGCTGAGTTTCTTCCGGCGCTTCTTCTCACCAGTATGTCATTTGCCGAAGGGCCAAAAGAATCAGACATGTGAAAGAGCCCTTGAGGCCTACTTGCAGAAATACATTATTTCATTTCGTTTTATTTCATACGGCTCACCGTATGACTACACGTACTCAAAAACATTGAATTAAAAACAGATCACTCACGTTGTCAAAAGACGAGACTTCCACTCGATGCTCCCGAAATATGTCGAGTGGAAGTCTCGTCTTTTTACAACGTGAGTGATCCGTTTTTAATTTAATATGTGACAAGCCTTGCTCGCCTACAAATATAATGGGGTGTATTTTCTCTGGCCACCAATATTTAAAAGATTCCTCCTCACTAGACTGGCATTCGTTGGTTACTTGTTAGAACTTGACTTATTCTGGTCACTTGCCCCTGGGATACATTGTATAAAGTGTGTTTCGTAGCTAAGTGCAAAGCTGTAAGGGGGTGATAGCCCAAGTATTTTTGAACTGATGTTTAGCTATATTATACTGCCGTTCTAATTCAAAAGGACGCATCTCAATTTCATAGGTTTTTAGAAACAAGCAATTTTAGTTGTGGAAATGGCATGATTTTAGATGTGTGCTAAATTTTCTTAATGACTTTTAGGAAAATTTTATACAACAAAAATTTGTTGGAAATCGAGTTCTGTTGGTACCCCCCCAGTACTGACTTGGTTTAACATTACATCTCAAAACTTTTTTGTTGTAGGAGTACTGCGTTGCGAGACTTTCTTTTTTTTTACATGTAATGTTTTTGATGGGATCTCATTTCTTTTTGTAAGTGGTCTTCCTTTATTTATTACATTCCAATCCATTCTATTTCGAATTTGAACTACAAAACTAACTTTATAATCTCATGTATTTGTATAGGATTACAAACTTATGTGTGCAGTTGTGACTGAAATTGCAATATTTTTAGGTTTTGTATGACTTGATAGGCTAAAAGCTAGCTATGTTTAAAATTTGGAGCTTGTAGGTCTGCTAAAAGTACCTTAGAATTATGATGATCATCAGTCAGTGAGTCAGTCAGTCAGTGACAAAACTAAGGAATTTTGACATGCAATAGTTCTTAAGCTACACGTTCAAATTAAATGAAATCGAGAATTATATTTAAGTCTTATTGTGCCCTATATACCCCTGAAAATGCAGGGTTCTAGCTTTAGCCAGTTCAAAATTACGGGAGGCTGAAAATGGCCTGAATGGCTTCGAGAAAAGGATGGTACGGCCGTGCCTTTGTTTTGTTCGACTTGGCGGGGGCACTGCCATGCCCCCAGATAATGTTATTTTATATTATGAAATAGAGAAACCTAATTTACATAACATGAAATCAGTTTTTTTTATAAAATACATTTTATATATATGAAAGAAACCACGCAAATTAATCTCATATCAGACTTCGACATGGTGAAAAACTAAATAAAATAATACTTACAACATTCATTCAACTATATCACTTCTTCACCAAATCACTGTAACAAACCACAACAGACACTTCACTACGAAATCTAAAACTAACTATTCAGTTGGCACTTTTCAGATTTTCCAAATTCTTACTACTGTAGAAAAAAACGGCGTAGCGTTGGCGTTAACCCTGGTACAAGTAGGTTTGGGTCTGTTGGAGGAACTCAGTACTGCCGGACTAAAAAGCGAGCGAAGCGAGGCGAAGCCGCGACGTTAAGCCGGATGCCCACAAGTGGGTTTGGGTATGTGGGAGGAATGTTGGCGGTCGGCGGCTCAGGCGGCGACTAACCGCGCCGGCCATCGGTTTACGATGCATCATAGAGCAGATATGCGCAGACGCAGGCGCAGGCAAGAGTGGCTCATTCCGTGATTTCGCCACGCGGCTTTGAGGCCCCCGTGGTTGCTTTAGCCAGCGATCAGAAAGAGGACGTGTTAGCACGCATTATGCGATAGAGAGAGACGGTTGGATCCGTTGCGTTCCTTCTGGTGGTCGGACCCGAACGACAGTTTTGTTAGAGAGAGAGAGACTTCTATACGTATTACTATTACTTATTCTGTTACGCAGGGAATAGGTTTATGGATAAACAGTTGTGCCCTTCTTGTATTCGAACGTTTTCCAAAAAAGTAGCTACTTTCTCAAAATATGGACTTGTGAGGTTTTTTGGGCTCAGAATCGTTAGTACTTTCGAACCTTATACGTAAAAAAAGTGTCCTACTAAAAAAGTAGCTACCCCGGTATTTTTTTTTGGAAAACGCTCATTCAATAAAAATAGTACATTACACAACTAGGGAGGTAAAACAAAGAAAGCCCGAGATCGCAGATGATTGCGGCCCGAGTTGCAAGCGAGGGACGTAAATATGCGATCAAGGGTTTTCTTTATTACCTCCCGTGTTGTGGTCATAATTTTATGTTTACACTTGGCCAGAAAGCGGCTTTTTCCGTACGCATAGCGCGCGGTAAAGGTCACTTTATGGCCACTTGTGGCATAAAATATATATATTTTTTGTTTCAAATCGGCCCATAAACAACAAAGTGAGGTAAAAAACAAATTATTTCCGAATAGAAAACCTCCTTTTGTACAGCCAGATAAAATGTTTAGTTACGAATTCAAATAAGGCCACGTATTCACTATAAACAACGTTTGAGATACCTACACTGTTTCTGAAACACTACGCAGATGTTTACAGAAACAATTAAACAATAACATATATTTTATGCCACACCTGGCCATAAAGTAACTTTTTCCGCACGCTGCGCTTACGGAAAAAGCCGCTTTCTGGCCAAGTGTAGACATAAAATGATGTACACAACACGGGATGTAATAAAGAAAGCCATTACCACCCTAGTTGTGTAATGTACTAATACCGCAACGATTTGTAGTGTTCCTGGTACACGTATTTGTTTCCGAAACCATGTTTATAAACAAAATATTTATAGTGAATACCTATGGGGCTTTACGTCAGGGTTTTTAAACTGTGGTCCATGGACCCCTTAGGGGTACGATAGCCGGTGGTCCGTGGCTATGCATACAACACAAACTTTCATGTGCCCTTGATTTTCTTTTTACCCAACTGCGGCGAAGCCCAAAGGAGGGTTATGTGTGTATGTATTTATGTCCGCGGTCGGGTTTTTTTAGTAAAAATGTTTAGTTATTGTCTGATTATATTTGGAAAGGGTCTGTAAGGTTCTCGAAATAATATAGGGGGTCCGTGACCAAAAAAGATTAAGAAACTCTGCTTTACGTGGACAAGGTTACCAAAAATATGTGAGCGGGAATGGCGTTTGACCGCTGCAGATATTTTCGTTGAAAACCTACATATTTTAATCTTAACTTTAGAAAACTGAATGGCAGAAATCCATCGCTTCTACGTAGGTACCCCACCCTTTGGCGCCGTTGTCTAAGAATACGCGCGCGACGGCCGCTGTGCGTATCAGTTTTAGTTTTTATTGTGAGCGGTATTTCGGGCGCACTCGCGCGCGCAGGTCGCCTCTAATGAATATCGCTATGTGGGACAGGTCAACGGACCTGAATAAATCATTGTTATATCCATATCCATACTAACTTAATGACAGCGACCCAAAGTGAGACTTGGTGTCCAACGCGAGATTGCACCACTTGGCTCGATCCTGAGCCGCGTCCCGCCAATCAGCGATCGCGCAGATCTGAATCTAAGGGCCGATACAGACGGACTGCAACCCAACTGCAACTTCATACGATTTGTATGGGAACTGCATCACAACTGCGCAGTCGGCGTCCCATACAAATCGTAGGGAGTTGCAGTTGGGTTGCAGTCCGTCGTATCGGCCCTAAATCATCACTCCAGTGATACCTAGGGCAACCGAGCCGATAGTCCTGTTCGTCGTCCCAAATGAGCCATATCCATACTTATATTATACAAACTTACATAACATACACTCGCGGTCAAAAATTTCGGGTCACCGTAATTTAAATAATAGAAATAGGTTTTTTTTTTTAATCTTTATTTTTAGGGAGCTTTTGTCAGACTGACTATGCCAAATAGAAATAGGTGTTTTTCAATATTTGACACGTGTTTCATTTACATAATATACTATTCTTCATTATAGCTGGCTGTATTAGCAATATCCGCTAACCCATCATAAAAATATTATTATCCAAAAACTGTGTTTTTTGCGATATTTTACTCCGTTAACGTCATTATTTTCCATGGGTTTTTACGATCGAACGATCTAAACCTTAAAATGCTAATATTTTCAGTGTTATTTTTGCAGATGATATCTAAAATTAATAAAAGATTCAATAATTTCATAACCCTGGAGTATTTTAGAAAATATAGCGGTATTTCACTGCCCCTAAATTTTTGGCCGAGAGTGTACTTTTTCTACTCCTGTTACTCCCCCTCCTGCCGTGTTGTCCTCCTGTGTTAATTTCTTCATTATACAATTATTATTTAATTTTACCTTTCAAATCAACGTCCTAAAACTGCCTCCTAAAATAAGTTTCATAAAAGGGTCGATTTCAGAGCGTTCCGACCGCGGCGGTTTTTTTTCATTCGTGTTTCAGCAAATATAGCAGCAAGCGGTGGTGATCACAGTTAACTTTTACTATAAACGATAGACGTAATCGAGGCTACACAAATGATTTAATCAAAAGTTGTCGTCACTCGATAGTCCTTTACGGTGAAACTCCAGTATGACACTAATGAAGTTGTGATCGCGACGCTGGAAAACGCCTGAAATCGACCCAAAGGGCATTTCTCCAGAAATATGTCTGCGACTCATTTATCTGTCTTCATACATTTAGTATGAAAAAGAGCCAGATGAATGAGGTGACCGCAGACATATTTCTGGAGAAATGCCCCAAAACCGTAAGTGAGTAAGCGTATAATCGTGTAACCGCAGGGGACCCTATAATGTAATCTTATTTGCATTTGCCGCGTGTCTGTTTGATTTTCAATAAAAAAGGTTAGCCAAAGTTTATTTGGTATTAAACACAAACATGCCTAAATAAACAGACTTCTTAAGACGGCGACTACGACCAACTTTTTTGAGTGAAAAACGGGGATTTGTTAAAAATTCAATTAATTTACGGGAACAAATAACTAGACATTTTTTTAAATTGAGAAACTTCCGAAATGCCAATGTTTCGGTACATTTTGAAAATTTTCATAAAATACTTTATTTTTTCGTGAATATTCTCAGAACTCACAGGACAGGAAACGGTTACATAACGAGAGCATGCAATACTTATAATAAAAAATATCATAATCTAGATTTATTTCATCTTAAATATCCTCAATTTGTTTCAGCAATTAAAAATTAAAATAACAAACAAATAACCTTAGAACATAAACTTGTACGATATTTTAAGTTAAAAACATATAGGTGAGTTATGTATGCGCTCGCCAAAACACTCATAATGTTACTTAATTTCGATTATAATTTTCTCATGTAAGTGAATTGAATTATTCTTATGAGAAATAAAGATTCTTTAAACCTAAAAAAGTGAAAAATAAATAATGTTAAATACCTACTAAAAAGATAAATAAAAACTTCACACTGAACATGTAATATATATATATATATATATATAATTATGATTATTGTTAAGTATGTAACTCAGTTACTTCAGTATCTACTTAGGTACTACTCTGTGTTAGTCATGTTAACTCTTTATAGATTAAGTATGTGAAATATTATACCAATGAGCTAATGACTTAAGTACACTTTGAGCAAAATTGTATAAACTTTCAGTGGAAGCTGCCATGGCTTATGTATCAACATTATTTGTATCAATTTTTTGTGTTATTATCTGCTGTATGTTTCCCTATTAATAAAATAAAAAAAAAAAAAAAAAAAAAACTCTTTTAGAATATTACTGACTTTTTGAGAAGTTTCCTATCCTATAAATATTTTAATTTTGCAACCATCGTTCAGTTAATTATGCAATAAACTGGTCAATCTTATTTAGATTTGTGACTTGTCACCGCTATGTGACGTTGCTACTTGCTATTACTTAATATTTCCTTTTTTAGAATCCGTACCTTAAAAGAAAAAAAACATGCAACTTAGCTTTAGTTAAGTTTTATACCTATATTAGAATATTTTAACTTCCTGGAAATCCTTGACTTTTGCGCATGGTTGTGACACATTTGTTGAACTATATGAGAATGATACATACTGGGTGTGGCCTGTAATACGAGCAAAAAATTAAACCGTAGATTATATTCCTCAAATAATAAAACTTTTGTTCAACCACTTTTTAAAAATATGTAGTCCTTAGATTGTCTCTTTTTCATACAAAGTAATTAGTATTTTCAATGTACATCAAAATCCGTCTAATTGAAATTGCTTGTCAGTCTTGTCACCCTACAGACGTAATCTATTTCGCAATACATTGCGTCTTCGGATAAACTTTAAAGTGTGCTAAAAATCAAACCACAAGTTATTTTTAAAAGTCGCTGAATAAAAGTTGTCTAGTTTGAGGAGTAGAACCTACGGTTTAATTTTTTGCTCGTATTACAGGCCACACCCGATATACTGTTTGGATATTGAATACATTCCTTTTATGAGGTAATCTAAGTAATTTGTACGGGTACGTATCAAAATATATACGGTTCAAATGAATAAAGTCGAAATGTAGAAATTCAAAATATATAATGGGTCTAAATGTATAAAGTTGTTTGATATAAGTTCGAAACTCATAAGTTCTAAATTCATAATGGTCATAATATATAATGGTCAAAATATATACCGGTTGAATTTCACAATGGTCACAACTCCTAAGCTTGAAATGCATAATGGTCAAAATATATAATGGGCCTTGGAACAAAAGCAACACAGGTATACAAGTTAATTATAGCATCACCTCCGAGCCTTTAAGTTTATATACAGGGTGTCCCTAAAACCAACTTTTATACGATCAGGGCTGATAGACCAGTTCATAAGAACCTAGATTAAGCAAATTTGACCTCAGTAAAAATCTCTTAGTTTTCGAGATATTGACGTTTTTGTAAAACTCGTGCTAAGTGATACCCTGACTCGGTGTTTTGAGTGTCATTGCTAAAATATCAAGTATTTTACAAATCTGTATTTTGCTATGTGTGGCCAAATAACTATGCTATTGAACGTATTTTCTATTTTTGCTAATTTATTCATGCTGTGGACACAGTACAATAACAAAAAAAAAATTATTCGATTTTTTTCAAATTTCACCTCTGACTTCGAACTAGCGTGGTGAAAAAAAAATGTACCAACATAACCAGGCACTCAACGTAAAAAAATTGCGCATTTATTGTAGTTTCTAAAATGGTATAAAATTTACTAAACACTGTAACAATTTTTGAAATAATGATATTTTGTTACAAAATTAACTGTCTGCCGCCTTCATCTCATACGATCCGGTTGAACTAAGTTTGCACCTGGCGTGCTTGACATCACATACAAATTAGGTGCAAACTTCACGTATCTCGAAAACTAAGAAATTTTTATGAGGTCAATTTTACTCAGTCTCGTTTTTTATGAGCTGGTTTATCAGCCCTGTTCGCCATTTTGTAAAAGTCGCGAATTTTGATAGCCTGGATTAGTCTTTCGAAAGTCATGACTTCAAATTTCAGTATTTTCTTAATCTGCTTTTTGTTTTAAACATTACTTAATAATTATGCTATCATACCTTATCAAAATAAATTAGATTTTACGTGATTCAAAATATGACCTCGGATTTGAATCGCGTAATACTTAAAACAAATTTACCATGCTAAAATAAAAAAAAATAATGTAGTTTAAAATAGTAAGATTTTACACACTAGACACCGTAGTTTTTAAGATAATAGCATTTTAATTCAAAAGGAGGTTATACTACAATATTCCATTGGTTAAATTTCGTACCAGAATTTGAATTTCGAACAGAAAAGGTATGATAGCATAATTATTAAGTAATGTTTAACAAAAAGCAGATTAAGAAAATACTGAAATTTGAAGTCATGACATTCGAAAGACTGATCCAGGCTATCAAAATTCGCGACTTTTACAAAATGGCGAACAGGGCTGATAAACCAGCTCATAAAAAACAAGACTGAGTAAAATCGACCTCATAAAAATTTCTTAGTTTTCGAGATATTGACGATTACGTGAAGTTTGCACCTAATTTGTATGTGATGTCAAGCACGCCAGGTGCAAACTTAGTTCAACCGGATCGTATGAGATGAAGGCGGCAGACAGTTAATTTTGTAACAAAATATCATTATTTCAAAAATTATTACAGTGTTTAGTAAATTTTATACCATTTTAGAAACGACAATAAATGCGCATTTTTTTTACGTTGAGTGCCTGGTTATGTTGGTACATTTTTTTTTCACCACGCTAGTTCGAAGTCTGAGGTGAAATTTGAAAAAAATCGAATATTTTTTTTTTGTTATTGTACTATGTCCACAGCATGAATAAATTAGCAAAAATAGAAAATACGTTCAATAGCATAGTTATTTGGCCACACATAGCAAAAAACAGATTTGTAAAATACTTGATATTTTAGCAATGACACTCAAAACACCGAGTCAGGGTATCACTTAGCACGAGTTTTACAAAAACGTCAATATCTCGAAAACTAAGAGATTTTTACTGAGGTCAAATTTGCTTAATCTAGGTTCTTATGAGCTGGTCTATCAGCCCTGATCGTATAAAAGTTGGTTTTAGGGACACCCTGTATATTTAACTATTGTTGTCGTCGTGTACTTTGATTTCTTGTACCTATCTATATATCGGTACCTTTAGACTCAAAGGACGTCGTAGGTTCTAATGGAGCTTACGCCCTTTGAGTCTAAAGGTATCGATATGTAATATTAGGATGACCCAAATAATTGTACTAACACTTTGTATAAAAAGTAGTATTAAATATCAAGGTAAAACTACACTTGTTGCCTTTTTGCGTAAGATCCCCCGAGTTCCACTGAGCAGAAGAGCTGCCAACTTGTCAGCAGAGAACTCAACATCCTTTGGGAAATTACAGTGAAATCAACAATGTCTAGTTCTTTATGAATTTTATTTCCAAGAATATGCATAATGCAACGCTGTTCTTGCAGTTTTTAATAGAGATGACATTATGTAGATTGGTTAACTTGCTGGTACAAACGTGAATCATGAACGTAGATAAGGGGTTTAGGGGGTTCAACATTCAGTTAAGAATGTTACATATTTTAATCTGTCCATAATATCAGGAAAGTTAATTTTATTCACGGGGATAAAAAGTGACAAACTACTTAACTAAATAATTGATTGACTCAAGCGTTTCTTTGCGGAAACAGGGCTCGAAACCGGTATTTTGCAAAAACCCCGAAATAGCCCAATATTTTGAATTATTTTATGCTTTTTATGTAGAGCCCAGTAATGTATTTAAGTCATGATTTCGTATTATTAGATTGTCTGGTTAAAAAACAAAATAATAAACCAAAGAACGATAAGAACGGAAAGAATACCGGTTTTTTTGTATGGAGCAAATACCGGTTTCCGAGCCCTGGCGGAAACCCATGTTAATTGAAACAAAAATATTGCTTTGCTAATAGCGGATTAGCAACTAACTTTTACTAAACTAAAGTTTACTAAAACTTAAATTAAACGTAAGCAGCTAAAACTAAATTTTATGAAGACATTGCGAAATATACACGTCAAAACAGATTGTAAGCCCCCTTGCAGTTATTAAAATATTACGTATCTTTCTTATTCATTCCTCTAGTGCAGCGGTCGGCAACCCGCGACCCGCATGCCTCCCTAGCCATTTTGTATGTACAGATCGTTATATTCAGAATCGTATAAAGTCACAAATTATTAACAAAGTGCGGCCCGTGTCAATATCGTTAGCTACTATGTGGCCCTTGGCTGCTAAAAGATTGCCGACCGCTGGATTTACTATGAAGTAACTTCAATATTTTCAAGGAGCCACTCTCCATATTTATGTCCCCAAAGGACAAAAACAAAATGCTTTCGGAAAGTTGATCTATAAATCTGATACAATGACTTCATGCATATTATTTCGGTTCCACGACATCGCATTTCAGCGACGTCTCATTTTTCATCTCGATACACATTTCGATACGGATTTTTATCAAGGGGGAAAAATTTATAAGCATAAACTTTTTATTTACTATCTTATTCTTTTTGTTTTAAATAGAAAACGAGGGATGCAACTGAATACAACTTTTTATAATGTAAGTATTTAGCCGATTATGGATGTATGGTTACTTTATTCCCGATAATACCAGTTTTCGCACAAATATTTGGGGTCTATATTGCCCCCCATAATTTTTGAAAGTCATACTGTATTGACACTACATAGTATAAAACAAAGTCGCTTTCTCTGTCCCTATGTATGCTTATATATTTAAAACTACGCAACGGATTTTGATACGGTTTTTTTTAATAGATAGAGTGATTAAAGAGGAAGGTTTATATGTATAATACATGCATAATATAATAGAGAAACACCGTGCAAAGCCGGTGCGGGTCGCTAGTTAATCATAATCATCGAAAGTCATACAACTTATTTTCTACAAAACTGTTAGGTTTTCAAAGTTGTTATTTAAAACAGACCTAACCTAACCTTCTGTTTTCTATATTATGCCAACTTTCTAAAATATCTTGAAAATATTACCGTTTTTGAGAAACGTATGACTTTCGATAATTATGACTATGACTAACAATACAGTATGACTTATAACTATATGGGAAACAAGGGATACCCTTAAATATAAATATTTATTTTAAAAAAATCGATTAAAAAAACCCGGGTCGCATGCTTTTAATTGTTAAATAAAATGTTTCTCTGTATTGAGTCTGTATCAACTCCATTTATTTCACGACTTTGGTGTTTACCAAATAGAGGTTCAAAGTGAAATAGCCACGAGTTTATATCCACGAAACGAAAGTGGAAATACATTTAACATTTTAATACATTCGCGGGGCGGGCGGCGCATCAGAAATATTAAAAGTAAACAGTCAGAGTACTCGCCCGTGCAAATATTAGACCTCCTGTATTATATTTAGATTCAAAGTGAATTGAGATACAGTTGACAGAGAACTTCTACATTTTAAATCAGATTAAATAGGTTAAGGTATTTCGAGTCAGTCGCTTTTATACAGTCATAAAGTATTTGTCGACGATCCCTTACTAACATACGGTTTGAAACCACTTAGCCTCAGGAGAGACGTTGGCTCTCTTTGTTTGTTCTACCGTATGTACAACGGGGAGTGTTCTGAGGAACTTTTTGGGCTCGTGCCTCCGTCGCACTTCTATCACCGTACCTCCCGCCTCAGGAATAAGGTTCATCCACACTTTTTAGATGCTTGGCATCCCAATAACAAGCGGGCATCACGCTCTTTTTTGCCAAGAACTGGCAGGATGTGGAATAAACTCCCACCTGAGGTGTTCCCAGCGCGCTATGACATGGGGTACTTCAAGAAACGAGTAAACAGGGCTCTCAAAGATCGGCAACGTATAGGTAACACTCCTGGTGTTGCAGATATCCATGGGCGACGTTGACTGCTTTTCATCAGGCAGCTCGTCTGCTCGTTTGCCACTTATAACATAAAAAAAAGTGGATCATCATTTTGCTTCGACGACATCAATCATGATGGAAATGTGTATCTTTTTATGGCTGACATTTAATGGCATTTTGCCTGCGTGAATTGACATAATTAGTCTCAATAAACTAGAATTAACCTGCGATCTGCCGATTGAGGTTACGTTTTTTGATGAAAATGTATATTTTTTTGGCTTTTTGCGAGTCATTTCGCACAGACAAAACGTATCAAGCTAGAAATAAAGCACATTTCAACCACGATTGATGTGTATTTTGTAGATCTGGCGGAATGGAGCTTGGTGGGAAAAATGTTAAAAAATCATGTAGATATTTCCATCGATTCCATAAAAAAATTAAGTACCTTTGGGAGGTAATAATTAGTTTCAGTTTAGATTACGTATAAACCTGTTAAAGTTTTAGTAAAGTAGCAAAAACCAATGTGTTTTTATTGCATTTTTTTTTCTTAATAAGGCACAAGTTTGTTACAATACTAAACTTATATACTACCAAAATATGCACAAATAGTACATTGTGTATCAAGGGCGGTAGGTAAGGAATTACAAACGAGTGTTTGTTACAAGGCCGAGGCGAAGCCGAGGGCTTTAATAACACGAGTTTGTAATTCCTTTACCGCCCGTGGCACACACAATGTTTTTCATCACACTTGTGAGGAAATCTAATTAAAATTAACCTTACTTAACCTTTTTTTTTTTTTTTGACCCCGGGAAATGCATAAAACTGCATACCACTACGTAACCTAAGGCTATCGGGGGTGACAACCAGATGTTACGTATTGGTTATGTGGGGCTCTCCGCTCCTGAAGGAATTGGCCTACCCACTAAAACCCAGGGATGCTACCGACACCTGTGCCTTCACGGTGATGGCATGGGAATCTACTAACGCCACGCCATCACCAGCACCTCCGCCCTAGGGCGGACCCTCTCCGAAAAAGGCACACTGTAGCATGGCCAGTGTGCCTTCCCTCACCAGCTCCCCCCCGACCAAATGGCCGTCCCCCGGGGAAGCAGGGACCGGCACCAGACACACGGTGTCCCGGTCCCTCCCTCGCCGCCACGGGAGGACAAACGCCCCTGCCCCGTGACCACGTGTAGTGGGGATGGTATCCGGGAAAACGTCCCTTCAACCAAACCACCACTACACCCCCATCCCTTGTCAGCAGTGAACTCTGCTATTGCAGAAGACACGCCGAGGGACCGTCAGGGTGGAAGGGTTAGCCTCCGGGACCGGATCATAGGCCCTCTGCCTACCGCATCCCTGGCCAACCGAAAGTAAGGCCAAGGGCTAGCAAAGTCAACGCAACGCGTCGAAAGTTCTAACCCTTGCCCAGCCCAGATGCTGCCCATTAGCAGCCAATGTCTTGGTCTAGACGAGAGGGGTACCCATTACACAAGACATCGGGAGCAATCGGCAACACCTAGGTTACTCAACCACCCACCCTCGCTGGCCGAGAAGTAGCGATGGGTTGGAAAAGTCTACACAGGACGATTCCAACCCATTGCCGACGGCCGAGTGCTTGCCCTTTTCCGTGGGTTCCAGATCCATGTCCTCCCCCCCTGCCCGTAGGCCCCCGAGGCCCCTCTCCCACACTCCCCGGATCCTCGGGAAAACTGCAAGCGGTTTGTCAGGTATTAGCCACCAACAAGCAATGGCCATTGCTTGTTGTTGTTTCCAGGGTGCACCGGCCCAAGCAGTACCCTTCCATGCGGATCAAACCGTGATCAAGATGGATTGGTAAAGCTCGAGCACGCGTGGAGGAACCTGACTTGCACCCCAACCTTACTTAACCTAAATAAAATTGTAAAACTGACAGTGACATTAGTGACATATCCATAGACAATGCGCAACGTTCGGAAACCATAGCGGTACAGACCTAAAACGGTTGATTTTATAATTGCAAAATACTGAAATACACTATTGAAACATTTAATTAATGTTACAGAAATATGTGTTTACATGTATTTGCAATACCAGTTCTCTTTAAATAAATATTTCAGTGATAAAAGTTAAAAAAGTAAGTTGGCGTTTCCTTTGAACATGACAAATAAGAGTAAAACAGAACCAGCGTTTCAAATTTAAAAAGAAAACCATTACGCCCTAGAGCGTAATAGCTCATTTACGGCCCGCAAAACCTACGTGTAATGCACCATTTTCGAGCAAGTGTGATGAAAAATATTGTACAGTAATTTTTATGACACGCACATAATTCTTAATAAGTACCCACTATGAAAAAAATATTTAAAAAAAATTGCACACTTGCCTATTTCTTTATAAAACTAAACTTGCCTCCTTCTTTAAAATTCTTACCTACGATGCAGGCCACAAGAATTTACAATTTGGGTAATTTATTTCACGCATTAAATATGTAATGTTTTATTTACCGCCTAAGTGTGTAACGTAATACAATGTTTGCTTCTTCTGATGGCTAGAATTATTAATTCGGAAATTGGTCATTTTATAGAAAGTTCTACAAAAACCATTTTTGATGGTTAGAGTTTATTTATTCATTTTGATAATTATCTACTACTACTAATTCTTATACAAAACAATACTATGATTAATCTAAAACTAAAACCTTAAAGTAAAAACCATTTTTTTTTTAGATCAGAGATATTGAACATCATTTCTTCTCAGAATTGCGAGTACTATCGATAGGTACTGATAGATAAGAGAAAAAAATTGTCCTTATTTTGCTTATTTCAGTTCCGTGACTTTTCCATATACACTTGTATGGCGGTAACGGAACGGAAACGATGTTTGTATGAAAAATTTGTGACACTTTTTTTCATCTACCAAAGACGCGTGACCTGAGTAGAAATGATGTAAAATAACCTTAGATCTAAAAAAGTGTTTGTACAACTTTTATAAAATTACCCAAATACATCCACTGTCTTTAATACAGCTGTGGCATTAATCTTGTTTAGTACAATTTGACTATGTTAGATTAATATGAATATATGCTATCAAATATTATACAATCTGTGCACAATAAAGAATTTACTGAAGCAGTCCATCTAGCTTAATAAAACTATTAAGGTCATATAAACAGGTTACTAACATTTGAGAAGGTGAACGAAAACTGATATCAAGAAACAAACAAGCGAGGCAGATATGTTACTCAATACAGCAGTATCGCGTGGTCTGTGGTCTGAGACGAACTCAGAACTAGTTTTAACGTTATAATAGTGGTTGTTTTAATTTTAAATTGATAACATTAGTCAACAGTGATTCATTCATACATTACAATACAAAACAAATATACTTTGCACACCAGAAAAACACATTACAAGAAGTACTTACATAACTAAACCTCATGTAAATGTGTACTGTAGTCTAGTCTCTACAGAAGAATTATAAATATAGGTAATTCAAATAGCTGTCAGTCTGAGGTGATGTTTTTTATATAAAATATTGATTCAGTTCTCATCTGAGCGCCAGCAAACATCTTGTATTCTTGCGACAATAAAAGTAACACAAAATTAACAAGTGCTTTATCCGTAGAGTTGTGCCGTTCTCGAGAATTCTCGGAAACGTTCTCAGTTTTGTATGGGTAATGTTCTCGAGAACGTTCTCGCTCCATACAAAACGGAGAACGTTTCCGACAATGGCACATCTCTATTTATCCGTCAAACCTCCTCTGAGCCTCCCCCTACAGTACCTTTATTTAATGTAAATGTGCTTTTAAAATAATGTACTAGGTAATAACAATACTGGAATAGAATAGTATTTGAAAAAGTCGCCAATTTTGCACTACTATAAGTCTATAGAAAGTTTTTTTTTTATTAGAAATTAATGTGATTTGACATGCACCAAATAAGTATGTACTTAAAACTAGGTTTCAGTTTTCACCGCGCGGCTACTGGTATAGTCCGTACAAACTCTTAAAACCAAATGCTGTCAAACGAACGCAAGCCAAAAACTACCTTATAATCAGAGCATAACGTAGTTTTTGACTTGCGTTCTCAAGACAGCATTTGGTCTTAAGAGTTTGTACGGACTATACTAAATTTTCCCTCTCCGGAGAGGCTTAGCCAGCGACCAGAAAGAGCCCGTGTTATGCGATAGAGAGGGACGGTCTGGTGCGATGCGTTCCGTCCGGTGGTCGGATCCGAACGTCAGTTTCATTAGAAAGAGAAACTTCTGTATGTAGTACTATTATTTATTCTGTATTCCCACATAGCCAATCAACGAATTGTTTTTTAAGGTCGGTAAATAAACAGAAGTATGTCAGCTACGGTGGAATACGACGATCTGTCCAGAGATGTCGTCGAACGATTGATGAGTATATACAAAGGTAAGTGAGATCTTTATTTATCTACTTATTTGATTCGTGGTACCTGCTAAGTTATATACATAATTATAATTTATACAAAATTAAAAGCAATTAAAATAATTTTGGCTAAACTTTGGGATCAATCCGCGTAAATGTAACGTGAGTCACGATTTCATTGCGTGTTTTTTTCATTAAAGATACAAATTTTAGTGTTAATATATCTAGGGATGATAAGTAACGCGTCTTTAGAGATATATTAACACTTTTATTTGCAAACTGATGATTTAAAACTTAATTAAAATTGTGACTCACGTTACCTCTTACCGACCCTTAGAACTAATTTTTTGATTTCTTCATTTCGTTCGATTGATCCGCTTCAACCTTCCCGCTGGTCCGCTGCTCGCTTTGAGCAATCAGCGTAACTTCAAGGTGGTCCGGCCAGCGACCTGGTTCGACCCCAGGGAACGCCACGGTCCCACCTGGTCCGATTTTTGCTACATGCAGTAAGGATCGCAAGTTGATCAGGATTAAAAAAAATTGTTCATACAAACGGTGTAACGCTGACGTAACACGACACGTCACGGCTTTAGTTTGAACTAGTTTCTATGATTTGTATTTTGAGTGAGTTTTTATGATTTTAACATAGGTATCATTGTATTTGTTGATATTGAAGTGGTTTGTCACTAATATTATTGAGAAGTCTTTCTATAGCATAACGCTGCGATTCCACCAGAGATGCCTAGCAAGGAATGTGTTTGTGGCAACCAATGGAATCACTTCATTTACCTATTCTCGCTCCACTCAGCTGTTTCCATTGGCTACCGCAAACACATCCCTCGCTAACGCAGCCTAACAACATACCACAAAGTTGTCAAATAACCAATTCGCCCTTGGTGTAGTTATGGGTGAACAGCGAGTACAAAATCGTTCCCATTCTTGTTTTACAGAGCCATTTGAAGAGCTGACCCGGTTTGGAAAGCCAGGCTACTTGCTCCCGGCACGGTACAAGCCCCACGCTGATGCAGTCCGCGCCATGCCGGTCCGAGTAGACGACGTGTGGGTCATGACCTTCCCCCGATCGGGTAATTTGTTTGTCAGGGTCATTGGACCAGCTAACTCAGAGCTACTTTCTCCCAGTACAAGCCACATGCTAATGCAGTCCGTGTTATGTCGGCCCGAGCGGACGACGTGTGGGTCATGACCTTCCCCGGTCAGGTATTTTGTTTGTCAGAGCCATTTGACGAGCTGGCCAGGTTTGGAAAGCCAGGCTACTTGCTCCCAGTACGATACAAGCGCCATGCTGATTCATTCCGCGCCAAGCCGGTCCAAACGGACGACGTGTGGGTCATGACCTTCCCCCGGTCAAGTGATTTGTTTGTCAGAGCCATTTGACAAACTGACTTGGTCAGGTCAACGGACTGCCTGCTCCCAGCACGGTACAAGTCCTACGCTGATGCAGTCGCGGTGTGGGTCATGACCTTTCCCCGGTCAGTAGATTACTTGATACGACCACTATTAATCGCCCTTCAAGCAAGACATCGGTGAAAAATAAGGGTTTCTTCTATTTGGCATAAGTTTTATTTGTCCAAAAGTACATAAGAAAGAGACCCCTGATTATTTTATAGTTAATGAGTTTGCATCTTCGTACCTGGGCTTCGTTTCACGAAGCTACACATATTACAATTTTACAAGTCTATACTTGCAACATTGGTCAAATACAGCAACGCCATTGGTTGATTTGGCCAATGTTGCTAGTTTAGACTTGTAAAATTGTAACTTGTAGCTTCGTGGAACGGGACCCTGATGGTAAGTGGGTATAATGATGGTGCGCGGGAGATGGAGCACTCTTACCCAGAAGATTTACGGATATTATGAGATTTTTTCATTCATTAGGCACCCACATGGCTGCCGAAATGATATGGCTTCTGCAGAACAATTTGGATTATAAAAAGGCCTCAGAAGTACCTTTTTCGGAACGCAGTATTTTTGTGGAGTAAGTTGAAGCTTAACTTAAATTGTTAGTACAAAGAGTTCGTTTAGGCTGTTAATTCAATTCATGTTCAAAAGTGTGGCATAAAAGAGGTTTGTAATCTTAGATTGTATACCTATCAAAATTGTAATTTTGGAATACTTGTTATGGTAAATAAAGATTATATTATATTAAAAGCTAATATATTCTAGAAACTTGCTAAAATGTCTCTTATCGCAGCTTCTCTTTCTCAACTAGAACCTTCGTCTCCACAGGATATTCTCACTTCACGGTGACGACGCTCCCATCGGCTACCAGCTCCTCTCTCACCACCCGTCTCCTCGCGTCATCTGCACTCATCTAGCCCTCTCCCTGTTGCCACCAGTCCTCACAGGCAAGGCGGTATTCGTGGCTCGGGACCCTCGAGACGTCGCAGTCTCCTACTTCCACTTCTACAAGCGATTGAAGAACTACGGACGCTTTGAGAGTTTCAAGCAGTTTTGGGAGCTGTTTGTCGAGGATTTAAGTAAGTGTCTGAACGAGGTATAGTTGGTTGAATAATGCTAATCTGAAAAACGTTCCGTCAACATTTTAATTAACAGCCATAAATTACTCAAAGTGGGCCTCTGATCGCTTAAAATTCTCTAGCCTCTCTAGCTAGAAACTGTACTAGTTAACCTGTAAATATACTTAATTTCCCAAAATAGCCTTTTTTCTGTGTCAACCAGTTTTATGGTACTTATTTGTTTTGTTTTTTAATTTCAGTTGTTTTCACCCCGTTCTTCCCGCTGTTAAAAGAGGCGTGGGCCCAGCGCAACCACCCGAACATGCTATTTGTATTCTACGAAGACATTGTTAAGGTTTGAATCTGACAGTCATTCATACATTGTCTTTAACCTTTTCCACGCCAACAACGTAAAATTAGCACCGCAGGATGGACTCCAACGACGCATATATTGGTCACAGAGCGCAGAGCGATATAAACCTTCATGAGCCAGAAGTTCAATTTCGGGTTTGACACTGTTATGTTATAGCGTCTGATTTGCGACATTTATGTTTACGCAGCGGCGAAAAGGTTAAATACGTAACAGACAATGGGAATACGCAACTGTAACGCAGTGTAATGTACAATCACCACACAGGAATGCTAAGCCACTTGCCACTATTCTATGTACTATGTACGTAATTTTACGCTATATAAAAAAAAATCCGTACGTGAATTGATTGCAATGTGGAGGTACGCCCGTTGGGACGGCGGGTGATGCCAATTTACCATGAACATATTGATAAATGTTATTAATCTAAAAAAATACAAAATTTGTACTGCAGTTTACAGTTTTTCGAAACTCATCTCCTAAAGGGGGTTAAAATAGGGGTAGAAGTATGCTTCCTAGCGGTGACATTTTTATTTATTTATTTTATTTATTGGAGAACAAACAGAAACAAGTGTTCACAGCTGGTTGATTTTTCTAAACACTAAAGTTAGAAATATACACTTATTTCCTTAACAGCTCTCACTAAGACATGTTTTGATAGACATACAAAATCATCTACGCTTACACTGTAACTTAATCGCTAAGCGTTATACATAGAAGTGAATGTGCAACAATTAGTGTAGTATCTATTATTTGATTATGCTAATATTTAACAGCCAGTGTTAAGCCAACTTTACGCAAATACGAAAATTTAAAGAGGAGAACAAATCATTACCTATATGTAGTAAATATCGAGGTACTAAAGACACGTACTAATTAACTTGTAGAGGAAAGTATTTTGAGTATTTGATTCCGAAAATTTAGTCTACTAACATTGAAGATGTCTACGGAGGTGAATTTTTTATTATATGTGTTACATAATCGACGTAAGGGTACACGTACTCCGGCCTTGGTAGAGGACACGGGGACGGCGAATAGGGTGGCTAAGCGTGAGGTACATCGTGGGGGAACTCTAAACCGGATGAGTTCCAGGAGCTCAGCACTGTTGTAATGTCCTTTGCAGATGTTGTACAGGACAATGGCGTCAGAGCACTGGCGTCTTGCCTCTAATGTATGCAATTTATAATGGTGCAGCAGTTGCGAATAAGACATACGTTTTCCTGTCAGTCGTCTATGCGCTACACGTAGAAACTTTTTCTGAACCATTTCTATAGCCTTCGAGTATTTAAGGTATAAAGGATTCCAGATAACAGACCCGTATTCTAAGTGCGGTCTAACAAGCGATTTATAGAGCAATAGGTAAGTGGAGGATTTTTTGAAGGCTTTTGCTGTCCTTAACACAAAACCCAGCATCTGATATGCTTTGGAAATTTTACGTTCAACATGATACTTAAAATCTAACTTGTCATCAAATAAGATTCCCAAATCTCGAGTACTTGCCACTTTTTGAATAGGTGAGTTTCCGATTTTGTATACAGAATTAATAATATTTTTCTTATTTTTTGTAAAGGTTATGTGTAGGCATTTGTCCCCTGCTAACTGCAGTTTATTCACTTGGCAGTATTCGACGAATCTATGGATATCATCTTGGATCATTTTGCTATCGTTAATTGATTTTACGGTTTTGAATATTTTGAGGTCATCTGCAAACATAAGGAAATTACAATTTTTGAAACAAGATTTGATATCATTGATAAATAGAATGTACAAAAGCGGTCCCAATATTGATCCTTGAATCACCCCAGATGTGACGTCGGTACATTCGGATTTGAAGCCGTTGATCACCACAATTTGAGATCTGTTCGAAAGGTACGAGGCAAACCATCTTAGAAGGTTCCCTCGAATGCCATTATACGCAAGTTTCTCAAGAAGTAGTAAATGATCGACCTTATCGAACGCCTTCCTGAAATCGGTAAATATTACATCTACCTGTTGTCTTGCATCCATTGATTCAAAAAGGAAATTACTGTAGAGCATGAGATTGGTGATTGTAGATTTGTTTTTCATGAAACCATGTTGCTCAGCTATGATGGTAGGTTCGAGTGCCGGATAAATCAAGTCATGTACTAGGCTTTCAAATATTTTTGGAATACAGGATTGCACAGATATTGGTCGGTAGTTGGTAATTAATGAGCGTGATCCATTCTTATGTATTGGAGTGACGTGCGATATTTTCCACTTGTCTGGGAAACTACCTGAAGTGAGGCACTTATTGAAGATAATATGCAGTGGAATGACTAAGGCTTTTGCAGATTGTTTAATAAAAATAGGACTGATGTTGTTTGGCCCAGTTCCTTTTTTTGTATCTACTTTATTGAGTTTTCTAAGGACATCTAATTTATTAATATATATTTCAGACAAGTTCGGAGCCCCCTCTGATATGGGAAGGCTTCGGAGA
Source organism: Eudemis profundana (assembly GCA_947034925.1). NCBI lineage: Eukaryota > Metazoa > Arthropoda > Insecta > Lepidoptera > Tortricidae > Eudemis > Eudemis profundana. Next base: position 1,284,044 of record OX344812.1, read on the forward strand.
TAAGATTCATCCACTTCATCTTTACTTTCAAAGACAGATACAAAGAACTTAGAAAACGTATTGGCAATTTGTTCACCTCCGGAAGACGGGTTGGTTTCGTAGAACATCGTTGCAGGGTAACCTGATGAATCTTTCTTCAGGGATGAAACGTAGGACCAGAACGCTTTGATATTCTGCTTAATAGACGTTTCCGTGCTTACGGTATATTCCGTGAAACATTTTACTATTAATATTTTGCAGCGGGCACGGAGCAGTGAAAACTCACGATAGTCAGCCATAGAATCGTAGGTTTTCCATTTACGCCAAATCTTCATTTTGATCGTTGTTTTCTCGTAAGTGCGTGCAGTTTTCTTTAATTAGCGTCCAAATTAGTACATCTTTCGTATACATATATTTTTCTACTCCTGTACTGTTATCTGTCTTTTACTTGGTCACGAACACTAATTATGTAACACATGATTATAATGCAATAAATGAATTATGAATTAATATAAGAACATACATAATATGAGTTCAGAGAAGTCTATACTCTATTCCCCATAACAGCACTAGTGTCGTTATAGTCACTTTACGTTATTGCTAGCAGCCACAGACTTCTAAATCTAGGTTAAACTTAGGTCAAGGATTAAGCGCTAAATTTTAACTTTTCGGTAAAAATGCACAACTACCAACTTAACAAACAATTAAATTCCTACGGTTTTTAAGAAAAACAAAACTTTCCGAACTAAATTTATTGATGCCAACATAAAAAAAGTATTTTTAATACAGTCACATTACGTCAGTCAGTAATTAAAAAAAAGGGTATACCATAGGCCATAGACACATACTGTCAGTCATCATATTTGCCTTATTTGCAGGTTATGCTTTTAATTTTGTATTTTATATTTTAAAACCTAGTCATAGAAAAAGTATTGTATGCAACGTTGTATAATTAAGTCAAAAAACGCTCATTGCGTGTCTATTTGCGATACTCGCCGCATTCGCGGCTTGTATCGCAACTCACGCAATTCGCATTTTTTGAATCCACTTATACAACTGTTGCATAAAATACTATTTCATCACACTTGCTCGAAAATGGTGTCATTACACGTAGGTTCTGCGGGCCGTAAATGGCCTATTACGCCCTAGGGCGTAATGGTTTTCTTTTTAAATTTGAAACGCTGGTTCTGTTTTACTCTTATTTGTCATGTTCAAAGGAAACGCCAACTTACTTTTTTAACTTTTATCACTAAAATATTCATTTAAAGAAAACTGTAATTGCAAATATATAAACACATATTTCGGTAACATTAATTAAATGTTTAAATAATGTATTTCTTTATTTTGCAAATATAAAATCAACTATAATGGCCGTTACCGCTATGGTTTCCGAACGTGACTTGACGTTCGCATTGTCTATGGGCATATGTGACAAATGTCACTGTCTGTTTTAATATTTTCTTGTCATACTACATACATACGGGTCGAAAAATAAGGTTATTTTACTAAGATTTCCTCACAAGTGTGATGAAAAACATTGTGTGTGCCACGGGCGGTAAAGGAATTACAAACTCGTGTTATTAAAGCCCTCGGTTTCACCTCGGGCTTATAACAAACACTCGTTTGTAATTCTTTACTTACCGCCGCCCTAGATACACAATGTACTATTATTGATTCACAAAAAAGTCGAAAACTCGACGGCAACATAGTAAACTAGATAGCGCCCGCCAGAAAGTATCCTTCCAAGCGGTGACAGATTAATCATTGTTTTCTCGTATGTTTAGTAATTTTTTTAATTAACGTACAATTTAGTACATTTTTCGTAAATTTTTTTGATGCTATTTTGAATTTGGTACGATACCATGTCTCCGCCAGGAAGTGTGACACCTATAGGCTCTTTTCTTACAGGATATGCCATCAGCGGTGCGTCGCATCGCCAAGTTCCTGGGCAAGGAGTATTCTGCGGAGGAGTTCAGCAAACTTTGCGACCACATGGACATCAGCAACATGAGGAACAATCCCTCCGTCCAGCCCACGGGAGACAGCGACGGCGGAAAAGTGTTCGTGAGACAAGGTAAGAGAACGTCGTCGGTAAAGCCTCCATAAATACATTACACAACTAGGGTGGTAAAACAAACTCCGAGATCGCAGATGTTTGCGGCCCGAGCTGCAAGCGAGAAGCCAGAAAGCGGCTTCTTCCGAACGCGTAGCGTGTGGAAAAAGTCACTTTATGGCCAGGTGTGGCATAATAGTATATTACACAACTAGGGTGGTAATATAAAGAAAGGCCGAGATCGCAGATGTTTGCGGCACGAGCCGTAGGCGAGAGACGTAAATATGCGATCGAGGGCTTTCTTTATTACCTCCCGTGTTGTGTACATCATTTTATGTATACATTTGGCCAGAAAGCGACATTTCCGAACGCGTAGCGTGCGGAAAAAGCCACTTTATGGCTAGGTGTGGCATAAATAATATAGTCCCGTAGGTATTTTACTATTATAGTATTTACGTCACATCATAAAGAGGCAATAACCGCCCGCTACGCACGTGGAAAATCCCACTTCATGGCCTGAGGGAGCCGTAATATTACATAGTGTATCAAGGGCGGTAAGTAAGGAATTACAAACGAGTGTTTGTTACAGGGCCGAGGCGGCGAAGCCGAGGGCTTTAATAACACGAGTGTGTAATTCCTTTACCGCTCGTGGCACACACAGTGTTTTTCATCACACTTGTGAGGAAATCTGATTAAAATAACCTAAATAAAATTGTAAAACTGACAGTGACATTAGTGACATTATCCATAGACAATGCGAAGACAGTCACGTTCGGAAACCATAGCGGTAAAGATAGTAAAATGGTTTATTTTATTTTTGCAAAATACTGAAATACACTATTTAAACCTTTAATTAATGTTACAGAAATATGTGTTTACATGTATTTGCAATAACAGTTCTCTTTAAATAAATATTTCAGTTATAAAAGTTAAAAAAGTACGTTGGCGTTTCCTTTGAACATGACAAATAAGAGTAAAACAGAACCAGCGTTTCAAATTTAAAAAGAATACCATTACGCCCTAGGGCGTAATAGGTCATTTACGGCCCGCAAAACCTACGTGTAATGACACCATTGTCGAGCAAGTGTGATGAAAAATTTTGTACTTACCACGGGCGGTAATAAAGAAAGCCTCAGATCGCATATTTATCATCCTTGCCTTCGGCTCGGGCGTCAAATGCCTGCGATCTGAGACATTATTTGTTTTACCGCACTAGGTAAATAATGTACTATTTGGCTGAGCATGGTACACCTCCCCCTCTTGAGGGACAGAAGGAATGGGTAATTCCACGACAGAGAGTAACGTACGTTACCAATTATTCGCGTGTTTCTTTATTGATGGTGCAAGTTCAGATGTCAATATAACTAAGGATTAAAGTTATACTTATCTAGATTAAAATTTATACTTAAATTTACGCCATAAATAAATAAATACGCGATGAAATGGTAACTTCCGTTACATTTTCATGGAATTGCCCGAATGATCTGATTGTCTGTCGCAGGCAAGCCTGGCGGCTGGCGGGAGCACTTCGAC